>LR989850.1:510330-2910330 GCA_905146925.1 Autographa gamma
TCCTGAGGATGCCCCGTGGAGGGGCGAAACACGTGTCGAGTATTGGTTTGGTTGCATGGCATGCTCCTTCCTTTGTTCTCACTATTCGTGTATGTTTGCATATGCATGAGGGCGGGAGGGTGGGCTTTCCTGCATGTGCATATTTGCATGAGGGTGAGGGAGGGGGGACTGCATCCTGCTGCCAAGCTTGGATTTTTGTAGCGGAATTAAAGCTAAATATTTTTCACAACATTTAATTTTAATGTCATGGATTTCCGCAAAGTAACGCCTGATTCTATAACTTATCTTAAGTCAGCAGGTATAGCTGAGCAGGCAAAACTTTACATCAAGCTGACAAAACTCCATCGCTTAGCAGCTCAAAACGTTTGGTTCAATCAACAGTGTAAACAATTAAAAGTATTTCCCCATTATATTAATATACATACCAACACACACAGCCGGTCAAGTAGCTTAGCTTTGGTGAAGGCAAAACAGGTATGGTTGAATGAAGAATGTAGACATTGGTTTTCAGTTAGGGACAATGTCAAGCTCCATTTGAAAGTTTTGTACTCAGAATTGAGTTACAAGCTTCACAATGTGGAGTTTGACATTTTAGATAACAAAGCCCGGGACTTCGCCTCCCAAGTAGCGCATGATAAATATATAACACAGAGTAGGAAGTTGGAGCGATTATCTTGGGATAACCGGAACAGTAATATCAACCTTAGAGAAAATAATGATATAGATACAATTCACTCTTTTTATCCCCGCGTTAAAAATTATACAAATATTCACTTTTCATGTTCTGAGATTTCTTTATTAGAGAAAGGTCTGAAATATAATATCAGGCCACGGTTATCCCAAAAATCGCTCGAAACTTTGGTGGTGGATTCAGAAATGGCTTGTGTTAGAAGTAAAATGGATAACGCCGTTAAACATCAGGTGGCAGTTCAGATCAAAAAAGCTTCATCTACCTTCTTTTCTCAAAATTATTCCGAATTAAAAATACATCGGTCTTTAAGGAACAAAATTAATCAAAATAATTTAATAGTTACGAAAGCCGACAAGGGCAATACTGTTATCATTTTGGATAAAACTGCTTACCACCAGAAGATTAACGACGTTATCCAGGGAGAGGAATTTGAACGCCTGCGTTCCGACCCCACCAAAAAATTTACAGTAGAGTTAAAAAATGCTATTAATAACATGTCATGCATTTCTCCAGATCTATTAAAATATAAAATCCCTATGAACCCACGATCTCCTTTCTTGTATGGCTTACCCAAAACTCATAAAGATAATATCCCAATTCGCCCCGTTGTCTCTTACATTGGTGCCCCAACATACGATTTGGCTAAATATCTCAATAACTTATTAAAAATTAAGTCTTCTTTTTCACCTAAATACAGTTTAAAAAATAGTTTAGATTTAATTGAAAAAATAAAAACTGTCAACATTCCTCACAATTCAAAATTATTGTCACTGGATGTTGACAGTTTATTCACTAATATTCCATTTGAAGAATGTATACGTATTTTGGGGAACCATTTGGAGAGACAACGGTTACATCCTGGAGAAATGCACGACTTTCTTAACCTTGCACGTATTTGCATGCAACAAAATTATTTTCGTTTCAATAATGAATATTTTCGCCAGAAAGAGGGGTTAGCAATGGGATCACCTCTAAGTCCTTTGATGGCGGAAATGTTTATGGACGACTTTGAATGTAAATATGTGGTGGGCGAGCCCAACATTCTGTTTTATTATAGATACGTAGATGACGTTATTATCTGTTGGACGGGTACTATTCGTCAAATAGACACTTTTCTCAATAAACTTAACACTTTCCACCCAAAAATTAAATTCAAATTAGAATTAGAATCCAACAAATCCCTCAACTTTTTAGATCTAACAATCACTAGAGTTAATGATAAACTCGATTTCCAAATTTACCGTAAACCCACTCACACCGACATTACAATTCCCGCTTCTTCCTGTCACCCATTACAACACAAACTTGCAGCCTTCCGCAGCTATGTCCACCGTTTATTGTTTGTCCCACTCTCCGCAGATAATTACGTCAAAGAACTAAAAATATTATATCAAATCGCAATTTCAAACGGGTATTCCAAACAAGTTATTGATAATATAATTCAGAATAAACAGAATGACAGGGCTCGCTCACTACTTTATGCATGTACCCCCGAAACAATTAACAAGTATGTCGGTAGTCTGTCTTACATAGGCCCCATTTCCGATAAAATCGCGAATATTTCTTAAAAAACATAATGTTTTCGTTGCCTTTCGTTCAGATCATAATTTACGTAATCTATGTAACGGTAAAGATAAATTAGAAAATTCAAAAAAATCCGGTATTTATAAATTAGTATGCAATGATTGCAACGGGGTCTATGTAGGTCAGACTGGCCGTAACTTCGAAATAAGGTACAAGGAGCATGTTGCCGCCTACAGGAATGGCCATTCAGAAAAATCACATTTTGCAAAACATTTAATCGATACCGGCCATTCCTTGAGCGACAATAATACGTACAACATTCTCCATGTATGTGATAAAAGTTTCCGGTTGTGTGTGTTGGAACAGTTAGAAATTTCTAAACATAGTAATAATAACAACTATACACTGTTGAATGAACAAACGAACTTAATTACATCACCTCTTTTAAGTATGATTGCAGGTAGGTCGATGCAAACGTCTCTGTGACGTTTGTATCGACCGATGCCAATGCGTCATCATTGCGCTATATAAAGGAGCGAGAGCCGTCCATCTGGCTCATTCGCTCCCGAGCGGCTGTCGAGTCAACATCTCCTGAGGATGCCCCGTGGAGGGGCGAAACACGTGTCGAGTATTGGTTTGGTTGCATGGCATGCTCCTTCCTTTGTTCTCACTATTCGTGTATGTTTGCATATGCATGAGGGCGGGAGGGTGGGCTTTCCTGCATGTGCATATTTGCATGAGGGTGAGGGAGGGGGGACTGCATCCTGCTGCCAAGCTTGGATTTTTGTAGCGGAATTAAAGCTAAATATTTTTCACAACATTTAATTTTAATGTCATGGATTTCCGCAAAGTAACGCCTGATTCTATAACTTATCTTAAGTCAGCAGGTATAGCTGAGCAGGCAAAACTTTACATCAAGCTGACAAAACTCCATCGCTTAGCAGCTCAAAACGTTTGGTTCAATCAACAGTGTAAACAATTAAAAGTATTTCCCCATTATATTAATATACATACCAACACACACAGCCGGTCAAGTAGCTTAGCTTTGGTGAAGGCAAAACAGGTATGGTTGAATGAAGAATGTAGACATTGGTTTTCAGTTAGGGACAATGTCAAGCTCCATTTGAAAGTTTTGTACTCAGAATTGAGTTACAAGCTTCACAATGTGGAGTTTGACATTTTAGATAACAAAGCCCGGGACTTCGCCTCCCAAGTAGCGCATGATAAATATATAACACAGAGTAGGAAGTTGGAGCGATTATCTTGGGATAACCGGAACAGTAATATCAACCTTAGAGAAAATAATGATATAGATACAATTCACTCTTTTTATCCCCGCGTTAAAAATTATACAAATATTCACTTTTCATGTTCTGAGATTTCTTTATTAGAGAAAGGTCTGAAATATAATATCAGGCCACGGTTATCCCAAAAATCGCTCGAAACTTTGGTGGTGGATTCAGAAATGGCTTGTGTTAGAAGTAAAATGGATAACGCCGTTAAACATCAGGTGGCAGTTCAGATCAAAAAAGCTTCATCTACCTTCTTTTCTCAAAATTATTCCGAATTAAAAATACATCGGTCTTTAAGGAACAAAATTAATCAAAATAATTTAATAGTTACGAAAGCCGACAAGGGCAATACTGTTATCATTTTGGATAAAACTGCTTACCACCAGAAGATTAACGACGTTATCCAGGGAGAGGAATTTGAACGCCTGCGTTCCGACCCCACCAAAAAATTTACAGTAGAGTTAAAAAATGCTATTAATAACATGTCATGCATTTCTCCAGATCTATTAAAATATAAAATCCCTATGAACCCACGATCTCCTTTCTTGTATGGCTTACCCAAAACTCATAAAGATAATATCCCAATTCGCCCCGTTGTCTCTTACATTGGTGCCCCAACATACGATTTGGCTAAATATCTCAATAACTTATTAAAAATTAAGTCTTCTTTTTCACCTAAATACAGTTTAAAAAATAGTTTAGATTTAATTGAAAAAATAAAAACTGTCAACATTCCTCACAATTCAAAATTATTGTCACTGGATGTTGACAGTTTATTCACTAATATTCCATTTGAAGAATGTATACGTATTTTGGGGAACCATTTGGAGAGACAACGGTTACATCCTGGAGAAATGCACGACTTTCTTAACCTTGCACGTATTTGCATGCAACAAAATTATTTTCGTTTCAATAATGAATATTTTCGCCAGAAAGAGGGGTTAGCAATGGGATCACCTCTAAGTCCTTTGATGGCGGAAATGTTTATGGACGACTTTGAATGTAAATATGTGGTGGGCGAGCCCAACATTCTGTTTTATTATAGATACGTAGATGACGTTATTATCTGTTGGACGGGTACTATTCGTCAAATAGACACTTTTCTCAATAAACTTAACACTTTCCACCCAAAAATTAAATTCAAATTAGAATTAGAATCCAACAAATCCCTCAACTTTTTAGATCTAACAATCACTAGAGTTAATGATAAACTCGATTTCCAAATTTACCGTAAACCCACTCACACCGACATTACAATTCCCGCTTCTTCCTGTCACCCATTACAACACAAACTTGCAGCCTTCCGCAGCTATGTCCACCGTTTATTGTTTGTCCCACTCTCCGCAGATAATTACGTCAAAGAACTAAAAATATTATATCAAATCGCAATTTCAAACGGGTATTCCAAACAAGTTATTGATAATATAATTCAGAATAAACAGAATGACAGGGCTCGCTCACTACTTTATGCATGTACCCCCGAAACAATTAACAAGTATGTCGGTAGTCTGTCTTACATAGGCCCCATTTCCGATAAAATCGCGAATATTCTTAAAAAACATAATGTTTTCGTTGCCTTTCGTTCAGATCATAATTTACGTAATCTATGTAACGGTAAAGATAAATTAGAAAATTCAAAAAAATCCGGTATTTATAAATTAGTATGCAATGATTGCAACGGGGTCTATGTAGGTCAGACTGGCCGTAACTTCGAAATAAGGTACAAGGAGCATGTTGCCGCCTACAGGAATGGCCATTCAGAAAAATCACATTTTGCAAAACATTTAATCGATACCGGCCATTCCTTGAGCGACAATAATACGTACAACATTCTCCATGTATGTGATAAAAGTTTCCGGTTGTGTGTGTTGGAACAGTTAGAAATTTCTAAACATAGTAATAATAACAACTATACACTGTTGAATGAACAAACGAACTTAATTACATCACCTCTTTTAAGTATGATTGCAGGTAGGTCGATGCAAACGTCTCTGTGACGTTTGTATCGACCGATGCCAATGCGTCATCATTGCGCTATATAAAGGAGCGAGAGCCGTCCATCTGGCTCATTCGCACGGGGGTGAAACTCTCATACAACGAAGAATTCGCAAAAGTGGTGCTGCCATCTATATTTCGTATTCCGTAATTTGGATTTTGTATAAGTTTTCTGTGGTTTAAAGACTGTCAAGTATAAACAATCTTTTTCAAAATTATTTTAATAAATTAATTAAAATAAGATAATTATATTGATTTATATACGGTTTTCACCAAAGGACATTCACTAGAAAGGTTTTGTGTACATAATCCTTTAATTAGTTTTGTGAAAAATGTGTTTGTTTATGAAAATCTAAAAAGTGGTTAAACTAGAATTATTGGGTGTATAATTATTAAAAAATACGTGTGAATCGTCCCCCAGAGGTTCTATAAGTGTTCCTTTATACTAGCTATAAAGCGACTTGTGAAATAACAATACAATTTACATAATTACGACGGGCCTGATGGTCTAGCGGTTAGGGACCCTGCCGTCTGTACCGGTGGTCGTGGCTTCGATTCCCACTCAGGCCAATGTTTGTGTGATGAGCCTGATCATTTGTTCTGGTCTGGGTGTAATTTATCTGTAATATGTATGTATTTAGAAATATATAAGTATGTTTATCGGTTGTCTGATTACCATAACACAAGCTCTGCTTAGCTTTGGATCAGACAACCGTGTGTGAGAGATGTCACGGAATATTATTATTATAATTCTAGTAAATTATTGTTTTTCTACGTATTGATGTTGCTTTGTTATTATATTAGTTCATATACATGTTATGTATGATGTTTTATAACATTGTTAGAAAAGAAATAATTGTGCAGCAATTATTTTTAATCCTGGCGCCCTATATGTTTCATCATGTTGTTCCTATGTTCGGATATTGCTAAATGTTAGTTAATAAAAATTTTATGTTTGATAATTTATAACATTGTTAGCAAACGAATAATTGTGCAATAATAATTGTTACTACTTGTATGGTTTATATTTTTCTTTCGTACTGATGTTGCTTTATGTTATTATATTAGTTCATAAAGATGTTATTTATGATTGATTCTTAATTTATGTTTAAAACATTGTAAGCATAACTAAATTTTCCTATTATAATTAAGTTGTACATCCTAGCTTTAAGAATTGTAAAAAATTAATAAACTTTACAGTATTATAATGAATTATTGGGTTTTATTTAATACACAAAGAAAAGAATATACAGTAGTTTAGAATAGCAACCACCAGAGGCCGCTACTGTAGCATCACTCACACAAAGATTGCGTATGTGTGTGTGCTGTGTCCGTTGGTTTCGGAATAACGACACCAGAGTTCGCTCGCTTGCTAGGGCGACACGTTTAAGCCGCGAGAGGTCTCTCTTTACCCTACTTATTATATTTCTCTATGCTCATTCGCTCCCGAGCGGCTGTCGAGTCAACATCTCCTGAGGATGCCCCGTGGAGGGGCGAAACACGTGTCGAGTATTGGTTTGGTTGCATGGCATGCTCCTTCCTTTGTTCTCACTATTCGTGTATGTTTGCATATGCATGAGGGCGGGAGGGTGGGCTTTCCTGCATGTGCATATTTGCATGAGGGTGAGGGAGGGGGGACTGCATCCTGCTGCCAAGCTTGGATTTTTGTAGCGGAATTAAAGCTAAATATTTTTCACAACATTTAATTTTAACCTTGAGTAAGCTAAAAGAGCGATAACTAGAGGACCGGGATTGAAGATGCCAATGTCTATGGAGTACGTGACCAGGGTAAGTTACCTGCAGCGGCGTGCCATCAGCGTCGTCGACGAGCTCGACGGTGATCTCGGCCAGCTTGTGCGCGGCGATGTTGCCGGCGGCGTCGGGCGCGCTGAACACGTACGACTCCTTCTCCGCCGTGATCTTGTAGTGCTTGGACGCGTCCAAAGGGCCGAAGTGGTACGTGCCCTCCTCCGTAGTCACTTGCGTCAGTTTTATCTCATCTACCAATACAAAACATGGATAAAAAAAATTAAGCGCTTATTATTTAACCTGTTAAGCGCGTGGCTACAAATCTATAAAATACCTAAAATAAATAAGGACCAATCGTTGTATCGATACAAAAAAGTTTTAAAATAATAATATCTCTATTTTGTAATAGTTTGTTGTACCATGCCGTTAATAGGATGAAAATAAAGGGAAAAAAGCATGTTCACTGGCGCATAAATGGGACACAAGTGGTGAAGGGGTTAAAGTTCATTGTGTTAACTTCTGGGTGACCCAGGGAAGCGACTGACATTCCAGGAACCAGCAGTAGTTGTGCCGGGGTGGCTACGTACCGGAGACGAGTGTGATGGTGACGTCGGGCACGGGCGGCTGCAGCTGCCCCCGCAGCGTGAGCGCGGTGCGCGCGCGCAGGGTGAGCGCGTGCGGCTGGCAGCGGCCGCGCCCCGCCAGCTGCTGCGGCGCGCTGGGCGACATCAGCAGTAGTTGTGCCGGGGTGGCTACGTACCGGAGACGAGTGTGATGGTGACGTCGGGCACGGGCGGCTGCAGCTGCCCCCGCAGCGTGAGCGCGGTGCGCGCGCGCAGGGTGAGCGCGTGCGGCTGGCAGCGGCCGCGCCCCGCCAGCTGCTGCGGCGCGCTGGGCGACATCAGCAGTAGTTGTGCCGGGGTGGCTACGTACCGGAGACGAGTGTGATGGTGACGTCGGGCACGGGCGGCTGCAGCTGCCCCCGCAGCGTGAGCGCGGTGCGCGCGCGCAGGGTGAGCGCGTGCGGCTGGCAGCGGCCGCGCCCCGCCAGCTGCTGCGGCGCGCTGGGCGACATCAGCAGTAGTTGTGCCGGGGTGGCTACGTACCGGAGACGAGTGTGATGGTGACGTCGGGCACGGGCGGCTGCAGCTGCCCCCGCAGCGTGAGCGCGGTGCGCGCGCGCAGGGTGAGCGCGTGCGGCTGGCAGCGGCCGCGCCCCGCCAGCTGCTGCGGCGCGCTGGGCGACATCAGCAGTAGTTGTGCCGGGGTGGCTACGTACCGGAGACGAGTGTGATGGTGACGTCGGGCACGGGCGGCTGCAGCTGCCCCCGCAGCGTGAGCGCGGTGCGCGCGCGCAGGGTGAGCGCGTGCGGCTGGCAGCGGCCGCGCCCCGCCAGCTGCTGCGGCGCGCTGGGCGACATCAGCAGTAGTTGTGCCGGGGTGGCTACGTACCGGAGACGAGTGTGATGGTGACGTCGGGCACGGGCGGCTGCAGCTGCCCCCGCAGCGTGAGCGCGGTGCGCGCGCGCAGGGTGAGCGCGTGCGGCTGGCAGCGGCCGCGCCCCGCCAGCTGCTGCGGCGCGCTGGGCGACATCAGCAGCGACGACGACGACGCCGACACCACCGCCACCTCGCCCTGCATACAAAATCTTATTAGGTTTTCTATGGGATACATAACTAACGATTGAACAAAACAAATTACGCTTGCTGAAATCGATTCACAGTCAAAAATAATAGTTTAAACAGGTTTTTTTTTATAGCCACCGTTACGGGAAGGACCAAAGTGGGACCGGATATTTATTGTGATGATTTTTTGCTAAAATTTACATAAATTTCACAGAATTAATTTTTGATCCATTAATTCTGTGCAATTAATTCGCGCTGCTCGCGCCTGCAGTTAGCTACTGCATCATGTTAGTGCGCCTCCCCCACGCAACTCACTCAAAGGTCGATAGTGCAAAAAACGCCGTCTCCGAACTGTGTGTGTTTACAATGTACGCGCGCAGCTCGCGACCAACTTTCGATTGAATCATTATTTCAACTTGTTGGAATGAATGAATAAGTTTGTATAAACGAACAGCAGCCGACTCCGCGACTCGGGACTCGCGACGATCAAACGGTCACCTTATGATTGAGGACTCTTATTTATGTATTATTCTTAATAAGGGTTCGAAACCGAACCTAAATAATAGTAAATATATTGAGCCATAGTCAATATGACCATAAGAGATCAATATTTTTCATACCGACCTTATGTCTTACATAGACTAAAAATAATCAGACGTATTAAATTATTGAATGTGCCAACATATAATCTGTTATCTCGTATGTCTAATTTACTCCCATTTTTAAAAAGATTTTAACTAATACATTCACTTAATATCATCATCCACAACAACAATGTTTTCGTCGTAGTAATTCTCGTAGGTATCAACGAACGAAATTAAGAAACGACGAATAACACAAAAAGATCAGTTCGTCCAACAGCACACCGCTAGTCACATAAGTTGGCAAGAGTCGTCAGATGCGCAGAAATCGATTTTTAGATCTATTTGGTGGTCAAGCAGGACGCGGGGTATGCGGTAGCGCGATCCGAGCGCGCGGTTGGTGCGTTAGCGCCGATCCGAGCGCGTGATTGGTGCGTTAGCGTTGATCCGAGCGCGTGATTGGTGAGTTAGTCGACCGAGTTGATTAGAGATTGCTGGGTTAGGTCGATTATGCGCGTGTTTATCCCCACTACGTCAAATCTTGCCAAGTTATTTGCCGGGTATATAGTTTCTAACATTTTGAGTCAGCGATGGGCGATTGTTGCAAAATACACAATCGACTGAATCGACAATCGCGCCTTTGCGTATTCGATTGTCGATTTAGTAGTTCCTCACAATCATTATTCGAATAACAATCGTTGAACTACTAACTACTAAACGCGTTCCGGTTGCGGTTTTTTTTTTCTGTACGACAAATCACCACGCACACGTATTATAAAAGTTTTGAATTGATCGGAAATAGGTATATTTTATTCTGATTGGTTGATAAATAGTTTACGGTGATTGATTATAGCAAAAATAGCAATATCCGGTGAAATTTAAAATAATATAAGTCAAATTGTTTTATCTTTTAGTATTATTAATTAATATAACAAAATAATACAATTACAAACTAAACATGAAAAGTCTTTTTTTATTTATTGCTATATGCTATATTGCTCCTTTATGATTTATTAAGAATTATTAAATAGTTGGTATTGTAAGCCCTTGAAATTGATATGTAAATAAGTAAAATATCAATTTATACTACGACGTCAACGAACGATTGTAGGTTCCTCCCTTTTAGTGAAAGCAGTAGCGCTGCGCACTTCCGCTCCATCTTTTGTTCTACTATTACTTAATGAATAGTACTAATCGATACGCTGCGCTTAAAATTTGTAGTTAGTGACCGCAGTCGTTGTCGCCCGCCGCACACGCACTACGCGCAGCCGTTAGTCGATAACAATCGACTGAAGTCGAGGTTTATCGACTTTTATCGACTGCATAGTACAATCGACTGATTCGATTACTTTTAGTATTAATCGCCCATCGCTATTTTAAGTTAATGTTTTTATAAGCCTTACCTTTTAAGTTTTGTCAACAAACCCCATCTGATGGGTTTGTATTGTAGGTTCGTAATTACGCTCGTATGCTTTGATTATATAATGTCTAGATGGAGCGTCGCCCTACATTCATACCAAAGACAACTAGCCGCCATTTTAAGTATGTGTGCGTGCATGCGTGGTTTTACACTATACGTCAATGTCTCTGTGTGCGTAAATAGTGATACCAGCTATTACAAATTCTCCCATAAATCACATTAAATAAAGACGAATTCATTATAAAAATATATTTACTTATTTTAGTTATATGTAGGTACTTATGTGGTATTATTCAGTTTAAGAGTATTTTAATAGTTTTTTTTTTATATTGAGTATTTACTTTTTAAATCAATAAAAAAAAAACAAATTTGGTGTTGTGTATTTGAATCGAGTATTAAAACAACTAAGTTAGTATTTGGTACAATATTAAAACATAATGAGGTATAGGTACTTTAACATTGAGTTATTTATTATTTATATATTTTTTACTTTTTATTTATTTTTTTATTTGCAAAAAGACATCAGCGCAATTTTATAAACGTAACGATAACCAACAAAATTACCCATAAAAATGGGAGAATGAAAAACAGAAACTGGCAACACTGGTAAAATATGGCGTGATTTTGGTAATCATAAAAACAAAATTAATTATAAAGTTTCTTTAAATAGTGTGTAGTAGTTTTAGTGATAGGTGATGTGTGTTGGTATTTTTTAGCCTTCCTTTTTAATTCCAGCACACTTTAGAAGCACATACTATCATTTTATCGCTGTTATGTGGTTATTCCTTAGAGCGCGTAAAACGTAGTGTCACGAAAGCGGCACGATCTGTACTGGTGGCGGGAAAGTACTTAAAAACCACTTTTGGTTGATATTTTTTGACACGTCTGCGCGCACTTGACAGTCCATCTAGACATTATATAATCAAAGCTCGTATGCTATCCAAACATATTTTATTTTTGCGACAATCTTAACATTCATACACATAGCGGTTTATTAATGATCCTGTTAATTAAACTAAGGTCACTTCACAAAATCACAATAAATAGAAACTAGTTACGAAAGACAAGACGAAAACACGCGCGCTAACTATCAAAAACATAAACAATCTGCCACAGATAATAAAAATCGAAAAACTACCAAGTTGCAACACAGAAGTAAAACAATAAAAATATTTATTGAAACTAAATATAAGAAACAATAATAAGTAACCAAATAATTTTTTGATAATTAATTTACAAGTTATTAGTATTTTGAAACGCAAGTTTCATTTTAAATAGGTACATTATTAACTGGAATAAGAATTGACAAGTGCGATGAATGACCCAAAAGATTTTTGCTTCAAAACGGATATTATGAGAGTAGAATGAAAGGGAGAAAGAAAGAATCTTGTTTATTGGCAGGTAAGCTAGCTTACTGTAGGTGTAAAAAATTACGAATGTCAAATGTCAGAGCATTACGCTTTGGAAAAAGGGGTTTTCGTGTTTGTCGTATAATAAAAACGCAAGATGGCGGTGTATTATTTTCTGTTTTTGAAGTGTGCGTGCGTATATGGATAAGGTGATTTTGTTGTGTGAGTGGAAACTACGGCAGATTTTGAGGAGCCTACTTCGTCGTTGAGTATGGAATGAATTTGAATGTGACGTCATTATTGAGTTGTTTGTTATTGAATTGTTTGGATACTAGTTTTATTTGTAATTTAATGATTATGTAAGATGAGTGTTGACTTATTTCTTTTATATAAATTGTTCTATTTAAAGATAGTTAGTTGGGGTTTTGTAGATAGGCTCTGCCTTTTTGCCTATATGCTATGCACGCCACTGCATGTGTACCTAAAAATTTCCAAAGTGAACTCACGTCAGCCATGTAGAGTGTGTGCTCGAACATGTACCCTCCGCCGGGCTGATTGAGGGGCACGAGGGGCCCCACGTCCTTGCTGGCGTGGCCGTCCGTGCTGATGTGCAGCACCAGGTCCGCCACCGGCTCCGGAGACGTCACCTTGATCACCACGGCGTGCGCCACCGCCACCAAGTATACCGTCTGAAAATATATCTCATTTCAAATATGTTCTCGTAGTGACTTTAAAACGCCTTTCACTAAATAAACAAGTAATAAATAAAGAGATTAATATATCATCATCGAATAAGTACAGTGTGTGTCAGCCGCATACATAACGTAAACAGCAAACCTAAGGCACGGCCCCACCGCTGCGCAGGCTGTGCATGGATACGCGGCGCACGGCTGCTGTGTGGGTTCAGTAATCCGACAATCTCGACGTGCGCGGCATCTCCGTGCGCCGCGGTGGGATCCCGCCTTTACATTATAAAGCACACGTTTTTTGTGTAAGGTGCGGCGATTGTACGCGCCATGGAAGTAAATTGTCAGACCGACACCACTCTGGTAAATCGCCTTTGACGCATAGCATCAGATTTGCTACGTGGGACATGTATGTCTTCAGCCAGCAGCCAGCATAAGCTGTACTCACACTGGGCGCGAGCGCGGAGGTGTCGGCGTGCGCCTGGTCGGGCTGGAAGCGGTGGCAGCCGCGCGGCGTCAGCGTGTACAGCTCGGCCGCCGGCACGCACTGCTGGCTGGCGCCCGCCGGCACCGACAACACGCCCTGCGAGCTCTTGCTGCTGTACTCCACCTAAATTAACACAAAATAACTACTTAATACAATAGAATTTTATCAGGGATTTAATCGGTCATCTAGAAATCTCTTTGGAGCGAGGGGTTTTGATATTGACAAAGGCACAGAGACTGGACGAAGCGTTATAGATATCACGTTGAAAAATATCATACTTTTTAGTTCGGTAACTCACCTCAACCTCGTGTGTGGAATGCACTCTCAGTACGTAGCCAGTCTGCTCGAAGGTCGGCACGTTGGCGTGGTCCTGTGTCACTGCCACATTGTGGCGAGCCTCCGCCCAGCACAGTGGGTCGGTCTCCACCGAGATCTCTACGCTACCCGGGAGTACTTCTTCAAATGTGTACTTGCCGTCTGAAGAGAACAACAAAGATTTAGTATTTAAGAAATCGGACTGGATGGGAAAAACGTTTGA
Source organism: Autographa gamma (assembly GCA_905146925.1). Lineage (NCBI taxonomy): Eukaryota > Metazoa > Arthropoda > Insecta > Lepidoptera > Noctuidae > Autographa > Autographa gamma. The sequence goes on from LR989850.1 coordinate 524,269, forward strand.
AATATTATTGAATGTTTTTGGTAGGGTAAATGGAGATGTTAGTAACCTATGGCGACGGTGGTGGTGGGCTGGCCGACGTAGCCGCCGTCGGGCGACAGCGGGCGCAGCGTGACGGTGAGGCGCGCGCAGGCGGCGGCGGGCTGGCACGCCACGCGCCCGCTCAGCCGCCCCTTCAGCTGCGAGAACGTCACGCCCGCCACGCCCGCGCGACCCACCGTCACCTTCTGGCTCAGCGGGTAGTACCTGTACACATACCGACATTATGTACTACTATCTATTAAGCTATTCTTCATACTCATTTTCAAGCAAAATTGTGACTTTACCACTGAAGTTCAGAGTATAATCAGATTACATTGTTAAAACCCTTTTTTTTTGCCATCATAAAAAAAAAACAAGTTCAATCATCATAATCAATTTTATAAGCATTCTTAAGCAAAAGATCATAGTGATGAAGTTTATCGTAGATAATGGTATACTGACTGTAGGCCATCCCGCTGCTCCTGTTCGGAGACGTCGACCCTGGCGGTGTAGACGCCGGGCGGCAGGAAGACGCACCAGGCGCCGGCGTCGCCGCTGCTGGCGCGCGCGGGCGGGCCGGCGGCGGGCGCCAGCAGCACGGCACGCCGCGTGGCGGGCGTCACAGCGCCGCACACGCGCCAGCGCGCCGCCGCCACCACCGGCCCGCTGCGCACGCCCGTCGCCGACACCACCAGCTGGCTCTCGTCGAACTCACATTGCTCTGCCACACACATTTATAATTTCACTTCAAACATTCTCACCTAAACACCTAGCTTTATTTACTAGACAAAATACTGTGACTCCACTTCAGTTACTGATGCTAAAATTTATTAGATTTTTTATCTCATTTTACTTAACAACCAAAACAAATATATTTTCCTACACAACAAGAAACATACCTATATACAAGGAAATGACAAATAACATAAAATCTAAAGGACAAAAAGAAATTACAAACTCACCATGTTGGAATCCTAGTGTGTATGTTGCAGGCTGTAGATTGGGCAGTGTGAATTTGCCTGCGGCATCTGTTTTACCAATGGGCTCGCCATCTAACAACACTCGTGCACCTGCCATGCCTGGACCACCTATTGCTGATACTACTGTCCCAACTACTGTGAATCCTGTCACCTAGGTGCAATATTAACTGTTATTAAAATCTATTCATGTTTTATGTAATATGATAAATATGAATATATACCTATAAGTGATACTACTAACCTCAAAGGCATTCTTGATAAAAAGACTGTCATGTCGAACAGTAAAAGGCACAGACTCTGGCCTAACGTTGTAGCTAATGGTGGCCTGGCCTGGTGGTGTAGACAGGGCAAAAAGCTTGTACTCCCCAGCTGGTACCAGGCCAAAGCTAAACTCCCCATTGGTATCTGTGACGGAGTGGCAGATGGGAGCATCCGGAACTCCTTGGAGCAGAGCTGTTTTGCATCCTTCAACTCTGAATTTTGGACTTTCCTATAAATGAGGGGTCAATTAAAACAAATGAAAGGAACAAATCACTTAACATATTTAACATTTTTACCTTTAAGATTAAAAAAATATAATATATTACAGTTTTTAACAAACCTCTTTAGAGTACAGCAGTACATACAAGCCACCAATGGGGCTGCCAAATGAGGTGACAGAACCACTGACATCATAACCCTTAACTGCGAGCACTCCAAATGGCAATGCAGTGTTACCTTCCTTCACCTGCACCACAGCTTGAGAAGGTTCAAGTTTCCACCTAAAATAATTACATAACTCAACAATCAAACTAAACTCATTAGAATGTAGGTCAACCTGGTTTGTTTGTTTAAATGAAATCTTATCTATCATCACAAAAACTAGGTGAGTGAACCTACATATTATAATCCAATAAGAATATTGTACGCTAAATTAGTACGAAATAAATTACCTTGGATGGGTTGCTTTCACAGTGTATTTTCCTGGGATAACAGGCGTAAAATGAAAGTCACCACCAACAGTGGTTAAGGTGTTCCGCACCTCTCCTTTATCATTGACTAGTTGAACAGATATACCGCTGGGGCCTTGCTTCTGCCCCGCAGTGATCACTTGCCCGGTAATACCGAATCCATTAAATGCAAAGTTTATGTCTTGCCCAGATGAACATTGGTCTGTAGTACCATCTACAGTCAATTCAACCTGGGAAGGCTCAAAGCTCCAACCGGCAGGCGGGTGTACTTTCAACACGTATTCCCCTTTCTCATAAAGAGGCAGGAAATAATATCCATTTGTAGGAGCACATTCAGTCTTTTCCTTTAGGCTACCTCCTTTGGTGTACCTGAATAAAGCAAATTGTAAATCAGGTATTTATTCACTATCTATGAACTCATATCTGGCTACTTTAAAGGACAAAGTTATTAGTTCAGATTTCAAGGCAATTACTAAGCAGTTAAGCAACACAAAATATTACAAATTAAATTATTATGAGTTTAAGGTTAACTTACAAGCCGATTTCTATTTTAGAAAAATCCAAGCTGACATGACTTTTCACAAATCCACCACAGCCTAGAATATCGTTTGCGCTACATTTTGTTACAAGAATAATTGATATTATTGCTGAAAATATTCTATTGATGTCAGCAATCACCGCCATTTTTGAGAAGAATGACCCATTGACGTACGCTATGACTATGACATTTGCTTTGACACTTGACTGATAACAAACTTGCTACTATAAAATAAATGTGCAGTAGATTGAGGCGATTTATTTGCTTTTTTTCTGATCAATTTACAAATACAATATGTTCGATTTGAGTTGGCAAATGTTGAATTTTATTTTTATTGTATTACCTACGGCATTTACGGCCTGGTCATCAGTATTTTTGTAGAATATCAAGTGTTTACCTGTTCAGTGTGTGCCTGCTCTCTTTTGATATTTTCACTGTTTGTAACATGTCACATTTACTATTTACTTTGCCTACTAAAGTTACCTACGACTTATGAAATACAAACATATTAAAAGAGATCTTGCAATTAAATGCCCTTTGCAGCTCTAACTTTATCTACGCCTTAATGGTCAACTGAGGTTCAGTGACTTTGTTGCAAAAAGTTAAAACTTTTAGATAAATTACTCAACTTTTAGAGTTAATGGTAACAGAATTGAAAAAGGCAATTTGTGGCTTTAGGTGCTTGTTTAATGTTTAGTATATTGTATAATGTATACAAATAAATAATAGGTACATATAAAAACAGTGGTGTATAGTATTGTACATTTAATAATATTATAAAACAAAATAAGGAATAGACTTATAAATACATTTACTATGTTAAAAGAAAATACATGTTTGTATCTTTTAACTAATGAATTTTAAGTAGCAACAGCCGTTTTGGTCTTATTTTGTATAGGAAGAAATAGTTTGAATTCCGCCGGGAGCTCATCTTCTGAATACAATCTATCTGAAAAGTATACTCTTCTGATTCTGCAGTTGGCATGTATCTGTACCCTGAGAGTCTCAACATAATTAGTTCCATAAGCTCTTCGGGTAAAATCAGCCAAGTTGAACTGGATTTGATTCCAACCTTCATCAAGACGCATGGGCATGGTACAGATAAAAGGCTTCACCCGAGTTGTAGATTGATAATTGCTGGCTCTGAATCTTCTTCGTACGTTCTTGTCATCCAAGACCTAGAAATATAATTAAAAATTTTGAGGTTAGATTATGTTTGGAACTTATAGCATAAACGGCAAATATTTATTGATTGCGTATGTTAAAGAACTTGATAACTAAATAACTTACCTGAACTTCGAACGTGAAGTACTTCTTCAGATTCTTAATTATCATAACCAGAAAAGGCAGTTTGATGCCGAGAGTCTTCTTTGGATCAGCGGGACACGTAATGTACGTAGTGCTGACATTGGTACCAACTATTTCTAGCACTAGACTCTGAATGTCGTTGTCTGTAATCCTCTTTATGTGCCCATTTCGTACCTTTTTGTCCCAGATTTGTAAAGGTTTGCTGCCTATACTGTAAAGGATGGAGAGGAAACCGGACTGAAAAGTGTTTTTGAACATTTCGCTCGAGCTTGCCCGCAACACACAGTGTACTCTTACATTTATCAGTCGATTAACAACAAAAGTTTGATCAATAAATACCCCACATTCGCGGTTGCATTACAACTTGACAGTTTGACAGTAAACACGGGAATTTTGAAAACGGCCATTGATTGGCCATGCGTTTGTTATCAACAGGATTACCATAGCAACGATACGAAAGAGTGCGTTCCAATATACGTACCTATATACGACCTACGCCAAATAATGTTTCCAACAGAGTGTAAGCGTATACATTAAAGTTCATCCATAAAATATTGATTTTATAAGTTGTAAAATTTTAATCACCGATATAAAATTAATTATGTTCTATCAAATCCTAGGAATCCAGAAATCTCTGTAAAATTCTATGTTGAATGAATCGATTCCAGCATGAAATGGAGTGTTTTGAAATTGACAGTAAAAAATATTTTATCTGCGCTTGTCTGTCGCAGTAAAAAAAATCAAGCGGTGCATGTGCAGTCCCTACTTATTTAGTTCTATACATTAAATAACTATTCTGACTGTTTACCGTACGTAAAAATGTACCACGATAATATTGCTAAGTGATATACAAATATAATGAACGTTTTTCATTGTGTGATATATTGTTGATTTGATAAAGTGATTTAGCAAAAATGACGGAAATGTCTTCGAAGAGGTAAGATTACTTTTCACCGTCTATAGTATACCTATACCGTTTCTTACACTATATAAATATTGCTTTTTGGAATTACCTGACGAAGTTGAATCAAATTATATAACTGAAAGTGCGATGCCGCGTTGGCTATCCCTACAGCAGTATCCTTCCTTGATCACTCTCAAACATTAGCCAATAGTTATCAATTGATAATTCATGAAAACCGCTACGCTGTTATAGAAAATGTATTTAAACTGCCATATGAAAATATATCGCCTTCGTAAAAATCGTACAAACACTATAAAAGTTGTTTACCTACTGACTTCTGTCAATATTTAAATAGAGAACTAATAACAAGCTGTTATTTTTAGATCAAAGACAACTTCTATCAGTATAAAAATGTAGACAGAGTAGATTATTTTCTTCTTGGACAGTTATTTTCAAAAAGTATTTACAGTTGTGATAATTGTCATAGATTCACACAAGACTTCCTTTACTATTATGAACCAAATGGTTATTCATAAATGGTTTTAAAATATAAACAGGGATTGTATTAACTATTTGTACACTTCTTATTATCTTTTGAAAGTTGTGTCAATTAACTTACTTGTACCAGTCTCAACTATCAAATATTTATTTTAAGAGATATAGTCAGGGAGTAAGTGACTCACATGAAACTGATAAATGTTTGTTAGTATCATCAAGTGACACACCTTTATTTAAACATAATGGGACCTATTTAAGAGTTCTTTATAAATGCTATTATTCTTTGTATGGTGTTCAATGTGGATTGCTGAAGAAGACTTAGCTGAAGAAGAATTTGTAAAGTTTACTGCTAGTTTGGGTTAATTTATTACCAATTTATAACACACATCTGTGAAATTAAATATTTTGATATGTAATTATTATGAAATATTTATTAATTTGTTTGTTATTGTATGACACAAACAACAAACATAAATATATATCATCACAAAACTGTTAAAAAAAACCATGAAAATTTTCCAGCCTATAAACGACCCACTGCTGGGCACAGGCCTCTTCCCATATAGAGAAGGCATGAGCATTGATCACCACGCTTGCTCTCTGCGGGTTGGCAATTTCAGACCCCAAATTTTGAAATCCAGGTTTCCTCACGATGTTTTCCTTCACCGTTTATTCAGAAATTAAGAAAGTACATATAACATGGAAAAGTTACATTGGTACTTGCCCGGGTTCAAACCTGCAATCTCGTGCATACAAATCCCTTCATTGAACCGCTAGGCCACCATGACTTTTTCAAAAAAAAACATATGTTAATATAATATGATCAATATGGAACAGGGAAAAGGCGCGCTATAATTATTATCTACACTGACCGACGAACTTCCGTCGTTGTTGTATACAAATGCCAAAGTCCTTCGTCCTACGAATATTTCCATACAGCCATCTGTAGTATAATTTGACGGAGCGTCGCGACTCATTTCTCGCCGGTTTTTAACGTAGGTAGGCACCGATTGAGTCGTAACTGGCGGAATGCGCCCGAGCTATATAAGGAGGACACACTCGTACCGATTACACTTGTCCTGCCATCATTCTAACACTGTAGAATATATGTATTTGTTATTAAGAACAAGCAAATATCTACACCTGCACCTTGTTCATGAAAAAAACAAGAATTTTCAAAATTTGACCAGTAAGGTAATACAACTGCATTCTTTTGTTAAAATTAAATGTTGTGAAAAATATTTAGCTTTAATTCCGCTACAAAAATCCAAGCTTGGCAGCAGGATGCAGTCCCCCCTCCCTCACCCTCATGCAAATATGCACATGCAGGAAAGCCCACCCTGACTCGACAGCCGCTCGGGAGCGAATCCCTTAGACATTCGCTCCCGAGCGGCTGTCGAGTCAACATCTCCTGAGGATGCCCCGTGGAGGGGCGAAACACGTGTCGAGTATTGGTTTGGTTGCATGGCATGCTCCTTCCTTTGTTCTCACTATTCGTGTATGTTTGCATATGCATGAGGGCGGGAGGGTGGGCTTTCCTGCATGTGCATATTTGCATGAGGGTGAGGGAGGGGGGACTGCATCCTGCTGCCAAGCTTGGATTTTTGTAGCGGAATTAAAGCTAAATATTTTTCACAACATTTAATTTTAATGTCATGGATTTCCGCAAAGTAACGCCTGATTCTATAACTTATCTTGCATTCTTTTGTTTAACTTGCAGTCAAGCACATGCCTTACCATACTTAGTAACTTTCTCTGTATAAAAACCCGGGACGAGTTTTGCAATTACAATAAATACGGAGTTTCATACGCGTGCTGTTTGTTTTCTTTCATTTCGTCCAATGAATGAGTCGAAAAGGCACCGCTTCGATTTGCTCGGCTCGAGGTCGCTCAACCCACCGACTGGTTGCAGGACTATTCTGTCGTATAAAATACTCATTTACTATATCGAGACACCCTTATAAATAAATTAGCAAAGTACTTTGCTTAATTAATTCACAAAGACGGTAAAACAGCGGACTTGAAGTCGAAATTGCTATTTGTAAGTTTTATCTCTATTTGACGGAAGCAAGCCTGTTTTCATGTAAATGGAGGCAAATAATACTACAAACGGTATGTCGCGTTACCATGTCACATAAGGGATACCTTTAAATCCGGAAAAGCATTCCGAGCTCCAAACTGGTGAAACTTCACCAATGTAATCGAATTATATCTCTCGGAAATGCGACAAACGACTAGCAATCGAAGTAATCATATTTCACGCTGCCATGAGCTTTGCAGATCAGTTAGGCTAACTACAAGCGTAGTTGAATTAATCACGTTGCAAAAACTAATTAGGTAGGTATATATTTTATAATTCGAGTCATCCAAATTCACAGAATAGTGCTTAGAATTTCCGCGCGCGGGAAACCTGCGTATCATCAAATTTATTACTTCCATTGTCCCCCAGTTTTTGTGCATGAACTATAATTTAGTAATTAAAAAATAACTTGCCTAAAAATAATTGTCTATGAATATATTCTTCTTGAGGTTGAATGATTTTCATCGACGATCGAGAGAACCAGGTTTTGCGGTACTTTTCAAATTCGTTCTAGATTGTCAGATCCATGGAACAGGAATAGCACCTTGGTAGTTCTAGCCGGCATGAGACTAGCAAAGTCTAAGAGATAAGCTTTGTTTGTGCTTCAAACTTGTCTGAACTTAATGTTTCATGCATAACTTCTGAACTTTTTACTTGGATAGCGATCGAAAGTAAAACCCCGTCCCTTCATAGATGCTTTACCGATTACACGCAGCAATCCTGCATTATTTATGAAGCCGCGTATTGTTATTGGTTAACAAGGAGGTTGCAAGTGAGTCAGAAACGCACGTCGATGTCTCCGAAGCCTAGATGGCTAGCCATTGTTACGTGTGCACATTTTTATGCATTAAGTTATACGTTTTGGGCCAACATAATGTATTATGTGTGCACGGTACACATAATACATAAAACCTGGCGAGGATTCTTGTAATCGTACACGGTGGCTATTTACAACATATGTTTTTAATTATTATGATTCAAATACCAGAAAATTTTGGTTACGTTGATAGGTGAGGATGAAACAGAAACATGCAAATTATTCAATGAAAAGAGAAATGTTTGAAGATCTCTCATTCGTGGAATAACTGCTTTAAAATACTCGATAAACTTGACTCTTTATAAATAAGTATCCACAAAATATTCAATTTTGCAACTCAAACACGTAAATATTTCAGCAATATTCATTCAGCCTAAATTCTACCTAACCATTTATCAAATGCATTAAAACGTTTATTTTACTGGTCCGCTTGCAAAACTGGTTCACGTGCAAATAGTTGGTGAAACGCGTGGGGGTATATCGAAAAGCGGGATTATGAACGGCTTTATTTGTTCAGTTTCTGGGTCGTCGATCTTGGCTGACCTGTCTCGTTACACTGAGAAAGTGAGTGCTCTTTTTACATCGTAGTTTAGGTAAGTTTCATGTATAGCATTGATCATGTAATGATTTAAATGAGATAATTCGCAAATCTCGTTGCTGTTCTACGCCAGTGTAGTAGGCGTAGACTGTGTCTTTACGCAGTTCATTGAACGATGAATTGCGCACGCAAAAATATCACAAACGGAAACTAAAATGTGTCAAACACAAACGGTATGCGATGACATCTTCTAACTAATATAAACTTACGTTCTAATTAGAACACTGAAATTACACGTGCCAACGTCGTGAAGTTCTTCCTTGTTAGCTCAAAATACTTCAATATCACAACTGAAGCTTGACGACAAAAACATATTTGTAAGATAGTTTAACGCTCCAACTAGTCGGATGCAGATGTCAGGAAGTTGAGTATGAAATATCAAAGGTACAAAGAAAATATGAAGAACTTTGTAAATATAGTTTGTTTTATACACAACAAACATAGATGGAATCCTACTATCATATTCAACGAAGGAGAAAGGCGGATGAGAGTATTGCAGTAATAATAACAACAGCACACATTACTGTAATTCTGTCTAATGAATGTTAACTGTATACCAATAAAAAGGTCACAGTGTCGATGTAACGAGCAGGATCTGTGTATTATTTATAGACAGACCAACACGCGGTTTTATTTATCTAGAGCCGCCCACCCGGCCGACTCAAGCCCACAGTTCAGCAATCGCGACATACACCCTGTTCAAAAACTTAATGTTGCTTTGTGATTTATGAGTTGTCGACATGTTTTGTTAAAGATCCACTCTATTTCAAGAATGTTTCATACTTTAACTGGGTGTTTTAAACTTAGACACTTTAAACCACTGTTAAAGGAGAGATAATTGTTTCGGATATGCTAAGATCTTTGGAATTGCTTAATCATAACAAGATCTGAACACACAATAAATAATATTTTCCGTAGCATTGCAGCATTTTTACTTCCCAATTTAGTCCTATTTTTATTACTTTGATAGGAATTCCTGTAAAACCCAGATTTTATTTTGCAGTCCTGTCTGACCGCTCTGTTCGAGATTATTTGAACTTGGAACGTTTGGTTATTGTGGCACATCAAAAGCAGTCACGTAAAAGCTGTCGCAGAGAACAGACGCGTTGTCGCCCGCCTCCTTGCCAGTTTTAGCCTGAAAAGGATACGCGTGTTTATTTCGGGACACATAGTCTTGTTGATTGCTTTTGGATGATTGCCGTGGTCTTGGATGGTTACGTAAATTGTGGGAAGTGCGTGTGTTATTACTTGGCTCCGAATTTACCGATGAAAGCTCAAGTTTAATGATCTCACATGTTAAAGACTCCTTTTGTTTTTAATTTAAACAGCGATCAATTTCGAAGTTGTTCTATTTAGTACATGCCACATGTTCCGCAATCCCGTTAAGAGGATGAAAACGTGGGGACTGTTTACGCGATAAACAAAGTTTCGGTCGTGCTTGTGTATCGATGTCTCATACTGATAGAGCTGTTGTTGCATCAGTACCATGTGAATGTGATGATATAGGAACTACATATGTGAACTAAAGCAGTATTAGTTGGACGTTATTGGACTTTTTTTGTCAAAAAATCCCAAGTGGTTTCAGTAATTGCTATCATTATGATAGAGATGCAAACCTCATGGATAGTGAGGGTAGACTAGTGTTTTGGAAGAGCGGTGTATGGGAGGGAGGAGCTCCCACTTTAAACTGCAACACCTGTAAGAAACGACGCTCCGACAGAATGAGCGCAAACGATCGCCCTCTAGGGTGAGTACCGGAATTGCCTTTCTTTAACTATGTAAACTAAAAATTATCTTTATAAAAAGTAAATCTCTCTACTCCTACAGTATAAATAGCTGTTTTCCGCATCGAGTTAGTTCCAAATAGAAATTACAACCGGGAGTTGATACGGAAAGATTACCTGTTGCCAACTGAAGGATGAATAATTATTACCGACATTCAAATCTAAGATATTTATGAGAAGATGCAAATAGCCAATGCCATTTTGTTTAGTCACTCGTTTTCACATAGATTGGACTAGTATAGATGGGTTTTCGATTATCTAAGATCTTGAACTACTTTCTCTATTGCGTCCCTAAAGATTATTCTGATTAATCCGTTTTATCTGGATTCTACCTTGAATGAAAAGCTTTCGAGTTAGACTAAGGTACCTAAGCATAATCCGAATAAACAAGTCTCACCCCCAGACACATAACGGCAGCTCGTAGCTGCCTTGTCTGCTTCCAACAGGCGAGATGTTTTGGTACCACCCCCGATCTGAGGTAATTGACTTCTCGGCCTTTACCCTTTTACAAAGATGATTCTTCTCTTTCTGCATTCTACTGTATTGAGTTTTATTATAAGTAGAGGCAACAAAATCTAACAAGGTTTGATATTCTTTATCATCAAGCCTGCACCCGTGGACTACAATGTGTGTATGTGGACGTGTACAAAATAAATCGACCAACACCAGCACCATACAGTCTGCGCGATTCGCGCCTGTCAAGTTTATTATTGGAATCCAAAATAAACATTACAAGCATTCTACGTCCCCATACAATAACATTCCTTGTCAACTGCTCCGAGTTTCGTACAGATATAGCAAACTGACTTACATTGTCAACGAGAATATAGCATGATCTACGTCCACATGTTCCCTTTACGTTATGATAAAATATTCTCGTATTTTACACTTTATCTCGAAGGCAAATTTTATGTAGGAGTTAGAAGTTTTTTTCTTTCTGTGTAAATTTATCTGAACACCTGTACTATTCAATACCTTTTGTTATTATAATAATCCATGTAACTTGTGCTGATAGAAATTTCTTGTTTAGAATATTTCTACCTTTGTTTCAAGTTAGTTGTGATTGGATTATGTTTAATTTTGTGTTCAAATTATTAAAATTATGGATTATTCTTAAATAAATACATAAGCTATTAAATAATTCTCTTCACAAAGAGATTTTCTTAATCAGTTGATTTTAATCTCACACAATCTTCGTGCTTAAAACCTAAATCTCGGGGATTACTGTAGCCAATTAAAGCGTTTCTCGGAATACCAAGTCTGCACAGTGTTTGTACGTAAATAGATCGTTATTTTGAACAAATTCACAGCATTGTGTGCTTATTTTCGCCTTGTTGCATATAAGGGTAAATAATATTTGCATGAGTCACCGTGCCCTGCGAATAGTCTCGGTCTCGGAACCAGTTTTCCTTAAACGGGTTGCACCGTCAATTTTTAATATCGCACGTACGATACGGATGCACTGGCGTATTATTGCTTTAATATTGTTAATTAAGAACAATGGAACAAAGGCTGATCGTTGATTTATCTGCTTTTGTATTGCTACGTTATGACATTGTAAGGTTAGATTTGACATTGAAACTCAAATATATGAGATGTGTATTTTATGAACAAAGCTGCAGACTTGGACAATGTAAAGTGTGATGTCCAAAAGTTTAATTAATTATCTTCCAAGATATCCCTCGTGTGTTATTGGATCCTAAACTTGGACTAGAAACGTTGTGTAAAAGTTCTGAAAGTTCACGTAAACAACGCAAAAAGAGTGTCAAAAGATCACTGGAACAAGACCCAAAAAATACAGGTCACCGGCAAAAAGTACTGTTAGTTCGTGGGTTTAGTGAATTGGGAACACTTTTACATTCGCGCACTGATGACGTCATCGATATCTACATCGCCGCGCTCGACATTAACCGTTGGGCCAGTGGCCCGCCTGGCATGCATCCCGCCTCGTACGATCTGCCCTTTCAAGAACACCACTCTGATTCTCCACATGCTTTGTTGTTGTTGACCCAGCTTCTCAAACCCACATAACTAAATGTTTTAGTTGCTCTTTACATAACCCTTTTTTTTTTCTGAATGTCAAAAAACTATTTTCTCGATTTCTGCTGCATTACATAAAGTATTTTCGTTATTGAATATTTTCTAAATTTGATTTGAAACAGTAGTTCTACAGAATAAAGGGTTATTATTTTTTTGGTCACCGATTATGATATGACTTAAATGAAGGAGGGTCAACTTCACAATGACCATTCCGTATATTACCTATTTATTCATCTGTACAAATACGCTCGACAGTATTGAATTATGATAGTGAGATTATGTACAAAAGGTTGTTTATCCATAAATACCTAGTTCAATAGCTGTTTTTTTTTTTAATTTTACATATCCTGTTTATGAGCATTACAATAACAATACATGCTTAAAAAAAGATTAATTAGTCATTTAGTGTTTTGTAGCAGGATAGCCATCTAAATAGTAAAAAAATAATCTTTTATGGTAGAGAACCCTCGACCAATACGATGCAAATGGTGACCCTGATAGCTTGTATTTCGGACCGTAACGATTCTATGACTCAATATCAATACTTTCCTCAACTCCAATATTGGTAAACGAACACGCATACCTATGCATCATTCATTAAATATCGCTTCCATTTATCGGTGATATTTAACGTATTATTTAACGAATACCGTTTTGTGGTTAACGCAGGCCGTAGGTATTTCATTAGGTTCATTAATTTAACTCTATACTTGTGCATCATAAAATATATATTTTTTCCTGTAATTGTTTTTGGAATTCTGGGTTTTTGAGACTAATAAAATAAGCATATTAATTTTGTCTGTTATTTCCTTAACACTTTCAGTCCTTTCATTATTTTATAGTAACAACTTGCACCTCTTACTGTTGCACTATATATTTCCTTGATGTCTAGCAAACTTGTTTTTTCTAATATAATAAAGATCTAGACCACAACTAAATCCGAGGATCCGTATACGTTACAAAACGGGATTGATGTTTTTCTCTCTTTGGGCTGTGATTCATCGTGACGTATTCAAGTATCCGATGTGTGCCACGGATAGCCAAATAAATAATGCTTTGGAACCCTACACTCATAGTAATAGGTCTACACTGCAAACAATGATCGTGCGGTCATAGGCGATCGTGCGCATATATGGGCCAAGTGCACCGGATGTACCATCAGGTGTTACTCCTCGTAGTAAATGCTTGGCATGCTTGCGCACGACCCTATTGTTTTACTCCAAACAACTATAACTACGGCTAGATTATGGTATTTAAAATAGAAACAAGGAAAATTATAATAAATTAATTTAATTTATAACGAACTACAATCCTGTTATAATTCCTCATTCTAATTTATACATGTGTGGTATGATAGCATCTTAATAGCCTATATTAAAAGGCCACTTTTTTTCAAGCATTGTATATAATGAATAACAATGTAAAACAAAGAAGGTTTTTTTTTAAGTAAATGGATATAATAAATAATATATTGTAGGCATAAACCTATTTATTAAAAGTCATAATGCAAACTTTTGTGATCTTCTATGTCAGCTTATTTCTATGGCTTCATTTCAAGTCTATCTAATTCAAGAACAAAGTGCTGATTTTCCAGGTGTTGGCATGAAAGGTCATAGACTCGGCCAGTGAGGTCGGGGTATAGTTTATAAATCATCAGTGCATTAAAGTTAGAGCGCGACGCACGCCGCGCCCCGGTAATGCCCGCTATACTTTCACTCACGTCAGTCTGCTTAGTTTTAAGCAGCCCTTGAGTATTGATCGCGCCCTTTCAACCAAATTCGAGCTAGTTATTAAAATTCTATCCTTGTTGGAACGAATATTTACATATTTAGATCCCTTTTGTACTGAGCGTTGCAATTGTCTTTTCTATCAACTTAGGCTACGGCTAATTAATTACATTTAGTGTTAGATAATTAAATTAAGAATGTAACTAAAGCTCGCAAGCAAGCAAGGTTTTGTTTAAAACCACAAATTAATGAACAAAATTACTTATTTAAGTAATTGTTTTTAGTAACGCCTATTCAAAGTAATTATATATTAACTAATACCCAGTTAAGCGTTTTACAAATGTAATTTATAAAATTCTGATTAGCTTTAAAATAAGTATTTTCACGTTATAATATATGGATATTATTGGATATGCTAACAGTTTCCCGGAAACTTTAGACAATTTATGGCTTTATAAATAATTATGTGTCACGAACAAAATATGTTTGTAAATATTATAGCGCTATTAATTAACTGACCGCATCAATTTCTGAAGCATTTATTACAAACTCCTGGAATCACCTTCATAAAGTTTTATGTGAAGTTTCTGGAATGGCTGCAGTAAGCACTTAAGATATTAAATAATAAATATATTTTACACTAGTCAACTTCTAAAACAGTACAATTTGTTAGGGGGGAAAGTAAATCCCCATACAAAATAAAACGATCATATCAGAGACGAGAGCGATTTCCTCCAACCTTGGAATTGGGTTCACCATTTTTGCACTTACATAATATAACATATCATCACGCCTGTATCCCCGAAGGGGTAGGCAGAGGTGTACCAATGTACACCCACAGTTCGCCGATATGTTTAGGTCCCATGTAATAGGGGGCGAGCCTATTGCCACTAACCGGGCACAAATCCAAACTCCGACCTGCTACTGAGAACTTCATAGAAAAACCCAATAACACCTTGGTTGACTCGGGAATCGAACCCAAGACCCCTAGCGTAGCAGGCGCGCTTAGCACCACTAGGCCAACGAGGCAGTTTTTCACTTACAAGGTAGTTATAGAGAAAAATATTAAAACTGTTGTTATTTTAACCAGCGCGTCGTGTTAGTATGTTTTGTTACGAGCTTAAGATCCATGTCTAAACTTCGAAATAATGTTTTTGTCTATTATTACGGCCATGTCAGGGGTCAGTCAGGTGTGTGTTCCGCCTAGGACGAATAGCGATAGCGTTGGGTTTTCCAAACGGGTAATCAATACTACACTCCCGTATGACAGGAAGTAATGAACTTGCTAACTAACTCATTACGTCTTCTATAAAGCGGACTCACTGATTTGAACAACAATGGATGTGAATACCGAACGGTATCTTAAGAAAAATATTCTCATTGTTAGTTTTTGAGGAAAACCACAAAATACACTCGAAAACAAAATATGTAAATATATAACTTTGTTAAGTAACAGTAAAGTCGTTTTGGTATACAACCGTTTTGATAAAAGTTCATTAACATCGGTTCGATAAAATTGTCATCCTTTTTTAATTTGTTATTACTCGCTAGAGCTACGCTAACTGATTGTGTACTCATAATAAGTCTGAGTAATCGAATAAGCAATAATTTGTCGATGCCGCCTCGTTTGAACTTTGGCTTTAGATTGTGGAAGATTTATGTTTGTAGGTTGGAGCGATAGGCTTGAATTAGAAACTAACGGTTTATGATAATAATTTCATGACAATAATGTTATTTACCTTAACTCCTTACGGTTATGAATAGTGGATCTATAATCTGAACATTCATTCAAAGATCTGAGGTTTTTTTTACTTTAGTGTTTACCGAACATTAACAAAGAATATATTGTTCTTTTGTTCCAGTGAGCTAAAGAAGCTCTCTGAGGAGAGCTTGACGCGGCAACCCGAGGAGGTGTTCGATATAATATGCAAGTTAGGCGAAGGCTCCTATGGCAGCGTCTACAAGGTAAGCAGAACCGTCGGTGGTCTCACAAACAGATATTTGTCAGTTAGAACTTTGAAAGTTCTATCAAGGCATGTGTTGATCGGAAATATACAACTTTAATTAGTCTAAGCCACACTTAAACGGTAATTAAAAGGGATTGTCTGTTAACTCTGCCCCAAAGTTTACTAATTAAAGTTCGGAAGTAGGACCTTAATAAAACGTTTCTAATTGGCCACTAGTCTGAATTGTTTCTCGCTAATTCCTCCGTAGTCTTGAGCATGTATAATTGTATGTCAATGTATGTAGATCGAGTTACATTGGATTATCGGCACTATGAATATACGACTAATCCCTTTACAAAGAAGTTATATTTATTGAGAACATTTTATAGTCCATGAAACCTTACACTAACACTACCACCTACCGGTAAACTTATGTAAAAAGTGCTTGATATTTGGAAAACAAGATAACTTCGAATTCGTGGTCTCTTTAATACTTGGTTCTGAATAAATTGTTACGGATGCCTAGCTTACTGGGGTTTGCAACAAACTAGGTCTCCTAAAGCTTCTAATCTAAACTAATGGTAACTGTCGACTGCTCTGAAGATTCTGAAGTAGATTGGCCCTTTTTGGAAGCAGGCTCACAAAATCTCATGGCTAAAGCCTAGATAAAATAAAATGTACCTAGTTTAGGTATATCTTCAGATGAACATCGTCCGTCCTTACATTTAATCAGTGGCATCATTATTGTTAATGGCACAGGTGTATTGATACTTACAGTTAATACACTAGTATTATTACTACATAATCAATGCATTGCTGCATTGTTGTCTTAGGTTACTTGCAGTATTAGTTCACACGATAGTGGCAGCGTTCCGCTCTCAATACGTTATTGCTTG
Organism: Autographa gamma; assembly: GCA_905146925.1. Taxonomy (NCBI): domain Eukaryota; kingdom Metazoa; phylum Arthropoda; class Insecta; order Lepidoptera; family Noctuidae; genus Autographa; species Autographa gamma. Next base: position 541,353 of record LR989850.1, read on the forward strand.
CAGTGTAGGGTTCGTTCACAACTCACATAATAATATGTTCGATTTAACATGATTTACTTACGGTAGATAAGCTAAATAAGAAGTCATTAGAGCTATGTAGATGTTCTCTCGTTATATGATAATGCGTTGACGTGATCATAAGCGGTAAGTGGTCACTTTAAACGTGATGATCGACGCAAGGTCACGGGCTGAGACTGAAGTGTCGTTTACGTTGCAGTTCGAAGTTCATTTAAAATTCGGTATAACTAAGACATTATAGTTGCTCTGTTTCAGCCTTTCTATAAAGTTTGTTGGCATCGATTTTTATTCCAACACAAAGATAACTAATTAACCTATTTGTAGACTTCTATGACTGTTTTTCTAGCATTAGGTATAATCATATGTAGCTATTCGGGCTTATTTCGTCATTTCAATTATAGAGCCAAATTCTATTAAATTTTTATGAACCGGATAAAATTGATTGGATAACAAGCAGACCTAGAATTCATAACACATCAATCTTATCCACATAGAAATCTTTGAGACAGTCATAGGTCTAAACTTGATAGTGCGGACTATCTTACCAAGTGTTCCCGTGGTTTGCAGGCGCTGCACAAGGAGAGCGGGCAGGTGCTGGCCATCAAGCAGGTGCCCGTGGACACGGACCTGCAGGAGATCATCAAGGAGATCTCCATCATGCAGCAGTGCGACAGCCCCTACGTCGTCAAGTACTACGGCAGCTACTTCAAGAACACCGACCTATGGGTGAGAGATTCAGAGGTCACAATATGTTTAGTAAGTGAATGAGACGGAGGTTCATCTTATACTAATGTGTCTATGTTGCAATACCTTTTTGTCAGCCTACACGCTACTTTTATTTTGGTTTCTGTTTAGTTAGTTACCTGCCCGTAAGTTTCTCCACGGAATTTTACTGAACGCAACGTAGAGTGGCGACTAAGTGTAAATTATGGATGTATAGTAATTATTATAGTATAACCTCGTCCGTCTCGCACCTATCTTTTCCAACACATTTTGTATACAAATTTTGTTTTTAGCCCGGAATACTACCTACGGACCGTCACTAAATAAAAGGTTCCAGATATGTGTATTATCCTAAATTAAAGTGAAATTAACTTCTATATTTCCAGTTAACTAATGAACTCTGTTCTTAACACTTCGTAGCTAATACTTGCGAAGTAATTGTCTAAGCCTAATGCTATTCATCATTAATTAATTTAGAAATGTCGCTAATGGCCCCCGTAGACTGGCGACAGACAGGCTCTCTAATTAGAGGGGAACCGTCAAGGCTAAGACTATCGATCCGTGGATGAATAGGTATAGGCAGACAATTACAATCGCGAAACATATGTATCGACCCATTATTTCATATCATAGTCCTTAGCATAACAAAAGAATATGCAATATCTAAAAACTAATCAATAATCCTACGTAAAATTTGGAACCAAAAACGTCGATGAAAAAGTCAGTTATTATAGTAGTAATGTTTTTTTTACGCAAGCTTTTTAGCTTTATTTTTTGTTTTGAGACAGTGCTTATTATTTATGTTCCAAGTAGTTAGTACATAATCATGATTAACTAAACACGATTCAGTGCTACAAAACTTATAGCCAAACTTCAGAAACGTTGTAAAAAGTCACAAAATCAATCAAACGATTAAACCCCAACTGTCTTTTACGTAGAGCATGAATTCTCTCATCTTAAACAAAAATCAAATAAATTTAATCAGCTCTTTTTATTTCTTCTATCATATTAAACTACTAAAAATTATTCCATATTTATATTCATGTCATTTTCATTCGCGTACCTCCCAAGTCTTAGACACTGTACTTTCAAACTCAAATAAGAAATCATATGATTTACAAAATAAGCATTCCAAGTACAAAACAATTGTAGATCGTAATGGAATACTGCGGCGCGGGCTCAGTGTCAGACATAATGAGGCTTCGCAAGAAGACGCTGTCTGAGGACGAGATCGCGACGATCCTGTGCGACACGCTGAAGGGGCTGGAGTACCTGCACCGGCGCCGGAAGATACACCGCGACATCAAGGCGGGCAACATCCTGCTCAACACCGAGGGACACGCCAAGCTCGCCGACTTCGGCGTGGCCGGACAGTTGACGGTGAGCTCGAGTTTGTATACTGTTGGGAGGTTTCCTTTGTGCTGTCCTGGGTAAATTTTGTCATTGCCTGACAATACGTCAATCTTAAAAATGGTATCAAGTAAAATAAGGGATAAATCACACTGTATTTGTCAAATAGTGTCTCTGCAACAGTAACTCGGGAAATTGGAACTCAGCTCCGATTTCCCCTTTCAGTCTTTTAAAAATGTCATTAACGAATTTGCTGTTCCGTTTTGTATACGTTAAATTGTTATGCTGCTTTTCATATTGCTTTTGACCTATGGAGTTCCTTGCGGGTTCATAAGGAGCGAAATTTTAGTACCGCACATCCAGATTAATTTAAAGCTTTTAAACACCTTAATCGATGTTAAAATATAATGTTGTAGGATACAATGGCGAAGCGCAACACAGTGATCGGCACTCCGTTCTGGATGGCGCCGGAGGTGATCCAGGAGATCGGCTACGACTGCGTGGCGGACATCTGGTCGCTGGGCATCACGGCGCTGGAGATGGCGGAGGGCAAGCCGCCCTACGGCGACATACACCCCATGCGCGCCATCTTCATGATACCCACCAAGCCGCCGCCCTCCTTCAGGTAAGCTCACAAACCTTCAGAGTGCGTTAACGGGGTATGAACAGTGAGCCGGGTATGAACAAGCGTCTTCAAGATCGAAATAAGTGCATTGTTAAACACGCAGGAAATAAGTGCAAAAAAAGCACTAAATAGTTACAGCAAATTAATTGCTTGCAATTGTCACAACGCGCCACTAGCAATGCGCGTGCGCACTCTATACTTACTTATGTATACTCTTGTTCTATACATGCTGTCGTGTTTTACCTGTAATATAATAACTAACAAGAACCCTTTTTCTTTGCAGGGAACCAGATCAATGGTCTCCAGAGTTCATAGACTTCGTCAGTCAGTGTCTCGTGAAGATCCCCGACGAGAGAGCCACCGCCGAGTACCTGTTAACACACGAATTTATTGGTAAATATACATCTAAGTCTCGCAACTTATGTTATGCTTACGTAAAAAACTTATAAAACACCAAAAAGTATATTCATCATTATCTACCTGCTTTGTTCATGTTCAAAATCTGGGGTCAATGAAATGCGTTTTCAGCTTCTATTCATCTCTACTACTTACATTATCCTAGCGATCACTCCTTTCTTTCTCAATCGTCTTTCACACAATCCATCTCAGTCTTTCTCTGCATGTATTGTTTAGTTGTGTGACTTATTTTATATTATGTATTTAGGTAACTTTAAGGCGTTAAATCCATGACACCATGATCACTGCACTACCTACTTATTTCTCCACTGTACCGTATTTCATAGACTCAGTCTGTACATTGTCCCTTGGTAACGTAGTATGGTCGGATGTTGCAGGCAACGCCAAGCACCCGAGCATCCTGAGCACGATGATAGCGGAGGCGCGCGAGATCCGCGAGAGCCAGGTGTTCCGCAACGCACAGCACCACACCAACAATGCCAAGACTTTTGCTGCGGTAACACAAATATAACAAACCCAGACTAGACAGATTTCCATCGTTTCGTCATAGATCTTCAATGGCGTTCTTTTAATTTGCGAGCTATTTTTAATAATTGAACAGATTTTCTTACTATTTCTTTAATCCAATATTATTTGTCAAGGCGCATTTCAAACATTTCTCGGTTAAAACCACTGAAGTGGTTTCAAGGTTTTCTGTGTTTTTAACACTAATGCTATAGGAACGTCAACGACAGAGCCATCCAGTTGTAGAATATAAAGATTATTGATCCGACAGGACATAAAGATGTGAAAGTTATGCTCGGGTTACTAAGAGAATCATAACAGGTGGTGGTCTAAATTAAACATAACTTTAATAACCTAAACATAACATATCATCACGCCTGTATCCCCGAAGGGTTGGGCAGAGGTGTACCAATGTACACCCACAGTTCGCCGATATGTTTAGGTCCCATGTAATAGGGGCAAGCCTATTGCTACTAACCATAATTTTAATGCTTCACTGCATTAAAATTTTTAAATTTAAACCGTATTTAGTAAACATAAATTACTATCACTTATTTGTCCTGTAAATGAAAAATGTTTTTAAAAACTATTAAAATTATGCAAGGTAATATAACGCGCAATAATATTACGCGATTTTTATTTCGTCATACAAATGAAGAGCCACTGGCATCTGTGGTGCGGAGCATGGTAGTGAGGTAACAGTGTGGTTGTGCAGGGCGCGGGCTACTCGGAGGCGACGATGAAGGCGTGCGGCGACGGCACGCTGGTGCCCGCGCGAGACACGCCCGACCTCGCCGCCGACCTGGGCACCATGGTCATCAACGAACCCGATGCTGATCTCGCCACCATGAAGCGTGAGCATATACCTTGCTTTTTACGGGATTCTTGTCGAAGAATACCATATTTTTTATAATAACACAACTTTCAAAATTAATAGCTATTATGAGAAAGGTTTTCCGTTCTCAGCTTTCTTTAGAAAGACTATAAAAATTGTCAAAGCCGAAGCCGCGCACGAAGAGTTGCTTACCATTGACTAGGATTTTTTGATCCCCTAACCATTTTACTTTTATTGAACTTTTATCGTCATGTGCGATTCGCAGGGCACGACACGGACCCTATGGACACGAACCGTCCGAAGTACCGGCCGCTGTTTCTGGAGCACTTCGAGAAGAAGGAGGTCAACCACCTCAGCATCGGCGCGCCCGCCAACGGCACGCTGCCCGCGCCGCCCGCCAAGCCCGGAGACCTGCACGACAGGTACACGGACCCGCACTACGCTGGGTACTTGCTGTAGTCTACATAGAGTTGTCTAAACACTCGGCGCTCCTGTCAGAACGGTCTTGGTCACCATCAGACGTTCACATTGGTGCTGAAGGTGGACACAGCTTCATCTCAGCGTGAAGTATAAAACAAGAAAATTCACTCACTAGGCCGCTTGGTTGTTTCTTTGCTCTGTGGTAGAGAAGGTTCAAATGGCTTAGAAGTGTCAAAAAAATAAAAGGATCAATATCGACAACAGCACGTTTACCATGAGTTCTTAAAGCAGGACTGATGCCGTTGAGAGAGAGACAGACTATGCGCAGTGTAGTGCGGCGTCGCGTTTCCACAACCGCAAAAGTATTGCTTTAAGAGATCATGGTACGGGAACAGATCAATTTGTACTACTTTTGAGTAAAATGTCTAAACCTTTTGTACTTACCTCTTTTTATAACTGATTTACTTTTCTTGATTTCAGCGAGGAAGGTGCGGAAACGGAAACGGAAGTGAACCCGGCACTCGCATTCCAGCGAGCGTTCGTGGAGGAGGGCAACTTCGAATTCGTAAGTCAACTGCACGTCGTGGCGCTCGTGCCGCTCCGACACTAGCGGCGTAAGCGATACCTCCTAGCTACCGCATACTGCACTCTGTTATAACACCTACTCTAATGTGCTCTTACATACTATCTAACCTAATCTGACCGCAGTCAGAGCTTCCGCTATTTATGTACCTAAAACTTTTGTTTCCTGTTTCTTAATAGACCAACATAACAGTTCTGAAAGGTCAAAAATTTATTTGTGATTGATCGTAAGATGTGAGGCAACCAATCACATTTGTTGACGATAAATCAAACAGTTAAAATCGGGACTTTTTCCCAAGTCTCGTGTCTACATTATCTAGTAAGCGAAAGACGTCCAGTTTGCCCTGTAGTTAGTGTTAATTTTTGTTTAATTTCTGCTAACAAATGTTTTATGTTGAGTTTTCAAAACTTTTTTTTATGTTATATTAATTAATACTTTGGAATATAAATGTTCGAAAATTAAAAAAAAATTTAAAGACCCATCATTTTAACGTTTATGTAAAAGAAGCTGTTTATATGTGTTGCATTTGTTTTCCTTTTTTTTTCTTATCTTGACATCATTGTTTTTTCCCGCTTTAAAAATTCAGCCAATCTTCTTGATGTACCATCTATATTATTAAAACTTTTCTGTATTATTTCGATATATTTCATAATCATCTTTCTTCACTTTCCACTGTCACTTTAAGCTTTCGTTAACAGATGGCGTGGTAGTTTGGAGGTGTCGATATTTTTTACTAATACGAGTGAATAACGGGTGTGAGTAACTTAACGCTTTTAATGTGGTTCCTTATTGTTTTATGTTATTGAATCTTTTAATAACTTAATTTTTTTTATCTTTGTTTTATTGTAATTATTTATTTAAACTTTCGCGTACAATTGTGGTTCATAAGGCGGACTAAATGCCGCAAGGCATTGTCTACCATACCTTACATTATAATTTAACATTTTTGAGCGGTGTTAAAAAGAACAATGCATGTTAGACTTATTCGTCTTTTAAACATTGAATTTGTAGACATAATAATTATTTATTATTACCGTTTTATCGGTAATGTTTGTAGTATTGTTCGTTGCGATGTGTATGTACATGTGTGGTGTGTGCAGCTGGGCTACCTGTCGGTGCTGGAGCTGGAGGCGCGCATGGCGCGGCTGGACGCGGAGATGGAGGCGGAGATCGAGCTGCTGCGCGCGCGATACAACCGCAAGCGACAGCCCATCCTCGACGCCATACACCTCAAGCGCAAGCGACAGCAGAACTTCTAGCGCACACGCCCTGACCCACCACAACCCCACGCCCACACACCGCGGACACCAATCACCGCTCGATAGCCGCGTGTCTACGTCACCACCCGCTAAGGACGACAGGCCCCAGGTACATGTTCCCATCCATGTGATCAGCATATCCATATCACTTACAATAACTGTACAATTCTTAGTATGGAGCTGGTGTAGTATTAGAAACAGTCTTATTAAAGTACAATTTGTACTATTCATTTCATCTACAGTAGGATTTTTAATTAGACGATACTGACTGACAGTAGCTAATGTCACTTTGCAAAATAATATTGCCACATTTAAAGTAATAGTGATGCGTTCAGTTCTCGGTCAATCAGATGAATGAATAATGAGTGTGAATAATTAGTCATTTCGACTCGACCACATGATCGACATTGTATCTGACAGATTTATAATAAATGTCACAGAAAGTGATAGTGATTTTTGTATTTCTGATTACGAATAAGAACAAATTATGTAATAAGTGACATTTTTTTTATTTTCAAAACTTACCTATAATTGTTACATTTCATGCATACATAGTTTCAACAACATGGTGTATTGAAAATAGGACTGTCTTACAATTTTCCTCGCAATGTTTTCATTAAAATGTTTAAAACAGACAATCGAGGCAATTTCATTCATTCAAGAGGTTTTTCAATCATTCACTGTGTCACAACACTATTTTTATTTCATCAAAAACTGACAACACAGTAAACGTCAGTCAATATCGTCTAATTAAAAATCCGACTATAAATTCTAGCTTAGTTTTAAAATCTTACCAAATTCTTTCATATGATCTTACAATTTCGATTAGGTGCTTTTCATTAGAAGGTGCCAAAGTTATAAGAAACGCGACTGTTCATATGTTCCTAGTTCCCTGGATGCAACAAATACGACATGATTCGGCCTAAATATTTTTGAAAAGTTTTGTCGCCTGATTGGCCAGAACCTGTGCCATTTGTGTGGAAGTTTCGCTGTGTGCTCACTACTTGTACCATTTGATACTAGGTTGAAGTTATTAGAGATGGCTTCTAGCTTTCTTATTTGTGCATCTTTAGAACTGATTGAAAACGCCACGATTCACTACAGTATAAACATAATGAATTGTTTTGCTCTTTACTCTTTCTTATAAGTGCATGGCTGACTCATCTATTTTAGCCAACCTGTAACTTATTTTAATTTAATTGTTTCACAAATCTTATAACTTCAATCTTGTGTCAACTTCCATGCGTGTCATAACTGCAATGGATATATTTTGGGAGGACCGCAATGTCTGCGCCCCCCTTAGATTTAGTCTAGCTTGTTAATATAGATTGTTATCGTAGTGTAAAGTAGCGATAATTAACGTAAGGACACGTAAGGTTGCTGAAACATATCCCCAGAGCGGATAGATGGCGCCACTGTCTATCGATAATTGCTACGGTAAACGGTAGCACATCGCGTGTATTTTCTTTTTCTTGTAAATTTGAGGATATGAAAAATTATGTTAGTATTTGCCAATAATTATAGTAAATAGACGTCATATTTCGATCATTTACTAGCAATAATAAAATAATAACTCGTGATCACTTAGCACAGTCAAGTGCTGGTGCGCAGCGATGGTTTAGTGTTTTATTCTCGTTTTTAAAGTCAAGGAAAATACACATCCGCCTCGTAGACTACTTTATTAAAATATATTATGACAATATTATTTGTAGATATTACTAGTAATTATTGTGACATTTAGTTTCAATTGACTGTTTCTTTTTGTTTGGTGTATTGCGTTCAAACAGTTATTTATTAAGTTCCTTATGTTTTAGATCTCAGATGTATCTCGCATACTGTATTATATATACGTATATATTGTAATTAGATTATATTATTCACTCAATTTGTACATTGTTTACGACATTGTAGTGGGTTGTGAGATGAATTTATTGAAAATATAATAATACATTGAAAATTTGATTATCTAGTGGAACAGATAGCTTCTTATAAAAAGAAATTGCTTGATTAGGAGGCTTGAAGTTGAATCTTGGAGCGCACTGGTCTATATAGGTTATATGGATAAGGAAATAAATGGGCATGTTGTGAAAAGTTAAATTAAAGTGCTTACATTTCAAGGGTTACCTACGTAGGCTAAATTTGACATACATATTCTGGCTGACGGGTATTGATCGCTATGTGTTCCACTCCATTATTTCTCGCGTGCCGTCAAATTCTTTACCTATTGGTAGCCAGCTATCCTTTAAGGATATTTTCTATATTCTCACAAGATTCTATGCATTTCTACATTGTAATAAAGTTAAATAATTAGCAAATATTATGAAAGATTAGCAATATCGAGTGATTATTTGAGCTGGACATAGCTGTTTTCATGTAATATATGTCTTCTGCCATATATAGAGTATTTTGCTAATATTGAGGTGGATACTGAGTGGGAATATTTGCATACTGGGTAACCATTGTGGAGGCACATGGTAGAGGTGGTCAGCCACTGTGAGGCATGCTACTACCTAGCAAGTGTCGACACATTTCTCTAAATAGTAGCGAATAAATTATGGACATAATGTCTTTATATATTCAGATTTTTACCCACAACGGTAAGAAGAAGGCTTATGCGTTAAGTTTCATAATAAATTGTTACCCTGTACGCAAATGCTCCAGTCAACATCCACCTTTAGTGATCATCTTAATCGATTTGAAATCTAATAATACAAAAGTTTAGAAGTGCCATTAAATATAAATGAAGAAATAATAGTATTTTCGTACTCAAAGCAATAGTTATACATTAGAAATCTATATCTTTTGTCAATGAATTATAGAAGATTGGCGATATATTTTTGTGCCATTGATGATAACAAAATTACAGTGATCGGTAAAGTGGGTAAGGAATGTGTTAAGTCTGCTTTCAGGTAAATGGCTACTATTTTGTTATTTTGATTGCAATATTGTTATACAAGGATATAGGGCCGGATCTGGGAGCAGACAAAAATTTTCATTTCACATTTTTTGAACTCTTAAAGCTTGAAAAATTGTACTTCTTTTGTAATATTTTAACATTGTACTTGAGTATGTTTTGAGCTTGTAAGTGTCCTGGCATTCAGGCGAAGTGTTTCACAGAAATGAATCATTTGCAAACTAAATTATTATGAGTCGGCGGAGAAATTTTGAAATGATAAAAAAAAAATGATCTTTAATTATTCCATGACATTAAAGAATATCAGTAGAAGTGATTTTAAATTGAAATTATTTAAGTGATTGTCTAGTGAAGGCTTGTCTGCCGACTCTCAACCGGCCTACAGAATGATTTGGAAAGCTAATTCGTCTTTATAAAATGTACAGGGTAAAATTATACTAAAACTTTATTATTCTGGAACTCGCTTGGACCGCAGTTACATGCTTTGTATAATCAGTTTGTCATATTTGGACTTTCTCTCAATTTTTTGGAGTAATCAATAATATAATCAACCCTAATTTTTGGATGAAGTTATATATTTAATTTTAAGTACTGTAACAAATTTAGGATATAAATAGGTTGAAATAAGTGACAATGATAGCAACCGTGTCACACGTGTTGTTGTGATTGTCATTTGAGTAAAAATGATCCTTAGTGCGAATGATTTACTTTGTTCCTAATATGTTTGTTGTTTGCAAATACGACCTTCTTGCATTTAGCCACGAGTGACGAGATCGTCTTTTGCATTTTCTAGATAGTGCATTAACTTACTCGTATTTGTATGTTCTAAAGTCATTACAACAATCCAAAAAGTAAAGCTCTTGTATGAGTATCGAGCAGAACGTGACTGTAAATCATTGGCATTAAGGTGGAGTATCGAACAAAGCAGTATAGTGTTGTTGAAGAGTGTCGCTGAGCGCTCGAGCTAGTGTGTTTGTTGTTGGACGAATATGACGACGCTTTGACTATGTTCGGCGTGATTTTGTAATGTAAGGCTGGCTGCACAGCGCACGATACCGATGTTTAATTTCTGTGCTATGTAACAAGCGCCTGATGAAGAGTGATAGCTGTGAATGTAAGTACAGAGAATACAGTAGAAATAACAGAAATGGTGTCACGGTGCCGTCTAAAGCTAGATTTTAACCAAGAAAGTAGAAATTAATGAACGTGTAATGTTTAGGGTTGCCAGCGTATTTCAATTGTGTCTCTGTACGTTACAAATATAATTATTGGTTATTTACAGTTTTTTATGAAAACAAAAATCAAACTAGTGTTTTGTAAAGGCGTAAATTATAGATCGACAACGAATCTTATTTATTTTTGTAAGTAGCTCAATGTCAATTAGCTCAATTTATAAGATTTGTATTAGCACCACATCGTGCAGGTGTCATGCGGTTTGCAGCCGGCCTGATGCCTTGTATTATAGTTTGTTGTAGAGTATGATGGAAGTGCACTTTGTAATTCAGTAGCCTGTTGACAAGTGTTGAATAGCTGCGTACGCATTATATTTTTGGACAGACAACTCACTGAAATAAAAAGATTAATTCATTATAAAAACTTGATTTTATTTCTCGTTCAACGAAGTTACAATCGGTCAAGACTCTGCATCTACATAATTATACACATCTTTACATCATATTTATATTTTTCAAACAAAATTCTTTAATAACTTTTAGTTTCTTCTCCAATGAGGTTCACATTTTAATCTTTTACACTTTGACTAGTATTTTAGATTCTTTTAATTCATAACTTTAATAAAAACTTTTACTTAAAAACATCTTTGTGTAAACCAAAACTTAATCTAACAACCAAAAATCACAGATAAAAAGATTTACGAACTTAAAGTAAATAGGTAATATTTTTAATAACTAGAAAAAAATAATACTTGAGGGTTTCAGTGCAGGAGTAAAGGTAATTATATTAATTTACGGTGGGAAGATTATATTGCAGACAGACGTGGACCTTACCTACTTTAATTGTTTTATTGCTTACTTTACAATCATCAAGGACATTTCGTATTACTAATTCTAAAAGAACATAGGCAACATTTTATAACTTATAGTATAGTGTAAAGACAAGATATAGCGTCAATTTCGTGACAGAGATGTTAAAGTTAAATTAGGAACACTAAATGTAAACCTAATTATCACCTAGAATGTCATCATGGCTGATGACGTCACAAGTCAGATGGCTATTTTGAGACTAAAAAAATAAATAGTTAGGTACATTTATTTGCATTTACACGAAATCACACTGCTTATATACTTGTTACACTCAGACAATATTGCTCAGAAGATTTCTTACACAATAATATTTGCAGTTTTCGGTCAATGTCTAGATTTCACTTTAAAACCGTTTTTCAGAATTTAGTGACTACAAAATTACAGGATCACAGTTCTTTTTGTAATAAGGTTCTCCATTTCTTTTGTTTTTAAAACTACAGACAATCACAACGCTTGCTCCACATAGAATAGCGAAGCAGACATAACAAGGAAGTTAACATTATAGCAAATGAGTATTACAAGTATAGTAAATAATGACTTACTTCTAGATCCACGCCTGACTATTTATAACTAAGACCTAGACTTACAATTAGATAATACTAGTTTGCTCTTTAAACTTATCTCTAATTTCCTTAGAGCATCTAGTTACAATGGTATCTATACAGACAAGGCAAACACTTACGTTCCATTTGATAGTTCTATACATATAATGTTAAGTGAAGATTATTGTCTCCGGTATACTGTTCGCAGATGGCATAGATAATTTAAATCCGAGATCAAATTAAAAATATTAATTCAGTTTAGCTATTAATACAAGAAGCATTTAACGCGTTGTTTTTATATATTTGAACAGATGAAATAATGTACTGTTTTACAGAACATGTCATTGTAGGGATATTGATATCCCGAGCTGACGGTAGCTTGGGATCGTTTGGAGGTGACCTCAGCCGCGTCATTGGACTCTGTATGTTATGATGGTGTCCATAACGTAAGTATATATAAACATATACCGTGGATACACAACAGGCCTTATTAAAAGTAAACTCTTAATTAGCTCAAAGATATTACCTACGTTGAATAATTAATACAAAGCTTTACAAAATTGTAATTCGTTACATCGACGATCACAGCTACAGTGGAATGATCATATATTATTCTTATAATACAGTGTCGGACATTGTCCTAGGCGTCAGCGTTGCCTAGATATTGAAGTAAACTATGTCTTGTAAATTAACTACAGATTACAAGAAAAATACTTAATTCTTCTAGGTGTAATAAACATAAATCGTAGCCATCCAGACAACGCTGACTTTTTATAAAATACACAAACAAAAACGATCGTTTTGAAAACACAAGGGGAAGACATCTTTCCCTTTTAAATGCATTATAATCTTGTCCCAAGATTACCGTGTGGAATAAATACCGCATGCTATGTTGCCTGTCCAGCCTGTGTGGGCGGCGACTACGTTACGACTACTACGAGTGTTCGCCGTATACTAGTGCCGGAGTATCATCTGACAGTAGAGGAAGCTGTCGAGCACTGAAACAGAATAACGTGCTACACTACACAGTTAAATCAGGAAAAAGCGGAAGGTTAAATCACATTGTGATAAAAAATACTGTTTAATAGGATAAAAAAAATGGTCTTCCCTTCAAGCAATATTATATACCAGGCATAACAACAACAAACATAACGTTTGATTAATTAGATGAAGCGCAACGTTTGGTGTGACGAAAACATTTTTATACATTGATATATATGATAAACATTTGTATAATGCGGTATTAATAACAGAAACCGTCACGTGACTGTTCCAATTAAGGTAAGTAAAAGGATGGGTACAGCAATAATATGTGTTTGGTTGTGTGGAGTTAGGTGTAATATTATGGTGCTTTATATTCGATGTGCCCGCGGCTTTGCACGCGTACACGTCGTTGGTCGCAGTAATATGTCAGTATGGAGTTCATGCTAACTCCATATCAAATTTTACCAAAATCGGTTGACTAGATTTGCATTGAAATAGTAAGACACAAATAAATATAGTTACTTGCGAAATTATTATGTTGTTATGGATTTAGACCACATATTTTTACTAATTTATACAGAACTAGCTGTGTCCCGCGGTTTTACGCGCGTGAATGACAATTCAGACACTATCCTTATAAATTATAGCCTATGTGTTATTCCGATGCATAAGCTACATTATTGTAAAGTTTCAGTATTAATCATTCAATAGTTTTTGCATGAAAGAGTAACAAACATCCACACATCGATTCTCACAAACTTTCACATTTATAATATTAGTAAGTATAGTACTTCAATTCCCAGATGTATCGAAATCCTCCAATCTATAAGAAATGCAAGCTGGGTTTGGTGAAAATAATAACAGGATGATTAATAGGTATAAATTCCCCTATTCACTATACTATGCACGGAAACCATACAAATGATAAGCCTAATTTCGCTACTAGCAATCTCTACGCCGAACACTACTACTTTATTTATTATGGGGATATTTTAATTCCGGCACAAATAAAACACTTATTTTTATCCCTTAGCATAATATGCTTTCCTATTCTTCTATACAGGTAAGCTTTATCACTCTGTAACTTTTTTTCAAAGCCAATTAGTTTGTGAACGCCCGATAATATTAACGGAATCTACTAGGCTATAACATAAGAAGGAGATCAAGATTAAGTCGTAAAAGAGAGAAGAGACTGGTATAGGTATTTCCCGCAATTTTCAGGTAACATGCGTTAGTGTACCTTGACCTAGTTCAGAATGGTGCGACCTTTAACGGCTTGTAGTGTTTTGTGGCTTAAAGAGCACGAGTCACGACCTCCGTCAGTAGGTAGGGTGCCGCATGCCGGTAGAATAGGGACGCTCGCAATCGTGCGAGTGTGCAAAATATAATCAAAGCGCTTCAATTTGTTTTGTTGGTTAAATGATTTCTATTTTTTTTTTCACAGGACTTTTTCCCAAGCAGAGGCCCTAAAGTTCTTTTCGTGTGCTTTTCCTTGACTTATCCTCTGCGAAACTTACACACATTCAAGTACATAATAAGCAATACAACAAAATATGTGCGTAGCTCCTCAAAACTTATCAAATCGTCGCAATAAAGTTTGCGACTTACGACGGACCGATAAATTAAAGGAAGCTAAATTATCTTTTAATACTCACGGTACTGTGCAGCGCTGATCAAAAGCTCATACAACTGCAAGGGCCCCTTCCCTTTGAGCACGATCTCACAAACAAACACGTATATGACCCTCGTGGTCTCGAACAGCGAGTCCAGCAGCAGCCAGGTGGTGATGTTCCGGCCAGTGTTGTTGCTGGCGCTGCGGTTCATCACCACGCAGCTGTTCAGGAAGCCGATGCCGCTCGTCACTATCATGAGGCCCGATATGAAGTAGTGGATACCTGCAAAGTGTTGCTGTTAATCTTGGTGGATAGATTGAATTATATCACACAAGCATGATTCTGGATGTTGGATGTATGTTCGCTATTTAGGAAATGATATGGCATTATAATACTATCTACTACGTTTTTTTTTATCATTCTAAGTATAATTAGAAGTAAATTAAGATGAATTATTTTTAATCAATAAAATGGCTATTCAAAAGTTTATTTTTTAGTTATTTTAGTATTTATATTTTTTTGTTGATTGCTTATTCAAAAATTTTAGATAGCTGGACCAAAGCTGGTGCCATATTTTGATTCAAACAACCATTGAGCCAGAAATACCCCTTATGTATTATTTTATTAAAGAATTATTTACAAATATAACAAGAACCTTTATTTACTTCTGGTATTATATATGCATGACATGAAGGAGCAACATGGGTGTATTGATGGTTGTCATGCAACAGCAATCTTAGTACAGAAATGTATTATACCTATTGAATTACCTACGTCACTTCCTTCTAAGGGATCTAGGTAAAACAACTCCGGGTTTAGCAGACGGACCAGTGCCATAACAAATGCTGTTGCTGAGGAGATCTGGAACAAGTAACAATATATCAATTTGTATATTATCAGCTTGATAAAGTCTGGTGAAGCAGTGAAAGCTTGTACTTTGGTAACTGTAGTACATTTTACCTTTCAAAAACCAAAAAAAAATCTAGATAGAAATATCGGCCTGTTTTGTCTTTTAAATATTTTTTCTTCTTCACAGTTAAATGTCTATTAGGTATGTAATTACTGTTGAGAATAAAGAGCTAATTAGAGAGATGATTAATTAAGTTTAAATATTTTCTTTTATGTTTAGCTTATGTGATTTAGCACTTACAACCAATTGATGTAAAATCATTAGTGTTTATTGTGACTAATGAGTATTTGACATAAGAATAACAAACAAATACTGAAGATATTATTTTTGATATTTTATACTCTTTTTCTAATTTTTAAGTTTAATTATTTTATTACATTATGTGGCGTGATTTACATATAAAATATCAATAGTAGATTGGTTTCACATAATTAATATTTCAAAGCTAAATTGATGCATATCTTAGTCATGCTATCAATGAATGGTTTTACTATTCTAACAATATTATAGAAAAATTATCACAACAATAGTGTACAGAAGTTGATAAATAAATAAAGACGCTACTGTCTTACAGAGCTTACAAAGATAATAAATAAATATTTGTTGTCAGTGCAATAAGACACCTTTGTACACAAAGTTAGCTAATGGATCCCTTGTTGATGTTCGTATGTGTTCTAGATTGGGTTACGAGTGGCGAGTCGTAACTCCGGTCATCATCAAGCATCCGACATCCTTCAATCAAACTGAATGAACAGGATTCTTTAACCAATTACATGAGGGTATAACTGACCTCCAACACAAATCGTCGCGGAAATAACTTATATATTTAGCGCACAGACCTTCACAAACATATATTACCAGCATACTTAACGTACTTTAAGTGAAAATAAACAATATTTACTCACAGAAAACACGGCAGCGACCACTCTCACATACATTTTTAAGTCTAATACCGGCATTGTTTTAGACTGTTTGGACATCGAGAAGCACAACTACACTTGAATTAATTATTTTTAGCGCATTTATTTTGGGTAAGAATGCAAAAGTTTTGTGAAAATCGATATTTTTAATTTGAGTATTCCGAATTTACGCGCTCGTCTGACCTGCAACTCGAATCGATGAAATGTCAAATTGTCAAAATAAAATCAGACGGAGCAAACGTCACAAACTAATGACTAGCAAATATTGCCAAGTAATTGCAATACAAATTAGAATACTACTTTATCGCAAAACAAACATTATTGTTTGTTGGCTTTCTAATGATAACCCTCAACTAGAATAATTATCATGAATTAAAGATAATATTGTAAACGAAAGCTCACATTATGAAATAATAGTTCCCTCTGTTGACCTATATAGAGAAACAAACTAATAGTAGAAGGTAGAAGACATTAGGAATTTTCAAGTACATTCGTACAGATGGCACTAGTAGTAGCGATTTAATCATGTTTCTATACTGCAAATTGCAAAAGCTTTTGAGATAAAGGGAAGGGCAGTTTGGGGACGATTTTTTACCTATTTATTATTAGTAGATCTATAATTCCATAGTTGTAGGTAAGAAACTTGTTATAATTTTATCTAGGTCTAAAAACCGGTAAGCATTCGGGCTAACCACACAATTTTCCGAATGTCCTTCAAAATAAAATCAGGCAAAGTTGCGTAGGTAAAATCGGTACCCTAAGTTTTACGTACCCACACAGGATCTCAGGCCAAGGTTACAGTTATAAAAAGGACATAGCTAAAGAAAAACAAACTTCTTGAACGATATTTTACATATTTTTTAATAAATTCAATTAGGTATTTGAACTTATCTCTCGCTTTTAATGAAGTTAAAAACCAAAAGTTTAAAATAACATAAATGATATCAATCAAATACACGTAAACAACGAAATAATAGAGATCTTTGTAACAATCAAATAATTATGAATTTAATGTAGCCACAATTGGCCATAGATGTCAGCACTCGTCATAGGGACAGTCGCAAGAAAAAGCAATTAAAATACATTTGAAAGCTTTTCTACGGCTGTCAACAATTGTACATGACAGACCATTTGCATGGGGTAACATAAAATTTAAGAGTTTTTAATGGGTTTAATGAAAATTAATGAATTGTCATATTTAAAAAAATTATTGTTTAGGTGTATTTACCCTAAGTTTTTAAAACGAATTAATGAATTGTAATTTAAAAAAGGTGGCTCCTTTCGCAGTATAAAAATTGTGACCGCGGCTGTTTAAGTCCAATAACCTATTTCATTTACGTACACATTTCTACTCATTCACTTCCCGTTTATGTGCTTGTGTAAGTAGTTAGTCAGGATCATCAATTTTATTCCCACGTTAAATAAAAAAAAAAATACACTTATTTTAAAAGCATCTCATTCAATAAATAATAAAGCTTTTTTAAATAATCAGTTCTCAACCAACCTAATTTTAAATTATTGAAATTAGAACAGTGATCAACTGTGAATTTAGTGATGGGGCGGATGGCATAATGTACGACGCACGCTCGATCATTAGCCCCCATTCATCGAATAACAGTTCGATTTGATTAAAATTGTTCGACTATTCCAATTAATCCGATTATAAAGTTACGACTTGTTGGCTGTTATAAATTTAGTTGATTCCACCATTGCATATTCTATTGCGTATCTGATTTATTGTTTGTTACCAACTGGTATATTTACGATTACAGTTATGATTATGCATTTTTCATTGATATCGATAATGCTTTTCAATTTACTAGGAATTATTATATTTGCCTTCAATATTTTTGTTTTGCCATTTGTTACTGTATTGTTTGATTCCGTTTATATTGTCTCTGAGTCTGTTTTCTTTTAATGATTACTGTTTGCTTAAGGCTTGACCACTTAAATGGTGTTCGTTTAATTAAATTTATTCGAGTGTATTGCATAATAATGGAGCTCCCTGTCGTTATGTATCTACTACATATTAATTGTAACGACACTGTTTTCTCTGACCACTTGTTCAAGTGACCGGCCAGTGGTGTGGTCAAGTCTTTTTGTTTTTCACCCAGATACTGACATCAATTGAATTACGTTGGACTCTATTCGATTGTAATAGGGGTCGTGTAGATTGGGATGTAACAATGGAGCTTGTGCCCCATCCCGGTCACTAATTGTTAAGCAATAAAACGGTATGGTCAGTCGGGAGTGTATCACATGACAGGGGAACGTTTGATGCAATCTACTTTATTAAATAATCATTGCTACATTGTAACAGGTTTCAGTAATCTTGATGTTAGTTTCGTAACACTCGTAGATGCAAGGTTATTATTCTATTTACTGTTAGAAGATTAAAGGCATCGTGTCGTTCTTAAACTAAGAGTTCTTTTATCAAATACCTAGGACGTCATTATATATTGCCTACTTAAACTACTAACCCAATTACCAAACCAATTAACAAACTATGGGTTTCCTCAGCATAAAAAAAAAACAATTAAAGTTTAAGAAAAAAAAAGTTAAATTCAAATTAATTTGGGCTTACGTATGTAAATAACAAAAACATGAAGTATCAATTCTGCTCGGTCGCCCTTGACTATTGGTTGTCCCTTCCCTGTCGGTCCGCGAGATATGTCAATACGCGATGAATAATAAAGCCCCGTTCGTGTCGCGTCCGTAATGTTTGCGAACATAACTCATAAGTTCAATGTGGCGAGTGGACAGCCAGAGTGTCAATCCATTGATAAATGGCTTGGAATTTTATCAGTTTTGTGTACGTTGTCATATTGAATAGCAATCCACTTAATAGAATTGTGGACTAACTTGATATTAAAGTGTCTGTGTTTGCATAAAGACAGATAGTTACTATTGTTTTATTAATACTTAGGTAGTTACTTAATTAAAAGTTCCTAATTTTTACAACCATCTTGTAGTTTACATTGAAGTTTAGTGTTCTCCAAAAATTTAAAATAAGTAAGACAGAAAATATAATAGCGAAAAATCATCTATTGACGTATAGGCCTAATTTATTAAATAAAAATTAAGAAACATTGTACTTAATGCACATGTTCAACTCTTCCTATTCGATTGTCTGTCATATTACATGATCGATTGTTACCGATTGTCATAATCGATTCGATTGGGATAATTCACTCGAATGCCATCGGTCATTCCTAATTTAATTAAATAAAAATAAACACTTCTTTCTCAAAACTTTAGATAATAAGAACTGTAAATTACATTTTGAATGTGGGTGGGTAGTTTATGAAAGTTGGCACATTTTTTTTGGATTTACAAAGTAACTACTTAGCAGTAATACAAAAGACGTAGTAAGTCAGAAAGTAAAAAAAAAATATAAGTTGTTAGGTAAGAATACTTTTTTAGGCATTGACGGTTCTAATACGTTCATATAAAAATAATAGATTATGAACGAAGTCTTGTAAATATACCATAATTTTGCCCTGTGTTCTCAACGGTTCCATGGTGTAATGGTTAGCACTCTGGACTCTGAATCCAGCGATCCGAGTTCAAATCTCGGTGGAACCTGTTCTTTTTGCAATTTAAATCTTTATTTCGAGCCCTATATTTTTAAGATCAGGTACAATATAAGTTTATTTGTTATTTATTTAACTAATATTCGTTTTTATTGTTTAAATTAAGGTGATAAAAGGAAGGTTTAATAGACAACCAAAAAAATGCTTCTTTACTTATAATGTAGGTTTTATAAAACGTGCTAAGTAATAATGGTTTCTGTTTTAAAAAATCCATAATCCGCATTGATTGATCATGCATGCGTCACTCAGCTTCCTAGTACATAGAGTACTGTAGGCACATCATACATAGTTGTCGGCCGCGCGGTGGTCGTGCGCCGTGCACGTGCCGCGCGCTCGCCACGCGCCCGGAGCGCGCCAGCTTATTTATTTTTTGTTTAATGAGCAAAAATATTTAATTGCTCTTTGAAGCTATTGTATGAACGTAATCTCCTTGAGTGCTTGTTGACTGAAATGAATATTGACGTTCTCTGTACTTACTTATATTTAGAAAACCCCTCAAATTTTAATATTGTCAGTATTATAATTTGGGCCTGCTTAATGCCACTTCACTGATCTCGTAGCCAATATACTTCACATTTATTTTCATACATGTACCTAAAGTAGATAAACATACTTATATAAAAAAACGTATGTTTTTTTATTATTATGTGTAATGTATTTGCAAATAGTATACTTGAAAAAGTATTAAAAACTTCTTAATAAAATAAAGTTTGTATAAAAGAACCTAGATTAAATGACATCGATTTATTGCGGTTGCATGATATTCTCTCGTTATACTTTATTTTAATGGGGCTATCCTCATTCTATGCAACTTTAAAAGCATTTCTATTTTAGCTTAGTTATTTAATTTTATTGTCTTTATTCAA
This sequence comes from Autographa gamma, assembly GCA_905146925.1. NCBI lineage: Eukaryota > Metazoa > Arthropoda > Insecta > Lepidoptera > Noctuidae > Autographa > Autographa gamma. The sequence goes on from LR989850.1 coordinate 562,471, forward strand.
CTTTAAAACTTAATAATCAATGAGGTCTTTCCTAGCGTATAACGTTTAAAAAGTTAAATTTCTAAGTTGACATCTATTATCTAGGGATGTACTGAGGAATAAAAATAGGCCGCAAAGATTTATTTAAACATAATTAAATTATATGGAGGCTTTTCTAACGTTAGCAAAGGCCCAGTATAAGATATACAGATTCATATTAAAGTAAGATTGCCCCTGAAATTCCTTACAAAATACTTGGCCGCCCACGCACACCTTTTGGAACGTTTGAACTTTGAACCATGTGTGTAAATTTTAATACGATCCTTAATGTAATACTTATGTGTATTTTTGTACTTGCGCGATAATCACTGGTTGTGGTGCTAAGTGTAAGCAGGGCCTTATTTTAGTGGAATCAAAACTAATTGCTCATTACCAACGCCTTGATGTTTTACTGAAACATTCTCTCTTCGAGAAGAGGAGTTTTCCAATCTCAGTATGTATTTTTTATTTTTATCTAGATTATAATTATTGTTTTCTTAAGCTGTTCTTAGAAGATAAGTCTATTTTGTGAGGAGGAATAAATTAAATATTATTATATTATTATTATTATCTCGTAATAGTTATGGCAATTATGGATCATTTAAAAAAGACGATTGATAATCACATTTAAATGTCATTGAAGTCAGTTCCTTTTTACTTTTGTATACCTATAATCTATAATTGTAAAGAGATTATTTACTTATTTATTTATTCATAGTAGGTACACTTATAAAATATCGCGTAGATATGTTTTTTAGCAAGCAATGTTTTATAACAATTATTGTAAATATAATTAGTCCTGCTAATTTGTCTTGAGGTCAGACTCTCAGACTAAAACTGCGAATGTGTACTCATCTGAAGGTAAATGTTTTTAATTGTGTGGTGTGAATGTGTGAAAAATATTGACATTAAAACAAGGTGATTTTCACATGTTTCAATGTTTTTAAATGATTCATATTTGTATTGTTATTTATAGTCCATCGTTGTTTGTTTTTTTGTGGTTTTTATAAGCACATAGTCTTTTACTAAAAATAAATTTCTTGGTTGGTATCTTTTTCATAAATTGCAAATAAAGTTTTTTGTTAATTATTGGAACTACTGTTCGGTTAAATCTTCTGGCACACTATTTTCTTTTATGTTCACATAAATTATTTGAAACCAATATTGAGCTGCGAATGCAATAAATAAAGCTACCATAAACACATATCTATGAGTCCCATTATAATATCCCAATCGTTTGATCAGTCATCGATAAGATTTTGATTTTTAAATAGGACAATACACCTACACTCTAAACTACACCTTGAGGTTCTAAAAACAGGACTTAAAATCCAATACAAGGCACTACTTACCTACTGCCGATTGAAAACATACTTTAATCCCTTCGAAATAAAGTAGAAAGTTATGATATCAAGTGTCGTGTTTCATAGGGGTGAGTTATAGTATATTGTGATGAGTGTGCGGTCGCACGCGCCGCGCGCCCCCGTGTGAGCGGCGCGCGCGACTGTTCCCACGTCATCACACTGCGAGGAAAATTGACATTTTCCCCAAGCTTATGTAAATATTGAGGAATTAATCATTTATTGTTCGATGTAAATCGTGCAAATGATTGCTTTGTGTCGTTAGCGACGTAGAGCGACAGGTCTTTAGATAACTTTATTTTACAAGGCGATGTACAATCGTGGTTGTGAATTCAATTAGTTTTAAATTAATTAAATAAATAACCAGTAAATAGTAATGATATGCTTTTGTTACCTTTTGTCTTTGAAGTATGGTTTAATTTAATACAACTTTAGCAATCGAGCTCTACAAAAGAAGAGAGTGAATTAGGGTAAGTATCAACCTAATATAATATGATTTGATTTGATAAATATCATTTGATATCACTAAAATGGATGAAGATTATAAAAGCTTTTGGGATTAAGTATAGGGTTCACCTGTTAACATCCTAAGTACCAAAAATCTTTATTAAATTCTATATGTTACTAAAATCTAAGTATGCAACTTAGATTTTAGTAACATATAGAATTAAAATATACTTAATCTTTGAGCTGCCTAAACAGTAATTATATAAGCTTTTAGCCATGCTCTACAGCATATATTTACTAATGTAGTATCTGACCATCTCTTAAATATATGAACAAAAGCTCGCTAACTTGCCTGATAAGCTTCAAATCCTTTGTAAAATCATTCGCTTTCATTACTTATATTTAATTCAGACAAAGCTTCAGTAATGAAGACAGTGTAACTGGCACAAGGCCTTAAATAAGCTTGACCCATAAAACGTCTAATTAAATAGATGGAATCGATATTTATTTATCTGACAGTAGGTCAGCAGGCAGATTACTGGCTGTGAGCTAGGGGTGGTATTTATCTGCAGTCACCAGTTATCGCCAGTTACCGCCAGTCACCGCCAGTTATCGCCAGTGCTGGCCAACGGGGGTCGATTTGATTTATCGCTTGTTTGATGATGGTGCGTCTTATGTAAGCTCTGTGGGATAGAATTATGACTTCAATCTGATACTAGTACCTAGAGGAAGTAAATCGAAGCCTTCACTTTCAACATTTGTGTTCCATTTGCCGTTTTATTTCGTGTGTTATGTATTTATAAGAAAGCAATCCGATTGATTGTGGTGTAGGCAATGATATTTTAATAAACAGATATGTTATACACATACAAAACAATCGAAAAAAGTGTTCCGCGCAGCGCGGCAGCTAGCGAAAGAGATAGCGCGATAAAACCCATAAGAAAAAAAGAGACAAATAGTGTTGTTGTTAATGGCAATACGTCCCAATTAGGACGTTTTTGAGTCTTCACGATTGCACGCTTATAACATATCTGTTTATTAGAATATCATTGGGTGTAGGTAACAATTACAAACTTACAACTTTGAAAATCCGTATAATCAGTTGTGTCAAATAGGTTCGGTTATGATGTACCTATATCTAATGGTCAAAAGTATTTTACTATAATAAGAAACGTCACATCTAATCTCAAAACCTACTCACAATGTCGAATATATTACCGTAAAGAAGTATATTATTATGTCTTTTTCCTGTCACAGATTTCTTAAACGTGGCTCTGTTCCCACGCTTGTCAAATACGAGATCCGAATTTTTCGCAATAAACCTGTCTATTTTCCTTCCTATATATTATTTTCTTGCTCTAATTGCTCGCAAAAAGTTACTGTCAAAAATGATAATTTATGTATTCTAGTTCCATAGTTAATTTTTATACTACTCTGATGATACTTTTGTTTGTAAATGTATTTTACCGGAATACGGTTGTAGCGACTATTGTCACCCTTATTCTTACGTAGCAGCCATAATGAAAATTGTTCAGTCCAATCAATAATATAGTATCGTTACATCCCAACAAACTTATTTATGAGTAACTGAAGTCGCAAGTCATCTCATATATTACTATCACACAAGGCCAGGAAGTAGGCCAGTGGGTGCGCGCAGCCATCCATCATTGGTGTACCTGTGACCTTTTATTCTAATACATTACTTTTGTCTTCCGCGGAAGGTATCTAAGTTCAATATTGACTAAGAGAAGAATTTCCATCGATAATTAATTTTAATAATTACATCGATGGATTGTGTGAAAGATGATATGAGAAAGAAAGGAGTGAATACTGAGATGACAAGTTGTAGAGATGAATGGATGCTGAAAACGCATTGCGCCGACCCCAAATAATTGGGAACAGGGCAGGGAGATCATGGATGATGTTCGATCGTTTTTTTTTTCGATTGAGAGGACATTTCATAGTTTATTTGAGATTTTGTAATTGAGACCTGTAAAAACTTTTACGTTTTCGTGAATAAATGTACCTTAACTAAATGTCAAGTTTAATGATAAGCTGAACGAAAGAAAAAAGTCAATATAAAATAATGTAAAGACAATCGTGACATTTAGACATCAGAAAAAGCGGTCGTGAGTTCACGGCATTATAAACCTCTGTCGCCATTCAAATTGACAGCATATTTTAAACGTTGGAAAGGGGAGGCAGACCCCCTTTTGCTAAGTAGGGATCTACTTATCGACAAAAGAATTATTGTTCTATATTTGTTATATAAATGTTTTATAAAGCTACCCACGCTTGATTGGTAATTTCAGATTTTATTTCTTTTTTTTGAACATGGTAAGATTTGTCTAAAGTGTTACTAGACTTTTTTATTAAGATAGAGAAGACTTAGTTTTAATACCCTTTCTAGCACAATTTGTTATTTTTATATTAAATATGTTCTAGATCTGTTACGTTAATTGATGATTTTATTTTCATGTTTCATTCTGAGGGCAAGAGATACCTCTCTTGCCCTTCGTTATAGGTATAAATAAAACAAAATTCCTGAAATCCAACTACCAAAATTCAGGCGTGAAAATCTAATTAAATTCTTCCGTGGAAAGGCAAAAAGCGATGCAAATGTAATCTTCTTGTCTGCGCTGATGCCAATCTGGTTAATAGTTGGATGCAATCCCATTATCTTTGAAAAAACACAGATGGCGCTTACAGAATGCACAAAATCTCAAATCAGATATTTTGCAAAAAAAAACAAAAAAATAAGAAGTAAAGTAACTACTACTGCATTACCTTGCCCTCTTCGTTAAAATACACTGTAACTGTATAATAATGTGGAATGTATAATACTGTATAATTCCTAGGTTGTGCGGTATTGACAGAATAGTGTCGCGTGCTGTCTGCGACACTAGCCCTCGCTTGTTATCTAGATCTGGTGGATCTAGGACACTCTATATGACTGGCGACTTGTTTTCATTTCAGACCCAAATGTTTTTGTATAAAACTTTTGTTTTTCCCCCGTTCTTCGTTAAGGTAGGAAATTAAATAAAAGAAGCTTGGCAGATATTATGACTAAGCAAGTGAATTGGTCTTTAAAAATAAAGAATTCTTTTGTTATATTTTTTTAAGCACAAAGCTTGAAATCGATTTCTTATCATCTCTGCACTTATTTTTTAGTTCTTAACTTAGTCTGAAAAGATACCGTGTTCAAAATCGTCTAAAAATCGTTGTTATATTTCCGTCGTCCTGTCCATTCAGTACACTACAAAAATATATTTTTAAAAGCCCAGTGTTACGACACGTGTTTCTTTCTATAAAAAGGTGTAGGTACCTAGTCTTAGATGCACGTTGCAGACTCAGATGAATGGAGGCTGTGCCTTAACGTGACGTCGTGGAGATGATAGTTGGGAGAATGATCGTCAGCTGTGCGGTTACCATGGCAACCAAACTGTTGATAGATCAATGCTGCCAGACAGAAGCTGTATGTTGTTTTGCTATAGGATATGGAGGGTTATGCAATATGTCTTTACAGTACATAAATTGTTTAAGGATAAGTTACATTTGGTAGTTAAATCAATGTTGCTTGTATTGACATAGGGTCATTAATTTTACAAAGGAGCCTCTCTGGGTTAATAAGGGTCGTGTAATAACGCCTATTAGTCTTACTACATTACAGGCATATTAGTCAGATTAATGTAACGAAGCTAACGAACACAGCCTTTAACCCTTACTCTGACCCAGGCATAATACGTTAGCCAAGGATTAAGCGTGTTTGTTTGACCCCAGGCTGCGCAGTGGTATAAGGTTACACTACACTATACAAGTTTTTTATTGTAACACTTTATTTCAATTGTAATTTTTTTAACTTACGTTAAAGTTACTTTTAGATTAACATATTAACAGTCCAAGTCGGCTCAGTAGTTTAGATGCAACATGAAAAAAGATGTCAAAATTTATAAATATTACACAAACAATATTTACACATTACACATATTATTAGACAAAGCCCTTTTACTTGAGGATTATTAGATGATAAACTAATTGGCTATATGTTGATACGTTTTTCAGAGACTGAGTTACGAACTACATAAAATAATCCTTTCTGACTAAGCTGTAGAAAATGAAAAGCCTTACGTAAGGCATTAGTACCATTCTCTAGGCAATGTTAGCGGTGCAGTGTATCAGTGACCCTATTCCGCGTCCCCCACAGATAACAATCACAGAAGAACGGAAAGTTTCTCGCGCCACAGATACACAGATACAGATGCTGGATATGGCCTGATAAACTGATAACAGGTGGACTGGTTTTGAGGTCGGATTATGTAAATGTTGAGCAAATATTTTGCAAGAGTTCAACGTAGTAGGTTACTAAGCTATGTTATTTTATAAAAACATGTAGGAACTATAATTTTATTTGTTTAGTTTATGATAAGTGGTACATTATCTCTTATATTATGTATTTCCAAAAAGGTTACGTATATTTGCTTGTATTCTAATTTCAGTAGAAGTCGAAAGAGCTTAGCATAATCCTTATCGTTTTTGCTGTATTTATGTGGACCATTTTATTTCAGAACTAGACGATCGTACAAAATGTTTCTTGAGAGCTCCTCACCTCTTCCAGTCCACCTTGCTCCATGTCGTGGCCCACGAGGCGGGCGGCGTGTTGGTGTCCCCTGCTCATCCGCCCTCCGCGTCTTACCGTCACGTGCTCTTACCTAGCTCCTGTTACGTGTGGTCAAAGACTGGATAGCCACTAAGCCTATACTTACTAACACTTGCTAGTAATTGATGGCGATGATAGGTGTCAAATTACATAAGAAAATCAAATTGAGTTTGATAGCTGTTTTGATGTTCCTATGTAATGTAATGTCATGCACTATTGGTAAGCTAAATCATAAGAAAATATGAAAAAAGTTCAATCCAACATAATTAAACCTTGTAGATGTAAACCGAAGAGCATGTATGAAGGGAAAAATGATAGTGGACAAAGCAAAACAAGTATTTAAGGAGAGTAACAAGTGGAAAGAAGTAATCTGTGCGTACCCCTAAGGGAAAGAGTCGTGATTATATGTATGTAGGTATGTATACGTACGATTGATTTTCGTCATCCGGAATTAAATACTTGACCTTTTACGTTACTACATTATATTACAAATCCTTATCAACACAAATTAATGCTATCACTGAACAAATGTTATCACAGCTAAGATGAAGCATTACTAAATTATCACAAACGTCACTGTATTCGATAACGGCTACGAAATGAAACGTGTAAGTGTGACGTAGCGCTCGTAACCCTCTACGCTGCTACGGCACGTGCGGGCTGGCATGACGCGGTGGCTACGTCGCATTCGTTTCGTTACGAAAACCGGTTATTGGTATTTTGGAAGTCGAGGTAAAGGTCACGGGAATAAACCGCGAGTTTTTCAGGAAGTTGGTTCTTAAAAATGTTTTGCTAAAAAGTTGACTACATTTTGACGTCATGCAGATCATATGCAGTCCACTTTAGTACACCATTCTAAAAGACTCTTTGTTTATTTTAACGTCCATAATTCAGTGTAGATTTTGGCAATAAGATCAAGAAAATCTCTGAATATTATTTTTTGCCAAGTATGACCTCCCTTTGAGTTTGTTTTCTAAACTCGTTGTAAACAAAAACAGCAAGGTCCGACGATGCGAGCATTATCAACAATACACCTGATTACCCAAAACCTCTGGTATGCGTGGGCTTTGACCCAGTTCAGCTTATCCAAGTGCTCAGTCAAGCATCTCTATTCACTAATCCATACACCTGTAATATAATCAATTAACCTTTTATTAAATACTTTGAATAAATAATAAATATTGTTTGTTCACAATTATTAGGATGACTAGCAAGAACTGCCAAGAAAACATTTAAGTCAATTTTGAATAAGGCTAGGCTGTAGGTAAAAGTAATATCAGACATTTAATAAAAACAATATCAATTTAGGCGACGAAAAAATAAAAATAAAAACTTTGTATTCTCAGATCACTTTCATCTTAAATTACTTTTCGAAAAACATTTAATTTAAAAAATGTTTAAAAGAAAACATTTTATTAAATAAAAATCTAATAAAGCTGGAATATTTAAAAATCAATCGAGCTGTCTAATTAGACGGAGACCTCTCACCCTTAAGCGTCGCCTTCAATTGACCCTAACTCGGTGAACCTGCGTGAGCTATCGTCCGATAAAACTTTGGTCCGACCTACATAGGTAAACTGAGGAAAACGAAAACTATTGACAAAGTATTCCAACGGTTATATACGACGCAATTTGTATGGCAAAAGACTTTCCAAACACACATACTTTATGCAAATTGTGATGCTAACACTATCCTGAAAACTTCTAAATCGACAAATGTCTCAGTGTTATAGGTACAGCAAGAAATTGGTCATAACTCTCTCAACTTTTCTCAACTCAAACCTACATTGATAGAATAAAGTCCTTGGATTTTGCCCACTATGTACCTTTTACATACAGAGCATCGAACACTAAGACGATTTAAAGTTTTTGTGCCCAAGTCTATCTAAGAGGGTCTCAGAGTTTTATAAGATAGGTTCTGAACACGTATGGTAATTAACTTGACAAATAACGAAGCTAAGACGTGATGTATCAGCCGTTTGTATTAATTAACAGTAGATAAGGGCTGTTGACCTGATTGATTCAAGTGATTGTATCTATACTCATTGAAAGATAGGTGACTGCTGAAAGTGTCAAGGTCTTCTCAGTATGGTAGCCAAAGGTATGTTGTTGGAATTTCAGATTTCGTTGACATGTGTTATATACAGTCAGGCTGTCAGATATGCATCTGAATAAATGTGTGAGGTTTAAAGTTACTTCAATACAGTGTTTCTTATACCGGTAGAGCTTAATAACTAAAAAAATATTGTACTTGTTTCTTAAAAAAACTTATCTAAACATTGCTGCGAGTGCTGAAACGCCATCGATTTTGGATCCATATAATATTCTTTATTACTTTTTTTTTGCATTACAATCTATTTACTTATATATTAGTCCAGGAAGCAGTGTAACTAATCGATTTAAAGACACAATTTTTGATATTCGTATAAAACATCCATGTAAATTAGTAATCAAATTATTGATAAAATACTGTAAGTATCAAATTCCTACAATATTATGATCAATTTTGAAACGCCTGCCATTATTGTTATATCGGCCAAGGCCCGGCTCATGTGGATGACAGACGGCAGTAATAATGTAACAGGCCCACATAACTATACCATAGTAAACACCACTGTCGTGTTGTCACTGGACATTGTTTACCTACTCGATTTACCGACGGATACATATTAATGTTGCATTGATTAATTTAGGACACAGGTTGCATAATTCTCAGTTGTTATAGAGAATTTAGGACATCCAAATGTATTGCCTCTTGTTGGAGTAGATATTAACTTATCAGCAAGGCTAGTATATTTGATTACTCGGTACTCCAACCGTTGTGGCCACTTAGGCAATTGGGTAGGTCAGTTATCTGAAGCACCTGCCAAGGTTTACTCGAAATAAAAACATTTTTATTTTGGTAAAAAAAAATATATAGTCAATGAGCCAAATAAAAGCATTTTCGCACGGTGTAGAACTAAGATATAAATTTCACGCAACTTTCACGATAAGGCTGCCTTGCTTTTCTTAATTTGAGAAAAATCTTTCTCTAATCAGACACGACAGTACTGCACTAGTCAATTTTAAATAAGTATAAACATATTTGTAATGATCCTGGTATTTAATTTAACTAAATGTCACTTGTAGTCTGCATTTATTTGCATAGTAATGAGCATCCAAATGCCATCGCCAGCAATGCGAGCATTATCTAATGTAATCGCGACACGCTTTTTAATTAAACCTTAGCGATTCAGTTCTGTCCTACTTTCCTGTTTATTGTTGGGCGATATAATGAAGTAGACTAATAGGCAGGAACAATTACTGAAAAATATAACAGCTAATGATAGACAGCAGATACGCTAGGAAGATGACAGGCGGGTCGTGAAGTTACAGCTACATAGTTAAAGTTCAATCCGAACATTTTTTTGGATGGGTAGCCGTATAATTCGTTACAAAAACCTGTGTGGCATTATACGAATGTAGCTCTAAATTGCGATAAAACTACTGTTACATTATGACTGTCATTTTTAAAAGAGTCGACGATATATATTATAATGACACACCAATGATTTACTAGCACTAGTCTAAATTACTGTAAATATTTACATTTGTAGACACTTAAATGATAACGGAATGTAATTTCCATGTCATAAAGAAATTCATATCATCATTAGGCTTCTGAATACAAGTCTCGTTAAGAAATCACTTTCGTTCCTCTAAGGCAATTTAGGTGGCAGTAAACAAGGTGAAATAACTCTTTAGCAATTTTTATTGAAAGTAATAAATTATATTCAAATGGATAAACGAGACTTATTTGAATAATAAAGTGTGTTAAGTACATCTTAATTCCTTTTCCTTTGAGTATAAGATGAAAAACAAAAAATAAGTTGTTTTTTTCGAATAATTTCTAAAACTTTCACAAGTTACCTATGTGTATAGTTACCTAGGTGTATCGGTATATTTCTGCATCGAAACGCTCTGATATCAGCGAATCGAAGTTTTTTGTGATAAGAGTAAACATGTCCTCTTAACGAAGTCCTATTAAACCATTTTTTTAAAGATTGCTAGCCCTTTCGATACAAAATATATTTTTCTCCAAAACGAGACCGTTCAACTTAGGTTTAAACATAATTACCCTACAAAAAAGAGGTTTATCATCGCTCTATGATAAAAAGCAAGGCAATGACGTCAAATCTGACAAAGGTTTCAAGAGACGTATTATAAGGAAGACAAGAATCGCGAGTAATTTGAAGAGATTTCCTCCAACAATTACATCTTTAACTTCCGCGTATAAGATAATATTTGCAGTGTTCGCGGACGGCAATGCCGCGGAGGCTGTGAACGTATTGCGATTGTTGGCTCTCTCTGAGATTCAATTTGCGTCATCAACAGGTAAAGTTCACTGTTTAAGTAGTTATTTATATTGTGTAAAGGTTTTCTGTGCACGTGGTAGAAGGTCCTGTCCTAAATGGGAATATTGAAGTGGAATTGACGACTTGTTCCACTACATCTCAAATAAAAATGGACGTTTTAGGCCTAAACAGCATCAGTCTTCATCATTACTGTTGTAAAGCTTTACCGGAAAACAGGCTTAAAAGGTGAATACGAATTTCACTTGTGTTCAGTCAGTAAAATTTAGTTTTAACATAACTTGTTGATAACTATTTGTTTGCGAAGGTCTTATAACTTATTTATCTACATTTTAGATAACACAATTATTGCCTCTTGTTTTACGTACTGTACATAAAATAATAAATTCTGCAGGCCATAAATATATGTGATCACCCCTTCTTTAAATATAATTGTTAGCTCCCGAGAGGTAACATTGACATATTAAAACTGAATTTTGTAATTCTATTGCCACCACACGTGTATTCCCTAAGGGCTTGGACAGAGGCGCGTGCTTCCTTCTCATTATGTAGAATTCTATGAAATAATAATATTGTAACATGGTTCCCATGATACGATTTTATAATTATAACTTGATTATTAAATCGACTATCAGGTTTTACTCTTTCTGAACAAGTTGGGATTAACTGGTTTATGAGGTGAAGTATAATTCTCTAAAAACTTTAATAGATTAATAATTGAGTTTCATCTCTAATTCATGCAAGTTTAGAAAACAAATCTCGGAAGCTCAAAATCTCTTAAGGACGATTGGGAAGTGTCTTTCTTTTTCGGTTTCGAATAATTTAACATCAGATATGCTAGGAGGTATTTTATGCATGAAGAAAATTACATTTCGATTTGTTTTTGTTTAATTCTCTCACCAGAGAATAATATGAAGATATTTCCTTATACAGTTTAATATTCAAACTTTCCAAATAGCATGTTATAATTAACGGGAGATGATACCGTCCATCTGTGTGACGTCACACGACAGCGAAAGCCGCGAAAAGGAAACCTCTTAGTGGTCATATGGAACCAGTGACGTCAGCATCACCGTACCACCCAGCGCTGGACTCGATGGGGAAACCCAACACACAGAAACGCTAATCCGAGGAAATAAATAATGAGGAATAGGAAATTGATGAATTAAAGTATTGTTTTAGTATTCTAATAGGAAGAATGAATGTAGTGAATGTTTATTTAAAAGTATTTAGGCATATTGTTAATTTGCAATTTAAGACTAATGACTAAGATTTAAAAAATTCTTTGTGATGATTAATTTAAATGTTATTTTTATTGTGTAACAACTCTTGGTTTTAAGTCAGCTAAGCTTATTTAGATCATCTCCTGTCTCACTTTAAATCAGTTGTCAGATAGCAGCTTTTTTGCAGTTTGCTTGTAGCAGTTTGTTAATACTACTTTAGCTAATAGGTACTGGCCCTAGCGCCGCACCTTGAGGTAGCCTTCGAAACTCCATAAACAAAATCAGCGTCTATGGATTAGGCAACGAATGTTAAGGCTGTTAATGGAGGCTCTGTAAAGTGGTAGGTGGCAGGTCAATGTGAGGACTGCTCCTTGACCCACTTCGGCTGCTACCAGTGACCCTAGGGTATCGTAAGGCCTTGAAGGTAGCTTTAATGAATTATTGTTATTGTTTTCATTGACCGTACAGTGGATTGTGAGAAATGCTGGATATTTGTTATGTTATGACTTGAGACCCTGAGGCGTGAATAGTCGCAAAGGATAACAGTCAATGCAGTATAAATAATTAATCATGCGATAGGAAGTTTCATGGATATGAGTGAAAATATTTAGTGGATAGAAGCTGCTCTTGTAATTAATACTTATATTTAGCATAATTTTGACGTCGTCATAGTGCCAAAATTGCAAAGCTCCGATGCACTGACAATTGTATCAGCTCCAGTTTAAAGTCTGTCTTCAATAGTTGGTGAAAAGAGCAGGCATAATCCTAGGTCTTAAAATATTTATGAGACTACAAAACTGATGTGAATTGACCTGATGGTATAAAAATCATTTAAACACCGCAGTACCTTCTAACTCAATATTAAGGACAACGATTAGTTCGCAGCCAGTCTGGCTATCCCCAATAACGCACGTCATTAAATCGGTCATACATATGCAAGAAAATAATACGTTTTGTAAACATAGGGAATAACCTACTCCGTTAGAAATGAGTGTACCTAAATCCTATTAATGTCATCAAATACCATGCTTAGAGACCTATTTTTATTTTTACATTCATTAAGAGTATATTCTCTATGAATCATTTATAAACAATAGTTTATTAATTATATTTCTGTGGTTAAATATAATGATAAAAAAATATGTATTTGAAAAACAAATGCCTGCGTAAGAGTGATAATGTCAATATAGCGAGTGCGTGCGAGCTACTGATTTGATAATTATATTTTTATGTAAATAATTTAATTGATAACAAGTACCAATGTTCATTTTATACTATCTCTGCTCTGCGCAAAATTGTCGAGATAATATCTTTGTAAATTGTTGTAGAGATGGAAACAGTGTTTATTATAGAAAAGTTTTGTTTGTTTAGATAACAATTACGTTTAACTTTACGGTATTCAAAATAATCCCTCATTCGAAATCCTAGTTTTCTTGAATTTTTAATTAACACAGTTTCATTCAATATGCTTGCATTCGATAATGCTTAGTACTCTTCCATTACAAAGTAAGTAGTTTCTTCTGGGAATCTTTGTGTCCTCCTCGTCCAAACGTTACCGTACATTCAACCTTCTTTATCAACAAATAATAATTAACATTCAATGCTATAATTTGTTTACGTCCCACTTACAGGTTTGTTAGTATTGGTTTGGTAATCATGAAATCGACGAATAGGCAAACTTCTTGATCCGAGGCAAAACAGCTTTTACATAAATCGCGGGGCAATGACCTGGGGCGATTGCGTATAAGTACCTTTGTGTAAGTTTGAAGCCTTTGCTTAGTTTAGGGGAGGCTGTTATGTGAGATGAAGGACATCACGCGGATCCAGAGTATTTAGTAGTTAGTCCTTAGAACGGATCGTTACATAACTGTAGTACATAGATACCTTTATCTCATTCACAGTTTTTTCAGCATAGCCTTACTCTATAGTTATCAAAATTGTAACTTATCACTCTTTTATTTACATGCGTTTCATTCCTCCTTGTTATGTGTACATAGAAGGAATTATCGTGGTAACTATTGATTGTGATATGGCTTGCTTTTTTTTGGTTGTCATCTTTGCAGTGAGCTTGACTGCTTCACCAGACTTTGAAAGTCTGGTGAAGCAATTATTTTAGGCGATATTTATCAATAGACATCACCTATAATAATTATTTATTAGGCACTTATTATTTTATCACTGTATCAATCTGTTTTATTTTCAATTTCATAAACAGGTGCACTCGTATTGATCAGAGTTGTCCTTGATTAACTAAAAAGAATACTTAAAACAGTTCGTTGTACTTGCCTGTGCTTGGCGGCGCCGGTACCGAATCCTCCGAAAAAAGAGTGCAAACAGTAACAAAGACATCAGCATAGTTTGGCTTCACAAATGTAAAGGTGTTGGTCCTACCTCATGTCCTGCAGAGAGCAATGGGTCGCGTGTCGGCGTGACGCGATGACGTAGCGCCGCCCACTGCACCGCGCTCACAATGAAACGTGACGGACCGGACCGGTGACGACCACTTATTGTTCTAAACTTTCGACAGGAGGGGAAGCTTTTCATAAACACGTCATTTCTAAAGTAGGAACAGGAATTGGCAGGAATTAGCAAGTTATATTTAATGTTTAAACAATCAAGTAAACCCGGTTACGTGCTATATCGCATCTAAAATTGTTAATTCCATACTGAAAATGTTCGCTGGCATCGTGAAATGCATCACAAGGTCGAAATACTCATTATATTTTAGAATCAAAATAAATGAGGCTCTTCTGCCACTTTTTCAAAACAGTAAAAAAAATGTGGTCCTTTAGAAACGTCAAAATTTGGTCCTTTACAACTGTGTAAATGAATGAATGACACAACTTTCTCGGGCTTCACCGCCTCTTAAGTATGATGGCTGGAGGTAGCGACAGCCCCTGGCAACAAGCCGTCTACCTTATGATATAATTTAATCCCGGCTGTAACACCACCTTGAACAAACTTATCCTTTGTTTAATGTCCGTAATCATCTTAAGACTTGTTGTTAATCTACTTAGTTATGTTCTTTAACATATAAATTTTAATTAGGGGTAAAAGCATTTTGGTTGCACAATGTTTATTAAAGTATCTTAGCTTAAGACACTTAGTGCGTGGAAGAAGGAGAGGGAGGCCTTTGTCCCCCATTGGGACAGTACAGACTTAATAGATTGATTGTTAATATCGTACATGCGCCTATTGCATATGATAAGCCTATAACTTTGTTGTGGAAATATTCAAACCATCCTTTATTTTCTGAATTTTAGAGAAAGCTTCGAGAGGTTTCTGGATTCTTTAGAGCTAATTTAATGCGTTGCTAGAACGTTATTTACGTCTAGAATCTTAAAAAATTGAGATCTAAAAGAACAACGCAAAAGGATAGTTGTTTACAAGTTCACTAAAACTGCGTTTCAATGTAAACTGCGAAGTAACAGTAGTTGTAATTAATTGCGAGTTACGTGTCGGTTGCTAGGCAGACTTATTAGGCGGTACATTGTGGTATTAATTACTGCTTTGGTTAACTTTGATAACTTCGCCGGCTACATCTAAGGCTGCTCAAATTTCAACTGAAGCCGGTGGCAGACTGTCTTTCAAAGTCAAGAGCGAACTTTAAATTGTAAATTGAATTGTTGAGACTTTGAGAGTAACGTTTGAGCTTGGATTTTGCAAGTCTTCCATATTTAGTAGGGAGCCACGTCGCTGGAAGCTTATTGGCACTGATTACAAACTGTTGCAGTAACGTAGTACTATGTAGATATATTTATAGGTCTCAAAGAGCATATTTTAATTAAAATTTTTGTCTGTTTTCGCTATAAACATTTTTCTTGAATTATTATCAGATCATACGTCAGATCTCTCAAGATCTGGTTTTTAAATGCAAGAAATAGATATTTCTAAAACTTTACAGACAGAGAATATTGACACAGTAGTTCTGTGATTTATGCATAGTTGTTTTAAACTACAAGGAATATTATGCAAATATGTGGGGGATATTCCCGCTCATGCGTATTTGGAAAACGTATATGTTTTTGCCCGCATTTCGGTGTTTTACATATAAATAATTTAAAATCTTTAAACCATAACTTTAATCCTTAACACTATTTTAAAGCCGGCTCGACTAAGAATATTTGACGGGTAGCTTAACATATATTATTAATTTAGTTATTAAAACATTAAAATATTTTATGGTTTTGATTTCAGAATTACTTTGACTTATGGAAACCGTATCATAAGTTATCGAAGTACCTGTAGTTGATATTTAAGACAAAAATGTTTCAAGATAAGAAGTTGATCCTAGGCTTTGTTCTTAAGTCTTCTGTAAAGCGAAGTTTCAGGAGACGTCTTTAAGTAAAAGGTAAATATTTACATTATTTTATAAAATTGTGTAAGAGTTGCAAAGGTTAATTTAATTTGTCAGCTTTCTAATTTACATACCGCAAATTAGATCTCGAATTGCAATAAAATGATATTTGTGGGAAAAATAATTATTCTTTATTAAGTAACCCCTGGAGAGTTCATTTTGTTGATTGTTTTTTTCGCCCTATTTAATTCGATTATAAAGCAATCATAAATGCGGTCTCTTAGGACCAAAAAAAAAGGGAGAGCATCGGGGCTCTTTGGTCGTAAGGACCGGGGGTGGCGCGCGGGGGAGGGTGTCGCGGCCCTCTGGTCCTCCGAGCCGGCCGCGGAGTGCTCCGACATTCCCTCAGTGGCCACGGTACAGCTCGCACGTCGCTCGCAGCGCCAAGTTCGTTCGCTCGCGTATCGTAATCAACTATTGTTTTATTTCGCCAGTGTTAACCATGGTGCTTTCCGACTTTTTGACGGAGACTCGAAGGCGATGGCTTAAGGTAATAAGCTTTTCTATTGTCATTAATTAATTAGTTTTGACTAATATTGTGTTGTTTTGATAAATATTTGCATAAATAGTCGCGTTATCAATAGTGCGTATTGTATGTTTTGATTTCTATTAAATGTTTAGTGACGTATAGATAGGTATTCTAAAATTTTGTGTACGCTTTTTAATTAGTTATTGTTTTGAATGTGAAACAATATTACTAAAATTTAATGGATAGCTTACTTACCTAATTAGTTTATTTATTTTATTAGAACATAATAATCTTTTAATTTATTACATATTTTAATTCGTTACCTTTTATTTATTATTGTTTATACGAATTAGTAATTAGGTAACCCATTTAATTTCTAAAACTAAACATTTATTCAAAATATAATGAAAAGTTTACTACACCGATTTTAATATTATTATTTTGATTGTTTACATAGATAATCTACCAAACCAACCCGTCAAAACTTAATTCCTAAAACCCTATCAGTCATTCTCATCGATCGTTCTTGAATATGTACTACAAACGATCCTTCATTGTTTGTATGTACTTGTAGCTATTAGTTTCTAATTACTACGTAATTAATGCTGTCTTTATTCGACTTCAAAGGACATTTCCAATACGACTTTTTTATTTATTTACGAATGGATGTAAGAAGCTTCCTTTGCCTTTTAGTAGGATAAGGCAAGTTGATAGTAACTGCATGATAAAACAAAACAAAGATAACAAAATCTATCAGTCAGAAGACACTATGATCAATCAATATTTTTAGCATGAGATATCGTCTACACAATGTCCTGCGACATTACAATAGATAATTAAACTCTTGACAAATTACGACTAGTCTTAAAGATTTCCGTGCCAAACTTGTGCTCCTTAGAAGGCGCCACACGTTCGTACTCTGTGTAATGAGTTGCCCGATAGTGTGAGTAAACATGTGTGTAATGGCCGCGAGATAGCGGCTGCCGGTGACGTGACGATTGACAGCTAGCGATCGAGCAGCGATACTGCCGATACAATGCCCGCTCGTTACGAGTTCGAGGAACTTGCGGTAATTTTGTTTAGGTCTATGTCTTACAATCTAAGCAAATTGTTTGTTTTGTAATAGGATTGAGCTTCGAGATCATTTGAACAAGTTTTAAGAGTCCTTTTGGTCCTTTATCAGTCATTTACTTTCTGGTCCTAAGAAACAGATTATCGTTCTTTAATTGGTCCTTTTGCTTGCGGCTTTTTCATTCTAAATAAGTAACTGTTTTTGGTATATTGTTTAGTTGTCGTTCTTAACTCGGCTTGTAATTATAGTAATATTGTTGTTGCCTTAGTAAATAAAATTAGTTTATAAAAGTAATTACTTAAATAAATATGGACGGCCTAAAAAATTGGAAGCTTTCTAAATAATTAATAGAAGTAATTACTTTGCGCTACTACAACTATTCGGCTTTGTCCTAGACAAATACATGTCATACTAAAACAGAAAGTAAGTAAATAAGTCGCAAATCCCTTGCTGTATTATTACGCGTCGCAAATATTTGTATGTAGGCTAGTTATTTGTTCAGCAAGTAGCAACAACAAAGCAAATGTTTAGGACTTGTCTAATCAATGGATATTTCTGGAACTCAATATTCTAATATATTATTATTTATGCCGCGATGGTGATCTTGCGTCGCTTCGGTTGACACCCCACTTGGCTCGCACCGGTCTCCCTTATGAAGGCCACGCAGAGGGACTGTTGTTGCAAGTCGCCGCATGCCAATTATTTTCAATTACTAGTTTTAGGACATGAATAGAGTATGTTTGTTTGTGACATTCATGAATTTGTTTGTATAGACTCGATATACTATTTATTTACAACATGGGAAGAGAATTCGTCAGGAATATTTAATTGCATGCATAAGGAGTAAGTTAGAACTTTAAGAAAGGATATAGGCTAAGTTTTTGAAGCTATAATTAATATCGCCGCTTTCGAAAACTAGTAATTTTTATAATAAGTGATGGATCTAGACCTCAAGACACTGAATTTTCGCAAAATAACTATAAATTACGTTATGGGCATGCCAATTAAATTAGTAAATGAATACATGCATGGTTACACGATATGCCCTAGGGTCGTTGATATTCCTTTTATGATAATACCTTCAATTAACCCAGGTATTGTGTCGCTCAACATGTCAACATCATTGCTGAGACATTTGAACCTTTAACCTCTGCTATCCACCATTAGCCACCACAATATATAATAATACTTAGTACATATTACAGCCTCATTGAACTACTTTCATTCTTATTAGCTCGGACATTCATCCAAATTCTACGATCTATAACTTAGGAAACCTTAATGTATCTATTCTCTACATAATTTACAATATCTTTAAGCAGTATATGTGCTTAATCATTGAGTTTATACTCAAGTTTCTAAACAATATTTCGATTCCAGTAATCTCTAGTTTGATTCCAACAATTTTCTAACTAGAAGAATATATTATACATTAAAACTCATAGACTAATTAGTTACTCTTTCCACGAAATATTTCGTTTTATCTTGAAACTAAGTTTCTGTTTTAACTTATAAAATAATATTACATAGAACAGTAGAATTCAAAGTTATAATAAAAAGTAACTTTTACAGACAATTGTGTAAATTCTATGTTAAAATCGAATTCAGTAACTTTGGTACTTGTACAACTCCTATCATTTTTTTAAATATATTTCATACTTTTTTTAAATACATAGAACTTTAAGAATATTCTACAATGTATTTATTAGGGTAGTCTTAATAGATTTTAAGTTCATAGTTGAGTAGGCAACCTGATTACGAACCAGTTCGACCATTTCGGTGTAATTTATGTCCATTATCGGTTGAAAACATGATCATATACATGTGTTGATAGATAAACGAGCAATGTAAATGTACTTTAAGTAAATAGTAGTTAGTGATAGCTATATACATATGTATAGGAGTTTTGTGTGGTGCGTCTGATTACTTTGGGAGTTGTGCCAAATGACATAACATCTCTTTCATAGCATTTTGGCCAGAATTTTGTAATTGTTATGTTTTAGTATTGTAGACTATTTCGAATGTTGTTTTTTGATTGATATGTTGGTAATTGCTACACAGGGATCCAACTTAATTCTACATATTATCTTCTACTAGATAAATATTCACTTTTTGGCTGACGACATTCAATTTACAATAGAAATCTACAAATAGGAGTAATATTTTCAGTATAAATGTCAACTCAACTTTTGCACGTGTTCAAAACATATAGAACAGAATTTCAGTTCAGGCTCATGAATATTGCTAAGTAACCTGAAATCTACTGGAACTCAATAAGTACCTTTTTCCTTTCAGAAAAAATAATTTCAGTTTCGTAGTAGTATCTAATAAGTAATACCTTTTTATATATTCTGAAAGGCTGAAATAGTATTATTAAATCATAGTCGCTAGCTAGATATACCAGAAAAACCTTATTACTTTTCTAACCACAAAAATAATCGTCATTCAATGCTTTTGAGGAAATACTCTCACATATTATGAATACACGGGTTTTACAGTAATAATATGAATTCCTTGTATTACATATACCGTTGTGTTTCCTATGTTCCTGACATATTCTCTTTCGTATATTGATCATCTCATAGCCTAAGAATAGCCTACTAAAAACTAGCCGACTAGTTACTGAATATGTATGTATGTGTCGATAAGTTATACTTCTACATATTCCATATAATTTCATCAAAGACTTGTGTGGGTGGGAAGGGTAAAACTAAAAGCCAAAGGCATTCGGTCCCTAAACTACAATACCTAGTCCTAGCTACATTACTCTCATTAGCAAGTAACTTTGCCTGGCAACAATACGGCAACCACCCTTCGACCGTCCGGCAATATCCCGCAAACGCTCGGCAACCGCCCGCAACCGCTCGGCAACCGCACGACAACCACCCGACAACCGTCAGGTACTGGGGAAAATTACGGGCGGATATTAACAAAAATTAAATGGCTTCGTAAAAATACGGCAGGTATCGGAGCGGAGATTAATTAGAGCCGCTTTAATTTTATATTGGTACGAAGTAGGCTCTGTTGCTAACCTACACATTCTTTTGTATATTTTTAGACTTTTTTATATTACAGGTTCTTGTACCGACCCCAAACCCCAGTAACAAATTTTATTATTCGTTTCTATATCAAATGTCAATCAATGTTACACAATGCGTTATAACATAAGACTTCTATACATAAAGCCTTTATTCTTTGTTGTAATTACTAAGGTTTTATGTTAAATCATGACTAACTTTTAGACTGATTATCAATAGGTATGTTTAAAAGACAGACTCTAATGTCTACATACACATAAAGATCAAATGACCTATTTATAGAACATTAAAAATAAATATTAGATTTTCACATTCTTGGAGCTCTACAATGCAATCATTTATATTGTATTGTGTTAAATCTGCTAGTTTATTATTTGACACCAATCATTCATTTCATGTGCTAGATTAACTTGGACTTGATAGGTAATAGAACCTACGGGTAGAGGGAATGTAACACACATCATCGTATAATGTAAGTAATAAACATATCTGCTGACCACATTATCAATGAAAGCGCAACGATAACATATTCAGCTTATGCGTATAATATACATAAGTATATAAAACGTATATGAATACAGGATATACATACTTACTGCAACCATAAACTCTTAATATCGGGGAAGCACTAGCCGCACTAAATTCCGTGTTGAAGTGTGACGTCACGTCAGAAGCGCCATGTTTTTATCAGAGTAACGTTGAGGATAATGAACCAAGTACTTGTAACAAGCGGGTATTACTTATTACGTGAAGATTCGTGACGTAGACCGATGACGCTGTGCAATTCAGATCTTACTTCCTAGAATTTAAATGAAAACTCTATCAGATGTGTTTTGTTTCTAATAACAATATTGATTTTGTATGAGATTTTCCTGTATTTTTTGAGATTTTTATATCATATTTATCTATTGTCAACGTAATTATGTAATTTGCATCAAAATATATGCCGTGAAATCTTCTTAAGTCTTTATTTTGCAAAATATCTACAACAAATATTGGAGTCTATTGAATGAAGCCAATTAATTCAAATATCTAGTTTAACAAAGGTCACGGTTACATCACCACTATCGTCACGAATCTTGTAAAAAGTTGTTATTGCGCGAAACTCAGTTATCAAACACACACCTTTATCCTTAAGAAAAAAATATAAACAAGTCAACGAGAAAGCGAGATTGGCCTAATTTAGAGTATTTCCGGAATTTACAATACAATTTCATGACGCGCGCATTGAGGATAAGTTTAATATAAAATAACACCATGTTTAGTGAATTTAATGTTGGGTATGTACAAATGTACGCTAATTATATTCTGATTATAGCTATAGCGATCTGTAATCATACTAGGATGAATAAATATAAGCCAAGATATTTAGTACCAAGTACTTCTACATTCACTTAAAAAGCAATAAAATCCTACCCGGTATCGTACAGTTTTCTGATACAAAAGTAAAAGTCCCTCGTATTTTGCAATAAGATGATTCCACTTCACACTTCCTCAGATAAAGTGATAAATTCATACTCCTTTTCCCTTATACATCTTGTTTATAAAATTCAATATTGACATTAGTAAAGTCACCCTTTTCGCTTTACGCAGTATGCTAATAACAGTTCTGCGCGGCGTTGTGACGGACAGGTGCGCGCGCGCCGCTCGAGTCGCGCCCCCGACGCGCGGCGTTCCCACGGCTGCGCCCGCGCACACGTGGCTATCTGCATGCTTTCACTGACGATATGCGGATCTCGGTATTGAGTTCCCAGAGATAATTGGTTGCATGTTGCATGTTGCTAATAAATTAGCTGTATTTAGGTTATAGAGAGCTTAAGCTAAATTAATTTGTCTGACAGAATTTTGAGAGTTAAGTACATTAATTGGATGGTTTCCTTTGCTAGAAAAACGGATGCGTAGGTTACAAAAAGATAGTTAAAAAAGAGTTTAATTAGTCAGTACAAAAAATTGCGAATTTTATATACTTACACGAATTTATAAAAAAGAAGTTAAAAATAAAACTGAAAAATTAATGAACCTCGTAAGTAAAAAAAAAAAATATTCCGATTTTTATTAAATTATACAGTACTACAGTTAACAGTACTCCTTGGTACGCAAACAACCGTAGCGGGTTCAGCGCCGGCCCGGGCAGGTGCGTGTGCGCCGCCCCCACGTTCCCACGCCGCCGCGTCGCGGTTACTTCGCACATGTGGATTATAACGCGACTTTATTTTATTGCCCCATTATTTTATAATGTAACATTATGCCATTAGCGATAGGGTGATAGTGAAGTTATTAGTATTATTTTGAGAAGTATTTTTTTGCCTTTAATTAGATTAGCTATGGGAAAAAAACTCTTATATAAAGAATTAGTCAAGGGTTGCATAAAACAGAAGAAATAAAGGGGAAATACTCCGATCAGAGTTTTAACATCCTTTTGACTGAAAAAGTAGGTAATTCCCTAAAAACAAAGAATCGGCAACTTACAATGTTAATCGAACAGAAGTCGGTAATAGTTAATTTCTATCAAGTGAAAGTAATATAAATTAAATCCTTTAGAAATAACTGCTAGGCCTTGCAACCTACTAGGCCTGCACGTGTTACACGCGGTATACTACAAACATCGTTTAACCTCACAACGCATGTTGCTCACACAAAAATAAACTTAATCCTCTTCTGATAACATCTTATCTCCTTTATAGTACGCGCTTATTTAACTAATATATAACCAACTGTAATATAATCATCGATCAATGAACACTCATAGATTTTTTTTGATTACGTAAAATAACTTGTTTTTTTATAATGACGTTGTCCCTAAAGCCTAAAAGCGCAAAACTATTAAATAAATGATTATTTACTTCCATAAAAAAATAATCATCCTCTACTAACGACGATGATAAATACAATGTATGAAGTAGGTATGATTTATTACTATTTTCCCCAAAATACTACGCAATAGTGAAATCAACAGGAAAATACAGATAAATACAGTTAACAACAGTCAATAACATTTTTCTATCAAAATAGCTCGCAAAACAAACCATATTATTATCATCTTGCAAAAAATCTTTGTTATCTCCTAAAAGGCCTTTCCGCATTTGATAAAGTTTGAGCCACTGATAGTCAATAACCTCGACCTTTTTAACAATCGACGTTTGAGATGCGCCTTACGATAACACAAGTAGATTAGAAAGGATAAAGGTTCTTAAATACTTGTTTATAAACATGTTTATGCTGCGCAGTTTCGTTAAAAGAGCCTTAGACCAGCTTGATCAGATAAATAGTACTATTTATAATATTTAGCTCTAGATAAATTTCTATTACAAAATATTATCAGTCAAAAATGTCTTAAAGTAACAATTAAGAGATTACAGCTGAAACTTTCCACCGCAAAGTCCAATCTTTCCATCTGACGCACTTTTCAACCTCCTTCTAAATAAATAAAACAACAAAGTCTTAAACGTAAATAAGGCTTCTCTTAAACCATTTACCAACATAACCTTACCAAAGGTTGTAGAGCCCTGAAAATAATTTCCACTAAATGAGAAACATTCCACACGTTTGTAATGATGCAGCCTTCGTTATCAAACGCAAATAGCTGGCATCTCTCCGCGATGGCCGCTTGCCCTAATTCCCCTATCTGCTTCACTAGATTTATGTGTATAGACGAGGTTATTTATCTTAGGTATGTATTCAATTAGTGATCGTCCCAAATGATTATTACTTATCTAGATTTAACCCTTCAACTGGTGACCTGGAAAGTTTTAAATAGAGGGATCAAAATCCACTGGTTTTGTTTTCACTTAACTGCTCTACATTTTACTTTAGTGTATGCCCAGACTTGTTGATCGTTGTATTTCTTCTTTATTTACCTGAAAAGGTCTACAATTGTGGACCATAACTTCTCTGTTTTTGTAACATCTTGTGTCCAAAATTCTCCTGAGGTTTTGGTACTGATTTCTTGTTTATATACCGTGATTGTATTGCTATTTGAAATTGACATAACTTTCAATTTCTTTACTCTTCAACAACTTTTCACAAAATACCGTTCTACAATAAAACAGTATATAGAAAATCCTAATTACATAATTGATACAGACAATCTCTCTAAAAATACTCGCAACAATACCAGCTACTACGGGATGACCCTGTTTGAACTATCGGCTATCAATACATAGTTACTACATAATGGTCATCCCCCGCAGAGCATACGTAACAGATAGTTATCAGTTATCAGTTCGTTGTTATGTAATGTTATGGTATTATGTTATCTCGCGCCATCGACCCCAATTTCGGACAATTGGACGCATGTTGCGGACACACATTATGTATCATTAGTATACATGTACTGCAAATTATTGATTACCAGTTTTCGCCATCTTGGATGGCTGTGGATGGGCACTGCACAAACTTTCTGTATTTCAAGTTCAAAATCTGTTGTATGGTTTAGGCGTAAAAGCGTTACATATGAGCTTACTTAATATTAATGTATCAATGTAATATTTATCTGATTCATTGCGTCTATAACGGTATATAACATAGACAAGTCTCTTCAATCTATCTCCTTTTGTAGAACTTGTAATAAATTTCTTGTAAATCACTCAAGTTGTTATTTCCTCTTTTATTCCCTTTCATATGACTTTTCTGCATTTACTCTATACATATCGATACACAATCAAATGCAGGGCAAAGACCTAAGTTATGCATGGACTAATTATCTTGCCTCAAGTGTTCTCAGCGTAGCAACAATAATTATTTAAACACTAGACTTTTAGGCTTCTAACGCTGACTCAATATGTTACTGATATTAAACATTGTAATGTAATGGCCGTACAATTTGAAGTTATTAGTATCTTGTCGATTGTTAAGTGACCCTTCCGAGAGGCCACTCGAGACGTTGCCCTACATCGATTAGTATTAATATTGTAAACGAGACAGTCAGTTTGTTTGTCCTGTCAAGCTGATATGAGTACCTAATACATCAACGGGACGGATTGAATTTTAATAAATTCGCAGTTTCGATGATTTATATTGTCTAAACAATAGCTTGAGAAGGATGAAAATAAATGGATGAATAGTAACCATTAAAAATATCGTGAGTTTGCATATGTAATTGTTATGTCATGTTGAATCAGGAGTATCTGAATATCATTTAACATAACATACATGATAGCGTTCCCGATTCGGCTCGAAACTTTATAGTTGCCATGATCATCTTGATAAATCATAGTCGCATCATTTCCTGGGATTTGAATACATGTAGAGTTTGGAAGATAAATCGATGATATTATAATGTTGCCATTGTTTACGACGTTACACTTATGGTAGGTTTTTGTTTATGGCGGTTGGTTTTGGTCAGATTATGTACTTAGGTCTAATTTAGGATCCATTGTTGTCACGTGACCTTGTCTGTGAACTTACTGGTGATACATTAATTTGATCACATTTTTAAGGTCTCGGGTATATTTTATCCTCGCATATGATATTTTAATAGTAAACTAACTAATTTTTTTGTTTCCAGGCCTTCAAACTGTTCAAACGGAACAAGAGCCGCAAGAGCACTCGCAACCGCATCTCTCCGGAGCTGGTGCGGTCGCCGTCGTACAGCGGCACGGTGGACGCGCGCGCCGACATCGACGTGACGCGCTTCTGCGCCTGCCGCGCCTCGCTGCCGCCGCTGCGCCTCGCCGACAGCTACGAGAACACCTCCTACTACAGCAGCTATAACAGCTACGACAGCTCCCGCATCGACAGCCTCGAGAGCTACGGCACCAACGAGTCCCACAGCGGTCGCTCCGACTCCGCCTACGACTCGGCGCGCTCCAGCCCTGAGCACGGGCGCGTGTGCTACGCCACCGTCACCTACTTCAACGTGAACGACAGCGAGGACAGCAGCAGCATCCGCACCGAGTACACGCTGCTGGACGACGCCGAGCCCGACCGCCTGCAGGAGCTGGACGACGACCGCCAGGACGAGACACACCAGAACATCATCAACGAGAGCATCGAGCTCGTCAGCACCTTATGAAGCGAGCCCGGACACGCCAGCGACTACATTATCATTCTATCGTAACTAGGATAGCACTACTATAATGAAAGCGTTCTATTCCGGTCTGGAAGCGTGTGTGATATTCGGTGCGTGGTTCGAAAAATTGTGACAAAATTCATAAGTTTGAAAAGACACTTGATTTTAGAATTAATTATTATAATTAAAGTAATATTTATGTATACTGTACTTATAGTAAATTGGCAACTCTAAGCTATTTGGTAATAATAATTAAGGTTTTATAAGGCGTAAGTAATTTCTATTCAAAAGTAACTTCTGAACACAACTTCTTAGCTTGAATCATTTGTCAGCGAATCCATGATTTTCACTTCTTTGAAGTACTTAGTTTCTCGGTTTATTGTTTAAAATCTGCGGATAAGCGTAATTGGGCACTCAGCGTTTAGTAAAAGCTTTTATCTGGCCAATTAGGATGAAACTGGCAATTCGTTGTTCACTGATTTTATTGAAGCAACATTCCTTTCGACAGATAATGTTCTTATTGCTTCCTCAAGCAATAAGAACTAATTTATTGACAAGCGGGACGACACTTATAGAAAATATTTTTTTTGTTCTTTGCTTGAAATCTAGAAAAGATTTTTTTATACGACATTCATAATACTTATCAACTATTCTGCACAAACGTTTTGATAAATTATGCATAAATATCTTTGTGCTTTTACCGAACATTCATATTCAGTTCAAAAGATTTTGATAAGCAGTGTGTAATTTGTTTTGTTTTAGAACATAATTTAAATAACTTGCTATCATGTGAAAAGTTATATTTGAAATCGTAATTTAGGTTGGCAGCAAACATTTGCTACCAACTATCAGCAAACTGGATTAGTGTTTACTGTACTGCGAAAGTAATTTAAACTTGAAGTGGATCGAATGTTTGCTAATGATACGACGACTGTACTTTCGCTATTTATTTGTAATTGTATTTAGATGTTCGAGACGATAGCCCATGGGATTGTGGCTTCAGGGCAATGACCCCGTCTAACTAATGATAAGGTCTGCTGCAGTCATTGAATAGATGTTTTTAATTACTGCAACAGGAGAATTTAGTTCTAAGTTGTCTGAGGAAGTCTGCTTATTCAACATTCTAAATATTTAATTTCATCGAACTGTTTTTGTTTTCATCCTTTACGTCTTAAAGCCAGTTTTGTTGTTAATTCGACATCTGTTTGGCCTTCGCAAGTTGTTTTGCAACGCAGTACACATTTAATTATTCGATTTGCTAATTTAATGAATTAAGATAAACATATATCGATGACGTCTGTATTATGTATGTATGAGATGTGGACTTATTGTGTAATTTATGTAGCGAATTTAGATGGAGTCAAAATTCCACAGAAACCTGTCTTAGGTTTTTGCCAATAGAAAAAAAAAATAGTTTTCTATGATAACGATAGTCACCACAGGTTATAACAGTGTTATTTAAGAGAACTAAGTTTAAGTTCTACATCAGTTAATTATCGTTAGAATTTTGACTCAATCTGAAGCTTTATAAAGTAACTGTTTCTGCATCGACGTAATTTTCGCAACAGTTAAAGTGTCAAGTGTTTACCAAAGTATATGTGATATAAGTTACTTTAAGATATTAAAATTATTTAGTTTACGTCAGTTGATCTCATTCGTGTAAAGTTTAAAGTGGAGTGTGCGTCGGCGGCATGGCGGCACTAAGCTATGCGTATGATAATCAGAACAACTCGTTTGCCGCTGACGCACTGAGATGTATGTTATAGATACATTTACATAATATTATAATAAAATTTAAAGTTTTTGATAATGGCATTTTTTTTCTTGTTATTTTTACACCTTAATTGGCATTTAAGAGTTTTTTGAACCTTTATTTTAAGTAACAAAACATTAAATAACAAAGTGGTAATTAGAATTGGAGGTCAGAGTATTTAATGGAGATAGTTAAATGTAACTTGTAAGTAGAACGTGTTAATGGTTTTTTTTAAGGGTTTGCAAACCTTCGCACACTACAAGCTTCACACCTCATAAACGTTTGTTAAGGCTTAAGGCTCAGTCGCAAAATGACCACTTCTCAAAATGACTACAGGTAGCAAAATGTCCCTTTCGCAAAATGTCCCGTTCGCAAAATGTCCCTTTCGCAAAATGTCCCGTTCGCAAAATGTCCCTTTCTCAAAACGTCCCTTTCGCAAAATGTCCCTTTCGCAAAATGTCCCCTTCCTCAAACAGGCATTAATTACTTTCATCAGTAAAAAAACTCGTCAAGAGCCAGCAGGTGTACAACACAGAGGGGTACTATACTAATGTTTCATCATTAAAACATGGGTAAGCGCATGCAAATAAACTAAAAATAAAATAATAACAATGGAAGTTTGCCAGAATTTATAAAAAAACAAAAAAAAATAGAATTATTATTAAAATACATATTACAATTATTGTAAGATGTACTTTTTATTTGGGTTAAGTTTAATTTGTTGATTGTTTATTTGTGTAAATTTATATTTTGATTGACATTAAATCTGGCGAACTTCAATATATATTTTAATTTTATTGATGAAACTTTAGTATAGTACTCCTCTGTGTTGTACAACTGCTGGCTCTTGACGAGTTTTTTTACTGATGAAAGTAATTAATGCCTGTTTGAGGAAGGGGACATTTTGCGAAAGGGACATTTTGCGAAAGGGACATTTTGAGAAAGGGACATTTTGCGAACGGGACATTTTGCGAAAGGGACATTTTGCGAACGGGACATTTTGCGAAAGGGACATTTTGCTACCTGTAGTCATTTTGAGAAGTGGTCATTTTGCGACTGAGCCAGGCTTAAGAACCTACTTCTTTACCTAACAGTGTTTCGAGCGCACAATGGGTAGATAGTAAATTGCGTAACCAGTTGTAAGCTGAAGTGGCAAAAAAAGAGAATTTAATAAAATGTTCAAAGGTCACAGAATGCATTCCTCGAATCCTAGATTGACCTAGATTGAGCTCAGTGGAAACCTAGTTCCCGCTCGGGATGTCCTATGTAGGTCAGATACAATTCAATAATCAATAGCCTTACGTGTTTTGTTATCAATTAATTCAGATTAATAGCATTGGTTTGAAGCTCTTGTTGTTATAAAAGCAAATCGCGCTGGTCTATTACTAAGGGGTAAATACGGGTGTATTGTTGTTTATTACGTCAATATTATTAACTGCTGTCACTGACATGAAGCTTATCGTAAGTGGGTAATTTGGAAGTTTTAATTAATATTTAGTGATACCTAACACTTGAACAAAACTAAGCAAACAACACGCGCTTCAAATTACAGTTAATTCTCCTTAAAATTAGATTCTAAGATGTATTTCAGCATGAAGGGTGAAGCAACTTTTACTTTAAAAGTTCTGTGAATAAGTACACGACGTGCGTACGTGCAAGTAACTAAGGTCCGGAGAACGTGTTAAAGCCGGCGCAAAGGAAAACTGCACGCAAAAAAAAAAAACATATAGGTAAAAATATGCAATGTGATTTGGCAGTCGATCTATAGTTGCAGTCAAAATTGTTATCCATACCTTTAGACAATCGTTGCCCGACTACTTACCCGTATATAATTACCTGCTCCGCAAATCCTGGAAACAATGCCTCCAGTTTAGTATGAACTGGCACCAATTATGATTGTTTGTTGTTATAATGGCGCCAGCAGGGGGCGCCGCGGGGCATCGTAGTCCGCGGTAATGTGTCCACAAACAGGTCCCTTCCTTACTAAGTCTCTGGATTGGGTTTCCACGGAATTGTGACGTCACATTTTTATAAATAATTAAATTTTGTAGCTATTTTTAGGTAGGCTTAGTTAGAGATTTACATCTTAAGAAGGTTGATTTGCAATTTCTTAATATAATATTTGTTAAAGGGATCGTCATCATCATCACATCAGCCTATTGCCATGATGGTAAAGTAATGCTTACTAGTAATTAGGTCAGGCAAGCTCAAATCCTGTTGACTGGCAATTTTAATCCTTGTTACATCATTCACAAGACTTTACTTTTTAACTCTGGTCATAACTAGCAGCAGACAAAGGAGGGAATATAGAAAAAACATATTTCCAATCGGAACAAGTTTACAGCTTACCAAAACAGGAAATGTCGCTAAAATATGTTTAACAATTAGCGCAGATAATCTTCATTGTTCATAGATGTCCAGTAATGTTCACGTTTAGGAGCATTGGACAATAACTATTGGACAACAAAATATGAACAACATTGTGTTTGTGTACTCGTATTGTGTGTTTAAGTAAAGGAAACCTGTAATTCCTGTTTTCGCTAAAGAGGGATGGTGGAATATTGGAGAGTATTGGGGATGAGTTCTCCTATTCTTTAGAAACTGGTTATATTTTGCAAACTTACAAAAAGCATATTATGACTATTAGCTACTTAGTGGTACATTACATTCGAATCTTTGACGTATTTTAAATAAGAAGGCAATGAGATTTACCATTGATGAATATTTTTACATACGTTTTTAAATCAGAGGTTTTTAGAACCAAACTTTAGGTCATACACGATATCTACTAATTAAGAAACAAAGTTCATACATCAATAGAATTTCTTTTACTTAGCTTTGATTCATTTTACTATACTAAAAGCACACGCATATTAGTCGGTTCAAAACACACAGACATAATATTGATACAGTGGCTGGTGTTGCCGCGTTAATTATTCAAGAATTTTGGCAAGCTAACAACCCTTCTCGTAGCACCGCGGTATATTAACCGGACCGGTACATTATGTATGCACATAACTTTAATATATCGCTATGATATACAGCTTTTACTTATTTTGTATAAAACAGGTACCTATTGACATTCCTTGATTGTATCTAGTGAATTTTATTATGGTTATATATTGGGTATACATAATATAATAAGAGATTTATTACTTGCCAAAAATTTTATTAGCTATGTGTTTTTACACAAAACATGGCAGCAAAATTTCACAATAACCTAAGATAAGTAATGAACTTTCTGAAAAAAAAAATACTTAGGCATACACCCATAAATCGAGAAGTCTAAATCTTAAAATATTTCTAAACATCACATCTCGCTCTACTCATCTACGTAAACATTTTTGAACAAAACTACCCTACCTCAAGCTAATTTTATATTTGTTCTACTAGTATCCTACCTATTTTCGACCAAACCTCATATCTTGTTACTATAAGTAAATCTATTAATCAAGACTGTAGATCGGATTAACTGGAGATAACAGGAACCCGTGGTCCGGCATCGACACGTGTAGCCGGCTCATTGATACCGGCACGGTCTAAGGTATACATGTGTTCTGAGACTCGATTCACCTATTTTAAATACATGTCAGTGGTCGGTCAGTGTAGTTGTCATTGTGTCTAATGTTCGTATTCAGATAAGCCTAGAATAAAATCTCATTGTACTTTCGAAGAGAATGATCGTAATGATAGCAGAATGTCAATTATAGAAAAATGACAGAATGAAGCAGGTCATTCAGACTATTCAAGCAACTCTTAAATAGCTGAATCGCGGCCCTGTGTGATCCGGCCACTAATTGTCTGCCGAAGCGTGGCCCGAGTCACGTACACTGGCAGGGAAGGACAATACGCGGAATCTGGGAGTAACTATGGGTATGGTCTTAGTTATTGGTCAAGTTGAGTTTTAGATAATTCGTTCTGCGTTCTTCAAAGTGTAAACTTAGATAATAAAAGTGTCTAATTGGTTATTTTAAACAGGATAAGTTTTGGGCAGAGGGTGCAGTTGCAAGTTTGTTAAAATTTATGTTGTATTTTTAGTGTTTTTAAATTATTTTTTTAGTAATTACCCATGTATACACATGTGCATAATATGATGGTGTAGATTTACTGTTACTTATACCAAATATATATAAATTAAATTCCAAGTTTCAGAGAAGACGTATCATGACATTTATTGGAAAAGCATAAAGTTCGTAACCGAGCTCATTACTCTAGTATTGTGTACTAGAGCTTGTAACATGATTTGTTGATTTCCGCCTGAAATAGTTTCCTGTAGTGTTCGTGACGTAGATCGGCGAAGTTGGCAAGTTTGCGATGTTATTGTCGATCCGTGTTAAGGCTTAACTATTCAAGGCTGTTCAAGAGTAAGGATGTGATGACTTACAATCTAGAAACATTCGTATTATATAATTACTTATATCTGATTCTAATTTGTATAGAATAGGAATCTTGTGTTAGTTTTCCACACATACAAATTTATTTACATTTTTAACTTACATATAAATTACTTATTAATTTTCCATCAGTGACATCTGTCGGTGATGGTTTACTGAATACAATTTTACTAAAGACTAATGCGTTCTACTATTAAAGATTCATTATGATAATATTTGTTTTGAACGTCAAAAAATATACAAATAATATTGGAGATTTCAAGTCTACACTTTATGTAGCGGTTTATGACCCTGACGGTGTGCAAATTAAAAAGATACTGTATATGATGATAGTTTCCAGATTAAGCATCATAAACTAATTGACCTCTATAGATAATGCGAAGTCATGAATATATGATGAACAGGCGATACCCAATACCGTGGGGTCCTGACTTATTGGCGGAGGAAGCCGCAAGCCACAGGGACCGACTTGTTAGGATAGGTAACAAGGCAAGCAGTGACGTAGTTTAAATGATATTGTATCGAGAAGATGCTATCTATACCTATAGTGGAGCTTTTACACAAAGTAAGTATATGAATAACAGAATAAACACTAGTTATATCTTCGATTATTATTTATTACAATAAATTCAGATCTTGGAAGTCGCGTCAATTCGAGTAGTTTGAACCGTAGCAAAACCACCGCAAATAGGTATAATAGCTATTGCGAATTTTGGGTGATAGAATAGAACAGAATAGAGTACTTTATTGTACAACTTGATTGATATTTTCTTAATTTTCCAAGCTTTTATATGGAAAAAAGCTCTTCCGTAAAACGTAACTAACTTTTTTTCAGACGTAAGCTTTTGTTTCTTTTGCAGGAAGCATTAAGCTACTTAATTAAGCATATAGTTAGATCTAAAAAATATACTTAAGCTCTTAAAATCAAAAACCAAATAGTTTTAACCTATAGCTTTTACATCTCACATTCATCGATATACTACAGATACCCACATCATTAAAGTACCTCTAATCCCGAAGACCACAAAAAATACTACCAAACAAAAGTGCATCCACAAACAAAGGGCAACACACCTACTTCCTAAAAAATACCGCCACACGGCGCACACACGAACATTAAAAAACGTGACGTTTTTGCACCCTGTTCCTTCCTACGGAAGTACCGTGTTAGAACGAGATAGCTATAGAGAATGTTAAGGAGAGAAAGAGAGAGGGGTCGTGGGAACCGCAGGGGTGGCGATATCCCATACGATCAGTGAAGTGGGACGCGATATTGACCCTTTAGTGCACACTGTCGGACATCTGGACTGCAGCAGAATAGTCAGTGACACCTGTGCGATGCTTATCGCTAATATATGCGACAAATGGCAAGTTCGTTACTTTTAATTACAGGTGCTTTAGGGTTAACACGTAAGGTCTAATAGGGGTGAGTGTGCTGTTGCACTCATATTATAAAGCCCTGGTTATATCCCAGGTAATAAAGGCAGTGTAAGTCAATTAAAGCGAAAAGTTAGGTAAATAATAATAAAATTATTCGTACTTTATCGGTAGGTACTTAAGGCCTTTTCAGGCCTAATTATGTGTAGGGTTAAAGGTAATTAAAAACGGTGTATGTATGAAAATAATTTAATTTTCTTTTCGTTCGCAAGCGAATCTTTATTTACATATTTACATTTCATAGTGACGCACAAAATTAATTAGATTTTGATTGATTCAATATCGTGTTTGGCAATTCGTTGAAGCCGTATTGGATTGGATTTTGATTAAATTTTATTTAGAGGTAGAATTCATTCTGGATACAATTGCGTAAAAAAGCGTACTCAGATTACATAATTTGATATAAAAAGCTAATA
Source organism: Autographa gamma (assembly GCA_905146925.1). Lineage (NCBI taxonomy): Eukaryota > Metazoa > Arthropoda > Insecta > Lepidoptera > Noctuidae > Autographa > Autographa gamma. The sequence goes on from LR989850.1 coordinate 597,475, forward strand.
TTTTTTTACATTTAAGTGAATAATGAGCAAGTTTATCTTAAAATGATACTTAATTAATTAATAATTATATCACAAAGTTTTGTTTTGCCATAAAATTGTAAAATGATTAAGACTTTCTTCAAGTACATTTCATACGAAGCAACTGCGAACCACATGACATATTTTTAGGCTGTACTATTATAGGTAAATTCACAACCTTGTTACAATATTATTACGTACACTAAACAACCTTTGACGCACACCTCAAATATTTCTTTGAACATTCTCATCAAAGCAACGAGAATATTATATTCCAACAGCATTACAGAATACAGACACCCTTATCTCACAACTTATTAAAGCTTACTTTTTGGTCCAAATATACATCTAGTGACTGTAGATAAACTTATACAATATACTATATAACTATCACACAACTTACAAAATAATCTTCGTAATAAAAACTATTTATACAACAGTACGTTTCCAAAAATATAATTTTGATATTTCTTAAACTCTGAGATCGTTACAACAGTGCCGTGTGACGGTGACAGGGAAATAGGTTCTATATGCAGTGGCCTATACTGGACACGACGATTGGTTCATTGCTTTTACATAAAATACAAATGCTACTAAGCCTTTGTTTATTTCGCCTACGAACATCAAGGCACGTTTAAACTCATTACAATTCTTATTCATCACAATTGCCAACAAAATACTCAGGTCTGAAGCAGGTGCTTCAATCATTCCTGACAGCTGACCTTTTCAATGGAATACGAAAATATCTTGTTTGCGAAACATATTTTTCCCCCAATTCCCCGTCACTCCGTCACAAGGCAATAATTCTGGGCTTTATTTGTATTTATTTGTTGAGTAAGTCTAGTAGGCGAGCTCAGCGCCCCAGGGCCTGTAGGGCTTGGAGGTGTTCTGTGAGTACTGGTGGTGCGGCGGGTGCGGGTAGGGCGCGGGGTAGTGCGGCGCGGGGGGCGCGGGCGGGGGGCCAGGCGGGCACGGGGGTGCGCCTGGCCCGGCGTAGTGCGGGTACCCTGGCGCCGCCGCGATGGCCGTGGGGATGGCCACGGTTGGCGCCGCCGTCGTCACCGGCACGTCCTGCCGCGGCCCACCCAGTTCCGTGTACCCGTGCTGCGGCTGCGGCACCGGCGTCGTCGGGTACTGAGGGTAGCCCCAGTTAGTGCTCTTGGCGGCCAGCTCCCTCTGGGCCGCGAAGCACTGCAGGTGGCTCATGAGCCGCAGCCGCAGCGGGTCCTGGATGTCCAGCCCCTCGCAGCTGACCAGGTAGCGCGCCACCTCGGCCGCGCACTCCCGAAACCCGATGCTGTGGTAGTCCATCGCGTACCTCTGAGGGTCGTACGCGAATGTATCCAGTCCTGGAACAAAGAAATCAACCTTTAGCTTTGTGTTCCATTGTATCGACTGAGTATGACGCATTTGCTCGCAAAATTATTCAGTTTTGTCGTGTTTAGTTAAGAATTTAAATAAACCAAGCCTTATAAACGAGGGTTATGTATAATTAACGCCATTTCAAACATTATGAACTCAAAATAGCAAAATTTCGAATGCAGTGTTTTCATATTTCGTCTGCTGTGTTCAAGTTTCTTATTAAATGCAGATGCTACTTTGCATGTAAATAAGAAATAGACAATGGCGAGTCTGAATCAAAGTACAAAAGTTTACTTCATTCAAAACGACCCTCTTCCCTTGTGCAATAACAAGAACGAGATGAACGTATTAAATTAACCAATAAGTGTGTAAGGGATGGAAAATTGTTGTATTGGTAACGGGAACCCCAGGTTTCCGGCCTTCTTCCTATAGGGAAGGAGACAAGTATAAGATGGTCTCTCAAACCCCAATGACTGTGTGTTATTGTTAGATGGAACTATGATTCATTGACGGATGAGAGGTCTGGACTCCATGGTCACTACAGTGTGCCACCGGGCCACAAGCCCGAAGGGTGAAGGAAACTGTCTGTACGGCACTTATTATTGTTCGGAAACGAGTTAAATCTTTTTTCAAAGACTTGTTTTGTTCGTATCTTGGAGGGGAGATACGAGCATGTTTTTGTGAAGAAAAAATATTGATATTTCTAATTTTATTATTTCTGGAATGTAAATGTTTTGGTTTCTTTTTTAGCCATAATATGATATTGAAAACGATGACATTCTTAGAATTGTTTATTAATATTCTCCTCGTTAAGTGGAAGTAGTGGGTATTGTTTATCTTTGATTTTTTTAAACATCAAAGCAGCTACGCTGCGTCCCTAGCACATAAGTAACTAAAAATGCATAGATAATGACATCAAACTCTTCCTTTCTATGTAAAAAATCCATGACACATTATAATTAAATCTATTATCAGTAAGACATCTTAACCCCCAATTGAGCGAACAATTGGACTTCCTTCCTCGGTATACTTTTTAAGGTATTGTTTGCGCATGCGCAGGTGCTACAACCCTTTGCGTTAGAATGCTTCCGCTTGTCACTATACTGCATACAATGGACACGTGATAAAACGCCGCAAATGTAGATTAAGAAGTTTATAAGACGGAAGTTCTGTCCTAATTATAAGGTAAGGGTGATATAGGGTAGGATGCGATGAAAAGAAAATTTATAATGAATCAGATAGACATAGATAAAAGAAAGAAGTATTATCTCGCATGTTAAAAAGGATCATATCATACATGTACATTTTCCTCAAATCCTCCAATAATTGCCAAAGAGGAAATTTACACGAGAAAACTAAGTAAATAAAATAAAGTAAATCAATTCTACTAGACCGCTAAATTCCCATAATCAGCGGGTCTAAACAATCCTTAACACTATGAATGACACCATAAGCTGCGTTTAATTCCCTGGTTGCCGCCAGAGGGTTGCCGCCAGAGGGTTGGCTGCCTCTGCCCGGGCTGGGAGCGCTCGCCCTCGGGGTTCCCACGCGACCCCTGGCGAATCATTCGCTTACTGATTGATTTATCTGCACTAATCTAGTTCATGGTGTGGAAGTTTATTTAGGATGTTGATATTGAGAATATGTTTTGGTTTTACTCAATTTTGCCACTTGGTTTTCGGTTTCCAAAGACTTATTTAAAAACAAAGACATATCGAGAAAGTTCAAGATTCGACAACCTGATATGAAGTCCAGATAACATAACTATTATTATGATAACTAAAACTATCTCACAGCTGGTCAAAAGCCTTTCCAAAAGACCGCCCCGACTTCCGTACAAAAACAACCAAAAACTAAAATTACTCAAAACGTCAATTATTTACAGATTAATATTGATCGAGCAAACACGTATTATCCTGAACCTCCATTTTAAACGCATTATAGTAACCACACTGACCAAACAGCTTCAAAGGATGCGCGTACGCATCGCTTACGACACACCTGGCGCCGACAAAAACGCAGGAAGTCGCTAACTGGATCGCGCTGGTCCAGTTTTTGTCTCGCTCTCACGTATAGTGTCAGATAGAGATGGAAGACGATCGCTATACTGTTACAGGTTATTGATATTGAAATCGATATTAATGAAGTGGCGTTATTTAGTTTGTAAAACAGTTGCGAAGATTTTTAAATATTAAACTAACACCTTTAACTTTTGCACGTGAATTTTGGTTTTCCGGAACATTTATAAGGATTTCCTTTGTCCAAAACTTCTTGCATCCAAAAACGTTCGTTCAAACTTTAAGCCGAGTTTTAGAGAAGTTATAAAGAGAGACCCGCAGACCCGCAGTATACTTTCCTTTAAGAAACTATCTCACAATGCCATTAAACTACACCAAACTTCTTCAAAGGCTAAGAACTAAAGTTTAAGACCGCAGTGAGCCTTGATGCAACAGTTTTAAAACTGCTGTGACACTGACCTTTAAAACCAACATGGCGGGCGCCGGAAGCTACGTCACACGAGTTGCGGTTTTTCATACGCTGAACATTCCCCGAAAATAATAGTGAATTACTTTAGGCTGTTTGAAATAAGGTTAACCGCAATATGATTGTCGTTTGACCGCAGATTGGTGGCGGAAGGATGGGACAATTAATTTAAGTTAACTGTAAAGTCGAACCGTTGGTGACTTTTCCTGTCACGTGACTCACGTGCAAGTAACTTTTTTCCAAGTTTCAATGAATGTCTTTAAAGAAACTTTGTTTTTCACGAAGTTTTTAACAAAGAGCAAATATAAAAAGTAATTTCTTTGAGGTTAAAAGGTCAAGTTATGATTTGAGGTACGCTTTCCGTCCGTTGAAAAACAATCCTAATCGGAAGTTTCTGGACTGTATATAACCTTTCAAGTCTACAAAAACACCGAGAAAAATCCTGGCAGACGGCCACATTTTTTACCCGAATGCCTCGGTATTATAGTGGATGCCTCCGCAAGATCATTGGGTACGTGTGTCGTCACAAAAAGCTGAGGTCTCATCCACCTGCTGTGGACCCGGAAGCGTGGCGTGGGAACCAGGAACAGACCATTTGGAGATATGGAGCTTGGTGGGCCGAATATGTAAAAGAAAAATATATTTCTAACCTTCTCCTATTTGGCAGTCGATTGAAATTAGATTTTTTGGGTGTTTATTTTATGTGATAGTACGATTGGACTTTTTTTATTCCTGTTTCAGCTAGCAAACGTAGTAATATACGTTTGATCTTTATTGAAATTGTTTTAAAACTTATCATTTATCTCATTAAGATCGCCAAAAGTAAACTTACTGTCGCATTAAACAATGGTAAAATAATTCGACTTTTTGCTTTCATGGATTAACAAGAAATTCAAAAATTAATTGATAATAAAAGCTATCAATTTGTATTGACGGTTTATCAAAACATTGGAAGATTTCAAGTAAACCTCAGCGAAGTAAATAACAGTTCGCTAACCCCGTTATAATCAAGTGACGTCTTATCTGATCAATATGTTATCAGAACTCATTAATTTAAATAATAAAAGCTTGATATTTTGATCTAAATATAAAGTTAATTAAAGATACAATACAACTATTTTCGGTCATGTTATTAGCTCTATTAATAAGTGTTTATTTGGTACGTTGGTAATTTTAAGTAATTATTTAATAATGTTAATTAGAAACTAAAATGCGGAAGTGTTCTAGTTATTTTAGTACTGTTTCTAATTTATAGCTATGATGATTTTTTGTACTTTGTTAATCTGTTATCTGTATCTATACCTATTGAATAAAATAAAATATCCAGGAAGATGCAGGTGTGATACAATGACATGCCGTTTTTTAAATATTATTTTTTTGGTAAAAGTAGAATCCCGTTTTAAACACAGTTGCGAAATTTACAAAAGACAGGAAAAGTGAAATTAATAGAGTGATTCGCTTTTGCTTTTATTGTAAGGGAACACCGTTACGGTTTTATAATAATTTGCAGGAAACGGAAACGAATCCCAACAGGTTTCTGAGTTCTGACGATTTAATTGACGACGCGGTTTTTTAGAACTTGTTATTTGAAATGTTCAAATGATATGCGCTTTTTAAATTTAAAAGTTCTCTATTTTAAAGGTATGTAACGGTTTTTTATTAGATAATTATCACTGTAGGTACTTACAATATCTTTACCCTAGATAGATATATTTTTATATTAGTTTTGGCATGTTTTCATAAATCCTGTTGACCTTTAATGTTAATCAGTAGCAGCCATTAAATATTCCAATTGTAAACAGAATTTTCTCGAAGGTTTAAGAGCTTTTGTGTAACTTATTATTGTTACAAATTCCTAATTGGTAGCTTGTAAGACATTAAACCTGGCATAAGGAATTAAGCTCAGGCTTTGCCAATTTCCTTGGCTTTACGAAGTTTGTTATAAATTCAAAACATTAAGATTGAAAACGAAACCTTTTCTGTTTTCTTCTTCTTACAAAGGATTGTGAACAATTAAAACACGTGATACATTTTTTTTTGTTTTTGTTATAACTACGGGTAACTACAATATACAATTGAGTGAAAATTTTAAGTATTCCTTTTGTAAAACTTAGTTTATTATTACATGAATGTTTTTTTAGGCTTCTTAATTATGTTACCCGACTTTACGAAGCGAGGATGGTATTGTGTTAAATTTACCTATCTATGTATGTTTGTTTGGACATGATATAATTATGTAACTTAACTTAGGTGTTCCAAATCATTTTTGGTTTTCTATCCAATAATAGAAAGAGGGAGCTCTTGTAAAGTTAGTTGAATTTTTTGAGTCAATCTCCGGAACTAATGACCCGATTCTACTACCAATATTTTTCATTCTGGAATCGATGGCTACTGGTAGTCGTATTGCTGGTTTAATATTATCGTGTACCAACCTTTAGCATGCAGCATCTTCAGATGATCGACCGTGAGCTGCAGTATCTCCGCCTTCTCGAGCTTGGCGCTGCCCTGCTTCTCGCAGGCGGCGGGCACGAGCCGCTTCAGCTCCGTCAGCGACGTGTTGATGCGGTCGCGCCGCTTCTTCTCGATGACGCCGCGGCGCCGCTTGCGCGTCAGCAGCTGGCACGAGTCGCCGCCAGGGGAACTGTGGGTCAATGGACTTTGTTATACAGGCTGATGGATGTTTCAGTTACAGAATATAATATTTTTGCTTGTTTTTTTTTTGTTAGTAGGTAGGTTGTCTTTTATACTATATTGAATAAATACAGATGTATATTAGTAGGTTTCTGGTGGTTTTTGGTGATTATTTCTAGTGATCTAAAATCGAGCATTTGTAGTGTAATGCAGTAAACTATGATTTTATAAGCATTTTAAGAAAAGTTGAAACATTTCATTTATTTCGAATATAAAAATTCAAATTGTATACAAAAGCTCTAAAGCATTGTATAGTAAACAGTACCAACTCTACCGTCTCTTTGAAATCCTAACAATCTTCGCACAACAATACTTCAAGCATTGCGAGGTAAAGTTTGATATTGTTACGGTAGCTTTTGTAGCGATAATTATTACACGGCCTGTATAATGCTACGCGTCACATGAACTCCGTATTGCGTAGCATTTACTACGAGCGTAGCGCTTGGTTACGCGATGACGATTTTAAGTTGCGTATTCTTATTGGAGTCTTACAGGAAATGTGTAATTTTTAAAACTTTGACAAATTCTACACTTTTTATATTTGTGTTTGGAATTAACTTATATAGAAAAAGCGAAATATTATTATTGTGATTATATGATATAGCACACTATTGGGAGAACCTAATTATTATTTTATACACATGAATTAATTTAAGATATATAACATAAAGGTTATAAGTTAATCTCGTCCCTTCGTTAGTGAGGTACTAATTGGATGTTATGTCACTGAATCAGAGCCAAATTCACTGAATACCAGAACACCGGTGACGTCAATCTTATTACGTCATAGTCGAGTGACGAGAAATAATTACTACATTTTAGGTTACATTATCATCATCATATTAATATTAGTGTTATTTTTATGACCTAGTATATTAAATGGTCTAATTTATTTTGTGCGTTTCCGTGGGTGTGCTAATTATGTGATATATTCTGCATACTAGCAGAGACCCGCGACTTTGTCTTGTGGAATTATAAATGGTTCGATTCCCAAGTCGCCAAAGGTGTTATTGGGTTTTTCTATGAAATTCTCAGTAGCAGGTCGGAGTTTGGATTTGTGCCCGGTTAGTGGCAATAGGCTCGCCCCCATTACATTGGACCTAAACCTATTGGCGAATTGTGGGTGTATATTGGTACCACCTCTGACTAACCCTTCGGGGATACAGGCGTGATGATATGTTATGTTATATATAAATGCCTGTTTCAGATCGGATTATAACTTATAAAGAATACTAAGAAAGTTCATATTTTAATTACTGCTATACCTGCTTTGAAAGTTATAAGATATATTACTTATTTCTTGAAAGAACTTAGGCAGGATTAATTGGATACGCGCTTTGTATTACGCAATTATAAATCATGTTTATGTTAAAGCTGAAAATATTTTTTTAAATACACCTTGTTAGGTAGCTTTATAATTGTTTTCTATTTAACTAAATAAATATTAATTAATTATTTTCATTTTATTATTTAAATTGTTTTAAGCTAGACTATTTAGAGGTAACAATACACTCTTTAGACAGCTAGTTATTTGAACTTTATGTAATAACTTTCGTTAAACATATTAAATCATACTAAATGAAACGAATTTAGTTGCAGGCACTTCTACATCGTTGAGTTCCGACACTATTCATGCAATTCTTATTCTACCTTGAAAGTATTTTAAGTAATTATTATTACATTTAAGTTGTACTCACGTCGCATCTTTACTGCTTTCTTCAGAGAATGCATCGTCTTCGCTCTCGGAGTGCGCTCTCTTGTTGCGCTGCGCCGGCGCAGGCTGTGCGGGCGCTGGCGCTGGAGGGCCCCAGCCGTAGTTCCACTGGGACCCCTGGCCTTGCAGCGGGGGTCCTGACTGCTCCATATGCCGGTGATGGTACTCCATAACTCACAAATTATAAGCACTAAAGTCTTAAATTAAAGCACTATTGTAGTTTTGATTGTTGGGAATTTAGGTCATGTAACTTTAACACTAGTCTTTGTTATGATAGTTATCAGGATATCTAGATCTGGGTCAATCACTAATTATCACTTGTCGATATCGGGAGTTCCGTTTACGTTCTGTTCGTGCGCAGTTGGTCACGTGCGCGCGCGCTGCCCGACTGGCGCGGAGTGTGCCGCCCCGTGTCGCCTCGTGGCGAGTCGTGCGCCGCCGCCCTCAGCGACCCACCCTATCCAAACCATGCTTTAACACAACAAAACAACCTTTTACACTCCAGTCAAACGATATCCGACTCTACCACGTCGTGTTAAGAACTTCCAAATGATTGAAGTAAAGTTTGTAATTCAATAAACCAGCCATTTTGGAGATGCGGTTGGTTTGTTCCATTTTCTGCAGTATGTAATGAGTATAGGGTCGTTGCGACTGCGTTTTTGGGTCACATAGCAATATTAAAATACATAAAATTTTGATAAATGACGTTCAAAGTAAAATAGTGTCTGAGAGCGTGATGTGAGGTTCAAAATTGCCTGTTTCGATATTTAAGGGTGTATCAATGAGCCGCGTGGCGGGCGCACGGTGGGAAAATGCAGACAATTAGGTAACGCAATTTATTTGCTCGAATATTGGTGTGAATGTGTTCTCATGTGGGGGAGAGTTGGAGCGACTGAGAAGCGTGGGACGATGGCACGAGGATTAGCTGGGGAAAACGTTAGGTACCTACTTGAGAGCGGATTATGAAAAGTAAAATGTATTTGTAAATATTTTTTATTGTTGTTGGGGGACTTTTTGAGTACCTATGTTTTATATAATAGTTTGGTACACTTTGACTTCAGTTGTACATAAAGGGGCATTAACCCTCAGTTCTTAAGTTCAATACTCTAGAACTCCAGTTGACTCTACTAATTTTCTACTTGAATTTTACTTCCGTCTCTTAGTATCTTAATTAAAACTTTCAGGGACTTCTCGAAGAGTCCGAAATCTTTCTATTTCCCCATTCACTCTACCAACATACTACATCTAATCAATATCTAACAGAATTATTAAAACAATCCCACAAAACAATGACCAATCTGTTAACTAATACGTTCGTAATGACTGGCTTCCGAGCGTCGCGTGCCAGCGCAATCACCGTACAATCCTCATCATTTAGCTAGCCTCTATTACAAGTCAGTAAGGTTGACAATACCTTGTCACCTGGCTTCTGTATATGACACACGCCGGACGTCGGCGGCAGACGCGCGCACGAGACTATGATGTGAGGACACGCGCAGCTCGCCTGGACTTGCTGTGTCATATCAATTATGTAAGGCTTAATGTAGGTTAGTAGAACAGTTTTGTATATAGGTAAATCCCAGTATATTCGCATTTAAAGCCTTTGCATATTGATCTATAGAACCTTTTTTCGGGTTATTGGGGGAAGAGTTCAAGTTCATCTACTTCAAGAGCTCAGTCGTAACACAGGGTCTACTTTAAGTAACCTTAAACGCAACTTACACTTTAAATCTTTTAAGGTAACCTGTTTTATATTGTGACCCATAAGATAGGCAATCATGAAGAATCATAGAATTTTTAAAAGCAACATTACTATCATGAAGTCAATATTTAGGGACCGATAAAAGCAAAATATTTCTCAGCCCACACATTCGAGACTTCAGTGATGAAATACGTTATGTCATATGAAATGTATGAAACATTTTACAGAGCTATATATACCGTTTTCCCATTTACATTGAGGTAGGCTTTTAATCCACTTTGAAGTTTGGTAACACCTCTAGATTGAATTTGTGCTGTAATTTGTTTCATGACCTTGTCCCAGCGATCTAAAGCTCATATTAATTAAGCACTCAGCAGTACTCTGTAATTAACGTTTGTATATCGATGATTTTTAACTACGCATATTTGTAACACAACTTCATTTTTTAAATAAACCTTTATAAAAATAAGGATAATGATTTAAAAATCTAATTTTTTTTAATAATTTATTTATTAGTGGACTTGTCTTTACCTACCCTTTTAAATAATTTACAACATTCGATTTTATGCCCACGTCCAAAAGATATAAATTGATCTGGTTGCAATTATCACAGATCTCCGAGAGCGTCTCTATGGTGACTGAGATGTTCTGAACACTTTTTAGCCTAAATTGTAGGTCTGAACAGATGCAGTCAAACTAATGAGGCTGATTCTGGTCAAGAATTGCGAGCATTTTGCAAAATATCACAGCTTTGAAGGTTTATACTCTGAATCTACGTCTCTCTGGTCATTCATAAAAATGTGTAGTTGTTAAAGATTAAAAGTAACGGCACATGAGATAAGCTTGAGTTTTATTAGCTATCATGATGAGATGGTTATATCGTCGTAACGTTTACGGTATTATTAATGTTGGTCGGTATTATGATCTAGTAAAATGGCCCTTTGATTCTTTACTCGTGCACGTCTTTGAGATAATCTTAGGTAATCTTGGAAAGTTACGATAAAATATTTTTTACTGGAGAAAAAAAATAATCATCAAAATATTCATTTCGAAAGAAAGGACGAAACGTTTGTCAAAGACTGAACGTTCTTGATCTACAGATTTATAATTATTGAAAAAATATTTACAAAACTAATGTTTTGTTTTAGTATCAATTAAGGTAACAAATACCTCTCAGACATATTGAGGGTTTGTACACAGACCTCCGATACTCTTAGCTTATACTGTCAAGAATCTGTAATCTCATTGAGATCGAAAACAGTATGTTTAGATCAAATAACATTATATACTAATGATTACTATAAAGAACATTGAACTATTAGTGTCTGCAGCGTGGGTTTGATGCTCGGTGCAGACTAGACAAATAATTATTATACTAATATTTGCAATATTATCACGTTTGGTATACTGAATAGCTTGAAAGTGTCGATACAAGTATTTTTATATTCTAGAAAGTGTTATCTATGTTTTTTTATTGGTTATTTACCTTTAGAAAAGCGAAGATATCTTAACATACGTATGTACTCATTTTTATTCTCTCACTTCAAAGCTATAAATAAAATCAAAACGGATTTGTTGTAAGAAATTACGTAGAGCATGCTAGGAAAATCATGGCTACTATTTTATTTTGCCTAAGATTACAAAAATCGCAAATAAGATTTTAATAATCCTTTCAGATCGCCTTAACATGCATTGTAGTAAGTGAAGATCAGTCTTTTGAACCATACAGAGGACACAGGAGGCTTAACGAGGTTCTATATCTTTTCTTTTTATCTTTTTTATAAAAATCGGCTACAGTGGAGAGCGGCGACTCCACTAATCCTGATCAGATTTAACTATTCTGCGTCAAGCAGCCAACGCGAACAGTATTGTGTCCCTAATCCGTTTACAAGGACGGTAAAAAAGTTCTTCTTTGTAATATTTTGGTGCTGTAACGTGGGTATAGTCTACTAAAGGATGCTTTTGACTGTGAACTGTGAAATTGGAGTATTTGGCGGCACATTGGTGTATAGTATATGATAATTATTTTCTTTAGGTATCTTTGTCTTTTTTTAATTTTAAAATGCTGACAATTATATTACAAGAAAGAATGTTGATCGTAGTGTGAACTTACCATTGGGGTACCTAATTTATTACGTTTTTTTACTTGTAGCAACCATAAGTGTTGTTATAACTTGCCATTTACCTACCAAAACTTGTGTTTAATTTACCTACATAGGAATTTCCGTAATATAGAAAATCTTGTTTCGTCAGAAATAGTAGTTCTAACTCAGTTCCTACCGAGCCCAGCTCACCCTACCAACGATACAATAAAGTGATTCGCTGACGTCTTTCCTCAGACGTAGCATGTTTGCTTCCACTCATAAACGCACTGGAAATAAACTGCTTTCACTAATAACTCTTGTGTTGGCCTTGAGCGAAAGAATACTGTTGTAGTCAAGGGCTTGGTCAAACGGTGAGAAACGTACTTTGCTAATTAGAAATAATAGTAATTAAACAAAGAGTTTCTTGATGGCCTTGACCTTTAGAAGACTTAAGACTTAACTTTAACCACAAAAAAGGTTCTTTCCTTTCCGAAAAAACAACTATTGAAAAAAGAAAAAAGCGAAAATTTAATCTTTAGTTATCATTTCTAAAATAAACTCAATGGAAGTATTTTGGCCTAGACGTAAAAGGTTTTAAAATAAGTCAGGGATACTTTTTATATTTTATTCCTTGGTTTATACTTTTCTTTGACATTTATAAGTAGCTTTGATCGTATTGATGTTAGAATGAACGGCTATTTATATTTTTACCGCCAATGTCTTAAAATCGAGGTTCATAAAGCTAAGCCTTAAGCTTTATAGAGACTAAAATAAACTTTAAAGAAATGAAACATAGAAAATGAATTATACTAGAAATGTCGTCACAATCTAGCAAAATAAGAAGGAAATTAATAACCTGCTTATTTTCGTATAACTAAGATATAAAGATACCCATAAACAGTTAAGTAAATACATGATAACAGTAAACGACCTAAGATTTGTTATCCAAAGATATCAAATTATACATAAAGTAAAGAATAGTCAATATTATTTACCCACGAAGTCGATCATGTGTCTACAAGAGATGTCCATTGTTACACCCAAAAAATACAGCAAAAACCATGAGACTGTTTTTTCTAGTTTTACTATTAACCCGTTTTTTGTAGGCGTGGGTCCATGGGACTTTTAGACAGGTGCTGGTAAGGTATTGTGTACCATTGTGGAACGCGGAAGGTTAAGACCGTGTGTTGTCAATGAGACTTTGATGCAGTCAGGTTTATTTAAATCACGGTATATTTTCTTTAGCCGTTTGTCTGTGGTTCAAGTTTGTTTATAAACGTTTGAATAAATGTTTTTAGAGTTCGATAAAGATTTTTAAGTAGCTGAGAAGAAGGAATCGTGAAAACAGTGATGCGAGAAAGGCAAAAATAAAATTTGGCAAAAAATTAAATAAATAGTTTATCCTGCCCTTAGGCTTAGTAGTCTCTATGGTGACTGAGATGTTCTGAACACTTTTTAGCCTAAATTGTAGGTCTGAACAGATGCAGTCAAATTAATGAGGCTGATTCTGGTCAAGAACTGCGAGCATTTTGCAAAATATCACAGCTTTGAAGGTTTTTATGTAAAGATTTTTAAGTAGCTGAGAAGAAGGAATCGTGAAAACAGTGATGCGAGAAAAGGCAAAAATAAAATTTGGCAAAAAATTAAATAAATAGTTTATCCTGCCCTTAGGCTTAGTAGTCTCTATGGTGACTGAGATGTTCTGAACACTTTTTAGCCTAAATTGTAGGTCTGAACAGATGCAGTCAAATTAATGAGGCTGATTCTGGTCAAGAACTGCGAGCATTTTGCAAAATATCACAGCTTTGAAGGTTTTTATGTAAAGATTTTTAAGTAGCTGAGAAGAAGGAATCGTGAAAACAGTGATGCGAGAAAGGCAAAAATAAAATTTGGCAAAAAATTAAATAAATAGTTTATCCTGCCCTTAGGCTTAGTAGTCTCTATGGTGACTGAGATGTTCTGAACACTTTTTAGCCTAAATTGTAGGTCTGAACAGATGCAGTCAAATTAATGAGGCTGATTCTGGTCAAGAACTGCGAGCATTTTGCAAAATATCACAGCTTTGAAGGTTTTTATGTAAAGATTTTTAAGTAGCTGAGAAGAAGGAATCGTGAAAACAGTGATGCGAGAAAGGCAAAAATAAAATTTGGCAAAAAATTAAATAAATAGTTTATCCTGCCCTTAGGCTTAGTAGTCTCTATGGTGACTGAGATGTTCTGAACACTTTTTAGCCTAAATTGTAGGTCTGAACAGATGCAGTCAAATTAATGAGGCTGATTCTGGTCAAGAACTGCGAGCATTTTGCAAAATATCACAGCTTTGAAGGTTTTTATGTAAAGATTTTTAAGTAGCTGAGAAGAAGGAATCGTGAAAACAGTGATGCGAGAAAAGGCAAAAATAAAATTTGGCAAAAAATTAAATAAATAGTTTATCCTGCCCTTAGGCTTAGTAGTCTCTATGGTGACTGAGATGTTCTGAACACTTTTTAGCCTAAATTGTAGGTCTGAACAGATGCAGTCAAATTAATGAGGCTGATTCTGGTCAAGAACTGCGAGCATTTTGCAAAATATCACAGCTTTGAAGGTTTTTATGTAAAGATTTTTAAGTAGCTGAGAAGAAGGAATCGTGAAAACAGTGATGCGAGAAAAGGCAAAAATAAAATTTGGCAAAAAATTAAATAAATAGTTTATCCTGCCCTTAGGCTTAGTAGTCTCTATGGTGACTGAGATGTTCTGAACACTTTTTAGCCTAAATTGTAGGTCTGAACAGATGCAGTCAAATTAATGAGGCTGATTCTGGTCAAGAACTGCGAGCATTTTGCAAAATATCACAGCTTTGAAGGTTTTTATGTAAAGATTTTTAAGTAGCTGAGAAGAAGGAATCGTGAAAACAGTGATGCGAGAAAAGGCAAAAATAAAATTTGGCAAAAAATTAAATAAATAGTTTATCCTGCCCTTAGGCTTAGTAGTCTCTATGGTGACTGAGATGTTCTGAACACTTTTTAGCCTAAATTGTAGGTCTGAACAGATGCAGTCAAATTAATGAGGCTGATTCTGGTCAAGAACTGCGAGCATTTTGCAAAATATCACAGCTTTGAAGGTTTTTATGTAAAGATTTTTAAGTAGCTGAGAAGAAGGAATCGTGAAAACAGTGATGCGAGAAAAGGCAAAAATAAAATTTGGCAAAAAATTAAATAAATAGTTTATCCTGCCCTTAGGCTAAGTTGCTCAATTATATGCATGTATACAGACAATGAAGTAACGTACCCTTGAATAATACGTTCAGCAAATAGAACCTACCTAGTGCTCTTCGTCACGAAATCTATAATATTGACGTCAAATTACAAGTAAATAGAGAGATCCTATTTATATAGTCAGTAACATTTCCTTACATAAACTCTGATTACAGTCATCAGTAACAAAGAGAACCTTTCGTGATTCTAAACCGTAAGGTTATAGGTGAGCTCAGCAATTTGTTACTCAGTTTATAAATAGCCCACCATGAAATATTTAGTTTGTAAAACACGTTTTTATTTCTATTTGTAAATTAAGGTAATTATGGTTAGTCAAGTGACTTTAATATTTATATTTTTTTCCAACAATGTGCTTTGTAGTGTAGGTACGATTGCCATTGTATCATATTGTGCCGTGTCTGTTTTGTTCTAAAAGACATGGCGTACATGGGAGTTCTTCTTCTTCTTCTTAATAAAGAATAACATATTTTATCCATGATTTGCCTCAAGCTTCTTTTTACAACTCTTTTAATAAGTAAACGGACTTAGGAGGTCAGGTTTTAAAAGGTGTAATTAATATGTCTAAATAATGGATAAGTAACAAGAAACTGATAAACAGTTAAACTATGAAGACACAAAAAAAAACGTTTAAAATCTGACTTGCACATTCAATAAATAATGTATGATTACTACATAAACAGGTAAATAGCTTTTATGCTCCTAAACAATACATGTACATTGTACAAAAAGAATACATTATTTAAGAACACAGGTAGTGTAGGCGGTATAATATAACAAAATATCAGATATATTTCTCCAGAGATATTTGTACCAAAAAATCTCAATTTATCTTCGTATTATGTATTGATATTCTATTCCAACTGTTTTGTTAGAAAACAATCGTACAAGGAAATTGTTTCTCATTTTTCTTTTTGTAATAGTATCCAAGTTTCTGTTATATTTTCGCAGATACCTATCTTTTTTAAAATGAAAGCAATATTGCTCATTTTATTAAATTAGGCATTGTTGTCAAGCGAATCCTTACAAAGTATGGACCTTGGCAAGCATTTATTGTTTTATTTTTCTAGTTGTCGCGCTGGCAATAGCAAAATAATTATGAATCTAAGAAGGTTAAACTTGTCACCTGAAAAACGATGGAAAAATAATGAATGGAAAATCTGATTTTATTGCTAGTAAGTAATATTTACTGCTGATGGTGCAAAAAGCCAAACAATGTCAAGGTATTGCCGCAAAGTTCAAAAATGTACATAGACAGGTCGTTGACCCTCAGTTACCTGCTTAGTACACACATTATCTGCGTTTCATAGCTTTAATGCCTCATATCACAGCGGTTACAACCCCAATGCAATTACGATCAGTCAATAACATCAAAATTTACTAAGCCAACACAATTTATTATAAAAACCACTTGTTTACCGTATACTATTTCAACAAACTTACCAAAACAATCCCCAAGCACCTTATGCCAACGTCATATGGTTGATTATCGCTTAATTTGGACGTATTTGTTAGTTTGTGTGATGTTTAGTTCCCGTGTGAATACGTGTGAGGGTGGTTTTGGCGCCCACCGTGGGGCCCCGTTTAACTTAAAGTTATCAATGTGAGTAGGTATTTGATATTCATTGAGTTAATTTAACACGTCCGCTGAGACTTACGGCTAACTTGAGCTAACTCGGATGATATATCACACACTTATTTAGTAATGTTATACAACTTCTAGGTATTCTATTTTAGGCGCCTGGAATTACGAGAATAGGTAGCTAGAGGTAGCTAGGTACTAAAGTTAAAATAGGTTATACAGAAACTCTTTATACCTGTACCAGGAAAATTATACGTAGGTACGGCTTATCTTAACAAGCAAAAAACAAACCATTTTACAAAGATGCCTACCTAGTTAAATTATCACAGAACTCTTAAGAAAATTAACAGCGCAAAAAATAATTATCAAAAAGGTTTCTATAAGTTTGTTATTGACAACTTTTTATAAAAGAAACGTGAACAACCTCTTATTATTATTATAAAAAAATGTACCAATAAAAAGGCAAATATCAGACTTTTAATTGTGGAGAAGGTAAGTCTCTTTTGTAGGTCATAGATCATTGGTTAACGTATTTGAAAAGGGTTAATAACCACGAAGAATACTCACAATTAGACGGAGATTTGTATAGATTTATTATTCTTCTTAGCTTAAAAGGCATTATAAATAACAAATATTTATGAACTGTTTCAGTAAGCGGAGCTAATAACCACCTAACAGCTTATTTATACGACTCATCATTTTAGAGGCTTTGTCGTTCTTCATATGCCTAGGTCCCTCGCTGTGAGGTTATACAGCGTGATGATATAAATACCCGAATTTTACATAAATTCGATGAAATGTTTTTTTAATCCGATGGCGATGGTGTAAAGATTTGCGACTTCTAAATAAGCGTGTCATACATACAGTAACTTATTATATTGTAAATAATAACAATCCAATCCACTACTCTATGACTTGACGTTAGATACCTGCAGCTTCTATAGCACGAATTTTAATTTCTAATGCCCAGAGAACTGAGCACAAATAACAAATGCATGCGGACAACATCAAAGTAAGTAGCTAAAGCACTTGTGTTATACAATTCAGAAACAACGGAGGTACCACAAACAACCGGACTCTGGCAATACATAGAAAAGTTGATTTCTACATGGACCCGTCCGGGGATCGACACCGGGAACTCCGAGCTAGCGATACCTTGAAAGCCGGTGCCACTCGACGACGGAGGTCATCTAAATCGTAAACTGGTCTTTTACCAGTAGCAAATACTAATCATCACCTTTCCTCAAACCTGCACGCTTCATTAACTACAACCGCATAATATTATGACTTAGGTGTTCGCCCCTACGCTGCCGCGGTGTCAAGTGAGCGACGCGTGCGCAGCGTGTGAGCGAGCGCGCGCCGCCGGTCGCACGCGCCGCGCATTGATCGGAAGTCACTGTTCTATGTAGTATTGTTCCGGACACAGGTTAGGGGAAGAGATTTGATCGGTTTTTATGGATTTGATAGGAGATGAGAATTGAATTTTATGGATGCGTTATTGATCTGCGGGTGTAGGATATAGGGTGCAATTGATTCAATGATATGATTGCAATTTTATTTAAAGTTTTTGTTTTCATTTTTGTATTAAGTAGGTCCTATTAATTTACTTTAATTTAAATAAAATTGTGTAATTTTTTTAACTAGTGATACTAGTATTTTATTTTTTTCATTTAGTACTTACTATCATCTACTGATAGTAAGTCTTAAACGAAAAAACTTATATAAAAACTATAAACACTGATACTCCAAGGAGAAATTTATAAAAACCCCTTTTTATTTACGTAAACATACGTAATTATGGAACATAAGCTCTTTCAATAAAATATATACCTTTCACAATTATTGCACCGGGTTTGCACTTTTGTTACGTGTAGCGCCATCTGTTGTCATTTCTGAATACTACGTACTTTGCAAAATGAAATCAACAGTGCTCTCTAGCGGAATAGCAAGAAATTAACAACCTCGCTTCTTGATTTTGAACATTTTTTTAAGAACTGACCCGTTATTCTCCTGTACGATAGTAGTAGAAAATCTGTTTAGTTATTCACCCAGTATAACAAATACTATAATAAGAAAGCTCTGTTATTTTTACACGAATATTTTTAGGACTTAGGTATAACAATCAAGGAATATCAAATAAATAAAAAATAATATAACCACGTCTGATCTCCATGATATTTAATCTTATAAAATGCTTAGACCTACATAATAGTTCGCTATTTAAGTATGTACAGTAACAATATATTCTGGTGTGTTCACTTGTCGTGGCTGGAGCGCGAGTCGGGGTCGGAGGCCAGGTCGCGGTGCTCGTTCATCTCCAACTCAAAGTCGTCTACCGCCATAGGGGTGTCTAAAAGGAAACATTTATTATTATGTTGTGTTATCATATTAATATTGTTAGGTGATTTGTGAGATTTTTATCTTAGTACATTTTAAGCATTTTTATTAAGTGAAGTACAAAAATAAATGATGATTATAGTAATTTTATTATTCCATTTTTTTTCTTTTTTACTAAATTACTTAATAAACTTTTCTTTTCTGTTTTATTATACGACCTTTGTTAGCTGCTAAAATTTTATCTTTGCAGTATGTTATCAAAACGTTATATTTATCCAAAAGGGGTGACGACTACATCAGGTTTAGAGATTGTTTACAAAAAGTCATTCTGAGATATTTTAGTAACTGATTTTACACCAGATTTATGTTCTGTTCCTTTTGGAAAAAAATAATTTATAATATTTCTAATTTAGGATCTTTTATGTTCGTGAGATATGATGAGTGGAGGATATAAGTATATGTACGCACCGAGATGGTCGAGTGTGACGCCCATGGCGGCCCGGAGCGCTCGCACGGGCGCCACGTGCTTGGGCGGCACGCGCGCCAGCATGCCGCGCAGGCAGGCGGCGGCCTGGCGCGCCAGCTCGCGCTCCTGCGGGCCGGCGCCGGCGCGGGCCAGCAGCGCCAGGTGCCAGGGCGGCGGCGCGGACAGGCGCGCCCGCTGCTCGCGCTCCAGCCGCGCCAGCAGCTCGCACGTGTGCCGCAGCGCGCCGCCGATGCCGTAGTCGTGCTGCGACGCCGCTATCTCCTCCTCCAGCTCGTTCAGGTACTCCACGTCGATGCCCAGCTCCGATAGCGTGCGTAGCTGGTCTAGGTCGACCTTTACTTTGGAAAGATCCTGGAACAAAGTTTTTAAAATAAATAGATGATCGAAACTGGTTAACACTATTAAACTTAATCCCCCACATAGATAAATGATAAAATATCACGTAAATCATATAAACGCAGAAAGCAAAAATAGTTTGACACAATTTATGCCCTATATTAAAAAAAAACTGTATCGACTTACATTTTCATAGTTAACTTGCTGTGCTTCTTGTTGCTTCTTATCAGGGAACAAAACCTCCATGTCGTAAATCAGCGCCCACGGAGAATCAGGAGCGAAACGTAAAGGTTCCTCGTTATGCTGTCCAGTTTCACTAGCTGCAAGAACAAGGTAATAATTACATAATTGCAAACAATATACTCTATGAGTAACAAGATTTATAAAAGTTTAAATTAAAAATTCTGAGAGACAGCACTTTTGTTGGCACTAAATTAAAGAAACCAGAATTTTTCATATTAACCAAAGAGTTTTGCTAATTTTAATAATATATTGTTCATGCATAACATTTTGTTCTAGTCTTTATAAATGTTGACAATCTGTAAACGGGTCCAAATATTTCTAGTACACACATCCAATCGCAGTACTAATCAACTTACGCAGCGTATGATAGAGTAGATGCGACTCCTCCTTGGTGAGCGTGGCGAAGGTGCCGTCGTAGGAGGGCGCGTACGAGCTGAAGGGCCCGTAGTTCAGCGGCTTCACGCCCTTGGCCACGTTGCGACGATCCTCGCGGGGTACTACGATATACAAGGTAGTAGTCAGATAAAGATAACGCTATGTAGACCAGCTGTGCAGTATCTGAATTTACAAGTGCAAGGTGTGGTATGCTAAACCGACTCCAAAAGAGAAAGAGGTACTCAAACTGAAATTATTTTTGTTGCAACAAAACTTTTGACTGGTTGAATCAATTATGACGATTCTTTTTTTATTTGAAAGCTAGTGCTCCCCGTGAGGTACAATTTTGGTACTATTTGACAGTGCGATCTATAAAAAATAATTGATAGACTTACTTTGAAGTCGGTTTTTTTTATCTATCAATCAAGTTCTCATGTGTCCTACTGTAATTTACCTTTACAACTCTCATTAGCAGTAATAAAGCTAGTATCTTACTATGTATGGTCCCGTTGCCCTGCGTGAGCTTGCCGATGTAGCGGCCGAGCGTGAGCGGCTTGTCGTCGCCGCTGCCGTCCACCGTGCCCGTCACCAGGCACAGCGTCGTCTTGCCCTCAGAGTCCATACGGGGGAACGCTGCATGGAATTTCATGGTCAATTATATTATTATGACGTTTAAATATCATCAACATCTGAGACTTGGCAAATCAGATCACAAAATAAGAGAAGCTTAAACCGTTTTCTTATACCAGTTCAATTTGGCAAGTTTATCAATCAAAAAGAAACTACGTTACTAATTCCAATTTCAAATAGAATTATTAGAATTATGAGTATGTGCATTATTAGTGTGCAAGAAGGTATCAAACTCTCGAGTATAAAAAGGTGAGAGTGCTTAATAGCTTATTGTCTTAACGCCGGAAGCACGGCGTATGGACACAAGTACTTATAGTAGTTATAGTGCGTCTGCTGAGAGCTAAACGTTCTTGACAACTGGTGGTTACCAGAAATTTGGATTGCTATTACTTATTTTAGAAATATAAACGAATAATATCATTTTAAACTATTCACTATATCATGTTAGAGTAAGTAAAATAACACATCTTTTCATTTCCCCATACAAATCAAGACCAACTGACATCTGTCAAGAACACATTCCCTCAGCGGCCAGACTATAATAACATTAGTATGAGTATCCAACAGTGGTTTGTATAGTTAGTATGTTTAGTATGTAACCTTTCTTGGCCAGCCGTCGTCGGTGCTGCTCCCGTGCGGCCTCCATGTGTATCTTGACGCTGTCGCCGGAGCAGGGCTCGGCCCCGTCGCTGGCGGCCTCGGCCTCCGAGCCGCCGCTCTTCAGCGGGCTGCTGCGCTTCAGCACCTTGTGCTGGACACACATACAATGGAGGACAAGCTCCCACCAACTACTATGCTAGGCAGGCCTGCTGACAGTTCAACGCTTCTGGACAACTTTTCTTTATCTTTGATCGTTTAGTATGTCACATTTGGACGCCTAACTAATAGTAGTAATCAGATAAGCAAGTCATTTTGGAAACTTATGTTAAGATTATTAGCTTTATGTATGTAGGCTTTTATGTGGTAACAAAAATGAAATTGTTTGTTGGAATTACATTTAAATATTACGGTATATAACTTTTATTAGTTATATAAAAAGTCCGTGTGAATGAAGTTTACCATCCCATTTTTCATGTTTGGTAAACAGTGCTATCTGATTAGATCACAAATGAACAATATCAAATTAACATACTCATTAAGGTTAATTAAATTAGCCATAATATAACCTAAAATATAATTTGATTTACAAAAAACCGACTTTCTTAAATTATGTGCGTTTTAATGTCATTAAAACTCACGTGAGTGTCCATGAGCGTTAACTTTCATCAGCCGCGGGTGTAGGTCATGCATATGGCGTCCAGCTCGTCCTATCTCACAGCACAACACAGACGCGTCAACCGACAGAAGCAAACAAAATGTCGCTAAACCTATATAAACACGACTACGCTCCTATTAATCTATTAATATGGTCAAAGTGTCACCTTTCTGCCGTACGTCCTAAGAGGCTGCGATGCAAAAAGTCATTTTATCAACATGTTTAGTTCAACTTCAAAAATAATCATACAAAAGAAGGTAGTTGTTTTTTTTCTTGATGACAGTAAAACTAAGTATTTGTGTATTTTTTGTTGGTGATCGTTACGAGGGGAATTAATGTGCGCGTCTTTTTTTAATTATATTTTCCTACACAACAACATTATACTTGATCGACCTCGCAAAATAAAGTTACATCAGAACACAACATTTCAACCAAAAATAACTGAAAACATTGTGAGTAAATTTATAAACCAAATAACAATTGAAATCAATTTGCGATACAATAAAAGCTAGTATTCCCTTTAATTTGCGAGGCCTTACACATCTAACAGATAGCGTACTTACCACATCCATTTTCCCGATATCGAAGCCGAGCTCCTTGATGGGTATCTCGTACATGTAGGTGAGCAGGTTCCCGAGCGGGCGCAGCTTCTGCGGCGTGAGCTGCTTGAGCCCCGCGTGCAGCAGCCGGCGCGCCGCCTTGTGGTACACCGTGCCCGCCTTGTTGTACTTCATGGCGTTGTTGCACATCAGTTTGAAGTCGCTCTGTGGGGTGAAAGATGATGTTAGTGTTTTCTAGGCAGTGTGGCTATGAAAATTTATAATTGTTGTGTTGTTCAAGAAATATCGTGCGCGTATCGCATTGCGGGTTTAGTATTTTAAGTGAAAGATTATTTACGACAATTTACCGTAACTTGCATGACGTTTCATGCCATCTAAATCCGCTATTTAGGTTAGAATCTTGAACCTGAATTGCTCATTGCTTTGTATTATGAATAGGTATGCAGAATCTCTCTGCATTTTTATTTTTTATATATAAGGTTTTTGTTTCATTTCACAATGATTGTCTAATTTTCTTAGGTGGCTTAAAGTGCAGTAGTTTCTATAGCCCAGATAAATTCTTAGTACATAGTTAATTACTTTACATAGTTAAGTACTTAGTACATAAAAAACTTACAATAAAACAATTCAAAGACTTGTATTCATTATCATCAATCTTCTGTTTCATGGTAGAGAAGTCCATCGGCCGCCTGATGATGTCTGAGTATCCTGGCGCGAAGTTGTCGTTGACGGGCCACGCAAAGAACTGGTTGGGATCCCGCTTCTCCAGGTTACGGAGCAGCTGCTCCAGGAGCCGGGAGAGGGGACGTCGCTTCTGACTCGCCTAGGAGAAGACAGGTATCATATAGGTAAAGCATATTTCATTCCAAACAAATGGTTTTCATTTTAGATTAGATTAGATTAGAATATTCTTTATTGTACACCATTTTAATGTTGAAGTTGCAAATAAGTCTAGGTGAGTGAGGTGCTATTGGAATGGAACCCCTGTTATAAATACATTTCTCTCTATCTGTATCTCATTCAATGAAGTTTTGTAGGTAACTTAAGATAATTTACATAATTGTGTAACAAAAACTACAAGATTACCATAAGTGGCAATAAACTAGTGGCATCATTTAGTCTAGCTAATATTTAGATTTCCAAGTGAATGTTAGTGCAAACTGAGACAAAGTATTTGTGTTTGTGCTTTAAACTAATTCTGTAGATTGTTTGTGCTTTAGTGTTGAATAAAATGTTTGGAATGTAACTGAAAAGTAAATTCACCCTTAAGTAATATGTGTAATCTGTCTTCTATATATTTTTTTGTATTATTTGTGATGATGTGTATTGTAGTCAGTTACCTTAAGCACACAAGTGCGAGGTTCCCTGTGAGAGGCGGGGGAGTTAGGGCCGGGGCTGAGCCGACGGAGCAGCTTCTTTGCCAAGCCCTCGTCTTCCGAATCATCGTCATCTGACAGTTTTATCTGGAACAAGCCATTTCAACTACTGACAGAATTTCCACATGATCACAATATACCCAGAAAATCGTAAAGCACAATTATGTTTATTAATATTAAAACTATAAGGCCGTCTAGTAGAACTAAGTCACAGTTTGCACTAAAATCTAACTTGAACTTACTTTTTAAATGAACACATAATATGAATTAGTTTAATTTCAAAGCAAATCTCATATCTAAAATATAGGTTTTATATAAACAACACATAACATACCTAACCTGTTTTCAGAAAGGCCAGGTTTGTGTATGTTTTCGGAAGATATACAACAAACTATATAATTGTTTTTAAAGCTTCTGAATAGTTGTACGGCCCGTTACCGGATACACTTAACCCATGCAAGTAAATATCGATCCTCACCATGTCAATTTCACGACGTCTTCGCTTTTTCTTCTTACTAGGCTTATAATCATCTCCATCATCATTAGCAGAGTTTTCTAGATCACTTGCCTCCAGCTCTTCCTCTGAAATATGATACGTTTTTAACATAAGTAAACAAATATGTATAAACGATTTACACGGCACAGCTAATGGCGTAAGTGTATACTCACTACAACTTAATTTTTCTAAGTCATCCATATTTGTACGACTGTTCTAAACAATCCTAACTTTAACTTAATTTATAACTAACTTACTGATACATCAAAATCAGTATTTTTTATAACATATCATTACAAAATCTATTCATACATCGGACGGACCCCAAGCCAAGCTGTCCTTAATTTGACAGCTACTTTCCAGTTATAAAAACACGTTTTGTTGTCATAAAGACAAAGATAGACAAAGCACATTTTTTTAGGGCAGAGAGAGACAGAAGGCCGAAGCGCAGATGTTTAACAATAAAGATATTTGGAATCTGGAACGGCTCGTACGTTTCATTTCACGATATTCACAAATAATATATTATTTTCCACGATTAAATAAAAAAATATTCATGTCTTTTGTTCACCAGTTTTGTTATTGTATTTAACTGCTTTAATAAAAAACAAAACTTTTAGAGTAATCTGAAGAAGTCGAATAGAACCGGAAAAAAGGTCACTGTTGAAAATACTTAAAATGCTTGTATTTATCAATGATATGTAGAATTATCCGGCAGACAAGCAAAATAATGATTATTTGCTCTTTTTATTATGTAGGTAGGTATTCTATAATAATATGTCGTATTTAGATGAATGTCGCGCGATTTCATTTCATTTCATTTCAGTTCATCATTTCATGACAAATCATTCATCTAAGATGTGACACCTTATTTATATTTTTCACTTAATTTCTATTAAGAAGTAAGTCACTACCCGAAGTAGTGAATAAATATGATTACCTACACTTATTAAGTATTATATTTACTACACACATAATGTAAAACACAATGTAACAGTAACCCTAAACATGGTCGGCTGGCAGTCGCCTCGCTCCAAATGCTTCGCCCATGCATGAATACAACGCAGTTTTAATATTACTTTGTTTTGCGCACTCTGTCGGGACTACTTAGCATTTAGAACAGATTCATTTACATACGAGGCATCGAACAAGAAATATGAAAGATTGTGACTGTGTAGGCCACCTACTGCAAAAATAGTACAAAGTAAGTAAGCATACTGGTAAGCCTGAAAACATAACTCAATATTATGATACCTATGGTAACTACTTATGTCGTATTTTGTAGCGACATACCTATTTATTCTTGTAAGTGTATACTCTACCGAGTAAACCTAAAAAGGGTGGTGAAATTGAAATTGGGTTTAAAATTTACAAGACTTTGTACTTATGTAGGTACTTTTTCTTGTAGTATTTTAACGTAGTTCCGCCTACTCCGGCCTGTCTATTCATAAATAAACCTATAGCTATCATCCCATTGTTATTTGTTTAACTTTTACATAAGTAGGTGCTGCCGACAGCTTTATTACCGTCATGACTTTACGAGAACTTCGCTTATTTCCGTGGTGTCATTGTAATATTGTCATTTTATTATGTGTCCACAAATTAATCTGATGAATTCACACAATTAAAGGGGAAAGTAGGTAAGAGATGTCAATTGAATGAGGTAACAACAGAATTAGTGATGGTTTTAATTGTTAAGGGCCTTAATAGATCCAAAGGTACTCAGATTTATAGCCAACCAGGTAAAAAGGTTGGTTAAAGCTAGTACCTACCGTACACCTGCAGTGGCTGCAGTAAACAGCTACCGATTACGGTTCATCATGAGATGCATCCCGCTGACGGTTAGGCCAGGATCAAAGGAGGTTATAGTAACAGGGTCCATGGCTACAGAACACTAAACTACCAATGAATATATTGGAAATTCATAATCACGACTATTTCCCGCAGGGGTAGGCACAGACCACTTCTTCCATCTGCTATCTAATATCTCTCTTGATATATCGAAGCGCAACAAGTGTGTAAGGAACTAAGGAACACACACTTGTTTCGCTACGATTAAGTACACCACTTTTATTATTCTCTTGATCTTTCCTTTTTTCAACAATTTATGTCTCGATATATCAAGTGTACGACTTACTTAAGTACAACGGTATAAATAAACAATTACGTCACTTAATAATTTTTCGTTGTACCAACCTATTAGCTAATACTTACATATTAGCCATCATTTAATAATTGTTTGTTTGTCCTATTAAATGCAGTCTTGTGTAACCGGCACTTATAAATAAGTAAAAGTTGTCTTCAAGTAAACGTCAAGCCCATGTCAAGATAATTGATCTTCTCATATCATTGCGCAAGTTACCATGTACCTATTAGTTAGTAAGTACCTTAGTATGTAGCTACCTATATTAGACGACAACACATTGCATCCCACGTCATCTGCGAAGATCTACGAAAGATGTTCAGGAATGAAAATTCTTTTTCTCAAAGATTCACTATTCCGTGGTTCTGTGGCAAGTATAATATCTGCTATACTTGTTGTTAGGTTAGGTTATATATTACCTACTATATAACCTACACCTAGGTATAAATTCCTACAGGAGATATTTGTTTTTTACCCTATACGTCTTTACGTAAAGCAAAACAAAAAGGGATATGTGAATTTTGGCAGTCTAGTCAAGAGATACACATGCAAAGTCTTTATACAGAAACACTTTTATTCCGAAAAAATCATTAGATAATCTTTAAATCACAGATAGATCACAGAATGCGTGTCAAAAATCAAATTCAATCTCTTTATTCCCGAATCTCTATCTGAGCGTATCGGAACGTGCATACAAAAATATACATAATAATATAGTAGACGTATAAATGTTACTACCTATAGTTAATTACCATATTAATTTCTCAGTATAACGTTAAGTGTATGGTGTAGCGAGGAATTTAAAGCGCAGGTGATCAAGTCACAACATTGTGTCAGCTTACAGTTTAGCGTCCACACTGCAATGTCACTCGGATATCGACTCCGATTTATTGCATTACTTTTGAGAATCAGAGACGTAATGCTTCATTGAAAAATGAAACGAATCGATAAAGACTCATACTTGGGCATTTCATCATTTGTTTGTTGTCAATATTATGCATTCTTAATTGACACGCGTCGTTATGAGGAACAGGAAAACTTTGGCCCGATTAATAGATAGCTCTCAAACGATCGTCGATTTTAAGACCGGCATCAGTTGATAGGTTCTTAAGATGGGATACTTACTTTAACGAATGTATCAAGTAGCCAAAATGGTACTTGGGTATAAGACGTAACTTCATCAAGAAAAATATTTTATTATTGACATATTATTAAGTTACTAGGTTTTTCAAAAACTGTAGGTACTGTACGAACCTCAGAGTAATTACTTTAGTCTAAGGTACGAACTCGGCGTTAACTCATACCAGATGTATACTTGATTCGATTGGACCCCTAAACAGCTCAGCCTAATTACCTGAAAACGAATGCATGATCAAAGATGCACCCTAAAAAGTTTACAAGCTACGGAACACGTTAGTTGATAGCTGTGGCCTTGCGAGTCTAGGAACAGGTGTGATTATAAATGTCGAGAGTCTAGTCTAACAATCAGGCCTATAATAAACAATACAACTAGCGCTTGTCTAATACATTATGCTAAATTATCACTGTCTGCGCAGTTGATTATAAGCTATAGAACTCTGCCACTCCTGCGACTGCTATTATTGATATACTGTCAGTCCTAAAATAATTTAAGGCTAGGTAAACAATTAAAATAAATTAGTTTTTTTCTAAACTAGGCTATTTAAAAGAGATTTTTATAAGAATCGCAGGAAAAATCTTTCAGTTTGTAACGATATTTAGATGTTCCCGTGATAAAAAGAGTGATAAGAAAATACTTTTGAAAAGAGTTTGCCACGAAGTGGAATAGTACTTTCAGTTTAATTAAGGAGTAAGGCCTAGTTTTATGTCATAGCACTGCAAGCATAGGTCAAACCCTGGTGAGCTCAGGTTTACACAGCTATCAGTAAACTGTGCTTTAACCTTCACCACAAAGATAAAATACCTCTACCATAAAAAACAACAAAATCTAATACCAGAACCACGGCAAATAACCTAACAAATTTAACACTATATAGTTTAATTTATAAGAATCGTGAATCGCGTATATAAGAGGGAGGCTGCGCCCGCGCAGGTGCGCGAGATGATCGATACAGCGCTGCTATCGCTTTCGGCAGCGCCCGCGCAACCGCCGACAATTAATTTAGAAGCAGCATTTGTTCGATGATAACACTGGTACTGTGTGTTGTTTGTTGGCTTGAGACGTGTTTATAGTGATAGGCATTCCAAGAGATCGGATTTAGTTCCTGTATTAAGTTTGACAATCTTTTTAGAGAGGAACGGAAAACATTTTGATTATATCGCATCGAATTGTGGAGAATTGAATAAACTTTTCTTCTATAAACTTGCCTTTGGTGCATAACAAGGTAAAAAACGGTTGTGAAACATTTTTACAAGGGTGGAAGAAACAATAGGGACTTTCCAGACTGTGGAAAATTTGTTTGCAAATCAAACAGAAACATCGAGTCATTTTATTTTTAACCACGAGAGAAAAGCAGTTTCTTTGGGCATAGATTAATTCAGTGGATTCTGCACATACTGCTTTCCCACAAAGAATTTCATCAATATGGACGAGGCCTAACCAAAAATTCAGTTTGTTCAGTTGGTATTGCATCCTTCCGTGTGATCGGCTAATTAAATTGGCCGCAGCTGGCCGGCTAATGGGAAATCGCGGCTAATAAATCTCGTCGCGTCGAGTTCCACCCACCGCGTGCACCGCGGACCGCGGACCGCGTGCGCACTGGGCCGCCATTCAAATAGTTAAGAGTTGCTTGAATTGACTGAATGACCTGCTTCATTTGGTCATTTTTACGATAATTGACATTCTGATAACTGTCATTACGATCATCACGATCATTCTCTTCGAGAGTTCTATGAGATTTTATTGTAGGCTTATCTGAATACGAAAGTTAGTCTCATAACAAGCACACTGACCGACCACTGACATGCATTTGAAATAGCTGAATCGAGGCCCTGCTGAACGCGCAGTCATTAACCAGAGATAGCTCAAATTCATTGTTACACCTCATGCTAGGAAATTGCTTGTTTGATCTCTGATTGTTTATGGTTCGAATGCTTTTATTTTGGATCTTTAGTTTCGTTTTATTTCAATAGATGTCGCTCGTAGTAATCGTCTCTACATTCTTCAGCATTCTTTAATATTCCTATGTAAACTGTTTTATGTGTATGTAGACAATAATATAAATAAAAAGTTACTCATTAATATTATATCAATTGTGTTGACATTGTTCTACAATGATTATTCATGACTATCAAACAATAACTGCGTCACAACACAGGAAATATTTTTAATTATGATGTATCAGATACTATCAGGAAATCAGATATAATCTAAGTACAATGAATTTCAAATTTCTCTTCATGTCATACTTAAGAGAACGAGCCAGAAAAACGCTTTCCTCGATGGGGACTGTAGTTTCAGGATGACTTTTCCGAAAATTTTCTTTTAAAGTTACTAATAATTGTACT
Source organism: Autographa gamma (assembly GCA_905146925.1). NCBI lineage: Eukaryota > Metazoa > Arthropoda > Insecta > Lepidoptera > Noctuidae > Autographa > Autographa gamma. Next base: position 628,086 of record LR989850.1, read on the forward strand.
TACTATATAAAAAAGCCTCATCAGTATTTGCCTAATTTTATATCTATGTATAAGGTTTCTAATTTTATTTACTGTCCAACGCGATATCAAAGGGTCTATTTTAATACAAATACTTACTTGTTTACTTTCTCGGCCATGTGAAAAAATATCTCGACTATGTGAAAAATTCGATTGGGACCCGTGGTGCCAATTAGCACTGCCGATGAAATGTGTGATGGTGTGATGAACAATGAGCATCCGCGACACTCCCGCGCAGATCGCCGATAATGCGGCGGGCGGCGCGGCGGAGGGTGCGCGGGCGCAGCGTAACTTAGCGCTCACACCGCCCGGCGCGCGCGCACACGGAATTTCACCTTTCATTAACGCTTGCGCATTCGACCACACGCCACACAAACACTCAATTTGCGCCCCAACTCTTCTATACACGCTGTAATGTTAATTCTTAGGTTTCTATCAAGTGTTATTCGCTGATGGTGTGAAAACTCATAAAATATTCATTTGTCTCGAATTCAATGGAGATATCAATGCAGATTGCATTATAATCGAACAACAATAATATGAGATCACGTGACCCCGCCCGCCTTAATCTCTTGCTAATTGGATTTGGTAACTCCTTGCCGGAGTGTAGCATTAATGGCTTATTGGCATCGGTGATGTTCTACAAAAATGCCTGGATTGTGAAAGTTAGCTTCGATGCTCATGTTGTGAGAACATTGCCATAGAAGCATCAAGACGTGCGGTCTTGCATGATACACATATTTACATACAGGCATATGTATAAGTTCCTGTATCATGACATTTACATTGCATTAAAATATTGAAAATCACCAATAACAAGATTTGTCGCGACATCTCGCCTAGATTGATCGTAAGATTAAACCTCTCGTGATGTGCTAGATTTGCGTGCCTAAAATTATAGAGGGGCTATAATTTTAGAGTAAAGAGTGATAAATAAAAATAGATTACTTCTTCTTATCGAGTCGGCGGCAATCAAATGAACTGCACCCTTCCAGAAATGAATAAATTAAAAGTTCATTAAAAAGAAATCATTTTGGATTTCTTTTTAATGATGTGCCGTTTTAGAGGTGCCGCTAGCTCTGAGGTCCCGTGTTCGATCCCCGGATGGGTCAATGTAGAAAGTCACTTTTCTACATGGTCTCGGGTCTGGGTGTATTTGGTACCTTCGTGGTTTCTGAATTCCGTAACACAAGTCCTTAATAGCTACTTACTTTGGGTTCCGAGCAATGTATGTGATGATGTCCTCATTTATTTATGTTTATTTATTTTGAAGGCAAAGAGCAATTTCACACGCCCTGATCGCCTCGCACTCATAACACATCAATTGATTTTGATGAAACTCCATATTGTTAAAGAAATAATAAATAGTTATTTAGCCTACTTATCAGTACCGAAATGTACGTGATTAGGCATGTAGCACACGATATACGTGACGGTACTCCATTTATTTTGGGCTATTATTTTATCAAGGGTCATGTTTAGTAACGGAGCTCATAAAATCGGTAGTTGTCGAAACATTATGGTCCCTGCAACTATTGCCAAATATGAGTGTTCGGAATCAACAATTACACTGTATTGTAATGGCTCTTACGTTTTCCCATTATGTAGGAGGTGTTGCCAAATAAAACCACTTTAAATAACTACCAACATCTGCTTACTGCTTCTAAATAGCAATCTAAAAGAAATTTTGAGATTTCGGAGTGGGACGATAAGTGGTAAGATCGATTAAAAATACCTTACTACTAAAATGCAATGAGTAAAATGAAATAAAAATGTGATACGAATATTTTTTACCATTGTGCATGCATGTGAAATGAGTTGCTTAACTACTTTTATTTTCTGGGAAAGGTAAACTAGCGTGTAACTATGCCCAATCATATTGCTAAAGTGAAATCACCGGATTACTATTTTGAAACTTTTACAGAAAAGTTTACACAAACCTTTGACTTTTACACGAATTTGTTTGAATTAGATGTTGAACTTGAATCTTCACATTTGAAAGGCTTTGATCACACCGCATATCAAGCTCAATTCGGCCAATCACGAAAATAAATCATGAATCTTATAAGAGCTCAAATACTGGACTGCTTCTTGGAAAACTTCTAAAAATTGGACAGTCACTATAAGAAGAGCCAGAATTACGTATAGTTCTTTCTCAGAACTTACTGAAGATCTAGATAAATGTGAATGAACCATCTAATTAATAACTTGTTGTATCAAATCCATCCTAACGAGCGCGAGTGCCTCCTTCCCGCACACATACCAGCGCCGGCGCGGCATTCTCCGCATTCCAAGCTCCTTTAACTATATAATTCGGCCGTTTACGCGAACACCAGATAATCTGGCCCTTTGTTCAGGGCCCTTCATAAACATAATTGTGGAGGCACGTCGAGTTATGGATGTAGGAGAAAAATTCTACGGCCCCTACCTTGAGGAATTCTCCTCATTTTGTTAGAGATACGAGGATATTTAGTGCTGACCGGGCTAGGTTACACATTCATTTAAATTATATTTGATGTGTGTCTGACGATGTAAGTAAAACAAAATTAAAAAAGAAAATGGATAGATCATCTAGATTTATTATGACTTCGCAACAAGGCATACCCAAGCACACTCTATTGCGGAGGAGAAATGGATCCATTCTGCATAATAAGATTGCATTATTTAGTAAGAACTTTACAGGAACGAAATGCTTGCATATTGATTGATCGATAACAGTCACGTTTGATTTGGCGAGTGCTGTAACGTGATTATGGTGTAAGGTGTGATGTAAATGTGCATTGTAACGGTTCGTGTTACACTGAATGTATCGCAGGTACCTTCTATTAACGGAACGTAACGCTGACACGTAACAGTGACACTCTGACCCTTTTATTATAAGCATACTGGGGTATACATTACATTACATTACACATGATAAAACTTTATGGAGATTGTAAACTATTGATTACTGATTTTGATTTTAGCTCCCGGCGCGGGCGTTTCGACACCTTTGCAGGTATCATGGTCACGGGCAGACTGCCTCAGTCAGCCCGTCCGAAAAAGTAGTTGTTTTTCAATGTCTAACATTCGCGTAAACCTAAAAAAAAAATATGAACTAAGACGCTTCTATTCATTGCTAGAGAAGTAGGGTCAACCAGTATCACCTGCAAATGACCACTTTGGTTAATAGGCGTAGGTATCAGACTATTAGAAAAAGTTTTAACACTCCTTAAAATAAACGCCTAATCAAATTTGTTGTAAGTGAGTATTTTAATAGCAATGGTTGCAAACTTGCACAATTAACTAAACATTCATCCTAATGACATCGTTTCTGGTTAGTCAAGTTCCAAAATTGACAAATTGACAATTAGGTATTTAGTAACATCATAAGTACCTAATCTATTTTGACAATTTATTGCATTGCAATTGGTGTTTGTGATTCACGGAAGTATTTGCCACTTGCTACCACTTCAAACATTGGTCACGTTACCAAATTGTTATTTGTAATAATTATTATTTTGAAATAATTTAATGATTAATAAGTAACTAACGCACTATAAGTACTTTTATGCTCGTTTCATCTAAGTTTAGACGCATACGATAGAGTATTTGATTACATCTTTGATGTCCATAAAATACATAGCATCATTTATCACGTAGCTAATCATCTGATGAAAACTTAAACCATGTATAAAATGGTTGTAAAAATTCACAAGATAAGGAAGAGGATTTAAAAGATAAGTCCTTTTTTATGACTTTTTGAGACGCCCTATATAGATAGACATCTTTTCATTTTTAAAACAGAAATAAGATGATTGTTTTACGTCAGGTGAAATACATATTTGAGCTGCGCTGAGAATGCTTAGCGATCAAATTCAAATTCATTTATTCGTGTGACTTTTGGTTACATTTTACATGTGTTGTTAATTTTAATTAATAGTACCTCAAAAATCTACCTTAAAGGTCTCTTTCATATTATTAGATTGATAATTAATTTTAAAAAAAGACAATTAACATAATAAAACAGACGTCCAGAAATATAAAAATAAAATAATTTAATCATATAAAATAATTCAATCATAAACAAAAGGTTTAATATAGTTTATGTCAAGTAATTACAGCATAAATTTCATTAAATCCTGCAGCTTCAGCAAAAGCGAGAACGGGACCGGGGTGTTTTTGGTCGGTGCAAGTCCAACATATCCCCACGTCGTGCCCTCGACGTGGGTTGAACTCATTAGATTTTCACCTGGCAGGAAAAAAAAGGTGAATACATTTTGGTCCGTACCACTTCCGTACTTCGCACGAAATATTATAATGTTACTTTTCATTAACTAGAGCAATGGTATCAATTATCTCCGGAAATTTATCAGGAAACTGAGAAGATCCAGTTGTGTCAGGCTGCCAGCTTGGGATCCATAAAGGATATTTTATTTTTATTAGCCGTACAATCTCGCCTTGCTCCGTATTTAGACATCCAGCGACAGATCGGCTATCTGCTACGTGGGTGTCTGCTGTCATATTATAGGGTTGACTGCTTTATTGAACTAGTATTTAAACTCAGCAGTTATTTAAGCAACAGCAATTACACTCAGGTTAATAAAGGTATTTTGGAAATCATAATTCGTCAGGAACTTTTCTTGATAACTTTTTCTTATGGATTACAATTGTTTCTGTACTTCTTTTAGCCGGTGGTAAAAAAAAAACAGTTCATTATTTTTAAGCCAAATACATCTGGATGACACAAATATTATAATCAGAAGACGCAGTAATTTAATTCTCATCCTTTATCCATTTCATCATCCATCCATCATTCTCGTTATTTGTTCTCCTGAGTATTATTTTTCACAACTTAAACAGCTCCATCTAGCTCCTAGCAGCCCTAACACAGCATATCTCGCGGAAACATAGCGGTGACGCAATCGACTCTTGCGCCGATGTTATAATACCGATCACTTTTGTCTTGCCAATTAACACCGACCGATTGGGGGCAGATGGTCTTAGAACATAACGGTAAGAATGATAGAAATTAGTTGTAAGTCAGAAGGAAAGGATAAAGGGGTAAAGTTACAGTGCTTGTATAAATAGAACAGTAATAAATAAGTCTTGGACTTAATATAGGACTAGATTTTCAGCAGGGCGTCTCATACTTAACAGATGCGTCATATGCATTTGAACCTTGTGCAGAACTGAATATGTAGTTGTCAACTCTTTTAAAACATACTTCACTTGGCAATTTCTTTGGAAATTATAGTAAAAAAATATATAATAACCTCTTGGGGTGCAAGTGAAGAGCTCACAGGTGACAAAAAAGTAACGTGATTAAAACTTTCTTTAATAATGTTTAATGACCTGTTTCACAATTAATAAGCTATTTACTAAGATGCTTTCTCACTAATGTCGCACAACATAAAGTCCTCAAACTTTCTAAATCGATTTATAGATCTTTCTTTAACAAATTAACATGATTTTACAATAAATTTAGGCTCAAAAGATTACTTGTCGCAGAGCCTCGATTATACACAATTGTCGGCCCAAAATGTATTTATTGCTATGGATAATTGCCTAAATCTTATATATTACGTGAAAAGTACAAATCCGATTACAGTATCCAGGCTTATTCCCAGCATCAGTTAATATGAGGAATGGAATTACTTAAGCCTACAAGTAAATTTTTTTTGGATTATTCATCCCTCAAAAATGTCTTATGCAACTTGTAAATTAATTCGGATGAATAATGTATTATCAAAATGGTAAAACAAATGTTTAAAACTTCAGGCATAGGTTTGAATGACGAAGATGATGATGATGATGATAATAATGATGTTTAGTGGTTTAATGACGAGATTTGCATGGACAGAGATACTAATTACAAAATATGATAACGTAGGATTAAAATGCGATAAAACATACAATTTCAGTAAACGTCTTGAAGGCGATCAGTGTTCAATATCACATGAAGCGAAGTGGATTTTGCGTAACAGTAAAATGCTAGATGCGGGATTCATTCAGATTTGTAGGTAATGACAAATTGAATATTATTAATAAAATAAAATAGTAAAACTAAATCCTGATCAAGAAGAGATTATAATTAAGCATAGATCATTACTTTTAATAAAGTAGCAATAAATTAGCTTTCCAAGCCTTTAAACTCTAAGCACAGGTATTTATCTTTCTTTAACATCAAGTGCTATATAGAGAACGTTTTCGTCTGACTCAGGCAATGAACCTCGTCCCACGCGCTGGACTACCCTAAATATCATTATCGGATAGAATTTATGAAGTAAGTGGTACAAAGTTGCTTATCTGTATGTAATGCGATGCAAATGTTATTTACATCTTGATAACTGGGTTTAAGTAACCCTGCGCTAACATTAGGGTATCGGCCAGATAATAGTTACTCGATTACTTTCTAACTTAGTGTTTTGGTGTTTTAGCTTGTACAAAGACCTTAGATATGGACTTGGATTTTGAATTGAATTGTCTCTATAAAACTTCAATTTATTCAAAGTAGATAAGAGTAAGTAAAAACATCCTCCTTCTAGGTCTGTCGGCAGGTCTGCATCACGTCATCTGGACTCATTAAGTGCGTTTTCTCCTTTATCTTATACTAATTTAAGGTCCCCATGCATTTCAACTCAAATTACTCTCTTATTAACAAGAAGCTCTCAATCTTCAAATCTAAACAGCCTGCATAAGATAACTCGTACTTTCTCCACAGCTGAAGCATCCTTGATGACGTCACTCGTTTCTCCCGCGTTTCTCCGACCTTGCCCAGGATCTGCAGGCGTTTCCCCTGCTTGGTATGCTGAGAGGCGCTCAAGGCCAGCCGGGCATGTGGCGTGCATAGTGATCACTGTAAATGGTGTTTGTTTCATGTTAATGTATGTGGTCGGATCCTGTGACATTGAAATCTGAATGATTCGGATTTCATTATGATTCAAATGATGGATGGATTTAAAATGAATTAGTCCAATAGGTACCTATCCTACATCAGCTGGCCATTGATATACAAAGACTTTTTTATTTGTCTCCAGACTACATAGGTACTGACTAACATACTTGGCTACATCCGTATAAAATTTATTATGAAGAGAACCAAAAAAATAATAAAGGGTATTTGTGTTTATTAACCTGCCTGCTGCCTTTACCACAGAAATCTAATCACTGTTGTTAACCTCAATACATTCAGTTACTAATACGTTTAATTTTTACCCAGAACTGCAGCCATTAACAAATGAAGGAACAAGTTGCCGAGGAATGCGCAGGCGTAGCTGACCTTTTAAAACGGAGTGCGCCACAATTGGCGATTACCGGAACTCTTGGAAGGCAGCTATGGAGCTGTATAATCACCGTGATTACCAGCTGTGGTGATTGGCAGTCTACCACCAACACACCATGCGTTGAGAGATTAGACATGCGAAAATCGACCTTATGTCTTCAGGATAATGACGCTGACAGCTTCAGTCGTCATACCTCATTTGTTTTGGAATTAATACAGTGATTTTGAACAGTTATGAAAATAAAGGCAGATTAGTGTTTTACCGCAGCATACATAACTTTGGTAGGTATTAGTTGTCGACTTGTAGGTAGTACTGTCGAAGTGTCGATGATAGGTTGTCGAGAAGCTATTAGAAATATGATGGACTGTAAATGCTGTTCAGTAGATGTTTGCTTGACGATACCTACATAGAAAAGGCTTGAAGAGGATGGGTGAGTGAAATGATCATTTACACGCAATCAGATTCCATGGAATTTACCATGGAATGTCATACATATTTACAGAGATATTCGCAGTGTCTCACACCAATAAGAGAGTGGGACGACATAGGAAGTTATTTACGAATGGCTCATGGCTTTATCACAGTATTTTGCGCTTATGTTGAGTTTGCGAATTATTCCGGTTTTTTAAGTAAAAAAAATATACCTATACCTAACTAATTTATAAAATGTGCTAAGTATGCGAGCCTTTAAGTTACCGAAGTAGGATTAGACAGTAACTTCAGTTTACCAGTAACCACTGTCAATGTACAGTTCTATCAGATGAACCTTTTTATTAGATTTTAACTGCTTCGATCAATAACTTAAATCTACTAACCAAAAAATCTAATAACCTTACTCCGTTCCAACCCAGAATAACTAAGTAGATAAGCATCACGCATCACGCGCCTATCAGTACCGTTCGATCCCGACTGACAAACCCACCTGACATCACTTGATACTTATTGAGATGACCAGATCTATGGCCGACCATAACCTAGGGTTGGCCGGGATCGTGGCTGTGGTGCCGACTGCACTTTCCCTGCGATCGACAGCTCGCAGATAACATCGCCCATCTTCATTGATAACTGGCTGGGGCATAGAGTAGGTGCGACAGATGCGTATGTCGGTTCAAATGGCGTTAGCACCCACAATGTGAATCATGCTTTAGTTTAATCAATTATTTTTTCGTAAATAAACAAACATTTCTGTATCGTTTATTTAAAACTAAAAAATCGCATTCATAATGTTAGATACTATAGGTAGGTCTTGTATATTGCATGCGAGGACTAGAAAACTTAGGGGTGGTTAAATAATAAGAGTCATTTAAAAAAAAAAAACTTGGGTAGCATAGATCTTTGTTTTTAATAACAGATTCTAGTCCGAATAATATACCTACTAGACGGCATTACAGAATTCTCTTTTTTTATTATTAAGATCGTTTACTCTATTTTCCTAAAATAGATACCCGTGGGTTAATTATCAAATACGCAAAAACTGATCACCGTCTCAAATTAATCCAGTATCATCTGGAACTGGCACTCAGCACTAAATACTGTAAATAGCCAAACTTTTTACGCAGTCTGTTCTACGTTATAATCTTTGCGCAGTAAACCGCGACCGCTTTCCACGCTGCGCGCCGCGCTCGCGCCGGCCGACATAACGGCGCGACTGCCGACGACGCGCGCACGTACCCCGACCGACGCCGCGCACGCGACGCGAGTGAAACACGCGTGTGAACATATACTTGCGATATTGTGACTGTGCCTGTGTTATCTCCCAGATTTTTTTATCATAAAGGTTATAGCTAACTAGTGTCTGTACAGTGGGCAGCTACAACATACACAAGGTAAGCTTTTACCATTTCGCGTGCTATTTGAAATGATTCCGCGTCTTTGATGCTGCAGGAATTGTTCTGCGGAATGTTATTAAGTATTATTGACTTTCTAATTGTGTTTAAATATGTTGATTTATACATTTTCTGAATTATTCACATCGCGTTAACATAGCCCCGTTTTGTTTTCTATTTTGCTTAGCCAGCTTAATGTGAAAATAAATTTTAATAATTTCTCCAGACGTTATGTTTAAACTTTACTATAAATTGTTAAATGTTTGATGTTTAAAATATTGCTTGTAGTACCTAGTTAGCGCTGCCAATATTCGTGTGTCTACCCGCATTTGGACATAGCAAGGTCGACTTTTAATGGGTAAAAGTTGTTTTATAAACTCAATTTATTACAACATAATATGCAATGCAATATTTCAAAGGAGAGTCGTCGGACTTATTTCCCTATACAAAAGACTATTTAGTAAGTAAAAATAAGAACTCATTTGGTTGGGTCGGAAAATTCTAAATTAAATAAAAAGTGCCTGCCTAAACGTAGGTCACTTTCATTAAAATATTTAAGTATTTAAAGTTAAGCTCAGTTGTTCTTACCCGACAAACCCATAGAAGAAAATCTAATAAACTACTAAGTACCTACCAAGTTTTACATTATTCCCACTTTTTTAACAAAGCTCAAAGAACACAACTTTACCATATAACACCAAACATCTTATTTACTCGTGTGTATTTAAAGAAATCTGTCAAGCGTCAATATTCTGGCCAGTAGAGATCGAACAAAACGCACCTGTAAAACGGAATGTAGGCTAATGCTAAAGACGCGCCAAATTACATTAATATTAACTTCTTTATGCTCATCGCCGGCTTGTGAACGACCGTGAATTTCTTCCGCTAGCTTATGAATAAAGGTTAGTTTTAAGTTATTTTTAACCGACTCCAAAGAAGAGGAGGTACTCAATTCGACTATATATTTTTATGTTTGTTTCCTCAAAACTGTCGACTGGGTAAACTGATTTTCATAATTTTATTTGAAAGTTGTGGTCCCATTTAATTTTGGTCCAAATAAGACAGTTATCTTATGGGATCCATAAGAAAACCTTATTATAAAAGTCGATTTTTTAAAGAATTATTACCTACTAAAGATATTTTTATAAAGATACATGCTACAATGATGTGTATTTCGCGTCTGTAATTGGTTATGTAATCAGCGGGTTGTTTGAAGTTTGACGATGGAGAAAGCGATAAAGAAAGGTTTGATGACAATAGTTTTATGAGAAACTTGATTAGCTATTTCGTGATGGTAGTGAAATAACAACATAATTTACCCAATTCATTGAGGTAGGCACGAAAGTATCAAAGAGGAAGTCAATAACGAACCAACATTTTTGCCAGAATTAAGTAGGTATCTATACTTGTATACCTATCTTGTTTAATAAATAGGTACCTCCTTATAAATACGTGATTTATTTGCCTCTTGTCCTCTGACGTCAATTAATCAATCTTTTTAAATATTTACTTTAATGTCAAATATCTGTCACTTAACAGTTCAATCGGTAAATTATTTAATTTATAAATATCATGATATATTTCCCGTGTAATACAGCTAAAACAACAAGTTTATTATAAATGAGGCACATTACGCGGGCTAATTATATTCCGTATTAATATTACTAAACTGTACTCAACCTTGATACGTAAATGAAACATTTGCGTGGCTACTTAGATTTGTTATTTACTCATATTTGTTGTAAAAAAGTTATATACTACTGTTATATTAATAACTATATTCATAAATCATGAGAAATATCAGGTTACTGCACTTATTACACAGATCAATTAGTAGGTAACCTGGATTTCAAACAATTTGGGAAGCAGTGCGGTCAGGACCAAAAATTGTACTCCAATTCTAACTGCGATAACATCTTCCGATTTCCCGATAATATTTCCTAAAAATTGTAAAGTGTAATCAGCGCTTTAGGCAGTATATTCCTATAAACATCGTATATAAAATTCACCTAGGAAATATTTATAATTTGAGGCAGGAAATAAAAAAAATATCAAGTAAAGTACAACAAAACGAAATCTTTAAGCAAACGATGGCACCTATAAACAAGAAAATATAGGAGATCAGGTAAAAAAACAATTAAATGTAGTTCTAAATTTTAACGTTTAGCCATCAATTCTTAAGTGGCATTAATTTACTACAATGTTGTTCTACAAGTAAAGTAGACTGGTATCTGGTAGCAAAAATGTTATTTTTTCTCACCGCCCGCTTTCCACGCTCCATAAGATGCAACGCTTGCAATTACATACAATTAGTGCATCAAATGTGTACACTCGATTCCCTACTTCTCTGCGATTGGCGAAGATATCTTAATTAGAGAAAGCGGACTTAATTGATAAAATTAGCTTTTTTAGTGCGATGTTGTTTTGTCAATTACGAAACTTGTCAACGCCTGTTACGTTACCGTACTCATAGATACTATTATAAAATAGTAAATGTCATAATTTTATTTTGGTTAGTGTAGTGTTCATAACTAAAAAATAAAAAAAAAATCTGGTAGGAACACGAAGAAGGTAGGAAAAAGAGCACGGACAAGGGATTTTCTTTGTTTTTCATGTAACGTTTACGAATTACCTCCATATAATTTATCCTTAATTGTATTGAAAATAATAACCTAATTTGAATGTCTTAATGCAGTAAATAACTTATTAAGTTTACATTCAAAGCCTTCGTTATTCGATGTTAGAATGGAAATAATGCCATGTTAATGCCTAATAGAGAAATACATGTTTGGCATATTTCGTGATCCAGTAATATCGGTTTGCTGATTACTACTAAAATTACTATTCACTGCATAAAGTTAAATCTGAGTATGCATGTTTTAAATTACAAAGATGCAACGTCGAATTATTCGTACAACTTGATAAGGCTAAAGTTTTAAGCATGGAAATACAAAATTAAAATTTACTGTGATTAAAAAGTTCAAGTCCAAGTATAAGCGCAGTTTTATTTTTGTATATCCGACAAAGAATACACTTTACTTGGGCAAAATACTTTTTAACTATAATAAAAAAAGTCATTCATATATTTTTTTTTTATTAGAACTTGCAATTGTATATCCAAAGATCTAATGAGCAAGTATTACCTAAGTCCTGAAATCGAACTAACCTTTAAGTCAATACCAAAATAATGATTAGTCAGACCACTAAAATTCGTTAATTTATGCCTCAGGCCTCAGGATTGGTTAATTTCACCTCGTTTCTAGTTTCCCTACGTAACGCAGGCGCAGCGGATAGGGAACCAGATAGTTTAGCGCAATACACAATATTTGTCGCAACTCTAATACCAACCAGTTTATTTACCAATACAATATACTAGAGATAAACTAAAAATGTATGAGTAATTAAGCATAGAAAACATTTTGGTCTAAGTATTCACAAAATATGTGGCATTTATCTTCTGATTGATTCACACTTTCTTTCTGGTGTCAGCTTAGCCAATAGATGATTTTATAAAGCCAATAAAAATGAATGCCAAGTCTCAAAAAATACCTGTGCATTGCACAAATATGTTGCACAGTTACACCATTTCAAAACCTGTAAAACTTCACATGCAAATTCCGATAAAATTGAAATAAAGGCACACGAATATTACCCATCATTTCCTTATCACAATGGCAGCCTAAATACCCGGCCATTACATACCACTTACAACGTACTAAAAACAAGTCAGTTGGCAATACCAGAAAACTTAATAGTACAAGCTACAAGGTAATAGTCGATATTCGCCGCTGTCGCAAGCGCAGAAGTGTGGACATATTTCGACCACGCTATGTCACCGAAGTTCCCTGTTAGGCTTAATAGTATTAGTTTACGAAACTAGATGAATTACTCGAGTTGATACGTCGAGCAATTACTATAACGATTGGCATACGACGCATGGCCATAATTTAATCGATTTAATACGCCGTTTTTGTTTAGAAACGTGTTGTTGCTGTTATTAATCTGTAACACGAGAAAATAACATGTTGCAATTGTACCTATTTGTAGAAATCTAACAATGTAATTTAGTTACTACTACTTGCGATGTATCCGTTATTAAGCAGAGCCTTAAACATACTAAACCTAGAATTGCAATAAATGTGTTATAAAATCACTTTGTCTATTAAATAATTAAGCAAAAAAAAGCGGAAACACATAGTAGGTGGTCAGAAGAACTCAGGTTGAATCACCGACAAGAGGGGTTTTTAACGACTACTTGCTGAACAATATCACAAGTGTTACATCAAGAGTACGCAAAAACGAAGTATAATAGTAACAGCTCCCATATCCACACAAAATATGTAATCGACACAACAATAGGTTTTCGCGGTGTTCTTGTGTGCAGTAAAGTTTCTCGCGTAACAATGATAGACATTGTAACGACCATATTCTATAACAATATGCTTCTCATGCGCGTTGCACCCGTTTTTCTTTACTAAGAGGTCATTTTATACCTCATTGTTACACTACCAAGTAATGTTTCTTAAATATTATTTTAAGTACTTAGCCCTATTTTCCATAAACATGTCACGACGCACGGAACATGCGTAGCTCAATGCGTTATCATCTCCTTTTTAAACTACGTTTGAAACCTTTTAATATTTCAAACGGTGTAAATATGTGTTGTTGACAAAGCATTATTGACCATTTCATAAGAACAAAAGCTGCGGAAAACAATAACAGATATTGGCAACAGTTATTTAAGCAGCGGGTGCTAGTTGCATCATAGTCGTGCAGTGCACAATGCGTGCTGCGTACTGCACAGAGCTGTGCAAAAAGTGCGGTGCGTTGGGTAACGCTAGTTCTCAGTACTAACTGATATGTCGTCTGGTAATTACTACATTGTTACGTGGCAAGGATTATGATACTCCTGTCTTATGGTTGACAGTTATTATATGTTCAAGCCGCTGTGGTATGGGTACAGCACAAGTATGAGAATTAATTAATAAACTCTTCTGACGAGTGCTAAATTGGTAGAAAAATTTAATAATCCCTTAAAAAAAGCAAATGAGTTTCGGGTAAATGAGTAAGTATGTGCCTGTAAAATACGTAAGGTCAAAATTTTGATGGTGTTTTGTTCCTTTGTTAAAAAAAGAAACAAAATCCTAATAATATCCGTGTTTTAATTTAAACATAAAATTTCCTCTAGCAACAACCTTAAGTGTAATGTTTAGGAAATAAAGAGCAATAGTATGCAGTAATTTGAAAGAAACGCGGAATCGTAAAACTGTTGTATAAAATATAATTTGTATTGTAATTAGCAATTAGGGATTGTTAATCTTTTGTGTGGCTTTTTATAGTGTTATCTATTCCCTAGACTGACTACTGAGTCATCCGGTCGTTTGATTTTTCTCGTTTTCAGCATATTATTTTTACCAGTTCTTTTATTTCATCGGTGGTTGTGTCTTATTGCTCTAATTTACAAAGAATTTGTGGTTATATAACTTCACATTAATTAAATATTTATAGGCCTATGTGGTAGAAACACTCGCCCGAAAATAATTAAAAAACCCAAGTAACGGTTACTGTATTAAAATATACTATCTTTTTTACTTGAATTAAATCAAGTAAGTCATCAGAACGGAAATATCTATTAGTGAAACATTTACTAGTCAAATATACTATCCGTAGATAAGTGACTAACTACAATAGCTCAGAGATCACTATTGTGTAGTAAAAGTTGCGTACGCGCACGCTAGCGTGTGTGATCGTATGCAAACGGAGCGTGCGAAGGGATGACACGTGGGAACAATGTTATGTAACTTAAATATGTATTATGTAAAGAATAATGAGTACAGAAAAGCTCGTCTTTAGTATTACAATGTAAAAAAACGTGAATGATAAATTTCACTTGGGTTGACACTGCAAGGAGTTTTATTGAATTAAAACCTTTATTTCTTCCAAAACTGTAGATGGTTAGAATTACAATAATTTGCCATTATACAACCTATATTGCATTCTAATGAAATTTTAACAGCGAGAGAAAGACAAAGTGTCGTTTTGTACATAAAATTTCTTTATTGTTAAAGTGTGAGGTTAAAGCAGCTTAGTCGAACAATGATTAATTAAAGCTCTTAGCTAATGCTAATTAGTTTTTTCTATTCGTTTACATTGCTAATTGGCACTAGTCGCTTTTCACGTAGCTTGCACGTTTGTTTCACAAAACTTTGCCAACACGTATTTGTAATGCAAAGAAACTTATTGCAAAAAGTTTACCTGATCGTGTCTTTTTGCACTGAAATATCCTCATAAAAGTATATTTTGGCAATTTTGTCATTTAAAGCTATTTTGCAATTTTTCTTTACAATTCTGTAAAAAATATATATATTTTTAATTTGAATGCAACTACTGCTCAAGATAGCAAACATGAGGTAGGTCTTGTGCAGCGGTCAGTGACATCACTGTACGAGCTTACATATTATAATAAAACTATAATGATGAGAATGATGCATTGTAAGACTAGATATAATAAATGTCACCGCTCGGCGCACGTTACCTGCTCCCACCAGATCTCATCTCGGAGCACAATGCTGAGATGGCGCGGTGACGACACAGTCCCAGCTTATCTGATAGACAGCCTCCTTAATCTGGGAGGTGATCAGCAATCTGGACGTATTGCAACTATTATGAGTGCAGCACTATTTAAGTAACGTTGCACTGATGGCCATCACTAAAAGTAAAGCCTGCATATTAAAATTTGATGGCATGTCCTGTGTAGCTTATGCAAAGTGAAGATTTGTTGTAAGCTTTAACGACACAGACCAGTTAAAAACATAGTCCTTTACTTACATAATAAATCCATAAAAATTGACAAAATTAATAAGATGGAAGTGAAGTGAAATGTATCAAATTTTTACCTTTAATGAATTTTCTACTATAATCACATAATTTTAAGTAATATGTGAACTTTCTATGAATATGAAACTTTATATAGACAGCGCAAAGGTGTTATAATTATAATTGACACAGTGGAATGCTGACACCTCTCAACCGGCAATTTTACATACTTTGAAGGCAGCTTAGAGAGACAGGGTAGTTAAGACAAAACTGTGTATTATAATTCCATTAGAACTTCCACACATGCTAGTATACGTCTGCTAGATAGTTCTACGCCTGTCTGTGTGACTTCCTGTCATTGCGAAGTTTTTGCTGAAATTGAAGAATCTTGGACGAATGCGTTGCGTGCTGAACGTTTAGCGGTCCTTTTAGTCGGCGGACCATGTCACTAGCGGCGGCGGAATCATTTTGGTAGTCTGTTAGTGGACAATCGAATTTATGTGCTGTAGGTGTGGTGCTAAAATATAGGTTATTAAAAAGTGTGTATTTCGAGTAGAATTCGAAAAACCCGAATTGTGCGTTTTTTTTGGACAATAAAGTTGAATAAACCTAATTCCTCCCATTTTTTTCAGTCAGGGTTTTTTGCCAATTGTCAGTTATTTTGTCGGTATTTTACAATATTCTACGAACGATGAGATTTATAACTTTCTTGATGTAGTTGCAAATAAATTAGTATTCATTGTCGCGTGCTCACACAGAATTAACTTGTTGACGATATCTAACGATTCTATCATCTGTGCGGCTTAGGTAATGCCGTATTGAATACTGGCACGCAAGGAAATCATTTCAAATTTCGAATATGAAGAAACAATTGAATCTTTCGATATTTTGATAATTTAAACTTTTTTATTTTTGTACGCTTAATTTATTATTTTTTTTAATTTTTAAATAAAAGTGACACATTATGACGTTGATCCAATGCAAAATAGTTACTAATAATTAAAAATGTATAAGATCGTTAGCTTATTCCACTTTTTAGTAGCATTAAGCATTTATTGATATATTTTGCACCTTTTAAATCTAAACGCTTCTAAGTTGTGCTAAGTTCACCGACATAATGAAGTCACACACACAGACACATTGCAAATTGCATAACACACACAGCTACGATCTCGATCTAGCAAGGCTGTATGATACATTTGACAGCGCCAGATTAGAATCGACTACAATAGCTGTGAGTGATGGCCTAGTGGTAGTTGGGCCGTGTGGGAACGATGCGATCATTTACACTGACTAATTAAGTCATTAATGTGGTACGAAGGATATAGCACGAAGCTTTACCAAATTAAATGGTTGCTTAAATTAATTTATTGTCATTTTTAAATATGTTCCAATGTACTTAAGGATTATATATTATATCGAATTTATTAGAATAAAAATGGTAAAAACATGGTTTCTGTCAAAATGTTAATGTTAACGCTTAATATTATGTTTGTTTTCGTCCATAACTTATTTCTTATATTACAATTGCATTGAAACAAGTCATAGTATCTGCGTTCTGTTTACTATTGTCTGAGGTCAAGGTTCGTCTAAAAAAGTAAACCTTTTATTTTGGCGGGAATTGACTTGCGTCTTAGTTTATTATGTCATTGAGAAATCGCTCAAAAAAACTTTGGTCAATGGTTGAGTGATATTTTTTTGATTTGTCGTAGATTAGTTGTTTTTCTATATTATTTAATTAATGCTTGGATTTAGGATATTTGAGTTTTAAATGTTTTTTTCTATGAATGTTAATTATGTGATGTTCTTGAGCTGATAATTTTTAAAACACAAATTGTGTTTATGGCTCGAGACACTATTCAGTTATCGATAAATGTTTGTGGACGAACAAGTGTTTTTCACTTTAATCTACAACAAGAAAATCAATTCAAAATGAATATCAATAGCAATCTAACCGTTCGAAATATCTCAGTACATTTCTCGATTATTCATCTCGATTCTCGATTCATCTCGATTGTTAATCGCAACGCTACAAACAATAACGGCATCGATTCATTTCATCTGTGCCAGTTGTCGACGACCCAGTGCGCATGCGCCGGCGCCGCTGCGCGCAATCACAGCCCGATAGTGGTTTAATGGGAAAAACTGTTACAGGCACTATTACAGAACCTTGATTACTTTGTGTTTACGTTTTATGAGGATTTCAATATACTGTTAATACTAGTGTTAGGTCACACTGAAATTATAGAACGTCAAGTCTAATCATATTATCATATGTAGTGAACTGCAACTTTACTAAAACATTGCTCCTACCATGATCTTATGTGTTATGTTGTAACTGTTTGTTATCCCTATATAAAAAAAACCTAAACTGTATCTTAGTTTTTTGAATCTTAATTACCTACATCAGCGTTTAACACACAACTTCATCTTGCCCACAAAAGCCAGTATGCTTATAGCGCTCATTTGAAAATCAAATTCAAAACATCAGCACCAGCGAATTGTAACTAACAGTCAAGCACCCATCGCCTAGCCTAGCTTAGCTTCCAATCAAAGCCCGTCATTACAAGCACAGTTAGCTGCGACAGTATTATGACGCAGTTAGTGCAGCGACACACCGCTGCGCCCGCGCAGACAGTTACACGTGTCGTCCAATGAAAACGAATCTTATTGGGACCTCGCACCGGAATTTGACAGTTATGAAAGTGAGAATTTTATTGATTGTTGATTTAACAAAAGAAAATTAGACTGATGCTTTATTAAATAAGTAAGTTCTTTGGTATAAAACATCATTTTCAGGATTTCACACAATTTCAGGATATATTTGATATCAGAAGATATTTGTATAAAAGCTAGCCTAATTATCAAGTAGGTACTAATAAAGAACTTTGTAAGGGCGGATTGTCCTTAAAACGCAATACTAAAAAAAACAACAGACTAAATCGGGTACACAGATAGTTTAGAATCTAAATTAGCACATAGGACAAGTCTTTGGGAACTGAGTTCTTAAAACAGCGGGGACTGCTAGTATAAATTATTTCTTATACAGGCATGAACCCATCTCCACTCAATATTTCCCTGATATTAAAATTTACAGTACGTAAGAGTGATATAATTGTTTTCAAATGACCACTACTCTATGTAATGATTTCTAGTTTTACTTTTTGTAACATGTTATGTAGTATTTGTCAATAGTTTAGCGTTATCTAAGCGCATACCGTTCCATTTTCTCTATTTCCTTGTCGCTATAAATCAGGAATGCGTAATCAATAGATTTGTGAGGAGACAGATAAATTGTAGCATTAGGGTATTACGTTTCATTTAAACTTCGTAAGAGTATATCAAGACAGATAGCAACGGCAGGAAAAAAAAGGAGACCTATACCCAGCAGTGGGCGAGTCCGGGCTCAAATTATAAGGATAATAAAGGATACATCACCTATTTCTTTTGAAAACAGTTTCAGTGACAAGGCCAAGGAATCAAAATTAGATTATTATACTTTCAGACTTTTGTAATTTCGACTCCTTGAATTTTGGTTGCTATTTTTATCTGTATTCGTGCTAGTATTCTTGTATCTTTTGGACTAAGGAATTTGTCTTCAACGGAAGTTCAAGGTGCATGCCTAATCTTTGTCTCTAATACCTTACAGATACATTCATAGCAGCAAACTTTTCTTTCACTGCGGCCTTAGCTAGAACGCCCTCGCTAGATACCGTTGTTCCATAATTATTCTTGTATCTTAGCCTATGTATGTCTGTCAAGAAGAGAAACACATAAGCAAACATTAACCAGTATTGAAAGACAGCAAGATACAAGTCCAACTCACTAATGTTCGTGTATTTAACTCTAATTACCTGGTATTACAGATTTCACAACGCAATTATGAAATGTGTATCACTGGGTTGACATACGTGCAGTATTCGTCGATGAAGCACTTTACTTGCAATGAAGAATGCGCTGGCGCACACGAACATATTAATGTTTAGATAATTTTCTCATTTGTGTCGGTTTATTTATTGTTGTGTGATCTTGTTTTAGAATTACTGTAACAATTTACTTTTTTATGATCGTTAAGCTGTTTTCTACCATTAGACATTGGCAGTCATTAGAGATTAACACGATAAGATTATATTTGTTCTAAAGTAGAATAGGAATTAGGAACAGTCAGTTTTGTTTGATATTTTCTCGTTCATCTCCTGAACAGACTACCTTCAGCTTTATATCATATCATTGCAGCTATCACACTAGACACTAGAGTCAGAATACATACTGTACATCAATTTATCGCAGCATTACGCGGCGCTATGACGTCACTATACAACATGACGCTACGTTTGGGTTTTGTAACAGATATCGTGCGATACACATTAAGTTATGGTATCGTGATGTTATACCCGCAATTGTCTACTGTTGATCGATAATGGTGGCTGATGGTGTGTGTATTATGTGTTGTGGCAGGTTGTAAGCATTGCTACAAACTTGCTCTGATGTGCTAATCAGTGACTTGAGAAATTGAGATCATGCTTCTGAAGATGGCTTATTGCTGCATTTGTGAATATTTTACTGTTCTCGTAGACATTTTGGCCTAGATAATGTAAGCGGTCGTTTACTGACAAAACTATTGTAAACATTCGGGTTTCCATTATCATTATTTCGAGTAATAAGTCATCCTGTAAGACAGAAATGATGATAACATCCGTATAAATTGCCCGTAATTATTTAAAACAAAAGAGTTCACTAATTTTCGACAGCGGAATACAATCAAAATACCTTCACAGGTAGGTAATTAAGGGAAGTGTATTATTTTTCCATTTTCCCCTTTAAAAACAAAACATAAACGATACATCATGTTATTCTAACAGTAATTACATCCTTAATACAAGTTGCATGCAAATTAATCGTGCGACTTTTCCAACAAAAACCGTTCACGTTAGGCGATTATGAAATAGTCGCACATGCGTTTTTCTCAGCTAGTATATATGCGTATAACAATACTCCCTGATTAGCTAGCTTTCTATCTGCGGCGTGACGTAACGTTGAGATAATTATTGTACTGATTATAAAGCGTGTTCACACGAACCGTAATTCCACGAAACTGGTGTCGTCAAAATGTCATTTAAAGTATATATTTTTTTTTACTTTTATTTGTAACTGTCTGGAGATGAGTTGTGTGAGAATGGAATCTATTGATGGCTTGATATGTTCTATTCTCTTGTACATTGTCAATCGATTGGATTTGATATTTTGTGCTATGCGTGCGTTGTCAGACTTTTGCACATGATGTTCATACTTCATGTTGTTACATTAACATGATGCCGTTTTTTTGGTTAATTATGTTAACTGTCTATCTAGTAAGTTCAAGATATAGTAAAACAATGTAAATAGATTATTTTATCGGATTTAATTATATCTTTTCACGAGCTTCAACTGCTCCTATACTTATTGCCTTCCTTTCAGTCCTTGGCTTTTCATGTGCATTTGTAAGCTAATATATTTTTATTGGTTTTTTTTGCCATTCAATACTGATAATTTCAAAAATATATCTAGTTTGTATACATTGACGACCTCCGTGGTCGAGTGGCGTACGCACCGGTTTCAAGGTGTCGCTAGCTCTGAGGTCCCGGGTTCGATCCCCGGACGGGTCAATGTAGAAAGTCACTTTTCTACATTGTCTCGGGTCTGGGTGTTTGTGGTACCTTCGTTGTTTCTGAATTCCATAACACAAGTGCTTAATAGCTACTTACTTTGGGTTCAGAGCAATGTATGTGATATTGTCCGAATTTATTTATTTATTTATTATTTTTTGTTTATTCTATATTTTAATAAACAATAGTTCACCATCGACAGTTCCGTTTTTAAAATACAGTATTGTTAGTTAACCTGTCTGTTGTGCATCTAATGGCGTAACAACGAGCTATACGGGGAAGTTCACAAGCTTCATGAAAAAGAAAATATACGTCTTTCTCTTTTTGTCGTGAGTATTCTAATTGAATTACTTGGTCTATGGTAAATGTGTGTTACGTAACAGTTTGCAATGTTCCGTGTCAATGTACAGTCGCCGTGAAATCTCAATGGTTTTGTCAATAAGTATTAGCAATAGGTAAATATTGTGGTGAGAACTTTTGTTCGTGTGTGTACCTAATCTATAGAATTAGCTAGTTCGTTGAATATTTAACGCTTTGACTTTCTTTGTTACCTAATACTTTTGTTGAAAGTCCTATAATGCTTTAAACATTTCTGAAAGATTGATTTTAGATTGTCATTCTTAATTTATTGGAATTCCATAAAGATTTTCTTAGGTAATAAATAACTGTTTTTCTTGTTATGTCCTTAACAAACTTGTATATTTTCGAAACTACACATTTATCCTTCAAAACATAAAAGAATGTATAATATCATTGACTGCTATGATTATGATAATACCGTGCTTATAGTTTATTACTGCTATTTACGATTCATAATCTACATTTCGTTTTAGTATGTGAAGACGATGTCTGTATGTTTATGACTCTATTGCGACGTTACGGCTGATCTGATTTGAATGAGATTTAGTATTGCGGTAGGATATGTCATAAATATGTACTTATGGTACTGATGATACTATAAAGATGTTTAAATGAGGTTCAGGAAACATCGAGTACCGTACTTATGTATTTATATAATATCACTTTTAAAATAGCAGATCATAATATTAAAATACGTTACGTTTTCTTCAATAGTTATTGAAGGCATTTTTTATTCACTTCATAATTTCAATAATATGTAAGTAATTGCGTCAATCATAAATTTTATCTCATGTCTTCTCATACGTTCTCATAATGCATAAAAGCCCAAATAACTCATGGAGCCGAAGTTCGAAGGTTCAATTATTGAAATTGAACCGAAATACCGAATAATGGGAAGGTTCCCATTGAACCGGCACATGCGTAGTATCGATTACAGCGAATCGGCAATAAATTACTCGATATTCGAGCATGGTAATCGTTACCGGTCCCGATTGGCCGGCGCGGCGCGCTGACCGGCGCATGCGCGGTGCCGCGTGCGCCCGCGCACTTGCGTCAAGCTCCAGTGTAAAGGAGAGGCTGCAGGCGGAACACCATAACAGTGAAAAATTCTATAAAATATTTTTTAATAAACATTACAGTCATCGGTCATGGTTTTTTTAGCAAACACTGCAGATCGATACATACATATAAAAAATATTTTTGAGAAAATCTAAGTTAATCTATTTTTAAGCGTGAGTTAATCGCTTCAATCGATCAAATTGTTTCCTCAGCTACTAACCTCATGGGATATTTCACAAGCAATCAATCTAACATTACCATAAGTCAGTGATTAGAATACACCCAAATCGCTGGCGCCCTCACCTTGGTCCGAGGTACCGAATTCTCCCACGGCAGCCGAGAAATGCCGGCTTCACCTTGGCTGCAGTCGGCAGGCTATAACAATTGCCACAATTGCCACAATGGCCACAATTAGCCAATTGTTTCGCAACCTGCGGCCGGTGCCACCAAGGATCCAGATGATAGGGCTAATGATGGCAGTTCTTGTGGTTATGCCACTTAAATAAACAAACAAATCAGCTGTTATGTAGCCCCTGTGCTTAAAATTTAAAACTTGATATAATGCGTAATGCAAAGATATAGCTCGTTAAACAGGAGGAAACCATAAGTTGAAGTTGAGTTGTTTTCGTTCCTGAAAAGCGCACATTACAATATTTATGTTTGTTGTAAAATGACCACTTATGCTATTTATGACTGCGCAAAACAAATACAATAAGAAAATAATGGAACTTTCTACCTACTCTTATAAAAATGCGTAGTAGATATCATAAGAGATTAAGGTCTGTGACCTCAACATTAATACCATAAGGTCTCGGTAGTGATGTAACCAAATAATCATGAGTCATCTTAAATAAGAGTATCATATCCACTAGAAGCTGATTCGCATTTGATTGTAATAATTTTGATAGTGGTTGGTTATGAAGCTTTCAAAAAATTCTTGTTGAATGGTAAGTTCATAAGGTGGCTATTTTCTTTTCTAATGTCACATTTTCCGTTAAGACCTAGGAAAAACTTTATGGAAAACTTTCGCTATTATTATGTTTTTTGCTTTTCTATAGATAGATTCTATAGATAAATATCTGGAAAATCTTTGTACGCAAATTGCGCCCACAGTGATGGCTGGTTTTATCCCAAAGGATCTATATTTTGTCAGTCCATAAATTCAATCTTTAAAAATAAGGGTCTTAATGTTAGGTAGCAAGGACCAAACGCTGTGTGAAATATTTGGAGGCATAATCACTTGTAGTATTTACAACTACATAAACATAGATACATTCCTACCACACGGCCAAACTCTAAGGTTGCGGCCTCTATCGCCTTCATAGGTATGGGAGACGTCTGTTACGTATAATTATATATAATTAGACGTATTTTCACGTTACTATTACGTTGTGTTACGTCTTGGGCTAATTACTGCAGTGTTTTATTTAACAATGTGATGTTTTTGGTTCATTAAGTTGTTTATTAAAGCATTGTTTGTTTTAGAAGTTGGATGTAAGATTTCGTTCTTAATTCTTAACCACCGATGTATGAGCAAATTAAATTACCTTATTGTAATAATAATTACTTTTTTATTTTAAACGTATTCGTAAGCTTAAAATATATAAGATGAAACCTTAGACCAGTATAGAGCTAAGAACGGTAGTTGTATCCCAACGGCAAATCAATTTTCTAACAAACTCTAACACTAAACTGTTGAATGGCGAAGTGAAACAGAAACCGCGTCGATATTCGATATTTACTCAAAAGTACCGAGCACTTATAGAATCTGATACAATAATTACATAAGTTTATGTCCTCAACCGGCGGGGTTATCGGGGCCACTTCTAAACGTCTAAGTAGCTCCGTGGGGCCATTAGATACACAACTAATCCCCTGGGGCCACATTTCGCGCCTATCGCCGAACATCGCATAAATAGCAAAAGGACACGGACGCCAATTACACATATCTGTGTGTTTTCAGGGTTGACAGCTGATGAAATTTCTTGTTATGTATTTAATAAGCTTGCTTTATGGGCAATAGAGGTGTGAAAGGAGATTCGGTTCTATGGTTCCTCCTTCAAAAATCTTTAGATTTAGAAATATCCAATATATTCCAAAAATGGTCTGTTGCTCCCAGTTTTGTTTTTGCCTTAAATACCTGATCTATAGAACCTACGAATCACTTCCTGTAAAAGTTTGCTAAAATAACAAGAGAGGTTGATAGGTAAAAGTATTATTAATTAAACAATTATTTATAAACTATCTGAAACAAAACAAGCATATAATTGATTCGTCCAGATATCGTTGCATGACGTTAAAAAGATGCACAAGGCAAAATCAGAAAATAGAGAAAACATTAATTTCGAGACAAAATTACAATAAAGTAGAGCTAAATCAATTCCCAGTGGAGGATAATAGTTTAAAGCTAAACGGATCATTTATAATAACTGGCCAGGATAACTGGCAACCATTACGTTTTGGGCACGCACGCTGCGCCCACGCATCTCCGCGCCAGATCAGCCGATACTGTTGCTATCTGACTTACACGCCTTTATCTAATGATCTATCTCAGTCTCGTTATGAGGCTTCACTTATCAAAATAGCTAAACCTTTATGAGGCATTTTTGCCATAATGATATTTGCTTTGATATGTTTTAAATACATTTTCATCACCTTGGGAATCTTTAGTCATACTGGTACCTCTACAGTCAATATGCATTCATCTGAATTCCTTTTGAATTTTTTGGGAATATTTTAAATAATCTAGGCAATAGAAAAAGTGCGGCAGTTCTTTAACATTATGAACCATTAAATTCTGTCTCTAGGTACACTTAGCATAAGCTTTAGATACTTGGCTTCCAATACTTATTACCTAGACCCAGTGCATTACCGTAGGCCACCGACAACACTAAATAAAGTAATTAAGATAAATAAGCAGGTACTTACAGTAAAGTCTGCTGATCAAGTGCCCACCCACATGATGTAATGTCAGCTGTTCTGACCAATAAACACTGATACTGTAAGAGCTTAGGCCAAGAGTTCCCAAAGTTTTACTGGTACGCAAATAACGGGACTTGGAAGATTACTTGAATTTCAGAAATTAGGGTTTCCTCATTAA
Organism: Autographa gamma; assembly: GCA_905146925.1. Lineage (NCBI taxonomy): Eukaryota > Metazoa > Arthropoda > Insecta > Lepidoptera > Noctuidae > Autographa > Autographa gamma. The sequence continues at coordinate 654,175 of LR989850.1, forward strand.
TATGTGTAGTTGCTATACTTCAGGTGTTTTAATATAGATACCTACTAAGCCACTAACTATGGCGGATTTTGACCTGAACTTCTGAGGTGAACTGTAACTTTGTATATGTATAATTGTAATCATCATCTTTTGTTAAATTCGTAGTATAAGTACAATAACTTTGTTTAAAAATGTTTGTTTGTTTTTGACAAGTCAAGATCAATGACAGCCTAAAACTATCTGTCTGTTGCAACGAGACATGAAAGGTCATGGTGACAAAAATTAGACGTTTTTACAGAACTTAATATTATTTTGCTATGTAAAGCCATTTCCCCAGGTTTCCTCGTTATAAGTAAAGCTTATAAGTTTAAGAGCCAGTGTTCCAAGCTATTACAAGCCGACATTACGAGATCATTCGATGCTTGTCATCATTAAACATTTGTATTAGAAATCTCTGCGTTTTCTATGTGGATTGCAAATAGAGAGTTATAGTCATCGTAAACGAACGATTTAGTTCTCTGCTCATGTCATTATGGTTGCTTAGTAGACTTGTTAATGTGGGAATCACAAATATAAGTTAACGGTAAATGTTCCTACGCGGTATGATTCAAGGCTTCTTTTGTATATAACTTCGCGGTCTGTTAAGCCTTCGCTAAGTATTCGTTTACGAAGGCTATAGTGTGGTGTTTTCGATTTGTAACTGTTGTTACAATTACCTTTTGGATATACGAAGAAAGCAGTGCAATATTAGATCATGAAATTTTTTTTTTCTCCTTTCCCGAATTTTCTTTTTTACCTCCTATTGACATGATGAATGAAAGATTATTACGCACTGATGGAAATTTACAGAAGTCATATTTATCTTTAAGTAAACTACGACCTCTATTACTGAAACACACTAAACTATAAACTCACCCAAAAAATGCAAGTACATACCTTCCTTCGATGAGCGGAGATAAATCTCCACGTCCACACCGCACCCAGCGTGTTTAATCAAACCTCTAATAATTGTAATTTCTACAATAAATTACAACTTTCACAAAATAAAGCTAATTGCTTTTCGAAGCATCCTAAACGGTTGCGTAAGGGATATAACTTGTAAGTTATTGATGGTACTTGACCCCACTCACATCTGGTTAATAGTAAATGTAGGTCTAGCATTCAAGGTGCGACTAATTTGTCGTTGAGAAAATAATCCTATTTTTTTCTCTTTTGTCATAAATATACAAATTTCAGTAAGATAAAGCATATTATGTTATAAAAAAAACATTACTTTATTTCGTATGAGTGTGTAATACACTATCGTTCTTATGTGCTACATCTTAAATCCACAAATCGCGGCTGTGAATAAATGATAAATTATTAATTTTATAACTAACACTTTTAATTTGATTATAACTTTAGAGATTAGTTACAATTGGCACTTCAAACGACACAATTAATAATTCGATTTAAAAATATTTACATAATTTGGTACGGATATCAAATGCGATGGACAAAAATTGTTTGACATTCTAAAATAACGTGAAATTGCCAGTCTATTATTTCGAGTGCCAAATTCTGTCAAATTAGCATTCGATTTTTAAATTGTATTGCGTAATAGTCGCGCCTTGTCGCGCAGTGAATGGGCGGTCTTAACGCTAGTGAAAGCACAATACATTGACCGCTACATCTTGTTTCTTGACATGTATTTTTCATTCTTATGTATTCTGAACTTTGAGGTTACGCTAACGAATATTGACATGACAGTTGACATTGTTTACGTAATATCTACCTACATTTTTTTGTTAGAAAGGGCTTTCTTTTATTGTGGAAGTATGCGGAAGTGAAGACAATCAATACTGCTTTGCAAACAATTTATGTTTATTAAACACACCTAGAATAAATAGAAAGTCGTATCTACATTATTCTGTATCTCCGCAGCTATGTGGTTGCATTACCGCTAATGCATAATAATTGTATCACAAGCCGTAGTTGCAGTGGTCATCTAAATTATTGTTATAATCTGGGCGATAATCTTAAGGTATCAAACCTGTCTCTGCTGATTACTGAGTTGCCACTTGTATAAAGATAGTGGCGTTTAAGGGCTGTCAGGAGATGAAAAACGAAATTATAGAGCGAAAGGAAAATAATTAGTTGGTCAACTCTTTCTCGATGACTGTTTTATAGCGCTGAAAAAAAGCAGTTGGGTAATTTTGGAGAAGAAAGAAGAGCGATCGGGCTTTGGGTTTGACTAACGCGCTTCGATCATTATTCTTGATCAAAGCCAAATTTCTTCCTGCAGTTAATATTATCATTCCACAAAAATTAAGTAGTTATGAAACAAAATTCTTCTAATTTCATCAGAACGGTAGAATTTAAGATGACTAACAAAATTCCCAATTACAGCACTATCCTACATCACTAAATCATATTTTCTGTCTAGCCTATAACAGCATTGCCAACCCTAAGACCCACTAGTACCAAACCCATTTGACGAGTGTGTCACTAATGCGCGGGCGGCTCGCACAAAGCCTCACATTACGTCCCACAAAAACGTGGTAGCGCCACGATGTCACGCCGCGTTAATGGGGTTAGGAATGTCGTCCCATTTCCGAGGGTGGACTGTACGCACCACTCGCTTGCGACCTGTTTTTGTTTCTACGATTTAATGGCTCAGCTGTGTTTGACGGACTCGCGCGCTTTATGCGTATAGGCAAATTGTCGTCGTTTTGATCACATCGTTAAGATGTGAAGATATAAGTGTTAAGGGTAATGTCTTATCCGGCTAAGTCTACTCGTCAATGTTGGTTTGGATTTGACACCTATTTGGTTTTGTTCTTATATTTTGTTATAATATTTGGGAAATTTGAATAGGTAAGTAATGGAATATAACTGAAAACGTAGCATCTAAAATTTCATAGAAACATCTTACAGTTAACTTGCACTTTAAATGTACATAATGGTATTGTACCGTAAGTTAACATTACATCAAATATTCAAAACATCACTCTAAGACAATTACTAGAAACATCGTAATTTGTGTAAAAGAATTTGGAAGAACAGTTTTTAACGGACACGCATCATTCGTTACGTTACAGTCGTTTCAACGGTTCCAAAATGGAAAACGGTATCACATATTTTTTATATGAAGAATAATATAGGCTGGTAATTTAGAACTTCTAACGTTACAGCAACCAGACTATCTAAAGCACACTGTATTACATAGAAAATTTGATTGAGAAAAATGATGATTCAGGAATTCAGACGCGAAAAAGTTCGTAAAGGATCATAAATTTTGCCTAATAGTAGAAAGTAAAGATACTAATGTAAACGTTTAAAGGCGTAACCTATGTGGGTAATAAATAATAATAAACGGTAATATAATATTTATTACCGATACATTTATGTAACTAGTTCTGTTACATTCACTTTAAGGTTGGTGCCAATTCCATGGAAGATTATACAATACACTTACAAACTTCAACATTATTTAAGACAAAATAATACACCGATGCCCAACCTTTTAAATTAGTTAAGAGTAATTTCTGAAGATTTGGAAGGTCCGTTAATGCTTAGATTGGCAATATAAATATTTCTTAAAAAGAAGTTTTGTTTTTGCTTGACGAGCTAGCCAACTGGTACTCAGTAGTAAATTTATAATTTTGGGCTGTTCGATCAACACGAGCCTAAGATTGGCGGAATATAATATCACACCTTTTGAAATCGGGATCGTCAACATTTTGTCAGTATCAAACTTATATTTTTTACAGCATAAATGTAGGGATTCAAAGAAGCACAAAGCTGCCCTTTATAAGATTAAAGATTTATACTTATGTGGTTACGAGCGTGTTATTATCACTGCATCACTCGCTCAGCTCACTTAATAGAGCCTGTTTGTTTTAAAATAACTTTTTATTGTTGTTAATGTTTTTGTTCTGATGTTCTGGTGACAAGAATTTTAATAATGTTGCTTTTTCTTTCCAGGGTCTGTTTGGAGTTGTTTCTGCTGCGGATCTGTTCATGGTGAGTCTTTGTTGCTGTGCATAGCTTGGATTTAGTTTCGCTTTAGATGGAACTAGGGCCTTTATTAATGCGTCAGTGGTTAGCTCACAAAAAGAAACATAATATAGTTCTATGTCAGTCATATTATACGTGCAACATTTTAAATCTCAGTTTCATTTGGAATACGGAAAGGATAGATCAAAACACTTGTCACAGTAGTTGTTTTACAAATAGCTTTTTACTCATTATTTGCAAACTCGCGAGTGGTACCGATACATACGTACTATTACGAGTACAGCTACTAATGTTTAGCTTCCATGAAGTAAGAGAAACGAACTAATTTCCCGACGTATCATCAAGTCATAAGCAATAATAAATCGATGTTTATAATGGTTCTTCAGAAAACTGCGAAAATAAAGACATATATCATAAAAAACGACAAAATAGGCGCAACTTTCTTACTCATTAAGACATTTCACCCGGATTCTATCACAAAGCGTATCTATGCCAACGGTTATAGACCACGGCACACGATCAGACTTGCGTATGAGCTTGCGTTGCGATTTTTTTGTCGTGTCGACACACTGACTCCAATGACTGGTGTAACTTGTGCATACATTAGCTTGATTATCCCTTAAGAACTTATATTGCGATCGGCAATATCTATTTTTTATTGGGACCTTGGTCGATGGCAGTTGATAATCTCTTATGTCAGTCGCACACGCATACGCGTTGAAACATTTGTTTTATGAGAGTTGGGGCGTCAAATTGCTTCTAGTTGAAAAAGAACAAAAGTTGAATCGACGACCTCTTCCTTTTTATGTGTTTTTAGATGTATATATGTAGATGTACTACAGGTTCTATTTGGTTATTGTCTTTAAAATCAATTTTTCAAACATACCCCAACTTAAAAAGGAGAGTTAAGATTATTACTTACGGTTGACGGGTTTCATATCGCCGTCTATTAATTAAATTCAAAACATCTGAAAAATAAGGCTTTTAACAGTAACCTTGATAAATAGGTACTGTTTAGTCCAGGACATGTGCACTGCGCAGGATTACAATATCATCACTAATTTATTCTCACGCATTTAAATTCGCTTGGTATTCTTCCGGTATTGATATGTAAAAGTAATATTACGTATAGTAATGTATAGAAAACATTATTGTATGCTATGAACACTGCCTTCTTCCGTAGTACATAGTACAAGTTTGTTATTCAACGTGGATCGAATTTTAACGATGTGGCTATATTTTTGCGAGCTTACATATTCTGATGTCAGTAAAATAATATTATGTGTGATTTTAGACAAATATTTGTTGAACTGAATAATTATCATTTCGCAAATATTTACTTGTCCTGTCAATATCGGATCATCATCTTATCATCTCTCATCGATTTTTATTAGCAGTTTTAATGTTTTGGACGAACGTGATATATTTCAAAAATTCTAGTGTAGCTACACTTATTACTTAGTAGTAGTATGATCACTTTGATTGCAAGGGTCTAATTATTTAGCTTTATTAACTTAGCATATACTCAATTAAATCTAATATAAGAACAAACTCTAACTATACTAAAATTAAAACTTACATAAATAAAAACTAAATGGCGTCAAAGAACTCATCGTCATCCTTATCAATGGCGGGGAACGTGCCCAGAAGGCTGGCTGCATTGCCACGTTGAATGGCTATGCCGATTCTCTGTGCAAGGAACAAACCAGCCCTCTGATCACGAGTAGATTCTACCAAACGTTTGGAAAGTTCTTTGAAAAGATTTCGTGCGCTCGGACCCCATGACCCGAGCGTTTCAACCCCAAACGGCTCGAAAATATAATCACCCACAATGTTATTATACTTCCGCCGCTTAAGGGTCTCCGCAGCTCCAGCAGCAGCGCCAGGAGAGGCTGCTGAACTTAGAACGTGGGACGGCGCAAGGGTGTCGACGCACGTTGCGTCCCACACCAAAGGCCGACCCAAGGCAGCAATGACATACCGTCAGGTCTCCTGCCATCGCCGCGCACCAAACCATTGGGTTCCAAAACAGCTGGTACACCGGCGGTGACAAGAGCACGACGAATTATGTCATTCAAATTTGAGTGGCGAGATATACGCCCTGCGCTCCTGCTGCAGGACAGGCCATGGTGACCGAGGTTGTCAACTGTCTCACCGCATTGACAACGATGACATGCGACACAGGGTATACCTAAACGTAAACTCATGGCGAGCCGAAAAGTATTATTATCCAATATGGTACCAAGAGTGGATGATGGAAGTGCCTGTAACCAGAGGCCCGATTCCCATTCTCCCACAGCCAGGAGACGCGCACGCTCTGCAGTGTTGATTGACATATTGATCAATTCTTTCCGTATAATTGAATTGTAACTAATAATACGACATATTCACACCGTGTGCCTTAACAACATAAAAACGATATTGTTTTGATTACGCAGCCAACACGCCTGCGCAGTGCGCATTGTCAACTTGACAAATTAGGAAATGCCAAGTTATTTACATTTAAATGATTGCGTCGAATTCGCACTGCCGTGTCCGCGGTACAAATTCTTCTTTTTCCTATTTTTGCTTAGTAATGTCGCCAATAGATGGCGCGATGGCCAATTGAGCGTGGCGATCGGTAATGGCGGGAAGCGCGCTGCGCGGGCGCAAAGCTTCCGCCGCTGACGACACAGATGCCGTTTTAATGGTCAGAGAACTCAGTGACCATTACTAATATGCTTGAATGTACTTAAGGGAATGGGTCGACAACCGCACCGATTTTGTTGGCGTTTCTTAGAAAATTTTCCAGTTTTAATTGCGGATTACGGACTAGTCTGAGGCATTTCCGGAGAATTAGAGCATATTGGTCATAGCAAAATATCTATTTATTGTGCTGTGCAATGAAGTGTGAAGAGTTTGATGGAATTAGCTTTAAGTATAAGTAAATGCATTGATCAATGTAAGCGCCTTTTATGATCACCTGCCCTACAAGATAATCACCCCAGAATTTCACAAAGTTAATACATTTCTAACTAGAGGCAGATGCAATCTGATGTAATAAATACATGATTAGCGACTGCTTATTTACTAACACCAGAGTCGTAGATTTAACCCGCAATATCTATTACTGGATTTTCTATTTCAATACATGATTACAACATAATATGTTTAACGATAACACACTTGCCTAAGTGATGTCATTTACTTCGCTGCACTCTTATTGACCTCATTTTTTTACCAGCTTGTGGTTTTAGAAACGTGACCATTTTCAACTGTCTGCTTCACACGGTAAATGTGTAGATAATCGTGGTTTTATATATTGGGGGCAAAAAAACTTCGGGGTTTGAAGAAATCTAAATAGCAAGCTGTAGAGCAAAACTTTTTGAAGAAGTAAAATTTGTGTTACGTATAGTAAACATTACAAAACGTGAGGTATCAGTGAATTGAGAGAATTGTGTAGTATGAAATAAAAAGTAAAAACCAGTTACTATATATTTTTGCATAAATAACTCTTTAGGGGAAAAAAGTGTTAAGGAATTCTGCAGTCCTCAAAAAACAAGGTTTTCATCTCCGATGCGGCACCACGAGACCATGACACAATTTACACAAACATAATCGTTCAAAAAACGAACATAACAGTTGAATCGACGACCTCTTCCTTTTTGTAGCCAGCAAAAACTACTATGTAATGGATACAAAAAGGCAAAAACATTGTCTATGCGGATCATAAATACGCTCCGTTTTTTTCTAGATCTGGTCGAATTACTGAACGTTCCGCTCCAATGGTTTCACACGTCTTCCGTTATTTATCAGAACAAGATCGATAACGCATTCCGGTTTAACAGCCGGTAGTCGGATTGGCGACGATGCGTGTGCGCACGACGTCATACGATCTCATCTCGTACATTCCGCTGCGCAGGAGTTCCCACGAAAGTGCTGTAACTATTGGAACTATGTGGAATTACATGGTGACAGGTGATTGAAATTTTGATGGTGGAAATTCGTTTTTGATGGGTGTTGAGATAAATGGTTGTGGCTGTTGTGGGCTACGTAATGGAAAGAAAATGAACCATTTCCGGATACATATTCACTTTATCAATATTATAATTTAAAATGAACAAAATTTTGATAAATGGCTTGTTTATTGCACATTTTTTTAATGCGGAAGTCCAGACTTTGCAATGCATTTTTCAATCAATGTTCATATTATGCACAATTTGGTTAGTTTAAATTATGTTATACACTTTTCTAAGTTTTAAAACACACTATTAACAGAATTGTAGAATAACCAATAAACATGTCACTGAGTGGTAGTCACTACTGAAAGTGTTGAATAATGCACAAATGCACACGTTAGATAGAAAACATTCCTTTGTGCATCACTCAGCTGGATGCAATTCTCACTTGAACGGAATCATCACAAGTCACCAAGACTGTTGATACGCTCCAGCGATCTACACATACTGAGTTAAATAAATGCAATGCGGTTGCAATGTGTTTGCACACTTTTTGCACATTTTTTTTGTAATTTCATGACCAAATAAATAATCTTCAATATGAAGAATGATGAATAGTTTTTATTCGAATTTCATACCAATTTTCACACCGAATTAAAAATTACACATTTAACTAATTGTTTCAAGGCATCCAAAATACAAATGCCTAATAAAAAGTTTGGAATGAATAGTAAGCCCTAAGAACTGTTAACTACATAATATTGGCGCACTTCAGCACTTGCTAAAGTAAATACAAACCGTTCGTTCGTCCATGTGTGCGTGTGTCCGTACACAGTGGCGTATCAAGTGTGTGTGTGTATCGAGGCGCGACGCCGCAGCTTCTGCGCCGCGCTCCATTTCCCGCGCCTGCGCATTGCACAAGCCGGACAATAGTCATCCATACTCCATGCTGGACCCCTGCTCACCCGCGTATTGTTTGAACCACAATAGATATGGATTATGACCTATCTGAACTTGTTAGAATAGCGGTTACTATTTCTTCGATTGTGTTTGGTTTGACTGGAGCAAGAAGTTAAGGGCAATAACCATGAAGGTTGTTTATGTACAATGACGAGGTTTCGTGTAGTACATAGCTACTAGAAACAAGTGCTTTATTTTATTTAAAGTTTATCTAAACAAATATTAATCATAAGCAGGAGTTTTTCTGACTACATGATTGTTGACTTTTCACCATTCAATACAATGAAATGTGTACAAAGTCATCGTAATATCATTTATATTGTTATTTATTTATCAACAATAACTGAAGAGGTTGCACAACACACGATTCACGGGCAAGCGCAAGCTCGCGCAATTTATTTGAGTCATAAACGGTGTTCGTAACATCCGGTACCGAGACATCGACACTTGCCTGGGACCTGGACAGCTTAGACATACACAGCTTGAGAGCTAGATAATACTAGAAGCATAATACATCGGTATTTATTGAGATATGCATAGCTCTATAAAGATGAATTGAAACTGCGAAGATCATCGTACTAATTAATTAACGCAAAAGTTTGTAAGCAACGGCTTATATTTGTTAGTTCATGAAATAACTACCTGCTTGACGGATTTGCATGAAATTTAGCACGGATCGTTCATGACCTAGTGACGATTCTTTTTTTTCTGTATTATGCGAGTAATAAAAGAATAACGTTTTTGAGTTATTAATCCTCTCCTGCTTTTGCATCTACCTAAGTAATATTGCCATCGTCTCACGGTCCCACGAAACACGTTCGCGCCGGCGTCGAACTGGCTAGGCGAGCCGAAGCCGACCCTGCAATCACACGACCACGGGCCGCCCGAGAAAGTCACATGTTTCACTTTCAATAATATGAGCTGAAGGCTCTAACATATACGGAGGAAAACCATTTTGTCAATCCTTCGTAAGAGAAGACATTTTAGAATTAATCGATTGAAACAAGTGCCATAAACGTATGAAAAGAATTAATCAAATAATTGAATAGATTTCTTTGAAAGTAAAATGGTCATAAAATAAGCAATTCGATAAGTAGACACACTGAAACACAATTTAATCTTCTATCTAACGCAGAAACAGGGGGGAGGGGGTATTGTTTGCATCGGATATTAAAAAAAAAACAAAAGAGTGTCTATCTCATTTGTAGATATATATATACAAGGTGTAATACAATTGATGCTAGTTAAGGAAGTAGTCGGTTCAGAATAGGCATCTTAATCGAATTCCGAAAAAAAAAAACATGTTAATTTTTCAGGAAAACTTCCTTCACAAGTGTTGAATTAGAAACATAACAAATCAATTTAATCTTTAGTTTAAAGTAATTTGATCCTTAAGTCAATGGAATAAAGTCCAATTTGTATTTCTCGTACGTCGCTAGTTTTCTTACGCACACATAAACCATAAAACATTTTAAATATTTAAATTGTTAGAACGCGAATAATAAATATTCAAAGAAATTTGGAACTTACTGCAACGAAATAAAGCTTATCTAAATGTACTTCCGACTTTGAAGTCGGCATTTTACATTGTTGTGTCAAAAAGACGCGAAACCCCTAAAAAAATATTGTACGTCATTTGCTAATGTAAACATAATGCATGCAAGTGAGACGCAAACATTTCCCGCCACCCTCTGACCAATGAGCGCCGCACGCGCCGCGGCCGCTCGCGCTGCAGCAGCGCCAAGAGCGGCAACCGCCCGCCTAACATCAAAGACGATTAGTCATCCGCCGACAGCGTGCTGTGAATGTTTTGTTATTTATGTTGTGACTTGTGACCTTGACGTGAAGTATTGCACCTGATGGATAGGTAGCTGGGGACCCATGTAGTGGTCTCTCTGATAAGGGGAGTGGACGCCAGAGGATTTTTATTTGTGGCTGTTATAAAATCGCTAACTTAGTACCTACAATTAGGTAACAACTGTCGATGACCTCAAAAGTAAAATAAAACTCGCGTTTGTGACAGTGAACAGTGATACTCGAGTACTAAACTAACTAAAATACCTTGAAAAAGCCGGTAAGACCTAAAGTGAATCGAAAAATACGGCAGATTATTGAACCATTGTTGTGAATGTGACGAAGAAACAAAGAAAGTTAGTGTTTCTACATAATGTTCAGTTTTGTGAGTACCTACAACTTTGTTCTAATTCCTTTTATGCCGCGTTTAATTACCTACGAGTGTAATAGGTACGGCGAATCGGTCGCCAACCCGTCCACGCTACGTTATTGACGATAAGTACCTACCTACATCTCAAACGGTTGAAAGTCGCACACCGATTTAAAGTAACATACCGTTATTATGTCTAATTTATTATGTTTAATTTACCTCTTAACACACACATCAAACATCGAATCATCGAAACGTCCGATCAGTCTGGATGTGTGACGAAAACATAGAAACCTATTTTACTAGTTAGAAAACTGTCAATAACTTATACCATGATAATATCCAGCTTAGTGTGAACAGTAGTTAGGTATTAGAGAAAATTTGAGTTTAGTTAGAATGTTCGATCAATGAACTAGTGCCTAAACAGCTGACGAACAATCGAGTGAGCGCGCCTGTGTGCGTGCGTAGGTTAATACGACCAAACGTTCAGCGTAAAGTCAGGGCATCTATTAGATGAAAAATTTATAGGTTTGGTTCGTCTAAATTAAATTATAGGCCACATAAGGATATTATAATTTAATAATCTAATTGGGGTGTCTGAGGCTATGATCAATATTATTTTACACCTTGTATATTTAAAGACAGTTTAAGTTACTGAAGGCAATATAACATATGGATGTGAAGTTTTCAATAAATAGAAAAGCTTTGTCATCCGCCTATTACTAAGTATGTCAAAACCTTCTGAAGGTTTATCAATGTAAGGTATCCATAGCCATTCTAATTGCGTTTGCGTCACAAATTAATGCCGTTTAGGGATTTAATGCGTCCCAGATGTCCGAGGCAATCGATACCAAAGATAGAAGCAATTATTTATAGTTGAGAAACATGTGGAATAATCACCGACTGACCCAGTCGCCATTACCAAACTAATAACTTTAAAAGGGCAAACGTTCGCCAAAATATTTAAAGGTGATAATAATTTGGTTAGAAATTAGGTTTTTTTTTTAAATTACTTCTCACTCCTTTGTAAGTATTTTTTTTCCATTTTGTATGGACTCAAGTAGGATTTTCGGTATGCTTAAATAACGACCCAGTAATGACTTAATAAGTGTCAAGAATTCCTGGCATAATACAGGAGTAAAAAGAATTTAAGAAATGGTTGATATCAGTCGTTTTCGTAAGCTATGTAAAACAAATGAAAGTTTCGTTCCCATCTCGCTATCAGATCTGAGCGTTTACAAAATGATTGAACACGACGAAACCCGCGATCGGATCACAGATATCTTTCTCACAGCACCAGCGATGCATATTGCAACAACTCAACTGCGTTTTCTATACAAGAGTTTCTCCCCTACCTCACAAACAGCACATTAGAAATAAATTATAATTACAAGACACATCATTGCCATTTTCATTTATTTCAAAGCTCTCTCTGCGATCCGTCGAGACATTATCTATTAGTCACATTAAAGCGAATAGTAGTTATTTATTGGAAACGAGAGAAATCCATTTAATTCTAAGTATGTAACTTTAGTACCTTTGCCTTATAAGCACCTGTTGTAATATTTTTAGTAACTTAGAAAGTTATCAAAGCTCGAAAGTGGTTTGGTGTTTATCAAATGGGAGTATGTGGTGCAAGTTTATAGCTTCTGAACAGTTTCTGCTACACGATTTTCGTCTTTATGTGGTCGAGTTAAGGAGTGTGTATTTCCCCGTGGGTGTGTTTGTAAGTTTGTGATTATAGTTTCGTAGATAGTGACAGTTGTCGGACAGGGCGTTGTCTGGTCAATGCCGCCGTTGTTTTTATTTCGTTCTCTGTAATAACGTAGATCGCTCCACTTGATGTGTTTTATACACAGTGCGCCTATTGTTGTTTTATCTCATCGTAAACACATCACGGTTGGGAGTAACTCAAAAAGTGAAACTTAATTCACGTATTTGGATTGATCTAGCTGTTTACTATGATCGATGTTGAAATCAATCAAGTCCAAACCCGTGCTATTAAAAGGTCAATATCACAAGAGAGTTCCATCAATATCTCTAAAGATATGTTAGATCAACAAGATATCATTTGGAATAAATAAATACATTTACTAATTTAAGCGATATTTTAGAATAACCTCGTGTGTAAAACGAGTTCAAAATGCGAATGTAATTAAAGGTGCGATTAATCGTCTATCTCAATTTGTTATAACAGACAAATGTTAATCACTTACAGCCGTTATTATTATAACAACCTTCAAATACATAACACAAAGTGTTATGAATTTAAATCTGAATACAAGATCGAAAAGATCATTTTGATCTATAACTATCTTCTATGAAAACTGCCTCGTTGGCCTAGTGGTGCTAAGCGCGCCTGCTACGCCAGAGGTCTCGGGTTCGATTCCCGAGTCGACCAAGGTGTTATTGGGTTTTCTATGAAATTCTCAGTAGCAGGTCGGAGTTTGGATTAGTGCCCGGTTAGTGGCAATAGGCTCGCCCCCTATTACATGGGACCTAAACATATCGGCGAACTGTGGGTGTACATTGGTACACCTCTGCCTACCCCTTCGGGGATACAGGCGTGATGATATATGTTATGAAAACTTTTTACAAATTCAATACTTTATCTTTATTCATTAAAGCATTAGTTTGAGATTTTCTCTAGCAGTAGATAATAAGTGCGACTTAAATACACACTCATCTTTATAATACACCGCGATGCAACCTCGGCTTATGTGGTATAAATATTTATAAGGTCTGACCTAGTCAGCAATGCTAACCGCTTTTATTTATCATCAAATATTTATAAATATACCGCTAATATTATACTTAAATATTATATGTTAAATATTCTTAGGAATAAACTTTAAACTTATTTGTGACTGACGTGGCAGTTGAGAGTCGCGCATTTTAATTGGGTGATTTAAAAATGGACTAATAAAATATTTAAGAAAATTTCCTTTATGAAACCAATATTTTAACTGACAGCTACCTACTACTTATCTGATATACTTAATAAATAACATAATTTACAATATTCATTCAAATCAGAACACATATTAAAACAAAATATCCGCCATATTTCAAGCGCTATAACCACTACAGAATGCTTTCCCCGCATTATCTACATATTACCAGCTAAATATCTGTGGTTTTTCACAACAATGTCCGTTTGAGAGGCGTGTAATACATCGACAAACTAGTCGGTAACCGACTCTATTAGTTTATGAAAGTATCCAGTTTCTCCAGAGGATAGAAACCGTCCAGTCATCCCCGTTACCGTGCAGGCACACCAGGGTCTCGATTCAGCTATTTTAAATGCTACACACTGGTCGCTGCTAACAGTGGTCGGTCAGTGTACTTGTCATTGTGCCTTATTTTCGTATTCAGATTAATGATCGTAATGACCAATTAATGATCGGAAAGACAGTTAGCAGAATACCAATTATCTTAAAAATGAAGCAGGGCATTCAGTGTTTTCAAGGAACTCTTAAATAGCTGTATCAAGACCCCGGTGTGCAAACTGCTCAGGGTATTGCCAGGTTCTAGAAACTTGTATTAGGTAAAGTTGAAGGTGCGGCGTTTTATGTGTAGGTGTGTATTAAATAACTTTGATATTATTATTGTCATAAAACCTTGCCGTGTTATTGGACTTTCTCCTGTACCTATAATACTTTTTGTCATCCGCTGTCAACACCCTTGCCTTTAGTTCAATGATTTATCAAGTATTTATTTTATACGTTTTTCTCTTATTTATAAAAGACAAGTCAATTATTATATCCTAGTGGTCTTTCGTGTTCTTTGTCTAGGTATAGCACTATCAGCCTTATGAAAAGAACCCTAACCGTTGATGAGACCACAACATAGTCCTTACCTCTTAAATGCCCACAATTTATGGCTTTTAAAACTTCCATCGTAATTAACGTAGGTACTTCAGTAATTTTACACAATTTACGACACGATTATTTATGTTTATTATAATAAGATTAGCCTTTTTACGCAAAGCCACGGTTTACAAATAGTTAGAAAACCTTTCTTCTTTGACGTAAGGGTTGTGTTAATGTCCTAAGTGGTAACATTAATGTGCGGTTCACTGTACAAAATAATTAAAACTTCCTTGTTATAAAATGCTCATAAAACTAATATCTAATTACGATTTTATGATTTATCTTCGACGCGAATAATGGACGTGCAATATTGCAAAATATTCCCTCACACCACACAGGTCGATGAAAGCGACATTCTTTGAAGAAAATCTTATAAAGTTAGATAGCATGATCCCTCAATAGGATTTAATAGAACTGCACACCTCACTAAAGGAATTCAATTGTTTTAGCAACTCGCCTTAGATCGAGCAGTTATCAAAAGCGCAGATGGTCTGGGTTCATTCATTCATTCATTCATTCATTCATTCATTCATTCATTCAGTACAAAACATCATAATGATAATGACCAGAAAGGCAATTAAAGGCTCGAAGCCATATTTAATATTACATTGTAACCCGGTTAAATAATTCATTTGTATCCAGCACTGAAGATGACCACATCATTTATTATTGTGTGGTCATATTAGATCTAGTACCACAATACGACCACAATGTGTTTCACTTCATAAATGTGAAGTTGACTTTATAAATGGCAGTTTTATGAGATAAAGAGCATCTCATAAAACTGCCATTTATAAAGTCAACGTCTAGAGATTTACAGAACCTGTGGTCGCGACCCACTTGTCTCTTAGACTAAACCCATTATTTATACAGCTTGAAGAGTAATGCTCGTTTCTTTTCAAGGGAAGATGATTTTATATCTTGCAGTGAAATAGCTACTGGACAATTTATTAATGTGATAATTGCATGTCTTTTTTCCGACTGATATCCAAAAAAGCTGAAGGGATCCAACAAACAGACTGATTTCGTGTACTTATTTGTGTCTGGTTTGAAGCCTGGCTAACATTAAGGTTAATTATGTCAAGACTTTTAAGTCTTCGAATTTAGGTCTTGTTTTGAACACAAGAGTAAACTCGTAGTAAACAAAGTAATCACAGTCGGTTCTCTATGAGCATAAGGAAAGGCTTTAACTCAACAATGGGACATTGCCGAGGTGTAATGTTATGCAATACAGATGCAGGAAGGAAATATCGAGGAAGCTGTGAAAACAATATAAAATTAACTTTACGGAAACATTTCCTGTACCAGGAATAACACTATTAACCACTTAGAAACTACTACACTTTAATTAATTGCTGTTCAAAAGGATTTCTAAGCGCACAACAATTTCCTAAGACAATACCGATGTAAGTGTGTCCTAATTGATAAATTATTTTGAGAAAATTTACGTGTAAAAGTAAAGTTTCTGTACGTACTTTTATATTCACAAATACAAAAGAACAAATTAATATTCATGTCACACCCCTGCGTTTGGGTCACAGAAATTTATATGTGTACCAAATTTCAACTCCATCGGTCTAGTAGATTCGGAGGCAATTGACTGTGACCGACGGAGATGCGGACTCACACTCATAGGATCACTCGTGTGAGTGATCCTATTACGGATCCGTTTTTTTTCTGACCTACGGAACCCTGAAAAAGAGGCGGAAGTATTTATTCTGATGTATCAAATCTTCTGTAATACTTATTTATATTTAAAGGTATCGAAGCAAATGGAGCTTGTCCTAACATGTTCATATTTCATTGGTCGCTGGTCTACCTACTGACAAACAATGTTAATACAGAGAGAAATCGCTACAAACATGTTATTTGTCTTTCTAAGTGTTTACTTAAAATTGTAACGAGAAAGTTAAATAGCATTATGCTAATACGCAAACGAGAGTATTGATCGTGCTTTCCCTGCTAATATTGGTATTGGATACATATTGGATGGAAATAGAAGCAAACTTTGTATCAATCAGTACTCAATAAATATTCCTGTCAAATCAAATCAATGATATTCTAATAAACAGATATGTTATAAGCGTGCAATTTTGAAGACTCGAAAACGTCCTAATTGGGACGTATTGCCTTTCAACAACTATCTATTTGTCTGTTTTTTTCTTATGGGTTTTATCGCGCTATCTCTTTTGTATAATTTTGACATGTATGTCAGCTGCCGCTGCTACGCGGAACACTTATTTCGATTGTTTTGTATGTGTATAACATATCTGTTTATTAGAATATCATTGTGTCAAATGATTAATAATATGGTACTTGTAAGTAAACATTTTTAAGAGACATACGACCTTTTTAACTCTCGAAAATGTTTAGTCGATTCTATCTATTTTTGTCCTTGCCTAATAAAGTTCATGTGACAAAGTCAGGTTTCTTACTTATTAATTTCTTCAAAAAATAGTAGGCGAATTGGATAGAGGCTAACTGAATTAAATGTAGTATGAGATGGTACACTTAAATATGTATGAGTCTTGCTCTCAATGTTCACAACAAACAAAACACATTTAATTATTATGCAAATAGTAATCTACCGAGATCATTATTAAAGAATGTTTAATTATGGTAATGAAACGATAGTTAATCATTTAATGGGTAATTTAGAATCAAATGCATTCATAATGTTTGCCGGCACGCCTCACGCGTTGCGTGCCAATCAGAACAGTGATCAAGCAATTTGTCAGGACGGTAAATATATGGTATTCCATCACACCTAGCTTTAATATTGTATTAAGATTGTAGGATTAAAGTCTCCTGCCTGTTCTATGTATATCAGATATTTATTGCACAATTTTTCTCACACAGGTAAAAATTATTTATTAAAAAAAAGGACGGCATTATAGATCACACTCTTCGGATCAACATTTTAACTAAAAATATTTTCCCCCAATCAATGGAACTCATAAAGTAATCCAAATAGGTATCTACGAATAAATTAAACTTGCCGCTAGCCGGTGGCAAAGTCATAACATAGAATTTACATAACAATTAGCGGGCAGTGGGCAGTGGGTGATCCGCGGTAAACAAGAGGTTTGCACTTTCACGCGTTGGGTGCGCCTGCGCCGGCTTTCTCGGCCGCCGCCGCGCTGGGCCGTTCACACGCTGGCCAATGCTGGACACACGTGGACAGATGAAAGGTGCTTCAAGGGAAATGTCGTGAATTATTCATGTGTTGATTTTAATTTTGGGTGTTTTTTATGGGTGTGTCTGTTTATATAGTGCTGTCACTCACTTCTGACTTATTTGCGAAATACTAAGAGTGAAAATGCATAACAGAATATTAAGAAAACAAAAAGCAGAAATCACATCCCTCTTAGAATATGATCAATACTTTATTTCTTATCACTTAAAGTGTCTTAGTTGCTTTATTCCCATGCAAATAGCTCGGTCCACAATTTCCAGAAATCCTAACTAAACACAGCGTCCAAACAGCGCTCGTTGACACTCTATATATAACACTATCGATAAACTACAAGCCAAATATTCGAAATGACACGATACTCCAATAGGGTTCACACCCTTCCGAAATAAAAATGCCAATTATCATATTAGACAGGAGAGAGTAATAGAGATGCAAAAAAGGCCTCAAACTAAAATAGAGCAGGAGCTGCTATACAGAATGTAAAAAACATGTATCACTTGAGATCCACATTGCAAACCAGTAATTCAATATTTATGATGAACTCTTGTAGTCTATTCAATACACATCTTAACCACTTCACTGTCCCGTGAGTCACATAATAATATGAACATTTCCATTGTTTAAGTAATGTGTCTACTAACGGGACAGTTAAGTTGTTAATTGGAAATATTAACAACAAAGTTTAATTACAATTAGAATTACCATTGATATAACAAAATTACTCACTCAATCTGTAATCGCATACATTTTTTATTTCAAAGACTTTGCTCCTTGGCAGCCCTAACTCCGCGGCAGGACACAGGCGCGGCCCTTGGCGCGTGGTTCGTGAAATGTTGTCCGAACCTTCACATTTACCGATACACAGTAAAAAATGTTTAAACTGTAGGGCGCAGCCTAAGGGCCCAAATGTCACAGGGCTAGTGCCGGGAAGTGGGAAGTCACGAGCTCAGATATTTGTCTTACTGTAACATTCTGTCTGGTATTGTCAGAATACCGGTAATTAAATTATTTTGAACTTTACCATTTCTCATTGAACTGTTGTCACTTGACCACGTAGACTTTTGATAAATAATCAGATGTTTCTCCGCAGCGCTGATGGAAGTGCAAAAAAATTAAGAATATTAATTGGAAACAAAGTAAAACAAGGCGCGCTATCAAAGACCATTTTGAAGGCAGTATATAAATCAACAAATGACTATAATATCAATAATGCCTTTCGCCGTTAGGATTCAGGAAAATAACAATGCCAATCTTACCTTCTGGACCTCAAACCAGATCCCCACTAAACCGACAAGTTGGACCTGTTTTAGAACAAACCTTGATAAAATAAGTTCAATTTATTTAGCTTATCAGCGCTCTAGTTGCAGTAAGTAGCCACTGAGCTGGCTGCCATCTGATGGACGCCGGTGCGTGAACTAACAATGGAACCGGGGAGATCTGATGTACTGGAATTGGGCTGAGAGTATCGCTGATCAACGATACAGATCTTAGGCTAATGTTGGTGGATTCTGTACTTTTTCTGTTTAACAACTGTTATCTAAATTAAAGTAGGCTTTATTACGCTGAACTTAAAGTTGACATGCCTCTGGCTTGTGGGGAATTTTCGTAAAATAAATATTTGGTAAGCGGTATACATATATTTTGTGAATTTTAGGTACCCCTTACTTAAAATTCACAAAATAGTTTAATTCTGTGGAATTCTCTAAGAAAGAAAGTAACGATTACTAATGTTTACACAGATGCCAATGATTCATTCACGATAAAATTCCGCGAAAAGGCTCGGAAAAATAGCATTTTGCCTCCAACCGGACATCAAACGACATTCGACCAAGATCCGTTCACACAGCAACCAGTCGCTAATCACAACATTAGGAGCAAATCAAGTATTATGTAAATTAGTTGTATAATATACTTACTGAGATGAATCACTACATAACAACCACTTTCTCTGGACTACGGCCGTATTAAGAAACTTGATTTATAAAGAAAGCAGCATTGATTTACGTTACATTCGTCGGAATTTTGATACTTGGTGTTAGATGTAAAATGTTGAGGCGTGTGAATTGTGACACTTTAAAATTTAATGTTTGTTTATGGGTTTTGATGTCAAGCCCTTTTTGAAAGCGAAGCTTGGACTGGTATCTTGATAAGTGTTGATTTTATTTGAAGATCGTAGAGATATTACAGCCATGTATGGTGTTACCGAAGTTCCACGACGAATAGAGACACCATATCAAAATATCATAAATCTTATTCTTAATTACAAAAGATCAAATTAACGCAGTGGTCAATTTACTTGTTGTGGGTTTGTTGTTTACACAGAACATATTAAGATATTTTGCCCATAGTAGTACAAAATCAGGATATTTCAAGCCCATTGCGAATTCCTAATACAGCTAAAAAGGTACTGAAAACACCGCTATACGCAACGATAAACCGCATTCACATAGCTAGCTTCGTGCGTACTTTTGACATCACGATATAAAAACTAGTGAACTATGTAACAAGTGCATGTAATAGTCTATTTACGTCGATCATATGCAAGTCATAGACCCGTCAGGAATGTGTGGGCACGCGTTATTATGAAGTAATCGCGTAATTGACGTAATAATCCTATTACTACACAGAAATCGATCGAAAAAAAGCCGCCATTAAAACGCTATTCAAAGAGTTCCGTTGCCTTTTTTGTACACACTTGTTTCTTAGACTAGTTTACATTATTGCTTATTTGAAAATAATAACTTAAAATAAACTAAATACATTTTAACTACGACGAAAGTATGATTTTAATAAAATTCAACATGTTTAAATAATTAAATGTGTTCATATAAAATAAAAATTAATTAATAAAAGATTCTAATTTCAAATTCGTGTAGTTATTTTGACGTAGGTATTCGTGACGCCATGACAGCCGTCTTAAATTTTGTACTATAGCGTTATAATGCAAAAGCAACCGGCATTGATAATTGCTGGCAGGTTGTTACCCCGCCATATTTCACAACATAGTTACACATTCAGTTTCGGAACGTGCAAATGTTAGCTACTGGTTTCATTCATAGTTTTTTTGCTCGCTTGTTACAAAATGAGGTTTATCTGCTACTGATAATTTCCAGTGAACGGAGTTTGTTGCAAAGATCGTGATTGCGTTGAAACAACTCGTTTATTTGTAGTGTTGATTTTGTTATTTATTAAATTAGTGTTTAGATAAAAACTAACTCGTGTTTTTGTCGTTAATTGCAACATTGCTTTATTCGTTTAGATTTTTTTATTGATAACCGAGTTCTTTATAGTTCTTTATAGTTTTCTGCATTTTGAAAATATAAATTTATATTTATGTTTTATTATTGTTGACTTCTGCTGTCTTTCCCCAAAAATAATGAGTATCAGTGGACTTACGAAAATAAGCTTGACATGTCCTTGAAATTATTCTCTCTGATACTTTAACGATTAATTCTTCAGAGTAAACAACATTTATATTGATAATTGCGATTCCTTACACTTTATGTACACTTAAACACCGGATATTAATAAATTGAGGACACATTTGTCACGATTATTTCACTATATTATTTATATTCACGCAATTAACAGATTAATTAATTCTCACGTATCTATTTTCATGCCAATCAAGAAATGGAACCGCGAATTTAATATTAACAAATGTAAATAAATACTATTGATGACCTAAGATCATAGAACTAGGCATCATTGAAATAATTAATTCACTTACTTTTTTAATTACGTCTACACTTCAAATTTCAAACTATACCTGTGCAACCTCCCAAATATACGTTAAAATATTTCTATACATATTTAGTTTAGAAACCTTAATATGACAAACTGAAACCTATTATAATTTGTTAATTGTTCTTAGACGAGAAGCAAAGCAATCTTCATTCAACAATTCAAGCTTACTTTGTGGCTTAAGAACAGTTACAGTACGATGCAAACTTAATGGCGGCTCTGAACACGAGGCTTCTTGCTGCTGTGTAACAAACTTATGCGCCAGCGGGGGTGCGGGGCAAGGTACTGCGCAGCATTTAGCTAACTTCAGAGCCTCCACCTTTAACAAATAAGGAAAATCCATTTATTGAAGAACGGGATAAAGTAACATTAAAAGTAATAAAGAGCCTGGAAACTGAATGAATACATCATATAAATGTAACCAGTTGTACTCGGATCGCACGTGTGAGTCCCAATCGTGGGTTATGCAATACTCAGTACTGATGTGTGCAAGGGATGAACTGTAAGATATTGTGATCTGGAATAACACGTATCTAATAAAAAATAACTTGACAGTCATTGCTTTAGGTACTGTTTTATTTTCTTAGATAGACTAATGATATAATGATTGATTGACAAGGCGGCTTTAAGTAGATATATTGGAGCGCCGTTTGTACGATCAATTTTCTAATTTCGCATTTAAATCATTATTGAGACTGTAATTAATTTCACTGCTAGACAGAAATGCCTATACCTTTTTTTCTCATCCGTGTGAGACTGAAAATCTGCCTATATTGTCAAACCATCATATTGCTCCTGAATTGCAAATTAATATAACAACTAAACAGTAATAAGCTTATAACTTGTACTTAAACTTGCTGCATGTAAGCACTGGTGTTATCGTGGTGAAAGGAAATCAAAATATCACATGTTACCCGCCGGCTGGTCCCTGCGCAGTGGTCACTACTGCGCATGCGCGACTCAACTTGTACTTATTAACACCATTACTTACCGGTTTACCGACTGCATCGCCTCTGAAGCACCGACAAACACTTAAATGTAGGGATTTTGAACAGATATGACACACATTTTAAGGTAAATTGTGCCGAAAACTGTCATTCTACATGAATGAATTGACCCTTGATAATACAGTTTTAAATATTACTATGACGATTAAAATGAAGATACAGCAAAACATGTCATCTCCGAGGAATTTGGAAATACATTAAATGGTCATTAATTGATGAGTTCATTAGGAATGTAGGTCATTGCGCGTATTAGTGATCAATTATAATCGTCACTGTAATAAGCTGAGATCGCTGTCATATACTCTTGTTCTATCATTATTTACAACGTGTTCGATGTCTTGCGTGTCAACAAACTGTATGACAGTCAGTTCGAATAAAAAATGTGGCTGTCATCCAGTCAGCGAGACTGTTTTAGTTAGAAAAATTGAAGCCAACAGAAACTGTCGAATAATACTTCTTATTAATTTTTAAACTATCGCGCTGCACGGCATGTTTATAGAACTATAATTTACAGTCAGTCGCAAGCAGACGAAGATGATTCTGCTTGCGACCGCGGCCGGTGTAACCGGGTCAAAACATCAAGCCCTAAAAATATATTTATGCATGTACGCACTTATTCCTATAAGTACTATACAATACTTCTTACAAGTTCATATTAATATGCTGGATCTAAATATATGCTGAATTTGATAAATAATATCAATAAGTTGATAAGTACAGGTATCAGGGCAGTTTGTAAGCCATTGCAGTATTTGGGAAGTGAAATTTGACTACCGGTTCTGGCCAGTCGCCGCAAGTGCGATGCAGCCACGCAATCTGATACTTGTTCTTCGCGAACGACGTATTATTATCGAAACAATCCATTCAATTGTAACATGAAGTATTATAACAGATTCTTAATATTAAAAAAAAGAAGAATGGCAGTTTGTACTGACTTACATACCTACAATGCAAGACAAGTTAAGGATAATATGAGTAAATAAAAAAAATTAAATATGTATACAACCACACAAGAAACCTCCTCCTTTTTTTAAGTTGGTTAAAAATAGGCAAGTTTAAGTAATTTTGAGGACGATGTCGTCACACACGGCGGAAGATCGCCAATACACCCAATGTAGGTAATCCTCATTGCACAACAAATTGATTAATTACAACCGGTCGCAGTCGCAGATTAATTGTTACGTGCGTTTCCTGGCGAAGTAATGTAGCTTTATGTAATAAGCCAGTCATCGCTGCCATCGCTTTGTGGAACTTTGATTTGTAATTAAGAATGTGGTTGTATTACTTTGCTTGGTACAATCACATAACATATTGTGTTTTATTTGTAAATGTAAAAGTAATTAATTGCCTTTTATGTGACGATTCTTGTGGCGTAATGTTTTATTACTAGTGATCGTCTTAGGTTGTTGTATGTGACTCGCGGTAGGTACATCATGATTACTTGCAGTAGATTCTAATCTGCCTACTTTATGACGTCTTTAAACTGATCTCTGGTCAACGACTGTTGCATCAGATTAGTGTGGGACCCTGCAGTTGGCAGCCGCTGCAACACAGCTTGCCAAACTTGCAGTCAAGCAGACTACTAAGTAGGTGTTAAGTGGCGCTTATCTAGACACGCAAAGGAATCTTGCTAATTTTGTGTCATCGTCATTACTTTCATCCCGGAATCATCCACTGAGGACCCATCCAGCATTCTTTCATTCTGTTATTCGCTATTTAATTATAGACTTACCCATGTTATTAATTATGTTTTGATCTCTAATTAACATACTTAATTCCTAAATAAATAATCTTTAAGTTGTTGTTTTTAGCAAAATTAAGAGTTTTAATAATTTGAATTTATTTTTCGACATGGATCGGTCATTCAACTTTCGTCTAAACTCTTGTTTTCTTCAAGTTCTTAGTAATTAATTGTCTTTTTTTTCTGGTGACTTTGCTCTAAGTTTTTTTTTAAACCAGGGCAGTTTTCCTTGTTAATTGTTTAGTGAATTAATTCGACATAGCACTGAATAGCACAGAAAATGCGGAAAATCGTAACTAAAAGATTTTGAATAGAAGTTTTAATGTGAGTTTGCGGAAATATGTGTCCACTGACATGACAAAACTATTAAATATATTTTTACGGAACCTTACAGTGTGGCTATACAACCTATCTGTAACTTATAAGTAATAATGCTTTATTATATCAACTCATTTAATTACTTAAGACTTACAATTAATTATTAAGCTTAGCATCTTTTACGCACAAACGCACTTCGCCCGCAACTAATTAAGAGTAATAATTAGTGAAAAGTGAAAACGGTTGCCATCAAGTTATCTTAACTATTAGTTAACTATTAGCTATCGACGTAACATCGATGGGATGGAACGAACCATGCTGTCACACCGCTTCGAGTTATTACAATAGCCATGGTTATTACCATAAAAAACTTCAAGATTGTAATTTTAGAAATAATACAACGCTGATGTTGTTTTGTTACTTTTCAAAATAGAAAAGTTACGGCGCGAGCATTGATCGACACGCTTGCTCTCTGCGGGTTGGCGATTTCAGATCTCAAATTTTGGAATCCTGGTTTCCTCATGATGCTTTCCTTCACCGTTTGTCAGAAGTGTCTTAGAATAATTAAGAAAGTACATATAACTTTGAAAAGTTACATTGGTACTTGCCTGGGTTCGAACCTGCAAACTCGTGCATACAAATCCGTTCATTGAACCGCTAGGCCACCACGACTTCAATACAATAAAGTAAATGAGGAAAAGCAATATGTTTAATTGTCCATATAACAATGATACTTATTAATAAAAAACCTAGGAAATGATTAATTAATAGCACTAGAAAATTATTAATTAGCTAATGTAGATTTGAAACTCTTTGAGGTTTTAAGATATTTGTAAGATAATAATTATTATCACCACAAAGGTTTCATTATCTAACTCTCATATACCTACGTCATTCACTCAATGAAAGAACGAAAGTAGCTCGTAGACCTGTTCAATGATCAATCGTTGAATATTTTTTGTGACTTTCACTCTTATCAATACTCTGGATACGTGACCATTGTGGTGTACGTGAGACCAGAAGGGTTAAAACCATGTTTACTACCATTCATTGTAGTAGCCAGATTTTTTTGCGTTTAGCTAGGCAAAAAGCTTATTTCTATCAAACTTTGTTTGATAGAAATAGGCTTTTTGGACTGTAAAAAGGGTTGTTTAAGAAGGAGGAGGTTCAATGCTGGACTGAAAGAATCTTTTTCCTAGAGATTATCATTTTCCTTTTTATAAATACATAGCTAGTTAGAGTAGAATTGATTTAAAGAAGAATTGCCTAATACCTTATCTTTCAGAAGATGTAAATTGATAAACGAACGTCTTGTTGGCTTTTTATTATGTTTTAAGGTTATGTATGGCCAATTCGTGAATTATAGCAAAGAAATAATTAGATAAATAAACGAAATTATACATCAATCAATAAATAAACATAGTCCAAAAAATATGCGTTACATTTTCGTCCGTTACTCGCGAAAAAGTGCGTAACTGTATTTTTGTTACTTTCATCGTTTGTAAATATGAATTAATTTTACCGTTTATAATTACCGATCGGTCTCGACTGTCACACGAATGTCACCAGCTGGTACCATGGAGACATTCACATCACGTGACGTATGTACCGTGATTCGTACATTGACGTGCGTATAATTGTGCGGTATTTCGTCTTTTATTGCTCTTCAATATTGTCTTGTTACTTGCGGTATTTTAATAAATAAAATGCTTAATAGATTCATTCAATTGTTCATGTTAATACTTATTTGAGAATAATTTATGACCTAGAGTCCATGGCTCGTGTTAAGAATTCAATCATAGTAAATTAATTTTCATCATAAATGATAGGTACTAATGATATGTATAAAATACTTCAATTTCGTGGCTTGTACCAAAAGTAAAGTTACAAAATATCATAATATGCACGTTGAAAAGTGGGCCACGGAGAGCCGCTTCGCTACGTTGAATGTAAGAGGAGAAATGCATGGAAAGGTGGATGAAGTATGTCAGATGATGGATGTTGAGACAAAAATTAAGAAAGGTATGCTGAGGAGGTTTGGCTATGTCGAGGGAACGAATGAAGAACGATTGACGAATAAAGTGTATAAGGCGAGTGTGAATGAAAACATGCCAGGTCAAGAGTACCATAAACCGAACGGCATGTATGAAGGGAAGAATGAAAGTGGATAAAGCGAAACAAGTGTGTAAGGATCGTAGCAAGTGGAAGGAAGTGGTCTCTGCCTACCCCTATAAGGGAAAAAGGCGTGATTATATGTATGTATAATATGCACTCAGTGAAGTGAATAGTTTATTACTCTTTAATATAAAATCTCGAGTATCAAACCTGCAACCTTTACGCGGA
Organism: Autographa gamma; assembly: GCA_905146925.1. NCBI lineage: Eukaryota > Metazoa > Arthropoda > Insecta > Lepidoptera > Noctuidae > Autographa > Autographa gamma. The sequence continues at coordinate 681,436 of LR989850.1, forward strand.
GGCCATTGCGGCCATCCACCCGCGTCATTCTGGTCATCATTCTATTAGTTTTAATCCTTTATCTTTGGTATCGTATTACCTTATAGCTGGTATAAATGTTCCGAGTCTAGGTCATATCGATTGCATCGCCACGCTCGCTATTTCTGGATCACGATCTTATTATCACGAAATATGTAAATGTATTAAAATAAATTTATGTTATTAAAATGTTCTACTGCGCCTGTGTAGTTCCTTGCAAAGGGTAGACGCTATTTCCTTTGCTAGTGTCATAAATATCATATTATTTGATATCTTCATTACCTACCTGTGTATTACTGTCTCATATTTGTATGATTTTACTATGTAAGTATACTACATTCTACTACTGCATTCAATCCTTATATTTTTAGTATGTAAAAAGTTTAAATGCAATAAACAAACTTAACTGTCAACTAAATAAAGCGAACTCATACTCTCTTGTAAAACTCAAATCTCCATTACCGAATGCCCTTTAGGCGTACAATGTTATTAACAACTAAACCGCTTCAATTAGAAATCAAAGTAATTAGTTCTCATTGCGCAGGGTGTGGCTGATCGATGGCGGCTTGTTATCATCTCATTACAACTGTCACTCACCACTCAATAATAATCACAGAATTAACACTGACCTCTCTTACGTCACTTTGCTATTCATATTATTATAATATATTTAGTTTTGTTTAATGTGTCTCTATATTTTATGCTTCTTGAGCTTATGATTTTCTTTCGATATCTTATTAAATTCTATCTTATATTAAATATCGCGAAAGTTTTGTTAAAAATATGCTGAAACGCCAGTAAAAATCAAACTTATAGCATGTGTTCGTTGAGTGTCGTCAAATTACACCAGTAATATCAAAAAATCTTAGATAATCGGCACTAGTCTAGGACGAACCTTATTAAGTAGACCGCTAAAGTGTAAACAAATTCGCGTGCCCAAACTAGAGACAGTATTACCTTAACTAATAACTTCGCTATGAAATGTTTATCTCTGAATAACCTATATGTAACAGTTACTCATTAACTAATAACTTGTTGACTATGAAATGTTTATCTCTGAATAACCGATATGTAACAGTTACAGTATCGGTAACATAACGCTGTTACGTTCGTATGTCGAGGTCGACGGCCGATGTGCTGCGCTCTGAAATTTCACTTTCGATCGGTTCGTCTGGACCGTGGTCCGTCGCATCGGGTGTAGGGCTGACACTTCTCGTTAAAATGCTGATATATGAGAGCTTTTATTGCAAATTGTATTCAGTTTTTCATTTGTGGATTGGTGATATTATTGGTTGTTGTGAATTTGTATAGGTTTAGTAGTAGATAATTCCGCTGTTTTTGCGAAATTATTAATACACATTGTATGTGTGTATAGCCAAAACTTGACTAGACAATTAAAGCTTTATATAGGTAGATAATTTATCAATTAATTTAATTAATCTGTTACTATTTATGTTCAACTTTCCATTTGATATAAAAGCAGATATCGATTGAAAGATAACGGGTGACAGCCCTGCACGGTTAGCAACTTACGAAGGAATGCTGTTAATTAATTATCCGAATGTTTGCTATCCGTACTTTCTAAATTCGAGAGTTCTTATAATTAAACTATTGGTAACATATCCGAATGTGTTTAAAATGAGTAATCCATACTTCAAAATCGAAATTAATTTGACGGTGAAAAGCTCAAATATATTAAAAACATAGATGTCTTGATCGTTGTAAAAGTTCAAAGTTAGACACTTGAATTTTACCAACCAAAACGATGAATACCTTAAGCAGATGTCTGATTGGTTATTTAAATTGTAGTATTAGTTATAAATTCATAAAGATAAAGATAAAGATAAAGATCATTTTATTTGTATAAACATGAGTATGTACCTACTAAGTAGCACAGGGTGTTAAAATACAATCAATTGCACGTTCATGTTTTGCCTATGAGGCGTACAAATATAAAATAGGGGTTTTGCCCAAATATTATTAAAACAATTTATACAATAAGACTAACTTAACTAATTTCACACTTACAAACACAATTACACACTACAAAAAGCTTAAATTAAAGCAATATATCTACTTACTATATATATATATATATGTTTTATTAATCTATACACTATAACAATTATCTAGGCAACTTACAGGTTACTGTCATTTAAATAATCTTTAACATTATAGTAACATTTTTCAATAAGCAAATTAGAAAGAGTTTTTTTAAATTTCTTATCAGTTAGTTTTTTGATTGAGTCGGGCAGTTTATTATATATCGTCGGTCCCATTGACATATGGCTTTTTTTTAACAAAGCGGTATTATAGCCTCCTGTGTAAAATAAATTTTTATAATGTGATCTCATGGGTCCTGTACGTTTTCTTATATCTGCTAATGTAGTAAAAAGATGTATATTTAATTTGACAAAAATAGCTAATTCTAATATATAAATGGACGGGAAGGTTAAAATTCGTAGGGACTTAAACACCGGCTCACAACTATCTGTAGTTTTAAGACCAGTCATTGATCGTAAGCAAGCCTTTTGTGCTTTGAATATTGTTTCTCTGTCGCTGCAGTTACCCCAGAATATGATCCCGTATCGTAATACGGAAGCTACTATGCCATGATAGGCCACTACAACAGTATTTAATTTTACTTTTTGCGTTAATTTGTATAGAATGTAGGCTGATTTATTTAATTTTTTACAAACTTGTTCTGCAAAAATTTACTATGTGTAGTTGTTTCTATTTGCTGATTATTATACTGTACACTAACATTATCAGGTTGCAATCGTTGAAAAAAATGCATTACTTTCGTTTTATCTAAATTTATTACTAAATTATTTCTATTCAGCCAATTTATTAGTGTTTCCAATGTCTCGTTAATATCGTTTTCGTAAGTTGCTATATTTTTGCATTTTATTATTGCAGTGCTGTCGTCAGCAAATAGAACCATCGGTTGATTTATCTGGCGAGGCAAGTCATTTATGTATAATAGGAATAGTAGGGGTCCCAGGACACTACCTTGGGGTACTCCATATTTAATCACTCTAAATTTAGATAAATATTTAATTTCGCGTTTCGTTTTTGTGCAAATTCTAGCTATTTCTGTGTATTGTTTTCTACCTGTAAGATAAGACTTAATTAAATTTAAAACATTACCTCTTATGCCGTAATCATATAACTTGTTTAGAAGAATATCATGTTTTACGTAATCGAAAGCTTTTGTCATATCGGTAAATAATGCGCATATAGGTGTCTTTTGGTCGACATTTATCATAATGTTTTCGAGAAGGTCATATATAGCCATGTTTATATTTTTATTTTTACGAAAGCCTTTTTGCTCTTCACATAAAATGTTATTATTATTTAAGAATGTATAAATTGAGTGGTAAATAATTTTTTCAAAGACTGGAAAATATTGATATTAGAGCTACGGGTCTATAATTTGACATATCATTTTTATCATTTTTCTTGTGTAAAGGTTTTACAAATCAGTTTTACATATTAGTAGCGATATCTGTTAGATAGGAGTCTTTGATCAAAATTATAAAATAATATAGTTTTCATGAACACCTTTTTACTGTAGACCCAATGACCCATCGAAACTTTTAATTTCAATAACCATTAAATGCATTATTTATCCAGACCATCTTAATAAGCTTTTTCATAATAACGGTGTAAGTACACTATCGCGTAATTAAACAGTGTATCGAAAGTGTTGTGTAAGGTGCGCCCGCGCAGCCCAGAGGTCGGCAGTTACGTCACTATGCGGTTCGGGTGTTAAATGTGCACATATGGTTTTTATTACACGTTTTGTTAACATCGACTTTATTATGCAATTTTGATGATTATCGGATTTTATTATTTTGTTGAGATGATAAAATTATGCCACCTTGACACTTTTAAGGTGTTAGCTTGTAATAAAATTTTAATAATTTCACGATGGAGAATAAATTAAAACTGAACATTATTGACTTTTGACATAACCTACAATTTTCAGAGATCTTGACGAGTTTATGACTTACATTATATTTTCTTTGCAGGTCTTGGATCGGGTAGCAGCGGCTGCGCACGCGCATGATACGTGACCGACAAACTTTAAAGGTACGCTCAGTTACTTACTGTTACTACTTAGTACTTGTAATAGCACCAGTTGGTGCATATTGAAATGTATACTATTTTATCTGTTAAGAAACACCCAGTAAATTGCCATTACTATAATAGTTTTATAAACTTTTACACGTATTCCAAAGTTATACAAAACCGTCAAATGAGGCTAATAGAATTTGATTATATGTATAGACAAAGAAAAACCAAAATCAAGAAAACCGCAACATGAATGAAGACATAGTTTTTCCTCGAAACCCTTTAAAATCATGAATTATTTAGATTACCTAAACGCAATTTAACCTGGTATTTAATTAAGATATAAACATCCTTTGCTGAACGTTAAAATAGGTGTGAAATCCAATCAAAGTATCCTCGGAATAAAACTAGATAATTTACGAGAACCCACTGAAATAACCGGAAACTTCATTTATAGTGTAATTATATTGTCGATTGATTTAGTTTTGGCAGCTCCGCCTTATGATTTCTCACTTATTATCGGAACGAGTTCGATTAAAACAATAAACCTGAAGATGGTAAGATAGGTTAAAAACATCCAATAAAATTAAAAAAGTTCGTGCCGTGCCTAATACCATATATACTCGGTATGCACAGAAAATTATGATTTAATTAACCACAGAACACATACACACCCAGTATGTCCTCAAATTAAGATTCTATTCTTGAAACGGATACAACTCGGTGACAATTCAATTGTTTCATCAGCACTCGAATTGCAAAGAATGCTGAGCACTGAAGATCTAGATGTTGTGGAAACTTGCATATCAGGTCATGACACAATAGTTCTCATGCAGTACAGCATATGGGAACTGAGCTGCATTGTCGTGGGACAATCTGGTGCAGATCCAGATCTGTGACACTATAATTACAGGGTCGATGAATATTATGTATTAAGCCACATTGTACAGTAGTTAAGTCGTCACATTGTAGAGCAGTTTAGTCTCTATATCCATGGCTTAAAATGTGCTTGAAGTGATTATGAGAAGTGGTCTGAAATTCAGGCAGTCCTTTTTCTGGTAGATCTAGATTAGGTACTTAACTCTTTTTAAAGGAGCTAAAAGCTGAGGCCACTAAAACATAAATTGACCGACTAACCAAGTCACGTACAAAATCAACTGTAAATGTAACCCAAATCTCTTTATAGTAAACTGCAAATAATAACATATTTCTCACGAACACATTAATCAATTGCTTGTCAAATAGGACCCCGAACAATAAAGGCAGTCAAAATTTCAATGACCAGGGCTTTGGGCCTTATTGCACAGTGATTTATAACTCCTAAAATATGTTCAGTGCAAGAATTTCAAATTGTATGTCATGATTGTGGGATTTTAAGATCTGGATTATTTACGAGGTTTCAGGTTCGATTATCGCATAATAGTAGCCGTGACATGTTTTGACAAAGTGCTTGATTGTAGTATAATAATCCTTTTCGACAATATTGAAATATTTTCGCACTTTTCTGAGAGAGCCTGATTTATTTATCTCTATTCACACAGTTTCTAAAGTTCGGTTAGCTTGCTTAAATATATTATCTTTTCCTACTATTTGTCTATTTGACTCAACACATTGCTATCGAGTATTTACTAAGGACATTGATCAGTCCCAAAACTTTCAGTCGACCCTGAAACAGATACATTTAGTTTTACCCAAAGCAACTAATATTTAACAGTTTTCCTTCTAAATTGCCATCGTCATCCAAAGAAAGCTCCGCTAAGAATTCTTGACGTGAAGCCTGCATATTAATTAAGGCTTGATTTCGCTCTAGAAATAGCTGAGATAGTCAGCCGCGAGATGTATCGGGTTCCCAGGCAGCATCGCAGGCAGCGTCGCAGGCAGCTGGCCGTGTATCGCCACCTCGCATCTGTGCCCGCGACTGATTGGAATGCCCGCCAATATTTGTATTGCCGGCTGAGGTGTAAGTCTTGAGAGCGTTGCCGATTGCAGCTCTTTTGATGCTTTTTGGTGTTTCTGACGAATCTTCTGGCTAATCAGTTTTTGAGCTTGTATCTACACAGTTTAGTAACACTATTACAATCTATAGTGTTAAGTTCATTTATTTTTTCAGTAGCAAGAAGCTTGCTACCTGGATGTCTCAATCTTGTTACACTGTTTATGTGTCTTTGCCGTCGTGGCACCGAATAATTGACTTGGCGCCTTGATCCTAAGCTTAATCTGCCGAAAGTAAATTCTAAATGGTTGACTGAATAAAACGTACTATTAACCGCGGTCGCTCATAACTCTGGCCCTCCGTCATAAAATCGTCCGGGACGGCGCACGCGCTCCGCGTAATCTCAGCCATCGATCCTTGTTAATTGATCACCCGCACCTGTCCGGCGGCCGTCCGAGCCGTCCGAGCCGGCCGCGCTGTCCGGACCGGACGCGGCCGCTGTCCGGTGGCTGGCCATCTGGCCGGGGCTGGCCAGCGCCGCGTGCCTCCACTATCTCATCTTCCACCTTTAATATTAGCCGCGTATTATCTTTCGCTTCTACTTATTCAACTTATTTACGATAAACAGGTTTCGTATTGAATGAAATTATTCACGCCATTTTATGCGTGTTTCTCTTATGAATATTACTCAGAAAGTGTTAATGAATTATCTCTTTTTATTTGTTACTACGGCTTTACGATTGGTGTTTAAGAACCCGTTTACACAGTGGCTAAGTTGCCAAGCGTCGAGAGATTAATATGCACTCGTGCTCGCCGGAATATTAAAGCTCCCTATGAATATTCAAGATTCTATACGAACCAGTTTATTTTCAAATATATGGATGTAAAACCAATTAATCAGTAAGTATATGGAAATACTGATTAATAGTATTGTGTTGACATTCTGGAAAAAAAAACCTGTACCTATATCTGCAATCCGTTTCCGTTACAAAAATAAAATGTTATTAGCGCAAGTGAATAATGTAAGCAAACTATAAGTTACACAAATAACTGCATTTTCTAAAGTGGGTCGAACGTGTGTGCGTCAAAAATATAACGCCATATAAATGACAATTTGTAATTCGTACGACTTAGCGTGGAGTAAGATTTTGTCTGACCATTTAACGAGCTATTAAAAAACAAAAGTATAATTATGGTTAATTAAGTAACTTCAAGAAACGATGTCTTTACAAAAAAATCGTATGCAGGGAAACTTGACATAAGATTTTTATGTGTTGACAAGTCGTATAATTACAAACATTCCAGATAATAGATTTAGGAATACAAAATAATCATTATTTTAAACAGTTTTCTACGTGTTTTCCAATCTGAGTACCTATTGTACCATTTTATTGCGATGGAGGCGAACCCTTCTCCTTCGTCTTGGCTACGCCTTCTAACACTTCACATTTAGCAAAGTTTCATGTAATAATCTTTGAAACGTATGGTTTTCAAGAGAGAAGTTCATAGTTTTGTCACAAGATAATCACGACATTTAGCTGTGGTCTCTGGTGTAATGCACTTTGTGCTTACTATTAGCAATCGTGTTGACGCAACAACCAATAAACAAGCAATTAAACAAACACCTCGTACGTGAGCAACAACACTTACATACTCGTACAATTTACATACAAATTGATACAAGTACCACTCGCTAATCCAAGTAACATTAGGAAACAACCGATGAGGAAGACAATACATTACAATCAGGATATAACAGATTATATTCATTATTCATAGATACAAAACTTTACCCTTGAATAGAGCAAAATATAATTGCATAATGGCTCACGCAAGTTGAATGCGCCATTAGTAAAGTGGCGAAGTGGCGAAAAAGTTGAGTGAAACAATAGGTGCGCGCGCGCCGGCCGGGTTCGCGAACAATGAGCGAGGAGCGCCGCGGGCAGCGGAGCGACCACCTGACCGGCGCGCGCGCACCGAGGAGGAGCCACGGACACTGCGCACTGCCGCCAATAACTCATTAGATGGAGTTAATTTTAATATGGAAAGAAATTGGTATGATTAGTCTAGATCATGAAGTGGGCCGATAAAATCAGACTTATACGTATTCCTGCCATTGAAAACTTTCATTTTTCAGATGGATTTTAAATTGATTCATGTTGAGAAGCATGGCCGTTTCGTGTCTAATTCATTATATTGAAAATTTTGAGCTTCTGAAAGCAACTTCTGAAGGCCTAACGTATCATTTTGCGGCACTTACAAAAATTTAAATTTAATAACCCGGAAATTGATTCTAACGTCAAATAATAATATCGTAAGTTCGTTTATATTAAATCGTCGGCTCTCAGGATACCACATCAACCTAGCTTCGTAGGTCGGATGGTTGCGGGCTAGCTATTAGAGCGTTTGGTAGACAATATGGGAGATGTTAGATTGCGTCCATTGTTCCGGCGTCGCCTGCCGGCTGCCGCGCGGCAAAAAGAGCACGCTGCGCCCGCGCAGGACCACACCGAGCTGTGGGTCACTAGAGAACACCATGTATAAGTAGTTGGAACATTCCTCGCCATTGTAGTTTGGGAATGCAACAAAATGAACAACAATGTCTCAGTTTACACGTTTGGTTTGCGAGCATGCGCCGCTCGAGCAGATATGGTTACCTTAAGCAGCAAGTGGAGGCTCAGAATACAAAAAGGACCATAAATCCTTTACACTTAATATGTCAACAAATAAAGTTGCGACGACTGCTCGATAATTTAAAGTAAGTGTAAATTCTAGTACGAAAGTATACTATTTACAGTGAAGTGTAAATGACACTGACTACACTTATAAAGGTAACTCAGTTAAAAAAGTAAAACAAGATCAAGGCGTTTAAGTATTTTTCTTACACACACTTACATCTATACCATCGACAAACAGTGCATCAGGAAATATCCGCTTAATCCTTCGACCAATTTCCTCCGTTAAAGTCCATTATATCTTCACTCAGCAACCAGGTGGTTTCATCCGATCATTCATTAGATTACTCTAAGCCGCTAATCTCCACAAAAATCGCAGCTCCATCTGTCGGTACTAATTCAAACTTCTAAAATTTCCTGCACACGTTTCCTGGAGTCCTGATTGACAAATAGATATGAGAAACTTAGGGTTGACTAGTTTTAAACGTTTAGCTCCGTAGTCATTTATTCTGTGCTTTATAAATTAAAGTTTTTAAATTATAATAATTTTATAAATTATTTTCATAAACTGCATCAACACTTGAATTTTACTGTTTAATTATTATTTTTTGCTTTTTTTATTCGTCTCCCACTTGCTGTTTGAAACCAAATCCAGGACGATCCAAAAAGTGTTAAATGATGGAGCTTGGAAAATCATCAACAAAGTAATAATTTCCCCAGCGTGTGCAATCCTAGCTAAAGACCAGAGTACGCAGTATGCGGTAACTTGAGCGAATCGTCGCACGCGCCGATTGATGTACGAGCAGGAAGCTACGAGATAGTCGCGGCTCACGTTACTACAGCTATATATAGACCATAGAACTATGTGCCTTACTGTCGAGATTAAACTTAGGAAATAGAAACATGTAATGAACTGATCATCGCCGTCATAATCAGCTATGTCTAACGCACTTTACCGGCAATGATTTTCAGTTTTTACTATTGAATGGAGAATTCAAAAAAGCTCGTTCATTTTACTTTACTAAAGAGAAAAAAATGTTTGATCATACAAGGCCAATAAACGTACGGGGAAATAAAAGGTGACTTCTATTAAACTAATGCTCGATCGCGCCGAAACATGTTAATTTTCTCTACAGTCATCAGTTCGATCTCATTGTCTGTCTCCGGCCACCTGACAATCCACTGTATCTGTAACTCCTCACCTCCTATATCCTAAACTACAATGCACATCCTTACAGCTCCAGCTAATTTGGTTATCTCCACCTTCAGGCCCTTTTGTGTGGCATTTTTACTCACCACCACTTGCATAGTCATTGACGTGTTAATATTTATATGAAACTTGAATTATGAACCCTAAGCTCATAATTTCAAAATTGGATTTCGATCCATCATTTTGTATTGTTGTTTTAATCCCATGATTATCGCAAAGTCGTTATGAGAATGAGTAATCGATTTTTTGGTCTTTTGTATCGAGAAATCAGGGATCAATTTAATTATCGATTACATGTGGGTAATTTTTAATCAGGCTATTGTGTGCCTTGATATGTCGAAAGAAAAATAATAACGCATTTAATTGTGGACCACCTTGGAGTTTGTAGTGTTTTCTTTCTTACGCTTTATTCAATACGTTCAAAGCTTTTATTCTGATAATATACCTACTTTATTCTTATGTATTGCAATACGTTTCTCTCGGGAATTCAGTTCAGGTCAGGGAATTCCAAAATTCCTTTGTAATGAGGTTGTCTCTACAAATAAAGCCTTAGTGTCTCATGTATCAGTAGCCGCGAGAATCACCCTTGCTCTAAAAATACACTGTCATGTATTTATTACATTCTGCAATCTTGCGTTGCATTCCTTGCATTTCTCGCATTCGAAGTGGATCGAATCGGCGATTGGGTTGTCGACGTTCTGTCCGGCTTCTCTTATTTCTGTATTAATTTTAAAAAGTCACTCTGCGATGTGTAACCTTTAATATTCTCTTAACAAAAACTCGCGATGCGTCCGTGAAATTTCCCTGCGCACGGCGCTGCCATCTGGGCTTATTACGCTATGTTTATTGCCTGACATTTCAGTTCGTTTATCTGCAAAAACGCCTGTATATAATTCCAAGAACTGCGTGTATTACACTGGCCACAGATTAAAAATAAATCTTAATATACTTATATAAAAGTTCTCACAAAACAAAGCCGTATTAACGTATACAAAAGAGGTTTTGTCCGTCCGTCAGTTGTACAAATAATGTGACATTTTAAAATAATTGCCGGAGTGTTTTTGTGGAGATTCCCATTGTTACTTAAAGCGCAACCAATTACTATGTGGAAGAATGCTCGTTTAATCACACCACGGGTAATTATTAAAAATAAGCAAAATTTCGTTTTTTCGTTTGTAAGTGTTTTCGTAATTAGGGTGGAGTATAGCCGGTGCATTAGCGAGCCGCCAGTAGGCTATGCGTGAGGATAATTGCTTTACTCTTTTTTTTATGATTGCCCCAAAATTGCGAGAGAACTTGCCTTGGGGACAAGTGCAGGAGTATCATTATCTAATTCAAATGATTCGTTACAAGCGTCGTACATTCCTGAGCCTACCAACTTACCTCGAGCGGCCTTCGCGATGCAAGAATGCCACTTAATATTATTGCGTAAGAGAGGCTTTTCTCACACTCGTTCTATTTTTGTTTCTCTTCGATCTGATTCTATATTTAAAACCTTGACGGTCTTTATAAACAGCACTGCATGTACTTAAGTTCATGGGATAATTCTAACAATACGCTGTACACAATCCTTAGAATAAATCCTTTTTTTAAGATTGTAATCACAACGGAAGCTGTTCAGCAATAAGATGTTTAAACGAGATATGTTTTTCTATTAGCGGTTGGGTTAAAGAAAAAAGAATTTGCAAACAGAATGAGAAGTGAATGAGCCGCGGTAGTCGGGCCGACTTGATTATCATAACAGGGACATATTAATACATCAGCGTGTGACGTCGCTCCCACTCCTGCAAAGATGATGTAGGGAACACAATACAGTAAAACAATGGAGGACTCCATACTTCAAATCAAGGCAAATAGTGTAGAGTAAAACAATAGAGGACTTCGAATCAAGGCAATTGGTGTAGAAAAGTAAATAGGTATTAATTAAAAGAAAGAATTAACGTTGTTCGATAGGTATTCCGCAAGGAACCAACTTGGCCCATCTGTATATTCCGGGACATCTCACACACGGTTGTTTGATCCCAAGCTAAGCAGAGCTTGTGTTATAGTAACACAACTGATAACACATACGCATATATTTCTAAATATATACATATTATAGATAAATTATACCCGGACACCGAACAAATGATCGTGCTCATCACACAAACATTTGTCCCGGGTGGGAATCGAATCCACGACCTCCGGTATAGCAGTCAGGGTCTCTAACCACTAGGCCAACAGACCCGTCAATTTACTAAAAGTAATGTTAATATAAATAATTACACCTCTAGTCACTCAAAATTAAGTTTCTAAACTATTGTACACCTAAATACCAGAAAGATTGTCACTACACAGTATAGGCGGAGTAGTTCGTGGAACATCACATCAACTTGTCCTACCGTTATCGTCATACTGTGACACCTTACCTGTTTCGAAGAAAGTGTAGGAGATGCTATTGTCGCTATCACTGTCGGTACCTACTTCTGTATAAGCATACGCCGCCACACACAAGATTGATAGCTTTTTTATTTATCTTGTTAAACGCATGAATAAATTTCGCTTTGCTTGTGGGTAGCACTTTCGTGGTTGCTTCTTGCTGTGAATTGTAATGTGACATTATTGTTATATTCTTGAATGTGTTGGTGTATGATTTTACTCTCGCTGATTTTAAATAATTAGAAAATTATTTTTTGCTTGTCAAGTAATCTGTCACCAGCCCGTGTTAAGAGTTAAATTGATTCATATTATCAAAATCTTTTTGAGTTTTTTTTTATGACATTTCGCGCGTCAATGTTTTAAATGTTTGTTGGGCTTATCGATTACATAATGATAGCAAAGTCATGAAGATTGACTAATAGAACAAAAAAATTGCGTACAATCACACACGCGGCTTAATTTGACCATTTTATTTCTATTACAAATATGTATGCAGAAACTAAAGCAATTATAAAATTGCGTATCTCCAAACTAAATGTGTGTTCGCGTGGGAACGTAAAAGGCTTTTTATATTGCGAAACAGCCTTATATAAGCATAATTATACTATTAATGAATAATAGTAACACCTTTTATAGGAGCTATTAAGGATATTCGCAAAAAACACCAATTAAGTAAAAGAAAAAATACCTTAATCTGATAACATTGATTTTGATAATAAATTAACCTTTAATTACCCCATGTTTAGAATTTAAATTGATTATAATTAATTCACACATTTTTGCAACTCAGAATGCAAAACATGCTTGATTGCTTATTAATATGTGTGGAAACAAAAATGAATATGAAAATATATCGTAAATCATGAATTTTTTACATATTGATTTCTGATTTATTTAATCATTTGTAATTTAAATGGTTAATATGCAAAAACTGGTCACATCTTTGCTATTCTTAGCTATGAGTAGCATAAGCAATAACAAATATTTTTTGATTCGTTTCAATGTTTACTCATACAGATCATGGTGAAATATACTTTTCGTCTGATTCAAAAATGATTTTCAGAAATGGGAAACGAATGCCACCTTAAGCCAAGAAACACCTAAAAAACTGGTGCTATGTATGAGAACATGAAATGTTCCCAGGGAGTGTGGCAACACCGCCGCCCAGCAGCGCAGGAATGTGTCGGTCAGCGGCGCCTGCGCAGTAATGCTCGTAATCATCACAATTACATGCGCCCGCGCCGAACTTTGTGAGAAATTCAATTGTAGCGCCGAACGTATATGGATCAATGACTTTGGTGGCTTATCTCAAATTACCGTCTGACTGACCCGCGATGATATCAATAATTATAACAGGCTCAATTGAATTTATTTAAATCATACCGCCAGCTTTGAAAGCCTTACCGTGAGAAACTGCCATGTCAAGGTTAATAAATTTAAAAAGAATTTTATCAACTTAAGCAACTTTGCTCAAAAGGAACTTCAAATTAACTAATATTTCTGATGAATAAATAAATAGAAACCAGTAACAAATATATTAACGTTAAGATACTTGATCATAAACGATTAAAATCTCATAAAAGTTACTTCTAATTAAATGCTAATTATGTGTGATCGAGCTAAGATAATATAATGTGTGTCAAGTACTCTTACATATAAATATACATTTGTATTCAGGCCACGAGATTTGCTAAAGAATTCTATATACGCCGACATTTTATTCATTAATCAGTATTGGCATAAATAGTCCTATGTATGTGCTGACTACCTTTAATGGGAATGTAAGCCAGGTCAAGTAGCGCCGATTTCGTCGCTAATTTGATGCATTTACATGATACGTGGTAGTTAAATTCCAGGGCAAAGGGATTTTTAAGGATGGCACTTTTTCTAAGCTCTTAATCTTAAAGCTAGTTTTCTTTTCCGAGGAAGACTTTGGGTGAGAAACATTTAAAAAAATGCCTCTTGGAGGTTAATTTCGTATACTTCATATACCAGTAATCCTTCAAAAGTTCAGTCTGTAAATCCAAAATAGACATCGTCAAACTATGTACGATGACTGTGTAACAAAATGGTCAACTCCAATAAATCTAGTATCAGTAAAGAACAAACGAGCATAGTCCCATAGTTCGGAAGTACCAACCACTCGTGTTACACCACAACAAATTCAAATGGAGTGTAATCCGCGAATCGGCAAACACTATCAAGAGCTATTAAGCTGCCAAATGGCGTCCATTACACCGGTCAGAATGCTGCGCTAAGGGCTCCTGCATATACGATACGTTTATGATTGGCGACAAATGTTCTTGGTCATCGCTAGAGTCCATATGTTTTACAATTAGTAAGCTATATTTGGTGCCTGAAGTACGAGTATGTACTAGAGAAATATTATAATTTATGTGGTGTGAGGTTTACATACGGATACACCTTATTACTTTTTCTTTTGTAAGTTAATAATCAATCCCCACTGTTGGTATTGATTAGCCTTCTGATCCAGGGATCACCAGAACCCTGTTTTTACTCCGACAATTTTCTTAATGTTATGTAATCAGTGATTTTTCCTGAAGGACATTGCATGGTTTAAATTGTTTAGTAAACTATTGTGAACTCAACTACTCCTAATTAAAAATTAAGTTTAACCGTCGATATATCAAGTGTCTTATGTGTTTGTGCCCTAAGCCTGTTATTTTCGTGGTATGCGAGCAGATCGCAGGCTGCACCGCCTACCGCACGGTAATTTGGCCAAGGCGATCCAGCGCCATATCGATGATGTACTCGGGCCTCATTCGGACTGACCGACTTCTTTCGTCATCAAAACAGTTTTAATTTTTTACCATCATTAAATTTTATTTGAGTGTTTGTAGTAGCTAAGTGTTTTGGTCTTTGTTTGTCAGACAGACCAAAACACTTCATACATTATTGATATTTTCAATTTCGATTATGGAGACTTAGGTGTGCATTGATTGGTGATCAAAGCTCAATTACCGACGATATTAAATATCAAATAACCCCGCAATTATCTCACTTCACATGACAAGCGTGTGAACAGTTTCATTTAAATAAGTAATGAAGTATTTGCATAACCAAGGCCACCCAAGTAAGGTCGTACAATTAGCACAACTGCAGATCAAATAAATACATCAATATTTACGATAGCAATACGAACAAATGGCCGAACGAATGTAAATTAACTAGTGTTTATGTGTACGAATTCTTATGCAAATGCACAGATATTATGTCTCGAGAGCCGATAGCTGGTGGTACTGAGCTGTCGATCTGGACTGACCGTTAAGGTCAAGACAAAGGAAATTTAATTAAAGAAATATTTGTAACTTTGATTCAATTTCATGCCGTTATTTTGCACACCAGGATGGGCGGATTAAGTTAGCTTTTAAATTATATAGAGATACAAATAAATACACGCAATTCACATTATTTCTAAAAATTGACTTATGAGGGAAAACTATGAATCTGTAATCAGTGCTTTCGCAAAATATATGTTCCAGTTCTTGATTTCCTAAAAATAAATTTTCTATATAGAAATTGTTACTGTTTTCTCCCTAAAATTATTAACTGTTCCAATTTCTGTTTTTTGTTAAAACGGAAGCTAAAGTAGAACTACACCTTAAGAACAACTGTTGTTTCTATTGCAAAATAGCATAGCAGGTGCAGTTTGTGAGATTAGAGTGAAGTACTGACACTGCTGAGATTCTCTTGATGCGTCTGTAAAGACTAACATCAACTATAAATTATTTAATATTGTGTCTGTGTGTGATATACAATACAATAGTGTTAATTATATCGTGTCTATGTCATTGAGATGCGATCGAATGCATTTATAGGTAATTTATGTATCAATACTAATTAGTTTCCGCTTGAGAATACGTCAGCGTGGAAATTTATTATTAGTATACATTTAAATTAATTAATATTATAATTGTCAGCAACGTGAACCACAGCTGAATAAAATAGCAGGGGTATATATAGATTTAGATTCAACCTGCATTATGAATAATAAACTCCGATCAAAAATGTATTCGAATTTTTTGCCATGTTTCGTGTAAGCAAGCTCACTATCGGTGATGCTTAAGAAAATCCAACATTTCTTCACTACAGAATTGTAATAAAAGTTATTTAAAATTCTAAACGCAATAAGAAATACATGAAGCCAGATTTCTGTCTACGCAACAAGAGGAAACAAAGCTCAATTACGCAACAATTAAGACCTATCTTAAAGTTAAGAGCGCCTCTTCCGCGCTATAAAACGACACATAAAGCTAGGCTGTAAGCTTACATAAACGTCGGAAAACATTAAAGTTTAAGGCTTTCGTGGTGTAAAATTAATTGTTTTCTGTTTGTGTGAAGTTACATCATATGCCGCCGGTATCGGTGTCCCTTCGTGTCCGTGATGGCTTGGTGACAGCTATCTATTGAAGATTTTGGGATTTATCATAAGCTACGAAACTCAAATCATAGTATTTTGTAGAAAGTTGATATCCCCGTGGTTGCAAAAGCTTCTGAATGGACAAAATTGAGCTAATCAAAAAGTGTAAATAAATAATTAAGTACTGAAAAAACACTTGCTTAAACGCTTGCTTAGAACCATAGAATATTGAGAGAAATTAGAATCAAATCTTGCATTTTTGCCCACAGATTTCAAGTACTCAGTTTCTGGAATATACCTAAGTGCGTATATTATTTGCAAAAAATCGAAAAGCTTAACTTACGTAACTTTAAATGAGGTTGCACCTTACAGTTTCTTTACAGGTATGGCAGGTATTTAAGCAGACGCACCCACCATTACTCTTACGTCAATGAAAGTATTACACAATGCCGAATGCCTGAGCTTTTGTTTGAGAAAATATGTTAAATGCTGGTTTACGTAAACAATCATTATCGCCACTCATGTTGACAAACGAAATTACTTTTTGTCGTCAGCTTCCCATATGTGGATTTTTATGTAATAGGGTTCTGCTGAAAACATGATGATTATTGCGAACAACGTTAAAAGAGACTAGTTATAAAAAGGTTTAGATCTATTCCTTTATGCTCATAATCTGAATAAATAGTACCTAATACTAGTGAAGATAGATCCTTATATGACCTTACCAAATGTTTTTATGTAGTCGAAACACAAGTGTGGATGGCTCGTTAATATCAACCTGACTTCATTATTATAATCTGCTCTTGCAAATGCTAATACGACTCTACAATACGCTCGCTTTTGAAGTGTGACCTACAGCTCAAGAGTCGAGTTACCTCAGTAAGTGAGACTGAACGTATTGGGTGGTATCGTGAGCCATCGGATACCACCCAACAGCTGCCAGTACGAGTAACGTGTCAATACATGTGTCATTCAAATCACCATCAACGGTTCTCTGAAGCTTTCGTCATCACACTTAAACGTAATTCGCGAAACGCATTAAAACCTCCGCCATTAAGTTTTTCATCCACATTTCACGAATGTACAACTTTATCTGCAAACAATCAGGTCGGACGTGTGTGAGAAATCGTTCGGCAAACACTGGTGACTGCATGCCGCGGGATCATCACCGGCTAGCCCACATATTACCCGGGGAATGACACAGTAATGCCCCTCCGACCACTTTTTAGCCCGGTATTAACATGTCAACGCGTAAAAACGGCACATAATTATTTTTTCCCCCCGTCGCGGACAATAATACGATAAATCTGGCCTCATTTAACTATCATTATCTGCCTGCTCTATTTTGTACGTAATCACCATTTAACTGAGCGCGGTGATTTTTAGGCATTTTTGCTCGTATCTTAAGATATAATTAAGTAAATTAATATTGTGACTTGAACAACTTAAGTGTTGTGATATCTTAGTTTAATTAAATAACATGTTGTTCCATTATATTTACTTAGCTTTTATAACTTTCGTTTTACATTCTCTTTAAACTTGCTCTTTCCTTATGGTTGAGTGAGTGGAGACTGAAGTATACTATATTTTTTAGTCATTTTAGTGTCATATATTTTATTTGAAGCTTTTGAAAGTAAATCAGTAGAATTAGACTACTTTTTACATGAGGATTTTATTAAATAACCAAAAACACCTACTGCATTCCTTACTTTTTTATACACAGGCCACATAACCATAAACGGTTTATGTAAACCTTTTCCAACATTCTGAATGAAGCACTCGTCTTGTATCTAATCGGTTTAAGACAGCTGTATCAATTAGGTGTAATTACAGAAGTTAAGTGGCCATTACTGTATTAGTATAATAAACCAATTGACGCGGACGACTTAATGCTAACACTATAAAGATTATTACACCCTGTATTAGTACAACACTGAACAAGGAATGTTTATTATGCATACACCCTGTATAATACAGTGTACTTCGGGTTTGATTGAGGATGTTGCTATCACCTTTGTCTTGTTATACTTTTTTTCTTTTTTGTTTTACTTTAAAAGTTACTCTTCGTGACATAAAGGTAGAAAATAACAGAAACGTCAAAAAATCAAAACAAGCAAACTAACCAATAAGCTACATCAAACAAGATTTTTAACATTTAATGAAATAAAAATGTAAGCTTCGACTACTT
The DNA here is from genome assembly GCA_905146925.1 of Autographa gamma. Lineage (NCBI taxonomy): Eukaryota > Metazoa > Arthropoda > Insecta > Lepidoptera > Noctuidae > Autographa > Autographa gamma. The sequence continues at coordinate 700,336 of LR989850.1, forward strand.
AAAAATAACTTAAATACTGAAAAAACCGTAACCTTTTAAACTTCTTGAAAACATTTCAAAAGTTATCCAGTCAAAACATTTTCAACCAACAATCAAAACTAAACGATCCAAATAAACACTGAATGCGCATGACCAGATTGCCTAACAGTCACAATAGCCGGTATCGCACGATCACCTGCGCGCGCGCACCTCACGTTACCCAGTAGGCTGTATGCTGTGACCTTTGCCTCTGTACTATGAAATTAATATGGCCGGTGAACGTTGTTTAAAAAGGTTAATTTTGGTTCGAATGTCAAGGACTCTATAATGATTTTATTAATGAGATTTGGTGTAAGTACTTTACTGTGATTAACTGATTCCTTTTAAAAATGTTTGGAGATTTACTTCTCATTATTACTGATTCTATAGTTCAAACACGTCATGACATAATAATATAAATCTGCAGATGTCTTAAAGAAAGTCAAATCTTCTAACAGATGAAAATATAAATTTCTTTAAACCCGTACGTAGAGATATTAATACTTAAGACATTTCTTACTTTAGTTTAAGTTAGCTACTTCCCTGAAATTTGAACGTTGGTAAACTTAAATCGACACTAAGAAATCCCTAAGTAACCCTTAATGTCTCTAAGTACGGCATTTCATCAGCTATATCCTGCATAGTTAGCCACTCCATTCAAGTAACTAGGCAGCGAAGTGTTATTTAACAGCATCAGTCTCCTTAATTATGCACATAGCCTATAATTTTTACTGCAGTCTGCACAATACATTGTTATTCAGATTGCCATATTTTATTGAAGCTTATTATATCATTAGATACGTGTTTAATGGATTCTCATTACAGTAGTAAACTTGTTTGGCGCTATTTTGTAATAATAGTAAAACAAAGCCGGTATAATGGCTGAATTTTCCAACTGATAATCATGTTCATGAACTAACGTGAAGTACTATCTACAAATTTGTTAATTAATAATTAATAAAGACGAAATAATACAAATAACACAGCAAAAAAAATCCGTCTCATGTTTTGTTTTTTAAAAGATCTGGAAAATAGAATTATCGTCACACTACACAGGGTTTAAGCTGCTAGCGCCACCAGATCTAATAAAACAAGAGTATTTTATTGTCTCAGGCATAGGTACCTTTTAACAAAGCCTGCGATTAGAACAGAAGCCTGCGTCTTCATTGCAAAATGTATGGGGATCTGGTAAACGGAAATTACGGAACTGCGTACAATCGCCAAGAAAACTGATTATATTTTCCTTTGTCTATCTATATGAACATAGAATGATAGAAACGAACACTGTATAAAAGTTAACATAAAAATCACACTTATCTATTTCATAAACATTTAATCGTGCATTTTCATTTTTCATGAAATTTTAAACACAACTAAGCCTTTTTATATTTGTTAATTACCTTACCCCACTGCGGATGTATCATATAGCCTATCTTTGTACAAAGCCGAGATAATATCGTATTTTTTGTATTTGCGCTATTTTCTTCGCGACTGTACATGTAATGAGTGTTTCCACATTGTTTTGTTTGTATGTTCATAGCATATCATGCTACTAATTGTTTATACATTGTAACAACAAAGTCTCATTTCAAAGAAATATAAAAACGTCACGTTTTGCTTATGTAAAAGTGGAAGTCGCGGTTAAGTTATAATTGACATACAGTTTCTAAAACGATTGAAATAAAAAAATTAATTTACCGGTTATTCAAATCTTACTTCTAAATGTACTAACAGTTATTTACTGCTTCATCTATCTTCTGGAAGTCAAGAATACATTTCCCGAAAAGTATTTTCCTCTACATATTAATTTACGAGCGGTCAATACGTCCTAACATCAGAATACACAAGTAATCTTTAAAGTTTTCGATTAAAGGCACTGTTAAACTTAACTAACCTGAAGTAAAATTAACTAACATTACTCCAAATAATTTTAGTGAAGGTTAATAAATACCCTAACTAAATCATCGCGGTGTCGTTACCCAATCGAACCTGCTTACCTCCGGTCGCTGGGCGCGGCTGACCGCTCGTACCCGACCAGGCCCGACACTCACAATATTCAAATTATATTACTTCCCTCCGGCGCAAATTGTGGTTATTCGATTGAATACTAGTTTCGATTATAGCTGCCATTCTAAATGTTATGTAATCAGCTAGTTACAATAACTATATTATTGCTACTGATAATAATAATGTCTAATAGCCGGGAACCGCCGCCGGCAAAAGCTTCTCTCAATCAAAGAAAGAAATGAAATATTTTTTTCCGTAAACCTTTTTCATATTTTTTTATTCATTAGATCTAATAAATTTTTTTTTTAATCTTAATTCATTTTTATTCATATTCGTAGTACCTGTAATTTTGTACATTTTGGTCCAAATCAGATTTCTGCTATTTATTTGAACCTAAGCTCGATGTTTTATACATAGTACTCGAAGTATTCGTTATTATTTTAGAACCCACATACTCGTATGGTTTCGCTACCGAAAATCGGTTTAGCCTTCGGAACAAGTGAATGTTAGTTTCCAATTGCTCGTAAGATCGGAATAATTACCGAATATTGTACGCATGCGCAGATGATGAGGTTGTTGACACCACACCACGTGAAGTCCTGACGTGATGGGTCGGAGATCATAGCAGATTCTGTATTATTTATGTAGACACTACAATTGTTGTGCTACTTTTTCCATTTAGTGAGGTAGTCTAGCTTATGAATCTTTTAGCAGAACAGTTATGAAGGGTCATTCTTCACCATCAACATAATAATCGAATAAACATAATAATTCAATTAAATATTCAGCCTCAGATGTCCAGATCGACCACTGAGTCGCATTTCTAACTACATTATTGTCCTAGTATTCACTACATTTTCATTTCCAAAAACAAAAAAATCTAGATAAATTCCCTCCATCGAGCTTTTCTCACTGACGTACAATCGTACCGCGGCAGGGAGAGGTGGGCGTGTCGCGTGCGCAGGCGCAAGGCCGCCCGACTCACGCGCACTTGTCCGCGGCTGTTTTCCCACATAGAGTCGCGGCTCGCCCACTGACCTATTACTGACCCCGATTTGGATAGCTTATGGGCTATGCCTTATCTATGGTTTCCATAAGCCTAGTAATTGAGTGGTATTGATAGATTTGTGGTTTGTGAATGTAATGGAATTGTCGTTGTTCTTAACATAATAGAACTGTTTTTACCCGACTGCGCTAAGAAAGTTCTATGATTCGTTTCGATTTTGTTCTATGAACATTGTAAATTGTAATGGAGACAGTAAAAATGCTTTATACTTACACTAGAAAATCAGCAAATACACCACTAAATAGTTGGTATTACTTGGTACATCACCAATTTCATAATTGAAAATATACATTTTTTTTCAACTTTTTTTTTTTATACCAGTCCGGCAATGAAATTCAGGCATCAATTAAATCATACACTTATTTCATTTAAACACTACATCCTTGTCAATTTTCCCACCGATTCTTCACCAACAAAAACTTCGGTCTGCACAGATTATCAGCACATAATCTAATAGATCACAGCTCTGCTGATTACTGCAACAATGAGTTTGCTTCCTAGTAATAATGTTGATCGCTGCTTGTGCTGTGGTTAATGTCATGGCCACTTTGACACTCGGACGCAATATTATCGAAATTACTGTGAAATACAAAAATATTGGGAAAATTTTGATTTTATGGAATTTTCAATTTCATTGGTTTTCCTGCAAACACTCGTTGTGTTACACTGGTCAGGATGGTTAGTAGGACTAGCCAATGATTCTTGTTAATGCATTACCAAAGGGACCCTTTACTTATGGTTCCAAATTATATAATTTCTTATCTTTTTATTAGTTATCTTGGTTTAAATACCTATAAAAACTCTTATTGATATTCCTTAAGTCTATCTTCTTATATATAAAAATTAATCGCTAAATGTGTTGGTAAGCGCATAACTCAATAACGCTTGGACCGATTTCGCTACTTTTTTTTGTTGTGTTACTTATCATCAGGAGAAGGTTCTTATGAAAGAAAATAAATTGGAAAACTGAGCGGGAAAAATAATACTAAAATTAAGTTATTCTGACGTTTGTTACGATAGTGATTTGTTGGATTCATCTGCGCCCTAAATAACATAGGGGCACCGGGAACGCGACCTAGGTATTCATGCGGGAGAAACCGCTGGGCACAGCTAGTTATTAATAATTAGGTTATAATGAAAATTATGATTTTACATTGTAAGCCGAAATGTGTCTGTAATTCTGTATGTTGTATGCAAGGGCGTCAAGCTTTACATTTGAGACATCATGATTAATGTCAGCTTTTGTTTGTTCCAGGTGGGTGGTCGTCCTAAGCCAGCAGTGAGTTAACTAATGATCTTTTTAATTACAAACAACGGCTGCGTAATAGTTCTGTAACTGTAAGCTAATTAGTGTTTAGCGTTCGTTTAGTCAATTTATGTCGTAATTAATACTTTACTTAGGCATGCATAAATTATAATAATTTAGCAAATGCCGTTTGTTTGTTTTATGTTCTAATTGTTTACTGTTAGACCTAGCTCGCTCACGAAAAATTAAAAAAAAAAATACAGCCTGATATTTTTTTTCGCCTGAACTTTATTTTAAAAGCAGAATCTCAATGTATCAAGTATTCAGGCTCTACCAAGAATAGTTTACTTTATCGTTTAGCAATTCATAAAAGAGTAACACGTACAGCTTAATTATATCGTAGTTAATTGCTAGAAAATTAAACTGTTCCATCTGATGACTTTATGCTGCCCATCTCATCGCGGAATGTAAATAACTGGATATGGAATTATTATTCCCCCGTTTGAAGACTTTGTTTTATTATATTATTTGTTTTAAGCATTTATTCATCAAGTATTAATTTACACATTTAAGACTGACTTTAAATAATTTTGGACACTAAGCCTAATTCTGCCCTTGAATAGCGCTTGTAACAAGACCAACAAAAAAGTACAAGGCCATGACAAACAAAAAATTAAAGTCAAAGTTCAAACAAATAAAAGCTTAAATTATTTCTTACATATCCTCCATTCTATAATCCAAGTCTCTATCAGCTGATGCATCTGAAGTTAGTTGATTAGTTCTTTGTCTCGCGCGTCAAGCCGTCAAGCCATCAAGCCTGGCTGTCAGGCAGTCGCGATCTAATTCGATGTAACGATCACTCATAAACGTTGCGCAAGGAGTTTTGACATTATTGTAATTAGCAGTCACATGGAGCCGGTGGCGGCTCTTGTGATAATTACTGGGTATCATTGATACTGTAGCTATTACATTATACATCACGAGAGGGCAAGATCGCAGTCCATGATAATAATCTTACTCGTATGGAGCCTATCAAATCTGTCTCGCTAATTAAATATTTTATTTACGTAACCCATCACACGTCATTGCCTATCCAAGAGATAATAAATCTCAGTCTTGGTAAGATCCCAATCAGAAAAGTTACAAAAGTTTCCATGTTGAGTTCTCCGGATCTTAACTTCCACATGAAGCACTTTCGTAACACAAACATACAATCAAACAAACAGGTATCAGTCATAACTGAAGGAAGTGTCAGCTTTCTTGTTTCCGTCTCCATCGCCGTTTTCTATTGAATGCATCTCTAGAAAATACACTATTTAATTACTGCTCATTCACTATTAATTAACTTGCTCGTTTTATTTGGTATTGAAATTACGACTTTCTTAGTTTTCTCTCCGGCTGTTCTATTGGTATTGGCATATTGGCTGAGCTTCACTCAGAGTATGTTGTTGTTTACTTCCGTAGCAATAGCACTATTGTATATGACATTAGACTTAGTTTAATTATGAAATTTCCTTTTCTACCGATGGTACCTACACGTATGATGTTTAGTCTGTATGTCATTAAATCCAGTTTCAAAACAAAACCTAAAAAATAAGTTGCTTTGGATATATCCAAACAAACAATAAAATTTCAAGCACGAAGAATACGCAAATATTACCGTGACCGATCTCTGCCAAAAGCTAACAGAACAAGCGAAGGATTGCGTAAACGTAAACACTTGTACTGTACAAACATGCAGACACGCAAACACGCGAGCACACGGACACACAGACAGACGGAACCAGTCCGCAGTGTGTCACAAGGCCGCGGACACCGGTATGGTAATCACTTCGGAAACTTGTGCTCAAACGTCACATCAAGGTATTTTGGGAATTTAGGAACGTTTTGTATCTATAAGAACCAGATAACGAAGAACTAAGAGATTTATTGGTAGAGCCTTGTTTCCGCCATGGAACAAAGTATAACTACGGAGACCATCTTCATCCTCTAATGTCTAATATCCACTGGACAACCTAGCTGCAGAAATTTGGTGAATCAGTCAAAACCTGCGCTCAAGCTAACTGCAAAGACCTGTACCAGAAAAAAAAACCTCGCTGAACGTCTCCCCCAGTACATAATTTAATACATTACTATCGTATGTAAATGTGTGATACAACTAAATAACAAATTAAGCAGCCGTGGTTATACCGTATACGGTATACAGTATTCGAGTATAAGATCATTCAATCAGGGGCCCAAGTCTGCTATTTACACTCCATTCAATGTCTTCATAGTGGCGTGCCAGCAGAGCCATTTTCGGCAAATTGGTATTCTACTAAACGTCAAAACGTCAAAATTGCGCATTGGAACGATTCGGTTCAATGTTCAACGACTGTGACCAATAGTTCATACATTTGGTACAAATTTCGTATTCCGCTATTTTTTGACAGCAGTTGAACCACGACGATAAACGTCAAACTCAACGAAAACTCGCCATTTTGCAAAAACAACGTACTTGCAAAAGTTGTTGTTGTTTTATTATTGTTGTTCGCCAATTTACGTGACCGTCAACGCCGAAATCATCAGCGTCGTCAAGTAATTCCGTGACATGTTGAGGCTCCATGTGGTTTCTGTCTCGCGAGACATAAAAACAAAGAGAAGAAAGATCAAGTTACTCAGTTAGTGTCCGAGTTAACTCCTCACTTAAAGGTACATCGACGAGCTGACGCTATCTCGCCTCCTAATAAGGTTAGTAAACATAATATCCTAATAACTGCTGATGAATAGAAAACCATTCATTAGCTTGATATATAGTAATTACAGATATTTGTGGAACACGATGTATATGTCATTGTGTAAATTTGTTCCATTGCCTTCAAATTGTCTTCAAAAGTAGTGTTTCATATTTCACATGTACGTATATTTATTGTATATTTATTACAGGTACTTATTGCGGTCGCTTTTTTACGCGACGGGCTCATTCCAAACTTTGGTTAGGCAATCATTCTTCAGTGAATCAAGTGACAGATGCTTTAAATGATGTGTTTACTGCTATATCAGACTCAGCAGAAGGAACTTCTGAGAATAATTATTATATGCGACATGTGGCCACAAGAAACCTAGTGGAACACTGCATTGGACTACTAAATACAAGTTTCAGGTAATACAATGGACACAATGACATATTGATTTAAGCTATCTTTCTAATATAACCTTGAGTGTAAAAAAAAAAAAAATTGTTTTCAGATGTTTGCTTGTGGCATGCACTGTGCTATGTAGCCCTATTACAGCAGGGGAATTAATGATGCATGCATGTGATGCAGTGTTCAGCATAACATTGCCAAAAGACACCGAGTCTCTGTAATACCTTTCACAGCTGAGGAGACCAATGCTGAAAGGGAGCGACAGCACCAGGTATTTAATATATATATATTTTTTTATTACCTACATCTTGCTTTTTATTAAAAAGTATTTGGATACTCAGATCCACATAACCCCAGTGTCAACATGGACCAGGTCAGTGTCAAACAGGCACTTGCAAATAGGCTGTGGGCTGAAACAAATAAAGTTAACCAACGTACATATTTGATAGTCACAATCCTGAATATTATATTTATAAATTTATAAAGGGTGATGATGGTTAACTATGAGCATCTGTAAAAAAAATATAATATAGTTTCAAAGATGAGTTAAGAATTAGTAGACATGATATTCAAAAACTAATGAATAAATTCTGTTTTCAGATGTTTTGCGGTGCCGACTTTATTATTTTGACTGCAGTTCCAAAGATTAGATGAAGATAAAATTAAAAAACTAATTAGTAGCCACCTGAAAGAAGACTATTAATAATAAATTAAAAAAGATTGAAGAATATAAATACAAAACTACTTTGTGGGCAGCTGAAATAAGACAATTATTATTTACCAATATTTTCTGGTTTTAGATGCTCACTTGTGACACGCACCTCACGTTGCAAAGCAACAAACAAACGTTAAATACAATGTATATGTTATCGGTCTTGAAATAGGATACAATATGTGGTTATAATATGAGTATGTTAATATATGCAGTGTTTACATTTACTCATATCAGAAAATTTGTGATTTTTCTTTTCTTGTGTATGCATCAACATAGTTAACTGTTTTCTCTTTTTTCCACTACTGTAATACATCTTAGCTTACTTAAAAAATTGTAATCCATTTGATATTGATTTGTTTTCTGTTTATACATACTTAAGTTTGTGTATATGGGAATTATATAATATAATTATGTCAAATAAATTAAATCGTGTGAGTAAGATAATTTAACTAGTTTTAATTTGGGTGACACTTATAAAGTTTCTTGCCTGTTCTTCTCCATAGGAATGGAATTTTGTAACTGCGCAAATAAAACATTGAATAAGGCAGTATACTTGTTTTTGTAAAACCCCGTATATTAGAATTAAAAATAAATCAGTTTTTATTTAAATTACAACTTTAATTATTTCTTTCTGTAAAAAACCCATAAAATTATATTAATTTTAAGACTGGTTTATAACCAGTCTTAAAATTTTACAATTTTTTAAATTTAATTTTGGCGCACTTAAAATTTGTCACATAAATGGCTGATGTCTATGGTTAACGTTTGTTTTTCATAGACATTGTGTCAATTTGAACAAAACCTTTCCTTTTTTACATATAAATATCCTTATTTACAATTTTTTTATAGAAATGACATATTTTATGGGCTTTTACAATTAATTAGTATTCAAAAACCATTTAATACAATTTTTTGGAACGTAAGAAACGATTAGTAATAATTAGTGACAACTGGTGTTGCCTATTAATATTTACAAAATGGTTGATACTTTTATTTTTAATTTTAATTGACAACACCACATTGCCCACTGAACCCACGACGATGCCACGATGTTGTTGGCTTATCTGAATACGAAAATTTGGCTCATTTGACGGTGACACTGGCACGACACTATGACGACATTGAACCGAGTGTAAATAGCGGACTTGGGCCCCTGTACAGCTTCAACTTTTACTTAGTCATGGTCACGAGCCTCTCCTAACAATAAACAAATCTTCTCCCAACCATCTTAACCGGTTTCTGTCATTCATCTAAAGGTCCGGTATTTTGGTAAACATTCGGTGCTGGGTTATTAGCTAGGCACAGTGACACACAAACACAGTCACTGATAACGGGCCCTTCGAAAGTATATATAAATAAAGTGTTTACGACCTCATCTAAAGTGTTTATTAGACAAACAATACTTAACAATAGGGACGTGCTTCATGGTTTTAGTGGCACGACATCCGTTCCATCTAGGTGTTTAATCTTCTTCGCGATAGGAAAATTAGTGGAACACGGTTTTGCGTAATTATAGGACGTATCAAATACATATGCAAATACAGTATATTCGAAAGGCTTTCACTTTTATCAAACTACGAGACAGCAAAACAACCGGGTTGCGAATGAAAAGTCGTGTGTTTGAGAGCACGGGACGCTCTGATTGCTGCGGTGCGAACCAGTCCAGATGCATAGATATGTATGTAAATGTCGCACTGTCAGACTAGCCGCGGAAAAATACATTCGTACAAATGTTCCAAAACGAAATTTACGATTTTTCGGTGAATTCGGCCAATTTCAATTGTTTCATTTTTACATATTTTCTTTTTCGTACAGTCGACGTCTATGTCATGTCAACTGATTCATAAATGTAAAGAATCATCAAATCAGAGGCTAGGTTATTCACCTATGGCGTTCCGGATGTGCTTAAGTATTGTTATTAGAAAAGGCGACGAAAAAGAGTTATATACAAATCGTTCGACACATTTTTATTTACCGAAATAATTTTGTAATGTAACGTCGGACAAACTGCTCAAAAAAGAAACAGAAATATTCGAAAGTAGATTTATTAGAAGTAAAGCAGAAACATTAGAGATAGGAGAAGTTTAATAATTCCAGGTAATTTATTCTTAGGAGGTTACCATAAATGCTGACAACATCACATACATTGCTCTGAACCCAACCCACAGTAAGTAGCTATTAAGCACTTGTGTTATGGAATTCAGAAACAACGAAGGTACCACAAACACCCAGACCCGAGACAATGCAGAAAAGTGAGTTTCTGCATCGTCCGGGGATCGAACCCGGGACCTCAGAGCTAGCGACACCTTTAAAACCGGTGCGTACGCCACTCGACCACGGAGGTCGTTACTAGCTTCAGAAACAAGACACATTTATACCATAAAACACCACAATCTATGAACTAGAAGAAACTTCTTCTATAATTAAAAGTCAATGAGATTAATTGGATAGCCATCAAGCGGCTGTTTACAGAATATTAACTCGCGGTTCATTCTTAACCAACAGTTAGTAATAGAAACACGTAACGTCGTGATAACAGATCTATACCGTATAATACGGACTGCAAAATAGGCAAAGTGAATTATATTTTTTTACTAAACAATGATATTAATTATATTGTTTATGTATCAATTGAAACATAGGTGTTCTTAGCGTCATTATTAAAATTCCCGGTTATTGGTATCATAAATGCTATTATTTTGTCAAATAGGTAACAAATATTTTTTTAAGGGACAGCACCTACTGCCTATAATGCCATGTAAAAATTGATAAGTCTTATATAATGTTTAAAATACTGATTTGTTTTGTTGTCTGTACTAGTTAACGGTTATTCATTAGTGGTTCGTACTTCGTCGTGAAGAAGTTATTTAATATTGATGACATTTGCTGCAGCTTGTAACCGGCAACCCATTGAAGCTGGCTACAAGATAGCCGACATTTTTTTTAAGCTGTATAGCGGGTATGTGATGTTAAACGGGGCTAAAAACTGATTTACAATAAGTGTAAAAAAATATGGTCAATCAGAAGGTTTATTGATGTGCAATACCTATGTAAATTTAGTATAACGTTAAGTGTAAAATATGATTAAGAGTTAATTTTCAATAATATCAAGCAAAAGGTATACAATTATAAAGCTACACTCTTTATAAACACATGCTAAATTATACTCTCTCAACTATCGAATCGGTTTTTAGTTAAACAGTTATTGTTAAACTAAAAACAAACTGTAATCATGAAGATACCGAAAGCGCCAACTTTCTCAACACATTACCAGTTCGAAGTATCTTAAAAAGCCTTTCAACAACAATCGCTAGTACCCGCGGAAACAAGCAGCCCTCGTTAACCGCCCCAGTTTAGCGCGCTCCCATGCTAATCTCATGACAGAACACTGTTATACTCACACACGTGTTAACTGAGTTATCAGTTTAACTGCTGTTGTATCTGCGCGAGCTGCGCCCGCGTATCGACAGGTGCGCGGGCGCCGCACGCAACTAGGTACCTGTATTGTTTATTTCAATACTTACATAGACCATCAGCGGATTAAATTAAGAAAAATGAATGTTAATATTTTTGGCAGTAACACTCGTAAAATTGGTTATAACAACCTATCTAGGCGCATAGGTTGTGGCAAAAGCCTTTTCAAAGTTTTCAAATACTCCATCTTATCTAGTACTCTAATTAATCTTCTTACGAAATACTAGAACACCTTGTAAAATAAAAGTGTGTAACGCATTACATGGTTTTACAACATAAGCAGCCATTAAAATAACATCATTTACAAATCTATTACAACAAATTGCCCAATGTATCTCACGAGCTTTGTTCAAGTAGTTGTGGTAGTAACACTGAATGTTAGCTGTGAATGGGCAGTCCCATTGAATTGGTCAGCGAGCTGCGCGGGCGCCGGTGAACCGGAGCGTGCGTCGCGCAGTCTGCGCCGGCGACTGACACGGAGACAGATTGTTTTTTGGAAGATGAGGATAATGTTGGATAATTGTTTATGGGTTATTTAAATATACTGTTGTAGGAGTAAGTCAGTGTTTAAGTTATGGCGACTGTTATAACGGATCTAACGTTTTATTTATTATTATTTAAGCTTATTTTTTTCTTTTCTAAAAATGCAGTTAATTTCCGATCAAAAGCTGTGTTCTAGACAACATACATAGCTATAACTAGGTATACCATGCCTTAACACTTTTCTAAATAGGTTCTAATCTAATTATTTTAAGTCGTAGTATCTTCAAAAGTAGAGATGAAAGATTGTGTTTTCTTTTAAAAAGTAACTTCAAATATACCTGTTATAATAAACATGCTTTGACATTAGATAGGTACATGTAAAAACAATTTTACCGGGTACTGTGAGAAGAAGAAAAAGCACAGTTTGAACGTGGTTCTCGTTAAGTGCAAAAGAGGAGATAATGAAGGTTTACAGCCATTAGCGGTAAATAGAATAATTTTCGTTCACGTCTCCTTCCGTCACCCTGCCGCCTGCTGGCAACGACCTGTTGACACTAAACTGGCGCATGAGAGCGACACTATCTCCTATCGCAGCATCAGATGCGCTGATGTTCCCGCGATGCGCAGACGCAGCTTGTACTGTCACGACGTGCAGAAGGCGCACTCTTAAGGTGCTGTGGAAGGTATAGAAATAAGAATATTGGGTTATTGAAGCCTTACATCTGAAAAAACATTTATGGTTCTCATTGATTGGCGTAAACCTACTAAGAAATTAGATAACTTTGCGAAGGTAGGTAAGCTTCACGCGATTGTCCATATACTTTCATTTTTCTGTATTAAAAGGCCTTACAATGCCTTGCCCTGTTATAGGTCAGCCGCAGAATTATAGCTAGTTACTTAAGTTCTCTATTGAGCTCCTATCAACGGCTGATAGGACTACTTATAATAGATGTCAATCATTAAAAGAGTACGTCTTATATTAATCAGCTTCCACTTTCCTATTAATTAGCTATGCGCTCCTCCACTTGTATCATCTGGAATGGTTTTTCTGCGTTCGCATCGAGTGCACGGAAGCGCGCGCGCACCTCGGCGAATAATTTTCCACGTCCGTGCGCGCGCGCATAACTGTTAACGTTATAATGATCGCCCGGAGCCCGCACTCGAAGACGTTGCTATTAATGCACAGCTTTATACATAATGGGTAATTGTCGATGCACAGATCTTACTGATCGCGATGATAGAACCGATGTTATCTGGCTCTGCTAGTAAGGGTTTTGTTAAAACACGTGTGTAAGTTAATAACGCATTCGTGATTGTAACGGTAAAGGAATTGCAGCTGTGATCTCGATTCATTTAAGATCTTGCCAGTTTCTTCCGCGTTCGACGATGTACTTGAACTTTGTCGTTTGAATTATCTTTATTTAAATAATTTTAATAAAATTCAGTCGTTTCTCTATAAGACACACGACCTGTCGCTATCTTAATTAAAATCAAACAATCAAGATATCATTAATTTGGGCCAAGTTAGCTAGCTCTAACTCTATGATTCCTTGATCTAGCATCTATGCGGTCAATGAAGCAGCAACAATTACCGACACTGTATGGTAATCTTGTCCCATAAAACACACTAAGCCATACTTCACTAATTGACTCTCAGTTTACGAATTTATTAGAGCCGGCGAGTACAAAGTACTTAGACTAGTTAAGATTGCTTTATGACTGACGCCTCGGAATACCTGAGGATGCTGAAAAATTGATAAAACAATAGGGCTGTTTGCATTTTTTAAGGGTAAAAGGTATGAGGATCTTTCCACAGCAGTGTTCGGATAGTATAACACAGTAGTTAACCTCATAATTAGCAAAACAATTAAGTCAAACACAGTATTTTTTTTTCCAAAACTATAATAATATTGTAAATTTTGGAAAAAAAATATAGTAATGTACAAATGTGAAAATTCTTACATTTAGGTAAGTGTTATTGTAATCACACAACGTCCCAAAACCCCAAGCCTTTCTTAAACACCAATAAAAGATATTATTTGATAAAACTGCACTAAAACTAAATGTGTATTGTGACAATCGTCGCGGGTCAATTATACCTGACCGAAAACTTTCTGGTTCAATTGTTCTGATCCAAATAAACTTGAGCAAGTGCGCCGGCGCAGCGAGCGTGGAACAGATGCACTTGCTACAGATACAGTTATGAGATCTGGAACTATCATCTTAATACTAAACATTTTACCAATCGAGTTGCGCAGGAGTTGTAATGTTAGTATGTATTGCTAAGGATAACTTTGCATGTGTGTTATTGTATGTAGTACGTATAGTGTTGATTTTTTTTGTCTATACAGAAAGTTTCCTATCCTAGTCCACGATTACAATTTATTAACGGAATAATTATTGCACGTTATTAAAAAAAATATAATACAAAAAAAAGTATAGGTAACTTATTTATTTCATAGAAATTCAAAGACCCATTCATTTCAAAAAGCCCATGATGCTAAAACACAGACGAAGGCGTGGGTCACAGCTAGTTGATTAAATTGTGCATCTTAACAAAATCCTTCTTTTTAATTCACTTATAGTAAATAATCTCTTCCTCCCATACCCAGGACGCCGATAATTAAAACGCAGACCCAACAAAAAACTCCTTGTATAGAAGTTATCTAATTTGACATAAATCTTGTGTTACGTGTCACGTTCGACAGCTTCCTTCTCTTCGCCAGTTTTACTTCGAACAATTAATTGCTGTTATTAATTAGTGTCGCGAGGCATTATGCCATCATCGCTCGCGTGCTAGCTCTCACGCTTTTCTCTCTACCAACATTGTATTTAATTTAAAATAAATTTTCACAAGTTTTCACTAGAGTTTGTGGAAGGTGTTAAATGAGGCTCACTACATTTCTGTACGTTGTTTCTTACAGAATGAAAACCTACGGTGCCTGTCGAAAACATATTGCAATAATCGTTTTACCAGTCATTCGAACCAGGGGTAGTGCAAAAGTTCAGCAGGTCTTCTTTTGAAATCGTCTATATAAATAAATAGTGAATAATCTAAAAAATCTAAGAAAAGATCTAAGTCAGTATAAATAAATAGTGAATAATTATTATACCAACTTAGGTACAATCATCAAATTATGGTGCCTTCGGATTTCAGAGTATTTCAAATTATACTTTTTATGTAATTAACACATTTGGATTGTACGACATATGTCACTGGCTTATTAGTGACTAGTCAACACTGGCTGAAAACAAATATAATTGAAGACTTAAATAATTTATTTAATTATGAACATTTTTAATAAATACAGATCTACCATTTTGAAAAATAAGGTTATTAAATTAACAATTTCAACAGTATTTCGTTCGCAGTTATGTTAACAATAGTTTCATGTTAATCTTATGTAATGGATGCTAATATCCTGATCTTTGTGGGATAAGCTTATGGTAATACGGTGAACCCGGTAACCTTCCGGGATTATCTTAACAACATACACATTACATTGCATTTAAATAAATTAGAAGATAGATGTCGTTATAAAAAAAGTGGTAAGAAATTACGATACTTTGTTTTTATGAATGCAATGAAAAATATCTTAATTTAAGGCTGACTGATCTTATAGTAAGTACTTACCTCATAACCTAAGGGGGTAGGTACACACCATGTCGAATAGCCATCTTTTGGGCTATTACGAAGAAATTGAATCTAATTTGATTGAACATAACCCAATAATACTATTTCATAAGAAGGTACATGCCAAGTTTTTGTTAGCAAGTAGAGAAGCAATAAATCATAGGAAATTATAGATAAATAGGTGCCTTACAGCAGTTAACTATGTATTACTGCAACAGTTAAACTTTAATCCTATATGTTATTACAGTTAACCGACACGTAGTTACTGGAAGAGTTAACTGCTTCAGTTAAATGTTCCAACGGTAGTTTATTATTAAAATTATAAAAACTAAATTGCCCAATTTTCTTTTGATTTATAAACGATTTATATAATTAGGAAAAAATATTTAACGACCTGTTTGTCGCAATTAAGCGTTTGACGTTAAGACAGCGAAATACTGTTTAGGATATAATTTTTAAAACTTTATTTCAGGGAAGATATATCTCCAGAAAAACAAAGTCAATTGTTACCAAAATATAAGTTTTAGTTTTTTTTTTAAATAGTTTGTTATTGATTATCGAGAGGTTGAAAACAGAAACAAAATTAAAAACTTACTGTGGTTAACAATGTAATTTTATGTTGTAGACATGAAATTAAGTTTGATAGAAGTTTTCAATCAGTAGTTACTACTCAGATTAATTCATTCAGCCATTTATTTTCTTGAATCACTAAATTCAAACCACGTCGACGATACTATTCTGTCAACAACAAGCTTTGGTGATTGCTCCAACTTTAGTCTCTCTATTTTCGAATTTAGAATTCATGTTCCACCACGTTATTCGAATTCTGTTCTACTTTAAAAAAAAACGCAGTCATTGGAATCTGTCAAATATGGTGACTGGACTTTGACGGTTTTTTTTTGTAATTTTGTAGATTTAAAGCGAACAGTTATTCCAGTCGACACCTCAAAACTATTACGGCAAGGACGCACTATGTGATTCAGCGGCCGCCGATAAATAACACGCAGCCTCCGATACTGGACCATTAATCGTAATTTATAGCATTCCTTCCTCTGCTAGCCCTCTCGTAAATCATGCGCGATAATTGTCCACCGATCTACGATTATAGAACGGTAAAGATAATGTTAGAAGATGTGGTACATGCACGTGAACCTTTAATGCCTTCTTGTACCAAACTCCTTAGATATGTGGTAAAGAAGATCATCAAATAGTAAAAGAATAGCGTAGTGGCACCAGTAATCGACATGCACCAGTAATCGACACTTTATTTTTTTATTTAATAAAATAAAGAGTAGGATACCGATTTATTTATTTGACGACACTGTAACATAGAAAGCACACTTATTACTGGCTCCCATTGACATTTGAGCGATATTTACAGTTTTATTTGAAAGTAGCGGTGTGACAACTGA
The DNA here is from genome assembly GCA_905146925.1 of Autographa gamma. NCBI lineage: Eukaryota > Metazoa > Arthropoda > Insecta > Lepidoptera > Noctuidae > Autographa > Autographa gamma. Next base: position 717,516 of record LR989850.1, read on the forward strand.
TTGTGGCTCGAGTACCGGCGAGAAAAACAACATTTCTTACTGAAATCGTTAAGGAAGGGAGTACATTTCTTTGTTAATTATGCTAATGTATTGTAAGTTATTTGAAATTTATGAGTTTTACGGGTTTTTATAAGAACTAAAGGGTGGAATTTTGTTATAACACAAGTTCAAGATTATTTTAATATTAGTAAAATGTTGGTGTCGATCATTGGTGTTCACAAACTGACTTTCTCCAGTTATCGACACGTGTCGATAGTAATTATTAGAAACATGTTTCATTTGATATTTGAATATATAGCTCTTCTAACTTTGCTTTTCGGTAGATATTTGAAGTAAACTAATCAAAGTTGACCTACCAGAAATCGACAAGTGACGATTATTAGGAAATAATATGTGCCAATGATTGGTTTTAGAGATGGCTCTGAGAAAACATTATACTCCCGACCAGTTAGGTTCAGTGGGTCGTCTTAGGGGCGGAGGGTAGGAGTTGGAGCATACGCTTGGGCACTATGAGCACCAAAGAAAACAAAAAAAAATAGTAAAAAAAATTGGGAGTCCTTTTTTAGTTTTTTTTTTTTGTTTATAAAATTCGAGCATTTTTATTGCAGCATCTGATTAAGCTTATCTATAGAAACCATTAATGATCTTAGAAGTATGGCCCCACGACGCACAGTTTCCGACTTATGGGCCGTTTACATTAAAAGGACGTTCAAGTAAAAGGCTCATAACTCGAAAACGGTGCGTCGTGGGGCCATGTTTTTTAGAACTTAAATAGTTGCTACAGACAAGGTCAACCTAATACAAGAAAAAAATCGGAAAGATTCCGAAAAAAAAAAAAATTTTGTCCTATACAGGACTTATAAAAAATATAGTTTTTTTAACCATACGGTTAGGTAATAATTTTGCACGATTTACTTTCATTATCAGTATTAAAGTACTATCATACCTGTGGTAGAAATACGATATAAATTTATTGCGCTATCGTACACAAACATTACATCCGTCTTACGAATTTTCGATCAGGTCACGTGTCCCGACGCGGATTTATCATTTTTACTTATTAAAAAAAAAAAACTGTACAGCACCGCTAAAGAAGTTTTCGTCATACGAATTTTCGATCAGGTCACGTGTCCAGGGGCCCGATGTTTCTATTTTAAGTCAGTGAGTGGCAGGTATTTTGGTATCCAGATAATTTTAGTTTATTGAAAAATTTAGGTACACCTACTTGCCAATGTCGACCTTGTAGGATTGCCAGTGGCTATAACAAGTGTAAAGTGCACTGGAACGTTTATTAACCTGACGCGAGTTTAATTTTTTTTACCCATTACGAAAAGCCGCTAAAGAAGTGTTCAAGTCAAAAATTGAAAATTATCAACACAGACAAAATCAGAACCAAAATCAAAATCAAAAATCATTAATTTAAGTTAAGTATCCAACGTCAAAATTTTAATACAAAAAAGACAGCACCCTAGGGGTCGGTTCATATCCGGCGGAAAAGGCAGCGCGCAACATCGGCCGCGCAACCCCAGAACGAACAAGCACACAACTTTACATCCAACCTCCCACACCTGACGCGTCGTCGGGTCAGTGTGAAAGGCCGAATCCTCCATCATGCGCCCGCCCGCCCCAGCGCCACGCGACTGACAGCACGCCACCACCGTCAGATATGAAACGACCCCAAATCGCCCACCCTTCACCAAGTTCTAGTCAACTTGTCAATATCTTCTGTCTTTTTTTTTTTTAATTTATTTTCTAATCATAATGTTACAATGTTAACTCAATACATCATCTGCCAAACTGCAGAGCAGTACGAGTATTTACATGATTAATACCCATTAGTAAGAGAAATATGGTTATTGTAACAAAATATGCATACTTATTAAACAGGTAATTTTATTTTAAAGACCGACAAATGTGGTCAAATGGTGTGATTATTTGGCAAATACTCATTATAGATAATAGTCGATAACTGGGGTGTCGATAACTGGTAAGTGTCGATAACTGGGGTGTCGATGACTGGGGTGTCGATTACTGGTAACAGTCAAATTACTAGGTGTCGGTTACTGGAGATTCTTACACTTTTTCATTTTTTTGATTTTTTTTCTTGTCTGTTTATATCAAATAAAAATAATACATTCTATTCTTATCTCAAGAATATACCTTACCATACTCAAATGTTACTTTTGGTTTAAAAGTGACTAATATACCTTTAATTTAATAAAGAAACCCACTATGATCGATTAAGATCCTTAAAGTGTCGATCATTGGTGCCACTACGCTACTATATTAAACGTTTGCCCAAATACATCCCAGAAAAACACTCAACATATGCATGCCTTTTCTCACTTAAAGATTGTTTGCTAAATTAATTTCACTTGCTAGACCTGTTCATTCCTTTTCGTGTGACCATTCTATTTCGTCTGTGGTTATTTCCTTTTCGATCTATGAGTTCTGAATATGTTTATTTACTTAAAATAATTTAGCTAAACGCTTGATTTTAAGTAGAATGGAAACTCCATTACGGGTGTACTTTATCCTTCGCTCTTTGAGTTATCTAGATTGCGCATGTGAACTTCCTACAAAATAGGCAAAATAACTCCTCATCTACAATAATAATGTTCCTTAGTCTATGGCACAACTCTAGGGGATCATTTACTGTGTACTAATCGCGAAATAAACGGACGTTTCTAAACTGTCTATAGCTAAATATTATCTAGTTTCTGAGGGGCTACAGTTACTTCATTACAGAGCCGATGTGTGGAATAATGGAGAATAGTGGATGTAGCAACTGATAAGTCGGGCATGCCGCGATTGTAGACATGCATGACGGTACAAACATACCAGAGGAAAACTGTTTTGAAAAGCAATCGCAGAAAGTTTTTTTTTCTGATTTTCTAAATTCGTCTTATTAAAAATGGTAAAAGGATTGGCTGTCTAGGTACCTACTTGATAAAGATCCTATGTCTATCAGAGTACAATAGTTTTATTTCTATATATTACTAAGACAAAATATCATTCCTTAACTCCTAATAATAAAATTTTGCTTCACTAATCAATTAATAGATAATAGTATACAGCAGTATTACAGAATACTGTAATACTGCTGTATACTAATATCACATAGGTACTAGGAGTTGATTAAATAGATTTTTTCCCATCAAAAAATAATCAATTAGTGCTTTATCTTTAACTTGTAGCTTCCTTAAGTGTCATTGGTCTTTAACCTCGACACAGGTGTTCTACCAACCCTGCTGATCATAACACCTGCGTCGCTAGTATTAGTCTAGAGAAAGCAGAATACCGTCACAATACTTAATATTCAAAACCAAATTAACCCTTGAACCACATCTCATATGTGATTCATCTATCAGCTAAATGCTTGTCTCGTCGCGCGCAGATTATCATAAAGAAAGTGGGGCCGGCCGCATCCGCCACGTTTCCCCGCGAGAAAACGACGGACATTTGCACTTTTGCCTTCGATGAGCAGGGCTGCCAGCTGACAAACATATTAAGCCCACTAAAACCTATATGTAAATTTTTCGGTATATTCCACTTTGTTCACCTGAGGGATAGCACCTGGGTCAACAAATTCGACCTTTTGGATTATTCAAGTAGACTTATCACCCATATACAAAATGATATAAACATGGAAATCCCAATGGTAGACCCAATAAGCTCTTATCAGACCTTAACATAACAAACGGCCCTTTTCAGGGCCAAACCACATCACATCGTCGATGGACACACACCACCGGCTTTCAAAGCCAGCCCTCACAGTTACCTCAATCAATATTGAACGATGCTGCCATTAATGTCGCAACTTTCTGGGCCAATATACTACTCGTATAATTTAAATCTACCATCGACACGAAAAGAAGAAGACATGGAAATCTAAGTATTTTACTACATTACTACTCTCAGCTGAAATAAGTGGCATATACCAATATTTCGAGCAGCTTAAACATTATATTTTGTTGACATATCTGTCGTCCAACAGTGGTATTAATTGTTGGACATAAATATGCATTTTCTCTAATAACACGCGAGCAATGAGCGCTGTTCATTAGTCTTAAACCTGTGTAACTCCAATTAGCATATTTACTTTAAAAAATCCGGACAAAAATGGCATTTACCTGATTTAAATAAAATAAAAATCTGATCTGTAGTACAACACCGCAAAACTATTGAAATGGTAATCTATAGTTCCATCAAATCGGTACAAACCGCGGGATAACTTCACGACACAACGCGGATGCTGTTCTCATTTACCTCAATCTGTACCGCGCCCTAAACCTCTTACATATTCATAGCTCCGAGAACAATGTTTGTTTAATTACTTATTTATTACTTACAAAGTAGGCCCGTTTAACTTACATCTTGTACTCGAGGTAATGTAATTGCTGGTTGGATACAAACACCGTGGGAACTCGATAGAATCGTATTGGTGAAGAATACCTTGACATATCGGTATTGTGAGTGAACTATTGAATGAATGTAAACATATAAATTAGCATTGACAGGTGGCTCTGTTTATGTCCGATAAATTATGTCGACGACGTCCTTGGCTGTACATTGAATTAACATACAAAACAAAGGAGACTGGGTAAATCTGATTTAAATTAGTCTATAAATGGACAAATTTACGGTATCGTATTTTGTTCATAAACCTATAAACGTCCCACTGCTGGGCACACGCCTCTTCCCATATTGAGAAGGCACGAGCATTGATCACCACGCTTGCTCCCTGCGGATTAGCGATTTCAGATCCCATATTTTTGGAATCCAAGTTTCCTCACGATGTTTTCTTTCACCGTATGTCAAAAGGGCTTAAGAATAATTAAGAAAGTACATGTAGCTTTAAAAGTCAGTACTTGCCTGAGTTCGATCCTGCAACCTTGTGCATACAAATCCGTTCATTGAACCGCTAGGCCACCACGATATATTTTGTTGATATTACTTATAATTTACCTTTTAACGCAGAACATTTATTAGGGATGTAGGTATTTCTATCTACCTATAAGAAGTGCATAGTATGTCCGTGGCAACCCTCCCACATTAGTCACTGACCACAAGCATACCGGGGACATCCGACGTGTAAATCTCCGTCAGTTTTCTCTATTCGCGCGGTTTTCATCGAACGTCTATGGTCATACCGGTAATTACTTAGGACACTTGCGTCTTTGTCGTTACTATGTATAAACTTAGGACATACGGAAATAGTTGCGTGGATTAACTATTTTCTTGACAGCTTACGAAGCTTATGAAAAGTGCCCGGAAACATTTGCTGTGTTTAACATCTGCCAATGTCTTCTGAGACCATTTTATATATTTTTTTTTGTAAATACTAACATGTCACGTCTTCTAGTTAAAGAAAAACGGTATTATACTTCTAAATCTGATAAATACCAATCTCGTTAACCCCGCAGGACATCAACATCACTACTTACTTACGAAAGAGAAACGCAGTTATTTTTAAATCTCTCATTAGAAGCTCGACGGCTTTCCATTCCCATAAATCTAAGCAGTACTGGTTATCATAAATTACCTAAATAGTTGGTGCGGGCCGCACACAGCGCTGCGAGGGCTGTCCTGCCCGGCCCTGAGATATGAGGGCCCGGGGTACTTATTAAACAGGGACTACCGCGCCAGTACGCCCCGGGAACAGACGGTAATAGATAGAAATTAGTTGCCAGTAATGCCAGTTACTGATTGGAGTTTTAAAATGACAGGCTGAATGACAGCGGAAATGACATTTGAAAAAAAAAATGGTTACTCTGGATTGTTTATGGTTATGTTGTCTATGTTGGGTAATGAACGGATTCCTTCATATGTCGTTTTGAAGATTCGAAAATTATATTTATTGAGTTCATTATTCATTCATAATATTATGTCTGCGTCAAGTTAATGAACGAATATCTTGACTAAACTGTAATTAGAGGTAGTTGAGTACAACATAATTGCTTCTTTAGATGATTTGTTTCTGTTATGACTTTATGAGTTTGGAATTAATGTTGTGATTGCTGTTTATTTAGGTAGCACTAACCTATGATCATTACGATAAATCATTAATATTTTGACACGAAAAGCAGTGCAATATTCTTATTCAATTGAAGATAAAAAATATGATAACAATATATACCTGAAAAAAAATGCGTTTTACTAGTACCTACTACTAAAAGATATTAACTTATTTTTAGAATAATAATTTTGCACTTTTTGGGGTATGTTTTGCATAGATATCAAAAAGCCTTCTTGGCTTGGTGGTTTTAATTCTGTGTAATAACGTTAATTAAGACTTGTAATTCATTGAAGCAACCATTACTGCTGCTTAATATCTAGCCGTTATTTACGTATGTAAAACACTAAGTATCTAATATTACAATATTTGTTGTTCCAGATGCGTGTGTGATTCGCGTGGCGCGGCATGGGCCAGGCGGGCAGCCACGCGCCGCCGCCGCAGCGCGGGCGCCGCGCGCACACGCTGCCGCACGACCCGCCGCGACTCGCGCCTAAGGTACTAGGCACTAGCAATGGCTAACGTCAGTTATAGAAGACATCAGTGTGATACTCTTACTGTAGATATCTTAAATATGTAAAGGGATTTCTGCCTGGTGGTCATTATCGTCATGTAGGCGACAACAGTTATTATTTACATAATATTATTCAACAAATTATTAATTATAACTGGGTATTATAAGCATTTAATCCAAGTATTTTGATATTCTTCTGTGCTCGGCGGTTTTTCGCCTTTCTTTTAGTCCCAAAGACAAATAAGGTGATGATGAACAGACTATAAGGTTCTTCAAAAATCGGGTTTCAATAGTTTCAAAAATGCAAAAATAGTTTGTCATATCCGAATGGAAGTTTCAGAGATAACAGATCGTTCACGCGAAAAACACGCTAGCTTCGCCTTCGTTTTTACAAATTACTACTTCACCTAACCTCTTGAACCATAACCATGTATGACGCAGGTCCTTCCAACCCTATGCGAGTCGCCGCGCCTGCGCAGTACAGACAACGGCGCGATCCTGCACTCGGGCGGCACCATCAGCGGCCGCCGCCCCAACACCATACACGACAATGTGCCGCACGGACATGTGGTAAGCAATGCTAAACATATTAATAATACTTAGAATATTTAAAGTCATTATGATTATTATTTAGAGCATAATAAATTGCAACTTAGCCTACACCAATGTTCTGTTGCTTTATTTCTAATCCAAAATTATTTTAAATTGAAAAGGCACAATATGGGTTAATCATTTTATTTTGGACCACACAATAAAACCCCGATCCTTTTAAAATATTTAATCAGAAGTCCAAACTCAAAGATATTGTTTCTTATTTCCAGCACGCAAATGTATACCGATCGCGATCGGCGGGTACATCTGGCGAGAGCGGTGAGATACGCTCGCGGGAGAGAGATCCACTGCACCGCTCACATACCAACCTCGAGCTTCGCCAAGCAGACAGTACGTATTGGATACAAAACACTTTAAAATCATCTTCAGTCTATCCTTCTGAGACAAGACCACAAAATAAAATGTTCGTGATTGCAGGTAGCAGTATAAATAAGAGATTTGGATCGGAACCAGATCTGAGGATTGAAGAGGAGCAGAAGACAAGAAATGGCAACAAACATTTCAGAAAAAAATACAGAGCACCGCCACCACCCACCCATGACGTAAGTAGCATTAGCATGGTGTCTATGGCTTGATTGTAATTTAAGTTATAAACAAAATAATAACTATATTGTTTTATGGTTTTCCAGAACTTCGAGGGTTCATCGCCAGATTCCAGCGAAGGGAACGCGAGACCCGAACCCCAGAGGAAATTAAGACTGTTTAAAACGAGAAACGAAACCAAAAAACTGAACGGTCAAGAAAATTTACAGTTCAGAAACTCATACCACGAATACAAATCGCTTGATACGAGCGATAACCAAGCATTCGAAAGAAGATACAGATCACCTTGCAAAGACAAGGAGCAACACTTCAAATATCCCGATAATAATGACATGGTGCAGAGCACTGCGTCACTCAAGAGGGAGGAACGACTCATACAAACGAAACAAGACTACAGGAAGACAAGGATAGAACGAATGAGTGGATGTCGAGCTAAGACGGCCAAGAACGAACACAGCGAAGCGTGGAAAACTCCACTATTGAACAGGAATTTTAGGTACTCCGAGAGGTTCAAGAAAGATGACAGTGAACTGCCCACGCTCAGGAGAGAGAGGACCTTCGATGAAACCCTGATCGCGAGCGAGAGGGAAAGCGATTCCTCTAGAGCGGCGCACGAGAGCAGGATGAAAGCCATCGGCGAACAGCTCAAGGGAGGCAAACTCAGCCCCCTGGCGGAGACCAGCAAACCGTTGAGAAAATCTCTTCCTTCACTATTGGTTAAAAATAATGAAGAAAAAGATGAATTTCAAGCAGAACTTAAGAAGGCTACGAGTAGAATTAGAAACCAATTAGGTAGTAAAGTAAATAGTAATGTAACTAAAACTAGTCAGGAGAAGAATGAGCAGAAAACCCCAACGAAAATACCGAGTAAAGTCAAAAAGTCTAGTCCAACGAGTGCTGCGAGCAAGCCGGAAGCCAAGGTCAGCAGACGGCCGCTGACCCGCGCCAATGAGGACAAAGCTAGACAGTCTAATGTTAATGTAACCGCCAAGACATCGGACAAGTATAAGATGAGCAGCAAGGAGAACAGCCGACCGATGCCGGACAGAGGGCAGGCTTCAGGGAAGGAGTCTACACCAGAACACTCACCGACCAGAAAGCTGGAGACGTTGATAACACAACCTCCGCAAGAGAAGTGAGTACATCATCTTAATATTCTTTCCTTAATTTTAAACACATGACTATCCTCGCATTCCACAAACTAATTTGTTCTTCTTCTTCTTTTTGGTCGTTCCCTCAATGCTGAGGATCGTGAATGTAGGTCAATCTTCTCCGCTCGGTCCAGTTCTGCGCCATATGTACCGCTCCCTGTATCTGGCTATTTTGTTAAGTTTGCTAAAATCTATAAATCCTTTATATTTTTCCTGTCGTTATTTCCAGACAAAAGCAGCAAGCTCCATCGAAGCAGTTCTACTTCGGCATGATCGAGAGCAAGCAGCCGCGCGCGCACGAGCACCTGAAGGACTTCCCGGGGCTCGGCAGCCCCATCATCGAGGAGATCTCCAACTTCCACCTCATCGAGCAGAAGCTGCTCAGCTACCACGAGGAAGACGCGGAGTTCGATAAGTTTAACGCCAAGATGAAGGAGGAATGCAAGATTAAGAACAGTATGTTTCATTTTTACATTCTACCTATGACAAAACTTGGTATTTGTTTGCTAATCAATATTATATCCTATGCAAACGTGACTAATTACATCAGTCAAGTGGTCTTTTATTATTATTCTCGCTTTATTTAATAAATGTAGTGATCCAAACTTAACTGACCTGCCTGCTCTGGTCTAATGGCTAGTAACCCGAATAGACTAATTGGAGGTCGTGAGTTCGATTCACACCCGTTGCGGGTGTAATTTATCTATAATAAGTACGAAATTGTAAATTGTATAAAAAGAAAAATATGTTCATCAGTTGTCAGGCTACCATAACGTAAAGAAGTTGAGCCACGACTTTATTTCATTATTAAAAAACTGATACACAGTTGTATGGAAGTGTATTATCGTCATCTATCCTTCCAGTATCATCAGAGTCGGCGCTGTCGTCGTGCTCGGAGGGCTCGTGCTCGGAGGGCTCGCTGGGCATCGCGCTGCGGCTGCGGCCCACGCTGCCCAAGAAGCAGCGCGCCGTGCCGCGCTTCTCGCCCGCCGCCGCATGGAGGCAACTCGCCACGCTCGATGATCATCTCGCTGCTGGTGGGTCTAATAACTTAAACCAATAAAATCTTTCGTCATTATGAAGCTATTACTTGTGAGATTTTATCGGCGTATCAATAAATAACGAAAATATTTAAGTAGAACTAAGGTTAACTATGGTCGCAAACTAAAGTCGTCGCAACAACCTTAATTGTAGATATTTTAAAGACATTTTGTTGATAATATTTTGTTTGTATCTTTAAATATATTTTTCTCTTCTTTAAATTTATGTTTTAAAACAATATTGTATACTTTTTATCGTTTTCTTTGTATTTTATTACAGTCATAAATTTTCTAATATTAGTTACGCTAAAGTTTCTTTATCTTTTTACTAATTCCTTATTGTCTTTGCCAGAGACTCAACCACTAGCCGTGGAGACGAAGATGTCGGGCGACATATCAGCGGAGTCTTCGCCGCGGTCGGACCAGTCGGCCGACAAGTCGGGTGACTCCGGCATATCCGGCGACCACGCACATTCCGACCACAGGATAGACTCGCCTTCAAGACACCATGTAAATCACACGCATTTAATGTGTCGTTTTTATTTCTCATGAATTTTGCAAATATTTGTTATACAAATGTTTGTGCTGTTTGTTAATATTTGTATACAATATTTTATAATTTATACAGGCTCGAAAAATCATAAATTATTAGACCTTGAGAATATCACAAGCCACCTAGATAATAACCTTTTTAAGGGTTAAGCATTCTTGCCTTTTATGCTACATACATAAGTAAGTTTACCGCATAAGGATAGGGTAATGTAATCATCAAAAATTGGTTTTGCATGTTACGGTTTTAACTGTTTTTAAAAGAGGCTAGAAACACCGCAAATGGCACATCAGGGTTCTCAATAACATATAGACATTCCCCCAGGGCGCGGACAGTGCTGCGGCATGGACCCCGCAGCAGGACCTGGGCGACAGCAGCTCGGAGGGCGGCGGCGGGGAGCGCGCGCGCGGCGGTGGCGCGCTGGCCACCTACAGCCCCGGACACCAGCCCTTCTGTCTCTCGCTGCCGCGCGACCAGCACGACCGGGTGAGTGGCACAGGCGCGGGCGGTAGGGGAGGTTAACACTAGTAGAGCATGGATTATAGAGAGAAAGGTGACGTTGACTGCTAATCTCTAATTTAACATTTCGTCTTACCTGCTAGAACCAAAAATCTCATTGTCCGTCTTTATGCCTGGGACTAGGCAGGAACCCGTGGCGGGAACATATTCGAATTTACTGCAGCTTCTGGTGCGTGGTTCCAGACTTTTTATGTCGATGGAAACCCCCATCAATTTCTTTTTTCTCTAGTGAAAATATCGAAGAGACTTGCCGGAATCAATCGGCTTAAATAAGTTTATACAGAGTAATCTCAATTTTTGATTCCTAGCAGACAATTTCAGACCAGCATCTCCAGTCAACATCACCTGAACTCAATATAACTAGATAATAAACAAGTACCTAGTAACAATGTGACTAATACTAATGGTAGTAATCTCTCCTAACCCCCCGCGCCAGCTGAGGAGGAGTAAAGGTATTCGTACTATAACCTGTATGGTGGAGCTGGGCAGAAACGGTGGTGGTTAGCAGCTTAACAATGTAACGTATTTAATATGCTTGTTGGTATGTGTGTAGTTTATCATTATCTGTTTGTTTCCTAATCCTATCCAGTCCTTGGTTTGAAGAAACTTTGAAGTTCCAAATGGCCCCTAAATTTTTTGGTGTTGTTTTATTTATGTTCCTTCTTTTTTTTTATTATTCGTATGAATGTGTTAAACTTGGGTTTAACTTGAGTTGGGCTTTATTCACTAATGTTTACTGTTATGCTAAGCACTTTATTATAAGTTGATTTTAATTCCTTGTCTTCTTTTGATTATGCTTTTATTTCCAAAGTTAAATATAACCCCAAAATATTTCGAATCCGAAAAACATCTCAATTGTATTAAAGTTTCCTTTGCAGCAAAGCTTAATATTATTTGTATGAAACTTCCTCCAAATATAAATATATACCATCTCTTTTCCTCTTTTCGAGCGAACACCTTTATTCCTCATCAGTCCAAATAGAGTCGAGGCAACATGGTTCGCGTAGTTTAAAGGCATGTCGTGTTTCTACGACTGTTTCCAGGGGAAGCAACTGCAGCAGGGCTTCAACAGCCTCCAGAAGCTTCGGAAGTCCGTGTCAGGGGCTTTAGGAGCTGCCCTGGGCTCTCGAAGGTTCGATTTGGAGCATGAGCCTATGTTGCAAGAGCCGGAACAGAACTGGTTCTTAACGAAGTCCGCGCCTAACTCCTTGAGCAATCCACTACTGTTCCCACCGCCGGCGAGGGCCAAGGGATCTGATGAAGATGCTATTAAAGAGGAATCACTTCCATCTTTAGAGAAAGTAAGATTATTAGAGTATACTAGTGTTGTCTCCATAAGCACATTTTTCTTTAACTAATTACAGCGTGAGCAAATCAAGTATACAATACAAACTCAAACTACGAGTACTACACATGCTTTTCCGGTAGACAATTTTGCAAACAATAATAAACACTGTAAAATAAATATTGTTGCTAACAAGAATACATATTATCATAAACAATGTAGACTTGTGCGTTATTTAATGTTACTAAAGATAAACAATAATAATTTTAAAATCTCGGAAGTTTAAACGTTGAACAATTCCACACAACATTCTCAAGTGCTCTGTTATGTTCAAAGCTTGAATTATTGTGTTTCCTCGTAATTTTATAGACTGAACATGAGCTGCTTTATTGAAATACACCATTGTTTTATATACCACAAACACTTGAGGAAATATTTCTTAATAATTTCACAGTATTTGTGCTTTCAACTGAAGTACATAAATATAATTTCATTTCTTATCTAGCAGCTATAAATTCTAAGGAAAGTAAAGAATAGGCAGTTTGTTTTATAACGCTTTGTACGAGACGACAAACGTCATCGTTGGCACATCGTTGGATATTTTTATAGGTTGGCCAAATGGATAAGGCACGTCTATCCACTTAGCGACTTCCTTAACCTTTAATTCTCATGAAATTATCCTCTTCTGCGTATCCCTTTTGCTGTAACAAGCCTTACTCTTCTCACATATTTGACACTTTTTGACGGGCCTGTTGGTCTAGTGTTTAGTGAACCTGACTGCTATACTTACCGGAGTTCGTGGATTCGATTTCCACCCAGGACAAATCTTAGTCTGATTAGCACGATCATTTGTTCTTTGTCTGGGTGTAATTTATCTGTTATATGTATGTATTTAGAATAATATACAAGTATGTTTATCAGTTGTCTGGTTATCATACCACAAGCTCTGCTTAGCTTGGGATCAGAAAAACGTTTCTGAGTTGTCCCGGAATATTAGTATTTCTGTTTTTGTAGTAAATTTTGGTCATCCATTTATTTGTAATACAGTATGCTATACTATAGTGGTGTGTACCCAGGAGGAGCTAGGCACATGGCGTCCGGGCACATCGTACCTGTCGTGGGGTGGCCACGTGATGTACCTTCCGCCCGCGCCCGCCGCCGACCAGCCGCTCTCCATGCTGGGGCCCATTGAGAGGCCTGTTAGGTTAGTACCTGATATTTTGTTTTATATGTTGGTAAATTGTCTCAAAATATCGCAAAAATATATTATTTCTTGTTATTTACATTTAGAAGTGGAAGGATTAGTACTAATTAAAAAACATTGTTTTTTTCGTACTTGTTCTGAGAACTCTGCCTCTTTTGTGTTGTTCAATCTCAAAACATCTACCCTTCTTTGATAAAATAGCTTAGTTGGTCAGTCGACTGGTGTGTCTAACCTGAAGTCGCAGGTTCGAGTCATTCCAGACAACCTCCGGCAACATTCAAACCAATTTTTTTAATAATTTAAAAACAAGATGATTTGCTTCTGGTTTGAAAACGCTTTGATACAAACTTTTAATGTAAACGGCAAAGTATATCACTTTGCCGTTTAGGTAGCTTTACAAAACTTACAGTAAAAAGTGCATTTTCACCCGCTATAAAGTAAACACTAACATGTTATTCATCATCCAGGAGCAAGTCTAGTGGTTGCCTGGAGGCGCCGGCCCGAGCGGCGCGCGCCGCTCTGGGCGCGGAGATGCGCGAGCGAGAGCGCTCCGCCTCGCCCGTCATCACACGCGCGCTGCCGGCACGAGTTCTGCCGAATAACGTGAGTACATTCTTATATTACAGGGATTACCACCGATACCACTGAAGCACAAGTTAGCTTAAAAAAATTAAAACGATCATAAATGCCTTTAATGTAAGAAGACATCATGAGACTTATGGGCAATTAAAACTGAGTTGCGTTTTAGTATTCAGCTATTAGTGGTTGATTTTAGGGAGAAGATGAAGAAAAATCGTTACACGACATAAAAAAAAAAACATTTGTTATAATATCTTGTGTACGTTTTAATGACCTAGTTTTTGATCAGGGGATCGAAATTTAAAGAAATTGCTCTATTTTTTATAATGTGTACCTTCCTTTTCTATAAATAAAACGACGCTGGCATTGAAACTGTCACAAGCTACTATTATGTTTTAAGCGAACATCTCTTTACATATGAATGCACATCATTCAAACATTCACACAACTAATTACTAAACCACGATCAATTGAAACCACCGTCCTTATTCGTCCCTAATGTCTTTCTCATGTCAGCATTGTTTGACATTAAGCAATGTTGCCAACCTTTAATATTTCACCCGCCGTTGCGGTACAGATAAGTAATCTTATTTATTGCGAGCAATAATGCAATCGTGAGCCGCTACAACTTTGTCATTAGTCTTTTACATTTGTTTAGATAAAATTACTATTGTTTGATAACTACGGCCTTAGTGGAGTCATGACTTAAAATTTGTTTTCATTTCAAAAGAACTGTTCCTTTGCTGAACTTTTGTTTTAGGAACCAGTGGTATTTTTGCTTCCATTAGATCGGCGTTAACGTAAATACAATAATTAACACAATTTTGAACATATCTTATATAGGTATACAATATTCACTTTTTGCGGAAGGCCGTTATATAAAATCCTGTAAGCTCCGACTATGATTTTTTTTTCTTTGGGTAATGAAAAAGTCGAACCCAAAAATCCTATCTAATAAGTATCTAATGCATTATATGTTTCTATTCGTATTTAATTCAAAGCAGTTGTTACCAAAGTGCACGAAAGGCGTACAACAATGTACGTATCTAGTTAATTTCACAACATTGTCATCAATATCGATAGTCATTTGTTCTTTCCCAGTATCGGCTTTTCCTGCTGACAGACAATGCGGCTATTTATACTTTCCCAAATGACATTCACGTATTGTCACTACGCGTAAACAACTCATTTCTTTCAACATACACACGATACTATGTCGCGAATATGTAGGAAACTAAGGCAAACATTTAGCTTTTCAGCCCAAAATCTAAAATTTAATAAAAGGGAAACTACTTTTTATAAATTAGGATTAATTATCAGTTTGTACTTCTCTCGTTCTTAAGCAATTATGAGTATTGAGGAAAATTTTATTCACATTTAAGCCTTGGAAATCAATAATGTCTAGGATTTCCCCAAATGTATCTGATGCACAATGATATAAAAACGAAGTATTGCAATTAACTTTATTAGTATATTGTTCAATTATTGCAATCATTAATTACTGCAACCGTAAGGTTTAGCAAGTTAAATAGTTACAAATTACAATAAATAGAGCATATTTTTAAGCAATTATTCGGATACATCACTTAATAATGATTTATGTTCTTTGTAATAAAACGCTTGATGCAGTTACATATAGTTTGATTGATTCGCCAGCTCCCTTGATCGTAATACTTCTTCGGTAATATCATCCATTTCCGTTGTTCACACATAAATATTGTTTGTTTATTATTATGTTTGCATGGCGTCGTTAAAACCAATGTCAATTGATATGGGCAGGGCCTTGGTCTGTCTCGTCGTTTGCAGATCGCTCGTATTTACCTGTTATTACATGTGGGAATATCTGTTTTAAGATTATTGTGTTCTTATGCTAAGCAAGGTTAATAACTTTACATTATCAGATATCTCTTTTAAGTAGGTAGATAGTTCCGTAAAACATGGTCTTCCTACTTCGGCATTCAATCAGACCCAACAATCTTTTTCAGGTCGTCTAACTCTTGTTTTGAAGTAAATTATATTTCAATTAATTTCTCAATGAAATCACAAGGGACGACTAATTATTTGTCAAATTACCTGAACCCCTGAAGCCACTGGGTCATGACCTTTGGCTCACATAGAAACTCATTTGACAATCCTTAAGAGTTTAATCTCGTTCTCAATTGCCAAACCGTTCTTGACGTATTTCCTCCATTGAGCATTTACAAAGCAATTTCCTATTGAATAGATGAAACGGTTATAAAAATTAACCCGTTTTCGACCACATGTATTGTGAATATTGTGATGCGGTTTGGTTATTGTCGTGGCGGTTCCCACGCCGCGCGCCGGCAGACTGTTTCCGTAAGCCCTGGCCTTGTTCCACCTTCCGTGGTTAAGCCTAGATGTAGATGTTCTGATGTAATTTGATCTGAATTGTACATATTTTGGATGGTGTAGTTCATTGTTTTAAATTATGTAACGATTATGAGTTTTCTCATGTTGGCCGACATCAATACTTAGGAATTTAGTAGACCTACTTATTTTTCGGAATAGAAAATATTTTTGTGCTGTGAAGTGAAATCTTAAGGTAAACATAATTGCAGTAGGAATTTAGTGCCAAAAATACTTATAAAAAAATAGTAAATAGCGTTACATTGTCTAAGAAGTCCTTAGATGCTTAGACATCATTATTATTGACCATGCACTGTCACAGTCATATTAATTCTGTAGGCTTTTCAATTCCACAACAGAACGCCAAACAAAGTTTATTGATCTACGATATCATGACCATCGATCAAAACACGATAGTCGCCAATCCG
Organism: Autographa gamma; assembly: GCA_905146925.1. Lineage (NCBI taxonomy): Eukaryota > Metazoa > Arthropoda > Insecta > Lepidoptera > Noctuidae > Autographa > Autographa gamma. The sequence goes on from LR989850.1 coordinate 734,324, forward strand.
TCACAAATTGCATGTAAATCGCGCATTGATTCAAACTAGCTCGCTTAGTATGCGCGCGCGCACGCTCGTACATGTCGAACAAGTTGGACATGTCGCGACTCACGCTTTGCTCCTGTTTGCTGCTCGTGACCCTTTGCTATGTCGATCGTTAAAACAATAGGATGTTGCATACTTGCATGTAATTAAAACACTTGTCGTCGTAGGACCACAATAGTAGTACCTACTACTATGTGAGCTCATTTTGGGAAATAGTATTTACGAGCGCGATTCGGAAAGTTGTATTTGAATTATTAAATTAACTAATTTTGGGCTGAAATATTGTAATATGATTCTAAACCCGGTGTACTCTTCACCCCTTTTGGATAGATATGCCCTTTTGGTAACATCCGCTAATGTAGGACAAAAAAGAATCTTCTTTAGTTAAACTCGGTACAAGGTGTCACCCTACCGCCACTTGATGGCAAGTGGTAAAACAGTCAACGTAAAGTAGTGTTGTCGTTTCCTACAATTAAATAACTACATTTTTCTTTGAATCTAAGAATTTTTTATTTTTTCCCACCTTATAAGGACGAAGGAGTTTCTGAACCTACATAGGCTAAGACTACAGAGGAGCTAATTCTTTTTTTATTTTCCTTTATTTAGCTATGGCGGAGAGTTATAAAAAATAATTAATGTATCTATTTTGCCCATGGAAGCGTAAATTAAAAGATCACAAAATCCTTATTCTTAAATAGTGATATATGTCATCCGTTTACGACCGGCACTGTTTGAATATTCACGTCCAATATTAATCCAATTTCGATAATATGCAAATAGCATTTATAGTTTATGACCTCGATTAATTTTATGTGCTTTTTTTCTATTTTACTGTCCTCTTGAATGGTTGTGACGTATTTAAATAAGGAAAGATCGAGATAAATATAGATTTTTAAACGAAAACATAATGTTTTGTACGTTTATTTTTCACGGAAATATAACCAAAGACAATTATTTTTGTTTTTGCACATTGTTTCTTATATTAATTATCCTTATATTTTCCTTCCGTAGGATTTTTGGGGCTTAAAAATCGAAGATGCCAAGAAATTAGGTTCTATGTCTAATAAATTCACATAAAATTACCTATCTATAACATGCTTCTTCGTGTTTTCTTCATACGACGATCAAATAAACTATTCTTTGTATACAAAGTAAAATGATGTCAGGTCACTAACAAAAACAATAAAAAATTCCTTGCGTGCGTAATAGATACTTAGGCACTATAAGTTAACACGTAATAGACAATTTAATACCAGATTATAGAAGACAATCAAGCATAACATTAGTGGTTGGCATTCCATGTAAATATGTAATGATTGGGTATTGTTGTGATCACGCGAATGCCGCCCACCGCTTAGTATGCAGCGGACGGCAGGGAGCCATGGAATCCGTTCTTTCTAAACGGTTCATGGCTACGATGGTGCCAAATAGAGTTATCGAGATTAGTAGGTACCGGCGCCATGGTATATGTTAAAGGCAGTCCGTTCACCTGCTATATTTACGTGTACCAAGTCGTAAAAATGGCACGAGAATGGAGAGGCCTACGCCCAGGAATCGGAGAACAAGGGCTGGGGATGATAATGATGAATAATAAAAATATGGAAAACATTAAAAGTAATAACTGATGTATAATTTTTCACCACCAAAGGTTGGTGAAGGCGCGTATGCCAAAAATCCAACAGTATTGAATGTAACTGTATGTTATTGTTAAAGGGTTAAATATAGATTATGCGTTAATATTCACAATAAGAAAAACAAAGGCTTGTAAAAACCTTAGAAAGAGTTGGATATTGCACAAATGAGATTTGCTCATAAAAGTTTCGAATTTGACCCTTCAACTTTAGCTACGAGTACTATCTTACGTAATAAAGCTTGCACGCTTAAAAATATCTGGATTTATTTCTGTATTTATCTACTAGTAGGCATGTAGGTTTTTTATTGTATCATTTAAAGTATTTTCGCTACCTTTCCAAACTAGTTGAACTTGTATAAATGAATAAACAAATAGTTTAACCTGTTTCTATATAAAAACATAATTAATTAGTGATCCTATCACGTTTATTGAAATTAAATCTCGTAATTTTACTAGCCAGTAACATTAAAAACTAAATTATTGTGTTTAGCGCCTTTATTTTTTATTTATGAACAAATGAATTATAAGGAATCCACAAAAAAACAAATATCAGATATGCGGAATTAAGTACAAAGGGTGGTTTTATTAAATGCATATTTCTTCTTTATTTTCAACCGACTTTAACAAAAGGAGGAGTTTCTCAATTAGGCTGTATTTTCTAATCTTCAGACATGTCAGAAGTCGACTTAAATCCTAAATCTATTCCCAAGTCGACCTATGAACACTTGAAAATGTTTTAATTGACAAATACATAGATTGCATCTCAAACGCTACCGAAAATACCGCATAGTTCCAGAAGTAAATCAATACATAGTCATATTGGTTTCTTGGGTTTACGCGAATGTTAGACATTGAAATAAAATTAGACATAGAATTAGATTTTACGGATTTTGTCGCGGTTTGTTTTGGATTTTAGGTCCCGACGTTTCGACAACTTTGCAGGTACGTATGGACAACGTATGGTCACGGGCATACTTTATATCAATACATAGTCCTTTACATGAATATTTTCTAACTTCAAACTACATCATGTAGAAATGTAGTATTGATAAGGAGCTTGCATAAACAATAACATTAATTACAGTACGTGTGTGATGTGCGCGTAGTGGGAGGATGCGCGCGCGCCGCTGCGTCTGCGCATTGCGCACGTGGGCCGGCGCGCGCGCACCTGTGTTCACCTGTACCGATCTCTCGTGTAGACGCATCTTACGCGCAGTAATATATTTAAATATTTTTGTTTGTTATTATAATTTGGAGTGAAAAAGGTTAGTAATTATATTTATTGTACTTTTTTGTGAGTTAATATTTTCTTTTTTTTTTACAATATATTAGCAAACCGTTGAATAAAACAGGTATTTTTAACTATTTACTTTCAGACGAAAATAATGGTCACTAAGTTTTTTGACAATTACCTAATTGCTATTGATTGTTTTTGGGGCAGTTTAACCGGTTTCGAACGTTATTCTTTAACTGGAAGTTTTAATTAAATTAATAAAATGAGTAATTATCCCTAAGTGCTACGCACAACTGAAAACGAAAGCAAACCATTTTCATTACCTAACAATAATTAAAACAAGTGAAAGCGAAACATAGTATTTCCACCAATCTACAAATCTACATAAAACTATCAAATGTATCTAATATGATGCGCAAGTGCTTATACCTAACACAGTCGGATGCGCACGGCGTCACATCACAACTTGTAGAAAACTTGCATTTCCGCGCACTTTACTATGAATTACTATACCTACCACAGTCTAGTTTCTACTTACTATTTGCATAAAGAAAGGTGAAAGTATTTACTAGAGAGGAAGCAATTAAATTTAATCTTATCTAAACTCTTTTAATTCATGTCTGTAAGTTTTTCCTGCGTCTATGCGTTTTTCAGTAGAGTTAACTGACAAGTGACAATCGATTCCTGTGTCAATCTTATAGCTTGTTAATAAAATAAATGATAAATAATATCGGACAATATCACATACCTTGCTCTGAACCCAAAGTAAGTAGCTATTAAGCACTTGTGTTATGGAATACAGAAACAACGAACAGAAAAAAGAACTTGTTAAGACAGTAGAAACCAATGATAAAGAAGAAAAGTACCTTTAAAGTAACACTATTATTTCATTATTATTAGGCCCCTGTGTTTGTTTAGTATAAATAATCCAATATTAAAATAGAACACACTATACTCTACTTCGTTTGTATATGTTGAGAATGCATTGACCGAAACTGGCCCTGTAGCCAAGTAACATTTCTACAAGCGATAACGATGATAGAAATCGCTTAACTGACATTAAATGTATGGAAGTGACAAGTCCAGGTCACGTGACTTGTCGAAATGAAATGTCATTTCCATACATTTAATGTCAGTTAAGCGATTTCTATCATCGTTAACGCTTGTAGAAATGTTACTTGGCTAGAGGGCCTGGTCAGGAGGACATCTTATTATTAGATATCTGCTGATATTCCACTTTTTCAACAAAATATGTAGATTTAGATGGCTTAGCTTAATTTAAATGTATTTTTTTGCAATAAATTGTATGCATAAAAAGAAAGAAAAAACGGTGTTTTTACGAAACATTGTTGGCGTAGCGATATAGTAAATTAATTCATAAAAAGATTTTAAAAGGGAAACCTAAATTATTTTATTTTTGTTTAAATTAAGACTTCTTTGTTTATCGTCTACAACATGATTTACATTTTATTTCTTGTTTATGTATATTAAGTTAATCAAAATATCTCAGTACTAATAAAGTTTCAGTGACAGAACTGTTTTTAACAAATTCCTAATTTATAACCGTAACTGTCATTAAGTAACCTTTAAATGATCTAATCATAAACACATAAATTATCAATTAGTTAACTCAAAGAGCAAATAATCTTATAAATAATGTATATTTCATCGATCACCAATCCTTACATAATTGTGTGGTAGTCATTGACACAGGCATTAATCAAAGCAAGTTGTGTATGAAGATGATGTTGTCCTTGCCACATGATGTCATCTGATGCAGTGTTGTGTTGTTACACTATTAATAACGTGTAAAATTTAAATATGTATTTTTGGAAATGGTAAATTGAATCTGTATTCTAAAGCTGTATAATAGTGACTATTAGTGACTCTAGCGCGCTATGCCTAGGTGCTATTTATAAGCCTAGTTTATGAACTTATTATTTTACACATTGACAGAGTTACATTTTAAATTACGCTAGGTATTTTTAGCTTCGTTTTAAATGTTCTTTATTTATAATTTTAATACATATTTTTGGAAAACGTAAATAACAGTAGCTATATCATTCTGTTATTATCATAACTGCGACACTCTTAAGTAACTTTGATTTAATTATATCGAAATTAGACGTGTTAGTTTTCCGTTATTACTATTACCTACATTGCAAAAAAACTGATTGACATTTAAAGAAGTTAAACGATTGAAACTGGTCAGTAAACCACTAGGTCAGAACTCAGCACGACACATAATTAGCCGGTCCTAGTTACAATATTAATTTTATCAAGATTATAATAATATTGTTAATTCACAATACTCTGTGTAGCCTATAATTATGTAAAATATCCTGGCATATATTTTGTGCATATTTTATTTATGTTATTATTAAATTACATCTGGTTGAAGGTCACGGTCGCAAAGAACAGGATCCTTGGGTCAGGTCAAATTGTAATGTGACCATAAAAAAAACTACCAACTTGAACTAGGAGAGGCGATGGATATTTATATATACTTAATACGTAATGGAGTTTGATATATCTGCTTAGCAAGGTATGTCATCATATTAGTGAGAATAATTTACAAAAAAACTGCTATTTATTTTGAGATTATGTACCTATTTATTTTGCACATATCATGAATAATAACTACAAAAACCCAACATGAGCTTCGTCTTTCAACAAGCCGTAACATATTATTAAAGATCGTTGAATTAAAGTAAAATACCTGTGATTTATAGTTTCTATTTGACTTGTCTTCGCAAAAATAAATCCGCCTTATGATGATAAGTATAAAAACAGCCACAATGGCAACTGTCAAGCACTATTGATAAATGTAATAGCTACTTATTAACTCACAAACATTTATATTCGTCAAGTTTTTGTGTTGTAAACATTTGTATAAACAATTTTTGTGTTACGACTGTTTGACTTTGTGACATAAATGATGTCATAGTGTCATCGTAACAACTTAAGATTTGACCACATCCTAAAACCTGAACATGAATGAATAACTCTCTTTTTGCAGTCGGGTAATAAGCTCAGTGACGCGACAAAAGTAATCGTACATAAATAATAAGTTTTACAAATAAATAACGAAAGTGTATAACTATTTACTTAGCGCAAAATCAATTAATTTGATGTTGCCTATAACTGACTTACATCTTCAATTCCGGTTATTGTATTTTCCAAATACGAAGATACTAAATATATACCAATTTTAATTAATTAATTAAAGGATTAACCAGATCCTCTCGCAACCTAACATTAGAAGCAAACAAGTTACTTAAAAAACCCATGATTATTATAGAATGCATTTTTAGATTAAAATAAACATGATAAATGTACGTATTATGATAATCGCTCGATAAATCTCCTACCCGCTGCAACTTTTGATGGAGATTAGGAAACCAGGCAGTTACGTTTATATCTGCTTGTGGTTTCTAGGTAACGTTATATAATAATTTAAATGAATTAAGAAAATACCTTATTTTAGTACCTATTAACATGTTTTCCAACATTTATTTTAAATTACTGCTGGCACATTTTCTTTTCTCCATATTCGTAGTTGGCGTATTACGTTATATTTTAAAAATATGTTTTGTAACCCTGTAAGTTAATAATATGGTTGAACGTGAAAGACTTTATCACCAAATATTCGTGATCCATATTCTAAATGTTCTTGTAAATCTACAAAGTACAATGAAATTACACATGTTATGTCAAAGCCCTACAAAATAAAATCCAATTGAAAACCACGAAACGTACAAGCCCTTGTCATATATTTACAAATACTTACGAAAACTCAGAGAACGTGACTTTAATAATATTCTTCGTTATGCAAATACCAGCTCACTGCTTGAAATGCAACTCCTTCCATGTTCAGCTTACAATATGCGTAACAGCGCTCCGACCTAAAGTTTAATAATTTCATAAAAGTATGGAAAAGGTTCACTACATACATAAACTTTTTCAACTCTACTTCTGGTTCTGCTTCAGCTGAATATCAGATTTCTTACGTTGCACGAATACCTACCTGTGTGATCTTTTCATTCATTCTTCTGAATTTTGAGATTATGTTTTACTGTTATTTGCCTTTCCCTACGATTATATTCTGCTTCCTACTACAAGACCATAATACAAATGATATTAAATGAAAATTTATTTAGGTCGTACATATTTTAACGTTATTGCTTACAAATAGAAAAAAATAATATTTCAACCTTATTTACAAATAATATTAGGCAATGCTAATAAATCAATCATTCACACGCCATAAATAACCTGATACTCATTAGTGTAAAAGATTTTCGCAACAAAACGGCAATAATAAAACGCTCTGTATCACATATTAACAACTCTTGCGCAAGTCCGCTGCACATTATAATCTGCCCATCAACAATTATAACAGGATTCCTATGTTTTTGTGTGACAACGCGTCTATGATTTCATAGATTATTTATGTGTTAGAGACTCAAGTAGATACTTTACGTAATATATAAAATTAACGTATTGCCTCAAGCTTAATTTAGAAAATATGGTAATGAGATACGTTTGACTTACTCTTGGCTAATTTGGTTAATGTTATGCCGTGAGATACGCGGACGTAGCTTAGAGAATAGGCCACTCAAATACTGAGCGGTCTATTATTCTATCTTTGTATTTGAAGATTTGATTGTCAATGTAAATATCGCAATTTTGTTATGCGTAGATCTAAATGTTTTTTTCCTGTATCATTATACCATTTCTATAGCTCTGCTCAGTTTTATAAGCGCTGCTTCTTCAAAATTCCTATGCGACTATGAATGGGGTTAACTCGCTTTTAGTTATAAATGAGAACTGCAGCTTATAAAGAAAATTAGACTATAAATTACTTTAAAGTTGAATACACCTAACCTCTTTAATTTAAATACATTCAAGAATGCTACAACAAACCGTTACATCACAAAAAAACATAACAAAATCGTATAATTTATAACATAAACAACTAAATCGTAAACGTTAAACTTTTACTGGTTTATACCACTGCACTATGAATACAAACGCGCCACATAAGACCGAACTATACATTAATATTCTTATCATAAAGCTGCCCATTCACACTTCATTGCTAAATACATACTTATATTTGGTCGCAGCAATAAAGTCAATGTTTTTATTTATGATCCTAAGGTCGCTATTCAAATCAATTGATTTAAATTTCGAATTTAAGTGACGATGGTCCAGTCACCTTAATTTATTTGTTTGATAGATTGTAAATTTTAAATTTAGAAAGTCAATTTATTTTTAATTTCATTTTGTAGGTGTTTTATGCCAGCCATATTTCTCTAGCAGTGACAAATACAATAATTAAGACTTGGAGGGAATATTAATCTAACAGTTATGTAAGACGCCTTCATTATTATAATTTGGAGATTAACTGTCATCATTTTAAGGGAATTTTAATTTAAATATGCAAAGAGTGTTATTAACAACTTAATACATGTATATTTCATGTTTTCTTACTATCAAATATTGTCCATTAAGAATTTTCTACTAGCTAACTAGTCAACTCGCCCTTCTGAAAAGAATGCGGTGTCAATATCTACAACATGCACATATGTTATGCGCTGCACCAAAGTACTTCAAATTAATAACTTTATTACGTAGAGTTGTAAACCGTTTTGAATATTCAGTTACATCACCCATAATTGCTTCTGCCGATAGCGTTTTAACCATCACTAGTTCGGAACAGTTATTTTAACTCTCATTCGTTACAATTAGCGCCGTAGTTGTTACTCGAGTTAAACGCTTAATTGTTAACTGTTATTTTTTATCTGCAGTGCGTTGACTGATCCGTTTGAGATTATGTGATAGGCACGAGACTGACATTACTAACGGTGACTGAGACTTGCTGGGTTGATGATGGCGCTTATGACATGACAGAGAGGTTACAGAAGTTTACAATCGAATTAGACTTAAAAGCCAATGTATCTCAAACTACGTTCCTACGTTCCTACCTAGATTACAATAATTTATGTATTTGAGGGACCAAATCTAAAAACAATTATTCAGAGACAAACTGTGGTAGGAAAATTAACGTCAAGTAAGCTAAGCATGTAAGTATTAGTCAAATCTATCGAAGGCCCACTGATCTTTGCAGCAGACAAAATTCTGAAAGACTGGCAATTTTACATCCTAAGTTCTTACATGTTGTCTAGTGATCTCGCAGTATTGCATATAACTTCTGTACTCATTCTGTTCTGTGCCATAATATATGTGACGGTTTTAAAAGTCACTGGAGTGTGTGAGCATAAGATGAGCACCTTTTAAGTGTTACCTTCGTAAAGATGACGGCACACTGCGAATGGATAAATAATGCTCTTTAAATACTTGTTAACCGACTCTTTACGAGTTTCTCGACCAAGTTTATTTGGGCCTCTTAACTTCGGCATTTTGGCCCAGTTTTCTTTACTATAACTACATATTTCAAGTATGTTTTCTAGCAATTTCAATCCTGAGCCGTGTGAGTGTGGCATCCTCCCCCAAACCATGGCTCACTTAATGAGTTGTCCAGCGAGGACCTATATGAGGCGACGGACAATGCCGTGAGCGTGGCTGAATACTGGTCGTTAAAAAATTAAAAGCCATTGATCGACTCGATAAGAAGAAGAATCCTTATTTAAACACTACAAAAAATGTTTTTGGATTAAGATTATCCTTATAGCTTGCTTCTGCTATTGGAAATGTTGTTAGGAATAGTTACCAATTTCATATTTACTACATAAAGTACGTATCCTGCATCAAATTGATTTGCTTGGCTGCAATTGCCCAACATTAGCATCTAACAGTATTAGCTACAGTATCGTTAGTATGTTTCGTAATAGCTCGTTTGCACAGAACAGCGGCTGCCGGGACACCTGTACAAGCAGACATGTTTGCTCTCTGATCAAGTGTGACGGCTCCGATACTCGGAATTCGGTATTGGGAAATATGTAACACATTACTCGTTGGTTTACCTTCAAAACGTTCATGGTGGAAACTGGAATAAATTTCATTAAGGCGGTTATGTATCTGTAAATTTTGCAGAAAAATAAAGTACTCTTCTGTATTGGTTACCTTCGTACATAAATAACGAAAATTAATTGACATTTCTTTTTTTATATTTGTTGTCAACAGCAGTTTACTACTGTTCTAGTATTCTTATTTTTATGCGCAGTTATTTAAATGACAATAGGTATGTATTTCCACTGTAATAAATACAAATGTAAAATAACTAAATACTGGCGCCATCGTAAACATACATGGCCTTGAAAAAATAACGAACAATATTGACTCAATTTGTCGCACATGGATGTTTTGTAAGTTTTATTTTCCATGAATAATTTATTTTATATAAGTTGGGTTTTCTGTATTCGTTCTCTGTATTATTATAAATCGGACTACATTCTGCTCGTTCGTCACTGTAACATTCCGAGTACCATTTTGGTACCGCCATTGAAAGGCCCGTTGTTGATACCATTGTAGTGCCACAAAGGAGTGTCCTTGACTCGTCCTGTATCGACACCGACTCAAATAGAATCGACAATACTAATTATATTATAATTGTTGGACTACAACTATTGATGTCACGGAAAACTCCGCACGACTGCTGTGTTGTTCGCCTAGTATTTTGTTTGTGGAGCCAACGTATTACCTAAAACTATGAAAAGTTTCAGTTACAGCTAACTAAACTATCGTACGTTATGCAAAAGTTTTCTTTTTTTTTTCAAAGAAATCACTTTACATGTGAAATATGATTTTGTCCTCTAATGGCTCGCGGATCCAACTGAAAGGTGTACGGTATCGTTATTCGGGGAACACCGGAAATACTTTCATATTCGTCACCATAATAATATGTTAGTCTTACAAGAAAATATAACTATATTTATAACAGTAGGTTTACCTACATACCAACCGTATCATCTTCATTAGCACGTAATAAAAGTATAAAAATAATATACCTAATTACTGTTGTTCGACACATGCTTTTCTAGCAAATCATAAACAAGTAGCTTTATTATCCTGATCAATCTAGGACAATAACAGTAAAATATCTGCGTTAATGATAATGCATTAATTGCATTTGTTCCGAACATTAATGTAGGATAACCTTGTAGCGAATACTTGAAGGAAAATCACTCGGTATGCGAGTTCAACTATGTTGATTATTATATTAGATGATAAATTAATTTTACACCTAGATCTTTAACGAAAACAAACATTTTGATTCGCCTGTTAGACAAATTGAAAACTAGCAAGAAGACTGCTTTGAGAAAACGTTTTTAAAGGACAAAGTTACTAAAGAATATCTTGACCAGTTATTGACCCAAGGACAGGAAACAATTTAGACTGCTAAGGATTCAAGATATCCGATACTTATCTAAAGATCTCGAGTTAATTGTGTTTACTGTCACACGAAATATCACAGTCTAGTATTAGTCTACAATTCTACATTTAACGTATTTTATGTGCCCCTCATTTTATGTAAACACGACACCATTTAAACAAAGCTTGACAGGTGTGACAAAATAATAACCAGATAAACTTGACCCTTGAAATCCTTCATAACCCTTGATATTTTGAACTGACAAGAGCTCAACTAAGGTTGGTGGTGTTCATCTTCTGACGTTAGTCACATTACATGATGAGGTCTAGCTTTCACAACGCGACTCTCCGCTCGACGCTCGCCGTGAACGGACGTGTCGCTCTGTGGCGCGCTCGCTCTCGTCACCCGTCCTGCTACCTGTTACGATTGCGTAACGCTCTGCGTAGCCCGCCTACGCACATCGATAGATCTAAAGCTGCCTTTTTCAAGGCGGTGGCAGATCAACACTGTTTCTTGGTTCGCGAATTAAATTCATTTGTCCCTTCAGGATAAAACCGCAGTTTCGCGGTCCTCGGTGGAAATCCTAACGGTGCCAACGAAACCGAGTGGGGTGTTGTGCCCAATCACACCCGCCGAGCCTCTTTAAGGCAAAGCAGTCAATTGGACGGGACCTAGTGTATCGGCCTTGGGGGGTCTCCTAGTCGATCCTGGTGATCTGGTTTCCTTTTCAGCTACACACCTAGTGTCGGTTGGGTGTGTCTACACCCTTCGCGCTAGACTGGTCAGGGCCTCGTTCGCACATTAAGACTGGCGACGAGTACATCACAGCTTAAGGCACACCATAGGTACTCACCTCCCTGCTTAAACCCAGCAGGGAGGGTCACACATCCCCGGGCGTACCTACCCGGGGAGATAGATTTAGTTAGGTTAGTTTGATGCTAGGCGCGTCCCCTACGTCATTATCTATGTTAGGTTTTTAATTTTAATTTGTTTTCACCTTTTACTTCTCGTTTTCTCGAGAAAATGGATGCCCTTTGGCCCCGTTTCATCGAGGAGATGAAGAACTCCCAGGTCATCCAAGACCTCTTCCAGGCTTGGACCCGTAAACTTAACCCCTCCTTGCTCTCAGAGTTAGATTGCCCGCGCCCTCTTATCGGCGCCGACAAAGGGATTAAAGTCCGCCAAAGGCCCATTGTCTCGACTGCTATGTCGAAACCCATTGTTGGGAACGCTATTGTTCCTATTTCTATTGTCTCGTCTCCGAGAATTACTTCGCCGAGTTGCACACCTGCGTGTGACGCATCACCGGCATCCACTTCCCGCCCCCGCTCTGCTTCTCCGTCCCCTGTCGACGCCGAGATGGCTAACGCTTCCGATTACTCCATCGATGCTTTTTCCGCATCCGACTCGTCGTGCTCGACCGATGGCTTTACTGAAGTCATTGGAAAGGGCAAAAAACGTACCCGAAAGGCTAAGTCCCAACAGGTACCCTCCAAGGCGGCAAAAACCGTCGCCTCTCCCTCCTCTGCTGAAGCCTCGGCGTCTCAGCCAGCAGCACTCTCAGCATCACCCTCCTCGCATACTGCCCCTCTGGCGACCAATACCTCCGACTTGTCAGCCCCTAAGAAGGGTGGCCCGGTCCCTCCTCCAATCTTCCTTCAGGAGAAAGGAAAGTGGACCGAGGTGTCATCGTGGTGCACACAGCACCACATTAATTTCTCTAGTGCCCGTTCTGTCAAGGACGGCATCAAAATAGTTGTACCGACAGCGGCCGACTTTCGGTCGCTTACTCGTATGCTGCAGGAGAGAGCCCTGCCATACCATAGTTTTACTCTCCCAGAGGAACGCGTCCTCCGCGTAGTTATAAAATCAGTCCCCGTTGAGTTGTCCTCAGAGGACATTCTTAAAGACCTCTGTTCGCAGGGCATTCCGGCCCTCGAGGTACACCGGATGTACCGTTCGCGAGGCAAGTTGCCATACGAGATGGTCCTTGCCGTCACCGAGAGATCGGCAGACGGTAAGTCCATCTTCAACATTAAATCCGTCTGCCAACTTTCCGGAATAAAAGTTGAGCCGCCACGAAAAACCGGCACTATCGGTCAGTGCCACCGCTGCCAGTTGTACGGTCACTCGCAGCGTAACTGTTTCGCGCGCCCTCGTTGTGTGAAGTGCCTCGGCGAGCACGGAACGCCTGATTGTCCCCGGCCCAAGGACCGCACCCAGTGCGCTGAGCCCCCTAGCTGCGTTCTCTGCGGCGAAAAGGGTCACCCAGCAAACTACCGAGGCTGTCCAAAGGCTCCAAAAACCGTCGCGAAACGGCCTGTCGCCCGTGCACTGGCCCCCGCGCAAAAACCCGCGACCGCTCTGCCGCGTCTTAGTCCGCAACGCCCAACCGGGGCTTGTTGGAATAGAGAAATGCATCTCCGTGCGTTCCCGGCCCTCGCCTCTCCTCCGAAGGAGACAGCATCGATTACCGCGCTCCAAGGACCCTCTGTCCCACGCATACCTCTCGCCGCGTTCAAACCTGCGCCTGTACCGAAACCCGCGCACGCATCACCGTCGGCCGCGGCCCTTATGGCCCCGACGTTCTCGGCCGACATCACCGCGTCGGTAAAAAACTATATCGAGGTGTACGAGTCGTTTGACTTTAATCGTATCCGCCTTATGGCTGAGGCGATTAGAGCCAACCCCTCGCCTCTGCACGCACCTTTCATTAGGGAGCAGTTCAGCGACGTATTCGCCGCATACAAAGCCGCCGCGTTCTAATGGCTACATCCGCCGGTAAACTCAAACCCCGTTCCCTTAAATTAGGTTTCTTTAACGCGCAAAGCATTAATAATAAACGCGATGAAATCGCAACGTTTCTCCGCGACCACCAACTCGACGTTTTTCTTGTACAGGAGACCTTCCTTAAACCGTCTCATAGAAACCCGCGAATCGCGAATTATAACCTAGTCCGTAACGATCGAACCAGAGCCGCAGGCGGCGGCACGCTCATTTACTTCAAAAGGTCCCTGTACTGTGTTCCGATGGACCCACCTACGCTGTCGCACATTGAAGCCTCTGTCTGTAGGCTAGGCATGACCGGTCATAGACCTTTGTTCTTAGTCTCAGTTTATATCCCTCCGTCACCTCAGGGGGTCGACTTACGACCTGACCTGCAAGCTCTTCTTGCTCTCGGCGACTCCGTCCTTCTGGCGGGAGACCTGAATGCAAAACACGAAGCGTGGAATAGCCACACTCGTAATATCCGCGGTAGACACCTAGACCTTCTTAGCTCCGAGTTAAACTTTGACATCATCGCGCCTATGAATCCTACGCACTTTCCCGCTAACGTAAATCACCGCCCCGACATCTTAGATATAGCTTTGCTTAATAACGTTAACCTAGCGCTTCGGTCCATTGAAGTTATTCAGGAATTAGATTCTGACCATCGACCAGTGATCATGTCTTTCGGTCCGCGTGTAGGTCCCCCAGACGCTGGTCAGCCCATCCCCACCAAGATAGTTACGAACTGGACGAAGCTTGGGACTCGCCTTAAGTCAGTCCACTCCGCGCATCTCGATTCAATCCCAGACCACGTAAAATCCGCGATGGACGCTATAGGCGCGATCGACTCCCTCACTGAGCACGTGCAGTCCCTGGTGAACGAGTGTTCACGGTCGGTACCTTTGACAGAAGACGCTCGCTGGCTCCTTCCGGACGACGCCCGTGCCCTACTGACGGAGAAGAACGCGGCTATACGCGCCTACGACGCTTATCCCTGCGACTCCAATCGCGTCCGCATGCGCTCTCTACAGCGTGCTTTTAGAAAACGCATAAGGATACTGCGTGACGAACGCTGGGATAAGTTTCTCGACCAATTAGAGCCCAACCATCACGCGTTTTGGAATCTCCAACGTAAACTACGTAGTTGTACCGAAGTTACTATGCCCCCGCTGAACCGTCCGAATCAGAGCCCTGCCTTCGAAGACGACGAGAAAGCGGAATGCCTAGCAGACAGCTTAGAGGCCCAGTGTACGCCTAGCGACCTTCCGGTCGATCAAGCTCACCTCGCCAGAGTTGACGCTGAAGTCGAACGTAAGGCCTCGCTCCCTCCTTCCGAGGATCCGGAACACCCACTCGCGCCGGTAACTGTAGACGAGGTACGCTCTCTGATCAAGGAACTGCATCCACGTAAAGCCCCTGGCTCAGACGGACTCACCAATAAGGTGATCAAACTCTTCCCCCCAGCATTAGTAATCCTCTTGACAGGCATCTTCAATGCAGCATTAGGCAACAATCTCTTCCCACAGCAGTGGAAAGAAGCGATAGTCATCGGCATCCACAAACCCGGTAAACCGAAGTCTGAGCCCACTAGCTATCGCCCAATTAGCTTACTCAAGGTTCTTGGGAAGCTATACGAGCGAATTATTTACTCCCGTCTTATGGACTATGCCGAGTCCAGGAGTCTCATACCAGACGAGCAGTTCGGTTTTAGAACCCAACACTCGTGCGTCCAACAAGTCCACCGCATAGTCGAGCATATAAGCGCTGGTTTTCAGCGTGGAAGGCTCACTGGCGTGCTCTTCTTCGATATAGCAAAGGCCTTCGACAAGGTCTGGCACAATGGCTTGATCTTCAAGTTATACCAACTCGAGGTGCCAGATCGTCTCGTGCTCATCATCCGAAACTTTTTGTCGAATCGGTCCTTTCGCTATCGAGTTGAGGGCACCCTCTCTTCCCCTCACCCGATCCGGGCCGGAGTCCCTCAAGGCTCCGTACTCTCTCCACTCCTCTTCACGCTATACGCTAGCGACATTCCTCGCGGTGGCAAACCCCAAGTAGCTATGTACGCCGACGATACGGCCATCTATTATTCAGGCACCAGCCCCTTAGCGATAGGTCGAACTCTCCAGACCGCGGTCACGACCCTCGGGAAGTGGTTCACGAAATGGAGAATCGAAGTCAACCCTACCAAGAGCGCAGCCGTGCTCTTTAGCAAGAAACGGCAGCCTCCCGCTCCCCCTCCACCTATAACCCTCTTCGGCAAGTCTATCCCTTGGGAACAGCAAGCCAAATACCTGGGTATAATCCTTGATCGGAAGCTTACCTTCATA
The DNA here is from genome assembly GCA_905146925.1 of Autographa gamma. Classification (NCBI taxonomy): domain Eukaryota; kingdom Metazoa; phylum Arthropoda; class Insecta; order Lepidoptera; family Noctuidae; genus Autographa; species Autographa gamma. The sequence continues at coordinate 750,664 of LR989850.1, forward strand.
GCTCATATTAAAGCGGCACGCGCGCGAGCCGCCTTCGCTCTCGGCCGACTTCATTGTATGTTGAACAAGGGCAGTAAACTCTCTCTTACTTGTAAGAAGAGAATTTACACTGCGTGCGTGAGACCTATCATGACTTACGGCAGCGTCGTATTCTCTCACGTACCCGATTATCGACTCAAACGAATGCAAACTCTCCAAAACCGTTTCATGCGTAGAGCCACAGGCGCTCCAGGTTACGTCCGTAACTTGCAGTTGCACTGTGACTTAAAGCTGCCAACAATCAAGCAGTTCATGAAACGCGCCGCGATTCGATTTTTCGACTCCTCCGAAACCCACCGTAACCCGCTAATCGTAGCGGCCGCGCGATACGTACCTTCCGTAATATCTAAGATTAAACGCCCCAGACATACTCTCTCCTACCCCGATGATAAAACAACGCTTCTCCAAGAAGCATTCGATTTAGCTAGCAGTAGCAATACAAAACACAACCGCCGTATATTACGTCCTCGCCGGCGAGGCCCGTCGCGTATTATAATTAATAATAACGTAAATGTTATCCTCCCGTCCCTAGATCAAGCTGGCCCGAGCCGGCCAAACTAGCAATAAAAATATGTCCCTAAATAATAAAAATTTTGATCCAGCCATCCCTTGCTGTTTTGCTTTATTAAGATTGTTAGTCGAGGTCCGAACCCCGCAGGGGGTGCCCTTAGTAGACGTTGCTAACGTAGTTAGTTTTTCCTATTGCTCTGGCTGGAAGCCTTAAGGTCCTCGCCAAAAGTCCGGTGAAGCAGTCAAAGCCTGCGCTCAGGCTAACTGCAAAGATCTCTACCAAAAAAAAAAAAAAAAAAAAAAAAAAAAAAAAAAAAAAAAAAAAAAAAAAAAAAAAAGCTTTCACAACGCATTACTTAAGAGTTCTACTTTAAATTAAGTATGTACAATAGTAACACTGGGGCCATTGTCCCCTCAGTATATAAATCTGAATTACTTACTCAGTTAGTAGTGCATTGTTTGTGATGCTCATAAATGTTGTAACATGACAAAGGTTTTGGCTGCAGCCTCGGAACGCGGGAACAAAGCATCACATTATGCGTAGAATCTAGATCAACATACATCTAAATAATATAATTATGTAAGCAGTAGGCATTTACTGTAATATATTTTTCGTACCTAAGCTGCGAAATTTAGGTACATAAGTGGGGGCAAAATCAACACATTATTTCTATTAGATGTTTTTACAATACATTCAAGGGAAAACCCTAAACAAACATATTTTAGAAAAGATATGCTGAAAATCCTCACAACTAGTGTAGCTAGCTGCTTTAAGTTTTACTTAAAATGTTATCTCAAATCCAGGACGCAGTTTTCCAGATATTAGATTAATGTTCGTTAAAAATTCTGACATGAGAACCGAAATCCAACACAAAAGAAACCTTCAGGAAAACTGAATCATGTACAACAGATGAATGTGTTTAAGATAACCGTGTCATTGAACTTCTTTGTCCCTTTTCCCGCGTGAGTAGGATTTCCTTGCCCTTCCTGCCCAACCGTCACGCAGCCGAATGGCTTACGACCGCCAGATGTATTTTGCGTGCACAATCTTGATGCACGTGACAATATTTACGTTGAGACTCACTTAAGATGATGAAGATTGTGATCTGTACCTTTTGTTAAGTTTCCGAATGTGAAGCTGTTTGTTTTGTTTTAATCATGACTGTTGATAGGAAACTGTGATCTTGGCAGTCAAAGATGTTAAGAGTTGTTTTCGTACATTTCATTACTGAAACATTATGTGAGTTTTCTTATATCGGATCAATTAAAATAGTTTCGTCTTCTATGTATAAAGAATATTGGTCAACAAAAATATTGACATCATGTCTAAAACTACGACATGAGGTCAGAAGTACGAGGTAATCAATACTCTACTTAGAAATCAGTCTTTGTTTTATAGTAGGTTAGGACTGAGTCAAATTAGTAAGTACCTTACAAACGTGCATGCAAACATCTAATCTAAATTAAGAATTAAAATCCGTTATTAAAATATTTGTAAAACTGAATCATATGCAGAACAAAACAAACATCAGCCTCGTGCGTGATCCACAAAAATCTAGTTATCATGGTACCAGTTCCAGTTTCCGTGCAATCGTTTGGAAAGTCACTAAACACTCAAATATTTTGTTCGCGTCATTGGCATCGTACGCAAGCAGCTTGTCGATTCTGTAAAACTCACTCAACAACTCGCAACTCACTTCGCTATTCACTTACACTTCGCATCACATTCCAAATGACCTTGATTTTGCATTCTAAGTTCCTTGGCATTCTGTTAACATCACTTAGGCGGTTGCGAAGTGAAGTGAGTTCCGAAGCGAGCAAAACTGCACTAGTGATTGCCACACTCAACAAAATTTAATTCGAGATTTATCGGTTTTTTTATTTTACTAGTTTTTGGCTCAGAATTTTAGCTGTTTTGATATTTAAATCAAAATTTCTTATTTTAATAAATTTAAGACGGCTAATAAGTAAACAATACAGAGAAAACTCTAAATTCGTGCCGTGAATATAATCTACATAATTAACGATAAAAATGACTGACAGTCAATATCATTACTAATCTGTGGTCGATATTTATATTATTAATCTTGTGAGTTGCGTTGTTTTGTTCGAGTTTGGTTTGATAATAATTGGAAAATAATCATGAAGTAAGTATATGTTCCTTGTTGTATTAATTATAGAAGTGTTTATTTTGTTTTCTAATCTGGTTCTAATAATGTTTCAGTCCAAATGAGACACGTTCCTCTCACCCATCGTCGGCTCAGGTTGAAACTCTGGTAGAGTTTATGGAATAACAATATACAAAACTTAATGACTGCATAGTATACCTACAGACTAAGAAGAAGCCAGAAAAAATAAAACATAAACATTCTTCTAAATATTAATTCTAATCGGAAAATAATACATTTCAAAGTCAAAGTCAAAAGTTTTATTGCATACTAAGTGTACATTAGATGTTATAAAAATATGTGGGACTTATTACTTAGTTGCCTTTTACAAGCATAGCAATATAATTAATACCTATTATAAAAATCTAACACTCATTCTAAAACAATTAGCATCTAATAATTAATATATTTATCCTTTACAGTTTTAACTTTTTTTTTTGGTTTTATCTAATTTATGGACTCTATATAATTTCATACTTAATAACTAGCAAAAAACAAAGGGTATATTCTAGGTACTTATAGTTAGGTATTAGCTGACACATAGCTACAATAGGGATATAAAAGAACATATTTATATACATAGTTTATATATTCATATGTTGTAACTATATTAATAATTATTTAGTAATTTATTGTTCCTATTTATATTTATAAAAATTGTTATTTTCAAAATATTCCTTTATGGAGTAGTAACAATTCTGGATTAAATAATTTTTTAGTTTTCTCTGGAATGCTAATAAATATTCTTGATTTTTTATACCTATTGGTAGCTTGTTAAATAATTTAATTGCCATATAATATGGACTTTCATTTAACATTTTAATACGGGATTGTGGTAAACATAATTTATTTTTGTTACGGGTATTGATGTTATGAGAATCTTCTATTTTTTTAAATGTGTTAATATTTTTATAAACAAATGTGCATATATCTAGTATATATATTGATGGTAGCGTTAATAGTTTAAATTCCTTAAAGTATGGTTTACAGCTTTCTGTATTGTCTATTTGAGCTAGGATTCTAACAAGTTTCTTTTGTATTATAAACAGATCGATACAATTGACACTGTTTCCCCATAACATGACACCAATTTTACAAACACAATAGGTACCCATCAATATATTCAGGAATTACTTGTCGTTTCATTACCTACCTAGCTAGGCACCGTCTCCAAAATAATATTAAATTGTATTAAGTATAGGTTAATAGTAGTTTAGGTTCGGTTTATTAATGTAGGTAGGTAATAAACTTCATTCACAGTTAAACTGCGTAAGCAGTTTTGTGGGGCAATGTAATGTAACCTAGTGTTAAGATTTGAAGAAAGTAAATAAATAAATCTAAATCTAAAATAGTATTATTTTTAACTTTTAGTGCTTTTATTCATTTTTGAAATCGTTTTTTAGCAAAAAATTTTTTTCACTCGTAAAATATATGCTTATTTTTGGATCGAGATTGAGTGCGAAGTGAGCGTCGAAGTGACTTAGGAATTATCTTACAGAATGCCAGATAAAACGTCATCTCATACATTATCTGTCAAAATCTCGTATTTGATTTAGTTCAACTCGCAAACACGCTCGCAAGTGTGGCGCTAGTGCAGATTCGAATTATCAATCGAGTTACAGAATGCCAATCAAGAAACTCACTGCGGATTCAGATTCGAATTTTAGAATGAAGTCTTACAGAATCGCACTACAGTTCGGTGTTTGGGCAGCAAACAGCACGCTCGTCAATATTGGCTCGAACCGTGTCGCATCGGAATGGGGACAGTATCGCAATTCGTTTAGCTCTGAAATTAGTTTTACGTTTGTTTATTGGGTTTTATGTGCTTTTTATGAGTTTTTTAAGTTATGTTTATTTTGCCTATTTTCAATTTTTTTTTTATTATATCCGTGCAAAATGCAGATACGTTCTTATTGTGGCCAAAGTACATGATACGTATTGGTTAGTCTTTTAAGCATCTTTAGTAGAGTCACCTTGGTGTTTATCTAAAATAAAAATGCAATGTAAATTATTTTAAATTACTTATTGTATTTATTTATTTTATTGTTTCTTCGTTCATTGGAACAAGTATAATTTACCATAACAACTCAATTGGCTCTACCACACACATGTTGTAGAGGTGTCGGTTGCGCAAGCGCAGAGGATACAGGCTGCGCGTGATAGCGATCTATAAATTAGCGCATCATAGGCATCCGCGCACTATCGTGACGTCAGCTTCCTACGCGTTGTTAACACCATCGTAATTACTCATCGATGTTATTGTATTTAATTGCTTTTTGACATTTAAAGTTAAAGTAAATCTATAATATTAATATAAACATGCAGCGCGATAGTTTAAAAGTTATTAAAGTAAATCTAGATAGCGTGTAGCCATGTCCGTTGGTTCCAAATTGCAGTCCCTAATTTGTAGACAAATATAATGATCATCAGGTTTCGTCAAACCCCTTTTCTTTGATAAATATAGCTAAAAGTAGCCACACTTGTAATCATTTAGGATCAGGTATTAGAAGTGTTCGAGAATGTTAAAAAAATAGATCAATAGTTTTCTACCTGTATTTGACATGAGATAGATTTCAGTCCTATTTACGAAGCTTAAATGTAAGTGAACTAAACGCATGTATGTGTATAAACATACGTAATTTCATTTTCTCACCTAAAATGTAACTTTCAATTGTATCACATCCCATTACATCACCACAAAGACTCATAATTAGAAAAACAGCAATAAATATGGAGTCAAAATCTTAATTACTTATGTCGCAAGTAATTACAAAAGACATTAGCGAATGAAAACTATATACTTCCTACACATTCGCACGCTCTGAATACATTCGTAAGTCGGAGCACACGAGACAACGCAATGCTAATGTTCTCACCTTTTACTTTCCGATGAGCATCGCATCTCAGTTACTTCCTTATACAGTCATGCTGTGTATCATCTTGACAGTAATCCCAAAGGGGAAAATTTCCAGTAGTTTAAGACTCTTAACATTTTAATTAAAAGATGGTATTCCGCTCGGTTGTAATTGTGGGCCCTGGTTTATTAGAGTTACAATGAACAACGCTGTGGAGGACAGTCACAGTTCAGAAAAATATCAAATATGTACCACAGTTCGACATATCTAAACGTAGAGTCGAAGAGTACGTAAATATTGAACGTGAAGTAGCCGATATTTTAGAGCAAAAAATCCCTTTTAAGATGACAATGATGTCCAAGATGTAGGCTTTACAATCCGAAAATCACTACCGTTGCCTGATAACCTCAAAACCTGAGAAAGTGATCAGATAATTCTAAACTATTGTAACAGCGGACAATTGATTTGCTAAATTACTTCACATTAAGATCGTATCTTAAGTATCGCCTTTGTAAGTAGCTGGATCTAGACCATCTCGGGATAATAGATAACACCTTTCTAAGATACTAGTAGGCTGCTTTATATCTAAATAGAATAAAGATAAATGTTAGTTTTGTTGTAATTGTTTTGAAATTAAGACAGGAGATTACAATTAGATACAAGAAAATGTATAATAAAAGTTAAGTGTTAATTTTATGTCTTCTTATTAAAAGTTTTTCTATTTATAAACGAAAACATACCTCATTAGTTTTATGCGTTCCCTTCGGGAATATTTATGGCGTTATAAATGTTGATCAACGATTCAACATTACATAAAACAATATTATTATGATGCAGTTTTATCAAATGATACACTCGTTTCTTTTAAGCACCATATACAGATATATTTGTATAGCAGTAACAATATTATGGTTTACAACGAAGGTTTAGTACTTAGTATTCTTTTCATGTTTTGATTACCAACTCTTTTACAAAACAATATTTCTGTTGTCGTTAATTTGCTTGTCGTGACGAAACTTTTGCTCTTCAAACTCAAGTTTTTGTCATACAAGTGTTTTGAAATAGTCAGTAAATAGTAAATCTGACTTTGTGACCATGAAGGTCGGTATGTGAGGTGGGTGCGGCCTGCAGGAACTGTCGACCCCTGGAGATGGGCTGATAACATGCCAAAGGTCATGTAATACGCGTTTATAACATAACGAGATGTGATGATGATCTTAACAGAGTTCCTGAATGATAAGCACGTTCTTCTTTCATTATTATTAGTTAGTGTCATTTTGAAATTTTGGCGCACATTTCTAGTCAATTTACTACTGTTGACTATAGTCTTTTCAAATAACAAGCAGTACGTTATATTTTATAAAATAGGGTTTAAATGAACTTAAACACAAAGATATATTTTGATTTCCCTAAATGTCATCAAGCCGTGAAGATGGAATACACTCCTTGGTGGATTAAATCCTTTTGTTCAGTTAGATTGGTTCGCTGAAAACGAATTATCTACCATAGACATAAATAAGTTAATATTGTGTACAATTTTATTTTCTTAACCATGTTCTCATTGTTACAGAGGTCTTCAAACGTGGTATCCCGTGGCAAGCGGTTCACGTTCCAGTCGACAGTGCGACAGCTGGAGCGCCGGCGCCTGGCGGAGAAGCTGTCCAAGGAGGCCGACCTCAAGGAGCAGCAGCGAAGGACCGAGCTGGAGGCCATGAGGAGGTCTGTATGAGGCAGAGGGTGTAGGAGCAGATAGGTCACAGTATATATATAGGTTGAGGAGAAGTACGCTCGAAACTCGAAATGGGTGTAAAATGTAACAGAGTAGTTATATGGACACCGTTGGAATGATATAGCACTACTTGAAGTTTTGATGTAACACTATGAGGACTTAGCCAAGACACGTAACTCCCAGGATACGAATTATGATATAATCATCATTAGATATTATAGATTCCCCGAGGAAATTACCATAGAGAAACTCTATATACTCCTAACTTTGATCCGCTTTATCTACTTAGTTTTTAATTATTATGAAAAAATGCGTGTCTTTTTTAATTTTTACCAACTGACTTACTTTCATAGATTTTGTCTTCTCATACCCATCCCATTTTCCCGCAGTTTTAATGTATATTTGTTTGCAGAGTGGAGGAAGAGTTCCAGCGCAAGCGCGCGCGGGAGAAGGCGAACATCCGGCAGCAGCTGCGCCTGGTCAGCAGTGGAGCTGCCAGCATGCCCACATCCACACAACACAATAAGGTACCTTCTATTGATAGAGGAATTTAGACTGAAAAACAAAGGGGTATAAGGTTTCTGATCTAATGTTGATTCCACTTTGATTTGAAGATCGGGTATGTAGTTTAAGTAGGTAGTAATTTTTTCGATGTCAAGTTCGAGTGCGGTATGTACTGTATAGCGTAGTAGGTACTTCTTTTAAGGCCAGTTTAAAGATTTTCCTCACTGAAAGGAAAACCGTGCGGTCGAAATATTAACATTTGCACGGCTCTGCTTTAATCATATTTTGTGAAGTTTTATTTTTTTGACACAAACAAAATAAATCACAAAAATAACTACACAAATCTACGGTCAATTCCCATAAAAAACCTCCTACTCATATCTCCACAGTAAATTAGACTGATATACCTACGCAATATATCCTGTCTTGACGCCTTGCAAGGTGACACAGTATAATCTATGACTCCAGAGGAAGGCATAACGAGCTATATAATTGCCTTTATTATAAAAATAAACATAAAACCACCTGTGACGGTCACCTTGATGCAGTGTGAACTCATGTATAACCTTCATAGGTTAACTTATTGCTTTAATTCTGCTATAGTTTTTTTACGCATGCTATACCTACTTCATCAGTGTTTATTTTGGCACTTTTGACAATAACTTGACGTTTGATTAATGAAGATGACATAAGATTCCTTTGCCTCAAAACTTTGAGGATACCTACGTTAGACTCTTGACATGTAGTTTAATTAGGATATTTTAGAACTTGCATGTGTATTTTTTGTACGTCATAAATAGGTATTTAATTTAATCCTTTCCTGCTGTACTCGTACTTCATAAAGTAACCATTTATTAAAGTATTATACTCGTACTAACAAATGATGTTGTTAATAGACACGCGACGAGCCAGACGGTTCGTGCCGTGATTCGCCGGCGCCAGAGCGCATGCGCGACGGCCGCCAGAGAAGCAGCAACGCTTCCTCTGAGATCAGCGGCAGGAGCAAGAGCACTACTCCGGTAAGGATATGTCATTTGTTTTGTATTTTTAGATTAAATTGTTATAATTGCAATTAATCCGAATAGATATGGCATTATTAAAGACTGCTGCTTTTTGCGATTAATTCTCTAGATAAACAAGCTACACAATTTATTCGACTGACCAAATAGCAAAGAGATACTTATTTTGAGTTTACCTAAGGATATTGCGACTATATTAATTAATATATTCTGAAACGAGAAACTGCTGCTGAAAAATGTTGTTTTTTTATGTAAATTGCCCGATGCATATTGCATTTTTTTTTCATATGGTTTTCTTATTTAATTTTGTATTTATTTTTTGTGCAGGTCCGTAGCGTGGAGCTGTCGGAGTGGCGGCTGGCGGGCAGTGGCGCGCGCGTGTACCGCGACTGGGCGCCGGCGCACGCGCACCCGCCCGCCTGCGCGCGCATGCCCATCGCCTCACACCACCACTCGGGTAAATACAAGATGCTGCTTATTTAATAATCTCAAACTACTCATATATACATGCCGTGAAAATGATCACGTGAGTTATCATTAAAATGATGATAGTTTTCATCATTGTATCTTACCAATAGATACTTCATATTGTCTGGAATAGGATAGGTCATAATAATATAGCCACTCCATATTCAACAGAGTATTCATGAATGCGGCGAAGCTAGAAGCTTAGACCACACATAACTTGGAATTATTCCCGTATACTGCAATCCACTTCAAATACTTAATTATTCGGATTCGATGCTAACTAATGCCAATGTCTTTGGGATACATAAATATGGCAAAGAAATTTAAACAAAATCTTAACTAATTTTGACATTTATCATAAATTAATAATAACCTTAATTCCATATTATAAATACCGTTACAATAGATATGGGTAATTAAATTCACGTCTCGCTCTCACTTGTCCCCGATGCATTCAGAACTGGGGCGGACGCCATATACGTGATCTGTGGCCGGTCACTACTGCATATAGGTTCTTCGAGCATTCATTTGTTAATATAGACTTTATTTTAATTAAAATAAGCTTGATTGTCCCTTAATAAGAAGTCGGTAGTGTAACTGTCTCATTGCAAGACAACCCTATTCTCATTCAGACTAAAATGATCGTTTAAATTAGAAGTCGATGATTACAAACAGTTTTTATCTTTCGCACTCCTAGTCTGGGGTTTCTCCGCGATTTCTAAAACTTATATTCGCCCAAACATAGTTTAACTTGTTTAATATTTTCTCATATCTTAGTGCATTTCGAAACAGTGTCTCAGTAGCCAACATCCATAACTTCTACTCCTTGCTACAGTGTCGATAACATAAGTAACGGAAGTCACATTAGCGTGGCTTCCCGGCACTTGGTTGAGCCGTGACGAACGAAACTTATTTGTTTATGTATTCATTACTTCGTACAAGTAGATAAGGGGCGTTTCACTTTTGTTGAGTGGTTAAAGTTACTTTGTAAATCACTTTTGTTTTTCTTTGTGTAAGATTTATTCAGGATTGTTTGTGATTTTTAGTGACCCTGACTGCTATAATTCTATATATAAATGATATAATTCTATAATATTACATACATATTAGAAATATATAAGTATGTTTATCAGTTGTCTGGTTACCATAACACAACCTCTGCTTAGCTTGGGATCAGATAACCGTGTGTGAGATATTCCGGAATATTATTATTATTATATTACATTATTAGAACATTTTTTTTATCGTGAAGTATTAATTAAGATTCTATAAACTTGCTATAGAAACCAATCTAGTTTCAAGTCTTGTTTTTGTTTGTTTTATAAACGAACTTCATTGAAACTTATTGAAACCTTTATTTCTTCTGACGGTTGCTTTGGCTACATTCAAACAGCAACAACATCTCGTATTATGAGCAAAACTCTGCTCTAATCAAAAAAAGCACATTATCATTTTTCCTAATAGCCTAAACTGTCCCACGACTAAGCAAAGGGCACTTTTTAGTCACAATAAATGATTTTTCATCTCTAACATACCTTCACTTATGCGATTTTTCTTGAAGTTATCTAACAGTTCCCTACCTGTGTTTTCCAGGTAGCGGCGAGGCGGAAGCGTTCAGCGGCAGTCCCCGCTCGGACAACTACCGGCTGGAGTTCGCGCGCGGGCGCAGTTCGGGCTCGCCGCTGGCCGGACAGTCGCCGCGCACGCCGCGAGCGCCGCGTCTGCTGGCGGCTGCACGGTCGCCGTCCTCGTCGGGCTCTGAGCTGTCGCTGCGACAACCTATCAAGATCAGGTACGATAGTTGACAATAAAAAAAAATCAATCAATCAATTCAAATACTCAAGAATATTTAAAGCACCGCAAAACTTTGCGATCTCTCTTTATTCATTTGCCAGTATGTAGATTTCTATTTTTTTCCTATGTTAATTAAAACCAGGAGGGTTTTAAATAACATTCAATATCTAAATGAACTGAGTAAAAAAATTTAAAGTAATAGAATTTAGATTTCAATTATTATAGCATAGGTACCTTTGGCAATTGGAAACAAAATTCAAAGATTATAGTTAACACAACTAATTATTTTTAGTTTTTTTTTCTTTAGAGAAATTTAATAGGTAATGTTATTAAATTATTAATTTTTGCATGTGTAATAAATGAGCAAAGCATGAAAATAATTAAATGCTTTCCTTTTCTCATAATGTATTGCCATTTTTAAATAATCCGGTTTTAGTGACGATGAGTGCTTTTTTATAAGAGTTGTTAAGAAAACCTGCGTATAACTGTAACAAAATAAATTAATCAAACCTTATTGCACTACTACATTTAATAAAAAAAAAAGAATAATGACTAAGGACTTTTACATACCTTTAAAAACCAATTGTACCGAACTTCAAGCTTTCGAATTTTGGTTTGGATAAGGTTTGATCAGTAACATTATGTACCGAATTGATCCCTTTAACAGCTGTAGTATACTGTTAGTAATAATGTTGTGTGGTATTTCCCAAGGTGGTGAGTGTGGGAGTAGCGCTATAACCTAACCCTAACTCTGGCGCGCGGACAAGGTGAGTGCTTGCATACGCTTAAGTTTCCCATCCCTAACAATACAGACAAAATTTACCTAAAAAAAGTAATTCGCTAAAAAGGAAATCAGTAAAGGAGACGGATACGCTTTCATACAATTTTGGGCCAGAATGTAAAAAGATGAAACTGGTGTGAATTGATAGCTACTATATTAACAAACAATCACTGAAAATATGGCCGATTTTGGCAATCTGAGAGCTGAGATAAAAGAGATTAAGTTTAAGTAAAAAACTATACTTTGCTGCCTTAGAGTATAGGTAAGAAACTAAAGAGTGATTCTATCATGGCTTGTTTAGTTCGCTTAACAGTCAAGGTTTATGATGGTTTTGTTTTTTTTTTCTTATAATTTAGTCAGGATTTTAAATATTTCTGTAGAGTGGGAAGGAGATGATGCACAAAAATGAAAATCGAATTTTATTAGTATTTTTATTCATCTTCTATTATTACAAGAACGTCATCTAAGAATTGTGCAGGTGGTACTATATTATCTTGGTACCTAGCCCAACTAAGGTACCATATTATTGACATCACATGGGCGCAGCAGCCCACCGTCCGTTTGCCTACGATGCAGTTACAATAATATTTTAATATTGCTTCCCTACGACCGACCATTTACGAAAATATCCAGGGTTTTGACATTGTTAGGATAATATTAGTGTTTTAGATAGAATGATTAAAGCGGCGCGTTCCGTCTTTATAAAAAAAATCACGACAAAACTAGTTCATACTAGTGCTTACGATTCATACCCAGATGATAGGCTCACTCTTTAGTTTCTTGTTTATTATATACTCTAAGGTAGATAATTTGACACTCGTTTAGTGTCGAATGTCGATCGATGTCAATGTCATGCAGATGTCCAGTCAGAGTTAGCACAGATTAAAAAATACAATAATCGATTATTAAATGTGAATTTATCTTAATTATGTAATACTTAATCTCTTAATACTCTAATTCTAATGGATTTAATTATTTTAATTAAATAAATCATCTAGTGAAAGCATTTTCGTAAATAGTATGAACTCTGTTGATGATGACATTTTAATGTCATCATTAACAGAGTATTTACTTAGACTATTTACTTCGTAACCCAAACTTAATTATTGGATATTTCATTTTCCAGATTGTAAATTGAGTTGATTTTTCACACTTTGAAATAGAAAAATATAGCCTTTTTTTTAAGCCATGTCTTATTACAATTTGGCCCAGAAATCCCCTTCTCCTTTTCTAAAACAAAAGAGTAACATTTAAGTTTTGTGTCCGATTCCTATTCTATATCATAAAAAAGTTGAAGCTTTTAAGTAATTAGCCCAATAATAATGCTTGCTCCTTAAGTAGTTAGAAATGTAATAGCATGAGAGCTCCTTACTAGAAAATGTTGCAGTTACCTACCTTATAAAATAACAAATAATAATTTCGCGTCGCTTGATTCCCCGGAATAATTTAACCCATAAAAGGTGCAATCATCAAGAATCAAACTCTTTTTATTTGTTTTTAATGTCATTATTTTCTAATCCCGCGTCAACAGCGAACCAACGATTGAGGAACCGGAAACGGAAGAGCCCGCCATAGTGCCCACACTGCGTCCGGCAGGACCTGCGCGGACCGCACTACTCACTCACTGAGCCACTCACACTCACTCCGCCAACACTCATGAGTCAATGCCACTGAGAGTCAAACACTAAGTCGTACACACTCACAGAGTCACTCACACTCATTGAGTCACCGACACTGACTAAGTTACTGACACTCATTAAGTCATTAACACTAACAGTGATTTATTGGCCAAGTCTCACCTGGAAAGAACCGTACTGTTATTATAATGTTAAGCATTACGTTGTATATGAATTGTAATCTATGTACACTTCTATTTATTTTAACTCGATGTTTTATTAAGAGTTTGTTACCTGTTTAAATGTATTATTGGTTTTGTTAATGTATTAAATACTCTGTTGATCAGAGCTGCTGTTCTTAAAATGGTCGTTGTATGTGCCAATCTAAAAATACTCTAAGAATTTGAAAGGTTAGGGACCTAATACTTATAGAACTAAACTTTTGGTTTTTTTTTATTGCCGATAATAAAAGTATAAGCCCTAATAGCTACAACTAAAAGAAATATCAAATAAATCCTTTCACAAATGAGTTTTGGAACTTATTATAGCAGAAGGCGGGTAAATGGCCGGTGTTCATAGGAAGCCACCGGAATGGGAGTGTTGCCAGCAATCTGTGTAATGACGTCACGCGAACTGCCACTGTGAGCCATGTATTATGGCGCTATTTTTATTTACCCTTTACATTTCCTTGTCTTGACCTGGCTAGTGGGTCAGTTTATTAGGTTAAAACTGTTACTTAATTGTGACTATTTTATCTTTGTTTCCACCTGTAGTTTTACCTACTATTACTCGTCTTATTTATTTCCTCCTTGCGTCTTCACAGTGAGCAGTCGGCAACAATGACCTGGTCATTTTCCTCCATTTACTTTCAGACCATAGCTTGAGTGACTCCATTGAATTTCTGCATTATCGAAATTTTTATTGTATAAGAATGTTAAAAATATATGAATATACGTAATATTGAGTGCTACTAATCTTAATTTTAAACAGACAACTTATTTTGGTGTTTATATAAATTAGAACAATATACTCATTCACAATGAATGCTTTATTTTAATTTGTTTTAAACACTGGATTAAGATGGATGTAAGGTAAAATATTATTGTGAAGTTATCGACTCCGAAGAGTGCTTTAATTCGCATCTGTTACAATTGAAGTTTATATAAATTACTATAATTATATTATAAAGCTAATGTCATTTGAAAAAGAATAATAATAATAATAATAATAATAATAAACGTTTATTTCAGAGAAATCTCCATATGTTGAACACCTTAATCTAAAAACATAAGTGACTAAAACTAACTTTATAGCATTTATAACATATAAAATAACAAAAATAACATAAACATTGTGAAAATATAAACAAAACAGAACAAAAACATTTTTTTTTATGTGAGATCTAAAACCTATCTAGAAACAGGGGTCTGACATGTTTGTCAGTCCAATGCCTCAGTATAGGACTGTCAACCCTTTCTGCTACAATGGCTAGGAGGTGGTTGGTGCTGCCGTTCAATCGCTGCATGATGGAGCAAACTCTCTTGCGAATGATGGCGTGGAAACCATCTATTTGCGACTCCGCGAACATCCCTGACGCACTGCAATGTCGCGGCAGCCCCATCAGCGCCCTAAACGCATTGTTATACTGAACCCGTAGGGCGCTGTAGGCTTTTTGAGTGTAGTTGATCCATAAGCTGCAGGTGTAAAATGTTTATAAGGATTACTACAGTTGTTTATCTCAACTTACAAGTTAAAATCGGCTAAACTAACAGTTCGATTAGGTACCTTACATTTTGGTAACTACCTACTCATTTTAAAAACAAATCAATCTGAATCAAAATTATCTTTCGCGAAAAGCTTTTATTTAAGAATCTAGCTGTAGTTTCAATAGTATGGTCTTCCATTATAAGCTAAATACTGAAGCTTTAACATAGACTTAACTCTAGAATTACGTAGTGGTGCTATTTGGCCTCCATTTTGTAGAAGTGACATTACAGTGTCAATGTCATTTTCTACAAATTTGGCGCCATGCAACTGTCAGGTGCTAAATTCTTATGATAATTATGTATCTATGTAGTATATGGTATATTATTATGTAACAACAGAATTAGAATTATAGATCTATGTAATTAACATTTCATCTTTTGAAGAGAAAATGGCCTAAATTGCCTTAATTATAGCCCTATAAAACAGCAGGTATTCAGCCAGTACTTTGACAGATACGTCAGATACCAACGTGTAAACTCGAATTAAAAAAAGGAAACTAATTTCAGGCATGTCATCCATTCTAACATTTTTATTGTGTCGGTTAATAGACACTTCCTTCGTGAAACCCTTTGTGAGTACATTTGGGACGATCAATCATTCCCGCTTGATACAGTTTGGGTTAGCCGGCAAGGCGCGCCGTGACCGGGTTAGCCGCGAGTGGCCACCTAATGAATGGAGTCTGATCGATTATCGCAACCTACCACTTTTATGACGTGGAAAATATTAGGCAAACAACAATAAAAGCCAAAACCGAATAATAAAAATAAGGTTAGGTACTTACAAGACTTTTCACAAAGGATCCGGGTATAACATTAAAAAAAATGAATACTCGCAATGTCATGTCCAAATATGGCTACTTACAATATTTGTCAAGTGTTACTAGATTAATATAATAAATAAATAAAATCTAAAAAGTCCATATACGTATCATATGTACTTTAATAATTATGTAGTCTATTACATCTTATTTATCATAGAAACCAATATACGTAAATAAATATTAAATGTAATACTTTTAATAAGATTATTCCAATTATTATTGTTATATTACACAAGAAGTATTTTATATTTAAGATAAATATAATATAAAACGGCTCAATTGTATATAACTTGTTGAATAAGCATTACTAATATAGAAATAATCATATATTATGTAATCTATATTCAACTATAATTTAGGATTGCAACATTTATTGGAATTATTTTTGAAAGAAATAAAAAATATTTGATCAAAAAGGCTGCGTTATTGAATTATAGGTCACTTATAATTGTTAATAATCGAGCGATTAATAAAAAAGCATGTCTGAAGAAGGTTCCAATATATGTGGCGTCATAGAATATAGTCTTGTAACATAAATCTAGAGCATAGATTACTTCTGTATATAACATAAGATGAAGTGCGGTGCATGTATATAAAGTAGAATGTAAGCGTTTACTCTACAAGTAATAAAGATTTGTATAACAATTTATAATGGTTGTTTTCGTTGATCCTATCTAAAAATCTCTATTTACTCAAGTGCCCCAGGCTAGAATGTGAGGTTTCTTTGGCACTTTATTTTATTAATTTCATGATTTATGGGATATATGTACGATGTTTTTTAATGACTTATTGCCTATTAACTCCTAATCCAGTCATTAAAACAACATGTCAAAATCCTACACCATACACAATCAAAGCACTTTAAATACCACACCCACACATTGTTTGAGCATCATAATGTGGCGCCTTACTAATGTGTTTTACAACGACTTCAAAATGTCAAACATTTAAATACCAACGTAACATTTACAAACACGCCACCGCTCTATTAATGAGCACAAAATGCAACACCAACGAAGCAGAAGCGCGGTTGTAGAAAATAGAATTAAAACAATTTTACACAAAAAGTGAAAATCAAAGAAAGCCTAAAGTTTTAACATTTAATTGATACCCACGTATCGACTAGTGTAAAAAGTTCAACTCATTTTATTTCTTCCAGTTACAGCAATCCTTTTACATTATTATAATCATAATGATGTGTTTATACAAAATTGACCAGGTACAGGTTCTTATTAAGTTGATAATGGTACATAGATTGCCTGACTCTACGCCATTACTCTTCGGCGGCCTATGAGAATGATTAACATTAAAAAATATATGACATGTTGTAACATGCTCACTACAGGCAATTACCGGTCAACGCTCTCCGTTACTCCCCTGAAAACTGAATAAAACTAAAGAAAAATACACCCTTCAACACAAATACATTGAATGTTTTCCTGCATTTAGTTAGTTGTGGAGAACCGTCAATGGATTGTGATCTGAGTGTGAAGCGTGGACATGCGCAGAGGTTTCAGAAGTGAACTATGAAATGTTTTCAGTTTGACCGCGAGCTTACTGTAGCGAATACATTAGAGAACTGTTCGTTTATATTACCTACACTTTGGGACCAAAACATAATAAACTATATTAAAACTTGTAGTTACAAAAATATTAATTTTAGGTTGGATATAAAAATAGAGTGAATTTTAAGTAAATGGACTGAAATTAATTACTTACCAATCACTTGTTGCTACATACAATTGAAATAGGTGAAACCATTTGTAATATACAAATGGTTCACTAGCGAAAATTAATTCATTGTGACTCAAGTCTACATTTATTGTTATAGAAAAGTTAGTCTGTCATTTACACAGTGTTAGTTATAGTGTAAGAACGTGCTGGTATATCTACCGTGGCCTTTGAGGAGGTCCCGCTCGGCTCCGGCGGCGGCGCCGTCCAGACCCTCGCCCGGCGCACGTCCCGCCAGTGCCTGGCCTGCATCCACAACGCCAAGCTGCTGCCGGACGTGCCCGAACCGGTGTCGGCCCCGCCGGTGCTCGACCAGCCGGCCTTCCGGGCGACAGGACCCCGGACCGTCATGACGGCTAAACCGGAGTCGGTGCATGAAGCGTTCGAAGACAGGGATCCTAACAGTCTGAACCAGCACATACAGGTGAATAGTTGCTCAATGTTTTTCTGTCATTCCTAGATATAGAGATGGAAAAAGACTATCCAGTAAATAAAATTGATAACATTATGTACCACCTAAAATGCTACCTTACTTAAGTATGGTCTCGAATCCAGCATATAACGTGCTTGATCATCCTCGTGTAACTTTAAGTTTTAAGCCAACTTTAGCTTTTTAAAGTGACATGTCTTATTTAAAGTTAAAGTTCTTTTTCCAACTAGAAGATCAGGAGATTTTACTGTAAAAACTTTCATGCTTTTATTGTAGACTGTAGGTGCTTTTATTTTGTAGAGTGGTAGCTAGTACTTTTAATTTTAAAAGAAATAGTATTGACTTTTTTGCAAATAAATCTTTACACATGTTCTGATTAAAACCTATTGGACCTTGAACTTTAAGAAAGACTAAAATAGTTTAAAGCTTTGGAATTGTCCACGTGTGTTCTAGTAGCCTACATTAAATTTTGATTAGACCTTGAAAGTTAATAAGCAGTTGGAGGCAACTTGGAGGGTGTCTCATGTATTGTTAATAGTAACGAACGACATTTATAAATGTAAACAATCGATGGGACCCGACCTTGGCGTTGCAATGGAATATATTACCTGGTCGTAGGTAGTCTACTTGTTAGCTATTACATACATTACTCATTTGTTAGTTTTTAGCTAAGTCATGGCTACTATTTGGGTCTTATTGGGTCAAATGTTGCCTTGTTTTTCAGTGATATGCAAAAATTTCGTTTGCTTCATGGAGTAAACACTTCGCAAAATGGGCATAGCTGAAGGCTACCTATGCCATGTGCGAGACAGACCCGTAATAGTTAATCCTGTTAAAGACCTTTTAATCACTTAAATCTTCGACCTTTTGGAGCCAAATCAAAGGTTATGTAGACAAAAGATTGATAAAAAGCTATTCTTTGTGTATATCTATGATATCTATGATATCACTGACCTAAAGTGTCGTTTGCGTCACAGTTTGAATCATTTCTTTATAAAGGACAATCGCAGAATTTGGTCTGGACTTTTTTTGGTGTCCATAGATTTCATAAATGTTACTCAAAGGAGACGGGGATTTCTGGGCCAAATTGTAATAAGTTAAGACATGGCTGAAAAAAAAGGCTATATTTTTCTATTTCAAATTGTGAAAAATCAACTCAATTTACAATCTGGAAAATGAAATATCCAATAATTAAGTTTGGGTTACGAAGTAAATAGTCTAAGTAAATACTCTGTTGATGATGACATTTTAATGTCATCATCAACAGAGTTCATACTATTTACGAAAATGCTTTCACTAGATGATACATTTAATTAAAATAATTAAATCCATTAGAATTAGCGTATTAAGAGATTAAGTTTTACATAATTAAGATAAATCGATTCACATTTACTAATCGATTATTGTATTGTTTAATCTGTGCTAACTCTGACTGGACATGCATGACATTGACATCGATCGACATTCGACACTAAACGAGTGTCGAATTATCTACCTTAGAGTATTAATCAAGAAACTAAAGAGTGAGCCTATCTGGGTATGAATCGTAAGCACTAGTATGAACTAGTTTTGTCGTGATTTTTTTATGAAGATGGAACGCGCCGTTTTAATAAATCTATCTAAAACACTAATATTATCCTAACAATGTCAAAACCATGGATATTCTCGTATATACGTCGGTCGTAGGGAAGCAATATTAAAATATTATTTTAACTGCATCGTAGGCAAACGGACTGTGGGCTGCTGCGCCCATGTGATGTCAATAATATGGTACCTTAGTTAGGCTAAGCACCTCTACTAGATAACATAGTACCACCTGCACAATTCTTAGATGACGTTCTTGTAATAATAGAAGATGAATAAAAATACTAATAAAATTCGATTTTCATTTTTGTACATCATCTCCTTCCCACTCTACAGAAATATTAAAAATCCTGTCTAAATTATAAAAAAAAAAACAAAACCATCATAAACCTTGACTGCTAAGCGGACTAAACAAACCATGATAAATTCACTCTTTAGTTTCTTACCTATACTCTAAGGCAGTTAAGTATAGTTTTTTACTTAAACTTAATCTCTTTTATCTCAGCTCTCAGATTGCCAAAATCTGCCATATTTTCAGTGATTGTTTGTTAATATAGTAGCTATCAATTCACACCAATTTCATCTTTTTACATTCTGGCCCAAAATTGTATGAAAGCGTATCAGTCTCCTTTAATTAATTTTCTACGATTTTTCAATTATTCATTCCTTCTTCTAAAAGCCGGAGTTATTTTTATGTTTTTAAAAGCTCATAAAATGATCTTCGAATTAGGTACCTACATTCGACATGTTACCATTACAATAGTGGTGTGAGTCTGTGTAATTAAACGAATGATCGATATAATCGACCGATCGATCGACTCGTGTAAAGTTCGTTTTGTTTTTAACATAATATTGAAATTATCTATTCTTTCGTCTTTAATCAATGATATATTTGAAGAAATGCTCCTACTTTTAAATCCAATTAATAATGGATCAAATAACAGAGGATCGTTTCAGTGTCGTATCGATTCTCAAGAAAAACGAATCCAAAAGTGCAGCACTAGTTTTGTCTTGGACAGTGAATGTTATCTGTGGTTGTCTGTCAAGTGAAGACGCTACAGAACTACCCTACTTATTATATTTCTCTATGCTACAGTACTACAGAATCCTTCCGCGTTTAATATCTCGGTTGTGTTATAATCTTATTCTCACTTAGACCACACCACATTATCATTTCTTTAGGACTTAATTTCGATCTGCGTTGTTTTATAGATATAATTATTGACGTTAATTCATAACCTAAATATTAAAATTCTAACACCGAAATCTTTTTTTTCCGGCTTTCCCAAATGAAAATAGTCTTATTTATAGATTCTGGAGCTAACGCCAAATCTTTTAACATATTTTTCATAACGGGACGCTTCAATTTGATTCCAGACAATTCTTAGTATGGAGACCTGCCATTGTTCTTTCAAATGGACTACTTCGTCACAATACCCGAGTGGCCGAGTACTTGGAATATGTACTTCATCACTATGTTTATTCAAACCACCGTTAAAATAGGCTTACCTCACCACCGGAAGCAGATTTACATTTCATCCACTAAAATGGGGTTGTTAATTATACGAGTGACGCAAAACTTAGACAGCTTGAAAAAAATACTCTACACGTGAAATTCCTAAGCATTTTTTAATGCTTTACTAAGAATTAGTATCCTGTCTGGTTACACTTCATTGTCTGCTTAGTATCTGTATGCCAAAAAACAAAATGGCCCACATAAGGAGACTTGGTAGTTATGTTGCAGGGTATCATTAAATCATGCAGTCATTCACCAAATAGGTCCTTTGCTAAGATCGCAAAAAGGGTAAACGAGTTCATAGGTGCCGTAAATGAAAATATTGGCCTCCGTATTCATAAATCTCTTAGTAAGACCGCAAATAAAAAAGCTTGAAACAAACGTCACTTTGTAGCAAACATGCAAAGTCAGCCAAAACAAGGGTTTAATTAAAAGCCTAGTGCTACCACGACAAGTGGAGACGGTTGCGTGACTCGCCCGGCGGACGGCGGCCGCGGGTGGCTTGGCATTCACCACTAATTACTATCGGTAGGTATTAGAAGGTTCACACCTTTGGGAAAGTGGTAAACCAAGATACAAGCATTAAGTACATAGGTAAAACCACGGAACAGGGTAAAACCCTTTATATACGTCTTGGTACACGTCAGATTAAATCGGTTGTCGACTTCAAACCTTTTGTAAAAATTTTAACTCATTACCTACTTAACTATCACTGTTTCACAGTTCAACAATGAGCCATGCAATTGGCATCTTTGTGGTCAGATAAAGTTTGAAAGTTGGATCTTTGACTCGAAAGGAAGAACTTGTTCTTCTTAACAATCTGTGAATTGTGTGCCCGTAAAATATGGTTACTTAAATCGTAGTTTAAAAAACAAGTAATAACGTTTTGTTTACTTTCCTAAGGTAAATAATAAGTAGGGTCCAGCCCTCTACAAATCTACCTGTTATTGACTTTTAACTAGCTCACTCATATTATTATTTTCGTAGAACTGACTTTTTAATATATTAGGGAGTGTACATTTCTAATCCACCCATTACCTGGTCGGCTCATCCAACAGATAGTATGGGACGACATAATCGGAGAGCCGGAGGGCGCGCGCAGCCCGGAGTGCGCGTGGCGGCTGTCGCACGCGTGCTTCCGCCACGCGCGCAACTGCTGCTACACGCTGCTGGCCGTGCTCATCGCGCCGCCCTGCGCGCTGCTGCTCGGCTGCGGGTTCGCCTGCCTCGCCTTCGAGGTACATGTCTTTCAAATTAAAGAAGAGTAAATAGGAACTTAATGACAGTTCATTAAGTTCATAGTTCAATCAATGAAATGGAAAAACTTTAAAAGAATATTTGTTGCAAATTGCTGACGACTCATGTCTCCATAAAATATTCTTGATTGCTACGCACCATGACGAGTACGTCAACTTTTAAACCCAAAACTGCATCCATACATTATTTTTAAAAAATACGCAGTCAGATAGACCGATACATCAAACTTAAACACTCCTTTTCGTCAGGGGTTTTTTTTTTTTTACTAGCCCATTTCTTTCCCACTGCAGGGCAAAGGCCTCTCTACCCTCCTTCTATTTCTCTCTGGTTAGAGCCGTGGTCATCCACTCCTCATCAAAGGCCTCCAGTTCGTCTCGCCATCTCCGCCTAGGCCTACCGCGATGTCTTTTGCCATTTAGAGGGACCCATTGGGTCGTTCGTCAGGGGTTTATCAGATTAAAATAATATTTGTCAAAATTTTACTATGTGTTTGCAGCAAATCTGGTGCACAGCTCCGTGCCTCCGCTGCGTGAAGATCTACTTCGCGTCGCTCCGCACCATGGTGCAGTCGTGCATGTCCGCCGTGGTCGTGCCCGTGGCCGACGCCGTGGGTCACGTGTGCCGACACATCAGGGTCAATCTCAGGAAGGACGCGCCCGATGAAAAGGATATTTTGGTCGTCTAACAATATTGACTATGCAATATTAACACACTAAATCATTAATTAAAAAAAAAGTACTTTTAAGGAATTAAAAACTATCTATTCTAAGTAAAAGGGGAATCCGATTAAAAAAATACATAACTAATATACCTAGTAATTAAAACAAGGAAATCATTTAATAATATAAATTATTAGTAAATTTTTAAACAAAGAATGATAAAAAAATAAACAATGTTAAAATTAAAATTTAACCGCCGTAAGTGCCTTTAAAAATTTAAATCACCAATAAAACCTTTTTTGCACTTTTAGTAATAAATATTGTATAAATATCTTTCTACGTGTTTTCTAGATATGACTTAAAAAATCTTTTAAGCTTTTATGACAACTTAGTAGTTTATATTATTATTTTAATGTGTGCGGAGATTTTTTTAAATAAATGTAACAAACAGCTAAATGTTTTATTATCAAATGAAAATGTGCACCAAACACTGTTTAAATACGACAAGTATTTACTAACGCATTGTATGCTAGCTCAGCTTAAAAATACAAATACAAATAACATTTTCATTTATACGATTAGCCTAATTGTTGACAATGTTGCCATAAATCGCCGAGGTCTACTGATTAGAGTAAACCCCAACAAAACAGGCTAGTGACCCCATTATGGCAATAACAAGCTTTGAGTGGCAAGTGAACAACATCACGCCATATTTCAATTACCTACATGTAACCACTGAATATTTAATGAGTAAAAAAATATCACGAAAAAACACTTTGTATTTAGGTACAATTTAGCTATTATGAAAACAAATTACATATTAGGTCATACCCTAGAAAATTCGATCAAGTAGATATACTTTAAATTACTAATACTAGGTACTTAGGTATTTCTATAAAATATTTAAATAATGTCTTAGGTCTTAGGTATCAGTGATCATCATTTAAGTTGTCAACCGAAATAGCCAATAAGCCTGCTGGCTGGAAACAAGTTGCCTCTGAAAGGATTAAAAAAAAATTGGCGGCAAAAGTTTTGCAATCGTGAATTCGTGATTACCTACATTATTTTTCACACATCTTCTGTTTTATTAAAAAATATTCTTCCATATTTAGTAATAAAATAAATTATTATTATGGAGAACACATCTACGGAAGTTACCTCGGCGTCTATTATTCGCCAATCTACAAGTAACTCAAACAATTTAAACCCCGTTTCAAGTGATAATCATTTTGTCATAGCTAATTGCCGCAGGTTTGATTTTATATGATTTTCTTTATAACTTAAATGAGCTTAGTTCAATTTATATCAAGTTCGCTTTTAACAGGAATAGTGAGACAAATATAAATAGCCAACAAGAAACAAGTGAAGAAACTGAAACGGAAGAGGTAAGCAAACACTGTCATTATTATCATGTTAACATCTTTTATTTTGTCCTTACGCTTCTATGACACATTGATGATTGGTACAAAAATCACTGCTTACAATGCAGTTTCCGAAAAATTAAGGCAAACAATGTCAATAATGGGGATAAGAAGATGGCGCCATCTTAGTTTTCTTTAGCAAGTGAGATGCCTTATATGTATGATTGACATAGATACAATAAAAAATATATTTATTCAGTATTAACATTTCTTATCTTATATACTTGACTTCGTAACCCAGTTAGCACCTAACAATGTACTTCCGATGTATTACAAGCTTATGGTTGCAGAGGGTGTTGGTGGCTTACTGCCGGTCAGGGCGGCTGGGCGCGGCCTACTGCACCCTACAAACTGGCGAGGTGAGTCTGATTTACTGGCTTTTTATGATAAATGCTTTATTATTTAGGGTTGGATGCATTTGGGTCACGGGACAACATTGTTGTCAAAAAGTTATTTAAATTTTTGTTTTTATTATTACCTAAGTTCTTCAAAAAAGAAGGCCCTTATTTAGTCTCATTGACTTCTTAATTTACTTTTATGAAATTCCAGCAATAATAATCCTTGTTCAAGTAACCGTGAAAGGAGGCGTAACAATTCCTATCGTCTTATTTTAAGTTTCATAGTATACAGAGTGACACTCAGGACATTTACCGTACTCATTCCCACCAGCTTTACATCTTAGAGGAGATAGTAGACCGTCCGCCAGACTACCAGATGTTCGCCAGCCTATACCGGCAAGTGGAGCCGGTCTGCATACTCCTGGACGGGAAGAACCAGGGCGCGTTCGTGCAGGTCGTCAAGAGAACCGTGTTTGATAGCGACGCTAATGATGAGGGAAGGTGCAAGCTCGTGTTCTTGTCTTCGAAGGAGTACAGTGAGTTAAGATTTAAATTAAATCTATAAAGTATTCAATTAAAGCAATCAAAAAAAGTAAAACCCCATGTCAGGTACTGTGATTGGTCGCTTGTGGTTTGGCCAACCAACAGTCGTGCGTGACCAGTAGATTTGACGAATACTTTTTCAAAAAGTCAAATAGCTAGTTGGCATCCAAGTTTACACTTACTTCATTTCAAACGACGAAAAAATTGTCTTTTATAGAATAATCGTACGACAATGCTATTCTCGCAGATTCAATGATTTAAAATAACCTTTAATTCAAGACTTCGAAGGCTGTAAGCGGCGCATCTCCTCCTTATCCCTCCCCACGGAACCTCCCAACGCCTCCGATGAGGAACGGATCCTGTACCTCCGCACGGTGCTGGACTTCTCGCAGACGCAGAGCATACACGCTCTGGGCGCGCTGCTCAGGTACCTGGACCTCAACTGGGCGAAGGTCAGCTTGGATCTGCATGGGAAGCCCGAGTTCTTGAGCTTGAGGCATATTTCGCTGTAAGTGTTCTTATATGACATTTTTAGAGTTAACTATTACTAGTTCTCTATCTTTCAGAGGTCGGGTTCCAGACTTACCGGATTTAGACAAATACTGTGTAATAATTATAAAGAATTACAAATTCAAAGGTGTTTTACTTTTTCTCTTCAATTTCTCTAACGTCATCATATAATTTTCATTATACTACGTTCAGAGCAGACATAGTGACGATAGACGAGGACACGTACCGCGGGCTGCAGGTTTTCAGCGCCGTGGCGCACCCGAGCGCCTTCAAGCGCGGCGTGCGGGGCTCCAGCCGTGAGGGGCTCAGCCTGTTTCAGCTCTTCAGCAGAAGCAACAGCTCCAAGCTAGGACATAGTCGCATGAGGTGAATATTCAGCCCCCTATGGATGTAATACCTCTAAAATTGCGGTAGCCATCAAACTTGAGCAAAGATTCCCAATAACCTTGGATGGACCTGTAAGTATTTAGGGGTCCAGCTCCCCTTTTTCGTTTGTGATGTTAAGTAACAAAACTGCTACTAGAAAATAACTTTGTGCTGTTAACTCGTTATGCAGAATCTCAGGTATAATAAACTTCCAAAGCGTGTAATTCCAATTTTGAAGATATAAGAAAGAAGTTGAACTCCACAGAGTACTGCTACAACATCCGACCACCGACCTAGCGACCCTGAAGAGTCGTCAGGACGTGGTGGCGTACTTCATGAAACCGCAGAACGAGGCGCTCATGAGGAACATCTGCTCTTCCATGCGATACATCAAAAATGTTCATGTCAGTACATTTCATTAGTAATTAAAAGTAAAATGAATATTTTCAACAATGTGTTCAAGTATGGTACTTATTCTCTTTATTTTAATTTTTTAGGGTATCTTAGCAAAAATCAAAGCGTTATCAGCAAAACCATACCAATGGAAATCACTTTATAATGTAAGTGAAATAACTTTTCTAAATATGTAAATTCTTATAACATGTCTTGATTTGCATCCGATAAGTGGGTGCTGGGCACACGGACCAACTTTTGTTTGACCCAGCAACCGGAAGCTAGGACATTGTGAGTAAATAATTCTATTTACATGTATATGTTACGGTAAATGTGATTAATTGAAAATTATTAATAATTTTACAAAATTATTAATATAAAATATAATAAATAAATATTAATATATATTAATATATATAATAATAAATATTTTAATTAATATTTTATTTTTACAAGACGTTGTACAATGCGGTCCTGATTTGCGAAATGTGTGAGACTGCGGGTAAAGCCAGCGAGTTCCTGGAGCAGCTCGCCTGCTCCGACAATACTAAGCTATATGAGGTTAGAATTTGGTACTGTTTGTACTAGTATTATAAGTATTTTCGTTCCTTACACTTCATATACGAATATTTGTGTGATCCAAGTCTTAGCGCTTTTTTGGACGTGTCATTGTAATTTGCAAAATTGCAAACCTCGGTTTACAGAAATAAAAATGTTCGTGAACCGTTTAAAATATAATCGTATAAGTGCTTAGTTAACTCATACCCTGAATCGTTACTTCTATCATTAATGCAACAAAAAGCTTTATAATGAACTGTTTCACATATTATTATGTATAATTGATAGATGGCGTTATACATGAACAGAATAATAGACTTCGACCTGTCCAAAACGGAAGGCAAGTTCACGGTGAAGCCTGGCGTCGACCCTGAACTTGACATGAGTAAGTGTTTCACACTAATTATACCACGGATACCACCCTTATAGTGCCGTGAAGGTTTATGATTATTGTTCTAATATTTCTTTATGGTCTCAAAAGCGGCCCAAAATAGATTTATACAATTTTAAACGAACGGTCTTTTTTAATAGTCAGTTGATAACTAGACTATCTACGGTAATAGTTTATTTTATCCATGTAAAAGTAATAATAGAAACTATGACGGATGTTAGGATAGGCTCTTGCCAAACAATGGTACCAAATAGGCATGTAAAAAAAATTTTTGATGGTGGAATCGGTGGAACATTTTTGTCAGTCATTTGTTGACTCAAAATCTTGATACTTTTTTTTCTTTCTTTCTTTCCACCGCTCAAACAATTTCGCTGCAATTTTTCAATTCTTCTCACATCACTATTTCACCTTCCGCTTTTAGAGAAGCAGACAATGGCAAGTCTCCACGGCCTCATGTCTGAGACCGCTAAGGTGGAGATGGAGCGCCTGCCGAGCTACATCCAGGAGTGCAGCATGCTGTACATGCCGCACCTCGGGTACCTGCTGGGCGTGAAGGTGTGGGCCGATAACCTCAGCGCGGAGGATAAGGAACTGCCTGATATGAAGTTTATGGTAGGGTTTTTATCATGTGGCGAACAAAGAAAAACAGTTGCTATTGAACTGTTTTTTAATTTGTTGCTGCAAAAGCTTTGGTAATATTTTGAATGGAAATTATAAGTTTTCATATAATTATAGTTCCAAAACAACGACTACATTCACTACAAAAGCAAGGGATGTGAAGGTAAGTCCTTGTTTATCATCAACTAAGAACTTACGAGATGGTTAATATTATGCAGGAATTATACTCTCCCCACGATAAGTCCTCGTAAGGTTCTTTTTAAGCTCCTCTGTGTATGTTGTAGAGCTAGACGTGCTGGTGGGTGACACGTACCCGGAGATAGTGGCGCACGAGACGCGCATCATGCTGCGGTTGACGGCCGTCATGCTGCAGCAGCTGCACGCGCTCGCCGGCCTCGTCGACATGTGCGCGGACCTGGACTGGTCAGATATACCGTATACCTATTGCCATCAAATATACCTCTTTTATTAATCTCTTGTTCATCTGGCACGGTCTCTAATTATTTTATATTTTTTGTAATTATAAAGACTCTCGAGAGGCGTCGGTCTCGGAAAGCTTCCCTCTCGAGAGGTGTCGGTCTCGGAAAGCTTCCCTCTCGAGAGGTGTCGGTCTCGGAAAGCTTCCCTCTCGAGAGGTGTCGGTCTCGGAAAGCTTCCCTCTCGAGAGGCGTCGGACTCGGCACGCAACGCCCTCGTGTGGCGTCAGTCTCGCGAGCTTCAGTTTTGAGATACGTCTTTCTAAGAAGGCGTCAATTTCGAGAGGCGTTGATCTTGAGAGGCGTCGGTTTCGAGAGGCGTCGATCTTGAGAGGAGTCGGTTTCGAGAGTCATCGGTTTCGAGAGGCGTCGATCTTGGGAAGCGTCGGTTTCGAGAGGCGTCGGTTTGCGAGTCATCGGTTTCGAGAGGCGTCGATCTTGAGAGGCATCGGTTTCGACAGGCGTCGATTTCGAGAGGCGTCGGTTACAAGAGTAGTCGGTTTCGAGAGGCCTCGATCTTGAGAGGCATCGGTTTCGACAGGCGCCGGTTTCGAGAGTCTTCGATCTTGAGAGGCGTCGGTTTCAAGAATCATCGGTTTCGAGAGGCGTCGATCTTGAGAGGCGTCGGTTTGAGAGAAGTCGGTTTCGAGAAGCGTCGGTTTCGAGAGGCGTCGATCTTGAGAGGCGTCGAGTTCGGTTTTTATAAAAGTCTGTTATAAGATGCGTCTTTCTGAGAAGGCGTCGGTCTCGAGAGGCGTCGATCTTGAGTGGCGTCGGTTTCGAGAGGCGTCGATCTTTAGAGGCGTCGGTTTCGAGATGCGTCGGTTTGAGAGGCATCGGTTTCGAGAGGCGTCGATCTTGAGAGGCGTCGGTTTCGAGATGCGTCGGTTTGAGAGGCATCGGTTTCGAGAGTCATCGGTTTCGAGAGGCATCGGTTTCGACAGGCGTCGATTTCGAGAGGCGTCGGTTACAAGAGTAGTCGGTTTCGAGAGGCCTCGATCTTGAGAGGCATCGGTTTCGACAGGCGCCGGTTTCGAGAGTCTTCGATCTTGAGAGGCAACGGTTTCGAGATGCGTCGGTTTCGAGAGTCGTTGATCTTGAGAGGCATCGGTTTCGAGAGTCATCGGTTTCGAGAGGCATCGGTTTCGAGAGGCTTCGATCTTGAGAGGCGTCGGTTTCGAGAGGCGTCGATCTTGAGAGGCATCGGTTTCATGAGTCATCGGTTTCGAGAGTCGTCGATCTTTCAAAAATGATCGGTTTCGAGAGGCGTTGATCTTGAGAGGCGTCGGTTTCGAGAGGCGTCGATCTTGAGAGGCAACAGTTTCGAGATGCGTCGGTTTTGAGAGTCGTTGATCTTGAGAGGCATCGGTTTCGAGAGTCATCGGTTTCGAGAGGCGTCGATCTCGAGAGGCATCGGTTTCGAGAGGCTTCGATCTTGAGAGGCGTCGGTTTCGAGAGGCGTCGATCTTGAGAGGCATCGGTTTCATGAGTCATCGGTTTCGAGAGTCGTCGATCTTGAGAGGCATCGGTTTCGAGAGGCGTCGATCTCGAGAGGCATCGGTTTCGAGATGCGTCGGTTTCGAGAGTCGTTGATCTTGAGAGGCATCGGTTTCGAGAGTCATCGGTTTCGAGAGTCGTCGATCTTGAGAGGCATTGGTTTCGAGAGGCGTCGATCTCGAGAAGCATCGGTTTCGAGAGGCGTTGATCTTGAGAGTCGGTTTTTACTAAAAGCATCGGTTTCGGTTTTTATAATTGGTATCGGTATTCATAATAAGCATCGGTTTCAGTTTTTATAATTGGTCTCAGTTTTATTAATAGGCTTCGGTTTTTAATGATAGGTGTCGGTTTCGGTTTTTATAGAAGGCATCGGTACTTATAAGCTTCGGTTTCAGTTTTTATCATAAGCGTCAGTTTTATAATTGGCCTCGGTTTTTATATTAAGGCATCGCAGGCAGGCATTTTGCTTTTTATGAAAGTCGGTTTTTGCAGTATGCGTCGGTTTCGGTTAAAAAAAAAGGCATAGGTTTTATAATAAATAATTATCGTTAGCGTCCATTTCTATAAAAAGGCGTCGGTTTTTATAAAAGCGTCGATTTCGGTTTTCATTAAAGGCGTCGGTTTCGGTTTTTATAAAAGTCCGGTTTTTATAATATTCGTCAGCGTCCATTTTTATAAAAAGGCGTCGGTTTTTATTAAAAAGCGTCGATTTCGGCATTTATGATTGGTGTCGGTTTCGGTTTTTATAGAAGGCGTCGGTTTATCAAAAGCGTCGATTTCGGTTTTAATGATAGGCGTCGGTTTCGGTTTTTATTAAAAGCGTCGATTTCGGTTTTTAGGATAGGGGTCGGTTTCGGTTTTTATAGAAGGCGTCGGTTTTTATAGTAGGCATCGGTTACGGTTTTTATAAGTCGGTATTTACAATAGGCGTCGGTATCTGTTTTAAAAAAAGACGTCGGTGTTTGTAATTATCGTTAGCGTCTATTTTTATATCCGTTTCAAGAGTCATCGGTTTCGAGAGGCGTCGATCTTGAGGTGTCGGTTTCGAGAGTCATCGGTTTCGAGAGGCGTCGATCTTGGGAGTCGTCGGTTTCGAGAGGCGTCGGTTTGAGAGTCATCGGTTTCGAGAGGCGTCGATCTTGAGAGGCATCGGTTACGACAGGCGTCGATTTCGAGAGGCGTCGGTTACAAGAGTAGTCGGTTTCGAGAGGCCTCGATCTTGAGAGGCATCGGTTTCGACAGGCGCCGGTTTCGAGAGTCTTCGATCTTGAGAGGCAACGGTTTCGAGATGCGTCGGTTTCGAGAGTCGTTGATCTTGAGAGGCATCGGTTTCGAGAGTCATCGGTTTCGAGAGGCGTCGATCTCGAGAGGCATCGGTTTCGAGAGGCTTCGATCTTGAGAGGCGTCGGTTTCGAGAGGCGTCGATCTTGAGAGGCATCGGTTTCATGAGTCATCGGTTTCGAGAGTCGTCGATCTTTCAAAAATGATCGGTTTCGAGAGGCGTTGATCTTGAGAGGCGTCGGTTTCGAGAGGCGTCGATCTTGAGAGGCAACAGTTTCGAGATGCGTCGGTTTTGAGAGTCGTTGATCTTGAGAGGCAACAGTTTCGAGATGCGTCGGTTTCGAGAGTCGTCGATCTTGAGAGGCATTGGTTTCGAGAGGCGTCGATCTCGAGAAGCATCGGTTTCGAGAGACGTTGATCTTGAGAGTCGGTTTTTACTAAAAGCATCGGTTTCGGTTTTTATAATTGGTATCGGTATTCATAATAAGCATCGGTTTCAGTTTTTATAATTGGTCTCAGTTTTATTAATAGGCTTCGGTTTTTAATGATAGGTGTCGGTTTCGGTTTTTATAGAAGGCATCGGTACTTATAAGCTTCGGTTTCAGTTTTTATCATTAGCGTCAGTTTTATAATTGGCCTCGGTTTTTATATTAGGCATCGCAGGCAGGCATTTTGCTTTTTATAAAAGTCGGTTTTTGCAGTATGCGTCGGTTTCGGTTAAAAAAAAAAGGCATAGGTTTTATAATAAATAATTATCGTTAGCGTCCATTTCTATAAAAAGGCGTCGGTTTTTATAAAAGCGTCTATTTCGGTTTTCATTAAAGGCGTCGGTTTCGGTTTTTATAAAAGTCCGGTTTTTATAATATTCGTCAGCGTCCATTTTTATAAAAAGGCGTCGGTTTTTATTAAAAAGCGTCGATTTCGGCATTTATGATTGGTGTCGGTTTCGGTTTTTATAGAAGGCGTCGGTTTATCAAAAGCGTCGATTTCGGTTTTAATGATAGGCGTCGGTTTCGGTTTTTATTAAAAGCGTCGATTTCGGTTTTTAGGATAGGGGTCGGTTTCGGTTTTTATAGAAGGCGTCGGTTTTTATAGTAGGCATCGGTTACGGTTTTTATAAGTCGGTATTTACAATAGGCGTCGGTATCTGTTTTAAAAAAAGACGTCGGTGTTTGTGATTATCGTTAGCGTCCATTTTTTATAAAAAGGCGTCGGTTTTTAATCAAAGCGTCGATTTCGGTTTTTATTACAGGCAGCGCTTAAGGTTTTTATAAAAGTCCGGTTTTTCAAAAGGCGTCGGTTTCGGTTTAAAAAAAAGGGGTCGGTTTTTATAATAATCGTCAGCGTCCATTTTTATAAATAAACGTCGGTTTTTATTAAAAGCGTCGATTTCGGTTTTCATGATAGGCGTCAGTTTCGGTTTTTATTACAGGCGTCGGTTTTGGTTTTTATAAATGACGGTTTCCAATAGGCGTCTGTTTCGGTTTTCAAAATAGGCGTCGGTTTCGGTTTTCAAAATAGGCGTCGGTTTCGGTTTTAAAAATAGGCGTCGGTTTTTATTAAAGGCGTCGGTTTCGGCATTTATAATAAGCGTCGGTTTTGGTTTTCATAATAGGCGTCGGTTTCGGTTTTTATAATTGGCATTGGTTTTCATTAGCGACGGTTTCAGTTTTTGTCATTACCGTCAGTTTTTATAATAGGCATCGGTTTCGGTTTTTATAAAACTCGGTTTTTATTAAAATTGTCGGTGTCGGTTTTATGATTTTTTCATCATTGTAATTCAATTCTTCATAATTCAATCATTAATTCATCAATGTAAGGTTTTCATAATAAGCGTCGGTTTCGGCTTTTTAATAGGTGTGGGATTTTATAACAACCGTCAGCGTCTGTTTTTATAATGGGCGTCGGTTTCGGTTTTAATAATAGGCGTCCGTTTTTATTATTGGCATCGGTTTCGGTTTTTATAAAAAGTCTGTTATGAGATGCGTCTTTCTGAGAAGGCGTCGGTCTCGAGTGGATTCGATCTTGAGTGGCGTCGGTTTCGAGAGGCGTCGGTTTCGAGAGGCGTCGATCTTGAGAGGCGTCGGTTTAGAGAGGCGTCAGTTTCAAGAGGCGTCGGTTTAGGGAAGCGTCGATCTTGAGAGGCGTCGGTTTCGAGAGGCGTCGATCTTGAGAGGCGTCGGTTTCGAGAGGCGTCAATCTTGAGAGGCGTCGGTTTAGAGAGGCGTCAGTTTCAAGAGGCGTCGGTTTAGGGAAGCGTCGATCTTGAGAGGCGTCGGTTTCGAGAGGCGTCGATCTTGAGAGGCGTCGGTTTAGAGAGGCGTCAGTTTCAAGAGGCGTCGGTTTAGGGAAGCGTCGATCTTGAGAGGCGTCGGTTTCAAGAGGCGTCGGTTTAGGGAAGCGTCGATCTTGAGAGGCGTCGGTTTCGAGAGGCGTCGATCTTGAGAGGCGTCGGTTTCGAGAGGCGTCGATCTTGAGAGGCGTCGGTTTCGAGAGGCGTCGATCTTGAGAGGCGTCGGTTTCGAGAGGCGTCGATCTTGAGAGGCGTCGGTTTCGAGAGGCGTCGACCTTGAGAGGCGTCGATTTCGAGAGGCGTCGATCTTGAGAGGCGTCGGTTTCGAGAGGCGTCGATCTTGAGAGGCGTCGGTTTAGAGAGGCGTCAGTTTCAAGAGGCGTCGGTTTAGGGAAGCGTCTATCTTGAGAGGCGTCGGTTTCGAGAGGCGTCGATCTTGAGAGGCGTCGGTTTCGAGAGGCGTCGATCTTGAGAGGCGTCGATTTCGAGAGGCGTCGATCTTGAGAGGCGTCGGTTTCGAGAGGCGTCGATCTTGAGAGGCGTCGGTTTAGAGAGGCGTCAGTTTCAAGAGGCGTCGGTTTAGGGAAGCGTCTATCTTGAGAGGCGTCGGTTTCGAGAGGCGTCGATCTTGAGAGGCGTCGGTTTCGAGAGGCGTCTATCTTGAGAGACGTCGGTTTCGAGAGGCGTTGATCTTGGGAGGCGTCGATCTCAAAACGCGTCGGTCTAAGTAAGCGTCGGTCTCGAAATAAAAATACTCGTTTTGCTAATGAAGCATCATATTTGACGTTATGAAAATGTAAAAATTCCACCAAGATTTTCTGACCCTATGTGAGTTGCATCTGAACCAACTAATAATTTAATTTATCAATTTATCACTTCCCACCTTCAGCTTAATAGCAATATCGAAGGTCTGTAAAGAATTCAACTACGTGCGTCCAACGTTAACCTCAGAGAAGATGCTAAGCATCAAGCAGGGCAAGCATCCACTGTATATGCTGACGTGCGAGAGCTTCGTGCCCAACGACCTGGAGTCCAGTGCCAGCGCCGGCTGCGTCAAGATCCTCACCGGACCCAACTCCAGCGGCAAGTCCGTCTATATGAAGCAGATTGGTAAGCTGAATACTGTTGATATTAAATCTAAAATTGGTCTTTGTCTGAGCTTAGCATATTGGCATCGTCTTAAAAATAGACCGATTTCTTAAAAATAGAGATACAAACACGTGATTGTTATGTTAAAAAAAAACTAATAGGTTAGTAAATGTATTGGGGGCTAAAGGAAATAAAAAATCCACACGGATCTCTAGTTTCTCATCAAGTGTAACTGTAATTCTTTACTAATGAGACACAAGCTGCCTGCTAGCCTGTGGTTAGTGGAAAACAAATATACGAATCCTCGTGAATTTTTAAGGTATTTTCTCATGATATTTATTCGGAACTGATTCTCCAGGTCTGATAGTGTACTTGGCACACGTGGGCAGCTTCGTGCCAGCAGAAGCCGCTACTATCGGCGTGGTGCGACACATCCACACGCGCATACAGAGCACCGAGTGCGTCGCCGCACACATGTCCGCCTTCCTCATTGACTTGAGACAGGCAAGTAGTACAACAAGTAGTCGGGAGTACATAATCAATGTCCAATACGTTGAATATGTGTTCCCGGCAGCTATAGGAACTTTAAATAAAAGATTGGTGGTTTTAGCTGAAAAGGCGCTAAATCTAATGTGATTCTCTTCAGTTTATCAAAAAGGAAAAAAGTTAAATATTCTGTGAGTTCAGGTTTCCTTTTACCCGAAAAGAAATTTTTGGCATGGGAATATAATTAAATTAGATTAACAACTTACGGAACAAGTGTTTTCCTCCAAAATGTTCTTTAACCTTTGCATCCAGATGGCGCTAGCCCTGCAAGAGTCGGCCTCCAACTCGCTGCTTATAATCGACGAGTTCGGCAAGGGCACCACCGCGACGGACGGGCTCGCACTGCTGGCCGCCTGCCTCAACACGCTGCTGTTCCGCGAGGGGGACTGCCCGCATGTACTGCTGGCCACACACTACTTCAATATCAAGGAGTATATCGTGAATACTCCTATTGTGAGGTTTTTGGTAAGTGTCTCAAAATATTGTTCGTAAATGGGACCTAATGCAGTCCTAGGAGCTTTTTGGCAAAGCGCTTTTTAAATTGTGTGGATTGTCTTAAGAGTGTGTGCAGAAAGAGAAATGCATTGGCATAAGACGGAACTATCGTTGTGATTTGATGAATGTTTTCCATAAAATCATTATTAAGTCGGCATTTGAAGAAATGTGGTATTTAAAAACACCAGCGCTCTCAATTCCATAACAGTTCTTTTCTCCCCCAGACTAGTAGTTTTTTATTTGATGAACATCTTTTTTTTACACCTTATGAATTAATGGCCAGGCTGGTTCAAGGGATGTACTAATTTGATTTTCTAAGTACTAAAATAAATTCCCTCACATATAACTGCAGCGTTTCGAGTACGTCCTGGAGGACGGGTGTCCAGTGTTTCTGTTCCGCGTGTGCGAGGCGGGCGCGGGCTCGCAGCGGGCGGCCGGCAGTCTGGCGCTGCACGTGGCGGCGGCCGCGGGGCTCACGCCGCGCGCTGTGGCCAGGGCGGAACTAGTGCTGGGTGCTGTTGTGGTTAGACTTCTTAACAAACTTAATCAAAAAGGAAATAAACTCATTTATTTGCAAATCAGCTATAAAATTAGCAAAACATATCATTGCAACTTAACTAGATACGGTAAGCGCTTTAGTGAATATTTTTTACTACTTACCTACCATTTAACCCTCTAAAGTCAACATCGTATAACCAAGATATTTTGTAAACCATGTTTAACGAGTATTTCTGATTTCAGAAAAACACCCTGCCACCTCCCAACAAGAGAATAACGTCGAAACTCAACGCATGCGTCGAACAAATAAAGAACAAACTTTTGACAGACGATATTTAATTACAATAAAATTTATTACAATATGTATAATGATATTCATTCAGCTCAGCGCAGCTAACAACAATATTGATATAAAATTTTAAAACATATCAAAAAAATAAATTAACTACGTCTTACGCTACTCTCATTAGCTCTTAATAAATTATACAGTTTATACAATAAGCTGGAATGCTTGGTTTAAGGTGATGGCTTCATCTTTTTCCCATTCTAAACAATATTAGAGA
Organism: Autographa gamma; assembly: GCA_905146925.1. NCBI lineage: Eukaryota > Metazoa > Arthropoda > Insecta > Lepidoptera > Noctuidae > Autographa > Autographa gamma. Next base: position 787,787 of record LR989850.1, read on the forward strand.
CCAACTAAGTAAGATTTCTAGAGCCTATATCATAATTATAAGTCAAAAGTGGATGATTTATTCAATGACATAACGATTATGTCATAAAGCCCTTTCTTGGATAAGGTAAGTAGTAACTCAAAATGCACAATATAAAGAATGGAGCAAAGATGACACACATCAACTGTAATGCATTGTCATGAAGCATTTCAATAATTTCGATATAAATACTCAAATAAAGCAATCTATTTAGAATTCATGATTCTTTTATATTTTGACACTAGTATACGCATAGTATCAATCACAAATGCTTTTAGCTAAATATGTTTAATTATAGACATTAGAATTTCAAAGTAATAAATTAAAATTTTAAAACTTATGTAAATTATAAACTCCAATATTTGTAAATACGATAATATAAATTTGAGCGTTTATAACACCAACAAAGCCACTTATTCCGTTGCATTAAACATCAAAATATTTGACACTTTACCAGACTTTCCCTTAACTTTTATTAAATGGACATTACTTAAATACACAGTAAATAACAAAAAGAAATACACAAACTTAAAACTTAGAAAAACATCACTAACATTCATTTCAAACAACCGATATATAAAAAAACATTTTCACTCAGTACATTTTCCTGATATGAAGTACATGGCCACTTATACATTGTGTACATGGGCGTGGGTTACATTGGCCATACTGTGTAGCTGCATGGCCGGCATTGGCCGCTGTGGCGTGACATTTACATGGACTTCATCTGCTGCATGAGCTCCTCGAGCGAGAGTTCTGACGCGGCGACGGCCCCGCCCGTGCTCGACTCCGGAGTGCTGTTGTCTACCGGCACGCTGTATGCCACCTGGAATACCACAATATTGAAGTTAAAACTACTTTCCACTAATAATATAGTTTCGATCTATGTTGCACTTTTTGCATATAATATCTTTAAAGTTTTAGGTTATTCTAGGAAACTTCCTTATTCGACATAGATCCAAAATAATTGAAAAAAATAATAGTACCTGAACTCCATCAACCAGTTTTAAATTGGTGCAGTCGTCATCTACCGGGCTATTTTCATCAACTAGACTGATACCTGTAAAACAAGAAAGTAGATAAACATTTAATTTATTTAAATCACAAATTATCTTTCGTTCGATGAGTTGTGCTCACTGTGCTTCCACAAGAAAACTGCTGAACAAGCTTATAAACTGCAACACACTTATATCACCGGAATTTCAGGATTTTATTTATATAATCGTTGTGTTGTTTTAAAAATTCATGTTTGTTTATAATAAACTTTATTGGTATCTTACCCCACTCGTTGTCAGCGTGTACGGGCGCGATATCCTCCATGACCTCCGTGGCCAGCTCCACCACCGGCTTCGCTCTGAACTCCGCCTGGCGGGTGCGACAGAAGTTGTCGTCACACTGTGGGTTAGGCTGAAATATAACATGCATTATTAAAAAACTTGTTTAAATCATACCTGATTTAAAAAAGGATGAAAGAAACAAATATATTTTCTATATCACAATAGCGAGACAAAATAGGGCAGCCAATGTCAGTAAGGTTTGGAAACTTACCTTCAAACCCATTGTCGGGAAGAAGTCTGTTAGTGCACTGTAGCCTAAGTAATGCGTGACTGTTCCAAACTCCAGTAAGTATTTCAATGTGTTTTGGACTGAAACAAAAGGAAAATCAGTCTTAAATTTTAGGCAGCGACCTTATGGTGACGGATGACGAATGAACCACTCAAATGCTTTAACATCTATCAAAACTAATTGTAAATTTGATTACCTAAGAATCCGGCCACAATTCCCATGGTAGTAGGTAGACTGGCAGCACAGACACCCTCCCTCTTCAGTGTTCTTTCATCAATTTTGGAAGCTACCACAAGTGGTGGGGCACACTAAAAATCGGATTTAAACAAGATTACATAATGTAAAAAATGATGTTGTCACTAACAATACTTAACAATAGAATCTGCAATTAAAATGTGGTAATTAATTACATCGTTAAATTTAAATACGTTTACGTAATATTAGTAATGACAACACTAATTCCTCGCAAGAAAAATAGAAAAAAGAACACCTGTTTTTAGGAACCAAGTATTAGTATAGGTCTACCTAAATAAAATGAGAGCAGAATACTCACAGCGAAACAAGCAGTCTCTCCAGGAATGATGAACTGTATGTGTCCCGACACGGCGTTCTCACTCACACCGGACTCGAACCACTTCTGGTTCAGTTCATTGCAGGCCGTGTTGATCGCCATCCGAGCCTCGAAGTTGTCCACACAGCTGAGTACCAGGTCCACTGGGCCACCCGTCAGACTACCGGTTCTGGAATACAGTTGAACACAATGTTTTGAAAACTGTGACCAATATTATATGTAAGGTATAAAGGTCACTGTCTGAAGATATTATGATATTATTTTATACAGAGAAAGAGCATAAGATGCGGTCTCAGTCTTTCACTCGTGCAAACAGTAGTGTGTTTGTGCGCGTATGTCTTTTCTTGGGATCCAATTATTAACAAAATCGGTTTATGAACGTGAAACAAATAAACTGTCACAAAGTCATTTTTGAATATATAATATTAAATGTGGATGACACTATAAAGTTGAATCACATTTTATGACTATTGTTATAGGGTAATTGAACATAAACAATAGGCACGTGGCATTGAACTATCAACATGCTGTAACTTAGATAAAAACAACATTCTACATATTTTAGAGGATAATATTTATTGCAAAAAGTTTAGCTTACACTTGCAAAAGTACCTTGCAGTATATAATAACAAGTAATATTTTAAAATGCTCGAAACTTATGCAAGGAACACAACTTGTTCAAAAAGGAATGCAAAATAATTCTGACACAATTATCATCTTTGCAATGTTTGAATACTTATGGTCACCGAGAGAATGCATTCCTGACAGTTTGTGGTCAACATGAAGATATAACTTAATGTGGAGAAGAATAAACTGAACATAAATTACTACTACATATAAACAAATAATATTATTCCAAACTAGTCAGCCAGGTGACAATAAATAATATAACTTATTATTAAGGGGGTTTAATTTCCCTATACAAATCAACACCATTTACGATGTGTCAGGAACATAATATATTCTCGCAGCGGTGGGACCAGTAAATAATGTCACTTACCTAATAGTGTCACAGAAATTCTGGAAGTTATCCACAGTAGTGATATTATAGTTGTAAGCATCAATGGTGACATCAGGGTTGATGTTCTGCAGCGTGGCGGCAGCCGCATCCACCTTGCTGAGGCCGGCCTGGTGCGGCTGGAAGAACAGGCGGTTCATGTTTGCCAGCTCCACTTTGTCATAGTCAAACAGGATCAACTGGAAATAAAGATATGAGTTCAGATAAAGAACTAAAATTTTTTAAATCTATAATTTTTATAAATTATTTAATCTTTTAAAAACAAGTTATTTAAATTTACAAGATCTTAAACAATAAGGTTCTTTTACAAACCTTTTCTAGTAAAATTAAATAGGACAATATTTTCAGACCTCAGTATAAGAAAAATTAAACATAAAAACTATAAATAATATGATATGAACCTTCCCGATCCCGCATCTGGTCAGCATCTCAGCAGTAACGCTGCCCACGCCACCCACTCCAACCACAGCCACTGACATCTCGCGAATCTTCTCGTAGTTATTCACAATGCCCATCCTCTTCAGAGCCATCAGGCGACTGTGATCAATAAATAAACATGGGTTTGTATAAAAATGTACTTTTTTACAACATACCTACATTTTATGTTAGGCACATTGATGTTAAATCTGTTTGTTTACGACTTTCTAGCAAAGTATGAAACATAACAGTTGATATAATTGAGAATTAAGATCCACATAATCATATTCTTCTCAGGCAAATGAAAACATATTGCATCCATTTTGAGAACTTTACAATAACGCCATTTCTAAAACTGGGTAGGAAATCGATGACTAATAAGGTATTTTATTTATCAAGACCTACGCTATTATACTTTAGAGAGATTTTCCAAGAAAATAACTCAAAATACCTGTAAGGATTAGAGTCGACGACTTCGGACGACATTACGTCGATTTTCTGACGCACCGGTCCTACATTTCCCTGGGCAGCAGCCAGCTGGGACTCTAGCTCCTTCACTTTCTTCTGTAACTCTTCCACGGTGGCCATATTCACTATATTATTCGCGAATTTCCCTAAAAACGAAGTCACTCTCACTGTACTGCAGTCACTCTCACTTCCACTACTGTCAAAGTCAAAGTGACGTTTGTGAAATAATTTGCCACGGGCTGGCTCGCCACGACATTAGTCGCGTTTTGTTTCATACGGGTAAATATATTATAAAACATTCGATCAATAAAATTTAAGGCAAAACTTTAGAATATCTCTAACTTTAAAAATGTTTCTCTGTGATTTTTTGTATATCCAATATGCGCAAATATGCTGAGACAGGTACAGGACCTGTCTCAGCATATTTGCGCATATTGGATATACAAAAAATCACAGAGAAACATTTTTTTCTTGCCTAATTCCAGACGACGTTAATTTAATTTCGTCAAGGTAACTAACTAACTAAGTATGTTTCATTGAAGTTAGGTATATTGGGCAATGCCTACCTTAAATAAATAAAGTAGCGTTGATTACAGCACCACAAATCTGGTACAACTTAATGTTAGCAGGTATGATAAAAAATCCTAAAGTGAGCTGCATGCAATGCGATCCTAAACAAACATCATTCGTTTTCAAATAAAGGCAAGACCTATGTTGTGAGCCTTACCGTACCTTTTTACTTACGAGCTATTAGGTATAATTACACGTGGTGTTGTGAAGCCTTATAAAGTAAGTAAGTTCAACACTATTGCCGTCCTGAAACTTGATAATCCTCCAACAAAACACCGTTTACTTATCCATTAACGTGTTTGATAGGTACCTACATAACTACATTCCCTTTTAGAGAATAATTACTTAAAAAATTAAAACGGGAAGATCTTTTAATTTAATTGATAAGTTTTCAATTACTTAATAATATAATCTTCATAAGATTTAATTAATTAGGTATACAATAATAAAGCTTCATTATAACTTTAAACCTTATACCTTAAGGGTACTACCTACCAACTACCAACTCTAACAATTAATTAGGATGTGCCTCTCACAATACCCAGAAAAACACTAACTACTTATCTAGACTCAGTACTTTGTCGGGCTTTATGGAGCGCCTATAACTCAATCGAATAGGAAAGCTACTGAACTGCGGCTACTCAGGCTTGTACAGTCATTATCAACAACGCCGCCGTTATGTAAGGCTGAAGAGTTAACAACAGTTCGTTACCTACTTCACTTAGTAATAGACAACCCTGTTGGCAGAGCGGTTGGTCAACAGGGCGCGCGACAATTAAAAAAATAAGTAACTTTTTTTAAGTAAACTTAAGTGCAGTTAACAACAGTAATTTTTTTTTAAATATGCAGTGCTAGTGTTAAAAAAAGGCGGGTTTTCAAGTAAGTGGATTTAAATAAAAGAAAATAAATTAACTAAGATCCCGTGATAATAAACAAAACATAATCTCTTTATTCAAAACTTTTCCATGTGCAACAATGTGCTGCACTGTTCAATTAATTAGTGCAAGATATTAATTACATAAATCATTTCACAAGACGTCGTACTCTTGTGTCATTTCATATTTAACAGTAGGTAATTTTAGTCTTTTATACGTTGTTTGTCCGTCCTCAGAAAGGTAAAGGTATTATCATTTATAAATAACTAAGTAGAGGCTAACTACATACAACACACAATAATTACGACCTAGCTATTTAGAAATTAATACGGGACTAAAAAAAAAAACTAGGCCTAAACTCTATCTGAACTTCAATAATTTCTTACTTACTCCTTGCTTCCTGGCAGCATCTAATTCAGTACAACACTAATAGCCGTACCTATGGAATATACTTATTCAATAAACAAAAAAAATCGTCATTAATGACATCAATATTGGTTTCTAAATTTGGGTAGAAACCAACTCAAAAAGTGTAAATACTTTCACGTTTTTTCAGTGACTAAAGGACATGCCACATAAATACAGATTTATCTGCTATAATTACTTCACACATCTCTTCTCCACGTGCATTTCGTCATCACATCGTCTTATCGAAAGCCTAATTAATTCAGTTTCGCGAGTCTTGCACACAAAGCTATCAATGAACATCGAACGATTGTAATTACGGGTGTCTCTTTTTTCCTTACAATCAGCCCTTAGTATTCAGGATCTTGACCTATCTTATCTTTTTTTCCTTATTATTCCTTGCCGGTGAACGTCTTACGATAGGTCTAAAAAGTTCAGGCATGACTAACGTGGATTGTGTTAACTCTGACTCGTATATAAACTATTATAAACGCTACTATTGGTACAAGTATACGCTTCACAAAATGTTCATAAGATGGATTCGAATGAATGCACCGAATTCTAACGACATCAATACGTAACATACAATATTTTGTCCAAGGCGGTAATCAGGGCCTGTGAACTTTGTATCTTATATTACAAAAGGGAAAGTACTTCAACCTCTGTACAACCACGAGTATGTAGTTTGTGGTTGTACAGACTGGATGATTGATTTGAACTAGATATGAACAGCTGAAATCAAACTCTGATAAAGTAGAGCATAGAATTATAGACCTAACTACTGCACTTTAGTAGCTATATGTTAAGGTACGAGATTCAGATGGACTTTTTTGTCCGTACAAAACCTAATACAGTTTAATAGGAGTAGGAATAAAATCTATCAAAATCATTAGGTAAACCAAACAAATGGCTACGTAGCGTAACGTTAGTTAGGTTTACGCTGTGGCTCTTCTTTGCATTCTTGTGGTCTGTTAATGATGAATTTTCGGCGGATCCATTTAAACCATCCATCACATACTATAATTATATCCTAGACGTAAAGATGCAAGCTTCGTCGAGCAGCGAGCGCACACCGCTGGTGCAGCCCACCTACATGTTCGAGTCCAGCCTGACGCGTCGCTACCAGAAGCGACTGCATCACATGCAATGCGCCATCTGTGTCTTTATCATGTGAGTATTCTGCATCTGAAAATTAGGCACATTAACAAATACTCTGGAACGTTTACTAACCTGCCACTCACTGACTTAAAATAGCGGAATCTGGCTCCTGGTGCCCTGACTGATGCTTATTTATGTCTCTTATTGCAACTTCTTTGCGTGTCGATCAATGACAAGTCTTTCCAATAATTTAGACATACAAACAGCAGAAACATAGCTACACGGACTTTCATCACCTATCCCATATGCTAATGGTTTCATTGATAAAATGAATATCTCTTAAGTTTGCTTGACCAAATCTTTGAACGTAAACCAATATATGAAAAGTAAAACTGTCGATATCTCTTTTAACGTGTATGTAATTTCTCCTTAGAGCGGTACTAGTAGTAGCTCTACTGGTGACGATATCGTACAACCTGAGCCAGGACCCTGACGACGACACGACAGAGCCGAGTGTGCCCGCAGTGCTGGTGCCCGGTAACCTGACACTGCTGGGCTTGTTCCCCGGCATGATAGCGCCCGGGAACATCACGTTTAAGACGATGCCCATGTCACTGCAGCCGCTGATGAAGATAAAGTGGCCGCTAAAAGGTAAAGCTAGAAATAAATGAAGAAAAAATACACGGGCGTTTTGTTCTACAAATCGTACTTCCACCAAAACAATAGCTATCACAGATACCAGGTCCTTTTCTTAGCACCCTTTTAGACCTTATATTACTGTACATACGTTGATATGTTCTGCATTATGTTCAGCTCTAGAAAACCTGACATCATCCCGTTTTCCACATCCTATCCTTCGTAAATTGTACTGCCTCAACAGCATATCATTCCAACTCAAAATTGTTCTAGAACGTCCACACGCAACATGGGCTAAAAACCACTCCACTCACGAGGAGATGGCCTCAGCCCTCTCAAAAGGGAAGGCTGCCCTCCAGGAGTTGACGGAGGTGGAGCGTCAGCGAACCCCGTTGCCGATGGACACGCCAGCCAACAGGGCACAGCGAGCGGCGGCCACGTCTATTGAGGTGAAGCCCATGGCACAGTCGGCGTATGCTGCTGAAGTCGCTACCAGGGCTTTGATGAATGGGTAAGTGCTTGCAAACAACTTCTGTATTTCTTTTATCTTTTTTATGTGCTTGTGGCGAAGTGATGTGGTATTTTGGAATATTAACGATGTACTAAAAATTTATCATGTTCTGGCCAGATTTTTGTCTTCGGTGGAATACCAAAATAATCCTACAAAATCTATACTGAGAAAATGATTCATTAGCCATAATTACGCTTCCTGAAATGTTTTTAACGTATGACTGTTTCTGTGTTTTAGGAACAGTTCGGATTAACAAAATATCTGATAAGTTTTGAAACGATTAACATAAAATAATGTTCCAGTTGCATAAATCTATCGAGTGCAATATATGACACAGTCGGTCAGGCCTCAATTTGTGGGCACTTGTCTTCCGGTCGCCTAGATCTGTTCAATTGGTCACCGCTTAGTACCTACATGCACTGGGCTTCATTTAAATGCATTCTGCTAATGCACTAGCTTTTAAATCGGCTTAGTCTAAACAGAGAGAAGACGGTATAAAGACACCCGTAAAAACTACAACACGTGTTTGACTGCATATAGATAAGTACTGGTAACATTTCCGCAAATGTAAATTTGTACTCCTCTTGACCAGAAAACGTTAACCCAATTGATACTCATGTAATATTTATAGTTTAAAACTCATCAACAATGAAACCTACTCCTTAGAGATCAGCTACATTGGTACTAAGTATCAAATCTTACTCTCCTTGTGTATGTGTGTGTACAAATCTAGAAACACTTTCGATTGTCCGATTAATATTGTCTACGAAGTATCGTATGTCCAGGGAATTAGGACGGCCATAGCGGCAGTAATGTGATACCCAGTACGATAAAACCGCGTAACTTTATCCCCACGTTGGTTTGGCTTCGCGTCGCCTCGCTAGGCACAGGTTACCGAACTCTGCCCAAATATCGATACGTTTAGGTAATTCACTACGATATTTGATTCTTCATAGAAGGGGAAAAAATACTTACTAGGACTACTGATGGGAATGAACAGTGATAGGAGGATGACACACATGCAACTGTATGCACTTTATAAGAAACTAAATCTTATGTTACACATACATACTCACATATTAACATACATACAGACATTAATTAAGCAATATTCATATTATGCAGACCGGAAAAGTTTCCTCATAGAAGTTGGGAACTTTCACATTTTCTTGTACTTAGTATGTCGTACATTATAGGGCTACTTATATGCAAAGATATCGGGTTACTTCGTGAGTTCTTAGTACGACAGTTTTACACTTCATTAGTGCCACTGCGGAAAATATCACTTTCCATATTGTGATCCCTAGTTTCTATATTGTGTTCTGTAAACTACATTGTAGTCTTGGTCTAGCCGAAGTAGGTATAAAGTTTATAAATAAACAAATAGCCGTATAAACTACATGAAACTGTCAGGTACTTTCGGGACCATAAAATTAACATGTACTTTTGAAGTCCATCTTCATCAGTCAAATGGCTCTAGAACAATTTAAACTGTGAAGAATGAAGAAGAAAAATGGTTTGAAAGAGAATATTGTTATGGAGGCCATTTAAAATAAATAACAATCAAATATTCGTTCGCGAAAAGTACAGGACCTATTTCATTGAATATTCCATTGCTATTTGGTACAGCACGGACATATCCCAACGCGCGGGCGGCTCTGGCCAGGGTCCGCCGCTGAACGGCTCGGTGCCGGAGCCCGCGTACTGCCTGCAGAGCGTGCCACCCTGCCCGGTATCACGGTACCGCACTATGGACGGCACGTGTAACAATCTCGACCATCCCCTGCTTTGGGGAGTCTCTAAGATACCGTTCAGAAGAGTCTTGCCCGCTGATTATGCTGATGGTAAGTGATTACTGAAAAATATCTCAATATTTTCAATTTTCAGGCAGTTGTTTTGAAGGTCTTCTTATTTTCGTGTCAATAGTTGAAAAGTAAAAATCTATGTTTTTCCGGTTTAGAAACTGGAGATGCAATCACCGGTACCTAAACTCTATGTTTTGAAATTCTGTTCTTACGAGTAGTACCGCCAGTAGTAGTACCGACTTCGGAACTGTAGTGCCCTTTACTCAGGATTCCAAAACGACATCAAATTTTAATTGTTCTGAAATATGAAGTTATATGCAAAATAATTGATAAAGCAGTTAGTTACATACGATACGGACTAGAGTGGAGGTTCGATACCAATCTTCAACCGTAGACTTGATCATATATTTAATAGCATATATCCACCTCTAGGCATCAGCACTCCTCGTACAGCAGCGTCTGGCTCAGCACTACCGAGCGCACGCGACGTGAGCGTGACGGTGCACCGGCCCAGCTACGCGCACGACTCCACCTTCACCGTCATGCTGGCCGTGTGGGGACAGTTCCTGGACCACGACATCACCGCCACTGCTCTCAGTAAAGGTGGGTTTATTTTCTATTCGAGACAGTGTCTAAATACTTCAGCTAGGCAATTTTAATATGCGTAATGTGATCCAAAGATTTGCAATTCCTGAACGGTTCATGCCTGACATGGCCAATATATGTGATGAACAACAATTCTCTCCCTGCGAGCCAAAAGGAACTCCAAAAGAGAAAGGAGAGAAGAAAAAACACGTCCTCTGCTAACACCTAGCTGGATACAATTGATATTTCAGAACAAAATATTTTAAAGCACATATTTTCTTATACTAGTGTCTTTACCCTGTGTGGCCTCGTTTGATCTTGTTAAATTCAAAAGAGCAAAAAAACTTATTTCCAAAACAAAAAAAAAATGCCAAAAATTATAAAACAATCATTACATCCCAAATTCTATTGCCACCAGGTGAGAACGGCACAGCTCTCTCGTGTTGCGAGCAGTCTCAGGTCCCGCACCCGGAGTGCTTCCCGGTGCGGCTGGACGCGGCGGACCCCTTCTACCAGGACTACAACATCACCTGCATGGAGTTCGTCAGGTCCGCACCAGCTCCCACATGCCATTTTGGTAAGGAAACACTATAATCTCACAGCGTGACCTATATTTCCACATTATACGAACATTTCCATTTTCCATGTTATGTTTCTTGGTACCTATATCTGAAATTATATTATATCTTTTTTCATCTACCAGTATAATAATAATAATTAATAATAATTATATTAATAACACACAATCTAAAAACGGAAGTCGACTTAAGCACCACCTTATTCTGCTTTTCAGAACCCAAATCTTACATTTATTTGTGAAGAATATGTATAAAGCATATTGCATACTTTAAATATACATAAGGAGTGCTATGTTTTGCCGTGTGCAAATATGGAAAAGCAACAATTTTAAACGTCCAAAAAAAATTTTTCAGGCCCTCGGCAGCAAATGAACCAGGCCACAGCGTTCATCGACGCATCCACTGTATACGGCTTTGCAGAGGCCAGATCAGCTCATCTCCGCTCCTTCACGGGCGGGAAGCTCAAGATGCTGAAGATCGGCTCCAGCGAACTCCTGCCACCTTCCACAGACCCTAATGATAGCTGCAACACTGCAGAGATGACCGCCAAGGGACGGTACTGCTTTGAGTCAGGTAAATGTAGAATAGAAAAGGATTAGAATGGATTATGACAACGATGCCGGTTTTAAATGTCTTTTGAATTTAAAACCTCAACCTTTGACCAAATTGTCAAGTAAAGTATTGAACATGCAAAATATATGACGAAATCTTTTTTATTTGCTGTGTAACTGGTTAGTTTATTTCAATCAAAAGTTGATCAGTGTAAAATATTTCATCAGGGTAAAGGCAACGAGTCTGGAAGCAACTTAGACACAAAGTTGGAAAAGAATAGAGTCGTTGACGTTTTTGCTTAAATTCTAATGTAAACCAATGATATATATACCTTTACTCCTTAAAAATACCTTCATGATCACCAGGCGACGACCGCGCCAACGAGAACCTGCACTTGACAACAATGCACCTGATCTGGGCGCGACAACACAACCGACTCGCTGACATACTAAGGAAACACAATCCCAGCTGGGGAGACGATGTAGTGTACCAGGAGGCCAGGAAGATCGTGGGGGCACAGATGCAGCATATCACCTATACTGAGTTCCTGCCTAACGTGCTAGGTGAGGCATACAATGTAGTACCTACCTTAGCTTAAGACCTACAAACACTATAAAAATGGTTTTCGTGTATGTGGTGAAATTGGATTTGTGGTAGTGAGATTAATAACAAATAATCACTACATAGTATAAAACAAAGTCGCTTCCCGCTGTCTGTCCCTATGTATGCTTAGATCTTTAAAACTACGCAACGGATTTTGATGCGGTTTTTTTTAATAGATAGAGTGATTCAAGAGGAAGGTTTATATGTATAATACATGCATAATATAGTAGAGGAACACGGATAATCTTAGAGATTTGTAATGTAAGGTCGTAAATGAACACATTTTTTGCGCTTTCATTGCAAACGCTGGCTGAACCCTACGAGATAGATCAAAATAATGTACTACAGTATTGTGCACCTTAAAATGATCTACAAAAAAGTCCGCGATGGTATATGTCTATCTCTTGAGGATAACCCACAAAAACCATTTATGGTCGTTTATTTATTACTTATTTACGAAAAACCGATTTTAAGCAATACAATATTAATCCTTATCCAATTAAGTACCTTTAATAAATTGTGCATGTAATATAGATCAATATTGCCCTTTACAGCATGTAATTTAAAAGAATATTTTCGAAGATATTACAAATTTAAAATGCAGGGCCATAGCGGTTGGGGGTACCGGCCGGCGTCCAAGGCTGTGCTTCGCCCTACAGAACTTGATGATTGTGTAGTTATATTTGGTATCAGCGTTGCACCCGAGCAAAGCCGGGGCGGGCTGCTAGTATAAAATAAACTCATGAGAGATCACTATGTAGTGTCATAAATGGGACGGTTTACTGCTGAGCATTTTAATCACAAAATTCAAATTTATTAAAAGCATTTCTACAATAGTTCTAGAGCCTAAAAAGGTTTTTCGAGTTTGGTTTCCCACAATCAACTTCCATATTACAGGTTGGGACGTGATGTGGTCTCTGAACCTAACAGTGCAAGACTCTGGCTTCTCGAACCATTACGACCCCACCGTCGACCCCTCCATCGCCAACCACTTCGCGGCGGCTGTCTTCAGATTCGCACACACACTGTTACCGGTAAGATGGTGTAATGCATACCAAAAGATTTATTCTTTTACTAATGGATAGGCAAATTTATTGTTAAAATGTGATACCTTGGCGTCGAAAAAGGATTATATTGCACTGGATACCGCGGTAGGCTATGGCATGCCGGAACACCACCGGCGCTCGCTATGATATACCCCAGGGTAACCCTTTTTTTTTTTTTTTTTTTGGGGGGAAATCCTCATGGACTTCCTCCGCCTGGGGAGAGGCGGAGGGGCATGCCGGACTCTTACCGGCTACCCCCCGGTGTCTCCTCCTCGCACGTGCACGTGGGGCCGCGGGAATCCAAATTCTTCCGCAGCCCCACGCTGGTGCTGCACTCATCTCGTGCACGGGGTAGTGAGGTGTAAGACTACCCCGTGCTCCGCCTCGGAGGCGCGCGCCGACACCCGCGCGCGCCTACGCCTCGGGTCCAGCGGTTAGGGGGCGGGGACTTCCCCAAGTCCCTCGCTCCCTGGACCCATTCATGGGGGGCGGAAAAGGGCGTTGTCCGCCCTTCTCTCGCGCCCGGTGCGCCTTCTGCGGCCGGGGAAGAGAGACGAGATCTCCCTCTCCCGTTCCGCAGTCTCCTTCTGCGACATCACGTCCTCGCAGAAGGCCACCACCTTGTCCCACGACTCTGCGCTACCGACCATACTGTGCACTACGGCCGGCAGCGACACATCGCCTCCTACTTCACTTGTGAGGACACGGCGCTGCTCCTCCCAAGCTACACACTCAGCGAGCGTGTGTTGCGCCGTGTCCTCCCCGCAATGGACGCAGTGGTGGCACCGAGCGTCCGGCTCCCTGCCCATGCGACACAGGTACTTGCCGAAGCACCCATGCCCCGACAGCACCTGCGTCACCCTGAACGACAGGGAACCGTGCCTTCTCCCGAGCCAGTCGTCGAGTACTGGCCGGATCGCCTCGACGGTAGCGAGGGCGGCGGCAGGGCGCAGAAGCCTTTGCCGCCATTCCGCCACCAGGACCTGACGGAGCTCTCCTCGGCGCAGCTCGATCTGCCTCGCGCCATCGGTACAATGACGCGAGTACTTTCGCCTCCAGGTCCCAGGGCGGGGATCCGGCCAGGACACAAGCCGCCTCGTAGGAAATCGTGCGGTACCCGCGAGCGACTCTGACGGCCATCGCCCTCTGCGGCTTGCGCAGAATGGCGAGAGTGCTGGCCGTCATGTCCAGCGCCCACACAGCAGCCCCGTAAAGGGCTATGGACCGAACGATTCCCACGTACAACCGCCTACAGGCGGCGCTCGGGCCCCCCATGTTGGGACCCCAGGGTAACCTAACCTTACCTGAAAACAAAATGTGTATCAGTCACCTAGAGCCGCCGAGGCAAGCTTTCTCGCGTCGTATCATGCTATGGCATGCTGTGGCAAGACGCTGGAGTGCCGCAGTATCTAAGCAATTAGTGTGCGTTGGCTGTCAAGACTGCAAAATCTTTTGCCATCCTTTCCCGGTCTGTTGGAGCCTTTACAATACCAATTCTTGCATTAAACCTTTTATTTGCTTCCCAGGGTCTAATCCACAGCACGGACACGACCTCTGGCACGGTCCAGTATATCCACCTACACCAGATGCTGTTCAACCCTTACGCGCTGTACACTCGCAAGGGAACCAAGGACTCCATGCGCTCCGCCATGAACACGCTCGTGCATGCTGTAGACCCGCATGTTACTACCGAGGTAGGTACTACCGATACTGCCGCAATATTTTATTATGAGGTTAATATGAAACAACAAGATTTTTTCAATGATCACGCATTTAAACGGTGTCGAATTCAAAAATGAAAAATTTATTTATGATTTGATAACAGTAGTCCAGCTAAAATATTCGTCTTGAAATTTTCTCTTAAAATATAATTTGGTGCTCAAGCCAAAATTTCAATAAAAAGGAAAACAAAATTTGCTCTTGAAGTGTTCTAACACGTACTCCAATAATATTATGAAAAACAGATTAATGATAATTCGTTTTTTTCTTTGATCAATAATCACTTACTTACCTACATCCTCAAACTCTCCATCTCCAGCTAAGCAACCACCTGTTCGAGAAGCCCATTTCCGCCAACGTATCATCAGGGCCCGGTCCTTGTGGTCTGGACTTAGTGTCGCTGAACATCCAGCGCGGCCGCGACCACGGCCTGCCCTCCTACCCGCACTGGCGGGAACACTGCGGGTTTAGTCGGCCGGAGAACTTTACTGATCTCAAGGAGGTGTTCGATGCGTCTTCTTATAGCAGGATTTGTAAGATTTATAAGTAAGTTTCAGTTATTTTGTACTATTCTTAAAGGACTAAGGCAAAAAATTAAGGTTTTTGAAGGTACTAAATATCAATGCATATTCATTAAAGAAGAAAAACGCCCTAAAATTTTATGAACTCTATTTATATAAAATTGAAAATAGAAATCGACGGCCCTTATAGTATATGTTCGTAAAACTGAAACAAGACCAAAAATTTTATCATCATCGCATCGCACCTAAAAAAAATCTTAATGAAAATAGCTAGGAAGATAAAATATTGCTGAAATATGTCATAACGCCATACTTACCCCACCATATCACATTATCCTTGGCCTCGTTTCCCAGTTCAGTGGAAGACATAGACCTGTACACGGGGGCCCTGGCGGAGGCCCCGGGCGGGCGGCTGCTGGGGCCCACGCTCAGCTGTCTCATCGCCGACCAGTTCCTGCGCCTCAAGCTCGGCGACCGCTACTGGTACGAGACCCAGGACTCTGTGGCCGGCTTCACTATAGGTAAAAAACATCACAAACTAACGAATTTACCTTAGGTAAAAATTTGCCTTTGTTGTAAGGGCGCTCGAGGGAAAAAGGACCAGAAAAAAAATGTGGTCCTTTTTAACTCCAAATAATCAAATAAGTTGTGCAACAGAACTCGCATTCGTTTTACTGATTATCACTTACTGAACGACATTAACATTACTCGTGTTTAAACGACCTTGCTATTATTTTTGTCACAGGCGCATCGATATAAACCGCATACATTTTCTGTGAATTCCACAACCCCGTAGAACGTAGATAATGTCATTTCATTTCTACTATTCCCTACATGCGCATTATCTGACCTTTTCAAATCTTACCAACTTGTCTGTCTTCTAGAGCAACTAACAGAGATCCGTAAGACGACCCTCGCGGGTGTGATCTGCGCGAACGAGGAGCTCTTAGACCAGGCGCAGCCGCGGGTCATGGAGGCTGTGAGTGGCGTCAACCCGCTGGTGGACTGCCAGGAACTGCCGCAGCCTAACCTCCGGCCCTGGTATAACCTGGATAGGCACTGAGTAAGGGACTATTGTAGCTTTTAAGATACCTATGCAGGAAGGAAGTAAAGTTCTGCAGAAATTACATTTTGTTACACTGAATGTAAGGGGTATTAAAGAAATTGAAGAAAAGATCTGTATAAAATAAAATTCCTACCAGATTGCTGAAGACTTTTCCGGATCACATCTTTTTTCCTAGTCCAATCTGTAATACCAACTCGTCCACTCTCCGGATAAATTGTATCAATGTAAGTGTAAGAAGTGGTTTCATGGTCATTGATCCCATAGTAGGTACTAGCAAAAGTAATCCCAACCTTCTTAACACTTTTGAATAAACTTGAATACATACGCAAATCTGCTGGCAGACAAATAAATCTTGTCCTTTTTAATAGCAGGTGGTGGAAAATAATCTGTTGAAGATAATTGGGTTTGATTAATTCAAAGATCATAATTTTAGTATTTTAAGCTCGTCCTATTTAAATGATACTCAATTTATACTTTGGAATAAAATATTTTTATTAAGATTAGTCCTTTAATGTAAGGTATGTTTAAGACAGTTCTATGTATAAATCGATAAGAAAGCCATTATATATAATATAATTCCCATCTTTTTACATATTTTCTGCTATAAGATATTCATGTAGCTTTACCAGGCAATGTATACATTCAAGACAAAAAAGAAAATTCAGTTCTGAAATCTCAATTCCCTTATTTGTACAAATATTTTCTCGGAAGTGAACCTTTAACGACCGAATACCGAGTCGAGTCACATATTATCTGTATAAATAAATATTGATCCGTGATTTGTATTCGAAAACATAACACAAACAAGCACCTTTAAGTTATTAAGTCGGTAAACAAGTCGAGGGCTTGCACTGCATGAGTAAGGTAAGTGAAGAAAATAATAATATTATACCTTTGTGCGTCATATGTAACTATATATCTTCCGGCTTCGTCAGGCGTAATGTGCAATGAACATGACATACAGAACTGTAAACAATTATTTTTAATTATAAGTAACCAAGCAGTCCTCCAATACCTCAAATGGTCCTGTCAGTTCTATAGTCTAAATGTCATTATATCAGATCTGCCTAAAATATCTAATACCCAAATACTGAAAAACATAAATGTCTATAATAATATGTCGCTACTTAAAAGAAAAAGAATGAGACTTGATACTTACAACCAACTTGACGTTTTAGTATTCAGCCAAAAAAGACCCTAGTCCTTTAATACGCAAATTGAAAAATTCAATATACCAATATATGCCTCAATGCATTTTTTATATACTTAGTAGAGTAGTAATTTTATAACGCCATATTTATAAAATAGTTATCAAAATCATACAGTAAGTATATTTTATTTCCGCCATGTTAACTATTTAGTAAAAAAGTGTTTATTGTAAGCTAGGTTAAGTTTGCACGGTATGTTCAGAGTTGAAAGTTACTAGCCTTTTTACTTTGTACAACTTGAGAGAAATCATGATAGCTTAGTTATTTATCGTTTTGTATTTATTGTAATTAAATGGAATACTGATTATTTTAGTTTTATTCCTCACCCACAAAACAAAATCATCCTATGCACCGATTATAATTAAAATTTGCCTTGCAAAGGCTGTACATACTCGAAAAAAAAAATGACTTTTGGGAAATTCTCATATACAAAAAAAATATGATGTTTCCTTTACACCATTTTCCATAACAAGAAGGGTATCTTTTTAATTAAGGTTAAAGATAAATAACAAATAGCTGGCTGTCAGATATATACTCGTATAACCACCCACTGTGTGAGCGGTAAAAAAGTGTAAGCTATGTAAAGCACATGTTACCAACGAGATTAGATCTAGTGATGGGACAATAAAATTGTCTTGTGCTTTACTTCAGTTTTTGTGAATATAATTCATCAATAAGGATATTATGATTCATTGAAACGGAAGCTTAACCTGAATTGCTTGTTTTTTTTTTCGATAGATTTGCACAGAACAGAACTACTGTTTTTTTTAATCTAAGATTCAGTTGCTTACGCAAAAGCTTTAGTATCTTTTTAGTGTTTCTTTTATTAGTTTCATCTTTATCTTCAACCCTGTATCTATCAATGCTAGGCATAAGCCTTCGTTAGCTCACCAGTTTACACAATGTTAGTATATTTAATCATCTACACCAAATTATGCAAGTTTTTTGCTTAAATATTAGTCAGTGTATCAAAGTAGATATCACTTCAACCGGGTGACTCATTTAAGTAAACATCCCAATACATCTCTTTATGACGAATCTAAGATATCCGTTATAGCAGACAGTCAGATAAAATTATAACTAAATATTTACATAACATGGATTCATTTACCGGGAAAACGGTTACAGAAATTAGAACTTTCTGTGCTGACTTCCTCATCGTGTAAATAGCCCTAGAGGTGAACGCTCTACATATTTAAAATTGATAATTTATCAATCAAGATGAAAAGGATCTTTATGATAAAAATTCAGATAGTCTCATCACTATGCAGAAGTGAGTCACAAGCCATTAGCATTGTTATATGGGTGACCGTAGGAGGACGATGGCCTTGCGGCCTTTACAAACTTCATCCTCGTCGACAACTTATATTTTCACCTAAACTACTCACTTAACACACGATTAACAACCTTATTGACACGCAATAAAGGTGATGGAAATTTTGAAGATGGTAATAAAATTGGTTTTATAATTAGAAGGCCGGCTGATGTCAGGAGTTGTTAGCGTGTCCTGTGCGGTTTCTCAGGACCTTGAGTCCACCTGTCTTGGCGCATAACTGGCTAATCTCCAGCGAGCACCGATCATTATCGTGACAATATCTCCTTTACCGGTCCAAGGTTGCCGGTCAAACACGAGACAATGCACGGCCTCATTGCCTTTCTTTCCTCAATGTTTAGTGATCATAATTCTTGACCCTGTTGGTAATTATTTACGTTGAACTTTACCTTTAAGCGGAATCATATTAATCATTGCTTCCCTGAATTCTGATGGAGTTTCCGTTAACATTACGGTGTTTGCCACGTGTTCCCAGAGCCTCTTATTCCACAATTTCCTCGATACATCTTGTGCATTGAATGTTAATTTCCCGTTTAACTATGAGATGTGTGGCTACAATTCTCTGTAGAAAACGACTGTATGTCTATTAACAGATGGTGACTTTATACAGCGTGGCATAATTAACGAGCGTGCAGATGTCTGTTTTATAATCCTGTGCAAGAAATAAATTAGCGCATCAAATAGATCGTGACGGAAACATCATTGTGTTGTGCCAGTTAAGACACAGCTTACTAACGTTAAATAGACCATAAACTCATAAATCCTTTATTGTGCATTAAAAAGAAACAAGTAAACATACAGTGGCTGTAAGCTTTCCGCTGAAGAAAATGGGTCTGAAGCGATTATTTCAAAATTAATGTTTTAGTAAGCGATATAAATTGCAGCCTACGCGGAGATGCTGTAGTTTTAATTGAAGCATGAAACGGCAGACCTACTAATAATATATATTTGAAGACGCAAATTCCAGTCGGAATGATTTCAATCTTGTTACCGCACTCTTGATCCTCATTCAATCTATAAAGGTTCCACGTGTTACACTTGTCTGTCTCTGGACAACATTTACCTGTGATGGGGATTGAGATATCGTGTTTAGGGAGACAGACATTTACTCTGCTGACGACAAAACACCAAAAGAAAGCTTATGAGATTTTGTACCTCTTAATAATGACGATAGATAACAAAATATTAGACATGCTTTTTCTATTGTTACGTAACCAAAAGACGTCATGATAAGTTAATCTTGACGTCATGAGCGGAATCCTGGAATTCGAAATGCTTACCTTAATTTAAAAAGAAATCGTGGCCAATTTTTTTCTTGCTTTACATTTCATGTTATCATTCTTACTTATAATTACAGCTAAGCCGTCAAAACTGGCTTCAAATGGGTAGGACACATGGCTTTATGTAGCTGTAGACTTACATACTAGGTTAGGAAACTACATATCCCATAAAACAAGCATGATATCAAATGCATCAGAATTATAATGGACAGCTGTTTGTAAAGCTCCATCGCCATATTTACGACACTTACATTGTTAGCCTCTATTTACGAGAATATAAGAACGAAAACTGCATATAACATAAATCGCCCGAGTACATTGCTAGCCACGTGTCATCCTGCACGTGTACAGATTATAAAGTGCGATGTAGTGAAAACAAGGCGACTCCCACCCCCTACGTCGCGCTGAAAATCAATAGCGAGCTGAACGGACGCACTGCCGCAGATCCGCAGAATATCTACACAGAAAAATAGCTATAGACTTAGCTTTTATACTTCATCCTAGAAACTAAAGATTATATATTATGTTAGGATAGATATTCTAACAAACTTTTTGATGGTATTTATGGAATAGTAATAAATTATTGAGTATATTAGTGTTGAGAAAAGTTCGAGAATAACTTTCATGAAATTGCTGTGACACGCAATGTCGTGTCCTATTATTTCAGTTGTCATGCAAGAAGTTACTAAAGTCAGTTATATTGAGGGTTTATGTAAGAAAAGCGAAAATGTCAAGGACACAGGAAGTAGACAATAATGTTTTCCAGAGACATCCACGTGGCTGTTTGTCAGGGAAAATGGCGTATACGAGCTGTATTTATTTGTTTACACTTGCGCACTGCTATAACCGTAATACTATTTTCAATAATTGAAACATCCTGATAATCAGTTGTCATTACGTCGAGCATCGACATGGCACGCGACAAGGTATTGACGGCAGAGCATTTATTGTGGCCGTAAATCAAATTAATCTAGAATGCTGGCTGGTGCCAAAAGAACGGGGCTTTTTTAGTGGATTGTGACGTCACTATTCGTGTTGGGAATCAATTGTGAATTGCTTACCGTCTGCCTTTTATTGGCATGAATCCTCATAGTTAAACGGTTTCGGCGATGACGTTCCAATTACAAAAATGCGCAGAGAATGTAGAGCAACGTCTGGATCTATACATTCACGCTTGTTTCCCGTGAGCAGATGAAAACAATTTTCCACGTGCCTATCGTTTGTTTCTTACGACCTCATTATATTCTGCATGCAAATATCAGCTTTTTTATTCCTAACAAATCTTTTCTTTAATCCGTTTTTTTTTCTTTGGAATATTCGACTTTAGCTAAGGATTATTAGAAAAAAATATTACCTAATGACTTATATTGGGTCTTGTAAGCTTCGGGTCTTGTTGGGTCGGTGGGCGGCAAAAAAATGGTTTCTTTTTTAAAATGAAAGTAAAAATCGATTGTAACTACTATTTCTCAGATCTTTGTCAGGATGAAATATGATTCCATGTAATTTGAGATGGAGAGTCGAAATTACGTGGAAAGAAATTAATCTTGAACGTGAATCATAAGTCATATCTTATGGTGTAATTGTCAACTAAGAAGTTGGATTTTTATGGCGTATGTGTGTGGGTGGGGGGTAATGAACTATGATTAAGTAGGTGGTACCTTCAATTAGACATTCCCTTGTACAGTTGGTGCGCTGTAGCATGGTGCGGGTGACAGTTGTCAGTCATGTTTCGTTTCACTCTTGAAAGTTGCCGCGATTTACAATTATGACTTTGGTATTTCAGGTGCACCATATTTTTAATATATTAAATCATAAATCATGGTTATTTATTAAATTAAACCAACCAGAATGTTCTAGTTTACAAATACAATTATATTAGAAGACAAAATACGCAAAGTGTTATGCGTAAAACGTAGCGCCAAATACGTCTTTAGTGATGGGATGTACTGCTACGATGGATAGTCGATATTTTTATAACTTATAAAAACGTACATTTTATTTGTCTAAACTCATATCAGAGTCAGATACATCTGAATGGTCACTCAATTCATCATCTGAATCTGTGACTGATATTTTAACGATGACTCCATTAAATTATCAATATGGATATCACGAATCCAATCAGACATAATGTCCCTTTTTGTTTTAATTACGACTTTCGACCAGTCTTCAGGCTGAACATTGTTGATGGCCTGTTGCAGTAGTGTCAGCATAAAATACCGTGTTACAGTGCTTTGAATGCGTTTTTATCTATTTTATATTCAAAAATATATTTTTTTTACTGATACTAAAATGAATATTTCAATTTAATTTAAATTAATGCAAGCTACTGACAATGCAGTTCTCGTAGCAGAATTTTGGGCTGACACTATATAAACAGATTGTGATCGACACGCTAAGAAGAATTTAATATTACAATAATTTTTATAACAATTAAAAAGCGAATGTGATTTTTGCTGTGAAAAACGTAATCGATAAAAATGACTTGCATGACATTACATCCTTAGCCATGTGATATTGATAGATTTCAACGTCATAATGACAAATGTCACCCGCACCATGCTACAGCGCACAAGGTATAGATATGAATTATTTATAGATGCTTTTATTGATTAGGCAACTAGAAAGTCGGTGGTTGAATCATACTCATCTTGATTTTTACAGTTAGATTCTTTTTCGGTTTGTGAAAATGACCACAATGAATTACCGGTAGTTTTTTCTATGTTTAGACTATACTTTTAACTGTAATTAGTTAATTACACGCGTCATACAGTTTACTTATCAGTTTAAAATTTAACTACACTCTATATCACGCGAGGAATATTATTCAAAAAAATGCTTTGGGTTTAGTACAAATTTAATTCGGTTTATACACCAATAAACACAAATAAATGTTTGGACACGTATAAGTATTATGTCATAGCTGCCTACGTACGTGCGGACCATAGAGCTTGGTGTTATATGTTATTATGTTTATTTATGATATTAGTTGTCATTCGCGACGCGACACGTGCTAGCCAAGGGCAGCTCTATTGAGACGCCTAATGTAAAACAATGAGCAATTATAGACAATACTATATTTACATTATTTACTGTTAAGCTATATCTAGTTCTAGTTTGTATTTTTTAAAAACCTAAATTGGGTTAGTTTATGTTTTTTTAATAGGTAGGCAAGACAATAAAGAAAAACAGAAAAAAAAAACTAAAATTTTATATTGTTTTTCAGAATTAAAACGATCTTATTTTAGTAATTTTATGAGTTTATTGAACCATAGCGCTTATTGTAGAATTAATTTTCAAGAGAATAGAATTTAGGTTTATTTTATTTTGATTAGCAGTTGTGTGCCTACGACCTAGCTACGCCTACGTTTGCCATTGACTTTGAATGTCATAAAGCACAAACCTATAAAATCAATGCAATACCAAATGCATGACACGCTACAAAATGCATGATAACAGTCGTATAGAAAATCAACATCTATTTAAAATTAAAATCCGAAATGTAGACAGGCTGCCAAAGAAATTCGATAAAGGATCCCATGTCGGGCCAATTCTTTTTAATTTTTTCGTCAATGACTTACCCATTACATTAAATTACTCGAACTGTTACATGTACGCGGACGATCTGAAGTTTTGTAGACAAGTTGAGTCGGCCGAGGATGTGGAACTGCTACAAAAAGACATCGACCGGTTAGTTACTTGGTGCGACAAAAACGACATGACCTTGAACATCAATAAATGTTACCATGTCAAATTCTCTAGGAAGGCTAGCTTAATCCCGTCTGCTTACCACATTCGCCACAGTTATATACAGGAGGTAGAACAAATTAGAGATTTGGGTATTCTGTTTGATAGGCAGCTGACTTTTGTTCCGCACATCGAGAGTGTTATCAAAAAGTCAGCGAGAATGCTTGGATTTGTAATCAGGAACGTTACTAATTTTAGCAGGAGTCAAACCAAAATTCTCCTTTACAACAGTCTCGTACGTAGCTCCTTAGAGTACTGTAGTACTGTTTGGAGACCGCATTACGCTACTCATGCGTTGAGACTGGAGCGGATTCAAAAACGTTTCTTGTGGCACCTAGCTTACTCAGCCGGGATAGCAAAGAAGAAGCCATCTTATAAAGCTAGACTGTCGCATTTCAATATGGTTTCCTTGCAGAACAGAAGAGACATCCTTGATACCGTATTCCTAGGAAAGCTTATACAACACAAAATTGACTGTCCTGAATTGCTTTCAGATATTAAATTTCGTGCCCCCGCAAGACTTCCTCGAGCTCCCATAACTCCCTTGCACCCACCATTCCGCAGAACGGTCCTGGGCGCAAACTCTCCTATACCCCGACTATGTAAACTATTAAATAGCTTAAGTGATCTTGTTGATGTCAATGTGGATTCAATTTAAATTTGCAAATTTTAATCTTGCGTCATTACCGTAGTTCTATTATTATTTTTGTTTTATTTGTATCTACACGTATAAGTTTTTTTGAAACATTTAAGTATCTATAATTAAATTATATTAGCTATAAGTTAAACAACATAAGTAGTTTGTATTCTACTCGGACTCTTGTGTTAGTTTAGTAATAATACAAATAATGTATAAGTTTAATCACACCTTTTGAGCATGATGTGTTTACCTGTAAGGGATTGTTACACTAGAGCATAGCATACTTGTACCTATGATATTTTTTTGTAATTGTATTGGTGTAATTGATTGTTGGTGAGCCTAATAAATAAAATAAAATAAATAAAAATAAACATAGTGCTAGAAATCTTAACAAATAATTGTAGTTAATAACGCTATGCACGTGAGTACGCGATATAATTGGATGAAAACAAAAGCTTTCCAAATAAAAATCAATTTAATAAACGAAAGTATATAGTAACGAAATATGAAACAACTGACTAATTCTGCCTACTAATTAATAGTTCACATTTATGATAATAGATGGCGCTACATGTCCGCTATGAAACACTTGGCGCCACTAGCAGCAGACATTTTTAGCACTTTCATTGAAGTGATCTACTTGTAAACCACACTCGTTCGAGAATGTTATAATCGTGACACGTTTATTTATGTAAGGCCATTGTACTTACTACTACTACTGAAACACAAAGGAACTATTAAGCTAGAATCAGTACGACTTGAAATTCGGTTAACTTATTTTTTGCTGTTAATCATGCTGAGACAACTCTGATTTCAAATAAGTATGTAACGATGGAGGCTTATATATGGAGTCATCAGGCTTTACTCGTATTATAATGGTATGTAGGTTGTATGCTATCTGTGAAAACCGACATTTCATATTATTATTATTGTTTCCAAGTTTCCGACACCCACGTCCAGACTGAGAAGTCTATTTCAGTACCTACCTACAGGAAAAATAAGGGGATTCCACTTGTTTTTTATGACCATACGTTAACAATATTATTTTATAGAGTTACACTTAGACTAAACAAGCAAAAGAGTCTTGTGTTTTCTATATTATTTCCAGCCGTAAACTGTCAGACAACATTTCGCAACTTTACGAAATACTGAAACGGCATTTTTGAGTTATCTACTGTACCTAACTACGAGTATCTACCATACTTTACACAGGAGATAAATTCAGAAAATATGAATGATATTTAAAACAAAAACACGTGTTTTGAAAGTCGATTAGATTATAATCGAACTGTTATGTCGATTATCGTACAGTATTCGGTAATTAGTATATGCTTAAGACATAATTAGGTTATGGGTACTTAATTAGGTACGTAATGTAAGGCTCAATCATTTATTATTTAACTATAAATTCAAATAAATTGTAATGTACGAGCGTGCCATATTTATTTTTGTTGATATTCAAACAGCAAATTCCACAAGCTTTGGCAGCAAACTGTAAATATTTTTGTATTTAACTTATAAAAAGGTTAATTGTTTTATCATCATGAAGGAGAGGACAACCGATGGATTTTGGGATAATAAATATGCAAAGGAAATTAAAGCTGGTGGATTGGCGCTAGAGTCGTCCAAATCACAAATTATTTATGACGAATGTAGGTGTAAAACTATATTCTTAGATACGTAATAAAATCCAAATGATGGAACGAACACGGAGTCAAATATTTTCACAGCAAGATGATCTTAATGTAGTACTGCGATTTAATTTCTTTGAACCCACTTTTCCATTGTAGAGCCTTAAACCCTCAGATAGGAAAAAGCACCTTAAGTGGTTGAACGAGTACCGATAATTAACGCAGCTGTTGCTGACTCACCCTGCTTTGTTTGTTGGGAATTTCCAGCAAGCATGGGCAGATACCCCATATCTAACCAATCATTATAATTATCTAAGTAGTTTTCAGAATGATGTTATAACACTAAAGGATTTTGCATTTAGCTCTTGAACACATTCTAGTAAGTTCCATCTAAAGGAAACCTGATATTTTTCTATGACAGCACTCGCCTGAAGTCCTTCAAGAGAACAATGCTTAGGCTATTCTCTCGTATAAACCTACTAACTACATCTTATATGGACGGTTATAACGTAAAAACCAGGCTCAACTAGGTCAGGCAGCAGATGGCAATGATGGCATGACGAGACAAAACAGTAAAACTAACGAAAAATGCTAAGATTATCTTAGCTCTCAGTAATTGCTTGGATCAGATTTAACCAAACGTTTAATAAAATATTGAGGTCCTAGAGAATTGGGCTATATAAACAAAATATTGATGGCTATTTAACAAAAAGTTTGCATAAATAAAAGACACACATAGGAAGCTATAGCAATCATGGCCTATTTAAAACTGTGCCAATCTACTGCTCTCAAAACCGCTTTGTTGGAGCTAAAATTAGGACATTCTGAGACTTACTACCTCTGTGCACCGATGCAGGATTCCGAATACGCTTCCATTCATCAATCAAGTGCGAGGCAGAGACAATGTGGGTAAAGACTATGACGTCTTATCATCGATTTCACGTATACTCTAATGATAAGAGTGATAAACAGTACAAACATTGTCAGGGCTGACACCAATAAAAATAGTGTTATTTTTTTATTATTATGCATATTTTTTGTTAAATGTACATGAATGCGTAAAACTTGTAACAGATTGGTTTATTTCTCAACCGCAGAAATCTTTCTAGATATTTTATCTTTAAATACTGTTGATATTAACTGAGCATTGCATTTCCTCTATGACCTAGACCTGGAACGTTGCAAAATCGTTATCCGCAGTGCAGTCGCTTGTCTTTATGAGCAGACTGGCTGGAAGCCATATGCTGTGCCAGGCGTCATGCTTTTCCTTTATAGTAAAATCTTTAAATATTAATTTATGTCTTAATTTAACTGGAAACTAAGCCAAATCTTTGACGATGCCATGAAGTAAACTATATTCAATATTCGTCATTCTTCTTTGCACATAAGCCTCTCAGTGCGATCCTTTGTGATCTTCCGTGTCCGACAAATACAGGCAGATATCGTTTTTTCACAGACGTGTCTAGCTTTGACATATCTATGACATTAGTGTAACCAGAAATAAACATACAACTATATCGTGACCACAAGGCACGTAGGCATCTATTCACGTGCAAAGATGTGTGCAAAGTTTATGAGTACGTGATATTTTAACCGAGCCTTCTATGTCTTCCATACCTACCTACGTTAGTACTCAAACACGGTATGACGTGGTCGCCATGCCAAATACAATTTGAATGCTTAAAATAGCTTAAAAAAATGCATAAAAACTATTCTAAATAGGTATGCAGTCTACATTGTCTCGCAACACTATTTGTGCCAACGTTAATTATTTTGTTTATTCTAACAGTGCACTTTAGTAAATATTTAAACACGTTACGTGAA
Source organism: Autographa gamma (assembly GCA_905146925.1). Lineage (NCBI taxonomy): Eukaryota > Metazoa > Arthropoda > Insecta > Lepidoptera > Noctuidae > Autographa > Autographa gamma. The sequence goes on from LR989850.1 coordinate 816,078, forward strand.
CAACTAGGGGAATTTTTATTTTGTTCTTTCACACCCCAGCATTGTTGAACCCTTAAACTTGGGATCTTTTTGTCTTCGACAACCCTACGTTATATTTCGTTTATAACAATAAAATAAATCAGGGTTCCAGAATTTTCTACGTTATCTCGTACACGTGAGTTTACTAACCGTAAGAAAACGATGCTGATAAAAAATCGTCAGCTGCTTAACTTTGAACTTTATGCAGGTTAAATAGAGATTTTAAATTAGTTTGTTTAGGCAGAATAACGGTTGCCACAAAGCTTGGCGTCTTGCGTATGCGTTTTGGCAAATGTCAATGATGCGCACAGCCAATGCTTAAAAAGAGATGTGCACGCAGAAAAAAAATTGCGGGCTTCAAAACATGTTTATACAATCAATGGTAGGCGAATATCGCTTGGAAGAAGTAGAAAATTTAATTAAATTTTGCATTAAATCTGCAAAACTAAAAAGTCTACTTCATAGTAATTAACTATGCAGTTCACACTTCCATGGTATTGTAAACAAACTAGAAATATTTACAAATAACCAGGTATAGGCATAAATAAAAACTAGAAAAAAGCGATAATTTCATATCTTATCAGGGAGTAAAACTCGTCACACTAATACAATAACAAGGTTATTATTAATTTGGTTGGAAGGACAATGATATTAGGGACACACCCGTGCTCTGAACCTACTTAGATAATTAAGTTATAATTCCACCAAAAACAATATACTGTAGTTAGCTACACAAGGCATGGTTACCGTGTATTTTTAATTTGGCCGAAATATGCGGTTGGCTCGAAAGTGCGGCTCGCGCGGCGGGTCGCCGGTCACGTTTCTCAGACACGTGACGTTCCAGCGCACGTGTCGGTTTATCGCCGTGTGGTCGCTTCTAGACGCTTCGCAGACATTCGGGAAACTCGCTAGCTTCGGGTTACATAAACTTAACGTCATGAAAAATCTCATGGTTTTTTTACTTAATTTCTCAGTAAAGTATTTGTTAAACGATGTACGTAAGCAACTTTATGAGAAATGTGATGTGGTATTACGTTTTTGTTTTCCAGCCCACAAATAAAACGTTTTCGAAATCCAAACTAAAGTCAGGATTTAGGTACTTAGTTAGGTACAGCCAAGTTTCTTACCTATTTTCTAAAAAAAACCTTTCATTAACGCTATTAACATGATCAAGACAATACTACTAAGTAGCTACGAACGAAGCGTACTACTCATTATTACCTTTGACAAGACAAAGTAGAAAACCTGGAGATTTGAACACAAAGCTAGCAACCCCAGTGTCCGTCAAACCGTCTCGAATGCTCGGCAACGTTCGGGTCCCCTCGGAACTTGTTCGAGTAACTTCGTGCATCGTCGACTAATCTCGACTGTTCTACGGGCCAGCGCGATACCGTTAACAACGGGTAAAATAAAGCAAAATAAACTTTATGTAATCGTACTTAGAACATTTGAATAAATTCCATGTTAAGTACAAATGATACGTGTTTTATTGTGATTATGTTACTACTAGTTTGACAAGTATTCACGTTTTGCACAGGATAAAAGATGATATTCCTGTTTTTTGACTGTTTTGGGATTCCCATAGTAAAATTGTGATTAAAATTAATAAGAAATTATCGAAAGGGTCTGTCTTTCCCCTTTCTTTTTTGCCTTTATTGGAAATGCAAAGGAAAACGTATCTACAAGGCACCTATCAGTATATAATAAAGCAAATGCTACCAGAAGGTTCGATAATAAGTACCATATACTTCAACTACTATCAAGAATCCAATAATATTATGTTGTTATAATGTTTCTACACAATGAAGAACTTTAATATTCACGATCAAGCCATTCAAGTAGAAACAAACACTTACTAATCATGTATAATTTAAACATAAGTGTACTGATGACCATTTATTTACTAATTAACAATATAAACTATTTGTAATTATGTACTTGTTTCGCATTCCTGACATAATCTTATCTTACTCATGTAGATATATCTTATGCAATTAACTACCTATGTATCAGATAACTAATTTTTCAGTTGAAATTTAAATTTATGCAAGTTAATGCAGTGGCCTGTTAAATTAAAATCTCAACATAAACTACTAAAAAATCTTTGCATTATACCAGAATCAGGATCGAGTAATAACAAACAGTTTTTAAAATGATTGTTGAAAACACGAAATTAGAGTTCATTGAACTCGTATGGCTTGGATCGATCGGGATCGCAATCGTTTCGCAATTTGAAAAAATCTATTCCGTGCACAGTTCGCAAGCAAAATAAAACCTGAAATTATTTAGGCAGGTATTTCTAGTACTAAGCTAAAACAAGCCTAGAACAATTAATTAAAAAACCGTGGACGTCAAATGTTTGGAAATTCATACGGGCATCTATACATATAATAAAATTGTAGAAAAGTGGTGTCTGTACAATGGAAATATAAACAAAAAAAGTAGCAAGGGTTTTTATAATATCGATACCGAACCTGAAATTATAATTAATTTTTTTTTTGTCTGTTTGTCGGTTTGTCTGTTTGTCTGTTTGTCTGTGTGTTTGTGCACGCTAATCTCAGAAACGGCTTACTCGATTAAGATGCGGTTTTCACAAATATATTGTAGTTAGCTTCACTTAACATTTAGTGTTTATTTCATGTCAATCGGTACATAAAAAAAAAAGTTATGTCAATTTGAAAAATCATCTATACATATAATAAAATTGTAGAAAAGTGGTGTCTGTACAATGGAAATATAAACAAAAAAAGTAGCAAGGGTTGTTTTAATATCGATGCCGAACCTGAAATTATAATTATTATTTTTTTTGTCTGTTTGTCGGTTTGTCTGTTTGTCTGTTTGTTTGTGTGTTTGTGCACGCTAATCTCAGAAACGGCTTACTCGATTAAGATGCGGTTTTCACAAATATATTGTAGTTAGCTTCACTTAACATTTAGTGTTTATTTCATGTCAATCGGTACATAAATAAAAAAGTTATGTCAATTTGAAAAATCATCTATACATATAATAAAATTGTAGAAAAGTGTCGTCTGTACAATGGAAATATAAACAAAAAAAGTAGCAAGGGTTGTTATAATATCGATACCGAACCTGAAATTATAATTAATTCTTTTTTTGTCTGTTTGTCTGTTTGTCGGTTTGTCTGTTTGTCTGTTTGTCTGTGTGTTTGTGCACGCTAATCTCAGAAACGGCTTACTCGATGAAGATGCGGTTTTCACAAATATATTGTAGTTAGCTTTACTTAACATTTAGTGTTTATTTCATGTCAATCGGTACATAAATAAAAAAGTTATGTCAGTTTGAAAAATCATCTATATCTATACATATAATAAAATTGTAGAAAAGTGGTGTCTGTACAATGGAAATATAAACAAAAAAAGTAGCAAGGGTTGTTATAATATCGATACCGAACCTGAAATTATAATAATTTTTTTTTTGTCTGTTTGTCGGTTTGTCTGTTTGTCTGTTTGTCTGTGTGTTTGTGCACGCTAATCTCAGAAAAGGCTTACTCGATTAAGATGCGGTTTTCACAAATATATTGTAGTTAGCTTCACTTAACATTTAGTGTTTATTTCATGTCAATCGGTACATAAATAAAAAAGTTATGTCAATTTGAATAATCATCTATATCTATACATATAATAAAATTGTAGAAAAGTGGTGTCTGTACAATGGAAATATAAACAAAAAAAGTAGCAAGGGTTGTTATAATATGGATACCGAACCTGAAATTATAATTAATTTTTTTTTTGTCTGTTTGTCTGTTTGTCTGTTTGTCTGTGTGTTTGTGCACGCTAATCTCAGAAACGGCTTACTCGATTAAGATACGGTTTTCAGAAATATATTGTAGTTAGCTTCACTTAACATTTAGTGTTTATTTCATGTCAATCGGTACATAAATTAAAAAGGTATGTCAATTTGAAAAATCATCTATCTTCTATACATATAATAAAATTGTAGAAAAGTGGTGTCTGTACAATGGAAATATAAACAAAAAAAGTAGCAAGGGTTGTTATAATATCGATACCGAACCTGAAATTATAATTAAATTTTTTTTGTCTGTTTGTCTGTTTGTCTGTTTGTCGGTTTGTCTGTTTGTCTGTTTGTCTGTGTGTTTGTGCACGCTAATCTCAGAAAAGGCTTACTCGATTAAGATGCGGTTTTCACAAATATATTGTAGTTAGCTTCACTTAACATTTAGTGTTTATTTCATGTCAATCGGTACATAAATAAAAAAGTTATGTCAATTTGAATAATCATCTATACATATAATAAAATTGTAGAAAAGTGGTGTCTGTACAATGGAAATATAAACAAAAAAAGTAACAAGGGTTGTTATAATATCGATGCCGAACCTGAAATTATAATTATTATTTTTTTTGTCTGTTTGTCTATGTGTTTGTGAACGCTAATCTCAGAAACGGCTTACTCGATTAAGATGCGGTTTTCACGAATATATTGTAGTAAGCTTCACTTAACATTTAGTGTTTATTTCATGTCAATCGGTACATAAATAAATCCATAGAAATACATAGAAAAATCGTATACAGAGAAGCATCTGTAAAGTAAATTTATAGCTACCCAAGCGAAAGTATATGTATAAAAACCTAATTCTAAATATGCTGCCCGAAAAGTAACTATTCCACGCGGACGAAGTCGCGGGCACAGCTAGTCAGTAATAAAATGTTACGTAAACAAGTTACTTACGTAGGTACCTCTACATAATATAAATATTTTATTGTTTTATGTAAAGCAACATATCGATACAATGAATGAATTGATGAGTGAAAGAAGACCTCAAATTCTTGACTGCACGGATAGCCTATTAGCCGAGTGTTTTAGTCACTCTCGCTACGCCAAATGCCGCAGCCCGCAGGGCGGGTTGTGCTTTAGGTTTCATTTCCGCATGAGACACACATTTGTGGGATCTACCAAATACGTCTGTTCCATCCAAATCCAAGTCTGGGCATTCAATTACATATTACAAAAATACCAAAATCTATAGTTGTTCGTTCTGCCTGCATTTAAATAGCACCAAACCAAAAATATTGAATATTAATATCCTTATTCAAATTGTTATTTAAACAAAGATGTAGGTCATTGTATATTGTTGTGTTTACTTACTAATCACTGTAGGCAGATTCACTGATTTCTACAACTGCAAGGTCTAAAGATTCGCTGACTTTGCAAGAACTGGCAAGAAGGCCGTTGGCTGTTGACATATCTAACAAAATCAACGAGAAGATAGAGTTGTCGAAACGATCGAATGTTTTTATTGGCTCAAAGCCAAGGCAGGTATAAATAAGTTTTTTTTTTAATCGTAAACATGTGTAAATCGGCAAAGGTAAGAAAACAGATTTAATATAAATGATGTAGGTAGACTGCGTTTATTTGTAGAATAGCATAAGAAAAGCCTACGCGGAGAGCCGTCCGACCTCAATAATTGCATTCCTGAATAAATTTCTTGCGTTCCGTTGACATATTTTAACTAGATTAGAACTAGATTATAAACAAATACGTAAACTCTTCAATTTATTGAGAACGATTTATAATTAATAATAATTTTCATTGTTTTTATTGGGACTTTCATACATCGCTAAAATGCCTAACTACAATCTTTCGCTGCAGTCTCTGCAGAGTTTAATACGAATGTTTTAAAGTCCTTTGCCAGTTTAAATTAAAGTTATTTATAAAATCTTGCTACAATTAAACTAAATGTTCACTAGATAATTCAAGACCACATACCTAATCTTCATTAAAACAACTGATACACCGTCATAACGATAAAGTAAAAGTTGCATTAACTAAAACCTCTCTAAATGTACAATCTCTTTGCACAAAATTAAGATCTACATAATTCTTTAAACTAGACGCGTTTAATTTAATCTTTGTTTCAGTTACCTTTTTATAAAAAGCTACCCCCCTAGGAACTCATAAGGTGGTAAATAAGGCGCCTCTCCAACAATTAATACAATAAATGAAGTTTGTTATGAATATACTGATTGAATTGCGGGCTTTCTTAATTAACCTTTTCGCCGCCCAGCTAATATAATTTTAATGAAATGATTTGATAGGTAGATGTACATTAATTTTGAAACGCATTGTAATACGTTATTTACTGACCGGAATTTCTTTTTATTCATAGAATTCAAAAAACTATTGGATGGAAAAGAAAACAAATATTATAGTAAATAAAGATTCTAATGAATGCAACTTTCGCGTCACATCACTGGCCTACTTGATATGAAGTCGTTGGCGTGCGGGATATAAAATTATTTGAAACCTTTTATGTTTTACCTTTTTAAAACAGAAAATAGTCTGTTTTGCATGAGAAAAAATAGTTCGCCGTGTCCATATTACAAAATTACAAAGAAACAAATGTTTTATGTATCGTAAATGTATTTTTTATAGTAGGTAGATACAATGAACTTCTATAGAAGTAGTGGCGTGGACGGCACGAAAATCCTGAACTTCTATAGAAGTTGTTGGCGGCGAAAAGGTTAATGTTCATTGTGCAGGAACGTTACATTTTGCATATAAACTGCAGATGCATAACATGCTCAATGAGTATTAAATGCAACTGCAAATACAACGTTTCATTATTACCCAGTTATCCATTAGATCACCATAGAACACACATTTTTCCTTTCTATGATTAGTAACTTCTTTGTTCGTAAAATTATTTTGTCCAATGTAAGAGTAGGGTATGGTATTATATTACGCAACTGGCAATTTATCAAATCGATATTAATAACTGCTATACTTATACTTTACTTTCTATTTTTGTAACGCCTATTTCTGAATGTAAACTTGCACTCCCTAGCACGTGCATTTGTTCCGCTGTAAATTGTATAATAGAAAACGTAAGTCGAATGCAAGATCTACTTCCTAAAATTGTTTTCATAAATGTGTCTATCAATTTTATTTTTGGTAGAGAGAGCGTTTTTTACGTCGCCATCAATAATTCGTTTTATTAATATAGTTGCGTTGTAGGCGTGTAATTGGGCGCTGGCCTAGGACTGGAGCGCATGCAATAATTTAAACTAGCAGAATGACATATTTTCAGAACCCATACAGTTGCCTACCTTGAAAAAGAAGTGTGACATACAGAAACACCGCACTGTAAGGCACTTTCGCAGTTGACGTCATCATAAAATCTCGTAGGCCTTTTTTCCGGTCTTGATCCATGAGATAAGTTTGTGAGTATCACGATTTCACGTTTGTGGTATGGAATAAGCAGTAATCACGTTATAATGCATTTCTCCAGTGTGCGCATGCGCGGGCGGGGCGCCGCGCGTATTTTTACCCGGTGACGTCAGCAGTTCGACCTCCGCATGGCGTGCGGACATGAAAAGAACCATCGACGTAGCGGAAAAGGGACTGTTTGTTGTTGTCATGTTAGAATCAAAATAGAATTTGAGAGGAAAATAGATACTTTCAGTTGGGTAGGTAATAGCAATAATACCTACGGAAATATTTTTTCATGATCGCTTAGATTATGTAGGTACTCAAGATAGCACGTCGCTCTCTCATTTACATAGCAAAGTCGAATCGGTAACTACTTAAGTTTATAGATATTATTATTAAATAACTAGAATTGTATATGTAGATACCTACATATGTATTAAATCACAAACCATGATGAGAGAGCAGATATTCTATACCGTAAAGGACCGGAAGGTCTAACGGCGACTTGTTTATAGTTGGGAAATAAAATAGGTGAATAAAAAATTATGTACTTTCTTTGATTATTTTTGCTTTCCAACACGAATGATACATTACTCTAAACGCTATAAGCCTATAACGCATCCCGCTACATGTCTGGCCACACTCGCCCTCAAGGTCCGTCGTGGTGGCCATGTCAAGATCGCTGTCGCACAGCTGTTGTTAGTCGTTCAACAAAATTGTATTTATTTAGTGTCCATTGACACTACGGCGAACTTCACATCATCACCAGATTTATTTAAATATTTTCTATTTATCCCAATGTTAGAATTTTACGAAAAATAATATACAAACTTCAGTTTCGGCTAGCATTCTATTGTTAGCACTAACGGAGCTTGCTTGCGTAGTGGATATTAATCTGTAGGAGTACGAGGAAGTAACCTGCTCTTCCTAGTGTATGACGTCAACGTGTAGGAATCAGTCTAGCTACCAGTTATAACGATTTATCTAGTTAGGATGCAGGATTTATCTGGTTTTTATTAGTGCTTCCCACTCAATAAATTATTGATATCAGACATATTGTGTGCAAAATACCTTACTTATTGGTATCCATTTTTAGTGTGCCTATTATTTAATTGGCTTTGCTGTGTAGTGTGCTTATTACTGTCTTATAAATACAGATTGTGTGTTTAGATGTATCATTCAGATCTATTATGTTGATTTTATGTAATAAAATAAAATATGTTTATGGGGTATAAATCAGAAAACAGAGTTGCATAATATAATATTTTGTTTATTAGTTATTTTTAACAGCAATTATAAGTGATAAGTTTATGATAAATGTCACTTTCATGTCACAACAACTAACACAAGTCAAGAACCATCCACTGCCCTGAAACCTAGCTTGATATGAACCATAACAAGCTAAATTTCAAGAACATCTACATTGCAATTGCCAATTTCAAGCTTCTAATGAAACCTAAAACTTACAATTACTGTTGCATCACATATTTACAATACAAAATATTTACAACTTAATCAGAATTAAATACAATTTCCACAATCTTACTTAGCTCTCCGTACTAAAACGCATGGAGCTCTACCCAATCAAACTAAATTTTGGCTAGCCATTCAAACAATTATTATTACAGTCAGTAACATAATTAGGCAACATAAATGAGTATGTTCCTACAGCGCAAGTAGGAATGTCCCATCACTCGTTTTGAGCATATAAGCTAGATGGTTCAGACAGACCTGACCAGGAACTTAGCTTCACTGGGATTATCTACCCAAAACATTTTTGTCACAATTAAGTTCAGCAAAGTCACAAAAAATTCCAAACAATATTTTATGTAGTGATTTGTATGATAGCTATCTTTCAGCACTTGCACTATTTAGCAAACTACTATGTTTTGGATTCTACTGCACTGGCTGTAGCTATATGACTCTTTTCAGATACTAACACAACCAGATCTTGTCAGAACCAACTTCATTATACACTTAAAATCTTCACTAACAAATTATCCAGTCTGATGGTTCAATTAGGTAGTGTGTCCATGAGAATTTCCTTCACTCCTGATGAAAGACGGTCGGGGAATTTGATGTCGAAAGCAACAAGCAAGTCTCCTTTCCGCGTTGGTTCCTTGGGTAATGGTAGCCCATAGCCTGGGAACCTCTTCACTGTGTGTGGCTTCACTACTTCAGCTTGTAGGTTCACTGTTATTTTTTCTCCTGACATTGTTGGCACTTCAATTATGGTACCACATAATGCCTGTAACAAAGAAACAACATAGGTTATTTTATGCACTATGAATCATTACTATTCCAGAACAATCAAATGTCAGAGTGTAATAAAAGGGCAATGAATAAAATAAAGAAATGAATTACTGAATTGCAAATACTTGCACAACTGAAAGAGCACTGAACTTGCATGATAACAATGAAAATATGTAAGTAACTCATAGCTTTAAGAGCATTCTAGAACAATGTGTGCTTACATATTGTTGAATGTTTATCATTAACTTGTAAACAATACACAACAATCAATTAATGCCAATAAAAATAGTTTCAGAGTTCACTGATGCTTACCTGTTTTAATGAAACTTTGGCTGTATATCTGATATCACTGCCTTCTCTTTTGAATTGAGAGTGTGGCTTGTCTCTTATAATGAACACAATATCTGCTGGTATCTTGTTCCGGCCCTGGTCTCCCTCCTTCTGGAATGTGATCTTAGTTCCAGCTTTCCATCCAGGTTTCACATGAATCGTTAGAACCTTGTCTTCCTTCTTAGACGTGCCGTCTGGTTGTAGAACACGGCGGGATATCTTCATCTTCTTTACACACCCACGCGCGATATCTTCCAAGGACACATACAAGTCGTGTTCGATCGGAGGATCTTGGGTTTTCTCTTTCCGACTTGGCGATCCGTGGAAGTTAAAGCTGTGACTGCGGAAGGCACCTCCTGGTCCACCGGGCCGCGTCTGTCCCATGCCCAAGTTAGCGAATGGGTCCATATCCACATCCATGTCGCGATCGAAGAACATAGTCGTCCGTCCGCCACAGCCATTCAGGTCGAAGCCTTGGAACGGGCTCGCCGAACCGAAGAACTGTGCGAAAGTGGCTCTGGGGTCCCCGTGGAAAGTGTATGAGAAAGACTGGCCACCACCGGGTCCATTGTGTGATCCCATTCCTCCCTTGAGTCCTTCCTCGCCGTGCGCATCATAGATCTCTCGTTTCTTCTTGTCCGACAATACTTCATAAGCTTCTGCGACTTCTTTGAACCTTTCTTCGCCACCAGGCGCCTTGTTCTTGTCCGGGTGGTACTTCAGAGCCAGCTTGCGGTACGCCTTTTTAATTTCATCGTCAGTCGCGCCTTTTGACAATCCTAATATTTTGTAGTAGTCTTTACCCATTTTGAATCCTTAGCCTAGAACAAAAACAATATTCCCGTTAGCCTTCGCGCCTGACACCATTTTTGGTGATGTAGAGCGATGATCCGCACTACATAACTATTTAATATTTGGTGTATAAATACACAAAAAGTATTCCAACGTTGCAGGGATATTTTAACACTATTAAAGGACACTTACCTATTCAATAATAACTCCAACAATAGTCCAGATAGTAGAAATAAGCGAAATTTTACAGTATTCACACAATACACTTCGTAACACCTCACAGTAGCAACTTCACGTTTGAATGAAACGCTGCGCCCCCGTTGCGCCAAAATATATACATTAAAACATCTAGAACGTTCTAGGGCCTTCAACCTCTGCCAAAACGAGACAAAATATGAAAATTGTTAAGTAGATGGCGTAAGTTGGAAAGAGATAAACATAAATTTCATAGTTCAGAAATACAAGAAAGTAATGAGGCTCAAGTCAGTGACGTCACCGATTCGGTAAAACAGTTCGTTCTCTACGTTCAGAAATATTGACTTTACACTTTAGTGTCAAAATTCAGTTTGTTTTCGATTATACAATTGAATTTTGCTGTAGTTCATAATCTGAGTTTTTGCTTATATTCAGTTCGATAAAAAAGAACGTAAAATGAAAATTAAGTTTATTTTCAGTTAATTTCTAAGATAAAAGTTGCAGAGTACTTTTTTATACATAGTTTGCGTAGACAGAGAATACTATAATAGGTTGGGTGCCTTCTTACTGTTCATCATTTTTTTAAGTATCGGGAATCAAGCTTTGAACTACTTATTTTAGACTAAAAGAAACTTTAAATAGGTAATGGATTATGATAAATAGGTAACGTTATTCTGGAAGCTAAAAATATTTCTGGATCGTACTGGATATTTTTAACGTTTGAATTTGACATTGACACTTGACAGATGATTGTCACTTTTGTTTGTCAATTAAATACATTGATTTCTGGTGTGTGTATTTTTCTGTTATTTATCGATAAAAATAAAAGAACTACACTTAAATTAACATTTATTTATCTTACAAGTCTTAAAAATAACGCGTGTCGACAGCCTTTATAATCGATGTCGTAGTACTTTTCATAAAAGTCTTGTATTAGCTCCTCAACCTGTAAACAATGTCAAACGATATATTACAAAGTAAATGCGAATCATGCAAAGAGATAGCGCACGAACCGTTTATAGAATGTGCCGAATGTGATACAAATCTTTGTACCGCCTGTTTTGCGTCCGGACAAGAAGTAGGTACTCATAAAAATGATCACAAGTACGCAGTGCGACGGAACGACTTCCCTTTATTCGAGAACTGCAACTGGTCGGCTAAGGAGGAATGTAAGCTGTTGTCTGCTCTATCGACGTATGGATACGGGAATTGGGAAGAAATATGTAAGAGTGTTCACACCAGATCGAAACTTGAATGCCAAGAACACTACAAAAAATATTACATAGAAAATGTTCAGTACAAAGAACTAAAACTTTTACCTGAGACAGAGCAATCTTTGTTCCCTAAACCAGTGATACCTTACTTGTATAGTACAGAAGTTGGCACCAACCCACCGAGGAATAATAATGCAGATCAGCATTTGGCTGGCTACAATGCTTACAGATCAGAGTTTGAGCTAAGTTATGACCATAACGCAGAGAGCATCTTTAACATAGAAGACAGTTACTCTGATGAAGATGATGATGAGTGTATGGACTCATTGAAGGTGTCTCTGGTCAGTGCACTGAACACTCGGCTGAGGGAGAGGAGGAGACGGTACAAGATAATACAGAATCATGGTCTCATTATGCCAAATAAATTAGTTTCATGGCTACAGAAGTTTGATCAAACTCTCACCAGACAGAAGTCTGAACGGCTGCTGTCACTGATGCAGTTTATGACTGGGATGCAGTTTGATGCTTTCATGGAATCAATCAGTTTAGAGCAAGAGCTAATGCAGAGGATATCAAGACTATCAGAATATCGAAAAAATGGGATAAAAACACTGTATGCAGCAAAACTATACAAACAATGGAAGAAAGAGAATGATCTGGTTGTCAAAGAGCAGAAGTACGCAACTTCAGTAATGGCCAAAAAATATGATAGTCAGTCACCTGTTAAGAATGTACACATGTTTGGCAAGAACAATCAGCTACTAAAATACAAGAGAACATCAATGCCATTGGAGATCGTTGATTTACCAGGATTCAACCGCCTCACAGAAGCAGAGAAGGTCCTCTGTTCTAACTTAAGATTAGTGCCAGAAAACTACTTAGAGATTAAGCAACAATTAATTAGTCAGAACAGTAAAATGGGATTCCTCCGCTTGCTGGATGCAAGGAGGATCGTCAAAATAGATGTGAACAAAACAAGGAAGATTTATGATTACTTATTGTATGAAGGTTTTATATCTAAGCCACAGTAAATATATAAGTTCAATGTTTTTGTACAAATCTTGTATTTTTCTTTCTTTCTCCTATTTATCACTAGCAGCCTTATGTGCCATGATTGATAGCAAACAGTATGCTATAACAGATATCTATATCATTCTGGTTACATCAAAAATACATGTTGGTAATTGCCACATGCTTCTCGATTTAGTTGTACCCTCATGTTTTTATTTAGTAATTGTTGAAATACAGTAATATAGTTTACTTACTTTGAAACCAAACTTCTGATACAGAAATATGGCGGAGTTGGTCGGCGATACGTGCAGAGTAACATCTTGACCTGTGCAAGTCTATAAAAATAAACGTGTTAGTTAAAAAATTAGGTATAGGGTTTTATAAATATCCGGAATAGGAAAATAAGTAATATAAATTTAAGATCATTAAGTAATTCAATTAAAAGTTAGTAGAGTTTTACTTTTATTAGGCTGGGTATTTACCCAGATAATTGCCTGATAGATAAAAACTTTTTACTGGTAAAATACCCAGTTGAAATAAAGGAGCTTTAAGAGAATAAATGAAAGATGCAGTATTATTTCTACAATCATTACTGATACAATCCTTAAAATTCATTTAAAGGAAAATGTTAAGTCACGTGACTTATCGAAAAGAAACGTCATTTCCACATATCTGAGGAATATCGTCGCTCAATATACGCTTGTAAAAATGACACTTATCTAAGGGGTCTGAGTTTAATATAATAGCAAGCAAACTGCTGTATATATTTATGTTTGTATATCAGACCTGCAGCAGATGGTACAGCATGAAGGTGGCTATCTTAGCGTTCCGCCACTCGGGGCGCGTGAGCACGAAGGAGATGTAGGCCTCGTTGTGTCGCGCGTGCGGGACCAGGAACGCGCAGCCCACCACCAGGCGCTTGTATGTCACCACGCAGCTGAACTCCGGGTACTGCAGGGCTTCTGTCACTGTACGTACAAATAGTTTAGTGATGATGTTGTGATACAGTAGAATGTCTTCTTGCGATTATCAAGTAAGCACGATTTACGTGATAGGCTGAAACGAAACTAACCTGAAGCTTATTTAGTAATTGAGGAAAATATAGTGGGAGATGGGTCTTATTTAGTCAGTGCGAGAAATATAGTGGCAGATGGGTAAATTGCCGTTTTTGATCGATCACTTATGTCACGAAAGTCGCACGGCCCCGCAACGGGTCGCATCTCGCACATCAACGATAAGGGCTAATAAAATTTCAAATAAATTGCCATAATTATAATTATTAGGATAGTAGTCCAACCGACCATTCTTCAGGAATTTTTCGCTACCAAAATGGACCTTACTGAGGTAACTATTAGGTTCAAATTAACATTAAATAGATATAAATGGCTTACAGTCGATCCCAGGCCAAAAGAACTGTGCGCAGAGATTGTTGACGGCGGCGATGTGGTGCGGCCGCACGTATGAGTAGTCTATGGTGGCGCGCGGAGGTGGCTCGTAGTCCTTTATATGCCTACACATAAGAAGCATAGTTTATACAGGAGGATTTGTAAAAAACATTACCTAAAATGCATTAACATGCATGCCATAGGAAGGGTGAAGGGTGGGCGGATTAGGGTCGGTTCATGTCTGGCGGAGGTGGCGTTGCGTGTTGTGTCGTGTGGCGCTGTACCGGGGCGCTGGGTCGAACAGTTGCTTGGTGGTATGCTCTGCTTTTCACACTGAACTGATTGTGCGGTGGCCACGAGGCGTGGGAGTTATCTGTTCTGGCGTTGCGCGGCCGATGGTGTGCGGTCCATTTTTCATTGGATATGAACCGACCCTTACAATGCTCCATTTTATAATTCAATTCAAGTTTAATAAGAGCTACTTTGGTGCCTATTTTAAACAATTAATTTTGAATTCGATTACTATCTGAGACACGCATCATTCAATCTAACAAACAACACTTTTTGTACCAAATACATTATTATTTACTAAGTTCTATTTCTAGTTACTAAGCACCTGTTAGTCTTCCTGAGCAGTTCGTCGGTGAGCTTAAGCCAGGTGGGGGCGGAGTCTCCGTCGCGGCGGATGTAGGGCTTCAGCGTGGCGCCCGAGTACGACGACCGGAACGCAGTCGGCTCGGAGTTCGACACCAGGAGGGTGCCGTAGTTGGTGCTCGCTATTGTACCGCAGAGGTTGTCTATCAAATACTGGAATAGAAGATAAAGAATATGTAAGTATGTAAGGAATCCAAAATTTGGGATCTGAAATCGCCAACCCGAAGAGAGCAAGCGTGGTAATCAATGCTCGTGCCTTCTCTATATGGGAAGAGGCATGTGCCCAGCAGTGGGACGTTTATAGGCTGGAGTTTATAGGCTGGATTATTATTATTATGTAAGGTATCTTCTTTATTTACGGAATAACTTCAAGAGTCCCGGGGTCTTAAAATACCCTTGGGGGAAATATTCCTAATACGCAGAGATCTTTATCCTAAAGGGGAATATATCGAAAGTTTATTTAATATATTTTTAACCGACTTCAAAAGGAAGAGGTTTTTGTATGTTTCTTACGTAATATTTCGGCAATTGTTAATCGACATAAATTTTATCAAAATCGATTTAGTATTTTGTTTGTAGTAATAGGAAGAGCATTCAGGAAAACTTACCGATCTTTGGAATCGATCTAAAACCCGTTCAGCGTTTGTGATGACCCTCGGATCTTCAGTCATGTAGCCACCGAGCAGTTTTACTTCTCTGAAACGGAAGTAATAATAATTTGTGTAAAAAACAACGATTGAGTGCATTAGTTAGCGTAAGAATGATTAATAATCAATAATTCTATATTAACATTATAAAAGAGAAGAAATGTTCCTTGGAATTGCTAACGTCTGCAACTACCACACGAATTTCATATGTTTAATATTTTTTACATTTAACATCCAAAACCTTAGCGAGGCACAGCTAGACGAATCAGGAACGTTTTGCTCTTTACTTTGGAACCAGTCCAAACAGATAACATCAAGATTATATTCCAACTTACTTGTCTAAATCGAATAGAGGCAGATGTTTATGCCTTTTAAGCCTTCTTAAAGCCAGCTTAGCCCTCAGCCTTGCAAGGTACGCCTTCTTGTTAGGCTCCTTGACCTTCGGGATCAAGCCTTCCACCTTCTTCAACAGCTGAATCTCCTCATATTGAGTCATCTCCACTAATCCCGGTTCAGGTTTAGGCAGCTCCTCCTCCCAGGGTAGGTCGACGGAGTTGAGTTGAGTGGAGAAGAGAGATTCCCTTCTGATTGGCTTGTCTTCAACGACTGGCTTCTTAGGACGGTCGAAGGTGAGCTTCCTGTGCTCGTGTTCGGAGCCGCTGCGGGAGTCTGAGTCGTAGTATAACATCGATTGTTGGAACGAGTGGATGCTTGAGGAGTCACTCTGTAGAGATAAAAAAATGTCCTTAATGTTTTACAGTAAGCCTAGAGAACGTAAACTTTGCCTGGATTACAGAAGAGTAACCGCATGGTCATCAGTTATGGTAATGAAGAAGTATCCCGGTAGGTTAGATAGATTTAAGAGCTTGCTATAGTATATAATATAAACATAGCCCCTCCATTTTCTTCAGGCTTTCCCCAGGATGGTCCATGATCATTTCCGCCGGTTCAGACCAAGAAAATTAAAAAAAAATGACACAGTTTAAGATAAATGAGTATATTACGTACTTGTACCGGCATTATCTGGTTGCTGGGAAAGTCGAAGTTCCGGAACTCCATGTCTGAGTAGGAACTGTCTTTAGGCGTCATCATACTCATCGACTCCTCGAAAGCGCTCTCGTCTCCTATTTCATTCCTGAAACAAACAAAAGGCATAGTTTATTTTTGGAATCTATTTTTTTTTCTTGCACTGATACAACTTTCATTTTTTAATGGTAGCAATTAAAGCATTCAATAACTGGTGTTATCTGCATTTCACTTATGTTCAAACTATTAAGCATAGTTTGAACATAAGTACTACTAATGGCGCAAGACGGTTATGATAATTTGATTACAGATGTCCACAAAATAATTGGCAGAAATCTGATTAATTGATGAGCATCAGGAATTAAAATAAGTTGTATAAATAAGTAAAGTTTAGAGTGAGTGCACCTCATTATTAACTACGAGTGCAAGTATGATCAATTAAGGTCGTAAAATTTACTTTCAGCAAAAAGTAAGCCCACGACCGGCACAATGGCCTAATGGCAAAACGCGGTTTCTATGTATGTGTTACCTGCTATCAGAGTCGACCTGGTCGTAGAAGGAGGTGCTGGAGACGGCGCTGAGCTCGTCGCTGTCGACGCGCCGCTTCTTGCACGGCACCGGCTCCGAGCTCGCGCCCGGACTGCCCTCCTTGCTGATCAGATCCTTGTAACCTAGTCATATAGGTATGTAAACATAAATAAAATATATAGGTGTACGGAAATATTATAGACTGTCAGCTTCAGTGAATTCTATAGTCTTTCAAGAATATTCCATAACATAACTATTGCCACTAACCGGGCACAAATCCAAACTCCGACCTGCTACTGAGATTTTCATAGAAAAACCCAATAATACCTTGGTCGACTTGAGAATCGAACCCAAGCTCTCTAGCGTAACAGTCGCGCTTAGAAACACTAGGCCAAAAAAATATACCAAACAATAAAATTTATGTCAGTTCAGTCTTAGAACAGGAACTTGAAGATCATACAAAAGATTGCGTGGTTGAAGTTTTTCCAGCGTGAATGTTTTAGTCCACGATACTTTACAGTTATTCTGTTATTCGGGGCGAAGACAATTCTAACAAATCAAAATTAATAAACGCCGGTCCACCCGTTCTTAACTGATAAATAGTGTAAACACCTTACTTTGTATTATATATAAAGAAGATTTGTACTTATTATTCTTCCTGTCAAGCGATAGTAAAAGGTCAGACTTTATAATGTTGATATTCTTCACAAATGCTTGCTTACCCATTTCAATGACCTTAGCCAGGAAGAGGTTCTTATCAATAGACATTTGATTCCGCGGTCGTACTTTGGGCTTGTCTCTGGCTATTTCTTGAACTGAAATATAATAAAGGAGTTTAGTATATTTATTGTAAAATAAAATATTACCTTATCTAACTTTTGAGTGTTGGATACGTTAAATTATTTATTGTAAACATTATATAAACCCATCATATATTTATTTAATAAATAAATATTGCTCATTTACAAACGCAAGCTTAACTCAAAATTGACTTCAATTGAATTCAATTGTGTCTAATTAAAGTTTCACCAGTAAATAGTAGAAAGGTGGACAAAGGCTTTTATTAGTAAATACTTTAATTAGCTTACTTATATGAGCAGCAACTGCAGGAGAGAAGCTGTGCAGCAGTTTCCACCAGCCTGTCTCCCCGAGCACTGCTGACCCTGACTTGAAGAACAGTTTGTTGTACACCGACAATACTCCCGCTATCGTACCCACCCAGTTCTTTTTCTGCTTACTGCAACATTACAAAAAAAGTTTTTATTTAGTTATAGTTGAAATCTCCTTATTACATTTATTAATGAATATTGTTCCCAAAGTGAGTTTCAGTTACACAATTGATGTGCAATTATTAATAGTTTTTTGAAACTTTATACTCTAAAAATTTACCTAAATAAATTTGGCAAGTTTCCCACTCGCTAAAGGGCAAATCATACATAAAAAAGAATTAGTGCATTTAAGAAGTGACTTGAATCAATTAATCATTTTTATGTTGTTTACTGTTTTTCTATATTATGGACAACAATAGCATTGGATCCTGAGAATGGAAAGATGGAGTGGTATGTCCTGCTGTGGGATAATAATAGTTGAAAATAAAAATGTATAACAATTTGTTTGGAACAGCAGACCTAGCTAGGGTGAATAATCCTTAAACCTTATCCATCTCAATGTTATTTACGTCTAGTTCCTTTATTGTAGACTACTACTTACGTCTGTGATCCAAAGAGTAGCTGCCAGTATCTGTCAATGAAGGAGCAGATGTGAGTCTTGTAGTGGAAATACCCGTGGTTGCTGATGCCGTACGACTGCATGTTCAGGTGGTGGAGCGTCAAGTGGATTACATTCACCCTGCAAATAAATGATGGTATTTACATCTGTTAACTATATGTGGGTGAGTTTATCTCTCCATCTAGTAGTGTATTTAATTAAGTTCTTATGAGGATTAAAGATAGGTGGAGTAGTTAGAATAGGGAGATCCCTACAGTAAGACTGTGAGACACTGTGACTAGCTCATAAAAACAACTTTTACGGAGTTACTACTCAGTGATTTTATAATGTTATGGGATAAGTAACAATATACATAACGTGAAGAATTCACGTACATGTGTAAATGATTAGAAATTAAATTAATAACATAAACTAAATATAATTTATATCAATACAAGTTTAACCCAAGGTTTTAATCTTAAGTAACTCGCAAATCGTTTCCTACTTATTCATAGCAATAAATAAATAAATTTATTACTGACCAAGGAAACCTATTCCGCGTAAACACCTCCTTTTTATCAGGGGAACAGTCTTGGCAAGTGAAATCAAAGAAAACATCGCAGGCGAAGTCCCCCGGAGTCCCGGGCCGTCGCAGGCAGGTGAGGTGTACGAAGCAAATGCAGCTCTCGCATATCAGACCGGGCCGATCCTGCTTGTTCTCAGGCTCGTTGCAGTATTTACACGTAGTATTCATTATTGGTTCTTGTAAACAAACATCGCTATCGGCCGCCATGGTAATAACATAACCTATTTGACAATGTTTTGACAGTAAAATTGTTTTGAAGTGATCTGTCAAAGCTACTTTTTTTATTTTGTTCAGAAATGTGATGTTAACTTATTCATCATTTGTTCTTTAATTTTTGTTATTGATAATTATATGTTATTTAGTTCGTAAAAAATATTATATAAATCCATTTAGTATGTATTGCATACTTCGTATTCCAATAATTTTGCTAAAGCTGTTACTATACTAAAGATTATCTAGATACCGCTTAGGTTAACATCCACCAGCTATTCTTTTTTCATGGAGCATAAGTAGGACGCAATAATAAGGTATTTTTTATATGAGAGAATATGAGAGGTGAGGATGGGTATCGTAACAATAAAACAGAAAATTATAAAACAATAAAAGTATAATTCATTTTTAACAGTCAACAATTACAGAAGTCAGTATTTACGAGTCGTCATCAATTGTTCGCGGTACTGGTTGATCCACCTGGTTATGTGCTGCTTGTGGATATTTCTCGCTATCTTTACAGTTTCAGGGTCACTGGGGTTACTCGGCATCAAGTCCAGGTGATGAGCTGCATCTACAATCACGACTGCTCGTACTGTGTCACTCAAGCTGTCGAGAATCCCACCTATAACACAAATAATAGAAGTCTTATAAAAAGTTAAGTTAAGGTTAAGTAAGGAATTTAAAGTTCCATGTAGAACAGAGCAACTGTTCTACATGGAACTTTAAATTCCTTTGGGCAGGCAATTCAATTTGCTGAAAACATAATACTGAAGTTGTTACAATCTAGTACCTCCTGTCCAAGGGTCTCGCAGTCCATTGCTGAAGACGATGTTAGAAGCGGCCTGGAGTCTGTTGCCTCCATACTCTAGACGCGCCATGTCTGCTTGAGGGTACACGTTGTACTTCTTATGACATGCCTCGGAGAACGTCGTGAAGTTCCAAGGTTGAGGCTCGAACAAGTCGTTCACGCCATCGGAACACATCGGCATCACCATCTCCGTACATGCCTTGAAAGTAAATAAATACAAGTTTATCAGAGAAGATCATGAATGATTTCCTTATTAATCGATGTATATTAGTTATGTCTTATTTACCTGATAATCCCAACCAGCAGCATCCAAGTTACCGTAGTCAACGCCCGCCTTATAGTCAACGCAGGGATTCTTTTTGTCGTAATTCGTATATATATCTAATACTTTTCCTATACCCTGGAAAATGGAAACACGATATTCACTGTCAATCAAAAATGCACCAGGAGCTACATATACTCCTACTAATTTCACATCTGAAAGTCAGGTTCACCTGTAGTAGTTTTTCTCCAGTCAATGTCTCGTTAAGGTACTGGCAGACGACCCTGACGGGTTCCGCCGGAAGTGACATCAAGAAGTCAGACGCGAACGGATAGTTCACCATCGCTAAGGTACTGTACATTGACTCCAAGACCGCTATCAGTGTTTCCACGTCTGTGGAGTTTTTGACAGGCGCGCACAGATTCAGAGTTTTGTTAAGCACTTCTTGACCATGGGCTGTTGAAGAATAATTCCTGCGGCAAAATGTTAGTCTTAAAAAGTGTTTTATAAATCAGTCGAGATTCTCAGATATCAATTTGAAATTTGAAGAAAGTCAAAGTTCTTAAAGGTATGAAGTTTTTAGTTTAGTTAGGATTTTAGTTAATTATCTTAGCTAATTGTCATACAAGCGTATGACTAATAGGTAGCCCAGCAGGGTACAGCGATAAGATTGCCAATGTGTTAGAAGTGTTTGACATGAAAATGTTTGAAATTTCAATTTTCTTTTTGAATGATGGCTTTACCTAATAACACTCCATGACTGCCTGATATTATTGGAACAGTTGATGTCAACGGTCTTGAAACTGGAGGTGACGAGCCTGTTGAAGACCCCACAGGGGGCCATCCCCGGGAACATGTGTATCGGCGCGGACGCCGCGATGGCCCCAATCGCCAAGTGGGGGTACTTCATCCTGAAGTAGGCAGACAGCATGCCACCGTATGACCCTGAAGAAGAAATAATTGTGGGGTTTTCTAAGTACTGTAGCTATGTTTTTATTTCGAAGATTTATTATCGTTTTCGGTGATATCTTTCAACTGTTTTTTTTTTCACTCTAGGAACACATGTTTTTCAGTGAATTAATCTGGTTCTCTGTTTAAGCTTGTCATATTCTAGGCTCTAGAGGAATTCATAAACCTTTAATGTTATTTATTCTAGTTAATTATTTTACTTAATTGTTGTTCAAATAATCTCGAAACGGATTTCCTGGTATGCGTAAATTGATAAGAGCTAGTAATGTACTGATTGCTACTAGTAATTTCTAGTAAAGTTTATTGTGAATAAGTAATTACTGCAACTAGATCTAGCACGATCAGAAAGAAAATTAAGACCAAAGAATTTTTCTACTACTTGTGCTTCACCAGACTATTACATAGCCTGTATTGTGTATTTACCTCCAAAAGTAATAACAGGATACCTCGGCTTGACTACGTTGCCTTGCAGGTAGTTGATCAGGTCAGCGTAGTCAGCCAGCGCCTGCGCAGACGTCAGGTAGCCGATGTGTTCGTTGTCCAACGACTTCTTGCCGAACGGCATTGATGTGCCATAGTATCTGGAAGCAATTACGTAATTTTAAGAAATCTTCCTCCGCTTTTGATCTCTGTTTTGAGGTGGGTAAATGACTCAACGGATAATGCGAATGCTACCATTTATTATACTTTTATTATTTTATTCTATTATTATTTTATACTTTTTTACATGGAGCTTGTCTGACCTAAATCATTATACATTGTCAAACTAGTGATATAGCTACTACCAAAGATCAAATTATGTTAGTGTGATGATTTTGGACCTAACTAACCTGTGCTCAGCAAAGACGAGCTTGGCTTTGAATTCTGATGCGATTTCCCACATAAAACCCGTGTGTTTCGCGAATACTTCAATTTGACCCTGAAACGTAAATAATTGACGTTAAATACCAGAACATTGTTATGTTAACAAAAAGATAACGAGATAGTGATTACTAACATACACATATAGTCATAAAAATAAATATTAAGCATATTTTTTCAAGTATTTTTTTATATTCATATTTCCTTTGAAATTTCTACTATTTTTTTTTATTACCGGACTACGGTAAAATAGTTTAAAAGCATGGAACGTTGTGAAGTAACGGTCCCTTGTCTGGGCGTCGAACCCGACACTTATCGCGCATTGTTTTACATTTGATCTCACTTGCTGATGAGTACACGTAAAGCTTTGCTTACTGCCTTGCTTATTTAGTGTCTTATACTGGATTGTACTTTGTAGAGATCTTTGCAGTTAGCCTGAGCGCAGGCTTTGACTGCTTCACCGGACTTTTGGCGAGGACCTTAAGGCCTCCAGCCAGAGCAATAGGAAAAACTAACTACGTCAGCAACGTCCACTAAGGGCACCCCCTGCGGGGTTCGGACCTCGACTTAGTGCGTTGCTAACTTAAGAAAGCAAAACAGCAAGGGATGTCTGGATCTAAGTTTTTATTATTTAGGGACATCATTTTATTGCTAGTTTGGCCGGCTCGGGCCAGCTTGGTGTAGTAAGAGGCATGGTTATCCATGGTAAAGGCCTTTTCTCATAAAGATGATTCATAAAGATTCTATACTGGATAGAGTTTTAGTCGTATCGCGTTGTATAGATGACAAAATTAAATATAGCTACAATGTTCTCTTTACATTCTTAGGTAAAAATGCTTCTCAAAGAGTCTAGAATATACTATGATGACCTGCTATTAGGAGAGAAATAACACTTTTTAAGTACCTAATAGAAGATAAAACATCAATTTACTAAATTTGGCATAATCGCTTGCGTATGACTGAGTTAATCGATAGTGAAATTGTGCGACACACATCTGATTATTTATCTTTCATTATTAATAGATATTGTAATGAGGACGATGGCCACTCGAGCAGAAATGGCACAGTTACTTATTTATTATAATTTATTGGTTGTTACATTAATATAATAATCTATGATTCTAAACCATGCTCCTTTGAAGTGTGTTGGAAAAATATTCGAAGTTCGTGAACTGTCATTAATCACTAAATGCATAGTAAGGGAAAATGGGTGTCATTTACCGACGAGCAAATAAGAATAACTTATTAATTCTACATAATCTAATGAATTCGTATACATAAACAAAATCAGGTCGTTGAACTATTAGATAAACTGTTCAATAACAAAGTTTATAGATAGGTATGCTTGCTAGCATAAAAAAAATATAACATAGGTTGTTTATTGACCTTCGTCCTTCTTTTACGATAATACCTACCTAGTAAATGTCGGTATTTTCCTAGCTGCACATTGCAGATGCAATTGTTTATTTACATAATGGAGGTCTGAATACCTGACTAAAAAGGCAATGGAATGAAATTTGATATCCTGCAGCACAAAATGCTGAGCTTTTGTATAAGTGCATACGCACCTAGGTATGTGTTTACTTATATGTATGTAACGCAATAAGTACTGACACAATAAAATTACAGTGAATATATTAATTCGTATTTCGATGGATTTAAGTAACGGAAAATCCCCTGTTAGTTCCTATAAGAGTTCAGGCATGGCAGCGGGATTGTGGGTATTATTTAAATAATACTTACATATTTAAGTATTTATTTAAAAAAAAAATATAGTGATAGAACTCAGTAAGTGTTAATGTAGCTTAATAATAACTAAGGGAATGCATGCGTGAGTCACGACCAGAGTTAGGGTTAACTTAAATCGTGTGCCATAATCCAGAATGGTCCATGTCAATAGGCTATTTTGGTAGTCGGTGTGAACCAAATCAATAATCTTATCTTCTACTTTATTGTGTAAAACTAGAACCGTTGCTTATGTACATAATGTAGCAGCAAACTTATTGACATAGCTTTGTATACGGCATTAAGGCCATGAGGGTAAACAGAAAAATATACATTAAAAGTACTTGCCTCATTGCCAGTGTAGAAGAAGATTGGTCCATTCCCCCGGTCCCAGTTGTCTTCGTTCACCAAATACTTAATTTCGAACGTTTCATTTCTCTGAAACCCGAAATGGTCGAGCGGGACTCGGAAATACTTCGTGTCATACTTGTATTCCGCTAACACTAAACTTAAAGACACTATAACACAGAAAATGATTTGTTTCATTTTGTCAATATATTTACACGTCCATTCTATGTGGTTCCCAACGTGATAATGAGTGATCTCGGTCCGTCAAGCGTTTAGCTTATGCAATGTTATGTACAGTCGTGGAGAAAAGCACGATTCTGTTTTGTTTTTCACTACGTATGTTTTGTGGATTAGTTGTGCAAATTGACGGATGTGTTAATTACTATGTGAAGTAAGCAGTATTATTGGAATGTTATAGAAATATGAAACTGAGGTAACGTTGATGCCTTGTTAATTTACACTTAATACAGTCATCTACTTTAATTTCCGGTGTACAAGTACTAAGTGTATAATTGCTTCAATATTTTCGTTGGGTACTAGATTGTTATAAAAATAATTGGTTTTATTGATTTCTAACAATTCAATCTAACTGTTCATGAAAAATATTTTAAAATAAATTGTTTCCAAGATAATTTTTATCTCTGGCTACCTAATAAGCCATTTAAAAATGAATAAGGAGAAGCGTTCCTGTATTTCATATTATTATGTTAAACACTTGTGTAGCCGTGTACCCCGTATCGTTATTATCTGGGTTCATTTGACCCCTGTCTCGGCGGCAGGCAGGATGTACCTAACCTACTCACTGCGATACCTCACTAACTCATACATTTATTTTATATTGTACCGAGTGTACTCGCTGAACCGAGTGACTAACCCTTATCAATACTAGTATAGAATTCTACTTATCTACGAGGACAAGATTTGCGGGTCTTATTACAAAATTATAAGTTTTGTTTTTTTTTGCAAGGTATCCGTTTGAAATCGCTTAGAAACTTGAATTAAAAATCATCACATTTCAAACCACGTGCATGCAAAATATGTATCAAAAAAAGTCTCAATTTTTATGTTGGTTTGAAATAGAAAGGGACGTTTACTTCCATTTTGCAACCGCATAATTGCAGGCTTTTTTTTCAAAGGCGAATCCTAAATTTACCTGTTTAATATCCCCTCATGGATATCGTCCAAATCAGAAAAAACAGAGTGACTTCTCGAGTAAAACCACCACTTCATTCATTGCTTTTTACCAACAACAAGGCGCGAAAGCTATTGCAGACTACACGAGGTCCTATTTATTAACAAAGGTAGTTTAAGATAGGTTCTGGATACTGTTTATAATAAGAAAACACTGTAATGATAAAAGTGTATTTAATAAATAGTTAACAATATTAAGTTACATGAGCAATAAAATCTAGGTTCTACTACATTCGTGTAGTTAAATATTCATAATTATTCTCATCTTTATCACAAAAACCCTTTGAAAGTATAATAGTATTTTAATTAGTACTAAAACTAAGTTAAATAAGTTATCTTCCTTTTTTGTGTAATCAACCAAAAATAATGAGATCACTAAGTTCTAGCTAAATAAATAGATATTTATAGCATTTTATGTTTCATTACATACCAAAATAAAATAAATTAGCTACCATAAACATATATTTTTTTAAGGAATATACATAACGCGATGAATGTAATGGCAATGTTTTTGGTTTTGTTATAAAGATATTATAGGCAATCTAGATTCTTGTTAAGTTTTTTCGTATAAAAATTGATTTGGGTCCTATATTAAATGACTCAGGCATTGAAGACTTGCACGAAAGGCCGGAATAAAGTTCAAACATTTTTTGTTTCGGATTACGATGTAAGAGATCATCATAGTACAGAAAGCAAGAAAAAGGTAAAAGCAAGAGTTAAAACCAAAGAGAACAAGCAAGATGAATAACTATGGAGAGGGTATGCTAGATTTGGAATCCTTTTTCAGGTTACGATATCTGGTTAAGATAGATGTAGCGACGTGCATGGGAACGTCACTTTAGGAAAGCCTCTCTATATCTTTTCCGTAAAATTCCCGAAACTTGTTTCTCGGAGATCGGAATGTCTAAACAGGTGCTAACAGATCCGGAAACTGTTAATCCTGTGTTCTAGCATCTGCTAAACAATCAGAGTCTTGGGTGTCCTCCTACGTGTTCCTGTCCACTTAACGTTAATGAGAGTCTGTCCTTGGCTCACCCAGGCACATCCGGTGACTCAGAAAATCACGTCATTTGCACATACGTCATAATGCAGTGGTTTGATGACAGAGATGGTAGATTAGAGGAAAGTTTAAGTGATAATAAAGGATGGGCAAGGGCACTGGTGACAATTGCATTTAAGTAAGTAGTGCATTAACGATATAAATTATCTAAAAGTGTAAAATCAACAACAACATTAATTTTTATTATGTAGTAACGTGAATTTGTCTGTATAAAATGTATCTCGATCATGATCATCTGCCAAACGACAAGATTGAATGAATTAATAAAAGCGATTATGTTCTTACCTAGTTAACGAATTCTGAGAAACACTTCTGAATAAAGTCTGCCTTATAAAAGTGTTGTAAAAATTGAGCACTCGTCGCACATGTGAAAAAATATTTGAAATTTATGCACTAGTTCCAACGAGATTAATCGACTAAAAGTGAGTTTAGTAACACTTAAAAACGCAAGTTCCAAATCACAATTAATCACTCCTATCCTTCCATTCCCATAAATTCTTTCAAGTACCCATCTTGCTTGCTCATGTACAAGTTATACAAGTTGTTCAGTGTCTGCGGGGATGGTCTACATCCACCAGTCCAATCACCTCCAGATCCTGCAGGTGTTGTCCTTGGAGGCCGTGATGATGGCGTCGCCGGCGTACGAATAGGCACACGAGAAGATCTCACCTTGGTGGCCGGATAACACCTGAATAACAACGAAAATATAAAGTTGTTTTTTTATAAAAGTTGTGT
Source organism: Autographa gamma (assembly GCA_905146925.1). Taxonomy (NCBI): domain Eukaryota; kingdom Metazoa; phylum Arthropoda; class Insecta; order Lepidoptera; family Noctuidae; genus Autographa; species Autographa gamma. Next base: position 843,784 of record LR989850.1, read on the forward strand.
TAGTGTAGTGCACGCAATTAGCATAAAAAGCCTATTTCCAACTATGGCAAAGGCTTTGGATGTTGATAATGACGAAGCACTACTAAACCACAGCAACTGTTCCACTTAGATGTAAACGTTATGATTTTATAATGCGGAACTTTTCTGAATTAATAAAATAATTAAGTTCCTTTGCTGTTCCACGGCAGTGTCTAAGTTTACACTTTGTACGTATTAAATATTTCTTCATGTTTTTGGATATTGCCAAATCCAAATACAACCATCTCAATAAACATCATACTCATCATATCATAGTAGAAGTTAACCTGAATGCAGTTCCCGGTGTTGGTGTTCCACACTCGTCCGCTCCTGTCTGCTGATGCTGTGAGCAGACAGCCGCCAGCTGGACTGAAGCACACCTGTTTGTAACAACAATTAAATTATGATTTAAGACAGGATTGATGGACAAAAAAATTTAATTTTCACTTAAGTATTAAGTTTTTAAGGAATTTTCTGGTTTTATAGAGTTCATTAGGATAGTTGTTGTTCAATATCGTATCGTATAAAACAATTGTTTTGAATTACGGTCGATGCACATGTGGCATACCAATAATATTCACGGACGGCAAGTTTTTACTAAATTGTGGGGCGTCGTCAGCAGCTTACCTTGGACACCTCATGGCGATGTCCTTTCATGACAGCGAGCTCTTTGAAGTCGGATTTGACGTCGTAGATCCTGGCGGAGCAGTCGCTGGAGGCCGTCGCCATGCGATGCCCGGCCCAGTCGAAGCAGATGTCCAGCACCTGACAGAACAGAAGCTAAACTTGAGATTTTTTGGAGAGAAGGATTCTGATGATAAAAATCCTGCTTATTATTTTATAAGTGGAAGTTTGTAAAGATCGATTGTTTTTTTTTTTACACTTTCATTCAAATCCTACACAAAGGATTTGGACGAAATTTGGAAACCAGTTGAACTGCACGTTCGAGATCTCGTGGCCCGTCAGAACTGATTATTTTTCTGGAAGTTTCCTTACCTCATCAGTGTGACCCGACACAGTGGCGAGACAGGAGCTCTGCCGCGCGTCCCAGAGCTTGGCGCTGCCGTCGAGCGAGGAGGAGCCCACGAGCGAGCTGTCCCAGTTGAACTGCACGTTCGAGATCTCGCCCTCGTGCCCCGTCAGCACTGATACCCGGCTACAAGATATTCAATTAATAAGTGAAGCTATTGTTATCTCATTGAGATTGTCTGGGAGTAAAGACCTTGGGATTTGGTAAATAAAAAAGGTTTCCATAAATACTAACATTCGTCATAATGAATATGATAAGTCATCATGAAGTAGGCTGACACCAATCTTTGGGTTGCAAAGAAGACTAAATAAATGTATCGGGAATTCTAGTTATGTTTGGGAAACTATGATTTAAGAATCAATTAGAATATTGAAAGTTGGTGAGTATATCACGAAACGAAATTATCATAGCAATGTTTCTTATGTACAGTTATTTATATAATTCACGCAGGCGCTACTTACAGTACAAAGTGATTGATACTTATTTTTTTTTCTTACTTTTCAGCTCTGGTGTCCCACAAGGATATGGTGCCATCGAAGGAGCCGGTGATCATCCTCTGACCTTCGTTGGGGTCAAACTGCAGTGCAATGACCTCAGCAGTGTGGCCAACATAGGTGTGGATCTCGTGTCCTATGCAAAACATATCGTTATGGCAGTAAAGAGACGGCAAGTGTTTCGTTTACGCATTCGAACTTCCATGACATTTAATAAAAGGTTAAGTTAAGCTTTAAATTCATTTACATAATCTATGCTAATATTATAAAGAAGTTGTTTGTATTTTGTCAAAAACATTTAATACCGACCCATTGTGCTGACCTCAAATCATTAGGAACAGGGCAGAGAGATAATATTGATCGTAAGGAATTCATATCGAAAATCAAATCGTGATTTTAACAAAGAACTTAGACCTAGGCTGAATCTATATTAATTTATGTAGGTAGTCTTATTTCGGAATGGATTACCAGTGCGAGCATCATACAGTTTGGCCGTGTTATCCATGGAGCCGGTGGCCACCAGGTCGCCCTTGGCGTTGAACTGCGTGGCCACCACCTCCCCCCTGTGGCCGAGCAGCGTCGCTAGGCACTCGCCCGTCTCCGGGTTCCAGATCCTCGCCGACTTGTCGAACGAACCCGTTAAGACGCGGGTACTGGGAAAAGAGTAAGCATCTAAGAAAATAAGCCTAGAACAATCAATTTAGATAAAAGAATGCCTATCACGCAGATATTCATTATTAGATTATAACAATTGCCGTAAATATCGCGTTACGAAAAAAAAACATACAAAAAATACATTATACAGTCGAATTGAGCGCCTCCTCCTTTTGAAGTCGGTTGAAAAGAAAGCTTATTCTTTGATGTCACGGGCCAAATATAAAATTATTTTAAGGTTTCCTTGAAAGTGTTTTAGTAACTTTTATTTAGAATATACTGGCCCATATTAAAGAGAATAACTTTGAATGGCAGTATAATCGAACCTGTCTCTATTGTGTATAAACGGGTCTTAAATTGGAACCAAAACGAATACTTATGTAATGATTACAATGAACAAAACAATTAAGAATATTTACCAAGCTGGGAAGTTGAATCCCACAGAGTACACGACGTTCTGATGCCCGGAGAGGGTCTTCATCTCCTTGCCAGACTCCACGTCCCACACCTTGCAGGTCCGGTCGTAGCTGCCTGATAGACATCTGGTAGATAAATAATAAAATTAGTACTTGTATTACTAAGATGGGTAATTAAAAGTTTGTTAAACTATACTTTTAAGTTACGAGATGATGCACAAAGATAACAAAAATATAATTATTATAGGCCATTATTAAGCACTAGCTTCCTTCCACAGCTCTAGCCCTTATTAGTTGGCTATTGCGATAATTAGTTCTTTATATTTAATTTCAAGATCCTACTTTATCCGATACCACTTTTCGTCAAAATCTGTTAAGTGTTCAGACAGACAGAATAACTATAGCATTTATAATGTTAGTATGGGTTCTCTCGAGAAGTCCTACATTGAGGGCAGAAACAGCTTATAATAAAATAAGAATGTAGTCATGTTCTAAGCCCTTAATATAGTACCTGTTCCCAGTCTTATCGAAGGCGACATTGGTGAGCGGCAGCACATGCGTCATCAGCGTCTTGTATATGTAGAACCTCTTGCCGCTGGGCCCCTCGTGCTCGATCCTCTTCTTCAGGATGTCCAGGCATTGCTCCAGCTGCTCGCGAACCTCCTCCGTGATTAGCACCTCCTTTTGGAAGAGACGTTTTGCTATCTCTTTGATGTCGGAACTGGAAGTAGATAAGTAAAAATGGTTATAGTCATAGGAAGTATTCGGAGGAGAGAATATACAAATATATTAAGGATAGTAATTCAAATTCAAATCTTTATTTGCGTTCCATATGTTATTCAGTTGACATCTTATAAAGTTTAAACAATATATTGGAAACAATATGGACACGGTAGGGCACAGCATAAAGAGGTTGGAGCAGTACATAATATTAACTAATTACCTAGTATAGTATTTAAATCTAAGCTTATCACATTATCCTATCAAACATAAGTGTAATAACAAATTGTTGTGTGTGTGTTTGTAGCGCGTAATAAAGGCAACACATAACACTATTTAGAGCTTTTAGAAGTAAGTATTTATCGCATTAGAAGTTATTAATTTTGACAAGTTTAAAGGAATTTTGCAATGTATGTGCCAGGAGAATTTATATCAAAATAACTCAGTGTGATTAACATGAGGTACTATTAACTTTTTAATGCAATGGTCAATTTCCCGTCCTAAATGCAAACTACTTACTTGGAGTTCAAATCCAATAAATCGATGTCCTTATTTTTCACGACTCCCTTCTGGCTGTACTCGAGTATGATCCCAGGAGGATGGTACCTCAGGTGGAACTTCAGCAGCTTCATGGTGTAAGCAAACCAAGCCTTCGCTCACTTAAACATTTTTTTACGAATCTTTTCTGTACGGAGTAAAATTGTTTCAAAAACTGTCAGAATTTTGTCAATATTGCGGTTTCCATGGCAACCGGGGTTGTTTATGTTTCTATTGAAAAAACGTTGGAATGAGGTTAATAGGTTAAGGTTTTAGTGAGGAAATGGGGCTTTATGGAGCAATACAAGAACCGCAGAACTGAAAAAGAAGCTAGCGATATGTTGAGGTAACGAACTCGTTGACTCGGTTTATTTTTAAGATTTGCTTGTTCATCGTATTGAATTATAAATTATACTTACTGCTTACAATTGTACGTTCATGATAATAGAATTTGTAATTTCAATCATTTTTACTGTTGTTTATTGCAATCTTTTAAAAACCAGTATCAAAAATATCACAATTCCGTTTTTTTAAAGAGATCTATGCTGTTAGCTAGAGCGCAGACTTGGACTGCTTCACCTCAATTTAACTGTTTTCGGATTTACCTCTAAGAACATAGAAGACTTTGAACCTTGGATCAAAGTCTATATACTTTACTATCAAGAACCAGTTAATCAATTTCGTCTACTAGAATATTGGCTAGTCATAAAACACGTGCCGATTCATTAATTAACAGTTACTTCATGCAATTAACTCGAGTGCAACCATGAATTATTGTATGTATGGAAAAATACTATCGGCAATAATGATTCATCATAAAAATAATCGATACATTAGGTGTATTCGCAATGGTACAGTGCAAAAAAGATCTACTTTAATTTCGTGACTAGTCTAGAATAAGCCATCTCTTTCTATGATATAATTATTTATTGAGTGTGATCGTTTTATGTAGGATCTTTGACCATATTAAGATACCTTTTTCTGTATTGTTATTTAATTTACTTTTTACTGTAACTCAAATTTGCGCACAAACCGATAAAACAAGCTTCGGGTTTGCAACTTAAATCAAATTGTGTAAAAAATATTTGTATGAAACAAAAAATGAAATAGTTCGATATTTATTGTGGCATTATCGAAGGTGCTTTTTTACAGAAAATAATGACTAGTAAATATGTTTTGCCACACCAAACGAGTTCCTTGACGTCTATATTTCACAACCGCCTCATATTACAGTTTCAGCTGCAAACTTGTGAAATTCACTTCCATCCGTTTGGTCAATATCCAATTATTGTGAAAAATATATCGCCTGATGTCGGGACGGCAGCTGTTTTGAAACTGAATTGAATTTAATTAGTCTGATAATAGCTTCACCCGTACGCACTCTATTTTGATTGAATTCTCGTATTTGCAACAGTATTTTAACCAACTTAATTAGGCTTTGGACGAAAGTCCAGTGATCCTCTGCACCTATGTTAAAATAAGATGTCGTGATCTAAAATTATTTAGTGAGACATTTCAAACATTCAAACACAAGTATTGAAACATGCCGCACCTTGTGCATACTCGTAAGTGTCTAAACTCACTGACAATAGCGTTGTGCCCTAAATATCAAAATATAAGTAAGCTACTTCTGTAAGCTGTCTTAAAATAAGTATATGTACTCATGATATTTTTATTGCTGCCTCGTTGGCCTAGTGGTGCTAAGCGCGCCTGTTACGCTAGAGGTCTTGGGTTCGATTCCCGAGTCGACCAAGGTGTTATTGGGTTTTTCTATGAAATTCTCAGTAGCAGGTCGGAGTTAGGATTTGTGCCCGGTTAGTGGCAATAGGCTCGCCCCCTATTACATGGGACCAAAACATATCGGCGAACTGTGGGTTGTACATTGGTACGCCTCTGCCTACCCTTTCGGGGATACAGGCGTGATGATATGTATGTATATTTTTATTCCTATAGTCCATTTATTACACCTTTCTATAGCAATCAGCTTTGTAGCCCACAATCTCCATAGTGACAACAAATGTTGAACATTAGCAGAGCGCCGCACGGTATATTAGCTGGGGAACAAAGCCAGGTGGCCCATATACAGCGCACACAAGATGAAAAGCGCGCGAGATGAACGGCTTTCATGTACGCTGACATATTTGTCTAACGTTCGAGAACATTCGCCGTACGAGATACCTCAGGATAAGGTGTCTTTTGGTAATTACGCGCTTTGTTTGAATTAAGGTTTAATAAGAGTAGATCTAAAAATAACTACTACGGCTATAGGGTACGTAGGGCTTCTGATACTCAGTACGATGAGTCTTGATTATTTTATGTGTCGCTTTAGGTCTGAGAATTATTTTTTATTGTTTTCCTATAGCATGGGAAAGTACTCATGCTAGATTAGATACAGATAACAGAAGGCAGACCAGATTCCAGGGTATGACGCAAAAAATGCTCTAAAGCTCCATGATCAAATATTCTGAGAAAATTATGCACATGCATTCTTCACCTTTAAAATAAGGCTATGACATTCACTGACATGAGAAACCCGTCCATCATTGGAATGATATTAAAATAAAACGAAGCTCTCATTACCGAAGCTCGCGCATTGTCGAGCAATTTCCGGTGCGCGCTCAACCTGTTCCCGCGCCGGTCAGAACCGGATCCCATGCGAGACAGAACATGTTTGTTATGGGAACTTTACCATGCATCACTATACAGAGAATTGTAGGAAATGTTTTATAGCTTTAATCTAGTGTAACTGTTTTTCATTGGGAGTTACCACTAGGTGGAAATACAGAGAAATGGCTGAGGATGACAGTTTTTTTGCCGTAGTACATTTGATATTCGTCTTGTACTTTGTTCCAGCAAATTTTTTAGAGATCGTGGTCTGGCTATTTTGCTTCTTCCACAATTAGCTATACACTTTTAATAAGATAAATATCTTTCTTCAAAGTATGCATCCTACCCATTTATCATACTAGCTTTGGAAAAAGCAAAAAAATAAGTATCGACAATTATTTTCTCATGCTGACTAATGAGTACCAAAAGAAAGGCACCTGTATAGTTAATGGCGTATTATTTAACATTGTTTGATATTCGAGCGACATTTTGAACACTTGGCACTCGGTACGTGAGGGTATTTGCAATGGTAATCAGATTCGATTTCATTTGAAGTTTGTCATTTTGTACACGTCATGTTATGACGGTGCACCCCTTGCATTAGTTCTTCAGAACAAATACATTAAAGAAAACATCGGGTATCATGTAGCTGGTCTATTCAATGTTTCCTGCAAGGGGTAAATGTAGGCTAGAAGTGCTGGAACCATTTTATTTAGGAATATGACTACTCCCTACTTGCACACCTAGCGGAAGAAATTAGGTAGCTACATAAGAATTCGATGAAATTAGTGAAGGTCTAGATTCTAGGTAGGTACTTTTTACAATTTACAGACTTGGCCATCAAGGGCTAACGTTATATGATTTTTTATCTTTTTTATGGCTCTTTTCATCTTCAGTCGCTCCATGTAAAATACGGTATTGGGCTAAATCCGGTAAGACTGGTAGCCAACCCCAACATAGTTAGGAAAAGGCTCGGGAATGATGATGAGGGCACTGTTCATCTTCTAATCGGTTGCTTACAACAAATGATTGTAAAAAATAATTTCAAAGCAAATATTTTTCTGTCTATAGTATGAATCATCTCGCTCTTAGAATAATAACATCGTGTATATTTAGACAGACATATCTCTTAAGCTGGGCAATTAGTGTCGACTTGGTTCTATATCAGATTATAGTCAAGGCAAACAAGTTTACATCGTAGCAATAAGATGTTAGCAAATGATGTTAAGGATCTTAAACCACAGGACATTTTGGATTGTATGTATACGTTTAAAATTGAAATATTTTTTTTTTAATAATTTGTAACATAACCTTCCTCAAATAATTTTTTTAACGTCGACTCGTTATCTCATGGCGCAGTCCTCCTATTGAGTCTGAAACTAGTCGATTGGTCCCAAAAATGCGCATGAGCAAATTCTCAAAATTCTTTTTAGAATATAAATCACAACAGCATAGTAAACTTGCTCTATTTATGTTAAAACATGGTTGCATTACTCCAAGTCAAGCTCGGTCGCACAGAATTAATTAACGGGCACCATTTTTGGGCGTTGATGCGTGACTCCAGTTTTCCTAGGTTGGCAACCCTTGGCGTCCGGTCCGACAAGTCGATCGGTCCTTGACCGCCACTATTCCTGCTTGCTTGGGAAACACTGCTTCTAATGCAAGCTGCAATAGTGCATTGTGTTTTTATTACCACTTTTGAGGGTATTTTTTGAGTTGAGGGATATTTTGAGGGTAGTATGTGGCTGATGTTAGATTTCAAAAAGTTTATTGTTACATAATTAGGACTTTCCAGCCAGGACACGGTTTGTGCGTTACGTGAAAAATGTAAGACCCAAGATAGAAAAGGAATTTGCCAGGTAAATAAAACATTTTATTATTAAGTATACCAAGACGTTACTGCAACTATGACACCAGTGTTTATCAGACTGTAAGTAAACACAAAATATACATTTATTACCTGTAGTAAATTAATTAAACAAAACCATGAGTAAACTGCTTGCAGTGATAGGACGAATAAGATACCATTCTAGGGTAATAAGTTACCTGAAGGCTAGTAACATTGTAGATCGGTGCGCGCGCAGTCTGCCGTGCGCCAGGTGAGTGAGCGCACGTAACGAACGCTTCCAAATTCAAAATTCGCTCGTCGAATCCCGCGCTCGATAACTTTTACTTTCTTTTTCTTTTATTACGTCACAATCGTGTTACGTTTTGTAATTGCCGGTCGTTTTGACGGAACTAGTGCTTTCGTAGTGGTGGTGAAGTTGTTCTCTTTTTAAAGTTTGTGTAAGTTTTATAATGGGATTGTAACTGGCTGGTGAAAGATAATGTAAGTTTTTTTTGTGTAGCTTTTTTTATGCTATTTTAATTTAAAAGTGCTAGTGTTACGAGATAGATTTTAAGTAACCGGTTCTGAAATCTAGTTTACGAACGAGTTTAATTACTTTAAACTTTAGAGTTTATTTAAATCACCACGTTTACCATTTATCTGGTTATACATAATTGTGGCGTAATATTTATTTCGTTGTTTACCTGAGTAAAGGGCGTTACTGAGCGTTTAATTTTATCGAGCTACTTAAATACTGGTTTATATTTAAGTCAACAATTTATTTTATTTGGTATTTAATCGTTTCCTGTTTCCAACATACCAAATTACTGTTCAAATTTTAAGAGTCTTAACGATTAGGCATGTATTGGGTTAAACTTTCCTTTAAGTACAATGAATATATGGGAGGGGGGGTGAGGGGGGAGGGGGAGGGAGGGGGGCTACCCCCCTGTACCACCCCCACCCCGCGGCGCCCCATGGTTATGGAGAAATTCATGATTACATTTTTGAGGTTAAGTTAGGGTATTTACAATGGCTATAAGGGAGGGGGGAGGGGGGGCTACCCCCCTGTACCATCCCCACCCCGCGGAGCCCCATGGTTATAGAGAAATCCATGGTTAAAGTTTTGAGGTTAGGATCGGTAAAAACACTAATGACGACAAAAATGTTTTTAATTAAAAATTACTTCTGGGTGGTTTAAAAAAAAAACAACCACGAAGGAGGTGGCGGGGTCTACGTTCGCTCGCTTCGCTCGCGAACATAGTCCCCGCTACCTCCTTCTAACCTAACCTATCCGAGTCGGGGTGCGCAAAAATTCCGAGCTCGCTTCGCTCGCTCCTGGACCAAGGAAGGCTAGCCTGTCAAGACAAGTCGACGGAGCCCCGCTTCGCGGGGCTCCTACTTTTGGGTGGTTTAAAAAAAAAAACCACGAAGGAGATGGCGGGATCTACGTTCGCTCGCTTCGCTCGCGAACATAGATCCCGCCACCTCCTTCTAACCTAACCTATCCGTGTCGGGGTGCGCAAAACTTCCGAGCTCGCTTCGCTCGCTCCTGGACCAAGGAAGGCTAATCTTATCACTAATGAGTATCGGTGGATAGATTGTTGATTATATCTGTCAATAAATAAAACAGAATGGCGTCGCTCCGCGTTCCGTTCCACAATGTCAAAAGATTATTGGTTATTTTAATTTAAAAAGTCAATGTAATTGCGCGTTTTTAGTGCGCATTAATTACGAACTAAGTTAATTTTTTTGATTTTTTATTTAGTGTCTAATTTACTATGCGTAAATATTATTTTATTTCAAGAAATAACATGATGAAATTTAATAAACATACCGACACCGTCAACAGGAACGTAAAACGTCAAATTTGACATCAACTATGGCGATATTTTATCAATTTCTAAGGAAACTTTAGAATTTTATATCTCGTAAACTGTGAGCCTCCGCAACTTAAAAATTTGTGAAAAGCCTTCTGATTATGAGTGCTATCTACAAAAAAAAAATGAACCTCCTACTCCAAACCCGTCAGTGGAAAGTTTATCCATGTATTGGAACCGTGATAATAAATAGTAGAAGTGATTCCAATACTTTTTGGTATTTTTAGTTAAATTTCCTAGTTCTTGTGTAATTAAATTCAGATTTAGTCCTGTAATAGACAGAAAGGTGTTCTGTTCGGTCGTGGCTTCGAGTTCCAAGTGATTCAAATATATTTTTTTACCACCTAATAATCGGGTATTAGATGTTTCTAAACTACCCTTGAGAAATAGCCACAAGCTTGTTTTGTAAACACTGACACAACTTTGTTGTCTGCCTCGTTGGCCTAGTGGCGCTAAGCGCGACTGCTACGCTAGAGGTCTTAGATTCGATTCCCGAGTCGACCAAGGTGTTATTGGGTTTTTCTATTAAATTCTCAGTAGCAGGACGGAGTTTGGATATGTGCCCGGTTAGTGGCAATAGGCTCACCCCCTATTACATGGGACCTAAACATATCGGCGACCTGTGGGAGGTGTACCAGTGTACACCCAGTACACTGGTACACCTCTGCCTACCCCTTCGGGGATACAGGCGTGATGATATTTTATGTTATGTTAGACTTTGTCATGAAGTTTTTTTACAATTTGTTTATAATGACATTACAAAAGTCCTAATGTAGGTACTTAGTCGTCAGTACTATTATTTGAAGCCTGGACTGTCTGCCTTTCTAATATCTATATGATAGTTCCTGTCCCTTTTGTTAGCTTGCGATAAGCTATTTTGCTATGATTGTTGCATGATGTAAGCATCGTAGTCCAAAGGTTAAAGTACGGGACTTTCAAGTATGAGATGGCGCATTCAAATCCTAGACCATGTTAATAACTGTCTGTGCTTTTAAAGATTTAAAAAACTAACTTGACTCTCAATTCTTTCGAATGGTCCATCCTAGGATCTGTCTAGGATGGAAGGATGGGATGGCAGTAACGTCTTTGACCTCTAGTGGAACAGATAAAATGCGCTATGTTGATTTTGTCAATGGCTATAGTTAGAGGTTTAATAACTATTTGAAAAAAAGTTCTGAGGCAACAAACATAAAAAAAACAGTCGAATTGAAAACCTCCTCCTTTTGGAAGTCGGTTAAAAAGCATAGGAACAACGATTTTAAACGAGCGTTTGTGCCTAAACATAATAAACATAAAAATGCGGGAACCGAACTCGCAAACTTTGGCAGAATGGTGACTGGCCTGGTGTCACATTAAAAGGTTTATAAAAATAATAACTACTTAATGAAGAATGTTAAAGACAGCTATAATATAAATACACAGGAGCAGACGGTTTTTGGGCCTGAAAATGGAGGACGAATGAATGGTGATGGATTCCGTTTAAACAAGGATACTATAGCTTTGTCTGAAAATATACCAGAGACACATAGAACTTTAGGAGGTAAACGAGAAATGCGTTATTTATAGCACAAGTTAGACAAAACACCAACAGCAGAATTGCATAGTGATATCATAACAATATAAATAAATATACCTAGGTAATATTACAATATGACAACTATTATGTAAAGTCACGTTGCAAGTGCTATTTTGTAATAAATCTTCGCTAAAAACAGCTGAGACTTTAGCAATGTTATTTCAAGAATTTGATGTAATGTTAAAACCTAATGCTGAAATTATGTAAATGACGCGTTCATTTAACAAATAGTTAACCTAGTTTTCGATGCTGTTTTGTTTTAAATAATAAATTTAAATAATAACATAGGTTGTGCTTGCATGCCTAGGGTCGTCTACCCCATCAAAATGTCGATCGCTAATGAAATACATTTTAAAGTTTTATAGTTTTGTGGGTGGTTGTATGTAACAAGTGGTCTTTAATACCTATTTACATAAAAAAACTAAATAATGTCCTTCATGTAAATATTTTCTAAGTTATTGTTGACTAATGATATTGACCTCAACTGATAAGTCAGACCATTGTACAAAATGTATGTTTGAACAACTGGTGAACACAACTACAATAAATTATTGAACAAATGGTGCAATTTGGTATAAAAACCACAAATAAATCTATCCGTGTTAAAAGTGAAAAAAGGAATGTGAAATAGAACTTACAAAAAAACTGGTTAGTAGGCTCTTGCCAAACCGTGGACTAGTAAGTTAGTGTCTTTTGTTATCCTTATTGTAAGGAGGAGTAGAAATGTTTCGATCTTCTTACGGTCCATGTCAGGATAGAGACCTTCCCCAAATTCTGTACAAGCATGCATGTCCAATTTTTTTTTAATGTATGAAAATACTAAATTTCAAAATTATGCTAGTAAGTAATTTGCATTAATTTGTAAGGCATTCAGTTAGACAAAGTCTACTCGTAACTACAAAGTAACGGAGAAAACAGTTGTTTCTAATATGTAAATGAGTTATTCTTGGCCAGTTATACGCAGAGAGTATTCTAAAAATGTTTGCGTACATTGAGTATGCATGGTATGACTTGCTCAAGTCCAAATGCTAAATATCGTAGATTGCTAATATACGGAAGTTGTTAATATTTGTTTCTTTAACTTATACAGTACCCGTCATAATCATGATATTAGGTTTCAAGATTGAAATGAATCGTGTCTCTGGCTACACTGAAGAAAGGACACACAACAGCGTTTATTTCCTCCGAGTGGTGGCAGATCGTTTATTGCTAACACACTTAAGTATTTAATTTTTTTTCCAAACCTATTACATTACATTAACCTAGTCATACAGGGTGTTACCGAAACGGTACCTATATAAATCCAAAAGGAGTGAAGAGGACTTCTGGCATAAAAGAAGTTTACAAAATTTCAGATCAAACCGAGTTGAATAAATAATTGATACTCAATTTTTCACATCCATCATTTGACTCCTTTTTTCTGTAATTGTCCCATTACTTTGCTTATATCCTCACAATAGCATGATTCTTTCCGGTGAGTTACATAATATGGCTAATCTATCACATTGGGCACGCCAGTGTTTCCTAGTACACCACAGCATACCTAACTTAGTCTAAAGCCTTTCCTGGTATATTATAGTATGCATAACATAACCAGTATACTATAACGTAAATTTATAGGACGTTCTTATAACACTATCTGTTGTAACTTGACACCTTAAACAGACAGATACAGCATTTGCATTAACTGCTAAATTAAGTGTTGCTCTGGAGAATAAGACTAGCAATCATACAGTAATGGTTTCTTAGGTTTACGCGAATGTTAGACATTGAAATAAAACTACTTTTTACGGATTTTTTCGCGGTTTAATTTAAGATTTAGGTCCCGACGTTTCGACACCCTTTCGAAATCCGTAAAAAGTAGTTTTATTCAAACATTCAAAAACAAAAAATTTACTGAATACGTTCTATCTATTACATTATGGTATTGTTGTAACTTGTAATATAGTCGGTTTTTACCCAGTGATGTAAACAATACACAAGACGGAAAACACGTGCCTGATCACTTGTCTTTTCCTTTACACGTTGTTTTCGGTACTCATAGTGTAGTAAATACCGAGTGTTTACGATAACATTATGAGTACATTACATCTGTTATCAGTTACCTAGCAGGCTCATCTAGTGATAGCTAAGAAACATCGCCTTCAATATGTGACATATTTGAGAAGATTAGATTCCAGGATTATGTAATGATGTTTTGAAGTCTTCCGATGGATTGGAGAATTTGGAGATCTCAGTTCTCAATTAAAGTAAAATTAATTTTTACGAATTTTATCGCGTTGTTACGGAAAACGTCAGGAACTAAAACCTAAATACATACAGCGATAAAATCAACAAGCAGTTTTAATTCAATGTCTAACATTCGGAACTCCTGAAAGCAAAATCCATATTTCTTCGTTCCTTGTCTTATAAAAGCTATAAATCAAATGTTCTAATTGAATCTAAAATAGCTCTAATTGAGATATAATTATTGCTTTGTCTGTTTGAAGTGATAGATGCAGGATGCTATTTCTCTGACGTACAAATTGATAAGTTGCCTCGAGTTGTAGACACAAATTGTAATTGTTGTAGTGTTGATAACACTGATTACTTACTCCTAATGAGTTCGCCGGCTTTCCTTATCTGTTCATTATAAACAGCTTCATTATAACGTGTGTAAATTAGAACTAGTGACGCCATGTTTGATTGAAATAGTCGAAGAAGAACCAAGTTTAGAAAGTCAAAGTTAATTAAAAATTTCGTTTAGCTTTCCTAGATGAAGTCACATTTTGCTAAGTACTGCTAGGTTTTCGTTCTCTGCAATACTGTATATAAACTGTTATACATATTTACTCTTGTTTGTGCATTAGGTCGAACTTGCACCTACTCGCTCTTTTGCATACGAAATCGATTTATAAATAACTGGGCCACTACGGCATAGTTTTAATCGTTGTTCCAATTAGCTTTAATATAGGAGCATTAAGTCTTGGAACTCGATGTTGAAATGTTACTGTTTAAGACGCGTGTATTTAAATGACAATCCTTTTTTAGGAGGAACCTCTTAATAAACAAATTAGGAAGCGGTGGAATATATACATAGTATTTCAAAGTTTTTTGCTTGCCGCCTTGTGCATGAATATGCAAAGGTTAGTCAGAGGTATGATAAAGGAGGCTGATGCGAGGTACTACACCTGCTTCTTGTAATATATGTATTATATTGCTAATTTATGGGGAAAATGTCTGTTGCTATAATTAAGTTGCATTTTTTCATACTATTCTTGTCCATTTGGGCGTGTTTCAGAAGACATTAAGTTATAAGATAATTTTTACGATACTACACTACATACTTAAAAGAATCATCAGGATCCCTTCGTTTCTATCCAGAAATATGAATAAAGTTCAGTGACGAAGGAGTAACCTATACGCCATCAAAATGATTTCTCTAAAAACTCATAAACCAAGCTAAGAATTAAACAGACGAGAATCCAATGTAATCAAAAATGATTTCTAGAGAAAATTCTCTAAATGACTTTAAAAACTCAACAAATCAATACGAGTGTTGATTTTGGAGAAAGCGTGAATAATGAGCGTCGATAAGTTGCCGGCTGATGACTGTTTACTGTTGACTGTTGTCGGCTGATGTTTGAGTGAAGAGAATCGATGTCACGCGTCGCTGCAGGGCGAGGCGCGGCGTCTGCTGATAGCGAAACTCCTCGGTATAGTGGCATGCTTTGTTTTGACACGTGTAACTGTTGAGGAATATGAAGGAACCGCCGAGTTTTCACGTTTTTGGTGCGTATGTATTTTCATAGTGACTAGACAGAGAGGTGCTGTTAGATAGCAGACCAATCGTCTTCTTATTCAAGGAAACTGTGTGCTAAAGCCAGTACTGCTGTTGTAAAATCTGAGATGTTTATTGCAGCATGTAAAATATTATATCTGTAAAAGTGCATAAATAGTGGTTTCCCAAACGTGAAAGATTATAGTCTAGTTTTTTGCTGACATAGCAGTCAACGAAAAATTCTGCTGGAGTGACAAACTAGCTCACAAATGTTCTAAAAAACTGTATCATATATTTTGCTCTTTTATGAACCGTACCATACAACAAAACAACATAATTTATTTTTGTTTACATCATAATACATTTGATCTGATATCATCTCATTGGGGAAAAACCACTAAACAAGGGGACAATAACTCAAAATTAGCCTAGTCAAGGAAAATATAAACATTGCCTAATCCAAAAATAAATGGTTGCATAACAAACGACAGGTGCGTTTTGTTAGCTCACTGACACAGAACCGGATCGATATGACGTTGCGTAGAAAGGCGTGCGCCCGCGCACCCAATATGATGTCGGTTGAGTCACGTAGGGTTGACACGCACGGTGCACTGGCAACTTAATTGTTTATGCCTGATGAGTTATTGATTTGGGGAAATAGGAAGGGAGACGTGACATTTTGGTGTATTGGTAGAAATGAAGTCATTAATATTCTCAGTTTGTTGATTATCTGAAAATCGTTTGTTCATACAAAGATATGAGATGGATGGGTTCTTTAAATTACGTTCATGTAGTAGTGGGTCGTAAAAAGAATTCTCTTTTACGAGTAGTTTTGTATTTTCATGTTTAATGCTTTAATTTCTAAGCAATATATTTTTTGCGACCGAGCACAGGCACTTAACTAAAGTTGTGTGTGTTTCAGGTACGGACGTAGGTTCTGTTCTAAGTTAATCAGTATATTCTAGTAATACTAACTCATCTGTAACTAATGCATCGGAAAATTATACAATAAACTTCATTAAGCAAATCCAGCGTCCATAATGTGTTTAGCAATTTTTCCACTTCCGTGATTACTGGAAAGTGTGTCGGCAAGTATGATCGAAGCAAATATTTTGTAAATGAGGAATCCAGAGCTCTTTGTCGTTTCTAGATACATTTTTTTGTCATGACTAGGAACAGTATAATCATTACACATATATATCTAAAAAAACCGACTTAATTGTAACTTAAATATGGGTTTACCTCTGAAGTACACAACCATGTTTCGATCACAATAGTCTTTTCAAAATCGATGGAAGACGAATCGAAGGACCTATTCCCATTAAATAATTGTCGTATTGAGAACCTCCACATTTTAAAGTTGTGTAAAAAGATTGGTTTTGCACATTAAATACGGTCTGGTGTAACATGATAAACTAGTGACATTTCAGTCAACTGATTCAAGCACACGGCTGGCTATAGGCCACACAAAACTTGTCGGAAAATTAAATGTAATGATTCCACTTTTATTAATTATTGTAACATAGGTAGGTAGATATCGACCAATATTTGTACAGCATTCAAATAATTTAGTTCAAATAATTTACCAACTCAGTGTTCGGATACTGTGTTACCAAATAAAATAGATTGTGGAGAACAGACAGGTATAATACGGTATTCAGCAATCCGGTAAAACGGAAAGTTGACCCCAACTTGGTTTGGGAAAGGGGCTAGATAGATGATAATTTTACCCACTAAAGATTGTAACTTCGCCATATTGTAAAATCACGTAAAACACACTGTGACGTGAAGATCCAAAGAGGAATAACAGCTTCTATGCTCATGGAAGCGTAGTAAGGCCTTGGACCACATACAGTAGCACATACAGCCCTGCGAGCATGGCTAGCGATGCGTCTATTCCCATGACGTACCATTGTCGCATTGTGTGTAGTTTTCAAACGCCGCTTTTTATAGAGGCTCCCATTGTGACTCCTCAATTGTAGATACTTTACACGTGTTTATGTCTACACTGACACAGATATGTTATGGACCATTATGGGAATGTTTGGTGATCATTTTAGGAACTATAACTTTTTAAGCTCCCAAATTGTTAGTTGTTATTTTAATTAGACACTGGATTTAAAAATGTATTTTAGTTAGTCTTGGACGATAGTACTGCCTACTATGTTACCGACACTTGCTATTGCTGGATTTTACATAGGATTTTTTTTTAAATAGGTATTTTATATGAATTTAAATATAAATCAACCCTTGAAATTTTCATCATTTGTACAACTTTTGGATAATGGTCTGTACTTCCTTATACTCTTACAACATTAAAATTTTTCCCTTCTCAAAATATCTGCTAGATCTTTTCTTTGTAAAAATGTGAAACATTATGGATTTGTGCTGTAACTCTGTTTACCTTTGTCCACAGTTCACGATGTCGTCGGAGGCGTCCGGGGGCTGCGTGAACAAGGCGTTCGAGGCCGCCGACGACGGCTTCCACACTATCGACCTCAGGAACAACAGGCAGGATGACCACAGGACACAGGTAATAAGAGCAACTTATAATTGAAGCTAGCCTGAACGCGCTTACACGTGCTTAAAGTTAAGAACTGTGGTGCTACTCATTTACATAGTAGTTTAGGTCGTCTGAAATAACTTGATGTAATTTAAGCCGCCAATAACAATTTTCATATAAGTAAATAACCGCAAACAACAATATTGAATGTACCTACATAATATACTTGGAAACACACTTACACACGTCTTATAAGATGTTTGCGAAATAAATGGGAGTACTTTAAAACGTAAACGAGTAGAAGAAGTAGCTCTCGCCAACCATCCTCGATTTCCCTCCAAAAGCCATAAATATGGCGCGAATTTCATTATGTTCCAAATTCAAATTAAAGTCACGTCAAGTTCGCACGTGCGCAGTACTACGCCGGAGTACAGATTAAAAACTAGAGTGCTCTCTACTTTAACTCAAGGAGGTTAAATTAATTCGTTAGAGTCTATACTTCCGTTCCATATTAAGGCCGTCCCTAACGAGTTTTTAGTACATTGAGTAATTACATTTTATTCATTTGTAAGAGTTTCACAAAAATTCCGCTATTATGGAAAGGTGACCTTAAAATACATTATCACGAACTAAATATAAAAAAATAGAACTATATACCGGATGTTCTGACTCAAAACAAAACAAACATAATCTGTAAATCGCCTTATTAAAATTTTAGTTACTGTTCTATCCTAGCTTTCAAGTTGTATAACTCCTCTATCTCTCAGTTTTAGACCAAAGTTCCATAACCGTCATCTCATTTCTCCAATCATTCACTTAATCTTAAAGCCACCATCCATCTACAAACCCAGCATATACTACGATCCCTGTTTATAACCGGTGGTGTGTCGGGCTAGCCCTCAGTGTGCCGCGTGGGGTCGTGCCGCCCGCCCAGTGTCAGAGCGCGCTCCGTCGCGACCAAACTTTTACGAGATACGATACTAGCGAGGAATGGTTTAAGTAAGGACTGAGGTTCCGAGACTGGTGATTGAAAATGGTAATTTTATCAGCTATTTATATTTAAATTAGTTTTTTTTTAATTCTATAAAAGGGATATGGGTAAGAGAAGCACTTCTTGTGACATAAATTCTTGCTGCATTTTAGTTAAATTTATGGTGATTTTTGTCTTATTGCAAACAAATCTGGGCAGAAAAATAATTCCACATATGACATAAGGTAACTCTGGGTGTTTTGGAAAAACTTTTTAAAACAAGCCCAAGTCTTTCCACTTAATAACGTCTGGATTTTTTATACTGTTCTGATAATAATTTTATATGCTCGCAAATCTCAAATCCTATGTTACTTATTTGTAATAAAGGAATAAATGTATCAAAAATTGCATAATAATATTATGGTGGCCTGTGAGGTAAAAATACCATCCCCTAAAATATAGTTACATAAGTTCACGCATAAGAATTGCGTGTTCACGATGCCCTCAACCTTGGGCACCGCAGTCGCTGAGAGAGCACGCAACTTCCTATTTACATACCCTTTATCATTTGTATCGAGAATCCGATAATACATGCATTAATATTACAAATAAATACGACTGAAACACTGCAATTATAATTGTGATAAAAGTTAATCTTACAGGTAGTTCAATCGGTAACAGGTATTAAGAATATTGTCAGGATCTAACTTAAAAAAAATGTACTATGTACATTTCTTACGTCTCATATAAATTAAACTCTGTCTTTTCTTCTAGCTTGAAAACACATTTAAAGTTTAGCTTTCTTCTGTGTTATTTAATTGGAGAACGAACAGATATTTTGCTTAAAGATTTGATCCTCTATATTTTACATATCAATTATTTTTCTTCCGTCTTACATGGGCAAAAATCCTAAATCCAGTAATCGATAACATTAATTACATTTACAAAAAGTTATACATGTCCATTGTTCATACAGAATACGCCACTAGAATTGCATCCAAGCGAGCTATGTATAGTCTTAGGTAATAAATAAATTACATCATTTGTTTATCAACTTTATATGCACATATCTTACATGTAAACTATGTAAAGATATTATGAGATACAAGTAACAAATCACAGTGACTAGAATACACTACTACGTTCTATAAATATCGGTTGATGTGATAATTCATTCCGCATTTAGACAAACATTCAAAATATTAAAATCGGTGTTACGTTTGTGGAGTTCAAAAATACTAAAATATTAATTGCGTAAACATTTTGGTCAAGGACATAAATTAACATTTCAACTCGATTTCAATATGAAAAAGCTTTCGAAATTCGAAAGACCACATTATTTTTACGATTACTGACACATTTTGCATTGAAACATTTAACTGAGAATACCTTACTTGAAAACTTTAAATAGGATTTTTGTCTTGTCATATTATGACATTAACCGTAAGGAGATAAACTTCAGTAGACATTTTTTTCGGGTCCTCCTTTCATTTTAAACTTACTAAAAGGTCTTCTAGGTTTCTCCAATCTCTCAAGTACTCTCTCTCAAGACTCTTTAATAGATTTTTTATTTTTGATATTTTTGCAGATGATAGGTTTTCACTCTGTTAATTAATGTTTTTGCGAAAGTAAGCAGTAATTATCGCTTAGAAAACACATGATTGGTGCCGTCGTAAACGCTGTTATTAACGAGCCCATATATGGTCTATGTAAATGAGAATATCTTAGGTGGACGACCCATAATCGACAAAGTGATTTCCAGCTATATACAAATATTTTGTTATGACAGAATTTAAAATGTAAATTAGAGATAAATCTATTGAATAAAACGATTCGTATCTAAAAACCTTTTAGATGAATTGTTTACTCAAATCCATGTCGCGTTTCAAAAACATTATCTAATCTAGTGTCTAGTGCTTAAAATTATGATCTAAGGAACTAAATTCCTCATTCACGGAGTGTTTCGACCTGACAGACCTTGAAATCTGTGCGCTGAGGTATTGACCTAGCCTGTAAAGCCTACAATTACCTTGTCAACTGGACAAGACGTGGCCCTTATCGCTTATTTATTGGGGTCACTTACCTCAAAGCCTAGATTTATTCTGATAGTAAAAAAAACTGATTTCTTACCGTTTATAATAATCACCGTGTTAGGTTCTGAAATATCAAGAAGTAATGAATTATAACTTAACTATACAGGGTTATTGTACTCAGAGACTTATATAAGGTTAAGGCCAATCAAATTATATTTTAACATAATTACTTATTTTAAATTAAGTTATTTTATAAAGATGGTAATCTGACATTTCTACCGCAGCGCTTGTTACCATAAACCGGACAAATGTTACGTACAAGACTTATATAAAAATAGATCAATTAACGAAATCATTTGGATATACACGACAATATGCTTTTCATTTAAACTACAGCATGAAGTCGTGACCAGGTGAATCAGAATCAAATCATGACTGATAGATAAATACCAAGTCATTACGATTATCTTTATATATATAATTCTTCTGTGAGTGTGTATATCACTGAACTTCTCTCAAACGACTGGACAGATTTTGATGAAATTTTTTGTGTGTGTTCAAGGGGATCTGGGAATGGTTTAGATTCACAATTTTGTCCGCTGGACAATGATTTTTTAATTAATTTTTAATTTATTAGTAGTTGTTCATTTTGGAATGTTTTACATTGGATCCGACAGACAGCGCTACCATCGCAGTGTCAAATTTTAAATAATATTCGTATTTTAATTTTAGTCTGTCCCGACAGCTAGCGCTGCGATCAATAAAAAAAAAGTTTTGTTATCATTGTGTTATTGTAGACCATGTAGACAGGACAACGTCTGTCGGGTCCGCTAGTATACATATATACCAAGTCATTACTGACTCACTTTCTTAGCTTCTAATTGCTCTCTCTTTAATATGTTTGATCATAATGTGAGGCACTAGCTTGTACCCGTAACTTTCACTGTGCCAATACAAATACGGCCTACGAACAACTTATTCTCTTACAAACTTTAAAAGCCTTATTATTTGTCGTTAAATTAATTTTGTAATACGTTACGTAATGTACTTACTTGTATGTTCAATAATTGCATAATTGACAAATCCTTACGAGAATTTGTGTCAGGTCAAATTATTTAATTTTTTTTTCTGTTTTCTTTGACTCTACAGCATCCACGTCAATTGTAACAAGCTTACATCTTTACTTCATTCCTATCTCCCAACTTATATACCACTACATCAAGGTATATTTTTGGTTAACATCCCTTAGCAACCCACTGTTACCAAGTTATCACACTTACATCAATCATAACCTCATGTAAAGTACACTCGAGTTAAAGCCGCCCATTCTTCGCCAATATCACCAGGAATGACCCCTCTGGCATAAGGACCACAAAGCACAGGATGTGAGCTGTTGTGATACATATTGTTGGTCTATGAGCCCATTGTGGGCTTGTATGGGCCTGTATGGGACCATTTAGTGCCATTCAGAGCTCACACGTGACGTCTTAATGGAGAGGACTGATTTTGTATGAACGCTGAAACAGATTAGCTTTTTGATTTGAATTAAAATGGCGTGGGTTCAATGTCGAGATTCTTTTATTTTGGTTATGTTTTTGTAAACGATATGCACGAGGTACATACTTGCACTAGGCTTCTGAGCTATAGAAAGAAACTTCTCAATATACAAAATGTCACCAATATATAGCCGTGCAAATATATATATAAGTCCGGTGAAGCATTTAAAGCCTGCGCTCAGGCAAACTACAAAGATCTCTAACAAAAATGTATAGGAATACAGATAAAATAAATAGTTTGTCATTTGTACAGTGAGCTAGTGCGGTGCAATGAACTTGAAAATTATTTAATTAAATATGACTTTGTTGGATTATTGTAGAGGAATGATTCAAGCCAATCTCCGCACTTCTGTAATTCGGATACACCCACTGCGTCCCGTTCGCTTTTTGTATTTTAGTTTAGCATACAAGAATTTTAACTAAGCAAATCAACGTATTTTGCTTCTGATTTTCGATTAATATTTATTTTTCATACTTATATTTCAATTTAAAGGATTTTTTTGCCGTGAAATAATGGGCAAGTAAGGAATATTGAAAATCTTCCATGTTTAAAGGGTTTCAAAATATTCTATGTTTGTAAAAATAAGAAGCTAAACTACTTAAACTTGCTTTATTAGTTTCATTAATCTTTTTTTCTTGTCAAACTAATCGTGGCGGAAGTATTATATTGTCCAAATATTAATTTAATGGGACAAGTGGATCAAACAGTAATATAATGGGCGTATAAAATAAATCACTTTGATTAGTTCAAGTAACTTACATCTTGGTTTAAATCTTACGTTGCAGTGGGTGTTTCCGATTCAAGACCAAATCATTGGACAGAATAATTTATGTGTTTAATGTCTCATGCATTACTTCATAGCATTTGATAAATAAACTGAGATTTATTTAAATTCGTCGTAATGGGTCGGCTTTATGATTCAACTTTTTTTAATTGATCTGTATCATTAATTTAATTTCTTAGTTCAAGCATTTTGATAGATTCAGGTAGCAGTTGTAAACTATTTTTTGTAGCTATATCTTTCCATCATGACATAATTAAAATCAATTTTAGTTTATTAAATGTACCTACTAGAACTATCTATGCCTTCTATGACTAAAATCTTACCTTCACAGTTGTTAAAAATATGTTATATCAACTCAAAATTGTATACTCCTGTGATTGCTGAACTTGGGAGTAGTCTATGTCCAGCATGCCCTAAATGGCTATGATTTAATTCATTGATTGATGTAATCCTTGTTTGTGGCAGGCCTCGACGGAAGCAGTCCCCTCGTCCCCGAAGCGGGCAGTCCTGGATGAGGAGCAGTCGCTCAAGTGCGGCTGGGGCGTGTTCCGGCCCTCCTGGCTGCAGCGGTTCAGGACCGCCAAGTGGGCGCTGTTCTGGCTCTGCTGGGCCGGCGCTATACAGGGTGAGTCCTTTTAAGAGTTTTTCTGTGGTATCGTAACTACAAAAGGAATAGACCGATCGTAATGCGGTTTTTCTTTAATGTTTGAAAGATGAAGTGATTGATTAGTTCTTAGCTATAATTTATTTTTGTTTTTTTAAATGATATCAGTATTTTCTTGAAATTTTCGGGGGTGTTTTAAATTGAATTGATAGATGTTAACAATTACTTGAGGATTAGTCAGAGGTGTTCTTACCAGAACAGTACCTAGTACCTAGTGGTTAGAACATTCGTAGACTTTGGTATGAACCAAAGTAATCCAAAAGTTATTAAAATCAGTTACACGAGTACACGGAACAGTTTTCGTGCTCAGTATTCGTAAAGAGGAAAGGTAACATGACGTCAGATCTTTACTAGATATCATTTATGCGTCATTGTTAAATAACAATACATATTTTGATGTAGCTCTCATTTTGGTCAACGCACGGTGCGTGCCCATTTAGTTTGATCGCTCTTTGTTTCGAAAACTTATATCTATTAAGCGTACGGTATTGTGTCTTAATACATGTAAGAGATTTAATTTTGTTAGTAGGATGTTTAACACTTTGTGGTAAATACGACCTACTAACTAAACTTTGGCCTTGCTGAAATGAAGCAATAAATTTTGAGGCATTCCCGCTGATGCCTAACATTATTTCTTTAAACTTAATTAAGTATCGGTGATTATTTCCAAACTTATGATTGGTTTAATTATTAAGATTTACCTGTAAGATATTTTTGTGGGTGACCCACAATATGTTCTGAGAAATTAAACGTTTTCAAACACAGTTTATGAAGTCTTACGATCTGAATATAATATTTTACATAACCCACAAACAGGCCCATTTATTTGTATTTCATCGACGGCCGTGACAAACGCGTGCAGATTGCATCTCTGTGTTACGCAGCAATGGTTGTGTAATGTTTACTCGACTTTCCTTATGAATGATTGATGCATGTCGCATAATAAAAATATGTTTATGCAGGTGAAAATTTGCATGCGTTATGATATGACTAAGAATATGCAAGTTATAGTATCTAATCGTCTAAATATACAGTTTTATTCAGAATACATAGTGTTACCGAAAGGGTATATCTATCCAAAAGGGGTGAAGAGTGCATCTGAGATAGAGTCAGATTACAAAATATCAGCTCACAAAAAGTTAATTTCATAATTATCTTTAATTTTATATTCAAAAATCTTTTTAATTGTACCTTAGATCTAATGAAACAATCATTATAATTACACACTGCATCTGCTACTACATGCAAATAGTCATACCAAATAACAGAGGCGAGTAATATCGAACGCCTTGAAGACACGCATATTGTAATAATGAGAAATTGTGTTACGATCACACACTTTCCATATGAAATTGGCTTCCGACATGAAACTGTGCCACAGAGTAAAAAACTCTGAGTTTGTAAACACAATAGTCAACGTGTAGGGTTCCGTAGATCTTCTCTTTTTTCTAGGCTATGTATATACTGTACTATTGTTAAGTAAGACTTTGTTACATTGCAAGGAAAAATATATTTTTAGTCAAAATGGGATGGACATAACCCATAGAGCACCGCATGGTGGCTTTTTGTAAATTTTCAACTTGAAGAAAACTTACTGGAGACGTTTTGCCGTTTATTTTATTTGCATATTTACTAGTATTTACATCCGGAGCACTTGACTTGGGCGTAAAATAACTGAAAACAATTGCAGCCTGGCCAAACATAGCGTCACTAGTTTATCTTGTAGTACGAGGTATCCTAATTAGAAGTAAAAGTTATTTACCTAGTTAGCCGCATTATGCATAATAATATAATTGCTCTACAGTCACGTAAACCTTTTATATCTGTTGTATATTTTCCTTCGATTACACGACAGAACTTTAAGATATTAAGTTATGCTAAAAAGCAGCTAGATATTTTCCATTTTCATACCTAGGATTTGATTAAGTAAATAAATCAGCACCAAATCTCAGATAGGGCACAGTATAGACTCTTAAAAAAAAAACATTTTTGCCAACTTATTGAAAACGAAAATGGAAACGTTCGAAAACAAAGATCATCTTACAAAAACAGTGAATTCGTACAAGTAATGGAGCATAACCACACAACTGTAATCGTATTACCCACTTCGCTGACTCTTAACGAAAACACTTAAGTTCCACAGGAAGCCTTTGTTTAACCCCAAACAAACAGGAAAAGGGTTAATGAAATAATAAAATACATTAATTAATATAAAAAACACGCCGACCACTGGGGCCGGATAACTAGATTTATAAGGCGATTCTCCCACAAAATTAAGTAGGTGTAAGCGATGAGCGGCGGCGAGCCTTAAAAATGCTGTTTTTAGAAATGTTGCACAAGAAAAACTTCATACATTTATGAACTGTCATTGATAGTATTTAAAACATAAAAAAATATTTAGCGGATCTACTGCAAAAGTAAACATGTAATGATTACAATCATAATTTGCGTAAGTCATTGTTCTGAGGTCAAATGTTTTTGAAGCTTTAGAAATCTAGAATATTATCCCTACCTAATACCCAATAATCTCACTTACAGAACAGAAATTCGAATTACTTGATTAGTGAGACGCATAGGCTAAGTATGAACTATTTGATGCTGATCCAAGCGATCGCTTATGACATGCACCAGCAGAAAACAGTGAAAACACTCTGTAGTCATTCCGCGGATAAAAGGTTAAAAGCCAGGTGGAATGACTACCTGAAAAGTGTTAATATTTTGCATTGGCCTCTCTGGGCCCTAATGGAAAAAGTAAGGTAGTCTACTTTCCTCCCACACCGATTAACGGGAGGCTTTTAAAAATCCTTTCAATATTTTCAAGCAGATTCCGACTAAGCTTAAAAACAAGGGGTTTTGTGGTTTGTTTTTACATTGAATGGTAGTTATGACGATAGGAGCCTCCATAATATAAGTGACCTTCCGTTTTTTTTTTAATTTATCGAACTGTTCAAACGCATAGTCTATAAAAGTATTGTTCCGTGCCCTACAGGGTCCAGATCGTACTGAACCTTTAATGTAACCACCACCTCAATGTAAAATATGGAGTGCAATAAATAATAAGTACTGAAAAAAAAAATCCAATTGTCAATTCAAGCATATGTAGACATCGATATTTTTATTGCACAAACAGTGTTAAAGAAAAAACATGCTTTATAATTTGGTTACACTCTGAAAAATCATATGACAACCATTGCCACACAAATCTCTTATTAACGCTCGAGCCAAATAATCACAATCATTTTTATTAAAATAAAATCGAAATAAAGTAGCAGCAAGTAATTATTATAGCACTATACCACACAACTCCGTGTTTGACTTGTATTGATTGACACACATCGGACATAAACACTCGGAGCACGACACCTTTGTCCAGCACAGGTCAGTTGGACTGAAACACTAGATTTTATCGAAATTAGTATGCATAGGTAATACACGGAGCGATACAATCGGAATACACATGAACATATATTGCTGTCCTAGTAATTATAGAAAATATTTATTGCGTTTGTAATATCGATATTTTCAACCGACTTTAAAAAGAAGAGGATCTCAATTCGTGTCTATGATTCTTTCAAAATATTATTTTCATCGGTAGGGCATTATATACCTCACAGGCGGTCCTTAGTGTCATCGAAAGCAATTAAGTAGTATTTTTTAAATTCAAGTCTGTTTTTTTTCTTTTATGTCTATAATAAATTAATTCATCGTCTTTTTCAAAACATTAAGAACCGAGTTATGGTTTCTACCGTTCTCGCAGAAGCAACGACTTGAACATTCTATAAAAACACGTAGGGTAGGTAAAAAGTTTTATAAACAAAAGCAACAGCATTCGAAAGCCATTACGCGGGAACACGACTCCACCATGCTATAGTAACAAAGATCTACGCCACTGGATACGCTTATTGTTTTGAACAGGTTTTTGGAAACCGCCAAAAAAGGCCTATATAGTTCAGGGTCGGACTCCACCTGAGACGAGCGGAACGGAGAAGCTTTTTCAATAACCCAACATTAATTAATTAATTATGATTGGCCTGTTGGTCTACTGGCTAGTGACCCTGACTGCTATACCAGAGGTCGTGGTTTCGATTCCCACCCAGGACAAGTGTTTGTGTGATGAGCACGATCATTTGTTCCGTGTCTGGGGGTTTATCCATAATATGTATGTATTTAGAAATATATAAGTATGTTTATCAGTTGCCTGGTTGCCATAACACAAGCTCTGCTTAGCTTGGGATCAGATAACCGTGTGCGAGTAGTCCCGGAATATGGCCTTGCACTTCTTCTCGTCTCAGTTTTGGTGGAGTCCGGCCCTAACAGTCCCTACAGTGGACATAATAGAATGGTCAGGTAAATTAGATGACAATAGAATGTAATAAAATGTGGGAAAAAAAATGGGGGAAAAGCTACGGCTACAATTTTCAGCGAGCCTTTATCCTCCAAAAAAGAGCAATACGTACAATTGTCAGAATCCCACAAAGACAAAGCTGTCGATCTCATTTTAAACGTTTAAATATTTTAACACTGCCCAGCTTATACATACTTGTGTTGTTAGTTAATTTTAAGAAATATATCTACGAATATGAGTCTGGGGAAGAAAGAATAATGAGGGACAATACTCGGAGAAAGGATTTTAAAAATAGAGTAATACCAAATTTTAACATTGTTAAGCATAGCCCTCATTACCAAGCTGTACAATTATTTAATAGACTGCCAGCAGACTTGAAAATTTTGTTATACACTAGCTCTTTTAAGGCTAAGCTCAGAGAATTTCTGTTGGACAGAAACTTGTACTCAATAGATGAACTGTAAATTAATCTAGTTAAGTTTTGTAAATTTTTGATTTTTTATGTATTATGACATTTGTATTGTTATCTGTGTCTGTTCAATTTAGAATTTATATTAATGTTATAATTTTATTATGTGTAAAATGTATCAAATACAATGTAAATTGTTCCTGATAAATAAATAAATAAATAAAATCCCTTCAGTTTGTTTAGAGGTGTCACTGACCCATACAGACAGTTATAAGTATTATTAATAGTATTATTATCATCATTCTAATGTTGTATGGAAGATGAGGCTATTTATTTTCTGTGTACATTTTCATTTTATTACCGATCATTCATATATGTCGAACTGTCAATCTTTGTACATTTGTTATGTTAGGAAAGTAAGGTCCATAGGTTTTTTTCATTTTGTTTTGATAGAGAAAATATGCTGCCTTATTTTTTTGTTTAATATAATTAACGTAACGCATTCGCAAAGAACTTCGAAATATAATTAAAATAAGTGAAATCCCATCCAGATTAACTAAATCCGTGTAAAAAACTTAGTTCCCATAAATCTGCATTAAGTTTTGCGTGGCGGTGTGCGCGAGGAGTTATGGCGCGCCAGTATCGCCAACAGGTGTACACTGCTACTTTTTATACTACAGAGATATATGGGATCATATACTAAGTACCTTTAAGATGATTTCTATGATATTTTATTCAATATTATGTGACTAACAAAACAAAAAAAAACTACATTATATTAAATAAACTAAATTATATGTATACTAAAAGTTATTAATTAGATGCTAAGCCAAACCATTTAATTAGTAAAGTATATTAATATTTAACCGCAAAACAGAAGCGTATTAAAAAACTAAACGAAAATGCTTTTAAATAATAATAAAAAAAGCCTAATAGAATCCTATTAAAAATATGTAAAGCCCACATTTGTCTTTATTAAAAAATGATAATGATTATTTATTCCCACCTCCATATTACCGCGAGACCGGTAATCTTATTAAGTGAATGCAATAAATGTTTGGCACCCCTGCACTGTATATATCTGAGAATTACTCGCGTGATTTGTGACCCCACCCTGTGGAGGGGACGACAGTTATAACGCGGTTCCTATGGCGGTAATTATATTTGTAAAACACTGGAATGCTATTTAACTTTGACATGCTCTTAAATGTCGGTCTGTCCCTGCTTTACACCTTCAGGTGATAGAGACAGCATGAGATTTAACAGTGACTTAAAACTGAGTGACGTTTCAGTATTCGACCATTTGTAACGGGAAATGTAAATAAACTTTAATCAAATTGCCATGGAGTTCATTAACTAGAGCTAAGAGTCTAAACTACGTTCAAAAGGAAGAAGTATACTACACTAATAAGCAACACACAACACAATTACATGTTTACAACTTTTGCTTGAAGTGGTAAATAGGTGATCAATAACCCCTTCATTAAAAACATTTCTATTAAATCCAAAATTAAAATAAAAACAATACGAATAGAGATACCATAAATAGTAAGTAGTTTTAATCAGCGAGCGCAATAAATACAGACTCCTTTCTCTATTTCTCGTTAGCCAGTTGTAAAAGTTCGAGAGGCTATAAAAACGTCTGAAGTTTAATGAGGCACGCCGCACACCTGTTGTCGTTGTAACTTGGTATCGGTAACTTAGACAACTTTACTAGACTCCTACCTTTTGTCTAGATTGCTCTTGTTGCTTGCAGATTTTCATTGAGATAAAAAATTTAAATTATTAGTTGTATTGAATGCAAAGTAGTTCTAACATTATACTACTGTTGTTTTGTCATTATTTTTAGTTTAGAAGTCAACATTATAATTTTATATAATATTTTCCATGACATGATAATAAATCTGTCATCGTAATCATTCGCAAACTTTGGAATTTGTTTTAATTTATGTTTTTAAGTTCTAACTGCTAACGCTTTTTCACCTCAACGCTGAAAGCTTAAAAAAGCGACGGAAAATTAAAATTCCCCCTTCACAATTCATCACAACTTGACACCTTAATACCGCGAAACCACAGACAATTTAAAAACTCAATTATGACAGCAGAAATCTCTTTATCCAACCCTTAGATCCTACGTAAGCTGAATGTTTCAAATTAAATTGGGTAACATCAAAAAATCTCACATAATCCCGCCGACATAGAGAAGGGTGTCAGCAACGTAACTTTTTTAATTAATTCGCAAAGGTGCCAACTAATTACTGCGTGTAAATGAACGCGTCAAAGTTTTGATTAATAACTTGCATTATTTAAACTTGTGGCTGAAGTTACGGAGGTATGAAAACCGCTGAAAACGTGGGATACCGCAAGTCACTAAGTGAGACGTTATATATTAAGGCTAAGTATTAATCATTGTAGTAAGTTCTGGCGGGAAATTGGAACGCGTGTCGAAAAGTTCGTGCTAAGGAATTTGGACAGCAGAACTAGCGATCGTAATAAATTTAGTTTTGATAATCGTAAACGTTAGTTTACCGCCTAACTATTTGAGACAAATATTTTTCAATAGTTACTATGCTAAGTGATTGTGTTTTTGATCTTTGCATTGAGACATCTCAAATATTTGTAGATATTGTCTTGAAGAATATAACAAGCCTAGACGATATTGTCAGTACAGAAGAAATCCATACAGAGTTCTTTAAACTATGAAATATTTCTTAGGATGTTTAAGAATAACGCAAAAATATTCCGTGCACAACACATAAGTAATAAACCAAGATGGCTGCTTACAAGGACTTAAGTGTAATATCCATTAAAAGTAAAACTGCCATCATAGAGGAGCATGCAGTTAATATTAAGCTGCAGCGTAACAACTTAAGTTGCGTCAAGTTGAGTGTAAGTTAAACCGAGTAATTTATCAAGCGACAGGTGTTCGTGGTTAATGTACTGTTCCAAGTTACCTCCAAACTTGTGGAGACGAGAACTTGGGACTCGGGATATTTTGGAAAACTTGCGTTAAAGGAAGATGGAATGCAATTTGGGTTGACGATGTTGTGAAAGTTTGCCCTATTATTTTTAAAGCTCCTGTTAGGTGAAGATAATGTTAATGATAGTTTTGAACTCTAAGGAGAATCTTTTTAACAAAATCAATATATATTATACCTGTAAACAGAAGGAACAAAGCATAATATTGATTGTAATGATAATTAAACAAACAATAAAACAACACTTCAAGAAACAGGCCACTGCACACCAGCTACACAAATTGGATCAGATTCCCCCAAAATACGAGTATTCATCAAAACAAGTAGGGAAACAAATCCAAACTTCTTGGAATAATAATCGCTCGATTACGTACTCGAGTTCTCGATCCCAACGATCGAGTAAACGAGATATCTGATTAAGTTTAATAAAGTGCCGTAAATATGTTTCGTGGAGTGCAATCGATATGATTGAGTTCAGTGGACCGAGTAAATGCGAGTTAGGAGTTATGGACGGGGATCGCTCCCCGACATCATGTTTCTAGATGCATACTCTGGAAGCTGTTTAGTTTTAATACTTTAAAGTACTTATAAACTGTGTGAAGTTAAAGAAATTGAGAGTTCGCTTGAAAATGTTTAGCATAGAACAGGTAAACTTAAAACCATAACCCTCCTTCTTGCGCAGTTGAATTCTAACAAAATATAAACAAACTTCTAAACTGGATAATGAAATGGTGATCTTAGAAGCTTAAAAAAAATGATAATATATCTATCTAGTCTTTCCCAGAAACCATGAACTTTACTTATATTTTGTACACTATGTTATAAAAATCCACAATCCACCATTCAATCCTCAAATGACAACATCATGTTCCTACAATAAAAGCATTCAATGATTGGACTGTTAACATAGCAACAGTATTTATGAAACCAGTCCCACATACAAAGGCTAGACCTAGCGGGAGCGGCGGACCGTGTGAGTCGTGGGACCAGGGGCACACCGGGAGCAAATACATACCGTAAATTTGGTCAGATTTGGGTTCAAATATTTGTATGTTCATAGTTTCTAGTCATGTATCAGCCGCAAGTAGGTAGCATGAGCTATTTTTTATCTTATTTTAAGTGACGCTTATCCTCCTTTTTCTTATTCCGTTTTTGAAACCTATGCCTTTGCGACTTAATGTGGTTACTTGGTTAGGAAACTTCTTTAATTAGAACTAGACCATGATTTTTGAACTTTATCACCTGTGCTGGACAAAGATTCCATTGCCTGGCATTCTCTGCGTTTCCATCTTAGCTATGAACTTTAGGTCTAGTTTCCTGTTAAAAATGGCAAACCAGTTTTATTTTCCGTTCAAGTGTTCATAAAACTGGAAAATGGACCATGTTAACTTATTTATATTTAAGAAGCTCTCATTGTGCTCCTAGCTCACCTCCCGATCGGGTGTATCGAGTTGGCGACACGAACGGTTAAAAACGTCGGGCACACGCGACCGGCGCTGGCAGCTAATATCATGCGGTTACCTCAGGCCTGCGGGAATACTTGCAGATGTATCGAAACTTTTTATATTATTCAATATGAGCAATGTTTACCGCAAGGACTGCTTCGAGGTGGCAGAAATGGACCAATAGAAGTATGTGCAATGTTAGGTGTTTTGAAAAGTTCTGAAGGAAATCTGAACTCTGTGTCTGCTCACTCTGCACTTCTGGTTTTCAAAATCCATAATTAGCATGCTTGAGGTACTTTGAGGTACTTTCAAACGTTTTCGTTTTAAAACAGCTCTCCAAACATGAACTAAGTCTAAGAAAAGATGTCAAGTGACTGCAAGTAATATGACACATAAGCAAGTTAATTTCGCAAGTGAACAATCTTGGTCCTTTGAAGCTAATCACACGATATTTACCCGCAATCAACGACACTCCCTCACGACTACTTATACACATGCATCGGGTGGAGCCACAGAGCTGGCGGCCTTACCTTGAAGATTGAGAGTGAAAAATCTATCCCAAATTCGTGGAGTACAGATTAGAAAACAAGATAGAGCTCGTGATTGATTTTAATGACAAATCCTAGGTACAACTACTTTTTTTTTGTCGTGGTGTAAATCTAATGAGTTCGACCCACGTCCGGGCACAATGTGGGGATATGTCCCCCGGTGCCCTTCTCGTTTTCGCTGGAGCCGCAGGATCGCTATGCATTCCCAGTGTAGGTACAATTACCTAAGCTTTTGCCCGCCGGTTTCATGGCCCCAGCGCCAGGTAAATGAGTTAGCTCGCTAGCATTAATATGGCGTCTCGATCTGCTCGTACCCTGCAGCCGTGCAGCTTGCGTACTTCAGCACTAACTAATGTTATACAATATGGTATGGTAGGATTATTTATATTAACTTGGTTCTACCGCCAGGTGTAGGTTTTAGTTATTTGTTACAACAAAAAATATATCTCAACTTGTAATTTGTTCTGTACAATCGTCAATGATGCAGGTACTCTATTTCCAACGAGAAAAATATTTTGTCAAAAATGTCCAAGTCAGTTACATACAATACAATGTTGCATACAATTATTAAACTGTTAAGTAAGTTGTTTTAAACTATAAATTGAATATAAAACTTTAGCAAGAAAGAATGACTTCCAAAATTAATTTCCCAAAAATGTGAAAGTGACATCACATCACATTTTCCACTTTACTGAAAATAACGTTATTCAGCTGCAAGAAAAAACATAAATACACTGAAGAAGTCTATTACAGGAGTACTTCTACTTACATAGGTAATTTTCAAACTAATTTCAAGTTTGCTTTACTTTTGAATAATACAGGGTAAAGTTTGAGTTGACGGGCGGCGCTCGCTCAAAATAAAAGGTTGGTAAATATGTCAGCGCGGAGTTTACGCGTTATTAAACCTTCATCGTTTACTTGTTGTACTTTAGCTCATATTTCCTTAATATAGGGGTAAGTAGATAGATCTAATAATACGCAAAGTTCTTACTCAAACTTTAGTTACATACTTTTTCGTCTTTTCATTATGGTGTATCGAGAGTTTCCATTTTTGTTTACTTTTTTTGCTTATATCCGTCTTTTAGCGGCGATGGTGACCACTTTGAAATAAAACGTGAAAATAATCAACTCTATTCAATTCTAGTGCCCCATTTGTTTGAAACTAAACGTAGTCCACAATTATAAAGCTAGCAGCAAATCCGCGGGCCATGGCGACATACATCACTCGCCGTCCGGGACCTCACCGGGACAGTCCCATTGTTTTCCGGGATTTCCACCGAGTCCCGGTAATTCCCAACATTAGTTTGGATTCCAAACGGACATATTACTGTACTTTGCGACTTTTCTTTGTAATTCCCACTATTAGTATTAATGCATGTTAGTGAATTCCCCCGTGGCTGAATAGATGGCCGGTTTTAAAATGATCTGTTTTCTAGCAGCTGTAAATTATAGTAAGTTTAGTTGCGAATTGTTTTAAGCACTAACTGAACTGGACTCGTAGTGTTTGAAAAGTTTTAAAATCAAGCTTTTAAACGCAAAAAGATAAATATTGTTATTAAGAGTTTACTATTATTAATAAATATGTACTACAGCTCCTTTCGATGGTTAAGCCCTCGTTTCCCAAATCTTCTGTTTCGTCAATCTGGGTTGGTCCAAGCCTAGACACGGCGGATGAGCACGCGTGGCTAGTGATTGTTCCACGATAATAGCAGGTTCGATGCCGCGGCAACATGCGAGTAGGTAATGCCTGATTACCACACACTAATCACCCACTTCCTTTTGCTAATAGTTGCGCAATGCTCAGTGTTGAACTACGACAGACTCGGAATTAAAAGATTTAAGAATATTTTGACCTTTTCCAAATGGACACATCACAATTTTTAGCGTTGAAAGCTGGACTTTTTTACATTTTTATTGGTCTCCATATAAAAAAGTTTTAGCTTTAATGTAGTTTGGAATTCTAGACAAGAAATTCAATCAATAAATAGGAATTTATGTCGTAGCGGAAGAGGTGTAGACAAAAGCTTTGTTCTGATAGAGGTAAGTACTTACATAGTGGTGATTCAACACGTAGGGAATGTAAACCTGATGACTGACCTATTCAAAGATGTTTCTAATGTATCTACAGTTCCCTTTTAAAAAAAAAACAGGCAAAATCAAAAATAATAACATCATATCAAGCTATTTACCTACCAAAAATTATCAATAATATCATAATACTCGGAAAGGGGGATCCTCCCTTTAATTCCACAGTGGATCGCATATCGTCCATAAACGAGTGAGCTCAAATCGAATACATTGTGCAATTCCGTCCAATATCAAAATGCATCTTTTGAATGGCGCGTAATCCCGGCGTAATCCGATTATATGGGATGACGTGATGCGTGGCCAGGGGGTGATCACCTGGAACCGCTTGCCACACCACTTAGGTATACAGATATGTAGATGATAATGCAATATATTAATATTGAGGTAATGAGATAGGCTTTATTTAATTATTATGATGTGTGATTCTCTTTGCATTCTGAAATACAAAGTTTTCCATTGGTTGTGTATGCTTTTTTTTTTAATATTGTTTAACATGTTTTACCGTCCTAGAAAATTGACTTTGGGTAATTGCTTTGGTATTATCTTGAGATAGTTTCGAATACATAAGTATGCGGGTTTTTATGCCATTTGACAAACTATACAAATATCTTTATCTTTGCAGTAAGTACCCCTAGATTCGCATAAATAAACAGAAAACATAAATTTTAACTTCAAGATTAAAAAAATGGCATATCGGCATTATTCTTAAAGTTCCCTGGAACAATAGTTAATTACTGAAAATTTGTCTTCTCATTACTGAACCAGGTTCATGAGTAACGTTGGTTAACACAAGCCATAATTGTGTAACATTACAACAAAGTGAGCAGATGACATTGAGCGGAGTTATTGACACTGTTTGCACAAATGCTGCCCGCTAAACTATGCAGAGAACTGCAGGGGAATAAACTGACATAAACTGTCGGTATTTCACGTATTATTTTTCGTAAAGCTAGGGTCGAATTTCTGAACACATTTCTGAAATGCCTAAGTATTAGGAAGGTCGCAAAGAACTAAAGTGTTTCGTTCTGTGTTCAAAAAATAAAGTTTCAAAATTCGTGTTTGACCAATTTTTAAGACCCTACATCTTCGCTACTATTTTTAAGGTAAGAAATAGCAGTTAAGCTTAGGTTGCGAAGATGTTTCCGAACTTCAGCTTCAATCAGTAGCCTTTACGATCTTGATGCAAGCCGTCTTCAAATTATTTCATAATTTCTTATTCTGCACCAAATATTGCATAAAAGATTTATCACAAATTGTAATAAGATCTGTTTCACCTATGCAGAATAATTAATCCTACCTTATTGCTCCTTAGTTTTAACAATCAGCTTTGCTCTATCAGCTTAGGGTCGGATTGTTATACTAAGCTTCACTTCAGATGACGGGGCGATTCCCGATGGAACCAATTAATCACTTAGCATTCAATGGAAGGTGGAAAAACTTGTTAGTGAGCATTCGTTTGCAAATCCTTTAAATTAATAAAGTATGGAGCACAATGAACACAAATGAGAAAAATCAAAAGCTGGAAAAATCTAAAGAGTAAAACTAAGGACAAGAAATAAATAACAATTAATAACTATGTATGTCAGGATAAATATTAATAAATTAATGTCTACTTAGTCTACAAAAAAATAAACAATAATCAATTGTGTGTAAAGTTGTGCAAAATAAAAAATAAAATAACCTATATCTGACGGGTAACGGAATCTAACAAAATATAAGAATATTTCGTCCATATCAATTAAGAATTCCATCTTACGAGTAAATTAGCAATTCTTATATCTATAACGGTCACATCTTATTAAATTCGCAAATGTTCTAACTCTTGTAAGTCGTTCACCTTTGCATCTAGTGTGTACAGTTTATTTGCAGTCATTAATGGAAATTTTATGGCCGCAGCTCAGCAACTAACATAACTTAATTTGCATCTGAAGTAGAATGCGATCTTACTAGATATCTGATTAATTAATTTTGTGTAAAACTGCCTCGTTGGCCTAGTGGTGCTAAGCGCGCCTGCTACGCTAGAGGTCTTGGGTTCGATTCCCGAGTCGACCAAGGTGTTATTGGGTTTTTCTATGAAATTCTCAGTAGCAGGTCGGAGTTTGGATTTGTGCCCGGTTAGTGGCAATAGGCCCGCCCCCTATTACATGGGACCTATACATATCGGCGAACTGTGGGTGTACATTGGTACACCTCTGCCTACCCCTTCGGGGATACAGGCGTGATGATATGTTATGTTATGTTAATTTTGTAAGAAATGAAATATTGTAAGTCAATAAGCATGTTGGTCTAATTGTTGACTTCATAGTTTACAGCAAAACACGACTTTTTTAATAAAATGTTCTTCTTTAGTGGCTTAATAACTACTAATAAAGAAGATTATGACACCACAGTAGTGAGCGTAATAAAACACATTTAAGAAAAAATGGTCATGTAATGGTAAACGACGGTATTAATCTTATTCACTTAATGGATACATAACTTTTGAATGTTAGTAAATTAGAGAGAATCATGCTCCGGTAGTTAATTAAATATTTCTTTAAAGATTGTCAATAAACCTCTATTATTTAGGGTCAGATATTATTAATTGTTGTGTATTCCGGCCCTAATCGACCGCGGCTCCACAATATTTCGGCGGTGCGTGACGAGGCATGAGGCGCGCGCCTAACGCCTGCCCCTTTGTTTGTCCCTCCGCGATTTACCGACATCATATAATAAATTGTATTAACACTTTGTATAGAAACGAGATTTTTAAGGAAATTTCTGGCAAAATGAATGGGTACATGGAAGCTCATTGAAGAAAAACGAGCTTTCGTCAATTAATTAGAAATCACGATGGGTGTTACCGTATTTTTTTATCTTCGTTTAAACAAGACTCAATAAGGATTTATATTAACTTGATACACGTTTATATACTACATACATTTTGTTTTACTTTGTTTGTTCTACGGTTGTGGAACATTATTTAGGGAAATTATAGTATGATTTAGGTATAATGCTGTTCTAAAGTTCCAGCATTACTATTTACTAGGTTATCGCAACAATTTCGTTCACCCCAAAACTCATGCGTTTTACGATAAAAGTTTTCATACCCCACCTTATCTTGACCGACGATAAAAAAATTGGAAAAGTAAAATGGTTTGCAATCAGAAGTTAAATAAAATATGAAGGCTGAATGTCACTTGACATTGTTACAAAACATATAAAATGTATGTGGTTACAAATTACAGGAAATCATTTCATGGTACATCGGCCTAATGTTTTTAGGTTTATGGTAATCGTTTCAGGGTATATGCATATGTAAGTATTAGGTATCATTAGTAATTAATATTTAATGACATGAGCTGATTTTGGACGAATACATGATCATGCATAAAAAAAAATGTTGATGTTCATTCTGTATAGGTACTTGATGAGATTTATCGAGCAGGTTTATTTAGGACAACACAAAAGGGTAGGTATAGAAAAATTGTAAGAAGAAATAATAATAAAAAAAAAAACATTCAAATAATATTGATATCAAAGATTTGCTTCAGGAACTATAAATAGCATAGGGTTTATTTTACTTTTGTTGACAATGAAATGGAATAAATGTGTAGTAAAAGCATGTATTTCAAAAGCTTTCACACGTCTAGCTCCTAGCAAGTATTCATCCAACTAGGAAACTATTTTTATCTACAGCCACTCGACGACAAATCCAAATAAGCTCAATCGAATTGAAATTTGCCTAATAAAACAGATAGGAGCATAATGGAAAACGACGTGTGTCTATTTCAGTGAATACGGCCCGTCTGTCCGTGCGTCCGGCCGTGCGGCGCCGGATACGAACCGGAACGTGAAACTTTAATCGTTGCCCGGCTCTCCGGTCAGCTATTTTTGTACGACTATTTTTGATATGATATCATTGAAAATTTATGCAATTTGCAGTGCATTTTAATTAAAATTTTCTGGCTGAAAAAAAAGGGATGCGTTGATACTAAGCTTTGGGAAGAATACGATATGGTTTGATCTATTCTGTAGCATTTTGAAAATTTTGTTTAAATCTAGTGTAAAGCTTAGTGACCAGTGAGCCTTTTGTAGTTTTTTATTTAAAATTAAAATGATGTGTTTTGATTGACTTTGACACAGTTTCATAAAGCGTTTTATCTCCTTCTGGTTCCTACCAATTTTAGTCCTTTTGTTAAGAATTAATTTAAAAGCATCTGACAGTTCATAACTAACAATTGTCTCTTGTCACCAGGTATGGTGGTGAACGGGTTCGTGAACGTGGTGATCACCACCATCGAGAAGAGGTTCGGGCTGCGGTCCATGCAGACGGGAGTCATCGCGGGAGGGTGAGTTATCATACATCTTAGTTGTAAGACTACTGTCGCCCAAGAGGATGCCCCAATAAGTGGAAATAGACCTAGATAAATATTATTTACCGCCTTCTTTGTGCAATTAAATAAACGATATTTACTGTTTTTGCAAGGTTAATAAATATTTTCGACAATGACCACTTACCTTTAAATATAAAATAATTTCATTGCAACTTAACATTATCATAAAATATGTTAAACAACTTAGGTCCCTGTCGGGCACCACAATAGTTTGGAAGCACGATTAAGAGGAAGAACACTGCCAATCCTCATTGCAATATACATAAAGAACAGAAGAAGAATCTAAGTGTCCTCACCTTCCAGCTACGACATGGCATCGTTCGCGTGCCTAGCGCCGGTGACGTACCTGGGCGGGCGCGCGGGCTCGTCCAAGCCGCGCTGGCTGGGGCTGGGCGTGCTGCTCATGGGCACCGGCTCGCTGCTGTTCGCGCTGCCGCACTTCCTCGTGCCCAGCTACAGGATCGCTGGAGATGAGCCCGCTGACGTCTGCACGCCTAATAGGACGGTAAGCACTCAAGTCGTTTAGGATATCGAAAGTTTTTCGGTACTACAATACGGTTTAACCTAAACGTGTCTAATGATGGGGCCAAATATGAGCAGAAGTTGAATGGAAAAAGTTTTGAATGACAAAGCAAAAGATTTTGTGACTAGTTGCTTATTTTAATGAAGATATAGGTAGTAAGTAGTACCTGCCGTAGAAATAGACCAGTTGATATCGTCTAAGCGTTCATAAAGTTTTGTATATGTTGATATTGTAAATGTTTTTTTTTTTTAAATACTATTTTTCCCCTATTCCATACCAAAAGAAATATGATAAATATTGAATTTCATAACAGTACCCAATATTTTCACCAATAAACAGTCTAACTTTCAACGAACTTTTCGTACAGGATCAGAACTTGAACACAAACAACATAATCCGCAAGCAAACGGCATTAATTAACAATCCAGCCCAGTGTCCAGTTTCAATTATAAGTTTCCTATTCGAATGTTCATTCAATTTTCCGTTCTACTCAAACTTTAGGCACTTGGCTGTCGATCTCCACTCTGAATGGATGGACTTGTATGGAATGCATTCGGATCACAATACCGGCCCGCTCACAATGAGATTAATCTGTTTAATCGGATTTGACAATCATATCACGGATTTCGTCAGAACTATTTTCACAGGCGGCACGAAGGTTGCTTGTCTTTTGTTTTGTAACTCTGTATTAATTTAGCTAGATTGAGATAATATCCTTGTTTATATTATAAATACGAAACTAACTTTATGTGCCAGCAATCAAACACCTAAACTACTGATCCGATTTAAGTAAAATTTGGTACATAGATAGTCTAGAGCCTGAAAAAGGACATACACTATTTTTTGCTGTGTTATCCGAGACCCACGCCGGCGGAGCCACAAGCAATAGCTAGTACTTAAGAAATGTATGTTTTTAGACAAGTTTTACACAAATCCTAAAAATAAATGTGAGAGTGAATTAATTTTCGAGGTTGTTTTCGGTCTTCGGTAATATTGCATTAATTTGCATAAGTTTATCGGACAAGGCTAAAGATTACATTCTTTCTTGAATGTCTATAATCTTAAAAGCTTTAGTTTTAAATAAATATGTGGCTAGGTGATTCAAGAATAATCTTAAAACAATTTTTTTTTGTTTAGGTATCTA
Organism: Autographa gamma; assembly: GCA_905146925.1. Lineage (NCBI taxonomy): Eukaryota > Metazoa > Arthropoda > Insecta > Lepidoptera > Noctuidae > Autographa > Autographa gamma. Next base: position 885,668 of record LR989850.1, read on the forward strand.
CAGGGTGTCCGGTAAATAGTGCGACAAACTGTGGTGGCTGATACCTTAGGTCAGGCCCTATCAAATGAACGCAACATATGTTCCCCGAAAAGTTACAGGTAATATTTGAAAAAATAGTCCCGGGTGTACTTCAGCTGCTTATTTTGTCAAATTTTGTAAAGAGAATATGCAAGTATTGTACCTTCCCAAAATCACCAATATTCAAGCAAGTTTTTAAGATTGTCGTACAAAAATTCTACGTACATTTATTTTTCACCACTGCAGTTCAAAGTTGAGCACTAAGAAAAACCGAAAGTGAAAATTGTAAAACAAATGGCGTTATCGCCAATATATTCTTATTTTAGATAAATATGAGACTTATCAAAAGATAGAGTAACTATTCAAGATTAATTTAATGCACAATAAGTATTACGAAAGCTATGTATCAGCAAGAAAAATGGAAAAGTCTGATGCAAAGTGGAAAATTCTAAAATTTTCGAAAATCGATTGTTACTCGAAACCTGTAACTTTTCGGGGAACATATGTTGCGTTCATTTGATAGGGCCTGACCTAAGGTATCAGCCACCACAGTTTGTCGCACTATTTACCGGACACCCTGTATATTCTAAATGGAAATAACCCACGCCTTTTGTATTCTTCACTATCGAACCACTAAGATATGTTTAACCTTTTCACATATGACAGGAAAACCTTATTCTTTTCTAGTTCTCAATTAATATTTGATTCGCTACCCAGCAGTAACGACGTACAGTTACAAAAATAGATTGTTTTGTCGAAAGCCTTACAATACATTTCTCTATAATAATAATTAAGAATAGATATATTGCTTAATACCTACTGGTTTTTAATACGGCTCGATAATCACCCTCACGTTTTCTAATCAACTAAAATAGGAACTTTCCTTGAATTGGTTACCATGGCAACGAGGATGTCTGTAGGCGTGAGCCATTGAAACAAAAATAATAAATGTCGATACCTCGAAAGGTTAGAAATGGTATTTAAGTGTATAGCAACAGAAAGATTAATAGACCAGCGGGAGGTAAAAGTTGCTAAGTGGAGCTATTCAGTTTCAGAAATCAATTTTAGATTACTTCAAGGTTGGTTTCCAGTTTAAGCGATGATAGGTTTTCATCACGATTCAGTTAAAGCATGTTTGTTTTAAGTATTTAATGAAAGACAATGATGATGAGTTGATAAATAAGAAATAACTAAAATAGCCTTTTACCCTAATTTTCGAATTAAAACTGCATGAGTATTAACCAAATATAATGATGTCAAATGGCCTGCTGCTGCTGCAACATAAGTACCATAACCAACATGGACCAGTCTTTCTACGAAGACCTCCATGTCCGAGTGACGTACACACCGGTTTAAAGAAGTCGCTAACTCAAAGCTTCCCGGGCTCGATCCCAGAGAATGTAGAATGTAGAAGAATTATTTTATACCCTGTCTCAGATCTAGAAGTTTGTGGTACCTTCGTATATCCGATTCCACAACACAATTGCTTCAGCCCTGAGCCCAACTTAGTTTGGGGGTAAAAGCAATGTGTGTCATGTTGTCCGAATTGATTGAATTCTACCTATGTCCCTATCTCCACCTTAATATATTACTACTTTTCTCACCCGCTCCATCCCCTACAGTCAACATCGAGCTGCGACGGCACTGTCCCGGCGGAGGGCGGCGCGTGGGCCGTGGCCGTGTTCGTGTGCGCACAGCTGTTGCACGGCGCCGGCGCCACGCCACTCTTCACGCTCGGCGTCACCTACATAGACGAGAACGTCTCCAAGAAGATGTCTTCCGTTTATTTGGGTAAGTGTGATTTGAATTACAGGGACTAATACTATAAAAATGAAAGTGGGGTAAGAGGAAGAGAATAGTGTAGTAAGTGAAAGAGCCTACAGGAACCTAATATGCCGAGACAATATTATGCCCACTTATGGAGGGCCGATGACAATACAATATAACAGTACTTTCGAGCTGGTCAGAAGGGAGCCCAAAGATAGACATAGGAACGATGATAGGTCTTCTACAAACGATGGATGCATCATCATATTTGAGCTTGTTTGTTTATGTGTCTTCAATAGTTGGCCTGTTAAGGTCTTAGATGTTTTAAGAGCTTGGCTTTATATTACTTTAATGACTATTAAAGATAATACTGTTCATTAAGTTTCCTAACAACAATATTTTTTCTAAGAAAATACGGTACACAGGTGCTTTGTTCTCCTAAGTGAAATTTTCCGCCACACAAGTTAATGGAGTTCACGAGACAAGGTAAGAGTATCGGAGGGAAGTGTACGAGCAACCATAACGGTATCAATTTCATGGTGAGACGACGATACTGACACTATGAATATCAAATCCATTCTCTTGATGTAAGAGGAAATGGGAACTTTCCTAGTTATCTTACACAACCAAACTGTAAAAATTGGGCGGCAAACTTTCTGTACCAAAATATTGAATCGTGTCATCAATCAAATAGGTACTTTAAGATCAATTTACCATCTCCATGATAAGCTAAAGTACCATAAAATGAAATACGTTAACTATCCTTTACATTACAGAATGTTGGTAATTTTTCCATAAATATGCCTTCAACGTACCTTCATAACTCAGATACTTAAACGTTACCATAGAAAATGTAAAATACTTATTTCACAAGCGATTTCCCATGAAAATAATATCACAAAAGCTTTCTAAACGTCTCTTTATTCAAAGTTATTAACCCTCTGCATGCCGCGGGGTGGCTAGTGGCAATAAACACAGGAAAGCACTTGGGATATGACCGCGTTATGTGATCATATGGACCCTACGTCTCACAGTTTTTAGTGTTGAGAAAAATGAGTAGTGCGAGAGAGGTTAAGGTTAAGTAATTGCTCATATTTATTGTGTCACGTGTTTTAGTGGAATTGTAACGGTAGGTAGAGCTAAGTAATAGAGCTATTTTCGAGCACTTAAGAAAATCTATGTGCAAATATAGAAAGGCAGCTTTAACTTTAAAAGTCTGTGAATATTTTTACGAGTTCCTTTATTTAAAAGTTTACATTATTTCACAGTATTTTTTAATTAACCAAACTATGGAAATGTACAGTTATCTTATCATGAAAAAACTAAGTTCACACACCTATTGTTTACATCCTCGAAGGTCAGTTTCTCAACTAGCATTGAAATAAACCTACATGAACTATTGCGACGTACTGACTTAAATACAAAACGACATTTGTCCTGAGAAGTAGAAAAAATATTCATAGCTGCACAAAAAATGTACAATGACAAAATAAATTGCGTATGTACCTAATTTGGCTTGGCATTTTCCTAACACCCTTTTCATCATCATTATTACAGCCTGGATTTACCCACTGCTGGGTAAAGGCTTTCCCTTTTTTCTGGTGTTATCATCCGTCTTAAGCGTCCCGGTAGCATCCAGGTGGTTCTTATAAGCTACCTTTTAGAATAAATTAGCAATACTATAATCTAACCTGACTATCGCAAATTCAGGTCCATTTACCGGTACGTCCATCTACATCTCGACACTTAACACAAGCTCGGCTGGAGTGCGTCGGAACCGTATTAATGCATTTCCGTGGTCCCGTCGCAATTAATTGCACTTGATAGGCTTTTCCGAACTGTTTGATTATTTGCCCGCCCCTTCAGATCGGATAGGATTTGCTCCAGTGTTTGGTTATTGCTTAAGATGAAATGTTCAGAAGATCTTGTAGTAGGGGTTCGTGGTAGATCTATTATTATATTAATTGATGGTAGGCAAACCTTAAAGGCACTTTAATAACTTATGCTGCCGTGAGGCTAATTAAAATTAAACGTTGCGGTTAAAAACGAAGGTGGCTCCGTACAATTGGCAAAATCTTGTAAGACTGGCAGTTATACTAGACAATGATTTCTGAAAAAGGTTGAGAATACTTTTTTGAAAGCAGGGATTCTTCGGATTTTCTCTTTTAGTAAGTTCTTTTCGTCTTCAAATACAAACTTATTTCGTAAGTAAAGAGTTTTTTAATCTAACATTTTGGCCCTAAACACACAAATTACCCTATGTATATTGTATAAGACCTTTTTACACGTAGGGTAAAGTATAAACAGGATCCCAATAGCACCTTTAAACACTTCACACTTTTCGCAATCTTGGATCACAAACAATTGGAATAAATCTCGGATCCACTCCAGTCTCTGAGGACAGGAGCGTTCGGAGTGCTGCCGTCAGATGGCGCGATGTGAGCGCCACTAGAGATATCGGCAGTAAGGGCTGTGCGGTAGCCGCAGAGCTATAAGATAGGTGCTGTAAAGTGTAGCTATTGGCTACGTTTACCTTGATACATTGTGGGTTTGGAGAAAATAGTTTTAATAGAAAATCTGCTTTTTTATGTATATTTGTAAAACAGAACTTTGTTAACTTCGGTCAATAATGTTTACATAAAATCCAGGCTCCAATTTCGAGAAAACTTTTACATAGAGTTTTAGTTGTTCCTCTTCCCACAAAAAGTAACCACTAGTACACATCATATGAAAATATCTGATATTAATGCCCATTAAAAATATCCTCCGTCTAAGCAAGAAAATAGATAGATCTCCCTAAATAAAAAAAAAGTATATACTACGTAATACCTACAGCGATGTCAAGCTACATATATCCCGCACTGTACACCGTACCTTACCACTTCTAAGTCACAGCTTTTAACTGTGAAAACAGGGTCGTGGCTAAGAAACGCGATACTTATGCTTTTTCCACACGTTGCTCTCTCATGTTTGTTCTGCGGGTAATGCGCCCGAAGTGTAATGGCGAGGTATTGTGCGATCGAGGGCCGACTGGTGACAGATCGTCGATCGATGGAGTTGGGATCTTTATGGGCTCAGTTATAACGTTTTAATGTATTTGCATAATCCATTGCAAATAACAAAAAAAAACTGTTATATCACTTAGTATCTAAATGTACTAAGTAGAAGGGGTGCAAAAACTTTAGGAAGTGGTTAAATGAAGCTATTTTTGGTTATTACCAATGTACTGGTAAAAATATTCTAATTCTAATTATTTATCTTCTCCTGAATGTAAATATTTTGTTATGGTTATGATATGCAGAAAGAATATGAGCAGTTGTAACTTTATGAAATAAGGTAGGTATTAATCTCTCCATCGGACTACAGAATATATTATTATATTTATGAAGAGTGAGCAGAGCAACTTAAAGGAACTAAAAGCTACCTTAGGTTTCCCTATTTATACTAATGTGATTAAAATTTATAAAGACTTGCTTTGCCTAATTTCATATCAGTGGTCGCATTCTATGAAAAGTTAATTATCTTTTAACGAGAATTTGAATTAAGACACTTTTAAGGCGTCAATACACATTTCCATTGAAAATTTCACCCTCAGATATCTCTTTTATGTGGGAAATTGTATCGCTCCTCTATCACAGCACTCAATAGTCGAAGAGAAAATATATTTGGTATTTGTTTGGTTTCAGGTGTGTACTACACAATGGCGGTGGTTGGCCCCGCCATGGGCTATGTCATCGGCGGTCAAATGCTCACCATTTACACCGACTTCCTCAGTGTGGACTCTGAAACGTAAGTACCTTTAATTTTGTAGTTTATTGTTCAGAGTTCAAGTAAGAGAAAATATGTTAAAAGTACTTTAATTGTAGGTTGTAGGCCTTTGTCAGCCAGGACAAAAGAATTGATGACAGTGTGATTCCAAATGCATTAAGTTCAGTACAATAATTGTAGGTAGTTACCATTTCCAAGACATGTCACTCTGTATTTTCCAGGTTGTCTCAGTTTTCCTACACAAATAGAGCTATCAACTATTCCATCTGTAAACGACAGTCACAACTCACAGCTACGCGTTTCCCGCGCTTTCCACGCCGCATCTTGTTCACATTTTTTTAATATTTCATCTCGGCAGCGACACGGCTTCATTCAGCCAACTTGCCCTCTCGCTTTCATCTCATTGTGAACCACGTACGCTGTTCAAGCAACTTTTCAGCCAAATTAATTCCACCATTTTATATTTTCATGGCTTCTGAAACGAAATATGATTTTCCGCGGGACGAGTTTTGAACGACCTCTTTGCCATGGCTTTACTTTAATTTTACGAGTTCATAGCTACTCTTGTATACTGATTCAAGTAATTAATCAAAGGAATCCTTAGATATTGATCCAGAAATAATTTTAATTTGTGTTTAAGAAATTTTGTTATTTTAATTAATTTTCAAGCAATATTTTATACCATACATTATACTGTCTACTGGTTTATTAATTTGCGTGCCGAATCGTTAATAATTATTGCGTGTCTATTAGGCACGTATGCGTTAAGCTTCTCTAATAGAGAAATATGTTATTAGTTTAGTGTTTTATAACAACAATTATAGTACTAGATTATTACCCATTCATCATAGCAATAAACTAGACAGTTATTTTCCAACGAACGCAAATTTCTATGAAGAGTCTTTGCAAACAATACGTTTGAATTATAACTCAATCAAGAGCTTGGAGAGTGCGGTTCTATTATTGTAATTTATTTTAAGAGTAGCAGCAGTGGCCCACTTGAAGGCTCTCGTGTCGGGCACAGAGCTGTATCGGGTGGAGAGGTGCAACGCCCGCATTTATAATAAACTGTTTAAGAGTAAACTGTTATAAACTTGCATACTTAATTACTTAACATTGTGAAATTTCGTTTTTATTAATATAATAAGTAATTCATTATTTTTCGGTAGGAAACAAAGAAGTTCGATGTTGCCTACATTTTTCTTTTAGAGCTTTTCAACGTCATTTAAAGTAAATTAGTGTTTTGACACTTTCTTTGTAACAAGCTGGTATAGGATGCGGGTAGTTTCGTCTATCAAGTAGCTAGTACTGTCTATTGCAAATTTCTAAACCCGGCCCTGTCCACTCATGCCCACCGGTGCGAACCGCAGAGCAGCGTTAGATTGTTGAGTAAACCTCCGATTTGCATAAGAAAACAATTGGGCAACGCTATCTAATAACGTCTACCTTCGACTACTCGTATAGACCCTCCGGAATGGCCCTTACGCCCTTACGTAAATAGCGCCTGCAAAAATTATTATAGCAATAAGGACGCATGCTGATGCTCGTTTTTTGTCTAAGGACATTTAAAAAGGGAAACATGAAACACATGAATCACATCAAAGGGAAAGTGCCTACGTTAGGAACTTGGAGTTTTTATTCAGTTTTCAATGTGAACCACTTGTATGTAATTTTGTATGTTTTACTGGTATTCGTGTTGATTATTTTACATAGATACGACTTTTTTAAACGTCGTTTTATGAGTAGGTAGTTATTACTACCTACATTTACTTCTTATACCTCCCCATTTTCACGAACCGTTTGTATCCTTCTCTAGGTTAGGCATAACACCCGTGAGCTCGGTGTGGATCGGCGCCTGGTGGGTTGGTTTCATCCTGTCAGCAGTTCTGTGCCTGATCGTGGCGATACCACTGATGGCCTTCCCATATGAGCTACCAGGTAAGAATACAGTCAATACTTACCTACTATGTCTATGATACTTAGTTGACGATCACTGTTAAATTTATTCGTGTAAGCAATTTTTCGGAGAAGTTTTCTTCCTAAAGAATTTTGGTAGCCAACTAGAAATGTTTTAGGTACAAAAAGAACGTCAGCAATCTGCTGAAGTTTAGCACTAGTTTGTACCCTTACCAATAACGACCTTACTCCTTAGGAGCTGCTGAAATCCGAGCATCGAAAGTATCGGAAGCGCACGAGGGCGCAGCATCCAAGTCCGCGGCGTTCAGCGCGCTGCACGAGCTGCCGCAAGCCGCGGCGGCGCTGCTGCGGAACCCCACCTTCCTGTTCCTGAACCTGGCCGGCGCCAGCGAGGGCATGCTCATCTCAGGGTTCGCCGCCTTCCTGCCCAAGCTCATTGAGAACCAGTTCGCTGTTAATGCGTCTGATGCGGCGCTGCTGTTAGGTAGGTCACCATTTTTTTCTGGTTAGCTGAGGGTTTTTACATTGTAACACATTGCAGAAACCTCCTATTTTAATATTGACTCATCTCTTTTATTTGGTCAATTTTAAAGCAATGAAGACAAATGTTCTGACATATATTTGAGGAGGTGCGACAGATTGCCTTTTGCAGTGGAATCTCTTGAAAATACCAGATTTTCTTGACTTTAGTCTTTTATTGGATAAATTGTGGACCTTATTTTGGAGCATCAGATTTGGTCAGTTGAGTCAGTGAACTGCGAACTACATAATATATGTTTGTGTCAGGTGTGATCACGGTGCCGGCGGGCGGCGGCGGCACGTTCCTGGGCGGCTGGCTGGTGAAGCGCTGGCGGCTGACGTGCGCCGGCATCATCAAGCTGTGCGTGGCCGCCACCGTCGTCGCCGCAGCCTTCACCTTCTGCTTCGTGCTCACCTGCGACGACTACCCCTTCGCGGGAGTCACTGTTATGTATGACAGTCCGTCGGTGGCAGGGTGAGTAAAGAGCCCAACTGAGCGCCAATGTCAGTCGTAGCATCCAGTAAATGAGATATGCTAGAGCCAGTGTTCAGTGTTCCTCTAGATAAAAATTCAGGATATTATTATAGGAATTTAGCAAACTTTGGCGACTCGAAAATCTGATCCCAATGTAGTTTCAAAAAATCTGTAGCCGGTAATACTGCAGCGATCTGACACAATTTAGAAAAGTAAAAATAAGTTGAGATCGAAAATTTACGTTCCGAAATTATCTAAATTAGGAAAACGTATTTTGGAGCACTTAAACAACTTATTACTTCTCCCCAGTGCGGACCACCTAACAGCGATGTGCAACGTGGACTGCGCGTGCGCCAACGCGCCGTACTCGCCGGTGTGCGGCGCGGACGGCACCGTGTACTACTCCGCCTGCCACGCCGGCTGCACCACGCGCACGCTGGCGGGGTCGGCACAGCTATTCCACCAGTGCTCCTGTATCCTCGCCAAGGGGAATGCTACGCTGCCCGTCTATGAAGTTGAAGGAGGTCAGTGCCAGTATTATGTTCAAATGTTCAGTATGCTGCCATGCTGTGGGCAGAAGATCAACGCCGAAAATAAATTAAAAAGACTTTACTCTAAAAACTGGAAGCTAAAATTTGTAGAGTCTATTTCATCATCATCATCATCCACAGCGTTTTTCCTCCCACTGCGGGGCAAAGGCCTCCCTTTTTCGTCGTTCCTGCCATTTTGAAAGTGTATTTTATACTTGTGAGGAATTTCGACCATTTCACAATAACATTTTCCATTGTTCCAGTAACGAACTCGTCGATCCCGTACGAGGCGATCAACAGTATCTGCACGACGGACTGCCCTTTCCTGTGGGTGTTCGTGTCTCTGTCCTTCGGCGTCATGCTGTTCACCTTCCTGGCTACCATGCCTGCGTTGTCTGCCACATTGAGGTTAGTACAAATCTTCACAGGAAAACCAAATGAATAATGTGAACAATATTGTTCTTAACCTCCTAAGTTGCTAAAACCATATGGAATCAGAGACGGCGAAGATATCCCAAACCTGGACCATACCATATACATTGAAGTGAAGATGAGATAGTATTTTTTTTTTTCTAAAAATCTTAAAGGACTCCGGAACACCAGTTGTGCATAAGTCAAAAATTCGCAGGGTTATCGTGATTTAGAGAACACTTCATTAGGGCCCTAGGGATCTCCATTAAGGTGTGTGTTTGTATCAGATGCGTCCGCGAGGACCAGCGCTCGTTCGCGCTGGGCATCCAGTGGATCAAGGTGCGGCTGCTGGGCACCATCCCCGCGCCGCTGCTGTTCGGCTTCCTCATCGACCTCTCCTGCTCGCTCTGGGCCTCCTCCTGCGACAAGACCGGCGCCTGTCTGCAGTACGACAACATCAATATGAGCAGGTAATTGTGCTAATTGACTTAATCGCGTGACTGAGAGAAGCAATATTTGGGTCCCTAATTGGTTCTGGTAGAAATCCCATGGCTGATCATCATCACTTAATAAGCGTGCTCATAGATACTTTATCGTCTAAATCAACCTTACTTAGGGCTGTTCCTTTCCTTTTCCGTGCTGTTTGTTCATCAACTTTGTTTCTTACAGATATATGCTGGGCATCGCTTTAGTAGGTAAGCTCTGTTCCATCCTATTCTTCTTCCTGGCGTGGTGGTTCTACCGCCCGCCCGGCAGCAAGAACGGGAATGCCGTGGTACCCTCAGTAGACCTCGTGGTGTGCGCCGAGAAGACCAACGGAAACGTCACAAATGTAGCAAACGGGACGGCAGAACGCAGCAACGGATACTGCAACGCTGCTTTGGAATGCAGTGACCATTTGTAAGATTGAGTTGTAATTTCTGTTGTTTTCGAGGTTAAAGGTTTAATTAAGTAAGGCCATTCGAGAGTTAAGTATATGCATCGGTGTTTAAACTCGAATTCTTGTCGCCAAAGACGCTTCCTGAGGAACACTTGCAGGTTAAGTGAGATCGCGTAAAGCGATGAATTTGTGGCATTTAAAGGTTCATCCAAATCACGATTATCGACCATGAGGGATTTGATTGGAACTGGATCATAGACTTGGAACATAGGCACGATTTGCGGGAATCAGAATAGATAACTGCACCTGTTGATATCAGTTTTAAAACGGTAAAGAAGTAAGTATTTCTATCGAGATTTGGATCGATCTTTAATCAACTTAGTATTATTATATCAAGCCCAAACCGTGGCTTGTCTGTAAGTCGCAACGCACACTTTCTAAGTTGATGATAATTTATGAGTTGTGTGTACTAATGTAATAGATAGAAACATTTTAAGAATATTGTTTACATTCCAAAATAGTTCTGTTGTAAAATATCTGTGATGTAATAGTTTTTAGATAAATGTAAGTACTATCGCCTAAAATCGCCGAGATGTAAGGTAACCATGTAATAAGTTTTTGGAAGGAGTTGTAGATATACACCTATCTATAGTATATACATCTACTTAAGTGTAGGTCAACTAGGGTTACATGGCTTTTGCAAATAGTTTTGTATTCACAGGCATAAGCATAAGCGCCATCTTGGTAAGTTTCATGAACACTACCTAGATATTTTTAAAGCTAAAAAAAGTAGACAAATACATAAGGTAGGTACACTAAAAAAATAATGAAGCTATTCAAGACTAAAAGGCTTATTAGACTTTACTAAATTTAGTAACCTAAATCAGGATTCAGAAAAGGAACGAAATTAGAAGCTTCTAATCACACTGTTCTAAATATAGTTACTAAATCAAATCAAACACAATAAAGGCCGACGTTTTACTATCTACTATAAACAAAATGGCTCCAGTGCTATCCAAAAATAAAAAAATTGGCCTCGCCGTGGCTGTGGCCGTTGGGTCCATCAACATACAGAAAAGAAAGAGAGACGTGGGTCAAGGAATATTTATTACTGCGCGACAGGTTATCAAACATGAATATAATGAGTGTTTTAGAACCGGCAGACTTCAGAAATTATCTTCGAATGGATTCAAGATAGTTCGATATTTTACTAAATCTTGTGACATCACTACTCACTACATAGTATAAAACAAAGTCGCTTCCCGCTGTCTGTCCCTATGTATGCTTAGATCTTTAAAACTACGCAACGGATTTTGATGCGGTTGTTTAATAGATAGAGTGATTCAAGAGGAAGGTTTATATGTATAATACATGCATAATATAGTAGAGGAATACCGATAATCTTAGAGATTACTAATGTAAGGTCGTAAATGAACCCATTTTTTGCGCTTTCATTGCAAACGCTGGCTGAACCCTATGAGATAGATCAAAATAATGTACTACAGTATTGTGCACCTCAAAAAGATCTACAAAAAAGTCCGCGATGGCATATGTCTATCTCTTGAGGATAACCCACAATAAGCATTTTTATCGTTTATTTACGAAAAAGCGATTTTAAGTAATACAGTATTAATCCTTATCCAATTAAGTACCTTTAATAAATTGTGCATGCAATATAGGTCAATATTGCCCTTTACAGCATGTAATTTAAATGAATATTTTCGAAGATATTGCAAATTTAAAATGTAGGTACATAGCGGTTGCGGCGATACCGGCCGGAGGGCCGCGCGGGGGCCGAGGGTCGTGCCTATACCAAATAGTGCGACTAAAGGCTGTGCTTCGCCCTACAGAACTTTATGATTGTGTAGTTATATTTGGTATCAGCGTTGCACCCGAGCAAAGCCGGGGCGGGCTGCTAGTATATACTAAAACAAAATACTATTTTAAGAGACAGCATTAGTGCAAAACAAAGATTGGTAGTAACATTACGATTTCTTGCAACAGGGAATTCATGCCAAGATTTGAAATACAGCTCTCTAATGTTTCAACCCATGCTGTCAATAATTATCCCTGAAACCTGAAACAACACATCCACACGCGGAAAGCGCTGCACACCGACTGAAGCGACTAATCGCGATCGCACCTTCCTAAATTCGATTCTAATTAGGTTTCTAAATGATTTAGTGAATTAGTAGCCGTACTTTTTCCTAAATTTAAGGCCTTATTTGACTTTACTAAATTCAGTCGTCTAAATGAGTCAGTTACTAAATTCAGACAAATGCAATCGCATTTAAGAAGGTAGGTTTCTAAAGGACAATGGCAGGTCTCCATACTAGGAATTGTCTGGGATCAAATTGAAGCGTCCCGTTATGAAAAATATGTTAAAAGATTTGGCGTTTGCTCCAGAATCTATAAATGAGACTATTTTCATTTGGGAAAGCCGGAAAAAAAAGATTTCGGTGTTAGAATTTTATTATTTAGGTTATGAATTAACGTCAATAATTATATCTATAAAACATAACGCAGATCGAAGTTAAGTCCTAAAGAATGATAATGTGGTGTGGTCTAAGTGAGAATAAGAGTATTTACGGATAAATGAGAAAAACCTAAATAAATTCTAACACTCGGTGTAGAGTAGTACTTTTTTTAATGCGGACAACATCACATACGTTGCTCGGAACCAAAGTAAGTAGCTGAAGCACTTGTGTTATGGAATTCAGAAACAACGAAGGTACCACAAACACCTAAACCCGGGACAATGTTGTTTTCTAAAATGACCCGTCCGGGGATCGAACCCCGGACCTCAGAGCTAGCGACACCTTGAAACCGGTGCGTACGCCACTCGACCACGGAGGTCGTCAAGTAGTACTCAATTATTGTATGTTTAAGAAAGCTGAGCGCGTATTAAAAAATGCAATTGCCCCGTAAACAATAAAACTATGTTAGGGCAAATAAAAAACACATTTTATTAAACATAATTATTTATTTCATTCCTCATCTCATTACACATAAAATTCGCGTGCGACGATGATCTCTATCGTAATCTGCCATAGTTATTGTTATGGGTTTACAACAAAAATCCAATTCACTATATAGGCACAATCAAAGCAAAGTAAGATTAGCTTAAGCTCACGCAAAAGCAATATCGGAGTCCTAAGGGCACGCACTAGTCACACAAGGCAGTATCAATCAGTCCATAATCAGTCCAGGTAGGGTAATTATAAATAGAAAGCCAAATAGAAACATAAAACACAACCGAGATAGTAAACGCGGAAGGATTCTGTAGCATAGAGATTTTTTTTGACATTTGACAGACAACCACAGATTGTCTTGAGAACATTCACTGTCCATGACAAAACTAGTGCTGCACTTTTGGATTCGTTTTTCTTGAGAATCGATACGACACGGAAGCGATCCTCTGTTATTTGATCAATGATTAATTGGATTTAAAAGTAGGAGCATTTCTTCAAATATATCATTGATTAAAGACGAAAGAATAGATAATTTCAATATTATGTTAAAAACAAACGAACTTTACACGGGTCGATCTATCAGTCGATTATATCAATCATTCGTTTAATTGCACAGACTCACACCACTATTTTAATGGTAACATGTCGAATGTAGGTACCTAATTCGAACATCATTTTATGAGCTTTTAAAAACATAAAAATAACTCCGGCTTTTACAAGAAGGAATGAATAATTGAAAAATCGTAGAAAATTAATTGAATTTGATTAACATTTATGAAATCTATGGACGCCAAAAAAAGTTCAGACCAAATTCTGCCATTGTTCTTTAGGAAAAAGTACGGCTACTAATTCACTAAATCATTTAGAAACCTAATTAGAATCGAATTTAGGAAGGTGCGATCGCGATTAGTCGCTTCAGTCGGTGTGCAGCGCTTTCCGCGTGTGGATGTGTTGTTTCAGGTTTCAGGGATAATTATTGACAGCATGGGTTGAAACATTAGAGAGCTGTATTTCAAATCTTGGCATGAATTCCCTGTTGCAAGAAATCGTAATGTTACTACCAATCTTTGTTTTGCACTAATGCTGTCTCTTAAAATAGTATTTTGTTTTAGTATATACTAGCAGCCCGCCCCGGCTTTGCTCGGGTGCAACGCTGATACCAAATATAACTACACAATCATAAAGTTCTGTAGGGCGAAGCACAGCCTTTAGTCGCACTATTTGGTATAGGCACGACCCTCGGCCCCCGCGCGGCCCTCCGGCCGGTATCGCCGCAACCGCTATGTACCTACATTTTAAATTTGCAATATCTTCGAAAATATTCATTTAAATTACATGCTGTAAAGGGCAATATTGACCTATATTGCATGCACAATTTATTAAAGGTACTTAATTGGATAAGGATTAATACTGTATTACTTAAAATCGCTTTTTCGTAAATAAACGATAAAAATGCTTATTGTGGGTTATCCTCAAGAGATAGACATATGCCATCGCGGACTTTTTTGTAGATCTTTTTGAGGTGCACAATACTGTAGTACATTATTTTGATCTATCTCATAGGGTTCAGCCAGCGTTTGCAATGAAAGCGCAAAAAATGGGTTCATTTACGACCTTACATTAGTAATCTCTAAGATTATCGGTATTCCTCTACTATATTATGCATGTATTATACATATAAACCTTCCTCTTGAATCACTCTATCTATTAAACAACCGCATCAAAATCCGTTGCGTAGTTTTAAAGATCTAAGCATACATAGGGACAGACAGCGGGAAGCGACTTTGTTTTATACTATGTAGTGAGTAGTGATGTCACAAGATTTAGTAAAATATCGAACTATCTTGAATCCATTCGAAGATAATTTCTGAAGTCTGCCGGTTCTAAAACACTCATTATATTCATGTTTGATAACCTGTCGCGCAGTAATAAATATTCCTTGACCCACGTCTCTCTTTCTTTTCTGTATGTTGATGGACCCAACGGCCACAGCCACGGCGAGGCCAATTTTTTTATTTTTGGATAGCACTGGAGCCATTTTGTTTATAGTAGATAGTAAAACGTCGGCCTTTATTGTGTTTGATTTGATTTAGTAACTATATTTAGAACAGTGTGATTAGAAGCTTCTAATTTCGTTCCTTTTCTGAATCCTGATTTAGGTTACTAAATTTAGTAAAGTCTAATAAGCCTTTTAGAAACCTACCTTCTTAAATGCGATTGCATTTGTCTGAATTTAGTAACTGACTCATTTACAGTTGGTGCGCTGTAGCATGGTGCGGGTGACAGTTGTCAGTCATGTTTCGTTTCACTCTTGAAAGTTGCCGCGATTTACAATTATGACATTAGTATTTCAGGTGCACCATATTTTTAATATATTTAATCATAAATCATGGTTATTTATTAAATTAAACCAACCAGAATGTTCTAGTTTACAAATACAATTATATTAGAAGACAAAATACGCAAAGTGTTATGCGTAAAACGTAACGCCAAATACGTCTTTAGTGATGGGATGTACTGCTACGATGGATAGTCGATATTTTAATAACTTATAACAACGTACATTTTATTTGTCTTAACTCATATCAGAGTCAGAAACATCTCACTCAATTCATCATCTGAATCTGTGACTGATATTTTAACGCTGACTCCATTAAATAATCAATATGGATATCACGATCCCAATCAGACATAATGTCCCTTTTTGTTTAAACCACGGCCTTCGACCAGACTTCAGGCTGAACATTGTTGATGGCCTGTTGCAGTAGTGTCAGCATCTTATTTGCCGTAAAAATTCTATCATGAAAAAAATATAAAATACCGTGTTACAGTGCTTTGAATGCGTTTTTGTTTATTTTATATTCAAAAATATTTTTTTTAACTGATACAAAAATGAATATTGCAATTTAATTTTAAATTAATGCAAGCTACTGACAATGCAGTTCTCGTAGCAGAATTTTGGGCTGACACTATATAAACAGACTGTCATCGACACGTTAAGAAGAATTTAATATTACAATAATTTTTATAACAATAAAAAAGGGAAAGTGATTTTTGCTGTGAAAAACGTAATCGATAAAAATGACTTGCATGACATTACATCCTTAGCCATGTGATATTGATAGATTTCAACGTCATATTGACAAATGTCACCCGCACCAAGCTACAGCGCACAAGGTATAGACGACTGAATTTAGTAAAGTCAAATAAGGCCTTTAGTATTCAGTTGCTTGTCAAAGTGGCGTCAATTCAAAACATCTAAAAAAGATGTACCTACATCCTACATACTCATTAAGTAGGTAGATGAGTAACTACTTACAAAATATATTTGCTAAAATCATGTAACCCTGTGTAGTGTAATGTTGTTAAATAGAGTACAATATTGGAAGGCACAAGTTTTCGATCAATTTTCTTTACATTTGCATCACCGTGGTTAAGGTATAGTACCTATTTGTAAATAGTTCTAACTTATTTGTTGATAATGCAAATCAATAGTTGTTAAAATTGTATTTTGGTTGAAGACTGATTGTTTACTAGTAATTTAGTAATAATTATATATTTAATGTATTGTGTAATTCTGTTTGTTAGTAGAATTTTATTGTGAATGGGAATCTAAAATATAATTTAATATTATTTAGTAGGTAGCTGTCAAAGGCTCAGAAATACAGGCTTAAAAATTACTTCAAATACTCATAGTTGCAGACTTCAAGATAATTTTGTTTGGCCTAGAAAATATGTCCAGTGGTTTTATATAGCCAGCCTAGATGCATTTGATGTAATATCAAAGTGTCACCAATGGCACCAATTTTATTTTTTCAGTACATATTCATAGGAACATACACTATTAGCAACCCTAATAAGTTTGCAATTTTAATTCCTACATAATTTAAATACCTATCATAATACTATTAAAATGCAATAGCAATTAGATTTTTATAACACAATTTGTAAAAACTTTACATCCTTTTTCTAATGTAATTTGTAAATTATAATGTAGGTGATCAATTTTGAAATTGTACAATTTTACACGGATTGATTGGAATAAAAATAATAAAATAAACTGTGTTAACTTTTATTTTTCCTAATGATAATATACCAACTTCCTTCCTATAATAAGCAAAATCAATAAAACAACAAAATAAAAATATCAATTAAATATATTCCAACATTAAAAAATATTTTTAACTTAACAAAATGCATTATAACACTATCATATCTGTTTTAAAAACTGTGTACTTAGAATGATTTCATAAGAATCAGAGCTAACAATCTCATAGAGGTCTTAGAAAAACTTAACACCTTGGCTGTCATCAAACTCCATCAGTTCACACTTGCCTTTGACTTCTAATGTTTTTAAAGCTTTTATTAGCACACTCATGTCCAGTCCATGGAACTCTGAAAACAAAATATTTATTTATTTAACTTTAAATTGTTTAAAATGCATAAATGAAGACAGTGCAACATATATATACTTAAATAATTCTAAAATTACATCTGGAATAATGTTACTAACTTCTTGTAAAGAATCACTTTGGTTTCAAAATCTTGTTTATTTAATAAAGTACTGTAAAACAATACAATAGTTACCTTGATCAACTGTATTTTCACCTTCCCTCAATTCAAAAAGTGTACATACAGAGTTGTTCAGTCCACTATTACAAGCCCAGTTGTACACCAAATTGCCCCATTCATCCAGTGAGTGCCAGTACACCTCCCACACATTTTTACTTTTGTCCACCGGCGCAGCCCTGCCCGTTTTCGCCATGTCCTCTAAGATTGTTAGAATTCCTTCTTGTGATAGCTTCCTATTAATTTCAGTGTTATTAAAAAGTGGACTATTCTGTGATTCTCTTATGTCTATGGTTGATTGCTTGGTCGTCTTTAAGTATTCTGTAATAAGTTGTTGCCATGCTTCTAGTTGTTTAGCTCTTGTTTCTGTGTTTGGCTGGATTCTGAAACAATATCATATGAAGTGTTATTACTCAAAAAATATATCATAAGTGTATTCCTAAGAAAATGCCAAACATCCTTTGTATAGTTCAGGTTAATAATACACTTATTATATTTTTAATCAATTTTAGAATCTTCCATATCTATTCAAGTACTTACATTGCTTCTCCTTATGTACTGTTTCTGTGTATTTCTCATAGATTTCTACCATTCTCTTCTCTGTTTCTTTTCTCTTTGTTAATGTTGATGGAGACTTTGGCTCCAAGTCAGTCAAGGCCAGTTTGTAAAAGACTTTCGAGTCCCCAACTTCGACATATGGGATGTTTTCAACATAGTTTGTGGAGAAGCTTATCATTATGGAGCAGTCTTTGGCCACGGCTGATATGAGAGCCAGATGTATGGGGTTTGCAGTCTTAAAGAATGTTTCTCTGTCCTTCTCACAATGAAGGTCTAATTTATGTAAGTTCAGTTGCTCTATGAGTTGTGGAACATAGTCCACATACTTTTTATTTAAGTCTTTTAAATCAAAGGCCACAGTTTCTGATAGTTTTTGTAATTGTAATAACTTGTATAGAAATGAGTTTGGATCTAAATTTTCACCCTCAACACATTGGAGGTTAATGCTCTCTGTAAATTCATTATGTTCCTCTAATTGAATATAAGGACTACTATGACTACTGAGTAAAATTGCAATTATGAAGTCCAAAAACAGATGAGAACCACTAAAGTAATTCATATTTTTTATGATATTTTCAAAATCCTTTTCAGATGATTGTTCATTAAAGATTAGAGTACCATTTTTAAACAGTTTGAAGTTATTCTGTGGATTATTTACCATATTCATCAAGGAGTGTTTCATTCTTTTTTTGTCTCCAGAAAATAAATCAAGCGGACAGTAATGGCTAGTTTCCTTAATGGCTTTCATTTGTAGCTTTAAATGTTGTTTAAAACAATAATAGCATTTAGCATATTGCTTCAGACTAGATGATAAATAACCTTCTTTCGGCTTGATTTCAACACAATAGTTGGTTTCACAAATTGGGCTCACTATGGACAAATTTGTAGCTTTTATGGCAATCTGACTAATCAATGACTTATGTATTCTGTTAGCTGGACGAAATGGCAACAGAACTTTACTTAATTCTGTTAACTCACTCTTAGATATTTCTATAGTTTGTTCGTTTCCGTAATGAGTGTTTTCCAACAATGGCACCATGATTAAATTGACGAAATTCACAGAATCGTAAACATTCTTTGTGATTGTTGTTTTCTCATCTTCTTTAACAAGACGCAGTACATAATCTGTACCTAGTATCTGTACTACAATATGGGCATTCCCTTCGTTAATATACTTCCAAGATTTACCTAGTATCTTCATAATGTAATAGAAGTTCTTGAAGGTTTTTAAACAAATAATTAATTAACTTTTACTTACGTAAAAAAGGGAGGAAAGTCATACTGCCAAGGCCACGAGATTTCTGCCATAACGATACACTAATATAAGCACTAAACTAATATCAAAGTCTGAAAAAGTGCGTATTTTTTTATCACTTACGCCCAGGGCTGACTGTTCTTGTTTGCAGTTTTTGACAATATAACTTTCAACTTTGACTGACGTTACAGTAGCGAAGTGCAGTGTCAACAGTGTTACTACTTACTATTGAAATAATTCTAAAAAACATAGCTAGATTCAGTGTTATTGAGCAACAGAAGAATAGGGCCTAGTGGAAAAGAGAGGAACTTGCAGATTTGACCCTGAGCCTGAACATTTTATATGCCCTGGTGAATTAATTTTGGAATCAAATGGAAAACATCTACATCCCAGATGAAAGTTATAAGATCTACATTATTGATTTGTTAATATCCTGCACAGGAATGTACACAGCTTTATAGTATTATCAACAAATCTGTAGGCATTCAACAAAAATATTTTTTAGTGGGATAAAGATTATGAAATAAGAAAAATCAAAATAGCTAAAAAGACAATTACGCCAAGACAAGTATACTTTGAAAGAGCAACAGTACGTAGCTAATTAAAAAAGTATACTGTCATAATTTTGACAAACGAAGTCGTGAACAAAATTTGCGTTTTGCTTGCTGCAAAAAAATCGTAATTCTAATTTATTTTTCTTAAATGCTATGCTATAATTAGTCACAAACGCTCATATAGATATAAACAATGATTACGCTTAATAGAAAATTGAAGAAGGAACATACGGAACCCACTAATGGGTTGACTACTGCAGAATCAATCGTAAGAAGGATATCAGTGAGGGACAAACTGTTAATAAAAGAAGTTCAGGAGATGAATGAGAACCTTCCGGCGACGTGTAGTATTCATTTCGAAGACCCTAACGTGTTGAGTGAGTTCGTGTTGTGTGTGGCGCCCGACGAGGGTTACTGGCAGGGTGGCAAGTTCAAATTCACTGTTATTGTTACTGAAGACTATAATATGGCTGTAAGTAGTTGCAATACTCTTATTTTGTAGCTTAATGGCTCGACAAATGTAATTTTAATTATTGAGGCCATTATACAGACTGCTCATTGTTTTTGTGATCTTATCAAGTGGTAAAATGAAAGAAAAGGTTTGTGTTGCTGTACAAATCATTATTATTGAAAGATAAAACCAATTCTATCTGATCTCCTTGGGGTGACTTTAAAGGGTCATGCTTTGTGTTAGCAGTGTATGATTCAAGCCATTATTGCATGTACTGAAATATTCAAATAATTTATGAATGAGTTCCTCAATGTGTATTTTGTTTGTTTAGTTGTAATATTTAGGTGTGAAAGGTTTTTGTTTTTTTTTTTAATTCTAAAATACAATATGATGATGTTGTTTTCTATAATTTTTTTGGATACATATTTGGGTCTCCATTTATGATCTTTTATGAGTTGTAAATTAGTTTATTTAAGAATCTTTTGTTACTCCTTGACTGTACAATATTCATACAAAAAAATCTTATCTTATCTAAAAGTTAACAAGTAATAGTGACTAGAGGTTGTAAAGTAGAGAATATTTTGATATTGTCTTTTTATGAGTACAACATTACAATCATTTATTTATTCTGTGTCTCAGTGCTTAAGCAAGTTTCGTTGTTTTCTAATCATAATCCAATAAGTAGTCTTTGTTGGTATACTGTGAATGAGAACTTAATTACTTTATTTTTATTTTACAGCCTCCAAGAGTGAAATGTCAAACACGTCTGTGGCATCCTAATATTAATGTAGACGGCGACGTCTGTCTGTCCCTACTCAGACAAACGTCTATAGACGAACACGGCTGGGCTCCTACCCGGAGATTAAAGGATGTAGTGTGGGGACTTAATGCTTTATTTACTGTGAGTAGACAACATTTGGTGACTTGTATGGCTTGATTAAAGATGGGTAGAGTTTTAATCCTGTCTACACATTTAGGTGAATAATGAAAGTACTTATAAAGTGAAGACTAGCTTCATTACACTTTATGGTATTGTTATTATGGTGGTGATAATAGTTTGATATTATTAGATTCGAGTCAAGCCTGCAATACATTTTTTTTGCTCACAATGAATAATTTATAATTTTTTTGATTACATAAAATTTACTCCACTACTTAGGCACTTCAATTATCTTTCTTGAAAAGTTAAAAAAAGAGATAAAGTTTCTAGTCAATCATTTGTAAAATTGATTTATAAATATGTGATTTTATCTATTCCAGGATCTCTTAAATTTCGAAGACCCATTAAACATAGAAGCAGCGGAAATGTACAACAAGAACAAGACGGAATTCCAAACTAAGGTTCAAGAATACATAACCAAAGGGAAAAGATGAAAGTTACACAAGCACAGTCACAACGTCTCCACAGGACACTATAGATGAATGCACTCTGTCAGGGAAACTGAGCATGGGACTGTTACTAAGTAAACTAGCTTGCTTATAAGTGCTTCCACTATACATTTAGAGGTATATCAGTAAATATTTTATTAAACAATATATTAAAATCATATAATGCACATATTTATCAAATATGCCATACTTAGGCTGTTTGTTTTCAACTTCTATTCATAGTTACCCATAGAACTCTTACAGTTTTCATGTACTTTGAATAGGATAATATATCCATTATTATTAGTAACACCAAGCAAGCAATAATAATTAGTGTTCATAGTATTCTAGATTATTCACAAATTATTGAAGTTAATGGAATTTTCTAAAGTATTTTTGTCATAGTTATAGTCTAGTTAAATTTTATAATGTATGACCACAATATGATATATTTACAATATTACATTATTAATATGGTATAAACTTGCTAGTTAACCTGTGTTGGTGTTTTGTGAGTGTAGAGGGTCTGTGTGTGTGTGTGTGCATGTGGGTAAGTGTGTGTGTTCCAGGTTTTGCTGAAAATGTTGCCTATTGGACACACATCCACACATCTTAGAAATTTCTTTCTTGTAACCTAGGTAGTTGCCTAGAAATGTCTAATGATGAAATCCTGAAAGATTAATTTAAAAAGGTATTTAAATACCATAACTTCTTACTTAAAGTTTAAATTATTGTGGGTTGTGGTACACCCAGAGTTTTATTATTTTTTCATGAGTTTAATAAAATAACATTCTAATAAAATATTATGTCATAAACAATGAAATGAAATGAGTAGCTCTTATATGTAATGCAAGTGAATAAACAGACATGCTGCCTTGAATTGTGAGTAAAAATGGTTTTATTACACATAAATAATAAATATATCATAATTATAAAGTAATAAATTTTTATATTCTCCCATGCTGAGTTTCCTCATTAGGGATCATTATCAAATACTCTGAAACAGTGATAATAGTGTATTGTGTTTTAGAAACTGGTGTATTTTTTTGGTTTGACGCCATACTGCACCCAAAAGTACGTTGTATTACATGATTAAAGAATTTTGACATTCTGTAAGTGCTAATTACTGAGTCCAAATAATGGATACACCTTTAATGAATTACATATTGTCTTCTGCTAGTTTTTTCTGAATATGGACATGCTTCTTTTTTGTTGCAGGAAGTCTTTTCATGTGATAATATTTCTTGCCTGACGCGAATCTTCGTTATAGAGAGGGTAGCAAGAAGTTGTAGTTAGAATATTGTGATTTACTGTCCAATTAATTATGCTTACCTTAGACAAATATGAGCTATGTGAGGCTCAAATTATCTAATTAATTGAACGAAATGTTTTAATTTTATATAATTTACATAATTAATTGTTTGTCTATTAAGTTGTGATAAAATTATTTAAAACCGTCTTACAATCAGTTGTTTACTAAAGAATTAATTTCTGTGTTATAAACAGGAACACAGGATAGATTATTGCTACTGAAATCTAGATCTAGGTTAAAACCTGACCTAGTCTTGACGCTAGATGCCAATGACAGTTGGTCAAGGTGTTGCGTGCAATGTTTGATAGATGATTGCCGTCATTTGTGACGTCAAAGCATTTTTTTTAATGATTGTGCTACTGACGCTTTCGAGTACGCATGGGAAGGTTGTTGTATTCTTCCATTAAGTAATGATGTAGTGACAAGTAGCTACGGTTTCTCGATGTCTTCCTATATTAACTAACATAATTTATTGCTGGCGAATCATAAAAATACACCAGTTTGACGTACTTTAAGTATAAGGTCCTTTTAAAATAATAAAATAATTATGTTGAAAAGTCATAAAAACAGTAAATGTGTCAACGATGATATAAATAAATATTTAAATAATTAAATTCTGTAAATAATTTAGGCGAATTTGTGTAGCCATGGAATAATAAATGTATTTTTAGAGGACCCTATATTTATTAGCAGTGATGTAAAATTCTATGTAACATGTGCATGTCAAATCCAGGATTTTAATAAAAGAGGTTTTAATAAAAACAATTTTATTATAGAAAAGTTTGTAAATTTTATTCTCGATTTAATTTCGCGGTTTTAGTTTTATTTTTTTCTTTTTTTGCATGCTATTAATTTGTAGTGTTTTGCGGGTTCATTCAATTAAACAAATGATTTAATTTATTTTATTGTACAGAATGACGATCTTGATGTAAATTGTAATAGTAACAGATATAATAGTCTAGTAGGTACCTATAAGTATTTTGACATCAATGTTGTATGTAGATCGGGAACTGTTCCTTGGCCTATTTATGACTTCCATTGTTACAAGTTTGACCTTTTAATTAAATGAATCTGTAATGCATTGTACAATTTATATATTTATTTTATTGTGTGGT
Organism: Autographa gamma; assembly: GCA_905146925.1. Lineage (NCBI taxonomy): Eukaryota > Metazoa > Arthropoda > Insecta > Lepidoptera > Noctuidae > Autographa > Autographa gamma. Next base: position 910,107 of record LR989850.1, read on the forward strand.
GTTATAATAAAAATGCAATTTATCAAATCAATGCTCTTTATTAAGTTCAATTAATACTGGAGCATCAAATATACCAATTAGTATAAATAATAAATAAATAGTAAAAATTTGTATACAATAAATAGCTTAACAATAACAAAACCGTCGTAACATTTTTCCCATTATGACTAGATTTTCGTTTTGATGATACAATGTACATGATGTTTTGTGAAAAATGAGTTGCTTACACACTTGGAATTGCATTTCTACAAATGGATGGGAATTCGGTACTTAAAACCAGTTTAGTCAAGTCGAAGTCCAAACTAAATTTTATAAATTGCTCGTAAAAAATCTATGGGGCCTAAACTTGACCAGTAGGTTTATTATTAGTTTTACTTTGAGTAGTCTGAAGTTATAATTCCTTATGAGAGTATAACGAAATATTTTTTATATCTGTGGGTAGGTATTAACCTTTCTTAAAACGTTCTTCAAAGACTTAAGTCTCGTTTCACAGACACAGCATTTCCGTCCCTAAGTGTTTAGCAGTAAGGTGTATATTTCCAAGTGTGTGTGTTAGTGGCTAGCGAAGGTGGTGAGCAGTTCGTCCTGGATGCTATTGGAGCGAGCGAGCTGTCGCGCGCCGAAGTTGCCGAACGCCGCCGCCACGCTGTCCGCCTGCGACGCCTCGCGAGCCTTCTTCTCGTGGTATTTCTCCGAGAAGTCCTGCGGAATAACACAAATATGATACTGATGCAACAAGAAAAAAATGCCCAGATTACAGACTATTAACCTTTCAACAGGTACTGTCTGTTAATTTTCGTATTTTTTTCTTCGATATTTTAATATACTTCCGTTTTGTCTAAAGCCTTCCTCTTCACACAATAATCACATAACGTTCTTTTGTTGCAAAGACGTTACATAACTTTTATTGGGGTTGTATTTACCTTCAGTCTGTTGCCAAGGAAGACGGCCCTCTCCCTCTTCTTGTTCATGAAGTCGCTCTGCGTGAGCCACCGGTGGTCGTAGCACTCCTCAGCTAGCGGCCTCTTCAGGGGAACCTTCTTGAATAGGAACATCAGGAACCTGGTCGCCTCCTGAAAATAACAAGCCCAATGTGAAATACGAAGTTAAATCCAAAGAAAAGAGTCCTCTAGACAAATGACATTTTTATTAACTTTAATCGTATCTACCAAATGAGAAGCGAAAACAACGTGACGTAATTTCTAATCATTTTATCTATTTCTACTATAAAAATAGCAGTTGAAGATGGAAGAGATGTTTCTTGTTTCATACTAGCACGTACCTGTGTGATTTCCTTGTAGAGGTGTTCGAACCTGAACCGGACGAAGGAAATGTTTTGCTTGGTCTCCGCGTCGTCTTCTCCCTTGAAGGGTGACACTCCCGAGAGCATGATGTAGGTGAGCACGCCCACGCCCCAGATGTCTGTCTGGGGGTACGCTGGCTCGTCGTTGATGATTTCCGGCGCTTTGGATTAACATAAAATTTTAATAATAATTTTGAAGTTATGGCAAAAAAATACAAGTCTTACATTTAAATGTTTCTTTCTTACCTTTGTATTCCAAATCTCCTACTTGTGGCACACTGGTACCTAATTTCGTAACTTTATGAGCTGAGCCGAAGTCGATGAGCTTAACCTGGATGGATCGGACTGACGCCATGACTACGTTGTCGGGTTGCAGGTCCAGATGACAGTAGCCTCGCCAGTGCAGGTACTGGAGACCGTCCAGCATTTGTGTGACGATGGTGGCGACCATCTGTTCCGTGTAGTCGTGACGGCTCGACAGGTAGGTGAGGATATCAGCACCCTGTAGCTTCTCTAAGATCAAAGCGGACACCTGTGATCCAGGTGCTTGATAGGCTGCTAACAAGTTTGATATCCTCTCGTGCCTCAGCCTTCTCAAACATTCAAACTCCCTTTGGATTTGGACCTCAGTCTCCGGGCGGGTTTCCAGAATCTTTGACACAACTACGTTGTCGTTTGACCTGTCGATACCTTTCACGACAATCGAGAACTTTCCGCGCCATAATTCGGAGACAAAGCTGTAGCGTTCAGTAAATTGCTGAGTTGATTGCCATTCGATTGGCTTCTCTTCTATCGAGTAATCCAATTTGGGCCTCTGTTCGTCTAAAGCGACTTCCTGTCCAGACTCCGTGAGCTGCTGAAGATGCCTCATGGCTTTTGTGATTTCGATTTTAGGTGCTCCAGACGTCTTGGTCTTTACCAAATGGGTGGGGATGCCCTTGTCACTCCATCCGATCCTGTTGCGCGATGCTAACCTGAACTGGTAGCTGGTGTCGGGGGAGAGGCCGCGAACGACGAAGAATTCGTGGTCAATGTTGTTAGCGGCGTCCTTCCAGTCTACGCTGTCGCCAGCCTTGTACTGGAGACTGTAGCAGACGACCGGAGAGTTGCCGTCGTATTTCGGCTGCTTCCACCTGAGGAGTACTTCGGTGTCGGAGATGTCGGTGGCGGTGGGGCTGTCCGGGGCGTCGGGTGTGGTAGCTTCCACGACCCTCGTCCTCGCAACGGTCTGGCCGACCTTGTTCCTGGCGACTACCTTGTAGAAACCGATGTCGTGGTGCTTAGCGGGGTCGAATCTGAGTGTAGACCTGCCGTCCTCGTCTTCAGTAATGGTGATGCGTTGGCCTTCAGCGATCACCATATCGTTCTTAAACCATGTTATCGCAGGTTTGGGGTCACCGACAGCGTAGCAAGAGAGTTGAGCTTTCTCGCCTTCCCTGACGGGGAGGAGTTGGGGCTTTTCCCTGAAGAATGGCAGCTGGCCATCTTTCTTGGATTCCATCAAAGCCTGTGCTTCAGCGTAGGAGTCGAGGCGGGTGCCGAGCTCGTGGCGCAGGCGGCGGATGGTGTAGGTCTCGGTGCCGTAGTTGTTGATCCTGTCGCGACGCTCGTCATCGATTTCCTCGTCCATGATGTCGGTGAAGCGACGACGCTCGTGGATAATTGGTGTCTGTGGTAAAGGAATAACATTAAAGTATATGTTGGGATTGTCAAATGATTGGTTGCAGGGTTTGGTCACAACGAATTATACACACCCTAGGATCGTAAGTATCGAAGACATTGAGGCTGTAGCCGGGCGAGCGGTTGCAGGCCACCTTCATGTACTCGCGCAGGCGCACGGGGAACTGCGTGTCGCGCAGCTGCAGCAAGTACGTGTCTGGACCATTCTGGTAGCTGGAGAGAGAACACAATGGTATTTACTAAAGTTTTCGAAAGTTTTGATCATTCCAAACTGTGCTACTGTACAACAGCTATGGTCTAATAATTGAGTGTAAACATGCCCATTTAAAGTAGGGTTCTGTGTTGAAAGTATCTACGCCCAGGAGGGTAGCTAATCAGACTGTTGCGGTGTACTTACTGGCTCTCAGACTTGGCGGACACTTCCCAGTCGGGGTGGTCCCACTGCTTGAAGTTGATCTCCTGCTCGTTAGGGTCACGGGTACGGGGCTCGGGGTCCGGAGTGGCTGTGGAACAAATAATATATATAAAATTTACATAATTATGGGTTTAGTGAAACTGATAACTTCGTAATTCATATCGGCCGACACAAAATGCAAAATCTTGGGGTTGAATGACACAAAAAGAAAGGAACCTTGATCTTAAATTTTCATGTTGTCTCCTGAAGTAATTTTAGAGATGAAATTGTGCATATATGTAAACAAGAAGCACTCACCTTCTGGAGTGTATGTTTCTCCAGGCGGGTACACCATCTTGGAGGGATGCTCGTAGGCCCCGGTGAGGGGGCGGCGACGGAACCAGTTGCGGCATGACGCATTGCTCGTCCAGTCCCTGATGTAATCAATAATCCCTTTTATAGCCTTCATTGTATATTAATCTACACAAATCTCAAAAAATCACAGTTTTTGCCGTTCTCCACTTATTTTCCGTAGTGGGAATTGTACACTGACGCTTGGCTAGCTCTCAAAGGCACGTCCACCCATATCATGATCGAATTAAGATCACTACTGATCACATGGTCATTGTCATTGATAAAAATGTTTACTTACGTTTGTGACAAGCGTGGGTGACGATGCCAACTTTATTTTTGTTATTGGCTCGTTGTAATTAATCAAGTCCATTGCCAAATATATCGAAATGACATAATACGATGAACTATGCGATTTCCCGGTCTAAGGGTACGTGCACATTTAAGAGTTCCTTTCGAGTGGTATTATGAATATTGTGTACATTCTCACTGACATTATTACTAATATAAATAATTACTAGGGTAATTTTAGATGATAAACTAAATACATTTTATCTATTGTTATATCTTAAAGTTCTACTATAACAATAGACAAATACACATTGCATTCTTGGTGCTGTAAGTACTCGCACAAGAATATTGATCATCTTTCGGTCCTATAAATAGCCTGTAGGTATCTATTTTCGCATCATCTTTTGGCGCTCAGATTAAAATATTTCACCTAAGTTTGTACTACGTAAGGTACTCCTGTTCAGTACTGGATTTAAAACTAGAGAATGGAATGTTGTGTAACACACGTTATCACGAATGCACGTGATTATGCCACTTTGCTATTTCCATTCTCAAATGTGAACACGCCCTCAGAGCATGCTAACGTGTCGAAGATTAATAGTTCTAACACGCCCAGATGATGCGCCAGAAATATCATCAAACTTGTGCCGTTTCAACTGACAGGGCTAACATCAGAATCACACACACAGAATAACTGTGTGTATTTTGAGAACCTTACCTATACAAGTTGTAGTAGTTCCTGAGCCTGTCGGTGGTGATCTGGTACTCTTCCTGGTAGATCTTGTCGGCCAGGCCCAGCCAGGGGTGCGAGAGCGCGGTGTTCACGTCCATGCGCTCGTGCCAGTTGAAGATCAGCAGCTTGGAGATGAAGTCCCGGCTCTCCATGCTGAGCCTCGACCACCACTCCTCGTCGTGCCACTCCCATCTTCCCTCGCGGATCCTGGTGAGGGTCTCGCGGTCGTTGACGCCGCGGAAGGGTGAGTGGCCGCTGAGCAGGATGTACGTAATGATACCGATGCTCCACATGTCTGCTCCGAAGGAGACACCTTCTCCGTTGGCTACTTCGGGCGCGACGTACTCGGGCATGCCGTAGTCGAGCGAGGCGTGCTTGCCGAACTGTATGCGGCGCGAGAGACCGAAGTCACACAACTTCAGTTCATCACTGCCGGCGTGGGACAGGAGCAGCTCGCCAATCTGAAGAGAAACCAAATGAAATTGGTTTGTGTGTGTAGTCAAAATGAATTTCAGAAACAGCAGTAAAACCACCAAAAAAGTTATTAAAACAAAATTCTACTGTCCTATAATACTGATATTATAAATGCTTAATTAATAACACACGGGTCCAAGCTTACCGTAAGTCCCAAATGCGCGACACTGTTGTCGTGCATGTACTTGACTCCGCGCAGCACCTGGCGGATGTAGCCGGCGATCTCGCGCTCGGTGTAGCCCTGGCTCCTCAGCAGGCGGTCCCGCACCAGCTCGCCGCCGCCTGCCAGCTCCAGCACCAGCGCAAGCGTGTGCTCATGCTCGTAGCAGTCGTACAGGCGGATGAGGTGGCGGTCGTTCAGGAGGTTCATGATGTCCAGCTCATTCTTCATAAACGGTTTCAGAGCGGAGTGGCCGTGCATGATCTTTGCGGCGTAGTTGCGACCTGGAAAAAAATATAATGTATCTTGGGGCTTCCATTTACACAGAGCTAAAAAGAGATAATTTAAATAATTAACCGTACATACCTGAGAGCCTCTCGGCAGCGTGGTAGACAACACCCTGTACTCCTCTGCCGAGCTCGTCTCCGAGATCATAGAAGTCTCCGAACGGCTTCGTGCTCGGCTTGACGCGTGGTGGGTGCTCGCGCATTCTGTATCAAGGCAGATACTAGTTATATGACGAATCCAATTGTACCTTGACTTGGTGTTATAGATTTATGACGGTTTGATTTCTTACCTGTCTGAGTACTCATGTTCAGACTCTTCAACATGTAACATGGCAGAAGAGCTGACAGAGCCGGCGACGTTGCGAGCGGAGATGGAGTACAGACCCTCGTCCTTCAGGATAGCGTCGTGGATCACCAAGATGCAGGTGTCAGGCTCGATGAACTGGATCTAAAATTTTGAAAACTTTAATACTGAGAACTGTTATATATCAAAACATAGCCCTAACAGTCTGCTAGTTTTTACGTTTATATTTGAGGATCTTTCTTTCATCATCAGGTTAATAAGTTAAACGCTTTCAACATATACAAGGGTAATCAAAGGCTGGCTACCTTGGTCCTGCTGCTGGGCGCGAGCGGCTGCCAGTCCTTGTACCACTTGATGTCGGGGTAGGGCACGCCGGTGACGCGGGCTTCAATGCGAACAGTCTTGCGCTGCAGCACCACCGCCTCCTCGGGTCTTCGGATGAAGGTGGGGTACTCCGCCACCTCCAGACGTACTCGCTGCCGGGACTGGCCGTGCTCGTTCGTGGCCACGGCTTCGTACCAGCCGGCATCGCGTTCGAGCATCCTGGTGAAGTAAAATAAAAATTAATATATTTTTGCAAGTTTTAATATATCATTTTCAAATATGAATATAAAATACTCACTTGTTGATAAACAGTGTAGCTTGTCCGTTCCTGGTGTAACTCCAGTCGTATCTGCCTCCGATGTCGATAGGCTCATCATTGAAGAAGTAGGTCATCTTGGGCTTAGGGTAGCCGTACACGAACCAGAACAGGTTCGCGTTGTGTCCCTTCACGCCGTACTGGGAGTCATGCTCTTGACGCAGGAACCGTGGGGCTTGGGCATAGCCATCGTGAGGAGGACGCTCAATGTCGAAGTCTCTCGGGAAGTAAGGAGACGTCTCAGGCCTGAAGTCGATACCAGGCTCCAGGTAAGGAACGAACTTGGGAGGATCGGGCTCCAGTTTGGATCTGTGAGTGATGGCGTAAGGCGAAGGGTCGCTGACTCCGTATTTGTTCTCGACACGGATGCGGAACTTGTAGTCACGGAATGGTTCCAAGTTGCGGATGTCGCACACGCAGGAGCGGAGTCCAGTGCGCGCTGTGAACCAGTCGCCGTCCGGTACCTCGCACATTTCCACCTAGGGAAGATAAACATAAGATATACATTGTGCAAGTTAAAGAAAAAAATATTGAAGTGGCAAATAATAGAAATTGTTTCATTTTTTAGAGTGACGATATACATAATCATAATTACCTGGTAGGTGACAGGGAATCTAGGTCCATGCGGGATGGACGGCTTCCAAGACAGCGTGAGGTGCCTGTCTGCCATGCGGCTGATGATGGGTCTGTCGGCCAGAGGCATCGGGATGCCAGTCTTCTTCATCTTGTCGAAGTCTGAGTACTGGTCGCCGATCGGACGCTTTGAGGATTGAATCTCTAGGGCTGCAAGAAAATAGGTGTTATTTAGGGTAATCAAATATTTTTGCAGAAGTACGGAAATTGTCTAAGATCCTGGTATAACACAGTTACTTAAAAACATTTTTGGACTTTGATTTTTATGCAAACTACCTACTACAGACCAAAAGAAACCGCATTAAAAAAATAAAATCAAGGATGGTGTGTTTTGAAATTCTAACGAAATAATTATAGAGATAGCATAATATTCTCTTTTCAAGTAGAAACTATATAAAATCCTAAAACATTCTTAATCAATAGTCATAAAATATAATCAGTAGATACGGTAGATACTGACTGTCATAAGTGAGTTGCGCGGTGCAGGAGTCCTCCCCGTGCGGGTTGTAGATGCGGCACTTGTAGGCGCCGACGTCGGTGGGGTCGACGCCGCTGATGGTGAGCCGCAGCAGCCCCGTCGTCTCCTTGTCCATGCGGATGCGCTCGCACGGGAACAGCCGCTCGTCGTTACGGTACCTGCGGGTTGAAGGATGATGAATTGTCTATTGGTGGATTTGGTCAGATTTTTAGGTGCCTGTGTTTTTTTCTCGTGATTTTAAAAATAAAGGTTAATGTAAGAGTATGTTCTGTATATCAACTAACAAATGAGCAGAATATAAGCAATTAATAAGTTTGTCGGACACTAATTTATTACTGCTCTGCAATAACAGATTGATTCTGGATATAAAGTGTTGGTTTGGAGACTTGTGGCAGAACTTGTTGTAGATCAAGATATCCTGACGATATCCTGACCCTGAATCTAAGTATAATTCTAGAAAATATAACTTAATAACTCAAGAATGCCAAGGGGGCAGAATTCATGTATGTAGATTGTAGGTATGCTCACCATTCGACATCAGGCTCTGGCGTGCCGGTGGCGCAGGCGGTGAACTTAGCGCTCATGCCGCGGAACACCTCGATGTCGCCGATCTTCTTCAGGAAAGATGGGGGCTCCACCTTCTGCTTGCGGGCACTAGTGAAACAACAAGATCTTAGATTTAGAAGAGGTGGTTTAGATTTGTTCCCTTGGGATGGACTCTTTGTTTCAAGCTGTTTCGTCATGATCACTATGTCAGCAAAAAACACACATTAAATAATAATATTCCGGGGCAACTCACACACGGCTATCTGATCCCAAGCTAAGCAGAGCTTGTGTTATGGTAACCAGACTGATAAACATACATATGAGCCATATATTAGAAATGTACCTATTGAAGCTATTTTTTGTAGAGTTTTATAAGTTTTTTTTTACAAATTCTTAAAGTATAGAGGAATAATAAATTAAAGGAATAAATACATACATATAATCACGCCTGTTTCCCGTCGGGGTAGGCAGAGACCACTTCTTTCCACTTGAGAATGAATGAGGAACGATTGACGAAAAAAGTGTATAAGGCGAGTGTGAATGAAAGTGTTGGAAGGGGTAGACCTAGGCGGACGTTTCTAGACCAAATCGGAGACGTCTTGAAAAAAGGTCAGGTCAAGAGTACCCTAAACCGAAGAGCATATATGAAGGGAATTATGACAGTGGATGAAGCGAAACAAGTATGTAAGGATCGTAGCAAGTGGAAAGGAATAAATAATAAAAATAATTGAGTATTGAGGAGGTTCGAGTTGTAAAAGAGTTGCACAACCCGTTTTTTTCAGCCACAATTGTAAACATCCTGCTCAACTTACATCTTATCAACGACTTCCAGGTTAGCCTCACAGCTGGCCTCCCCCTCCTTGTTCCTGGCCACACACTTGTAGACGCCAGCATCGTCCAGCGTGAGGTCCCTCACATACAGGCAGCAGGCGTCGCCGTCGCGCTTGAGGTTGTACTTGTCGCTGTGGCGCAGCGGGGCGCCGTTCTTGTACCACGTGATGTCCGGGAACGGGATGCCGAATACGCGCGCTGGGAATTTAGCGTCGAATGTTGGCAGCTGTGGAAGATAGGGGTTTTTTGAGTTTACTTTAAAAGTATGTTCTTTTGTTTTCTTTCTGAAGCTCATGTATTCGGATATAGCTTTTGGGCAGCAATCACACTTGCTTATGCTCAAATGTTTCCTAATGAAAAAATAAGATGTTGGATTTAGAAGAGGCGGTTTTAGGTTGGTCTCTTGAAATGGACTTTTTGTTTCAAGCTTTTTCGCCATGATCAGCAAAATGTTTCCTTATTGTATTTGGATAGTCTGTGAGCTTGTGCCAATTCGCATAGTGTCTATATTTCAAAGTATTTCGTTCTCATAACTTAATGTGATTGAGTACATATGAGGTTACCGTTGCTATTTAATCTCAAAAACATTATTCCTTTTTCGTTTTCTCATTTAATTTCCTCACCTGTTGTAAGTCAGTGAACTTCTGTGAGAAGGTAGGCGGCTGGAACACCTTGCGGACATTGATGGTGCCTTCAGAAGCATCCTCGCCGAGAGGGTTCACCAACTTGACGCCGTACACACCGGCGTCAGGCAGCTCCAGTGGATTGATCTCTAAGCCAACCTGAAAACAAACATTAATTCTTTGAAGATTCTAGCAAAGTTCCTGCGTGTTGTGGAAATAAAAACCTATTTATAAACATGTCTATATAGCCATGATACGCTAAGTAGAGTCATCATTGACATCTACCACTGGTTTATTTTAGAAATATCAGTCTTAATTTGGTTACAATAAGGTTGATTTTAGAAACTCATTCGCAACACGCGTGGTACATGAAAATATTTAATCAATCATCAACATGTCACTGCAAGAAAGAGTGCGATGACATTCCAATTATTTCAGTTATTGCAGTGAAGAAAAATGGCATAACTACACCTACGCACATTAACGAGATGAACAAGCTTAAGAGATGTTAGTTGACCTTGACGTGACATAAATAATTAAATATTGTCAGTTCAAAGTTAACTGTTACAGAAGTTTTGTAGGTCAAGTTTATTTTTCTTCTAGGTATATCCTATCCACGAGTCATAATTGTTATTTTTTGTATTGATAGCCTATTCTCTGCCACAACGAGGCAAGGGCCTTGATTATTTTCCTTTAATTTCTCGCTGTTTAGGGCTTTGGTGTGCCAGTTTTTATCCATAGATTTTGTTATGATGTGTTCTAGAGATTGACCACTTACTTAACCAATACTGTATCAGGACACATCACTAACGTTCTTGAAACCTATGAAAATATCGAAATTTTGTCATTACATATGAAGTACTAACCCTCTTTCCATCGCAAGTGAGTCGTATCTTCTCGCTGGGCCTAAGCGGCACGCCGTCCTTGGTCCAGGTGACCTCTGGGATGGGGTTGCCCACGAAGGGCGCGGACACGGCGAGCGGCTGGCCCTCCTCCGCCGTGAGGTCGCGGAGCCCGTGGATGAGGCGCGGACGCTCTTGTGGGAGGGACTCGTCCGTGCGACCTGGGGGAATGGTTTTAGAATCATTAAGTCATTTGATTCGAGAGAGGTTTTTGTTAATTACTAGTTGTGTCCCCGCGGTAGTAATCGCGTTGGTTTCTAGTTCTGCCCTCAGTTCCCAATATTTTTGTACGGTAATTCCGCTATTCAGGACAAAGATGAATCGGAAAAGGTAATAAAAATTGGTTCTGGAAATATAAATAGTGTCACTTCACAAAAATTTTATATTAAGTGTACAATATTCCTTAATTTTTGATCCATATTAACATATAGAGTATATTTGCTAAATAAATAAAAAGAAAGTAATGACGGTATAATGGTCTGAAGTTTCCTAAGATAGCACCTAACCAAACTTATTACCATAACATAATACCTCTAGCGGCAGTGCATTCTGAGGTTATAATAGTATCGATACTCACTAGCAACAGTAAGATCAGCATTGCTGGCGGTCTCTCCCTTATCATTGATGGCTACGACACCGTACTGTCCGGCGTCAGCAGCGCCCGCCTTGTCGATGAGCAGCGCGTGCGTGCCGTCCGGCTGGGACACCACACGGATGCGCTGACCGTCCGGCACGATCTCCTTGCCGTTGTGGGTCCTGGATAGCAGAATGTTCAAATATACAATATGAGATAATAGATGCAAGAAACACTGAGCTGACATGGATATGTAAAACTTCTACATTACAATGTAACTATATTTATTTTTGGGGTCAGGTTTAGACTTAGCTATCTGTACCTCGCAATTGGACTCTCCTTCCTTTTCCCACAAGCAGATAAAAGTGATATTGAATATTCATTTTTTGAAAAAGATTTGCAAATACGACTAGTGGATACTTGGTTTCAGGGATTACCGCGTTAAAAAAACTGTTCACACATATTATTTTAATATACTTAAGTGAGAGTATATATTTCGGATACCATGGTTATCGGAAACTATAAAATTAGGATTACTTTACTACTTTTATTCTAGGCCTATCTAGCCTAAATTATTTCGTCCTTGAATCGTGTTTTGTTTTGCAATTTTGCCTATTTCAGTATTTATCCTCACTACAACACGAACATTTACAGAAGCTGACATTACACCTTTTGTTTGGTACATTCCGTAAATATTATTGGCTATTTTTGCAATATTGACATTTAACAGCGACTCACCATTTGATAGTAGGCTGAGGATGTCCAAGGATCTTGACTTCAAGTTTAACAGGGAAGCCTTCGATGACCTTCGTGGGTTGCAGCTCAGCAATGAACGCTGGCTTGCGTTCCTTCTGAGTTACTTCTACGTTGGCCTTAGAACCCACCTGAAATTAAAAAGAAAAACCTTAGATACTTAGATCTAAAATAAAATAACGAGTTTATCGATAACTTTTTGTATAATCTCCCTCAAAAAAAAAACAATGTTCCAATATATGATATATATTATTAAAAACTATATTATTATTATTATTATTAATATCCCGCTTTCACAAAAAACATTTAATTACATTCCATGTTTTAACACCATGTCTGTGGGATGGTAGCTCCTAAACTTAATTAAATTATTTCGTTTGACAGAAGTGTCGATTTACAGAGGCGTCGTTTTATAGAGGCGTCGTTTTATAGAGGCGTCGTTTTATAGAGGCGTCGTTTTATAGAGGCGTCGGTTTATAAAGGCGTCGTTTTATAAAGGCGACGTTTTATGGAGGCGTCGTTTTATAGAGGCGTCGGTTTATAGAGGCTTCGGTTCATAGAGGCGTCGTTTTACAAAGGCGTCGTTTTATAGAGGCGTCGTTTTATAGAGGCGTCGTTTTATAGAGGCGTCGTTTTATAGAGGCGTCGTTTTATAGAGGCGTCGTTTTATAGAGGCGTCGTTTTATAGAGGCGTCGTTTTATAGAGGCGTCGTTTTATAGAGGCGTCGTTTTATAGAGGCGTCGTTTTATAGAGGCGTCGGTTTATAGAGGCGTCGTTTAATACAGGCGTCGGTTTATAAAGGCGTCGTTTTATGGAGGCGTCGGTTTATAGAGGCGTCGGTTTATAGAGGCGTCGGTTTATAGAGGCGTCGTTTAATACAGGCGTCGGTTTATAAAGGCGTCGTTTTATGGAGGCGTCGGTTTATAGAGGCGTCGGTTTATAGAGGCGTCGGTTTATAGAGGCGTCGGTTTATAGAGGCGTCGGTTTATAGAGGCGACGTTTTATAGAGGCGTCGTTTTATAGAGGCGTCGTTTTATAGAGGCGTCGTTTTATAGAGGCGTCGTTTTATAGAGGCGTCGGTTTATAGAGGCGTCGTTTAATACAGGCGTCGGTTTATAAAGGCGTCGTTTTATGGAGGCGTCGGTTTATAGAGGCGTCGTTTTATAGAGGCGTCGGTTTATAGAGGCGTCGTTTAATACAGGCGTCGGTTTATAAAGGCGTCGTTTTATGGAGGCGTCGGTTTATAGAGGCGTCGGTTTATAGAGGCGTCGGTTTATAGAGGCGTCGTTTTACAAAGGCGTCGTTTTATGGAGGCGTCGGTTTATAGAGGCGTCGGTTTATAGAGGCGTCGGTTTATAGAGGCGTCGGTTTATAGAGGCGTCGGTTTATAGAGGCGTCGTTTAATACAGGCGTCGGTTTATAAAGGCGTCGTTTTATGGAGGCGTCGGTTTATAGAGGCGTCGGTTTATAGAGGCGTCGGTTTATAGAGGCGTCGGTTTATAGAGGCGTCGGTTTATAGAGGCGACGTTTTATAGAGGCGTCGTTTTATAGAGGCGTCGTTTTATAGAGGCGTCGTTTTATAGAGGCGTCGTTTTATAGAGGCGTCGGTTTATAGAGGCGTCGTTTAATACAGGCGTCGGTTTATAAAGGCGTCGTTTTATGGAGGCGTCGGTTTATAGAGGCGTCGTTTTATAGAGGCGTCGGTTTATAGAGGCGTCGTTTAATACAGGCGTCGGTTTATAAAGGCGTCGTTTTATGGAGGCGTCGGTTTATAGAGGCGTCGGTTTATAGAGGCGTCGGCTTATAGAGGCGTCGTTTTACAAAGGCGTCGTTTTATGGAGGCGTCGGTTTATAGAGGCGTCGGTTTATAGAGGCGTCGGTTTATAGAGGCGTCGGTTTATAGAGGCGTCGGTTTATAGAGGCGTCGGTTTATAGAGGCGACGTTTATACAGGCGTCGGTTTATAGAGGCGTCGTTTTACAAAGGCGTCGTTTTATGGAGGCGTGGGTTTATAGAGGCTTCGGTTTATAGAGGCGTCGTTTTATAGAGGCGTCGGTTTATAGAGGCGTCGTTTTACAAAGGCGTCGTTTTATGGAGGCGTCGTTTTGTAGAGGCGTCGGTTTATAGAGGCGTCGTTTTATGGTGGCGTCTGTTTATAAAGGCGTCGTTTTATGGTGGCGTCGGTTTATAAAGGCGTCGTTTTATAAAGGCGTCAATAATGCGGTTGGTCTGGTTTAAAACCTAAATTCTTGTCAAGATTGTTCGGATCGGGTGCCTTGTTTTTTTTATTTATAGTTGTTGATAGATCCACAATACAGTATATTATGTAATGTGTTACCTCTCCGAGCTTGTTGGTGACGGTGAGCGAGTAGACGCCGGCGTCCTCGGGCTTGCAGCAGTCGATGCTGAGGCCGATCACGCCGCCCGGCTGGTTGATGAAGTTGATGGCCTGCGATGGACGGACGGGGAGACCTGCGGAACACAAACATGTTTGAGGATTTTATAGATGGCTTAGCAGATTTTTGTTACAGTTGAGGTTGGAAAATGGTTTACCATGCTGTTTTTGGCTATTTGGGCATAAGCAATAAAGTGTCATAAAATGATAAAATTTACGTAAACTTCATTACACCTTTTGTAATGCTTGTAAGTGGGTTCCTACTATTGGTGTTTATTGCTTTTTTTCATTCGTTTTGTAAAAAGTCACATTGGTATTGATATTTACCATCCTTGAACCACTTGATCTCCGGTGCAGGGAAGGCCATCAGTCTGGCCTCCAGCTTAAGAGGCTGGCCAACGACAGCCTTCACGTCTTCCAACTCCTGGCTGAATGATGGCTTCCTTGGAGTTGCTGTAGAAAGATTATTATTATTAGTATGATCACCGGAAAATTCAACAAGACAGCGTCGCAAAAATAAATGTGAAATCATTTAACGATATCGATAATTTGAAATGGCTTGTTGCGATCTTAGTCAGAAAAGATCGGGGTTTCCACTGATTCTTTTTTTATTTTTTACGCCCATATTGTATTTATTGAGGTAAACTGACGGTTAACAGCCACGGCGCACAGTGCGGAGTTCTCTCCGTGCGGGTTGGAGATGACCAGCTTGTAGGCGCCGCAGTCGGCCGGCGTCACGCGCTCGATGTTCAGCTTCACTGTGCCGTCAGGTAGCGCCGACTGTACCAGGTGAGAGTCGTCCGGAGATATCGGGGCTCCGTCCTTGTACCTGGAATATATCAAAGTCACTTACCATCACAGAATGAAACAGAAGATAGGAAATGCTCTTGAATTTTGTAGCTTTTTTAGGAGATTTTGAAAAGTACTTAATTAAACTTTTTATTATTTTACGAAATAACAATATAGTTGTATGTTTACTTGTTGCTGTCTACAGGAGACTTTTATATTGTCCTTAGTTCGTTTTAGTCGAACCCGGAGATCCAGTTCCTTATTAGTTTTCGAAATAAACATAATACATACGATATATTTACTACTTATCGCAGACCTACCTATCAAAATCACAAGAAAACTTTAATTTATCGTAGAACTTCAAAGTTTTATCCCATTTACTAACCATTTAGCAGTTGGAATAGGGCTGCCATCAAGCTTAGCTTTAAGCTCGAGAGGCTCTCCCTCATCGACGTCCTTCTGGCGCTCCAGCTTGTGCGCGAACCCTGGCGTCTTCTGCTCCAGGGTGATGGGGGCTTCGCACACGGCCTCGCCAGCTAAGCTTACGGCGCGGACCTTGTACTGTAAAAGAATGAGAAATATTTGAATGTGAAAATATGGAAGGCACATTTTTCCTTCGGACAATACATTCATAGAAAGGGTTATTAAAAATAGATAGAATTAAAAATCTGTGTTCATACGTCTAGAAGCTCAACACTCTAGGTAGGTACATGTTTCTTCTAATTCTTACTTGTTTCTCAATAAAATCGCCTTAAATCTGATGGAACTGTTCTGATCATATTAAAGTTGTTGCAGTTACCTTGCCAGCATCACTAGCATTGAAGTGCTTGATCTCGAGCTCGCTGTCGACCTGTCCGCCGACCTCGGTGGTGACGGTGTGCCGCTCATCGTTGAGGATCTCGTCTCCGTCGCGGTACCAGAGCACGTCGGGCTTCGGCACGCCGTCGCAGCGCACCTTCAGCGTGCAGTCGTCGTAGTCCTTCACCGACTGCTTCTGGAGAGGCTTCGTGAAGATTGGCATGCCAGCTGGAAAATGGTATTTAGTTTCGTTTAGATGCTGCCAAACATATTTGTTTTACTTGGACATAATTCAATAATTTTTATTTTGTCAATTTATTGCTTTCCTTATACTTACTTTTTTTTTCTAGTTGCCTAACTCCGACCAGAATACGGTAATGCCAAAAAAAGTAGGTATTATTTTTATATGATGATGATGTGCCCTCTGTATATGGGAAGAGGCCTGTGCCCAGCATTGGGGCGTTTATAGGCTGAATTATTATTAAGAAATGTTGTTTATTTCTTAATAGTGACAGAGGTAAAATAGTAGACTAAAGACGTAAGACTATGTGCTCCGTCTTTTTCGACAAAAATCCTTTTACTTACTGTGCACGCTAAGCCGGGCCTGCTGCGCGGTCTCGCCGACCTCGTTGGTGGCGGTGAGCGTGTACACGCCGGCGTCCTCCACGCCCACCTTCTTCACCACCAGCTGGTACGTCTCCGTGGCTAAGTCCTCGATGATGTCGTAGCGAGATGAAGGCTGGATCGCGTAGCCGTCTTTGCTCCTAAAAGTTTGAAAAATAGGTTTGTGATCCAATATAGCTACTTCATTGAGTTTTAAGTTTTAAAACGGTATTTTGTTCTAGGCTGATCCTTTTATAAAATAACCCAAATTTTTCATCAAAACTTAAATAACCATTGTTTACCATTATTTATTCCTCCATAAAAAAAAAATAAGTTACCTCTCCTTAAGAGATACACCTTTTTAAAGGCGACATTGTTATTGTTACGTAAAAATATTCTTCTTTATACCATGGCTGGACCAAATTAGCACTTACCATTTAACTTCAGCGATAGGGTTGGCCCTAACGTTGGCGATGAAGGTGGTCTCCTCGAAGGGCACGGCGGTGACGTCCTTCAGGCCCTCGATCTCGGGCCGCAGCAGGATGTCCAGCCGCGCCGAGCTCTCGCCCACGCCGTACTTGTTCTTGGCTTGGATGGTGTACTCGCCAGTGTCGGTGTGGCGACCTGGTCATTTAAACAGAATTGTAGTTTGCTATACTATATAATGCATAGTAGTTATGGAAATATTTTTTGCACGCAATTTTTTTATTTGAACTATTAAATAAAGCGGACAACATCACATACATTGCTCTGAACCCAAAGTAGGTACGTAGCTATTAAAGCACTTGTGTTATGGACTTCAGAAACAACGAAGGTACCACAAACATCCAGACCCAAGACAATGTAAAAAAGTGAGTTTCTACATTGACCCGTCCGGGGATCGAACCCGGGACCTCAGAGTACACCTTGCTACACATAGCGACACCTTGAAAACCTGTGTGTACGCCACTCGACTACAGAGATCGTCGATTTACGACGAACGACTATTAGTGATTTGATTTTCCATTTAATACTTGTTTAGGAACTGTTTTTTTGGCAAGTATAATGCAATGACGTATTACTCAATAATAAAAAAAAACTATAAGTAAATGAGAAGTTTCAAGATAAACACAGTGTACTAACCAGTAGGAATAGCCAAAGTGAAGGTGCACTCCTTGAGTCCATGGTCAATATCCTTGGTATCAGCCGAGGTGACGATGTTGGCACTGGGTGTGAGCTCCTGGCCGTTTAGCAGCCACGACACATGGGGCTGGGGGTCGGCTGTGCACACCGCTTTCAGGGTCACTGGTTCACATTGCATGATGCGTTGGGCTTCTAGTGGAGTCGTGAACTTGGGCTTGCGGAGATCGGATTCAGCTGTTGAAAAGCGAAAATGTTTTACAGTGCATAAATATAGTTACTCCTTAAAATACAAAAATATACTAAACTGCAAGGGACGTCTTAGAACCTCATTTTTGATAGAAATCACACCTTATTCAAAATTAGTAAGTTTTACCTATCTAACTTCTTGATTGCGAATTGGCCATAAAGTAAGATAAAAAGTAGAATAACTACTTACGTGACACGGAAAGTTCAGCATTAATAACTTCCTTTCCAAGGTTATTGATGATCTCGCATTGCCATGCACCAGCGTCGTTCATCATCACGCTATCAATTTCCAGCTTGTAGACATCTCCGTCATTGGTGATGTGGACCCTGCCGCAAGGCTTGACCTCCTTGCCATCATGCAGCCAACGGATGGTGGGCTTGGGAGTACCGGCTACCTCAACCGTGTAGACGAGTGGGAGCGACTCGTACGCGTGGCCGTCCTTCATGGTGTTGCCTTTGGTCGTCGGTGGTGCTGGAAGGTGAGAGTGCTCGTGTTAGATACGTTTGTGATGGTTTCAATCGTGCCATCGCGTTTGACGCACGATTGATATATAGCAATAAATAGATTGCGTAAAACAGAAAATAAGACTAGAATACATTGATACTGCTTAAATGAATAATATTCCTTTAAACAATCTCGATAAATGCCTTTAATTTTGTAAGGTATTTGAGATTTTTGTCATGTATAACTTATACTTAAACAATGTTCTTCATGTTATTTAAACTATGGTGGTATCCAAAGTTATATCAAGTTGTTTCCGTCTAAGAATTAAAAGTAAGTGCTATAGGTATTCTAAAATATAAGATGAATTTAACATTTACTAGTTAACTTTATGCATTAACAGGAAAAAGGAAAATAATGCAAATTTTCATTCAAATAAATTTCAGAAGCTTAGAAACAAGAAAGCATTGAAATAAAACAGTGTATTTACATCACATATTGCTCAATAGTTTTGCTTTATATACAGCAGATGTTTACTCGATCATTCATCACGATTCTTACAGCTGTGCACGTATCTAGGACACATAAATACTTGTGTGTTGTTGTGCTATAGTGTTTGCATACTTACCTTTGGAAGAAGAGTGTCTTAAAACTATTGCGCATTCGAAAAAAAGCTCAAAAACCTTGCAAGCTAGGCAAAATATGAAAAATATTCTGCTTACCTTGATGATGTGATGATTATTTTGAATGAACTAGTACCTCTGCCGCACCGAGCCCCAAATATTAGTATGCCAGAAGGGAATGTTATTACGCATGCGTGCTAAAACAAACATACGACAGCATTAGTCAAATGTGGAGAGACATTTAAAGGAAAATTATCATGGAAATGATCTGCCATTTTCTTGGAGGGAGATTATAAAAGTATGAAACTTACAAGTTTAGTTCAGTTTTGAAGAAAATGACAGATTTTATAGATTCAATCAGCAATTTTTTTTGTTTTGAATTAAAAGCATTTACTTTTGTTATTATCTCTTGAGCATACACTGCATAGCGTTACATCATCAAATGCCAGCGTCTTTCATCGTGTATTTTGTCCGTTTGTTTATTATATTTTGATTGAACAATTACCTTTTTCGTCTTCCACATTTAGAATATCATCAAGAATGCTCCTTTGTCTCTGACTTCGTTTCAGAAGGGCTTCTAGCTCGTCATCCATCTCCTCCTCTAAACTAAATAACTTGGCATCATGATTTCTTTTTCTTTCGAAAGTCGTTTCTGTTACATTTTTAGTAATATTATCAAAGTTTTTCATAGGTCCTAACACAAACTCCTCTATAATTCTATTTTTAACATTATCTATCTTATTTTCTATGGTTTTGAAGTCGTTTTCGTCGAATTCCTTCGATATATGTATTAGTTTTTCTGTGATATCATTCTCGTATACTTTTTGTGATTTCTCTTTTACAATGAGAGATTCTTCCTCTTCCTCTCCTAGGAAATAATCTTCTTTGAAAGACGACTGACGGACGTAGGAGTCTTTACTGAATACTTTTCTTGTTTCATCAATGTCAAATATGGATTTTGAAAGATCTTCAATTGATATTTCTCTGGAGAGTGGTTCGTTTTGCCAGCTCATCTCGTCCTCTGAGACCGACATAATGGAAACAGTTCGGTTGGCTCCCTGCCTGCCACATCTAGAGCCCATTTCCGCTTCCGAATCAGTTTGCGGTTCTTCAATAATGCCATAAGTACCCCTCCTGATATGATCAGGAATGCTATACTGTCCTAATTCTGTTAGGAAGTAACTATGGCTAGCTATTTCTTCTACTTCTAAAGAAGTAGTGTGTGGTTTGTTGGGCTGTATTAACCTTCTGCTTCCATAACAATCATCGTCATCATAATAAACTGACGTTGATGTCATTTTGTGCAAAGTTCGTGTTTCAGCCGGACCTACCAGTTAAAATAGTATTATGTTGATTTTAGATACTAGAGAACTATTTAGAGGTGTGATTAGAAATGGATCTAATGCGTTAGTTTAAGTACAAGTTTAACTTTAAGCAATATCTTTTAATGATGGAAAGTTAATATGTGATAAATGGATATTAGAACGGGGAAGAAAAGGTAGGAAGCTGGGTACTGACCTGTCACGATAGCGCCGTGAGACTTAGTGCTGCTGACTTTAGACATAATGATTGATCCGCCCTCGCCTGTCTTGAACGTGGTTACTGTTTCGAAAACTCGGCCTAAACATAACAAATCACACTTGGGTTGTTAAAAACACAGTGTTAAAAGCATGCATAGTTGTGCGCGAAATTTAAAATTCCCGCGTAGGTACTAAAAGCTGTTTGCTTATTGGAAGTGAAAGCGTTGAAGCGTTTCATGTTTATACCTTCAGTTTCAGCACTTAACGGTTCGTCGACGGGTTGTTTTTTCACCGATTTACGTTTGGGTGATTTCAGATCTTCAGCTATAGGCACTTCTTCAATCAATTCGGGCTTACTGCTTCCCTTCTCTCCCACTTCTTTTTTAGTGATGACTTCCTCAATAACAGGTTTCTGGTTTTGTTCATTGTGATTTTCATCCCAAAATGACTTATCTTCGGCCGTCTCGGGTTCAGAGAAGGATTTCTTCCCAGCGTCTGAAGGTGAATCAACTTCCTCTATGATAGGTTTTTTCTGCTTTTCATTATCGCCATCGTCCCAGAACGATTTTTCTTCTGCGATTTCTGGTTCGGATACAGATTTTTTGGCCTTTCTACTTATTGGGGTTTCTGGCTCTTCAATGATAGGTTGTTTAGTTTTCCCATCATCAGTATCATCCCAAATAGACTTTTCTTCGACCACTTCTGGTTCTGTAATGGATCTCCTTCCTTTACTCGGCTTCGTTTTGGGTTCCTCAATTATTGGGGTTTTAGTTTTCTTGTCATCTTCCGCATCATCCCAGAAGGATTTTTCTTCGGCAACCTCAGGCTCCGTAACAGATTTTTTTGCTGCAGTTGGAGCTGGTTTGTCGTCATCTTCGACCTTTGCCTTTTTGGCTTTGCCATCATCTTCGTCATCCCATATAGACTTCTCTTCTATAGCTTCTGCTTTAGCTGCCTTTGCTGATTTTTTCTCACCCTTATCAACGTCATTTTCTAATGCCTGTTTTTTCTTCTTACCTTCGTCGTCGACCTCACTTTCTACTATGGCTTCTTTAGTCAACCTCGAATGAATTTCTTGTGCTATTGAACACAATGAAAAAAATGGTAACAATAAAAAATGAATTATTAAAATGGGCAAATGTATTAAATAATAGACGTCACAAATGGAAGTAAGGGTTGTGCAGGACGAAGTGCATCGATGGTCATGAGTTACACGTCAGCATTCTAGTCTATTGAATGCTTAAATGGTTTTAATTACCATATCCTTATGGTAGATATCTAAAAGTACCAAAAACAAAACTAACGTGCGTTTATGGTAGTAATCTAGGGTTCAATTTCAATACTACGTTAATGCAAACTACTTTACCCGCTATCGTACTTTCCATCGAAGTGGTAATTCTGTCGATTCTTGACAGATTTCTACCGACGGGTGGTGGAGGCTTACCATGTGCATATTGTGTAGTGTATGTGTTTGCGTGAATATACGAAAAAGTGTCGTGCTGTGTAGTGTCTGCTGGAACTCTGACTCTTGATAAAAAATCATACGATAGTGCTTTAAGTTGAAGTGCTGATTTTCAACCTTATTTGTTGGTGCATAAGGATACATTTAGGAGTAAAATTTTGTGACAGTGGTTTCCGAAAGAGAATCTCATAAATGGACCCTTTTAATTAAAGTGTATTTATTTACTAATGTATGCGAATACTTACTGTGTACAGTGACCGTGCTCTTTGAAGAGACACTACCCATTTCGTTTTCGGCTCTCACTTCGTACTCGCCACCATCCTCTTCCTTTACCAATGTCACAGTGAGGTGGTAGTTCTCCAACCTGGTAAAAATTGCAATTTATCATCTTTAACGGGCTTGTTCGGGGAATGAATATGTTAAAGGTATCTTAAAGTTGTCTTACCTCTTACTATCCCTCTCTATCTTGATCCTAGCATCAGTGGTGATATCCTTGCCATCCTTGTACCACTTGACCTTCGGTTCGGGACAGCCTTCCACTTCCACGTCGAGCTTCAGCGTCTGGCCAGCGTCCACCGTCATGTCAATCAAGCTCTTGGTGAAACGAGGTTTCCCTGTAAAATAAATTTGACAAGGTATATTAAACAACCTGTCTAAAAATGCTTTGATGTGATCTGATAAAACCGATACCATCGCCGTCTATAAGAAAGTTAGAAGAAAATATCCCGCTATTCCTTGCTCTAATTTCTGACGTTATTTAATTTCCTTTAACTTCGACGCAGAGAAAGAAGCTGCGTTACAGCTTATTGTCTAGTGAAGTATTTTCATGATTATAAAATTAGAATTTTCTAGTTTATTTGACTTACTGTTAACAGTGAAGGTGGCGGAGCAGGAGTCAGCGCCGAGGTCGTTGGAGACCTTGCAGGTGTAGTTGCCGGAGTACTCGGCGGACACCTCCTTGAGGATGAGCTTGTGCGTGCTGCCGCTGTCCACGCGCGTGAACACCGACTTCTTCTCCGTGATCTCCACGTCGCCGAGGTACCTGGGAGAGAGGATGATGTTATTAGGGTCTTATTTATTTACAGAATTTGACGAAGGCTATTAGAAGTGGGAATGGTTGCTTAAAGGATTTATGCCTTATTAAGGTATAAAAAAAATATGAATTTCAGTGTGATTCTTTTTATGTAACTTGACCTTAAATAAATAATCATGCTGAAGATGATTTCTTCAAAGGCATTCATCAGGCTATCTTTTACGCCAGTGAAATTTAAAAAAAAGTCTTACATCGACACTAACGAAGAAGACGAAAGATGGTTTTATAGCAAACTTTCTATTTTGTGTTGGTTTTTAAAAATATGGGATACAAAACATGTTGCTACTAATTTAGTTTTAAAAGAATATTTGAAAATCTCCTGTCTTGCAAAAAACAGTAATGTAACAATATTTAATTTTCCTGATAAACTCTCTGATGGCTTACCATTTGACCTGAGGTTCAGGGTAGGCGTCGACGGCGACAGTGAACTCGAAGTTGACGTCGCCCTCGCTGGCGGAGATGTCCTTCAGGCGCTGCGTGAACTGCGGACCCGAGCGCACGTGCAGCGCGCACGAGTCCGACGTGCTGCCGTGCGTGTTGCGGATCTGGAACCACGGGGAATTGAAAATGAAAAATGATGTAAAGATAGAAACTAATGATTTGAATCTATAAGGTCTAGAAAGCGAATATATTTTTTTCATTAACAGAGTGATCATCAATCTGTACTTTGATAAAAATGTCTAATATTTTGTAGCAGCCTTTCGTCGTCATGGTTACTGATTTTTTATACATAATCTATGTATAAATAATCACTCACTAAGCCTTCTATTCTTTGGAGTCATTTTTGAAATCAAACCCAATTCTATTTGAGAGAGAGCAAGGTTCTACGATGCGATATCTTACCTCACAAGAGTATTCACCGGCGTCGCTGCGGGCTGCTGAAGTGATGACGAGTGAGTGAGCTTCGCCTGCTGAAGAGATCTTCACGGTCGAGGACTCTGAGAGCTCTACCTTGTTCTTGAACCTGGAAAAAATAAGTTAATGTTTAACAAACAAATTCGGACTCCATATGCTTGGCCATTTTAACTTTGGGGTAACACAGCAGGAATACCTATTTTCTGAATTTTAAAAGGTGGTTTACATTAAATTCAGAGAATTTACATGAGTTCATTTTACTTCCACGGATGCTAATTAAATATAAAAATAATTACCATTGCACAGTGGGTGCTGGGTCGGATTCCGTCTCCACTTTGAAGGTGACAGTCTCCTTCTCCTCGCAAATTTTCTTCTCGCCCATCTTCTTGGTGACCCTGGGCGGTGACGTCACGTGCCACTGCCAGAAGTCCGAGCACTGGTTGATTTCGTTCCTAAAAAGGAAGAAAACAGTTGTACTCGTAAGTGTGAGTAATTCAAAATTGTTCTTTAACTTTATTGAAAATCTGCCCTTTTGGGTGAATAGAGATAATCGGAAAAAGTATGCTTTTAGTTCAATTTATGACCAACCAAATAACTAATTAGTTGTAAGACTTAGTCATAATGACTGTGGTGAAATAGCGTGATACATGGCATATTACAAATCTTC
The DNA here is from genome assembly GCA_905146925.1 of Autographa gamma. Lineage (NCBI taxonomy): Eukaryota > Metazoa > Arthropoda > Insecta > Lepidoptera > Noctuidae > Autographa > Autographa gamma. The sequence goes on from LR989850.1 coordinate 934,679, forward strand.
TTATCTCTTAAAGATGTGGTATTTAATAAAAAAGACAGATGCTTCTTACTTAGCAACAACGGAGTAAGAGCCGGTGTCAGTGAGCTTGGCGTCCTTGATGGTGATCTTGTAAACCTCGTCGGACTCCTTGACGATGAGGATGCGCTCCGAGCTCTTGATCTCTGCGCCGTCCTTGTAGAAGGTCACGTCGGGCGCCGGCGTGCCTTCGATCTCGATGGTTACGGTGTGGGTGGCGCTCACCTGAGGCAGAAATCATTATATAGCACATTTTGGTACTAGTGCAGTCAGCGGCAGAGTTTCTCAGAGGAATACTCTAAAACAACTTTGTACCTAAAATTTTCATCATTTCGTTTTATAAAACTAGATCCAACTGGAAATTTTGTGGTACATAATAATTAAATGACAAATATTTTTGAAAGTTCCTGAGGAATGTCTTCGTTCATATTAAGCTCTGATCGGATCAAACCTCGAAGGCTTACATTAAGAAATCATTATTAAAAATTGACTTAAACATTTGCACACCTACCAAGATATACTAGAGTTCTGTAAAGATCATTTAGTTATGAATGTGACTCACCATGCAGGTCTGGTTCTCGACCTTCTTCTTGATCTTGGGCGCGGCCTTGACGACGAGGTTGAGCGTGGTGGTGTCCTCGCCGAGCTCGTTGCTGGCCGTCACCAGGTACGCGCCCGCGTCCGCTTGCGACACGTTCTTGATCACCAGCGACAGGCTCTCCTCGTCCTCGTACAGGAACCTGGACAAAAATATTATTTAGTATAAAATTTTAGGTGCAGACAACTAACATTATACTAGTAGATAAAGAAGACGATAGTAATGAAGATTTATGATTTATGTCGTTTACGGTAGAATGGTGTCGATTGTTTGAAATACATTTCTCCAAATTTTTGAAAAAAAAAAATTAAAAAAAAAATTCATAACCTTGAAGTTATCAACTTACGGTATCAACGTCAAATTAAACGATTTTATGGATCTCAGCAGACAGAACTCATGCGACCCTTAAAAAGCGAAAAACTAATTATTGAATTTTCGTCAATTGTAAAACCTAGCACAGTAAAACGGCCTGCACTATCTATGACTAGCAGTACTCACTTGTGCCTAGTATCAGCTTCAATATCCTTCCCGTTGTGCTTGAACACGATGTTAGGCTTGGGGAAGCCCTTGCACTGCAGCTCGAGCATGGCGGAGCCGCCGGCCGACACGATGGCCTCGCGGTGCTCGATGATCAGCGTTGGCTTCTCCGGCTCGCGGTGCAGCTCGTGGACCGCACCTAGAACACAAAAGATTAATTGAAGACTATGGTACGACATTGGACTATTGAAGAGTTGAGATCAAATACTTTACCAAATATATGGCATCTAGTAAAAAATCGATATCCTACAAATAAGGCTGGCTGGTAGGGAGTGGTTAAATAAGAACAGTGAGTATGTTAATTAATAGTAATATCGATATTTTTTTAGAATACTAGCAAATAACAATTCTAGCACTTTTTTGCCGTTGGTAAACAGATGATATTTGGTTCATATAAACTTTTTTATTAAGGGTTACATGAATATCAGGACAAGCCTCTGATACGGACCTACGGAATTACAAATACAATTGTATATTGAGATAATTTACTACAGTACCTTGCACAGTAAGTTCAGCAGAGCAAGAGATGTTTCCGGTGCTGGTCTTGGCGACGCAGGTGTAGATGCCGGCATCCTCGGGCTTCACGTGCTGGAACACCAGCGCTAAGGAGTCCTCGTCGTCACCCAGTAGCACCTTTTGACAACAAATATAATCTTATGTAATCTGGTAGCCGACCCCAACATAGTTGGGAAAATTGGCTCGGGAATGATGATGATGAATGACGAATCTTGTAAAAGATTCACTATTTGGTTAAACTTGAGGAATAGGTAATTGTACCATTGACGATTTGAAATGTAACGTAAGATTTTTGAGTAAGTGAAATCTGAGCAGAAATCCGTAGTATGCTTTATTATGTAGAGACAATAATATTTTGTTCGCAATTTTAATTCGAACAGCTTACCTTAAATCTCTCTTCAGGGTCGAAGGCCTGTCCATCTCTCTTCCAAGTAAACGAAGCCTTCTCTCCTTTAGCCAGGAGACCTTCGCCTCCAGGGAGCAGCTCTCCAAAGATGTTCTTGTCATCTGGAGTAATGTCAAATAATGTAGTCGATTTTGGGAGAATCCAAGACACAAGGAAAATATAAAACACACCAGTTATATTTACTTGTCTAAAAAAAACTGCCTGACAATAGTGCTTAGAAACAAAAACAAGTTCATTTGGTTTCATGTAATAATATTAATAGTAACCGTGATCCATAAAGTGCTGGAAGATGTCCAAAAATCATTTTAAAACAACAAAGTTATTAATAGCTCTATAGACACTTTATTATTTCCGACTAAAGTGTTATCCTCAAAATATTCGCAAATATGTTAAAACGAGAGCATGTAGGTGTGCAGTCAATTATTATCATTTTCTAATTTTAGTACATTTATTTGGGAACTTATTTTCGTGGGAAGATGGCAGATTTCCAGACAGTTACGAAATGTGATGAAATCTTGAGCTATTTCATGAATTTAAGGTCGTATGAATCGTTTTAATCGAAATTTCATATCTCAATAACTTTCTGCCTTGATAGATTTAAAACAGTTATGCGCCGACCCTTTAACCGATCATCTAATCACTTTGAAGACAACCTAGTTTTGAAAATGAACAGTTTCTGTTCAAAATTATTCGTGCTGCATGTTTATAGTAATATTATAGAACGGGGATTAGCGCGTACATGCATAAATACCTTGACGTTTCGACCGGGTTACACCAGCCCTGGTCGCAAGCAGACTGAACGTCAAGCCCCTAAAGGTATTTATGCATGTACGCGCTAATCCCCGCTCTATAATATTATTGATTTAATTATTCCTCAAACAATATAGAAAGGTGCTAAGGAGTAGACTTACCAACAACGGTGACGGTGGCTTCAGAAGTCACATCTCCGTAGATATTGATGGCCTTGCAGGAGTACTTCCCGGCGTCAGAAGGCTGGACATCGGCGATGACGAGCTCATAGCAGCCGCGTTCGGCGCGCGTGCGGATGATGGACACGCGCTCCGAGTCAGAGGTCGTGGTGATCTCTTTGTCGTCGCGGTAGCTGGATGAAAGGAACGAGGAACATTCGTTAGAAAACTTGGATTCCAAAATTGGGATCTAAAATCGCCAATCCACCAACGAGCTTGGTGAGATTGAATGCACGATCACCTGTACCTGTGCCCAGGCCTGTGTGCAGCAGCGTTTATAGACTGGTGTTATATTATTTAGGATGGATCAATTGCAGCTTTCACTACCCTTCATCTTTTGTAGAAATAGATGCAGCTACATTATAGCTTTTCCCGGTAATTGTCTGTTACGTTTCATATTGCTAATATTATTATTACTATAAAATTCGTATTATAAAGTTTGTTTACCGAGATTCTCGTAGTCTCAGTTTGCCTTTCTGTATTACTAATCAGAATCTTGCATTCAACATACAAAACAAAACAAAGTAAATACGAGTACGATATCATCGTGTACTTACAACTTGACATCGGGGTTAGGATCGCCCTTGACATTGACCATGAACCGCAGGTACGTGTTCTCCATGATCTCCGTGTCCTTCAGCGCCACGAGGAAGTAAGGAGCCTTGAGAGCGTTCCTCTCCTTGCGCTCTTCAGGTGTCACTATAATATATACGTTACAAAAGAAGTCAGAATGATGTTGAACATTGGTACATTTGAGGCAAAAAAAAAAATTTAAAATCTTGGGAAGAATATCATGGATATTCACTCAATTTGAATTTGTATCTCCTTGACTAAGCCCATAGAACGTTGTCCGCTTTGCAGACAATTCAGGTTTTCTTAGATTTTGTTTTTGGTGTTTTTGGTCGTGCCTCAAATGTAATATAGAGAGTAAGTAATAAATATAAAGGTTACTTGAGTCAGTAAAGTGTACAACAAATTAAAAAAGTGCAAAATACAGGAAAATTAAAGAGTCAACTGATCAGATATCAAACTACTTGTTATACGCCTTACAATGTCTTAATCGATGATGTCGCGATGAGTCATGCATACAGGAATTAAATCAGATAAAATTGATACCTTCATAAAACCTAAACGAAATTTGTAATCTCATATGGGTTCAAGAAAAGTTAGGTTACTGATGAAAACGAAGTTTTTTTTATGATTTTCTTAAGAATATTTTTTTGCTTTCATCGCCTTCTTTTCCTAAACCCATTAAATTAATACAAAAACGAGACTCACACTCCTGTACGACTAACTGAGCAGTACAATGGGCATTTCCCTTCTGGCTTTCAGCGATGGCGGTGTACACCCCCGTGTCGTCCTCCCTGCAGTGCTTCAGCTCCAGTTTGAAGCTGCCGTCGTTCTCATACGACACCGAGCAGCGGTCCATGAGACGGTCAGTCAAAGGCTTGTTGTCTTTCAGCCATGTTAATTTCACGTCAGCTGCTTCGCGCAGTACACATTCGAAGATAGCATTTTCACCAGCTGAGGAGTCAGAAATTGGTTAAAGGAAGGGAAGAGTTCGTACGGTTTTCGTTAGCGTTAATTTTTTTTTGAATATCCCTTTTGAGTATAAAGTTAAGATTACCAAAGTACAATATTCTCCACACGCAGTCCAAATTATAATAATTTACCGTACAAACTCTTAGAATATGATGAGAAAATAATGTCAAGAATGTTGAAAGCATTGTTAAAGTAATGTGTTGTGTACGTTAGGTTTCTAAAAGCATTATGTACAAGCACTAAGAGTGTGTCTACTTCTATTGTGGGGTTTTCTACCTTCAGGTGAAAAGACTTACGTTCAATGTTCTGGCCTTCTAACGTCTTCGTAAATACGGGTTTTCCATCGTGGGATTCCGATTTTGAGACTGTTTTAGTTGATTCGTAGCCAGTGCTGACGGAGCCGTTGGCGATAGCTTTCTTCGAGGATTTACTCTCATAAGAGGCGTCTCCGTTCTTAACGGTCTCGTAGCTACTCTCGGTCTTCGATGAAATGGCTTCAACCTTATCTCCATCAAGACTAGCCTCGATGCTGTATCTCTTAGATGCGTACTTTGAAGCAATGCTGTCAATTTTGCTTGTCGTGTCAGATTCAGCTCCGTAAGCAGAGCTTTCTACTTTACTTTCGTATTTGGACTCCAAGCCGTACTTTGAGGCAATGCTGTCAATCTTGCTGGCAGAGTCGCCTTCAATTGCGTAGTTGGACCTCTCAGTTTTGCTTTCACTGTTTGATTCTATTCCATATTTGGAGGCTATGATATCGATCTTGCTGGCGGAATCGTATTCGACGCCATACTTCGAGCCAGCTTCAGATTTGCTCTCATAGCTGGACTCGATGCCGTACTTGGATCCTCCATCAGTACGCGATGAATATTTAGATTCGTAGCGAGAGGATGCAGTTCCCTCGAGGGCTCCCCCCGTCTCGTACTTGGAGGATTCCAAGCGCGATCCGCTCTCACGGCGGGAATAAGATGATGTTAGTCCACTGCCTTCGTATGTCGACGATGACTCGTAGCGACCTCCACTTGATAATTTTCGGCTGCTGCTGGAGTATTCTGTAGCTGAATTAATAAATAGAATTTTAGTATTTATACTTAAGTAATCAATGTTTAATTTGTTATTTATAATATATACCTATTTCTTATGAATCTAAGATTTTATTGTAATTACAGTATCGTCAAATGTTTATTCTTACCTCCAGAGAGCCGCGAACTGCGGCTATACCTAGACATCTCGTCTTCAACAACTTCCTCTGCGGTTACAGTTTGACCGTTACCAGAAACTTGAGCTTTAGCCTCTGCGCCACTGGTCTTCTCAACTGTGCTCTCTTTTTCTTCTACTTTTTGAACATCAGTAGTCTGTTGAGTTGATGTAACAGAAGCTGCCTTTGTTTCAGTTGTTGTTTCTTGAACAACAGATGATTTTGAAACGGTTTCAGCTGATTTCTGTTCACTTACTGTTTCTTTAACAGATGTTTGAGTCTTAAGTTCTGTAGCTGTTGCTAGCTTAGTAGATTCTTCTACAGACGAAGACTGTTGCTCAACCGATGTAGTTGATTCCTGTGTTTTAGATTCTTGAGTCGCTGATTTTTGAGTGGTAGATGCTGTCTGAACTTCAGATGAAGCTTCTACAGACGATTGTACTGCAGACTGTTGAGTAACTGTCTTTTGAGCAGTTGCTTGTTCAGCTTTGTACGACGACTGTTCAACTGCTGAACTTTGAACAGATATTTGTTCCGACTGCACAGATGTCTCTCGTGCAACCTTGACCTCTGATGCTGCCGCTGTCACAGTAACTTGGCTGACTTGTGCCGACTCTAAAGCGGATGCAGTGTGCTCTGTGACTTTCGAGCTTTCAACTTTTACAGAAGTAGCGCTGACTGAACTGACTTTCGTCGATGCTTGCGCCTCACTAACTGAAGAAACTTCGGTTACTTCAGATTTTGATATCTTATGTGCAACTTCACTTTCAACAGATGCTTTCCTCTTACTTTTAAGCTGAGATTCCTCGGTAGTCTTAACTTCTTCAACACGTGAGCGTTTCTCTTTAGTTTCTTGTACTGCCTCTGCTTGGGCAACTTCTGTGTGCTCCCTTTTCTTCTTCTTTTCCTCAACCTCAGCTGAGATTGCCTCGGCTGGTGGTTCTAATTGAAGGTCGTCAGCAGCGTGCTCCGCTAAAGCAACTGAAAAACAAAATGTTTAGCATGTAACGATAGACGAGTATAGTATGTTTGTGTTCGGTATACTAGAGACCAAACAATCCTTGGTGCCTATCTCTGAATAGGTATGATATATTTCTTACCGACGTCACTGGCGTGTTTTCTGATCTCAGTGACCCAGTTGGTCTTTGTTTGCTCCTTATGGGCGGCAAGTGTGAAACTGATGGGTGGAACTTTTTGACAAAGCTCAAACTTTAACGGCTCTGCCGGGTTTTCCTTTACTTCGATTTCAGGTAACTGTAACACAAACAAAAAATATTATTTGCATACTAAAATATTAATTTCGATTTATGCACTATTGATATTAAACAGCTCAGCGCTTGTATAGATGTCAATGAATTTTAGAGTTGCATAAACATATGCGAAGGACAACTAAAATTAGAAAACTTCATGGCAATAAACTGGAAAATTAATCTGTTACGTCTAGTCTGAAATTGCTACACACACAAATACTTCGCATATTTACGAATTATATATAATCCTACTAAAGCTCTTATAAAGTAGAAAGTAGTAAATAGTTTCATCATATGGAAGTTCACATTCCAGATAAAATTTTGGAGTGTTTCCAAATGTTTATTTTTTGGATTGATCTATTTTTGGAATTGGATTCAAGATCGTGTTAGCTGTTAATGAATGGAGATATAGTTAGAAATGTGTAGGTTGGCCGTTTCTGAGAAGTGTGAAAGTACAAGCGAGCTGAGAATAGTTTTGTTAATGGTTTAAACATTGAACAATGTTGTCATAGTACGAGTAACTATAAGGCTTGCGCTAAACATAAACAAAAATTAATAGTAGGTACCCATTATTATGGGTCAGTTATATAATGCCTTAACGATCAATTCATTTAAGAAACATTTACGTAATCTCCTTTATATTACAGCATTAAAATGAACGACAAAACATAAAACAGTACTTCACTAACCTTGATGATATCTTTGAGAACGAAGACCGAGCGGTCATCAGAGACCCTCTTAACTTTGCAGATGAGGATCCTGGCTTTGAAGAGGAAGAGGTATCTCTCGCTGGCCTTTTCAGCGTCGGTGACTGTGAACCAGTCGTGGGTGAGCAGGCGGCCGAGCTTGTAGATGTTCCCGCGGAAACCTTCGATGCTCGCGATGAACTTGTTGTCTGTTGCGCGGTTCGGAACGCTTAGGAATAGATCCAATGCCTTCTGAAGGTCGGTGCAGTCTTCGCCGAGACGTTTGGAGTATTTGACTAGTTCCTGTGTGAAGATACAAACATTTTGCTGTTAGAAATCACAATTTAGGTCAATTTATTAACTTTCAATTGTTTACTGACAATAAGGCAATTTATATCGACGTTGGCTTTAAAAAAGCTAGTTAACCACAATGCCAGGTCCTTTTTTCTGAAGTACAGAAATTATCGGACTTCGATAAATTCGAGTAAGTAGTACTTAGCCGATAATTATCTGCAACAATCAAAAATCATAGTGTGTTATTTTTGTTGTGTTCACCTTTAACAAAAGTTGGTAATCGTTGATTCTTTGGATCGGAAGTTTCAAATGTTCAGCAATACCCTTGTCGTCACGAAGTTTGTCTGCTAAATCCTGCAATCAAAGAACACTTTGTAGGTCATGTGAAGATACAAAGGTTGTAAGCAATAAAATCTATAAATAACATGAAAATTCTTTGTATAGCTATTAAATAGCAACAATTTGGCGACTCAAACGGTAAACTATATAGATCTTTGCCAAAATACCTCGTGCGGGCGACGTTCATATTATGAAGTAAATATAAAATGAAGGTAGTTTCTACACACTTATTTCGATTATTAGAATTCTAAAGAAAATTTTGTAGATAGTAAATCCTTTTAAGAGCAGAACTAGTGAGTGAATTGAGGTGCAGAAGATGTATTCAGTCTAAAGGATTGCTATATGAATTTAAACTATTCATTTGTTTATAAAAAGAGTACCTTCTCCTAAACAAAAACATTTTACAACAGGTAAATTGATGTATAAAAGTATAATGTTAGAAGCACAACATGAATTCTCCAATCGACGGGTTATTTTAGGAAGACCGTTCCATTTCTCCATGATTCTATGCGACATCGGATTAAATATAAACGTTTATTTTGAACCTCTCTCGTCCGGCCTTGACAGACGACATTAATTATATTTTCTAGGTCGTGAAACAGAATGAGTTATCTTTACTTTTCAATGTCCTAATATTTATATAAGCTTTTAAAGCGTAATTTAATAAAGTCGTTTAATACTGATTTAAATAATTTGTTTTATAAATTATAAATACATATGGGATTGGGATTATTATAGTCAAAAATATATGTTTTAACATTTTTGGGCTAGCTTACAATCTATCGTGTTTTTTTTAACCTTTGATGATAGCTACTGTTAATATCTTATTCAACACAAAACTCAGAAATTTACCGAGTTATAGAAAACACAAAAAAGGCTACCTTAGCATACCAATGAAAGCCAACCCCATACATTATTATTGTCTGTGACATATAAAACATAGCAAACATACAACTAACGACTTATTCTAACCACAAAACGACCAAAATTCTATTCGCATCATAACTCTCAGTAAGCCTACCACTAGAATGTCTATCGTACTCCAAATATCATGAATATGCTCGTCTAGTCAAATCGAACGTACATAATTACAAAGACATGTGTCCGAAGCATTCGTTGGATGTCACACTAATTGCCGGCCGATGTTGGCACCACCTCAAACGCGAGTAATCAAGAATATTGACATGATGTTGCAATCCGTTAAGTATTTGTTGCTAACTTGTGTAAGATTTCAATTAGAGTGACATTTAGAATGATTCGGGCTATTATGTTGCAATTTGATTTAACTTGCATTACGTTTATTTGGCAAGATAATAATTAAACAATAAAAATCAATCTTGTTATCGTTTTACGTACATAATTCTTCAGTTCGTGTCGGTTACGAGAGGTTACTTGGTAGATATTAGCAGGCAAAAAAACTAGTGACAATTTGCTGTCCAGATTATCCTGGACGTAATAGGTACATAGATACATATAATGGAAGTTGCTACCTCATCACATACCTATTCAAAACAGATTTAAATAAATCATAGATAACGTATCGATTAAGTATCTAAAAACTAGTTGTTTGGATACTCCTATGTATCTATCACATCATCTGCTTAGCCTTTTTTCTCAAGCTATGTTAGGGTCGGCTACCAGTCTTACCGGATTCAGCTGATTACCGTATTCTACATGGAGCGACTGTCTATCTGGCCTCCACATCATTTAACTGGGAACCACAGTATCTCATAGTAGACTGGTTGTCCTGGAGACTTAACAACTGCCAAAATGTACATGACAGCCGGGACTTACTGCTTAACGTACTGTCCGAAACATGGACTCCTATATATCTATCACATTGATATTATATATCCCTTACTTCGGGAATACTTGTTGTAACCACAGGATCGCACTCATAATCTACGCGCCTCCTTCGCTGTTCAGTATAGAAATAGCTTTGATTTGCAATACATCAGGTACTTTATGAGGTTGAACTTTACAAAGCGGTACTACAAATATTTGACCGACTAGACGCTCAAGTGTTGATAATCAACTGAGTTCGTATATGCATATCTGCATCGCCTGATTATCTTCTCTTAACATTAAATGAAAGATTTTTAAATATGTGAACAAGATCATGTATTACTTTGATAGAGTAAACTTTTAAAAGTAGAATTTTTTTCAAGATATTTTTTCAACATATTTGCTGAGTTGTTTAACATAGAATGAACAGTAAATATTTTTTTGGGAGTAGAAAACATGATTATAACAATTAAAACAAAATAGCTCTCATTTAAAAATCGAAAAATACGTATAACGAAGAACTTCTTTAAATTTTCTTTAAGTAGGAACTAGGTTGTTTAAAAACAAAGAAATGGTAAAGTTAATTACTTATGTGGAAACATAACGTGTAAAAAACATTACTGACATATTCCCAACGAGTCATTAGATGGAAAGCATAGGAAAATTAAATTCATAAGATAAAAACATCATCGGAAACGCTCATCATTCTTAAACAATAGCTTCTTGCTAATACATTCCGATAAACACATACCTATGATTAATCACACAGCGTCGGTGTTTGACGTCAGAATGTAAGCGAGAACAAGCCCCGCAAAATACTGTGAATATACTATTACGTCAATAGAAGTAAACAGAGACACTGCAAACAACATGAACAAGTAAAACCAATATTAAAAATCTTTACAGTAGCTACAGTATCACATCACAATATTATGCTTACTCGTTATTATATTGTAACTAGCTGTGCCCTGCGGTTTCACCCGCATGAATACCTAGGTCCCGTTCCCGGTGCCTTTATGTTTGGCCGGTGATTACTTATTTTTTTTCCGCGCAATAATCCTATTTTTTTCTTTCATAAGAACCTTCTCCTGATAATAACTAACACAACAATAAAAGAAGTAGCGAAATCGGTCCAGGCGTTATTGAGTTGTGCACTTACCAACACATTTAGCGACTCATTTTAAATATAAGATTATGATAACAAGTAACCAGTTACTTAAATTGAATTTGAATTGTATACTTTCTGTCATAATGTGTTGAGTGTTAAAAAATAATGACTTTTCAGAGGTTTCTAATGAAGCTAGTTGGTTGAAAATAATTTTAAAGTTCGAGTAACAATTAAGTATTATAGAATTTACTTAACATTCCTCCATAGTAAATAGGTCTGTAAATTATTAAAGACTGAAGATTAAAACATACGAACGACCAAATTATTGAAAATACAACGCAAATGCAAGCTAGATACATTGAAATACGGCATTTCAAATAAACTTAAAACGATAATAAATCAAAAGTTGCGCCGCACACTGGTGCATATATTTAGAGCACCTTGACATATTGGGTTAGATTCGCTCTGTTTCGCTAACAGCCGGCTGGTTCACCAACATTTGTTTCTACAAAAACATAACAAAAAAATTAAACCGCCGAAAACACTGAAAAGCAAAAAATAAGAAACCTTTTTTTATTTAATCTTAATAACTAAGTTCTTAAACGAATGTGAGTATACCTAAGTAATTTCGAGTCGGCGCCAAACAGGCAAATTAATTAATTACGATATATTGGTACTAAATTTTTTTAGAAATTTTAATTTTTATCGCTGGAGATTTCATTTCCATTGTTAAGTTGATAATCTCGAACTCAAAACTTTTATTTGCTTTCCACAATGGAATTAGTAGGTGGTAAGTAAAGAATATAATTATTGTATAGTATATAGCGTTTTTGATTTGGTTGTTTCTTTATTTTTAAGGTAATTTTGTGATCTTTGTTAATTGATAGTTTGGCGCCGCCTCAAAATTATTTAGGTATACTCACATTCGTTTAAGAACTTAGTTATTAAGATTAAATAAAAAAAGGTTTCTTATTTTTTGCTTTTCAGTGTTTTCGGCGGTTTAATTTTTTTGTTAAAAAGTTTTTATTTTATACTTTTTTGTAGCTATTATATACTAATTGCTACATGCTAAATAATTTATTATTTTTAAAATAGCTAACTACCTTATTTTAGTATTCAAATCTGTGAGTGAACAATAAATCACCCCTATTTTCCCAACCTTAGAGTAAAATTATATGGGACCAGCTTCAAGGTATAACCCCCTATCTAATAAAAAAAGATTTATCAAAATCAAACTGTTCTGTAATAAGTTACGCGTGGTCATATATTAAAATCAGTTAGTGAACACTCAATATATTCCTGTTTTTCTACCCTTAGGATTGGAATATTTTTTCCAAATTTATATGGGACCATCTTCTAGGTATAGCCTACTCAATAAAAAAAGAATTATCGAAATAAAACTACTCTGTAAAAAGTTAGGCGTCGTATAACATTACGATCAGTGCGTGAACAATCAATTAACCCCTGTTTTTCCACCCTTAGGGTGAGAATTCTTTTTTCAAATTTATATGGGACCAACTTTGGAGTATACCCTTTCCAATAAAAAAAGAATTATCAAAATCGGACTTCTCAGTAAAAAGTTACGCGTGGTAATACATTACGATCAGTGCGTGAACAATCAATTAACCCCTGTTTTTCCACACTTAGGGTGGGAATTCTTTTTTCAAATTTATATGGGACCAACTTTGGAGTATACCCTTTCCAATAAAAAAAGAATTATCAAAATCGGACTACTCAGTAAAAAGATATGCGTGATCATACATAAAAAAAAAAAAAAAAATATACGCGTCGAATTGAGAACCTCCTCTGTTTTCGTCGGTTAAAAACTGGGGCCGTACCATGAGCTCTTAAACCAAGACTGTTGCGATTGAGTGAGCGGGACAGTGCTATGCGTAGTGTAGCTGTCTCGCTTCCACAACCACAACAGTACTGCTTTAAAAGATCATGGTACGGCTCCTGAACTACAATTTGGGTTTATCGATTTGCAGAATTTACTGAACCAGAAAAATATTTATTTAATTTTTTACACCAATGTGTGAGCTGCCAATAGCTTGCCAGCATGACAGGTGATGTGTTAAGAAATGTTTTATATAAAATATATTGATTTCATTTCAGTCCATTAGCAGTAGATATTGTATCATAGAAAAACAAATTATTGGACATACAAAAATTAGATAGCGGAGTTGTAATATAAATGAATAGTATGAGATTAGCGTAAAAATTGCGATGTCGTAACCACTATAAATAATTAGGGCAATGACTGTATTACATCTGCGCATTCATTGATTTTATAGCAATCTATTTTACTCTTTATGAGAAAGCAATAAAGTTTAGACTCCTACAATTTGATTATAAAACAAATAACGATTGTACGATGGAGCTCATCCAAAGCTTTGAAAAATAAAAAATACTTGAAGAGAAATTTTCTATTATTTTTGTTAAGTGGCAGACAGCCTTGTCTTGATTTGAAACGTTCCTTCAGTAAAACAATGACGTGAAATGAATGATTTTAGACGACAGGTTAAAGATTTTGACGAAAGATTTCATAAATTAAAATATGTCCTTGCTTGTTTGTGTATGTATGCATTCTAGAAAGATAAATAAATAAGAACTAGGTGGTAGCTAAATTATATATTTCTTTCTATTAAATAGAAGCTTCCATTAAATGTTTCCTTTTAATACATTTTATAGCTATGGTTCAAAATATAAGACAAAGTAGCAACAAGTCAAAAGTTATTAGTTCTGTATGTTGATTTGCCTGTTGAATAATAACAAACTGTGGCCTAACAACAAGGTTATTTATATTTGTTTCAAATCAAGAGGTTTCGAAATCATAGAAGTCATAGTACTGAGTCATAGTATACATTTTTTTTTGTGACAGTCAATTTACTAAGTATGTGGGTATACCTACTACCAGAGATTTAAGACAAGTTCAAGATACAAATAAACATGTGTGTTGTACAGGTAGAGATGTAAATCAAGATATAATTAGCCTTCGTTATCCCTAAAAACATATGCAAAAATTGGGTCAAGGTCATCGTGCGCGGCTTTAGCACACATCCTGCGCGCGCGCCGCTCTCGCCGAGCACAGAGCGGCGGCGGCGGCGGAGCAGAAAAATATAAGATTGCCGCGAAACTCATCCACCCACGCCGCACTAGAAATAAACCAGACGCGTTGCTTGTAACACTATACCCGTAACATTGAACCGAGGGGGAAAAATCACGATATTTTCGCCACTGCCGATAGCCGGTCTAATTGTGCTGGGGTATCGTACCTGAGCGCGCTAAAGGTATCACGAGAACACAATCACAGTCACACACTTCACTCGGACGAGTGGTCGAAGGTCGTAGATGCGCTGGAGCGAGCGAGGTGGTCGCGTCCGCGTCTTCCAAGCGACTGCTCTACTCCTGGCCCTGTGCTGCGCGCCCGCTAAACATAGAACACCCGCACACACGATGATTTTTAGAGGATAACGCCATTTCACCGGTGACGTAGCAGCCGGGGAACACGCCGCGGCTTTCGTTGCCCAGCAAGGTCGACAAACAAACCTTGAAACATCCTTGCTCCGACACCTAACCACGGTTGAACTGGAGCTCAGTTAGTAAACCGTTGTGTGCGCGTGTTTGACGCGTCAGGGGATAAGAGGAGCGGTTATTGGTATATTAATTGAATAAGAATGAATGCGACTGATGTGCCAAATACATTGTATATGCGATGTATAAATATCAGCCATGTTGTTTTGGGAAGATGCTATTGACCCTTGGTAGAAAGTAATCGATAAGCATACAGCGCGTGTAATAGGCACATATTATTAGCTACCTAATGTAAATAAGCTGAGCCGTCCTAGTCATATAGCGAAAAACTGAGACGCCAATTTGTTTGAAATCGTCGTTAATTCTTATGCTGTTTCTTTAACTTAAAGGTATAAAGTAGCTACTTACATCGTATTCAAAAGATTAATATTTACATAAGCTGTAAAGTTAGGTAGGTGAAAACTCAAATCAAGAGTCTTAAAAACATTACAGAAGAAGACTAAATTAGAGATATAATAAACGTTTTAACCTTGATTAATTTTAAGCATTTAGAATATGTATTGGTAATAAAAAGTTTGTACATAAGACTATATTTAAAACAAATAATAGTTATTGATTTTAGTTTAACGGTTTTATGCCAACATCTTATCACTCTATCAAACTTTGTCTGAGAGGCTAATTATTTAAACATTTACGGATACAAATAGACGTTTTGGATACATATACTACATACTTGTACTATGCTAAAAATGTATGTATGCACCGACCTCAACATTGTTAAGCGGATCTATGAATGCTGACGGTCTGACGCATAATCAGCTGTAACACTTCCAAAATAATTTGTAGCTTCTGGAAGGTACTACGAATGGTCTACGGCTGACGTAGCCCTCGTTAACTCCTACACCGCTACGTGTGCTACACGATTAACTTGTGAATAGCTTTTTCTGAATTTTTGAATCTAAATCCTATGTAATTTATATGGCTAGTTTATGTATGGAACTAAAGATTTATGTTGTTTTATTGCATTTTTTTACGAACGGAATAGAATTCTAAACCAGTAAAAAAAAATTGAGGTGATGTTATTTAAGTGTTTTTTTTTTATCTCTTTGTGTCGAGTTTCGGTTAACCTTATTTTGACGGCTAGTATACGTCACCAGCATAGAGCCATGTCTAGACACCATACAGTAAATTAAAACTTATTAAATAGCGTCATCAGTTCAAAATGTCCAACCCAACTTTGTTATGACTAACCGACGAATATTTTACAAAGGAAATATACCTAGATAAGAGTCATGTTTTTAATTTAGAGTAGTGACTGTTACAAATGTAGGACTTCTTTGTATGAAGCTTATTTTATTTGCATAGTCATTTTGGCTACTAAAAATTTTATTGTATTTTTAGAGGTTATTAAATTATGTAAGAAGTAAATATAAGAATAAACACGATAACAAACTTTGTAAAGAGGTGTTTTGAAAAATAATGTTGAACACTTTAGCCTTTATTTAAAAGTATTGATTTCATTCCATATTTTGGAGGACTATGAGATGTTTGGAGAAAAATTACGCTTATCCTACTTATTACTTATTAGACCAGAAAACATGGCTTAAAATCTCAAGTCAATATACGCTAGAAGTCAAATCAATTTGTAACGCTCATTTACCAGCTAATTCTTGTGCAAACTGCTAATTCAGTAGTTAAAACTTGCTCATTTGATCTGCCCATAAAATTGCTGTTATACGAAGGCATGGGTTATTGTTAATTTGAAGTCAGTTTCTAGTGCTTTTTAGTAAAATCTTAATCGAATAGTTTACATAAAATAAGAATTCGACTTGTAATATATTTGTATCGTGTTATTTTGCAAGCCGACTCCCCCACGTTTCCTGTGAATGTTTAAATGTAAAGGTGGTTTGAAGCATTGACCTGTTTTCTGAAACTAGAGGTATACAGAGTGGTCGCCAAACCAGATAGCATTCCTCAAATTTCTAACTTTACTGTGTATCAAACATAAGTGATTTTAAATCAAAGATCACAAATCACTGGAGTTATTTTCTCTAAAAATACGTTTTTGAACTAAAACGATCACAAAGCTTTATCTTACAGAGATTGTTTTTATGTCATTAAAAACGACATACAAAGGAATTTAATCACTTCGGTACTGCTTTGTTTATTTGAATATTTACTTTGACTATCAAGTAAATTTTAAAAATAGTTATCTTGTGACATACATGCAAATTACCCTTTAAATAACCTATTAAAAGTTTTATACGTAATTAAAAAAATAACATTTCCTGCTGAAACAACTGCATGAAATGACACTATAGCATAGTATGAAACTATAGTAACTAGCAGTTAGTCAGACTCTATCCCAAAAATAACCTTCACATCAATCAATAAACCGTTTGACTCTTGTCTAACCCGATTACCGCACTAAACATAGCTCAAATCTAGATACGGAACTCGCGCTACATTCTCAATAAGTCAGAAAGGTATAGAGCTATCCTAGCACAGTTCCACACTTGGCAATAATCCATTACCCGCTGTAAACACAGTTAGCAGTTTACCTCACTGGTTACGTATTCTACGTCTGATTTATTGAGCTATATAAATACACCATTGTTCTAGATAGTTAAGTTTTATTTAGTATCTGTCGTTAAATAATTTAAAGATTTGTTAACATAATATGGAGTATGCGCTTTTATATAACAAACACGGAATTTCTTGCATGCATTTAAGAAAAAACTTAAAAATTACCTAATTGATAAATGTTATTATAGTGTATTAGATTATTTATCAGATAAGCCTTAGTTATTATTTTTTCACATGTTTGTTTTGTTTGTTATTTTCTGTATTTATATTTTTTGTTTACATTTAAATGTAAGTTAGTTAGTTACCTAATAGTTAAGTTAGTTATTGTTAAAACAGGATCTATAGGTCCTAATCTTAACATTTGCACACCAAATATTGGTAGAATATGACGGTCTTTATTTTTATTTTTTGTCACCTTATATCTGTACTCATATTTCATGCAAATAAATGATTCTTATTCTTATTCTTTGTTTTGTAGGAAAGGGATAGAAAGATTTTTGGAGAGATTTGCGGTATAAAGTCATTTTAATTTTCTGTTTCTTTTTTCCATCTTAATAAAAAATCTGTTTATAAAACACCAATTATCTTATCATAATTGCTTTAGGAAAGCACTTGTAAACAGGGTTTTTATTTGTAACAAGCTTAAACACTCGTGATTTGAGGAGCATGTTGCAGTCAGCTGTTTAGCCTGTTTAGTTGTATGTCTTAAAAATCATTTTTCGTTGAAATACGCACCTTGGATATCAAGGTATAAATGTATTAATAAAAATAACGAAATTCGTAGAAAATGTGTAAAATTTCAAATAGTTACGACTAGTCAAATTATGTCTTCTCAGTATTATAATACATTTCATCAGGGTCAGAACTTGGCATTTGATATATGAGAATGTAGAAAGAATTTGATATTCCATGTGTCATCTGTCGTCTAAACTATTTTTTTTGGGGTTCTATGTTATTTTCTGTATTATTTGTTTTTTATCGTTTACATGTTTTAATTCGTTTTATTTGTTACATTGTATTGACTTGTAACTGACGGCAAGCTAACTAGTTCCTTTTATTTTATTAGGTACTAGAGATTGAATTAAGACGCCAAGAAGCTAGCCTTAAAGATCCTAGGTACTTGCGCATATCTGCAATGCTCACTACTTAAAGTTATAGAATTGCAGAGGGTTAAAGGAATAGCAGACACAAGTGTTTAGAAGTTAAGACAAATAAAAACTAGCGATTATAATTTTTAATTTATATTTAAATAAAAATCTTTTGTTGTTTCTCTTTGGTGTCTGGTTTTGATAAAGATTTGTCAGTCATGTATCTACCACGTAGAACGCATGTAGTCGTTTGTAGCGCAGGCATTTTATTATGTAAAGGTTTTGACTAGGTAAAATGCAAAGCTGCCTAGGATCTTTTTGCAGGGAAGCAGTAAGTAGGTAGGCAGATGCAGCCTCTATACCAAAATCGCTGTACGTTTTCCTATAAAATTTTAAGAGTATCCTCGATTTTGCCAAGATTCCATCATCAGATCCTGATTTGGTGGCTATGGGGCCATTTGGAAAGTATACCCTTTCCAACAAAAAAAATATAAAATCTGTTGGCAAGCAACGCAGATAGGTGCGAACAAACATAAAAAGTAAAAATACAAACATTTAAATTGAGAACCTCCTCATTTTTAGAAGTTGGTTAAAAAGCATTCAAAACCCAAAAGGTTGTGCTTTGAAATGCTGATATAATAATCAATAACGACGGAAGAGATAGGCTGAAGCAGATGCTTCAGCCTATCTCAAGTTGGTCCCTAGGTAAATCTGTCTGGAAATCTTACGAAACTCTATAGTCAGCTGATTTACTGTGTCAATTTGTCATGTTCCGAGCCAAAATGTTCTAATATTATCGTGTTTATAGCCGAAATAGTGTGATTGCCCTCGATATGACTGGTCGAATTGACAGCACTCATACCCCGTGCTATGTGGCGGCATCTGAACTATTCTAGTTGTTGGCTCCGTGCCTAACGCTGCCTGTTGGCGCCCCGGCTATCTTCACGCCATCAAAGCTGGGGGTTACAGATCAATTGTTTGGGCGGAGACCTGACCCGCCTAATTGAAGGACTGTGGCTAATTAGAGATGAAGTAAGATGATTTAAGAATAACTTTTTTCAAATACAGAGTTTGTAATTTTTTTGAACGATTTTAAAATATGATAGGTCTATAACAATGTCTTTGATAAAACGAATACCACAGTGGGTGACTATTGGCAAAAAAAAACAGTCATGTAACGCCATCTAGCGAGGGTTTCATGAAATAAGTTCTGCACCCAGAGCTTTCAGACCCGTCGAGAATATATTAATAGATTGCGAAGATTGCCAAGCTTTTACAGTTCTAGCTCGCGAAGCTAGATGGCACATGCTTCAAAAGTGATTGGTACAATACTTCACTCGGTAGATGTCGCTAAACATGGCCCAAAACTTAAACCAAGGCCAAAGCTGACTTTAGCAGCAGCTTTCATTTCATGCTTTTAAAAGTAAACAAGAAGGCTTTAAACTTGCCTTACGTAAAGTTATTGGTTTTATATGTAAAGATTTGAATTGATCAGGGTATAAAGTACTAACCTGGAAGTATTTGTTGACGACGGGTTCTGTAGCCAGCAGGTGCTGCGCTCGCGGCTCGTCGCGGCAGTACGCCACGTGCTTGTCGAACTCGCGCTCCATTCGTAACAAAGCTCGACCCAGCATCTTCGGCTCGCTGGCGTAGTATTTGATGCCTTCTAGCAGAACCCTAGAAATAATAAATCATGTAAATGGATTGAACTATTTCTTTTACCTATATAGGTGTGAATACTTTCTTCAAAGACTGCTCTTTCCCTGATACAAATTAAGCATTTGTCTTTAACATAGTGAGACTTTTTTACCCTTGGGGTATGTATTTGTGGATATGTTTAAAGTGGAGGATTGCAATTTAGCGGTTGAAACACGTGTTGAAAGACATATCTATCATAATGTCAATAAGTGGTACTTTAAATATTATTTCGTTTTGCAGGTGGAAATCTTTGGGGTACACTTTTGTCCAGCTCTGGACGTCTATCAGCTGAGATTGTGATCATGATGATTATGATAATACAGAGAGTCAAAATTTTCGATACTTATATTACTTTAATAAAATTAAATGTTTTCAGGCTTACGTATTATGGAACTCGCAGATCTGTCTGAAGTTAGAGAAGAGCAGCTCCCTGTTGTCGAACACGAGCTTGGGGGTGCTGGCCTTGTCCGTGGGCTTCATGTAGCGGGACACCACCTGCTGCATGTCGCGCCCGAACTCCTCCTCCGTCTCCACCAACTCTCGAACCACGGCCCTTGGGATAAGGTGCAATTTAGATTGGCAACGGAAGGTAGTTAAGCCGTTTTAATTGACATTTCTCTAACTAAGGTCAGTTTCGGTTTGGCGGTGTAGCGTTAAATAACTTAACACAAATTAAATTTTTAGAAGTTTATAATAATGAAATAAATTCTAATCGCTTTTAACTTTTATATAATATCGTGATGAATAGAAAATATTAAAGGATAAAATATGATCAAAGTAGTCTATTACGCAAGCCATTTAGTTACCAAAATTCGTAACTCCAATAAATCAATGGTGGTGGGTGAACCAGATGAAAAGCGAACACTTTCAAGATCAATAGACCAATATATCCATCGACACACGTGTTCAGATAGTGACGTCACAGCGAGGGTTCAAATGATAAACATTATCATAAATTAGTGAGTGTTTTCCTAGCATCTGAGTCAGAGAAAGAGCTCGCGATTGCTTTGCCAAGAGGTAAGGGCGTGGGAGCTTCTAAAACAGCGGGTGTAGAGGTGCCACTGTGAAGGTCGGGATTCGCTCATTTATACAATCTAATAGATTATTTTAATGTGACTCATCGCAGCTTTAATTACTCAGCATAATAAAATGAAAGAAAATAGAGACATTTTAACCAAACCAGGGATATATTCAAAGTTATGGTGTATGTTTCTTAGGGGCTACAAGAAAGTTTAAGAATATATTTGACATCATATTCCCTTTATAGATATGTTTATGCAAGTCTCATAAGTCATAAACAAGCAGAACTTGTGACTCACGCAAACGTACTACAAATTACTCATCCATACTAATAAACTTGGCTTGTTATGTCTGTTAATATCGCTGCAAACTATGCATCATAGACGGTAAACATATCGTTACTGAAAACTACGGTGACAATGGAATATGGGCGAGATGGTATTTAATTTAATCATATAACATAGTTCTATCTGTATTATATTTGCACGCCGAAATTAAAGGCAGAATAAGAGATCAATTTAATTTATGTTGTCAACTTTCTGTACCTTATTTATGCAAATAAATGATTATTATTATTATTGGGCCACAATTCAGGTAGGTTTATAAAGATTAACTGTCTAACTGTCATTAATTCGCGATAGAATGGCATTTTTAACAATGTGGACTCTAACATATTTGTATGCTCGGAAGCGAGTACAATGGTTAAAAACAAATAACATTTTACTGTAGCTAACAAATATACTTTCTTCTGAGATTTTTACAATCACGTAATTTAATAAACAAAGTTTCAGTAAGCAAATCAGTCATAAATGATTCATCCTTTTTATAGACTCGGTCTGTCAACACCCAACAAACGACAAGTCCTAAATCCTGCCAAGTACACATGGACAGGCTGTTGGCAGTTTTGACTAAATACCTATAATAATAATATTGTTCTGGCAAGTATGGGCCGGTGGCGAGACAAGCGGGAGTAATTGGATGTGGTGGTGATTAACGATCTGTTACAGACGTGCATTTCCACTGACTATGATATAATTGTGTGAGCTGGTGTTATATGAGCCGGTAACTGCGCATCTTGAGATGTTGCTCCTTAGATGATGGGATGATTCATTAATAGGTCTATTGTGGACAAGTCTACGTAAAAGGAATGGTGAACGATGATGACTATAAATAAGAACATAAATCTGTGGCGCCCTCGTCACTAAGAAATTGACCATATTACAGATTTCGATATGGGTTTTTTTATATATTTTGACTCGGTTTAATCGACCAGCTAACAAAAGATGTTGATTAAATGTATGTATAACCAACAAAAAATTGATGCAATAAATATCAGTTCTTGCCAAACACATTTTGTTCTTTAGCGGGACATTTATTTGAGATAATAAGCAGAAAAGTCAAAATGTGTCTTGTTTCGATGCGGAAGTCATTTTTCATATAAATGGGATAACGGCCGAAGAAGGCTCTGAATGAGGTTATGATATAATAAAGAGGGAATAACAAGTTAACGCGAATGAAATTATTAGTGAAATAAAACTGTTGACATATTGTTTTCGTGATATAATTTCACCAAATTATTTAATAAAAATAACAATTTATAGGCAGTAAGAAAAGGAAGAGCTTTTTCTTTCATTGACACATTCATGGCTTCGGCAGTATGGATCATAAATAATAAAAATTCTCACAGAAGAAAAACAGATACTTGAGAAAGAGAGTCTTTTCCCTACTCAGGTCGTGTAACAATTGACTAGATGGCGCTGTGCCTTAGTAAAAATACTAATTTACAAAGTATAAAGTCAAGTGATTTTGTAAATATTCCGTATTCATTCCAAATCCCAGATAGTCCTATTTGGGCAGAGTCACCTGCACGGATGTTGTTAATAAATTACACTATTAATATTACCCACTAATCCTTGTTTACAGCACTGATGTTAGAGATCACTTCATTTGTTCATACCTGTAATCTTGTCAGATTCTTAGGTGACAGTTTGGCTCCAACTCTGTACATGTTAATAATAAATATTTGTCATGTAATAATTATGGGATAGGTGTAGACACAATCACCTTAAATCAGTCAAAGGCGCATTGCTTTTATCATCATCTAGTTTCTATGTACCTACCCTATTTAGCTAAAGAAGAATTTCGATGCACTTGCATGCCTTTGCCTTGCACCTTTCCTTGTAGGAAGTCTAGCCTAGTAGTGTAATGTTTCCCTTCAAGCTAAAGGTAAAATGTTTTGTGAAGAGTAACAAAACAAAAGACTGATTGACATGAGCCCTCTCTTCTTTATTACCCTAGTACTTTTTCAATAATTCCAACATTCTAAGCATCTAAAGACTAATTGCTTTGTTAGTCACGCAGCTAATTATATAAAAATATGGTTATCATGGTTATTCATTCACCTCCTATATATAGTTTCGAGGGTAAGAAGATAAATTTAACAAAACTCCCACGAAAAAGTACCAAAATATATTTTGAAAAATTAATAAAAATCCTGAAGAGTGTTGACAGTTTGTCGACACGGAAGCGATTCTCCCGCCAAATTATTTAGCCGCTGATAACTTAATGCCACGTGTCCTGGATAACTTGGAAATATCCTTCGTTTGAAGTCATCATTTTGTGGCGTTAGTTTATACTGGCTGCGTTTTGACGTGCACAAGTGATGCTGTTTGGATAATAACGAAAGATGCTAATGATCGCCCGTGACGTGTTTACTTTAAGAGAGAGAATTTTAATTAAGATTGTTCGTGGTTTTGTAGGGTGCTTTATTTTAAGAATCTTTTTTTGTACTTCATTTAAGTTATGTTGACTGTTAATAATCGTATTTTTATGTGTATCCTTCATATTAAGCATTGAAAATATTTTTCAGTCCATAACAGTTTGTTACAGCTGGAAATAAATTATTTCAAGCACTTATTAATACTAGTGTTCCAGGTAAATTTCCAAAACATCGTAAATGTAATAATTACTAGAAAAACACGTCCAAAAGTAATAACAATTACATCGGTTACACAAGATTCGCTTCACTTTGAGCCTGGCCATCAAAATCTCATTAATATTAGGTAGTTATAAGTTTATGACCACTAGTCCCGCCAAGAGGTGAAGATCATTAAACGGGTATGATTTACACGTGTTTACGTGTTGACAGAACATGAAGAGATTGAAGTCAGACCCATTAATACAATCTTAACGCGAATATTAATTAAACAATTAAAGAGTTAATAATCAAGAGTTCAGTAAATTTGTTACTGAACTCTTGATTATTAACTCTTTACTTTATTTTTGCAAATAGTAATTAAAAACACATTTTTGACATCAATCTTTGACACATGCTTAATTAATATTTAAATTAGGAGACATTAAAGCAATAATTGATATGATTCAAATGGCAGTATTTATTTCTAGTAGGGCTTTTGTAAGGTTATGAGTGGGATACATACAACGGGATTATTAGACAATAAGATATGGAAACATCTCAAATTAAATCAAATGCGGCCTACATTTGGGATTGGCACAAAGATTTACAGATTTCAATGAATTAAGAACATCGATAAAATCTTTATAGATCCACATGAAAGCTGATTTCTCGCTTTGACTGTGTTAACGATAAAAATTGATCGAAGTTTCTTTTGAAGTACGAATAACAATGTTCTATACTGTGCTGACGTCAATGGCCGTTGTAGGTTAAAGGGAAATCTACCAAAATCAAAACATTTTTTTTTTGTTCAAACTTTTTATGTTACTGTTCTAACTTATAATTCATATAAAACTGACCGGTACTGTATACAGCTTTCCTGTAGCTTGTTTCCTAAATGTGCTAAAAAATCTAATGATTCAAAATCTTAACTGACATTGAATTGCATGTTTTTTTCGATTGTTGGTTTTCTGTCCTTCCCAATCCAGTTTCAATGTTGATTTACATAACATACAGATATGATACTAATATAATCAGAAAAGTGTAATCCTTACTGTCGTCTGGCGGCCATAGCGTTCTGGTCCCTCTCGGCGGTCTGCTTCTCTTTGAGCACCTGCGCGGGCACGTAGCCCTGGCGTGTGCGCAGCTCGCCGCCCTGCACGTCCTCGATCACGCGCACCAGCCATCTGGAAACAGGGGAACACTGGATAAGGACATATTATGGAATTGTAGGTGGTTGAGGAGATTTACCTTAGTAATTTTAATTTCGCTTCTGCAAGAATAGTTGTTGCTACCATAAGGAATATGCCATAAGGAAAAATATTTTCGTCGCCGCTATGTATTATATTATGGTCCCAAAATCTAGTATAAGTGTAATGTTGTACCTAAGTCTTTTACGAACGTCAAGTAACTCAAAAGAGTTAATATTTTGTTCCATGAAGTATTTATTATACCTACATGAAAGTTGTGTATTTCGTGAAAACAGACCGTTTTTCGATCACCTGTTCCTCCAAGAAGACATTATGTGGAGAAAAATATGGATACTAAAATTATTTGTATTTGATAAACGTCTATCTATGTTCCTACAGAGAACAAATGAGCCGAAAATTTCCTAAAGTAATGCACGCTTTTATCTTTAATTATGTGTATGTTACCTGGGACATAAAATCGTTTGTTCTTACAAAAGTAAATTATTTATTAACGTTTAGCACCAGAAACCCACTCGGTACAATAAATTATATCTGTATTCTGAGAAAGGCGTCACCTGGAGCGACTGGCTGACATTTAGTTTCTACTCATACACTACTTATTTTGATCTAAGAATACCGTGGCATTTATATTTCAGTCCGTAGACGTTCACAACTCATTATAAATCTTACACGTTTGTCTGGCTTCCGCCTATGAACCCGTGCGTGGCATCAGGTAGGAGGTCGCCTTTTTGCTCTGTTTAGGTACTTATTATTTCCGTCTTATACCTAAACTTATTATAACCAACACTTTGCGAGTTTTGGTAAACATTTACCCTTTCACGATTTATTGAGAAGATGTTTAACATTGGTACCTAAAACAGTTTTATTTATTTCAGACATTGATGTAACTTCACTGACGTGATCGACAGTTAGTTTTACGTTTTTTGGTTCTAATGAAAACCCCGCTAAATATGTTTTGGTTTTAGCGTCTCTTTATAATTCACCCCAATATTAATTTAGATTTCAATCAATTTTAATTATAGTCCTAATTTTCTTAGTCATAAAAGCGTGAAGTTTGAAGACTCTTCATATTAAAATATCTTAAAATAGGTATGATTAGTCGGGCTAATTTTCCTTGAAAGCTTTGAGCTGTCAATCTTGAGGCGTCACTGGAACATTGCCCTGTAGTTCGTTAGCCTGGTCTAGAATATCTAAAACTTTCATAGCGGGATCATTCTGCACACGGTGTCAAGGGGCGATGAATTTTGTTTTAAAAATGGGCACGAAAGCATTGTCACTGTGTATAGAAGAAGGTATATTAAATTTAAAGCAGCTTTAAAAATGCAAATAAGTATTAAAAGTTACCAACAGTTACCTACAATTTAACATAGATAATACCTTACACATCTAAATCAAAAATAAGTTTATGATTTGAATGTTGGTACCTATGTTGAATTTCACTTTAATTACTATGTTGCATGAGTCTGATGCTATTCAATCTTGAAAAGGTGTACTATGCTTCTTCGTTGCCAAAATATCATACCTACTTGAAACCAACGCGACATAAGAAATAGATTTAATTCGATTGTCAGAGGCCCTTGAATAAACAAGAATAAAATAATACCAGCAATGTTCAAACCAACAGACTGACAGAAATTGGTGTTTTAACATTTGTTATGCGACACACAAATATTACAGAAAAATAAATAATTAAAACAAACGGACAGATATCCCCACATTTTTATTACGTATTTACATATCTATAAAATGCGAGCGTATTTTTACCCGACACTTGTAATGCCAGAAAATAGTGATAATCATTCGAAACATTTGTTACTTTAGTTTTCTTTGTAATGATTGAACTGATTTCTTTTAGAAAAGAGGTGGAATGAAGTAGGTAACCTTAATGGCGAATACTAATTCATGAATATGTCAGCCGGATCATATCGGAGGAATCTGTGCCTCATTTGTTGGGATTTATTAAAAAGTTATTTTGACAGATAAATTATCGTCGATTTCTCGGATGGTGTATTCACTATAACAATGACAAACATTACGGGGTTTCGGTTTGTTAGTAAGATGGAATATACATTCATTTGTTTTAATTTTTAAATATAAGAATTACTATTTCTTAATGTAAAGATTATGGATTTTGCTATTATTAAGCGAAACATGTTCGTTGTCAGGTTTTCGAGATAAAACCACTAAAACTATTTTGATTGCAAATTTTTATTTAGCATTTACTATAAAAATACTACATAATATGTTTATGTAAAAATAAAATAGTATGTGATAATTATACCTATTATTTATAGTAACTATAAAATCATTAACGATTAGTTGTGACAATCAGTTCTAACATCGCTAACCGCTAAAAAGTATATTTTCCTCATATAAATCTACTTCTTAATTATTAATAAAATAATTTTGTCAAAACTTACCATCAGTTGGTTAAAAATGCAGTTTTTAACACATTAAAAACAATGATATTATAATAAACAGATATGTTACACCCATACAAAACAACCGAAAAAAGTGTTCCGCGCAGCAGCGGCAGCTCACATGTCAAAATGATACAAAAGAGATAGCGCGATAAAACCCATAAGAAAAAAAGAGACAATTAGTGTTGTCAATTACGCTTCAATCTAAACAAACGTCATAGACTAACAAATTTAACGAGACAGAAGGTACAAACCGCGTCTACTAAATTTGTATCCACGGTTTGTGCCTATAACAACTAAGCAACACTACTAAAGGTAGGTAGGTGAGAAATAAATCACGATGTTAAAGCGACGAAGTGGAAATAGAAATAGTTTTATTTTAACATTTTCTGCGATATATTAAGGTAATAAGGGTAAGCTATTCATATTTTCTTTACCCACGCATGACATGTTTAATTTATAATTAAGTATATCGACTATTTCAAAAAAACAAATGATTAAATAATCCAACATTAGAAAAAAGGAAAACAGAACTCTGGGGTAATGATGACTTTAATGCCTAATAGTCGCATCTGTACTTTTATTCTATATGTGTGCGATCACGCGTCCTTGTCGTCCTCACGACAAAAAATGTATTTACCGTCTCTTTCTTTTTTCTAACCTCCAATTATCAGAATATTAGGAAAATAAATAAAAAATATTATTAAATCGAAGTATATTGCGTATTTACATGTGGTATGAGATTCCTTGTATTTTATTTACTTCGTTATCATAAATGATACAGTTTCTGGATACACACAATGACATTTAAAAGCTTTTATGTAAATTTCGTTCGAGTGTGTCACTCGTCGAGATGCGTGACGCAGACTAAAGGCATACGTCTCCATTAGGACGTTTTCGAGTCTTCACGATTGCGCGCTAACAACATATCTGTTTATTATAATATCATTGATTAAAAACAAATAAAATTATAGCTGCCATAAAAAGTGTAAATTGTAGTTCTTAATTTGAAATACATATTTATTTTTTACCGGCCTGTTTTGTAACGTTAGGACATAAGTAAAACATTAAATCCTCCTTTTTGTGCGTTTGACGTATTTAAAAACTTTCCTGTGATTTATTTTTTATTTTTTTTGCCTTTTTTCGCATACTTTTATTTAGGAATAATATTCACGTAGCGGCATAATAGGAATTATGACTCTGTATTTTGATTTACACTACGATATAGAAGGACTAAAAATATTTTTTATATTAATCATATTTTTATGGATGTTTAAGGATAGTTTTTTAAGTAAAGCTTATGTGCAACCCGCTTAGGAGTGTTTTTCCACAATACATTATATTTGCCTTCAAATATTTCAAAGGAGACAACATAAAAGAGATTATAATAAAGCAGTATTAATCTATTACAGTCGAAATAATATGAGATACCTAACAATTTATCTTAGTAGGTGGAGTATAGCCAAATCGCTTTATCATAATTTTTGTGAATGTCCCATAGAGTAATTTTGTCGGTCACTTGTTTCTCAGAATACAGTTAAATAAACATTCGTGTTAAAATGATTTAATCAGTGTTATTTACTGACTTATTACTGGGTCGACTGTGTTTTACATGAATATAGCAATAAAAAATATAATGATACCAAATGGACGTATTGTAGTTTAGTAGAATGGCGCAGACTTTCATCTTTTCAGATTTGCAGCGCATGTGGTTAGATATCGCGAATGAGAGGTTTTTGAAAGACAAAAGAGAAGGTATTTGCCCAGCAATTGAATAAAATATAGCCAAGTAAGAAAAACAGAAATTGATATTATTCAATATACTTAAAAACAATGTAATAGTTGTCCCAGACATATGAAGATGCATCATATGTATCCCACTGACACCACTTTCATTTGAGGATACAACAAGAAGCCTGTCCTATTCAGTAAATTTTGAAGACCTTCCTCCATCCACCAGTGAGGCAACCGTCCATCGACCTATCGCGTGACGTCACTCCCCCGAGGTTACTCCATCCTCGCCGGATGCAATGTTTTGATGCATTACACAACTCCTTGCTACTGACGCGACTATTCGTGGCCTCTGACGTCATAAAAACTGCAATACTTTTGCTCCAAATACTATGACAGATGGATTGTTAAATGTCAGAGTTGTAAACTAGAGTATGTGGGCTTCAATAAAATGTGTATTAATAATAAGACGAGGAATGAGTCGTTTTGAGGTTTATGACAATTTAACCATGTCATGGAAATTAGAATAGTCTTGACTAAAGTTTGGAAACATTAGTCTTCAGAAAAAGAAATTGGAGCTAAAAAAAAAACAATAATAATGTAAATAATTGCCCTCAATTACTTACATTATTATTGTTTTTTTTTTAAAGAGTTTAATCCATATTAAACTCTTTTTATCTCATTCTTGATTCTCATTTTTCTCATTTCTGATATACTCGTAAGCTTTGGACAGTGTAGTTATTGCTATTTTCAGGTAAAATAAGCTAAACCATTCGGTAAAAAATAGGCCACATAAAAAAAAAACTTCACACCGTACTTCAAAAAAACCTAAAAAAAATAATGTATCTGGCATGAATTCACAAATTGCAACGTTCTTAAAAAAACAACTGTCAAAATAAAAATAAAAGAAAATCAGGACTCTAATTAAATTTTATTAAGTTGAAGAAAAACATATTGGGGCTGTTTTACTGCTATCCCCTGCACACTTATTTGGGGCGACGCAAATAAAATGTGAATAAATGTACCCGTTTAAAAAAAACTACTTTTACGGATTTTATCGCCGTATGTGTTAAGGTTGACTGCCTCGTTGGCCTAGTGGTGCGAAGCGCGACAGCTACGCTAGAGGTCTTGGGTTCGATTCCCAAGACGACCAAGGCGTTATTGGGTTTTTCTATGAAATGGTCAGTAGCAGGTCGGAGTTTGGATTTGTGCCCGGTTAGTGGCAATAGGTTCGCCCCCTATTACATGGGACCTAAAACATATCGGCGAACTGTGGGTGTACATTGGTACACCTCTGCCTAACCTTTCGGGGATACAGGCGTGATTATATGTTATGTAGTTAATTATCGGATCGTCTTGGTAAATAAATAGGGCTGTCAGGACTCTATTACTTGTTATATGCATAAAATTGAATAGGTGAGCGACAGAAGAGATTTAAGCTTAGGCTACAAAATTCTAATGCCATCAGTGAATTCTTTTTTAAGCTTGTTTTGACATCATTATTGTAAATGGCACCCAAAGCAACAATTGTTATGACGTCACGTTATCGGCCTCGCTATCATTTGTCTATGTCAAAAGCCAATAACCAAATATCTTAAATATGAAGAACACGATAATCGATAAAATAATCAGCTGACCTTGTATAACTTATTTATACATATGACTATGTT
This sequence comes from Autographa gamma, assembly GCA_905146925.1. Classification (NCBI taxonomy): domain Eukaryota; kingdom Metazoa; phylum Arthropoda; class Insecta; order Lepidoptera; family Noctuidae; genus Autographa; species Autographa gamma. Next base: position 965,793 of record LR989850.1, read on the forward strand.
AATATTCAATAATCAATGGCATTTTTTATTCAAGTTATAGATGCTTTATAGTTTATAGCAAAGTATGTTTTTATTTTGTGCCTATTGCTACCATCCGATATGGTCTAGTGGCTAGGATACCTGGCTCTCACCCAGGAGGCTCGGGTTCGATTCCCGGTATCGGAATAAATTTTTAGATACTTTCTTAATTATTTGATAATAAATTACAGCGGCATTTTTGCAGTTAGTAAATCAACTTTTGAACATTAAATAAAGATCTATGCAAACTTTGCTCAATCATGATAATGTAAGTAAAAAATATGATATTATTGTTCTATTAATAAAATTTACCCTTCAACTGTGACGGCCATTTTGCACGAATCAGCACATCTGTGTTGCCACGTCTTGGGTGGTCTCGCGCGATATCGGCGCGTGTGGTTAAAATGACAATATCTCAAAAGTTTTGTATCGGAGCTTATGTAAAACTTATATCTTTGGAATCGCTAAGAAATATGCTAACATAAAAATATGGATTAGTCCAATTTTAATTTGTAATGTATAATTAATCCTAATTTGAAATCAGGTTGAGCTAAGATTCTCCCAGGTTATGGTACGCACGCAAAACGGCAAAATGATGTTTGTTGAAATAACAATTTATGTATAAAATATTTATCGAATGCACAATATATGCATTAAAAACTGTATAATTATTATTTACCCATTCATTATATAATGCAACACCTTTGATTATATAATGTCTAGATGGACTGTCAAGTGCGCGCAGACGTGTCAAAAAATAACAACCAAAAGTGGTTGTTAAGTACTTTCCCGCCACCAGTACAGATCGTGCCGCTTTCGTGACACTACGTTTTACGCGCTCTAAGGAATAACCACATAACAGCGATAAAATGATAGTGTGTGCTTCTAAAGTGTGCTGGAATTAAAAAGGAAGGCTAAAAAATACCAACACACATCACCTATCACTAAAACTACTACACACTATTTAAAGAAACTTTAAAATTAATTTTATTTTTATGATTATTAAAATCACGCCATATTTTATCAGTGTTGCCAGTTTCTGTTTTTCATTATCCCATTTTTGTGGGTAATTTTGTTGGTTTATCGTTACGTTTATAAAATAGTGCTGATGTACTTTTTCAAATAAAAAAATAAATAAAAATTAAAAAAATAAATAACCTAATGTTAAAGTACCTATACCTCATTATGTTTTAATATTGTACCAAATACTAACTAAGTTGATTTAATACTCGATTCAATCACACAACTCCAAATTTCTTTTTTTTATTGATTTAAAAAGTAAATACTTAATAAAAATATTTTTTATTATTATTAAAATACACTTAAACTGAATAATACCACATAAGTACCAACATATAACTAAAATAAGTAAATATTTTATTATAATTAATTCGTCCTTTATTTAATGTGATATAAGGGAGAATTTGTAATAGCTGGTATCACTATTTACGCACACAGAGACATTGACGTATAGTGTAAAACGACGCCTGCACGCACACATACATAAATGGCGTCCTAGTTTTCTTTGGTATGAATGTAGGGCCACGCTCCATCTAGACATTATATAATCAAAGTGCAACACATACAATTCACTGCAGAAAACAAATAAAAGCAATATTTTATAACCGCCGCGTACGCGCGCGAAAACGAAACTTTTTAAATGTTTTTTAAATGTCTAATATTCGTCACAAAAGCGTTCCAGAGACTTAACATGTGATTATAAGCATAGTTCTTGTTCTTTTCCCTACATTTTGTGCAAGTAAGAGCAGGATAGGTATAATTTTATAACATTCAGAGGTAAAATAAAGCGATGGTTAGAATCGATCTTCAGGAGCGGGGTTCACAGATGGGTGTTTTTGACGTCGCGCTCCTGGAGCGTGGTCAACAGTGTAAGGGATAATAGTATTAATATTTTAAAGCCGGAATAATAAAACTAAAGTAAATAATTGTAATGGAAGGGAATACCATATGCGTTAAGTCCGATATTTAACACAGTGTACGCAAAAGAAGCATGAAAATAATCAATAACAAATTCCCTATATAATAATATACATACAAATCAATAGTATAGCTAAAATTCGTATATTAAAACCCCTAACTACAAACTTGTACCTTCCATACGTTTCCAGTGACTAAATGATGATGCCAAGTAAAACAAAAGCAGGCATATATCACGGGAGAACTTTGAAATCTCGGTCGCATCCCAGTTTTGTTAATCCTTTAAATATTATAATATATATCTGTGGATTAACAATGACTAATGGTGGACTTACTTCTACGAAGTTACTTAATTTTTGTTCCTTTCTATATCAAGGATTTGTGGTAATCTATACCACTTACTTCAGCAATTTGACACCCTAAAAGATAAAGAAAAGAGTATTTTTTAACCTAGCAGATTAGTTCAGCATGCCGTTATGCTCTCGTGTATACAAACCTTAAAAGAAGCAATAAATGGTGAACTAAACTTTTCTTACTATATTTTAATATACAACTTAAGTCAAGATTTTTGACAAGTATGAATTTACGTCTCTATGTACTAATATACACTTTAAAGTTTACCTACTGACTAACACACCGCGTGACGTGTTCATGCACGTGTGATTGTCAAAAGCCCGGAAATGTCTTAACTGTCTGTGTCTTCCAGTAAACATGTAAGTGTCTGCTCGACTAGTGTTTATGACAACTCTATGATGGCTGAAAAATAAACTTTTGTAGAAGTGCCCATCCGCTTGAGACGGTCACGCCACTCAAAATATTATGCCCCTTTTCTAGGATTTGGAATGGAAAACGACTTTTGAGCTAGTTGTTATTATGTTTTTCATGTAATATAATTAGCTATTGGAAAGTTGGAATTTTATGTACAAGTAGTACCTAAACAATTCAATTGAGTGATGTCTTACAGTCTGTGTTTACCTAAAAAGACCATCATAAGTTTGCTAAAGTAATTCTTTAGAGCCACGATTGGCTCGAGACCTAAAGGAATCTAAATCTAGATCTAAATAAATTACAACTAACGGATAGATCATCAATCTGTCAGTATTGTATTTCTGGACATGAACCCATTTCCATATTTTTAAAGAAATTCCGATCAAAATGTACATTCAATAAAATGTAAATGTAAGAAAATAAGCAAGCAATTAACTAGCACTGTTTACGAAACACCATTCCAGTACATAAATAACTCATCACAATCCGGTCTACTCGTCCCACATTCGTCATCCCATTCGAGTTCATGGGGCAGGGTTAGAAAAATAACCTCTAAACACTGATCCAACATAATGGTCATCAAAAGAAACACGCCATCAATCTTTGAGAACGATAATCTTAATAAATGGAGACGGAAGGCGTGTGCCAGTATACTTGTAACTGGGCCGCCTTGATCATAATCACTTTTATGATATTTGGATTTTCACTAACATTCGTTTGGTGGATACGTGTCTTAGTTACTAGAGGAAAGAAATTAGATCAATTTGATTAACATGATTGATCCAGTTCTAAAACATGTTCTGAAGTATTTTTCTAGACTGATAAATTATGATAACGGAAATGTGAGTTGCTTATTTAATTTTAGTGCCAAAATGTGTATTTTTTTATAACTTTAAATCTACTTTCATTAATAGGAAACGTTATCATTTCATTCACTAGAGATTTAACGCCCAAGTCTGATACCTAGCGAAAATCTTTAAATAAGTGATTTTTGTTTAATGCCACCTTCTGACAAGCCTGAAAGTTAGAAAACTTTATTCCATCGGGTTTATCACATCTGTTAATTTTTGGGTATTCTTATATTAGAAAAATGACGTTACTAAAAGTTTCTAGAGATGTTAAGGAAGGCAGACTAAACTTATTTGGCTAGAACTTTCGTCTCGTAGGCGGCTGGCCTCTTGCCCTAATTCCAAAAAACTAAACACCGCTTGCTTTTCCAGTATCATTGTCTCTGTTTTATTGCATTTTAAATTATTTCCAGCTGGTGGCACTATGGCTTAAATCCACTTTTATCGATGCTGAATACACTTGAAAATATGGTAACTAATATTTTTATTTATAAATGAGAGATTAGAATAAGAAAGAAAATATTGCATTAAAATGCAAATAATAACACAATAAAATAGAGAAAACACTACAATCTAAAGAACCCACGTCAGACGTAAGCAACCACAAGCAGATCTGTTTAGCAAGACGATAAAAGCTAACGATGCCATTATTGTAACGGTCTTTTGAAATCGCATTAAACGTTGTGCGATTAAGCCGCTAATAGAAGACAGGTGGCTTCAATATCTAGAGCGATGCTGTTTCACAACGCTTTCACTGTCGATACCACGTCCAAAATTCTGATGAGGAAATTCGAAACAAAAATGTTATCTAAAAAGTTGATGTTTAAATGTAGAGGTAGTAGGTAAGTAGGTACAATGTTTTAGTTTAGAGTGAAAATTCAGACTACAGCTAAACAATAACCAAATACCCAAACATCCGACCTCATAGTAAATAATAGCACTACACAAACACCAACTGAAATTCCAAATACAAGAACGATTCTCACAACCTAAACATTGGTATTAAGTCTACACCAACAATCCAAACGAAAAAACAAACGGAATAGAAAATCAAAACAACATCAGGAAACCGTGAATGCATTTAACAGTGTAGCGTAAACAGAAAAGTAGGGCGAGACAACACGCGATGGAACTGCCAATTATAAACATGACATTCAAGATGTGAAAGCGTCCAAAACAGAAATTAGGCCTTCTCCAGAGCTCCCGAAATAGACGTAGGTACGTAGGCATAGGTAGACGGTAACTGGGGCAGACAATAAGAATAGTGAAACTGTATATTACAGAACGTTTTGTCAAGAGTGGGTGTGCAAGCCATGTTAATAACGCTAATATTGTACCGTAGATTATTTTAAGAGCGGCGACCACGCCAATTCTTAAAGCCACTTTTAAATGACACCTCGCTTCTTATTCGACGTACAAAACAACGTGCTACGAGATATTTGCATACAAGTCGGTAGGTCATCTGTAACTGGTCGAAGCTCACGTAGCCACGAAATGATTATGTAGTTAAAAGTTTTTTCTCGAGTTCGGAGGACGTTGACCTGATATGAAGTATTGAAACCGTAAGATTATTTATGCAATACAAAAATGCATTTCACGTTCCGTACTCTTTGAAGATTTATGATTTTGACATATTTATGATGCCGGTGTTTATACACGATGTCTGCATTTTGTTATGATAGTGTTTTTCGTTGGGCGAGTAGTTTCGGTTCAAATAGGTTTATTGACTCGACATTATATACGTGCTGAATTAAACGTGTTGGATGTTGTATGTACTAGTTTTCATTTTGACGAAAATATATATTTTTTTAAATAAGAAGGAGCGCTGTGAAACTGAAAATAGCGTAGTCTTTGCATCCAGAAATTAAAACAAAATTGACTTATATATCCTATTTAATTGAAATAAACTACTCCATGCAAAATGCACGCATCATGGAAGAAATTGTGCGAATGGAGCATTAAGTGGGATACCGATGTTGGCGATCTGCCAAGTAATCGGTATGATATAGACGTTACAGTAAAGTTATGAGAAGTGGATATAAATAAAGCTCTCTCCAAATCGATATAAAACTGAAGATGATTTTCGAATCAGGTGATATGAAACATGATTGTTCTTATGATATAAGAAAAAAAAAACAAGATTCAGAATCTGAAATCACCCAAAAAGCTATTTTCTAGAAAATCTATACAGATTGCATTATCTGATTGTTTCTACATTATGATAATGCAATCGTATGTAATATGTAAAATAGTATGTACTCTGGATGTGTAATTTAACTTTCATTCTTAATAAATGTCAAAAGGGTTCCGGTCAGACAAGGGTCTTTAAAAAATGTATCCCTACTGACTTGTTTTATTATTTCCCCTGAGAATAAAAGTCACATCCAATGACATGGTTGGCATGTTGATTACAATTAACAAGGCTCGCCAACACACCTGGCTCTTGATATCATGAGCTGACGTTTATCGACATTAACTGAACTTCAATTGTTTTCAATTTTATACAAAAATACTTCTAAACTGTTTTATAGCATCGACTTCTGCTCTTTCAAATCTTAGTACCCCATTTAAAAAAACAAATCGATTTGTTTTCTCCAACAAAGTCAGTTCCTTTCCCACTCTTAACTGTCATTCTCGCAAAATCTTTAATTCTTCATTTTATACTTTTTAATCGTAAATATTTCAACAGAGAACAGACATTCCATTCATTACTACACGACTGCTACACAGCTTTTCAATCTCGACCAATATATTGTCCGCGACGATTGTCGTCAGCTATTTATTGGAATGGACACAACTAGGCCGCTATTAAACTTATTGTTCGTAGAATATTGCAACGGTACAGTTCCTTTTAGGATTTCGTCAGCAGTAGCTGAATTGAGTACTTGGCTTTTCAATCGGTGAAAGTTTTGCCTATACTTAAAATCGTATCTGAGTCGATATCAGTCCATATGTTTTGTACTGTGACTATTTAATTGAATACTTGTTTGGATTACTATACAGTAAGAAAAATAAAATTTGACAAGAAAATAAATAAAATTATTGCGGCAATATAATATTCTGACATAAACAAGGATTTATCTGGCCTATTATAAACTGTAAATGAGAATATCACTCCCATAGCGCATAGCCTATTTTTTTAACCAGAATTTGCGTTTTTTCGATTCTGGAAATAACGCTAATTAATTAACGAAGACGACTACGCGAATACTGAACTAATAACTGTATTAAAACCTAGACAGACTAGAATTACTTGTCTATTAAAATAACCATGATCAAAGAAAATCTGAACATTATCCTCAAGTGCTAGTTATTGGGGTCAAACTATTAAAAACTGCAATCGTATAGATCGGATCTTGACCGCGATATTATTTGAGTGGTTACTCTTGTACTCATATTTTTATGTCAACTGTAAGGAGGGAAACACATTACTAGTTTGTCAATGACCAGGCGCTATATAGAAACGAGTAGTTCTGTCTGCGTGGCCGTATGTCGCTTATTGTTTTTCTCTGATTTTTTTGTGATTATAATACGTTATTTAACTAGCCATACTTGATCAATTAGAGCGCGCTTACAGAAGAAGTACGAACGAAGTTTTTTTCTTACTGAGAAAATACCAACAAAAGGAGAAAGGCTCCAGAAATCAACATACAAAAATAACACAAGCATCGTCGGGAAATTTGTTTGTGTGATCTTTTTTTGCAATTCGCGTATTTCGTAACACCACATAATGAGGTCACGTAGCTTGAAGCCGCGCTATACATCATTGTTATGTAATAACTGAACGGAATTATATTAAAATACAAGTGAACTGGAAACACGGTCACTCGTCTTTCTTGCTAGAAGCTTGCCTAATGACTCCCTGTGGAGACGTATTTAGTGCGGTAGGTACTGAAAATTGGTCTTTTTCATTCCAAAAAATGTGTTTGTATTATTAACACATTGCTATGTGTTGTTATTGAGTACCTAATCTGGTTGACACGTTCACATTAGTCTAACATATTCAAGTTAAAATTCGTTTAGAGCTGTAAATGTTTGCAGTTCTAGGTAGTAGCTTTTTAGATACCTATTTATTTGCCTTAATCCTCTGGAAGTTCTTGCAGTAGCGATAATGTTTCTCTTGACATTGAGCAAGAATTTTGTGCATTTTGCAGAAGAATTAACATTGTGGTTTACCTTGCTTATAATTATCGTCCTTACCTCCCTTCCCCGTCAGTCTTGGAGCTGAGTATCTTCCGTTTGGGATGGTTCTTCTTCGGTCGGACCTTGAGCTTGTGCTTAGCAGCGGAGGCGTCCAGCAGTTCCGCCGCGATGTCCAGCTCGGGGTCGAGGCGCGTCCTGGACGGGTAGGGACCAGGTCAGTGGATGAAATGGCGGTTAGTTCACATGTAGTGGGACAAACAACACATGGAGATATTGTAGAGTGTAGCTGTTATAGTAGAATTGGTTTGGGATAGTTCTTGTTGGATTGTATATCAATAGTGTTTCGGACAAGATGTTTTGACGTCAAGATAAAAATCACATTATACAAAGATTGTCATATTGTTGTATTTTATTGCAAGGTCACTTGATGGTAAATGGTTACTAATCAGAAAAATAAAAGCAAGGTCATGGAATTTGGTTGCTACATTTCCGACAACTCAATAGCTTGGATAGTTTCGCTGCTCACTGCGTATAGGCATTTGCAAGTATTACAAAGTGGCATAAATACTTGTCATTGGCAACAAGACGAAGATAAAGTCCTTTATATTATTTTACTCTATCCGATAGGTATAAAGACAAATAATAATATGTTTTTCTGCATATTGATTAAAATATGAGGAAGGTGAAGGTAACATCACAGTAGCAACAATTTAAAAGATGTGATCTAACATTTATTTCTGAATACTAAAACTCAACTTTTTCCTTATCATTTCAGCAGCTTCCGCTTACAAAAACATAAAAATTTTAATAGCTTTCATGAGAACTATGACTAGCAGATGAGCCCACTCTTCCTCGGAATATCTCCAAACAGTTTAATGGCTACAATCTATTGGCTGACTCACGAATGTTTAATAAGATAACTTTAGTTACATTTTATTGTTGAGAAAGAATCCGATGCACCTGCCAAATGTGTTTCAGGGGAATTCTTGTTTATTTGTGTACTTAATAAGTTCGGGTCAATGTTTATGTAATACCAGACATCGTACCTGTTGGAAACGATTATCTTTAAACCTCCTGACCGATTTTCAGTTATACCTCGACAAATCTGTGTTTGTTGAACAGCTTGATACATTTGCACCACATAGTAGTCTGATAGGTTTTCCCATTTAATTTTAATGTCTACGTCAAGATCTTTTAAACCTGAACCATTTTGCTTCAGACTATTTTCAGTAAATAAGACAGTAAAGACTATAGATAAATGGTTGGAAAAAGTGTTTTGCTACTCCAATAAAATGATGCACTGTCTACAGAAGGAAGCTGGCTGATTAGGAGTAGTTGTCCCAACTACGTGATATCTACGAAAACGTTTTCATATTTTATCATATTTTCAAATATCAAAGAGGTAGTTTACTGCGAGCTTGTCAGCTCTCTTTTGTTTAAGTACTTGTCATCCTTCAGACATTTTATTGTATATAAAGTGAACTGATCTCAAGAGGTAGCAGTGTCACGGTTAGTCGTACAACTTCCACGGCCGCTCATAAAACAAAGTGATTTACTGTAACTTTTTGACAAACAATACACGCAGTATATTATCATGAATTATGGCCATTGTGACAGGCAAGGCTGTGACGTCACGGAGTTAGTTAAAAGTGGGGCCTACGTCACGAGCGCTGGGACATTTCACTGTCAGGGCTGGGTCGGATCGGGTTGCATCATGTGATCGGTGGCTGAGACTGTGGATTACAATTTCTTGGCACCAAAAACAAATTTTCTTATTTGCAGTACCTACGTTAAATGAATTTGTCATAAAAAGCAAGTACCCACCAACCAAAGCTTTTGGTTTGTAGTTTGTACCTTATTTACTACTTATTGTAGGTACTATATTCTATTTAATTGAAAGACCCTTCTAATTATCATCATCATCTCCCGAGCCTTTTCCCAACCACCAGTCTTACCTGATTCAGTTGAATGTGACCTCCACAACCCATTTTACTGGGAAACACAGTCTCCCGTAGTAAGACTGGTTGTCAGAATTGACTGAACGACTGCCAAAGATCGATGTATGACAGCCGGGACCTACTGTTTAACATGCTTTCCGAAACACGGAGGGGTCTCGGTATGTTATAAATGGTCACCCATCCACGGACCAGCCGCAGCTAGCGCGGCTTAACCTCTATTATCGGTCAAACCATACGGCTTACACTTAGCCACGAGCCCCTCAAGACCCTTTTAATTATACTTAATCTATTAAACCTTATTTTACCTAAATAAAATCCAAAACTACAAGTTTATTTCTTGTTCATATACTTTTCTGGAACACAGATTTGTTCATTTCATTGGAACCCAACAATGAGGCAGTTTTCTATATGTATAAGATTAGCCCATATTTGATTTTATTGATAAAATACATATATTATTCATATACTCGTATACCTTTGACGATAAATATGTATCTAAATATAGTCTTCTTTTAATTTTATTTGGTCAGAGTGGACTTCGTCTTGTGCGCTTCCAAACATTTTATCTTTATCATCTCGTAAAATAAAGTGGTTACTGTCGTTCTTGACGAATTGGATATGAAGGATAATTATAGTCAGTATGATAATAAAAAAAAACATGCTACTGGCGCTCAAATACTTCTGCAATATTACACGAAATCACAACTATTTCCTAAATTTAAATTCCTGTCTTTACTTATTATTCCTCAATGCCATATAATTAGTGATTTAATTATTAAATTATAATTATTTATGACGTCATGTTATTATTAAGGACTACACTATTTTCAGACGAGTGAGCCAGCGTCACACATTGACGTACATACGTGATCCTCATTTAATTATGTCTTAACAGGTTAACGACCTTTGAAGAGCTTGTTAATTAGGCCCTTCCAAGAAAATGCTTTATATTTAGGAGAAGTGCAGTGTCATGGACCTATATTATTCATACACCCAATTCACGTTTGCCGTAACATCGTGAAATGCATTGTTTGAAACACAAATGTTTATTGTTTCAAAAAGGATTTAATACCTCTTCTTCTGATATTTTCTCCAGAAATCCTCGTTTGTTTCTACCTATCTATCTGTTTCTACTCTACAAATTCAAGGGCTATTTTTAGAACATATAAGGGATCAATATATTATTATTAATAATGCGATAGCACATTTCAAAACTCCTTGTATAATATTTTTTAATAATATAGACCCATAGAATATACCGGTACATGCCACTTAACATAATATCAAATCCATAGTTATCCTTGCACACCTGTTTGTGTGATCCATAATACCAAGTCTGTACTTAAAATTTTATCGTTGAAAAAGTTGTGAATTTTTGCACTCGATTTTAGTTCCTACAGCAGTCATTAAAGTAAGTAAAACTCCTCCGAAACAAGAGAGCCACGATCACCACAATTCTGCGTGATATCAAAAGTCCTATATCGCGTTTTCATTAAATTACGAGCAAGATTTAGTTTCCAGCCAGTACGAGCGTGTAGCGTATAATTATAAGTCCTCGTTTAAGGCACACAGTACTGTGTCCTAAGTTGGCGCGGGTATTTCTGTCTGGCCCAGTAGCGAGTGACGTGATGACGTCAGCACGGCACAGTTAGTATCGGGGTTAACTCAAGCTGCTGAGCTGTCCTCAATGAAACTGCACAATATTATGATTACGCTATTTATTACTGGCATGAGGAAATTTTAGTTTAGATTTCGTAGCTAGTTCTATCTTTGTTGGATACAAGCAGTCAATTTGATATAAGTAAATAAGAAAGTTTACTTTCAATATTTATTAAGATATTTTCCTTATATAATATGTATTTATATATCTGCTATTGTTTGCAGTAATAGCTCGAAAAATAATTGAGTTACTAACATATTTTCGAACATAGTAGCATATAATACATAGCATATAATATATAAGAGACGTCGTTTGTTTTGACTTTCTGCTACCTACAGATAACTTTTTTTTTTTGCTATGTCAGTATTTATATATTTTATTATTTTTCAGGATTTAAGTATAGAATCTGAAATAATACATTTACCTACCTACACTCACATTGATGTGAGGGATTTACGTAGCATCATTTTCATCTATTTTACGATACCTCTAAACAAGTAGTCTATTAATAAGTAGTGTCATAAATCAATGCAGTGGCCACCTAATGAAGTTTATGACGTAACCCTATTCTGAGAAGGTTTACATTTTCAAAACAAGGCCAAGTATGTATTATTAACTGCAAATGTTGGGATAGGTTAGTTCGACAACTATGCTTATATTGTAAAGAAAGGGTCTCTTTACATAACCTACTGGAAATAGAATCATAATAAATTCAGATAAAATTGCTTTTTAGTTTAAGGTCAGATTTTATTGAAATGTATTTGTACCCTATGTATCTGAATGCCTGCAAGGTAATCTTCTAGGAAAATTAGTCAATAACCTAGTAGGTAGTAAGTAATTTGCTTTTTTTTAACAAACCTAGAGTTTCAACTTTTTAGAAACTTTGCTTCCGAAAGCGAGTTCGGGAAGTAAGCTTCTGAATCTTATAACAAGAACTCTAATTCCACCACAATAATACATCTCACATCAAAAAGTAAGTAAAAGTCATTTAATTAAAACGTTGACGTCAAAGCACTACAAACGTCAAAAAGTCCATTAAAGTGGTATGTTTCCCGCGAGTACTTCATACAACTCCACAAATGTGAGAGTGGCCTGTAGGAGCGTATTCATATCATGCGATACGATATCCGTATTGGATACCGATACGATAAAAAGGGATACGGATACGATACAGTAAAATTATTGTTACTTACGAATCCGATATCTGTTATGGGATCGTCTAATGTGACAGACAAGTATGCGTTTCATATATTTTTATTGTCCCCAAATATCGTATTAGTATCCGTTACCGATATTGTATCGGATAACGTGATAACCCTTTTACCTGGGCGTACGGGCGTCCAGACAGACGGACTGGCACCCCGCCAGGCCACTCTGCCTTATGTTTGCCTGCGGTTTCGTCTGGGGTTTTTCCCTATTTCATATCCTCTTAAATGTAAACTAAAACACAGATTATGGCTTCTGGAAATTCCTATTACGATTTCGGAGAAATGTGTATACCTGAGCTGGGTATACTGGTTTTATTTATTTTTTAATATAAGTCTGCAATGAAGTATCGCATGTCATCTAATTATGCTATTCACAAGTTAAATGAATGCTTCCAAATACCTGGAGTTTAACTTGGAGTACATTTCCTCTATTAATGCGCTGATGGCAAAATCAGAAGTGTACTTCTAATAGTGAAAAATGGGGTTTTGACTGATTCTTAGGGTAGGTTCTGCGTGGAAGTTGAACCTATCTAGGACGGAATAATAATTACATGTCTCTATCTTTAAGAATATTGAAAAAAACTGTAAAACAATAATTATAATAGAAGTGAGTTATATTCTAATAAGTATCAATGACTCACTTTCATCAAAATATACTTATTAACACGCGGTAAGAATGTGAGGTGCTCACTACCGCGTGTTGCTATGACAACTAAAAGTAAGAATAAAATCATCGGTATTAGTTTAGATTTATTTACATATAAAACTCTATCACAAGTTCTCATAAGAGTCAATCAATCAATCAATCAATCAATCATATTCTTTATTGTGGAACATAGGTAGGTACAAAATACAGATGTTATGTGGTATAAGGATCAGCTATGTCCTGCCTTTTAGGCATACAATAATTAAGTTTAGGTAGGTACATGTTTAATTATCAATAATAATGAACCAAAATTAAAATGTCAATGTAATTACAGTAAAAAGAAAAATTTGTTTTATGTTGTCATTATGTCAGCATAATTATATTAATATACGTGCAGTACTGAACGCACCATGGGTAGTGCAATATTTATTTATATTGTGTGAGTGACTTGTCAGATATGAAGTCGTTTACTGAGTAATAGCATTTGTCAACTAGCATGGCATGAAGTCTATTTTTAAATAACTTTATATTTGGTATAGTTCGGATACAATTCGGAATACTATTAAAAATTCGTGGGGCCATGCAAAAGATGCTTTCATGAAAAAAAGTCGTTGTACTGTGGACTATGTGTAACTTATCCTGATGGCGCATTCGAGTTCGATATTGAAACAGTTCTTGGTTACATTTTACGAATAAAATGTAACCAAGTACAAATAAATACAATATGTTACAATCATCTTATAGACAAAGTACTGGCTTTCATTGTGTAGATGACATTCTGCACTTCGTTACTGTGCTCGACTTGACCAGTCACCAAAAATCGTAATTGAATATTATATGTACCGATAAAGTGTACACATTTAATAATACTCCTAGATACAACAGCTAGATGTATAGCCAAAGCTATTAATTGCCAGATACATTACATTTGCCTAATTTATGTTAGTTAGAAGTAGGACAACCATTTACCATCAAGTGAGCTATAAAATAAATTGTTATAATTAAACATTTTAGAATCTCGTCCAATAAATTGCGTAGGCGTTTGTCGTGTGCAATGCAGATATATTTCAAGCGAATTGACAAATAACACACGAACTAAAATATATGAATGATATAATTTATATACAGCATGTAAAAGTAGTATAGGTACTAGCCCGTCTCAAGTGTTCTTAATGAAAAGAAACTCAGAAAACTTTATTGCCTTTATTACAAAATCTAAATGATAAACAAACCACTAACATATAATATATGGATGTGTAAAGCCTATGCTGGCGTAATGGTACAATAATTATCACAATACAGATATATTTAAGTCGATCACAACATAAAATGACACAACATATATGACGATATATTGCAAGCGAGATATATACAGTGCAACATGATCCGATCTTCTGTCTTCAATATCAATGATAGTACATTTTGTAGGTCGGTACGCTAAACACATAGTCCAGAGAGGGACCTCTGGTTTTGAAGAAATGATTCTCGTAACAATATACGCGGCCTCTGTACCTGCATCAACAATGTATTCCTTTATTACGGTATCAGGGGGTGTGGTGAGCGGTGATGGTGAAGTGGTGGTGGTTTGAAAGTAAGTTAGACTGGAATAATGAAGGGCTTCATTTGTTATGAGTTTGTTTTCGCCATTCATTATTTGTTTGTCGCGATAGACTAGTCAGCTGTGTGCATCTACATGAGTACGGACATAAATCTGTCAGTCATAATTAATATCGGTGAAGAGCTCTAGCTATACATCAGACTTGGCTCGTTTATTATGGAGATTTATGGAATGATCGGAATTGCTTACTCTAACCCAAATCTTTCGATGCACCAAACTGTCTCTATGATTAACGTTGGAAAATGTTATACAAAGGCGTCGAAATGATAATGGAGATTAATGTGTATCAAACATGAGCATAAAAAATAAACAACCGTGTAAATTAAGATATATTATAGTGCGTTGCGCAAACGGCAGTGCAACGACCCCGATGCTAAATTTACGCGGTATCGAAGTCACAGGAGGAATGCTGAACGCATCGGTGCTATTAAAATGCATTCTTGACATTTATACCCTTCCGCAAGACATTCCTGCTGGTGAACCCGATCCCGCCACTCCGCGCTGTCAGTGTGTGTTATGTCGCACGTGTGGAGTCTACGTGTATCGTCTTACGAATGTTACGCCGGTGAAAGTTCCACCGGCTGTCAGCTCTTATGAGAAACAACATGTGTTCAAAATATTTATAGAACAGGGATGTGAACATAACGCAGACAATGCAACTAGAAACTCATTGTTAGAGACAAGGAGAAATCCCTATGATATGATTTGTGGTGATGATAATGAACATTTTACAATGGTTTATATCATGGACATTATATAGGTCTCTACGAGAAGGTATTAATTATACAAATGGAATGACATCAAACATTGGGTTTGTTGTTTGAATTAGCGTATGAAGATTAAATGAAATATTATTTTGGTAACCGAGTTTAGTATCGAGTGAGGGAGCGATCAGTTTCACACCGCACACATGTCCGAACAGTTTATTTACGAAATACATCAATGAGGGCACAGTTGTGCAAAGCTCATGCCAATAATAAATATGTACTTACTTAGATCCGAGGGCTGACTTTGTGTCGAGAACCTCTACAATGTCGCCGGCCTTCAGGGAAACTTCGTCGTCAGCAACAGCTGAGTAATCAGCTGATGCTACCACAACATCTTCGACCTGAAACAAAGAAATAAATCATTTAAATATCATATAAATAGAAACATTTCCTCTTCAGTACGGGATCTTACTAGTCAATTACCTTAGGCGGACTCCTGCTACAACTAGACCTAGATCTAGAACTGGACATAGATCGGGATGGGTATCGATTGTAAGTAGGTGTTGTTTCCAGGCTACTCATTCGACTTCTAGTATTCTCTCTGTCTAATAATACACCGCTGTATCTGCGCGACCACCCACCGAGTCTGGTTATTTTTTGGTTATTACTAATGTTACAGTATCCAGTAAAGGACTGTAAGTCCTCATCGTCGTCGTCAACTATAGGACAACTGTACATAGAGAAACGATGGGCTGTTGGTTGACTAAGGTTTAAGGCGGAAAATACGTGTAAGGGTTCAAAGTGTCTAAGTCCGTTTTCGTCCAGAACTGTGTACGCGACTTCTCCAGTTAACACAGCGCGACTGGCTTCGCGAGGCACAACCGCTTGCAAACCTTTCTTCATGATCAAGAAAGCGCCTTTCTGTTTTCTTCTTTGGAACAAAAAGTCTTCCATAGCAAGGCTGTTTTCTGGGTCCAATAAGTTAAGTGGGACGTCCTCAGAAGTCATCAGAGGCGTCTCCTCAGGGACGATCATCAGGGCAGCACTCTCTCGCACCAAATCCCTTAGGTTAGGATCTGTGCGAGCTTGGCCTGGATCAGTCTCTAGTTTACGAAGCGCAGTGTGCAAGCTTGGTGTTTTGTCGGCAAGTTTTCGCATAACAGTCAGCCTTTTCAAAATGTTTAAACTTGTAGGGTCATTTGCAATTTTAGATAAACTGTCTTCGTCGTTTACAAATGATAACAGGTTAGATGCGACATCCCTCATTCCAAGTATTTTTGCGAGCCCAACGGACTGAATAATTAACTCTTTCAAATTTTCTTTATTCTTGTCTTGGAATAGTTCTTCTAATTCCTTGCTACTTGCCTCTTGCACGGCACACACGATAGCTTTTTGTAATGTTTCAGTAACCTCATGGTCACTTTTGACGAATGAAATAGACTCGGAAATGCGACCCAAAACATGGTGTAGAAGATTTGTGTCACATTTTGAAATGTTTTTAAATGCAGGACCCAAAACTTCATTCTCGCTGCTCAAATAATCACTAAATTTCTCAATGATGTCTTCTTGAGATAAGGATTGTTTGCGCAGGGCACTATTTATTGCAATTTTTATCAATTCAACCTTAGGTTGAGAGGAGTTTTCAAGAATTTCTTCACGAAGAAGCTCTTTGTCTTCTTCTGTTTGTAGAATATTGAACATAGCAGATACAAGATCCGCATCAATGGTTTTTCCTAAGATAGAATCTATAGATTTCAATATCATCTGATACTTTTCCTTGCTATTATTATTGTTAACTTCCTCAAACTGCTCGGCTGTGACTAAGGCAGCTAGCACAGCTGCTGCGATAGAGTTCTTCACATGCTCTTGATGCGCGGTCTGGCCGTTGCTACCATCGTAACCAGTATGCTCTTGCATATCCAATCGCTTCTTGCTGGCTTTTCCTTTTTTGGTTTCATTTGGCGACCCTTCTTTGTGGCTATCACGTATTTCAGTTTTTAGATGAGCGCTCATTTCTATAATAGATGTAATTACTTCCATTAATTGATTTGCTACTTCATCCTTCAATCCAAAATCTGTCACGAAAGCTTTCAAAGCCTCAGCATTTCTTGTTTGATTTAAAACAACATTGATTGCTGGTAACTCAGCTGGCACTTGTCTTCCGATAGACATACCAGCTTCAGAAAGTTGACGAAGCATATTTGTGTCGATTGTTAATTCTCCCTTAGTAGATGTCGTGTCATTAGGATTTGTCTTCACTTTTAATAATTTCAATTCTTCTGGTGTAACGACAAAACTTTGAACAGAGAACTCGAGACCTTCTTCACCTTCTGTTAGATCAGGAGCTACAAACTTCAATCCTTCAGGTGTTTGAACGATTTGTCCTGGGACAAACGTGACACCATTATCATCTGTTTCAATTACTCTTCCAGGAACAAACCTTGGTCCTTCTTCAGTATCAACGACTTGACCGGGCACAAACCTTGAACCTTCATCCTCTGTCGAAATTACTTGACCTGGGATAAAAGTGGGGCCTGCTTTAGTTTCAATAATTTGCCCGGGTACAAAGCGAGGTCCATCGATTGTGTGAATTGTTTGTCCGGGCACAAACTTAGGTCCAGACTTTGTGTTTACTACCTGTCCAGGTACAAATTTAGGTCCATCTGCCGTATCAACTACTTGGCCGGGAACAAATTGTTCTCCATTTTCTGTAAACACTATCTGTCCCGGAACAAAAATACCTTCCACCATCATTCCAGGCACAAAACGAGACTCATTGGCTTCGTTCTTCACAAGTCTCCCTGGAACAACTTTGCCATCTAATTTCGGTACTCTTGGCCCTGGATAGAATTCAATTCCCTTAGATGACTGTATCATATGTCCAAACACATATAACGAGTCCTCAGATAATGAACAAGTCCTTATATCAATCGGCAGGCCTACAGGAGCACCTTCGCTGAACGTAACATCTTCAATAGATTTAGCAACTGAAAATTCAACGTTACCATCTGCTTGCACAATAGTTTTTCCAGGCATGAACTTTTCTCCAGAATTTGTATGAACAACTTGTCCTTCAATAAACTTAGGTCCATCAACGGTTTCTACTGTAGTGCCAGGTACAAACTCTAGTTTATTTTTACTTGTAGATTTCGTGATACCAGGCACAAAGTGAGTTTCGCCATCAATATCCACAGTTTGACCTGGAATGAATTTGAGGCCATTCGGAGTAGCAATAGTAGCTCCAGGTACAAAGTGCAACTCATCATCTTGATGCAACACTTGTCCAGGTACAAACTGCCACTCATTGTTGATCTTTGCATTTTGCCCGGGAGTAAATGTAATACCGCTATGTTCTGTTATTGTCTGCCCAGGAACAAATTGAACTCCTTCAGGTGTCAGAATAGTTTGACCGGGTACAAAAACCTCTTCAGCCCCTGTATTTACAACCTTTCCAGGTACAAATTTAAGACCTTCTTCAGATAAAACTGTTTGCCCTTCAGCAAAGCGGTAACTATCATCCTTGTTTTTTATTGTTTGTCCACAAACAAATTCTTCGCCGTTTGATGTCTGCAGTACTTGGCCAGCAAGGAAAAACGGTTCATTCGTGGTTTCATTTGTAACCACATGCCCGGGTATTAATCCTGGTCCAGCAGGAGTGTTGACACTTAAACCGGGTACAAATACAGGTCCAGTAGGCGTATCTACGGTTTGTCCCGGAACAAATATGGGTCCTTGAGGCGTATTTACAACTTGACCGGGAATGAACTTTTTCGCTTTGTTTATATCTAAAGAAAGCCCCGATATTTTAGCTACTTTCTCCCTTTTGCCTTTTTTGATATTTTTCACAACGTCTGCAAGATCTTCAATTGTTGGCAGCATATCAACTTTATCACTTTCCACTAACTTTTCAATAATGTCTGCTGTTTCAATTAAACGCTCTTTAGATATTTCTTTAACAGCACTCAATAAAGTTTCTGATGGACGTGTTTTCATCGGCTTTAATGGATTAACACACGGCACATTTTCCAAAGGTATAGACACTTCGCCAACGTTACGGTCGACTTCGTATATTTCCGCCTCGCAGTGGTGAGGAGTTATTTTTACCGGCGACGGTAATTTAGTTGCCTTAGGCGCGATACGGTCGTCCGTTACATCTTTTTCAAATGTTTCACTATCCCATGTCTCAATAAGTGGATGCATTTGTTCCCGCCATTCGCTAGAGCACATAACAATGCTTGACTTCGATCGCATATGGTGCGCGTCGAAGCTATTGTAGCTAAAGCTTTTAACATCATGCTTGACTTCTTCGAACTTAGCTTTTTTCACTTTTCGCTCTAGACGATGTCTTTCTTCTTCCAACTCTTGCACTTCTGCCAACTTTTCCTTCTTTTCAAATATTTTCTTCATAGAAGACAATCCAGCAGCGCGTTTTCTCTTTTTCTTTTTTTCTGCTAGTTCTTCCATTTCCCTTTGTTTTAACACTTCAGCGTTAGGTCCTTCACCTTCATACATTTCAACATCTTCTGTGAAATCCTTGAAGTCCATAGAGACACTACGACCATGTTTTGTTTTTATTAACACTGTATCAGAGTCCTTAGCCAGCATGACGTCTCTGACGTCACCGTCTCGCACTGCCGCTTCCATTTGGGCGGAGAACACCAAGCTGCATCTCCGCTCCTGCACTGTATACACATAACGTTTGTCTTCGGTCACTTGTTTACCTAATAACAGTTCCAATAAACTTTTCTGCGCTTCTGTTGATCCATCTAGTACGGGGAAAATATATCTGTAGTCTGGTAGCATTTCGTGTTTTCTGTTGCCATAATTAATCTCAGGTGAATAATGATGCGGTCCGAGTTCGCCGGATACGTTTGTTATTTTACATTTTGCCTTCGACGAGCGGGCGGTGAGTAGTACTGGAATGTAGTGGTGTGAAGGCAGCCCGTAAGACTTTCCGGTGATCCTGCAGCATCGTTTAGCGTCCGCCGGTGAAATAGGGGCGAGAAGTGGAAAATAATTAGGCTTTGGCAGCCCTCTACTGCGCCCTGTGATTCTACAAAACGACATCTTGATTTATTCAGGCGGCGGGCATATTTACTTGAACAATATTTGAAGCTAAGTTTATTTTTGTTTGGTAATCGCGATCTTAGCGGCGGGAGGTTCGCGTGCGCGTGTGGGCGCGTGTGCTCTGTGCGGAGTGTGCAAGGCGACTAACGACGCGACGCTTCGCGGCTGAGCTTTAGGCGCTCGCGCATCGATTCGCACCTTCGGCTCAGACGGTGTGCCGTATATTTGTTCCGGTTACAGGTTATTTATAAACAAAAGAAAGATGAATTTATTCTTTAAGCCAAAATATATGACACAGTTCCAAGTTGAAAACAGCGAAGCGCCGAAATTGTCTGAGCGCAAGTTGCTTCCAAATATTTATTTGACTGGAGTTTATGTTCGTCCTACGTAAACTAAATACGTAACTGGTTCACATAAGAAAGGTCGTCGTTAGTTAAGTGTTACACAAATAGTATTTAGAAAAGTCGTAAGAAATTGACCGTACGAGAGACACGTCATTCGCAGAAAAACACGCGAGATAATAAACCAAATGTAATTAAGCGTTCGTCTGGTTGTCACAGCTGAGGTTAACCTCGTCAACAAAACTGAGTTTATTTTTAATTTTTCAATCTAAACCTGGACCTTCGCGGTGACTGCAGGCGGACGCGGTCACATCCAACGTTTATTTTTGTTGCGCCTTTTGAAATTAGTAGAAAGTTGACGACATCACAGTCAAGTTTGTCATTGATGTGAGTAGCGGTGTAGCTGACTGTGGTTTGGAGTAAGCCCAAGGGAAACATGAACTTTCGATATCCGTTGATGCAAATTACTAAAACTTTTTATTATGAGTGGGACTTTGAACTACTTTACTCTGTTTTGGATTAGGTAAATTTGTCATTTTTATATCTTTAGCTACATATTCAACAAAGTTTCATTTTTATATCCACAAAAAGCGTTTTTGTTTAGGTAAGTACCTATCTAAGTATGTAAGGATCGTAGCAAGTGGAAAGACTTCGTCTCTGCCTACACCTACGGGAAAGAGGCTTGATTATAATAATGTATGTATGTATTTAAGTACCTATCTATTTCTTTTTATCAGACTCCTAGAATTGAGTAAAAGGAAATCCCAATTACGTTTGTTCCATCAAATAACTATAATATCCGTAGCACATAAGCATAAACAATAACTAACCCACGCAATTCCTTCTCCATTTGACACCGCGTTGCAACCAATCACACGAATTCAAACGGATCTATTTCGAGAATATCAATAAGCTTTATTTCATAACCGATTCGTTATTATAACCTCACCTTGATCAATATCGTTAAACAGTTTCCTGTTATATATTGCTATTGGAAACATGTAAACCTCTTCAGAACGGACGTGACTATTTAAAAACAAGCTGTTTAAGAGAGGGGAAGCTTTTAATACCTGTGTTTGTTTATTGTACTCTATTTCTGAGTACACACACTTATTTTTAGGTTTAACTGAGTTTTATTATAGGTGTGTTTAAATAAGATAAGTGATCGAAGCAGCTGATCTTATATGAACACGCAATCAATTAATTCCATGTAGTAAAATTAATTTCTTTCGTTTCGATATGAACATAGTTGCTGCTACGAAAAAAGACAAGTTATTTTTAGGAAAGATCTTCTATTGGATATGATTTGTCTTTTTAATTATTATATTCTAAATTGGTTTGTTTTATGTTAAACTAGCGGCCCGCCCCGGCTTTGCTCGGGTGCAACGCTGATACCTACACTATATATCTGTCGCAGACAAATAGTATAATATGGCATTTTACATACGGCGTCGTCAGTTTAAAAACGTTTGCGGTTATGTAATGCGCCGAAGGCAAAATGTCAAATCATTCAATCGTTATAATGCGACGTTAGTGTTATTTTAGGGTGACTATGCTCATTAAAATGTCGAGAAAAACTTTGAATTACAAACGTCGTCGCTCGCTTCGCTCGCTCCGTTGCAAGGTCACAATATCTAACCTAACCTAACCTATTGATCTCTGTCACAAAGTCGAACCTAATCAAGCAATTGATTTCTGAGCCTATGAATAAATGAATATTCGATCAAATACATGGTTTTTTGACCAAAAATACTCTGCAGGAGTCCTTCACGACCCAGGGTCTATGGATACCTTAGCATTCTTGACGTGCTGGATAACCTCAAAAACTAAATACTTCAATTTGCCTCGGCATTACGTATATGGTGTTTAAATTTTCGATGAAATGTTGAGGCATATTATAAAGTGACACGGCAATCTACATTTTGCCTTGGGCATATTACATAACCGCAAACGTTTTTAAACTGGCTATGCCGTATGTAAAATGCCAAATTATACTATTTGTCTGCGACATATCTACACAATCATAAAGTTCTGTAGTGCGAAGCACAGCCTTCGACGCACTACTTGGTATAGGCACGCGCCCCCCGGCCCCCCGGCCGTTACCGCCGCAACCGCGATGTCCCTGCATTTTAAATTTGTAATATCTTCGAAAATATTCATTTAAATTACATGCTGTAAAGGGCAATATTGATCTATATTACATGCACAATTTATTAAAGGTACTTAATTGGATAAGGATTAATACTGTATAGCTTAAAATCGCTTTTTCGTAAATACGTAATAAATAAACGATAAAAAATGGTTATTGTGGGTTACCCTCAAGAGATAGACATATGCCATCGCGGACTTTTTTGTAGATCTTTTTAAGGTGCACAATACTGTAGTACATTATTTTGATCTATCTCGTAGGGTTCAGCCAGCGTTTGCAATGTAAGCGCAAAAAATTTGTTCATTTACTAAAATCTCTAAGATTATCCGTGTTCCTCTACTATATTATGCATGTATTATACATATAAACCTTCCTCGTGAATAACACTATCTATTAAAAAAAACTGCATCAAAATCCGTTGCGTAGTTTTAAAGATTTAAGCATACATAGGGACAGACAGCGGGAACCGACTTTATTTTATACTATGTAGTGATGTCTAATAACAATCAGCCTGAGCGACCCATTAAACACAGTGGCATGATATGGAGCCACGAAGGTAGTTACAGTTAAATGTTAGATAGTAAAGGCAAACAAAGAAACTAAATTCAGAGATAATTGCTTATATAAATGGTTATCAGATAAGTAGGCGATCATTACACGAACAGTTTAGCAAATGGGGTCGCACAGCATCATTTAACATAGTCTATAACCAAACCGATACAGTTTCACACGCGCCCGAAAATCTGACAAATTATACACCATTTGTCTCTTTGATCACAGAAGATTTTTTACATTATATACCAAAATAAATGTGTTGCTATTTATTACATCATTTTAAGAATGTGTACTGGATTTTAAT
This sequence comes from Autographa gamma, assembly GCA_905146925.1. Taxonomy (NCBI): domain Eukaryota; kingdom Metazoa; phylum Arthropoda; class Insecta; order Lepidoptera; family Noctuidae; genus Autographa; species Autographa gamma. The sequence continues at coordinate 989,721 of LR989850.1, forward strand.
CATTAGATAACTAGTATTTCTTAGAAATCGGATGTAGCTAAGTACTTTATTTTGCTGCCGATTTTATAAGTTCTGATTATTCTTTTTTAAATTAAAGATAATGTTAGTCTATTTCTTATGAGATATTAATTTAACTACGGTACCTGCTTAGTATTTTTTTATTAATTTAATAATTAATGTACGCACAAAATAGTTTTAAAATATAAAATTAAAATAGTATTAACATATTGAGCCATTAACGAAATATCTAGCTTTGTTAATCAGACGTAAGTAGGCTTTTGGTTGAAAATATTAAAAGCCTTCTAGCTAATATTACAAACGAACTCTAGGAAGCGGCGTTCAGTTGCGGCAACAAAAGCTTACAGGATATTTAACTATAACTGTGACAGTTAAATATTTGTAACGACTTGTTGTTAACCTGCTTTTGTAACCATACTAAAGTTAAGTTTGTTACGGGTAGAGACTTGTGCTGCAAGTTTGTATATTTAACTGCATGTTTGTTGCAATTTAGTTATTTTTAGGCTAATACCAGTTTCAGTCAAAATTTTATAAAAAAAAAATTCAATACAATCATATTTCTATATAATATGAATGTATAACTAATTTTAATTTTCTAAATGTGATAAGTGCATTCTCCAAAATGAAGTCTAAATTAAAAAGCTATTTAAACGTGTGTTGTCAAATACCTCAACAACATGTGTTAGGTGGTACTTAGCTCAAACTGTTTACACTAGAGTGACCTAACGCCTGACGCGGGACCTTGAATATATTATATTTTTGGTATTATGAAAATAAATAGCGAACATTGTATGTAATTAGGTCATGTCTACTGTGTTACGTCGCGGTTTTATTAAACAACTTTGAGTTATTGTTCGTCATTATGAACGCGGGTTGGTTTATATATTTAATTGGTATAAACAAGCCGCTCAATAAAATCTCAAGCATAGAAATGTGTAATGAGTAAGTTTTCAGTCGGCACACTTGAGTGACAACTACACACACGTTCTAAACTTAACTAAGCTGGCAAAGGAAGGTTAAAACTATCATGTGCGTTTCGGATGAACTAACAGCTTACCTACACTACTAATAAAATCTTTATAGTATACAGACAACTACAAAATGATACACAAAAGAGAGTCAAGACGCCTATAAAGCTAACAGTCGATTGAAGTATAATTGATAGCTGCAGGTCTCGGACGCTGTTCTCCAGCACTTTGATCTCAGCACCTTGGAGAACGGTTCCTGATGCGTAAGGTCGAGACCTTAGTAAGGTAAGTAAGCCTGTCAGCGGCCTGCCATATTGTAATGTATGATCAACATTTGGCGAGGAGAGTTCCGTTTTGGATGGCGAGAAAATGTGGTGGACTTTTTGTGCAAATATATCTAACAAATCATTAGTTTAGTAAAGCAATGCAAAAAAGGCAGACAAGAATGAGAGATTTGAAGAGCATCAAACTCAGCTAATAAGGCTTGTTCATGTCTATACCTAGATACAGCCCGTCTTAATTTTACGAGCTTAGTTTTACGGATAAAATAATATTTAAATATGACTGCTTATTTTTTTACGAATACACTACTAGTCACATGCTTTACAAAAAAATAATTTCCACAGTTGTGTCGGACGTTCATTGAGAAAGCGGAAACGTCTTGAAAGCGTATGTAGGCGACACCTGCGCGCGCGCACTTCCGGCGGACGTCAGGTGCTGAGTAGCTGCCACCGTGTCGTGGTGAGCGAGAATAGACGACATTGTGGCCGATATCAAGTTCAATAATAATAGTCTAGAAGATACAGGAATACTCTTATAGATTTGCAAAAATAAATGACTCACTACATTATCAATAGGTTCTGATCACGTATTTTACAGTTAATTTTATAACTAATCATTGCCTCCAAAACTATTTTCACAGTTTTACAGGGTAAAAAAGGCACACGATAAAACAACTTACTTACGCGTAATAGAACTCTTGTAACACAAAGTAAAACTATGTATGAAAAAATTTCAACATGAAGGTATCAAATAAGAATCTTGATTAGCAGTTTATAAGTTCTTAACATTTCGTTTTCTGTTGAAGTTTGCTTATAATAGTGAAAAAATATGTCTTGTACTATATTACAAGTTTTTATAAATTTCTTTAATGTTTCACAATAAATATTTACCTCAGCGAGTGGTATTCAAACGTTCTGAGAAATTTCACCGGGAAGATAATAAAATGCTAAGTTTTACAAGAAATGTTGCCAATTTACCTACTTCATTCAAACGACTGTTATTGGTATCACTGACTCACTGTTTTGACTCACGCTTTATAAAAACAATATATTGCTGTTCTGCTTTCCAAACATTTGTATTAAATAATAAGAAATATAATGTGAAATTTACATATTGTTGATATGTAAATTGACAAAATTTGTTGATTCATAAGTTTTGACTTCAGCAATATTTTGTTATAATAAAATAACGATGCACTTATAACACGAATTACAGTAGTTTGTATAAAAAAACTACGAAATTATAAAAGGTATGATATCATAACCATTTTATTAAAAAACTAAAGATAATGAATCCCAAGCAGTTCGTTTATTATGTCTTGCATTTGGAAGTTTTAAGTATTTATCAATTTTAAAGGGAGGTTTGCTTATATTTCGTGCATGTATTTTGTTTAATCCTTCTAGAGTAGATTAGTTTAGTTACCTACTGGTATCATGATGTTTCTGTCAAGAAATAGTGCAATAAAACAACCCATAGTTTTGACATAAAAAGTTATCCAGAGATGTTTACACAAGGAAAATCTTTACTAAGAAGCTGTAACTGTTAGCCAGTTCAGTTTGCCCACATTTCGCTCACCGATCATATTTTTTATTACGCATACAATTTTCCGATGGGTGACTATGATGGACACAGTGTCATTAACCGTTTTCCCCGAAGCGATTTACGACTCACGGCTTCAGAGAAAAATTACTGTAATTTTGGCAGTAAATTATAAGTGTTGGGAGTGATCGAGATAAAAACCTCATTTCTCTGATTTGAGCCATTTGTTTACGGAAAACGTAAAGAGGTGAGGCTATAATGCTGTCTTACACTTTGATATTACTTTTTATTGTGTGATCTTATTCATATTGTTTTGTAGAAGGAAAATAAGCAGCGGATCAGTGACCTCTTCATTTGCACAACTTATGTTGACATTTATAGTCAAGATGCTGTTGAAGTATTTATTTAATAAAGATATTAACCCAGTCTCGGAAGTAAGAGCTTACTTTGTTTTTCAGGAAAATCTTTTGATTTTTCAAAGGTTTTGGTAACGACGGTCGTAATACATTCGAGTTAAGGAAAATCCACAGCCCACTGAAAGTCTATCTGGAAAATCGCAGTTGTGAGCGGGAAACTTTGACATCTGTTAGTTACGTTTCTATTAATGGCGTACAAGCAATGGCAAGCAATCATACAGCCTATATTATATTGGTATAGCTCAGAACATATATCAACGGAAATGTTTTATCAATGCATTAGATCAAACGGGAGATGAAAGAACTCATTAAAGTCGTCGAGACATTGTTTTGAGTTCAGAGAATTAAGAGATTTAGCGTAGGTATCGTATCTTATTGGATAGGATTCAAAGAGGCCCCGCTGCTGACAAATGCAGGCAGACAACGAATCTAGACCGTATATTTTAAGGTTTCCTAGAAAATATAATATAACCGCAGCTTCCAGTGCTGTTTCTAGTGCTTATTTCTAGAATTTGTTCGGTAATTCGTCTAAGTGATTTATTTATGTAACTGTATTGAGGTTTCGGCTAATTTTAGAGTTCACTGCCAACGCATTGTCTCTAGACAATACAATCGCAGGGAATTCTTTCTTCTAAAATTTACAGAAAGTATTTAAATGAATTCTAGAATTCCTAAGGTATTTTTGAGTTGTGGGCCTACAGCTCAAAAATAATCTTGAAGAATTAGTGACTTTACCTATGTTCGACGAAAAGCAAGTACACAAAAACACAGCTATCTTTTAATATAGATACTAACATTACACTAAAACTTCTTTAATATCTATACAGATTCTTAACTTTTAATACATTTTCATTTAATGAACACTCAGTTCAATGAAAGCCCTACACACAGAACTTCAGAAACAACTCTATTTTCTTATGCTGCGCGTGAGCATGTCAGTGACACGCAGCGTGACACCGCTTTTGTTCTCCATTACAACGTGACGAAAGGCCACGCTGTTGAAGCACATATTAGTACCTTTGTACGCGGAACAATTATCCTGGTTATAAATGTAACGACAGATTTAAGTACACCTTTGTGTTTCCGTCTGTTCTCGGAACTTGTCGGAAAGTCGGAGTGTGAGTTGACTTTACTTTGTTGTAAATTGACTACGAGTGTGCTGCTATCATTACGCTTTTTTCCGAAAGGGCGCTGAGCAGTCAATAGTTTAAACCCCATTTTCGTCTAGAACTTTGGCAGTTACATGCATTCTAAAAAGACTGGCGTCATAAAATATATAAAAAACTCGTAGCAAATTCAAAATCTCTATCGAAATCAAATTCTAGATATAAATCTGTGTCTAGTGGTTTAGTGCGACTGAAAACCACACGAAATTTTTTGGATAAAAGCTAGGCACGAAAACACCCCAATAAAGAAATTGCCATTCATATCAAGGGCAACCACAATGCACTAAATCCTGAAATTTCTATACATAGCGTAACCCGAATTAACGAAAAAGTCAGCTACCATCAAGATTCTGATCGACGTAAACTGACAAAGACTCAATGCGTGCGCAATCGAAATTGTTTAGAAACGATCGCTGAAAACGCTGTCATGATGTCGATTAGTAAAAACGTAAAGCATTGTATAGCCAAGATATGAGTTATTAATAACATGCAGACTGTAGTTCAGGTTCACAAGTAACAGTAGCTCGCACTGTTGGCCGCCCTCCCAATAGTGATAGCAAAACGAATGGGAAACTTGAACCTTGAGTGTCGCGAATGTGACACACGAGACGTTATTTCTTGCTAAAAGTTTATGAAAAATTAATTTTAAAATATCTTTTTAGATCAATGTTTTATTAACAGAAAATATTGCTTAAGAAGTAGCTAGCTATTCTCGCAATCAAGAATAATGAATCAACGCACTATTTGGCTTTAGTGTTACCCTTAGTACTCGAGCGGTAATCAGTCTGGCATGATTTTTGCAAACGCACCTAATCTTGTCTAGGCAAATGATGGACTTGATTGTGTAATAATGAGGACTGTAGTTTTAATATCCATGAAACAGATCGACTCTTTTACCTTACTCAAGAATTTTAATAGGCACCAAAAATCCCACAATAATAAAATTTTCGAGCAGTAAATCAACGAAGAAGATGCATTTCCACCGGTTGCACGGTGCTCTGAATTGGGACGCCTCCAAACTAATTATAAGCTCGTAAATAAGTGAGTGTACCTCACGCGGCCCTTACGAACACCGCATTAATATCGCCGCGGACGTTACAAGGGAAGTCGCGTGACAAATATGTGCAAATGTTGTTAATGTGCCGCGCTCTTACCGAAACTAATTTATGAGAGAGATGCGCTTTGGCAAGCCGGCGGTTCCTGATTTAGGACTGAAAAATGGCGCCGTTTGATGTGAATTAGAATGTGTTTATTTATGTCTAAGGGCTCGCGCTTACATGTTGTGAAAAAAATAAAAGAGGACTGGAAGCATAATTGGCTGAGAACTGTTTGAAATAATATGATGAATACCAAAACTGAAATACTACTTACTGCTTCACCAAATATCAATAGAGGAAGGATAAAAAAACAACTTTGCAACGTTCACGACTTCGGGATCAACTCACGTGAAAATACTCACGTTCAAAATACTACCTTCAAGATTTCATAAAAGTACCTAATGTAGGATTACAAATGTATGCCGGTTTAAAAACCACTTGGGGCAAGCGTGTCAGCATTAAATACCACAGCAACCCCAAAATATTTACAGTACTTTTATTTATGAATACATTTCCTGAATAAATATTGGGTCTTATTGCTCAGCTTGCCATGTTTAAAGGGCAATATTTTTAAAAGTCGCACATTTAAATAAATGGCGTGCATCCCGAAGAACATTGTCCGAATTACTTTTTATTTTGATGGATTTATTGCTTATTTCAAATTAGCAGACATTTTTTTAAATTACATTGAAATATGGATGCCTTATTAATTTATTAGCATTTAGGGACCTAGTTTTTTTATTACAGTGCATTTTAAACGATTCAAAACCATTTGTGGCTTTTGTTGCTGCATCATTAATGTAACGTTTATTTTAAGATCAAAAAGGAAATTGTTTTGTAAGAAATAAATTCATTTATTCGTCGTCAAATAGACAGAGTTATCTACGACAAATATATCTTTACTCCACAGCATGAGCTTTCAGTGTCGTAAAAAGAAATTGATAAAAATGCGAAGAAGAAGTTGCTGTGACTAACCATTAAGACAATTTATAATAGGGTAATATAATATTCATCAGCTATTAACACCAACATCATAACATTCACATTTATGATATTAAACCGAGCTTCGATATATGCGTAACCTATATATCTAACTGTTAACAATCTCATTTGTTCGGCTATTTCTACGAGGAGCTATTAACCAGTGATTAATGTGGATCCCTACGCTGCTTGGCAAGCGGGCGATGTTACGAAATGCGAGTTTACCTAATTATACTGTGGGTTCATGGTTGGGATTGGAAGCTTGTTCAACTATGCTGTGTTTGGCGGAGATGTTTGAAAGTGGTGTGAAGTAGTGCAGGTTCAATAATAAAAATTGTACCATTGCATTGTAGCCTGTCATCGTAACGAAGGAAGACAAAAAACAATCAAGAATATAAAAAAAGGGATTAGGATTTAAGAATTGTTTGAAAAGGTCTAGCTGTAAAGAAAGGAACTTAAATTCTTAATTATTATTCTTAATGTTATTTTATTACTTACTTTGGTACTCGTTTTATTGATAGCACCTTTTTCATATACTGTTCAGTGTGGGCCGTTTATTTTGTTGTGTGGAGAATTAATACAGTTAAATATTTATATCCACCTATTAAATCCAGATTCAAGAGACCTACCTACTCAGACTCTCAAAACCACTTTGATTACATCATATCCCAAAAATTTCAGTAGGTAAACAGGTCAGAAACTTCAGCACTTTCTTTCAAAACAAACAAACAATTTTTCCCGTTAGTTTTCCGTGACGTAACACATGTCCACTTCTGCTAACTGGTTCATGGCCGTGGTTCACGCTGGTTCCGAGAACCGCCGGCAGATGGCGCGACAGATATTGTTGACGCGGTGTAATGAGGCGCGGATTGTTTAGGCTGGGAGATGTCGATAGGTAATGGATTTTGGGGATTTTTTGGTGCATGAATCTGCTGAAATTGGAATTATGTAATGGGCTTATTAGGTAAGTTTAAAAAAATCTTCAAAGTTACTCGGTTTAACCTGTTAATAAACGTAATAAACTGTATTTTAATTCTGTGGTAACTTTTACATCTTATAATGTTTTTGAAAGAAAATTAAACTTTACTTTCGCAAGCAAAGTGCGTGAAAAACTCTCTGATAATGCTATCCCAATAAAAACAAACAAATTGACAGTAAAAGTATTACAATTTAATTAAAATTGCTTCAAACGCGACTATCCTAATAACTATCAAAGAAATCGAGCGAATAAATTCACGGTCACGGCCCAACGATTAATAAGACACAAATTATTACATAAGCGTCGGCCATCGGAATGCGGCATTATACTAAAATAAAATGGCGGATCTGTGACACCCGCGACACGTGTAGCGGCATGCGGGATACCTTATAGCGGAGACACGCTTTCTATAGAGAGACTCACTAAGGAACCAGAAAATCTTGCGATATTTCTCTATTAAATGTGGATGGGAACTTTTTGTTTAACTGTATTTTTAGGCATCATAAATCTAGATTATATTTTTGTACCTCGATATAAAGAAAGTAACAAAAAAGGTAGGTATTGGTATATTGGAAATGCAAATTAGTCACATTTCTGTCAACAAGAGCTTTACACCCGTATTCATGAACGTTACTGTGAGGTCTCATAGTGCGCGCGGACGCACAGGGACACAAAAACCTAATCATAAACAATACTTGAGGGACGAACGACACTATGCGCTCATTATAATCAACGCACAGATAAAGTAGCTCGCTAGCTACTTTAAGCAACGCATAGTGCGACAAATCAACACATGACAAACTGGTATCGAGTATAAGGTTATGTTTGTAGTGATTTGTGATACGCTTATTTGCACATAATATAGTAGAGAAACGCAAATAATCTTAGAGATTTTTAAAGGTCGTAAATAAACTTATTTTTTTCGCTCACATTACAAACGCTGGCTGAACCCTACAATGTAGATCAAACAATGTAGGTACTACAGTATTGTGCATGTAATATAGATTAATATTGCCCTTAACAGCATGTAATTTAAATGAATGTTTTCGAAGATATTACAGATTTAAAATGCAGGGACAAAGCGGTTGCAGCGGTACCGGCCGGGCCTATACCAAATAGTGCGTTGAAGGCCGCGCCTCGCCCTATAGCACTTTATGATTATGTATGTAGTATATTTAGTAGTAGTATTGCACTTGTGCAAAGCCGGGGCGGGTCGCTAGCATACAATAAAACAAAATTATTTCAATTTTGAAGATGTTTTATTAATAGTTCCATTTCCAATTTCATTTTTTCTAATTGCAATCCATGGAGTTGTTTTTCAAAATCAATTAAATTTTCTTCCCATTGTATCAGGGCCTCCTCACACATAGCTTTATTCTTGCTTCTGTCTCACAACAAATTTTCTTGACCTGAAAGATAAAGTGCATAATTATAAACAAGTGTGCTGCGTTATTGATCATTTGCATCTGAGTTTAATCCCTGCCCACACCTTTTGAATTGACAAAATATTCAGTTACCTGTGCTAGTAGTGGATATTTCCTTTCGTGTTTTTGGTTGAGAGGGAACATTCTTGTCTACTTCTAGATTTTATGATCTCCCAAATTCTTCTTAGCTGAATGTTATTCCTAGGCGTCAGTCGTCACATAGGACTGTGCATTATAGGCCATTGTCAGCTCATCCCAGGCCTTCTTCTTCAACTCGATGTTTTGAGCGTGTGTATGCTTATTCTCAATAATAGGCGGATCTCGCACTAAACCTATAATTTGTTCTCTTCCCGAAGAAGTAAATGGTGACTTCTTTGAGCTGAAAGAAAACAATACGTGTTATTATTTTCACAACTTTGACTATGGAACAAACAGAAACATACAATAATTTATAAGTGCTTACCATGTTTTGAGTAATTTCGTAGTCATTATAGACAAAAATTGTTGAAAATAATGTAAAACTGTTAAAATGTTTTTATCATAGAGAAATATAATAAGTAGGTTTTTATTTTGAAAAGTCGCGGTTGACGTTTAATCTGTCAGTCAACCCGAGTGAAGTCGCATCACATCGTTAACCAATCACAGCACCCCATTCAATGCTATGAGTCCGCACAGCAAAGGGTCCGTTAAGTATTGTTTATGAAATGAATGGCCTGCCATGACGAACGCAGTGAGAAATGCCTTACTTAGCATAGTGTTGCTGCCATACTTATGTAAGTAGCGTTCTTGAATACGGGTGTAAACACCCGTATTATGCGTTTATGCTTTTGTTCTCAAATTATGACAAATCCTTTCCTGGTATCGTGAAAGTATCGTTCGAACAAAGAAAGTTTTTTTTTCAATACTGTAAGCTGTAGGGATACGAAGCTTATGAAATATGTGCAGTCTCAGTGAACCCAAATAGCCTATTTGCTAAGATTGTCGATTTAAGCTCGATTTTAGCTACGATGGATTAAAAATAGAAATATCCATAGGATAATTCATGTCCAATTCTTAAACCACCTATCTATATTTGAGTCCGTTCGAAAGAAAGCAATCACTTTCATTGTCTTTCTCATTTAAAACTATAATAACCATAGCAACATCACTTCTTTTATGATATGACTGAAGCCCAAGACCACAGCCAAGCAGACCAAAGAAGTAACACGTAAGTATATTTCGTGTGCGAATGTGTAGATTGATGATGCTCTGTGACTGTCCATGACTGTGAGACAGACAGAGTAGGAGTGACTGACGGGTGCACGAGTGCGTCGTCTGGTATTATTTACGGCGCTAAAGAATGGCTCCTAATCAATATATTATGTAAAAAGGCTAATAACTACATAAACTAAATAATAACAGGTACCTACGTGCTCGTTGGCCTAGTGGCGCTAAGCGTGACTGCTACGCTAGAGGTATTGCTTTCGATTCCCAGGTCGACCAAGGTGCTATTGGGTTTTTGTATAAAATTCTCAGTAGCAGGTCGGAGTTTGGATTTGTGCCCGGTCAGTGGTAAAAGGCTCGCCCCCTATTACATGGGACCTAAACATATCGGTGAACTGTGGGTGTAAATTGGTACACCTCTGCCTAACCCTTCGGGAGTACAGACGTGATGATATGTTATGTTATGTTACATGCTTGGGAATCTGACTTCAGGAGGGTGGCTTAAGAGATCATCCATACATTGTTAAGTGCACGTGCACAAGCTAAAGCTAGATTGAGAGTCTACATTCCATTTTCTAATCCTTATAACAAATGAAACTAGCTCTGTATGAGCTCTGTGAAATAATTGAAGCAGCAACTAAGTCGCCTGTCAACTACTCGACACGCCACAACAATGTACCGGTCGAAAATAGACTGCACTTCAAAATAGAACCCTTGGGAGTGTCAGGAAATGTTCCCGCTTCAGCGGAATATATTACAGGCTAGGTACTGACATCAATCACTTTGTCGTCTTACTTGTACCTGTCCAGTGATAGATTTAACACAGTATTGCCACATAACTATGCGCTACGTAGGTGAGAATAGCTATTTTTATTTTGTGCCATATATTTCTAGGCATCTTGCGTGTTCAAGTCTTTTGTCTCGTAATGTTACGAAACATCAAAAGATTTTTTTAATGATTTGCTAAAAATCTTTTGAATTATTATTTACACAATAACACGAGTAGGCAATAATTATTATGATCATAATCTGAGCCATTAGGAATATTTCGGTTTTGCCAGGTAAGTAGCAGATGACGATGTTATTTTTGAAAATAGTCAATATCCTTACTGATGCAACCACAAAAGGTGTTAAAAGATTTTGGCCTCCAAATCGCAAACAAACTAACGAAACGCTACGGCCTTTACAAGACCATACCGATAAAAGAGTAACGCTACGTTTACACCCCGCCACTTTACACCATACAGGGTGTACTGACATGGTTGATGGTATACCGTGGTGTGCCCAGGGTATGTACCAATCAACTTCAGGTGTGGAACAATAACGTGACTGTTGTTACCTACCCTACCTAGCTGAAGGACCCTGGGACTAGGAGTTACCCACGAAGCGTCCCGCGTCCGTAACCTAACTTACTGCAAAGTGCCCAGTCCTTATCACAATGATGGCATGGTTAGCAAATAGTTGTTTAAATTATTCGTCTTTCCCTTACAGAACTCTTCACAGAAACTAACATTTACTCGTATTTATATTTTGCATTCAACAAGTTTGTGACAGCAGCGCCATCTCTTGAAAGCTTTTAACACTAGTATCTACGTCATATTTCAGTTTACTGAAACTTTCAGTGTAGTGAAAAGCTAGCAAGAGATGGCGCTTTGCGCCCAACCGGCGGCACGTTCCTAATAGTTTGTATTTCAGAAAATCCTCACTAGATGTCGCTCAAAAAGTCTGTGTACCTAGTATATTGCAAGATTTAGCACTCTTGAGTACTATGTTAGGACTGTTTGTTAGGAGAGCGGTATGGCCAACAAATCTTATGTTTTCATCGCTGAAATATATTTTGTCTACACTAACAGTCTGTTGACTGTTATTACTCTACAAGTCTAAATGAAACTCCTACGTAATGACGTTGGCTCTAACTAATAATTGTGGACATAAATGATAACTTGTCTTATTATATGTCACCACCAGTTGTAGACTCGTTAATTATAATATAAAATATTATCAATCCACATAGGCAGGATTAGTCTTATCTTTTGTTTAAATAGCTCTATTTTCAGCGTAGCACTAAGCACTTTCTCTGGCCGCCAATATTTTAATCAACCTTTCGATTTAAAATCACTTCCTATTGCCTGTCTATCGGCTAGTTACAATTAATAACCCCGTAGTCACTTTCAGATATCAAAGTAATTGTGACTCACAGTCAGTAATCGTTATATTCATTACTGAAAGGCTTGTTTTAGATTGCGAGATCTAAAAGACTTTTTTCATACATCTTGTTTTATACTTTGAAGGTATTATCTTTTATGACGGGATGACATCGATCACTTCTTAAGGAATCGGTGTCATGTGGCTCGAGACAGGAATGTCTGGAGTCAGACGGAGGAGACCTTTGCCCAGCAGTGGGACAATTAAAAGGCTATGTAAAAAAAATGCTTTATATTATCCTTTGAGGTACCAATGACAAAATGAGTATGTAATGAAAATTAAAATTATATATCTCACATTTGTAAGAGACTTAGGTATGCTAACTAAAATGACGTGATCTCTAGCCCTTCCTACATCCACAAGCTGATCTATTTTGATCTGAAGACACACATTACACAATGTATTTATCGATTGCTTACTCATCTCATACAGTTCACAGCTTTCGCTTACCATAATTGACGCGATCTTAATTCGGATATATTAAAATAGACTCGTCGACTAATAATACTACTTGCATGGTACACTAGGTACCTATATGTTTGGCAGTCGCCGGCAGTTTCGTCGCCACTGAATAATAAAACATTATTAATTGTGTAACTCGGTGATTTTGTAAAATTAATTGACACGATGACAATGAGTAGATGAAGTAATATTTATCGTTGCCAAACTAAATTACTGGTGCTTAACTGTATTAGTATTATGGGTTTTGCTACGTCCAATGTTTAACGACATCATTAATTAGTGATGTCTATTATTTACAAGCAGTTTTGCTGTCAAATATACAATGCTTGAACCCGTATCATTAAGGTTCTTTGCTTTAACGTATGAGCATATTATCATAATAATTATGATCTAAATGAGCAGGGATCTACTTTGGATGATTATTTTAATTTGTCTTTTACTTTGCTCTTAAATCGTCACAAAAAAAAATGCTTTGGTTTGTAGGTTTCTGAGATACTTACAACGAATCTTGAATGAACATTTGGATATCCAAAATATTATACTCCATTTAACATAGTAAATAGTAGATACTCAGTCTACACTTTCGATGGGCAGTAAAACAAGAGAATGGCTTATAAAAGTTATAGTCCTAGACCACATGAAAGATAAAACGATACAACATTATGGATATTGTTTGATGTTATCGCATAGCACTCGTAAACTAACAATGTTTAAGATAATGTGACTAGTGTAAATAATGTTCTGGACTATTAAATAAAGTTGGCAACAGCTACCTATATAAAAAATCAAGTGCCTACCTAACAAAAACTTACATTTCTAACGATGTTTATATTATTTTTGGACGACATCGACAACTCATACTCGTATCATTATCTACCTAACTTTTAACGCACTGAATTAGTGTAACTCGTGGTTCCAGAAAAAAAAAAACAACGAAATCAGGAAGAAGGTGGTGCAGAAGGTGCACAAAAAGAAGGACACGGTTTACTTTAACCAAAAGGCAAATTATTTAGAGAGCTCAAACGCCTAATGTCATAACAAATTTGTACCTTGTTTTTAACTAAAACCTATAGAATATTGGAATTTTGTTAAAAAAAATCTCTATTTGCCCTATAAATCTGGTCAGATCGGCTAGAACTAAATAAAAATCATAAATAACAAAATATTTGTCTAAGGAAGTCTTTAAGAGTTTTACGACCGCATCGGCCTCTCAAATGTGCTAATTAAAAATACAAAGCGTACAGCTATTGGCATTTTTGTGAGAAATATTCGCGAACTAGTCTGGGTTAACTAAAAATATGCCGACATTGACAAAGGTTGACCTGGCTATTTATGAATCCGTCACACAAAATGTAGGTTGCTCTGTATTACAATTGAGATACTAATTATAAAGTGGTGAAAGGAATTTGTACCTAATGGCTAGAGTATTTTGTACTTTCTATTAAATGATCAAAATATTTATTTAACTTAGGCTACAAAGTAGCACTTATTTAACGTCAAAATTTACAACAAAGACAGCACCCTAGGGGTCAGTTCATATCCGGCGGAAAAGGTGGTCCTAAATCTATATATCAACAAAATAGCCGCTTTATTCCTTAAAAAAACGATTGACTTCGATTTCCGTCGTAGTCGTCCATCGAGGATATATAAAAGGCAATGGACCAAATTTTATGGCGCTGTTATTTAGGCTGCTACCAACACAGTTGATCGAATATGATAAAAATATTGAAGTACATCCGAATTCCAAGTAGTAACTCAAATATTTTTTTTCACAAGAGCTTGAAATAAGTACCTTAAAAACTTCTTAAGGGTAAGAAGATTAGTAAATATCCGACAACTGGTACATATAATTGGTAAAAACATGGAGAGCTTTATCATAATTTCCAGATGCTCTTTAAACAAATTACTCAAAGTGTATTGTTGATAGAAATAGGATTATTCTCCCACAATCCGTTTGGCAAGAATATAACTGCATCACTTGTTTATTTGTTAACAACTAATGTGCATCATCGGATAACGTAAGGCGTGAGCTCGAAATGGAATATCTTTCCTCTCGGTTTGGAGTGTTCTGAATTACTATATCAAGATTCTGGTAGTAAATTTAAGGGCGAATGCTCATACGAATTATTATTTTCGAACCGCTTTCAGCTACAAAAAGGCAGAATATTGACATTCACAAGTAGGAGGACAGAAGGTTTTCTGTGGATGAATTGGGCAGCAGACGTTTAGACTTACAAGTTTTACACGTTTTGCCTATTAAAGGAAAGATTACTGAACCACTCTCCGAGCATATTTTTGCACTTTAGGTACTGTACAAAAAAAAAACTGGAGTTAAGAATTCAGATTCTACGATACACGTTAAAGAATATGTTGCTTCTTAGAACTAATCCATAAACCAGGTTTAGGTCATCGTTTAAGACGGCGATGATCAACTACGTCAGGTTTATACTCAATTTTCTAAAGTTAGGGGCAATTCACCTTAGGTGCTTACTTTCAGGAGTCCACCATACAATTTCAAGATTAAGATTCCCATACTTACTTATAACTTTCAACTTTATTACATACAGTTTCCTTATAAAGATTCAAGTATACTCACATCCATGTTCTGGCGCAAGCTGAGCGCCGTCGCGCGCGCCTCGCTGAGTGTGCGCGTGCGCAGCGCCGGCACCGCCACGCGCGACAACCACTCGCCGAACTCTGCGCCACAGAACACCGTCACACACCGGCTTGTTACGTTAGTGAGGGTACACTGTTATTGCAGGTACTATAATATTATGGGCCTGTTGTCGCAAATTGTAGATTCTTCCGCTATGTAGAAAAGTTATCGATCCAAACATATGTTTCTTTCAAATTACGTGTCTTGCGCACATAATATGTAATGACTGATCTTAAACACAACCCTAAGGCAAAAAAATCTTTGTATTAACCAAATAAGACAATCATTAATTCATCATCATCTCCCCTATATGCATTAAGCTGGCTTCCAGTCTTCCCAAAGTGTTTAGGAAGACTGGAAGTGTTTTCCAAATTGCTTGGGAAAAGGCTAGGCAGACAGAATGATGTAAACTAGTAGGTATTTCGAACGCGACGCCAATAATATAATGGACAGCACCCTTCTTCACCCACCTTTCACCACTTCCTAAACACTTTGGCAGTGGAAAAGAAATGGCGCCACGAACTCCCTGGCTAACATTTTAACAAACAGGCCCATAACATTATGTAAATCAAAGGTAAGTGACACAGAGGACTAAGGAGAATAGAGTAATATCACAAATGGAAGATATCTTAGCACTTATACAATAAAAACTTCAAGTTAGGACAAACATTGTGTGAGTATCCATGCTTCAAGCAAGTAACGAGGAAACAGTTAATAAATACACTGCTTTCTATTAAGATGGGCAAACGATTATACATCAAAAATTATAACCGTTTACAATATTTAACATATAAAATTTTTAACATTCTTGAAAACGTTAGAAATAATTTAGGGTCAACTTTAAATTGTCTCAATTTTAGCAACCAATCATTTGAATTGTCAATATTTATGAGAACAGTTTCTCTTAAGATTTTAGACTTCAAATACGTAATGCAAGCATTCAATTACAATAGACATGCAGTGTTAAACACATTGTAGATAGTGTTGGCGTCAATATTTGAGTTCTAAGAGGTAGTAACTTGCTTGTGTTATACTATGCTACGTGTTTAAGGTTCTACATCATTCAATTCGATAGATAGATTGACTAGAGGCGAAATTTCAATTGGGAAGAAAGTTAAATAATGATTAGATCTTGCATTGATCATTGGCAAGTCGCCGTAGATAAGAAATTATAGATTGAAGAATTTGAATAGAAGAGATAGCAGTTTATCAGAAATGAAATAGCCGTATGATAGACTTCGGTAAAGTTTTTTTATCTTATTACAGTTGCATAGACCTTTTATAGGACTAGAGGTTCTAGACTCATATCTGGTTAAATCTAGAAAGAAAATGCAGAACTGTTTTTTTTTTTTGTTTTAAAATAATAATATAATATAATAATCCAGCTTATAAACGTCCCACTGTTGGGCACATGCCTCTTCCCATATAGAGAAGGCACGAGCATTGATCACCACGCTTGCTCTCTGCGGGTTGGCGATTTCAGATCCCAAATTTTGTTTTAAAATAGAGTAAGATATCGTAAAGAAAGAAATATGTATGTTTAATAGAAGTCAATTTATCTATTGATGTTTATTTGTAGGCTCAGTTCTTGTAGCCTTTGTGTGGAAAGAAAGAAGAAAACAGAGCAAACGGTCAGCGCAGTAGTTGCCTAGTGATAGAAAAACTAAGAGATGCAGAAAGTGGAATCTTGAAGAATTATTATTGAAAATAAGAAGATAGAAGAATAAAGATATCTTTTGCTACTGTCACAATATTTGTGGAATTAACGTATGCTTAGGTTTCTTTTTCTGTATTATATTATTTTTTCTCAAGAATATTGATATTCCAATTAGCTGATAAATTGCTCATTAAACCTTCTTGCTTAAATCTGCTCTCTCGCTTAACATGAAGTTTTATCATAATCCATTTGCTCAGAAAAGCCTGAAAATCTTTCGGTGCATATTTTACTTGACAATTAGTTTACTGCAAACGTAATTCCACAAACATCAACAATTTAAGAAGAGTGTTACAATCTACGGCTCATTCGCTACTACTGTTCATAGGATAGCACTGACCTATCGCCTCCTGACTCAATACGTCTGTGTGTTCCATGGTGTGTGTGCACTGCTGTACAATATACAGTGTGTGTGTGTGTTAGACGCACTGACCACTAGCACTAGGATTGTTTGTTGCGTTTAGTTTTTGTTTCACTGGTGTCGTTTCGTTGTCTTGTTTATCGTTAAAGATTTCGTTTTATTTAACTGGTTGGAAAGAATTTGTATCACGTGCATTTTGATTATGATTTTGAATCTTCTTCTGTTATTATTATTTTTTCGTTCGTTGAAAACAATTTATCTGTTTTTTTATGTTTTTACCAAAATTCGATTATAATTCTATCGCTAATAATAATTAATATCTGAAAAATAAATCAATATACACACATAATTAAAATATGGTGTTGTCAGTACATAAATGTAGATGTCGTAAAAGATAAACCCGAGACTAAACTTTTAATAAAAAATGTGTTTCATTGACGTCATCGCCAAGCTTTGCTATTAACAACATGTAGTAATTTATAAAAAATAAGATGAACGGGATTATTCAACCTGTCTCGATACACATTCTATACATACGTAATATGTGTTATAAATATATATATTTGAACGTCTCGATGTGCGAATAGTTATGATCTCAGTCAATGCCTCGGGAAAGTGTGAACGAGTGATATTAATAACTCGACAGTCGGTACTACGCTTGTTAATACTGTTCCAACAATTGATTTGACATGTAAACGTGTCGAACATATTATATTTTGGTATGTGAAAGATTCATTGATCGTTCAGCTGCCAAATGTGGCAACTAAACAAGATTACAAAGAACGATAGCATGAAATCATAATGAGACACGAAGACCGTGCTCAATATTTTGTATACGATTTCATGCTATGCGTAATCATAATTATGATCTTTCCGCTATCACAAAGTGACCATCAAACATGACTTACAATTCAGGTCAATGGTGAAATATACCGGGTTTGGATGACAAGAATTATCGAGGTAGATTGCACTTGCGTTTCAGCCTGGTCCCCAACAAGGTGAATGAATAAACACTCATAGACTACGGGCCCATGAACAAAATGAATGGGCCATATGAACCACCAGGTGACGTATGTAGGACGATAGAACAGCATAAAATAATAAGATTCAGCACTATGCCGTCACTTGTGATCAGTCCAACTGGGTGCTGGTGAGCATTGAAAAGTGCAGCTAGAATGAGTACATTTTGGTCATTTATTTCTGTACGGCATTGTTACCATCGAATAGATCCATGAAAAATAATAAGAAAGCGCGCAGTGCCGTACAAAAATGGTGGTCCAAAAAGTTGGTATTTTAGTTTTACTTTCTGTCAATTTCCAGGGTAAATTTGGTCATTTGATTCTGTACGGCGTCAGTTTCATACTGTTTCAATACAGCTTCTAATCTAGTATCTAAAACATGTTATCTATGCATGAAACACTTTTAAAATTAATAATTTTATGTTGTTCAAATCACCCCTCGGACTACGGAATGAAGGCGGGTTGCAACACTCGATTTTTTACCCTTGTTCAAAGATTTTTGTACGGCGTTGCGGAATAATGGATTTTCATGGATCTATTCGATGGTAACAATGCCGTACAGAAATAAATGACCAAAATGTACTCACTCTAGCTGCACTTTTGAATTCTCACCAGCACCCAGTTGGACTGATCACAAGTGACGGCATAGTGCTGAATCTTATTATTTTATGCTCTTCTATCGTCCTACATACGTCACCTGGTGGTTCATATGACCCATTCATTTTGTTCATGTGCCCGTAGTCTATCAGTGGTTTTAGCCAGTCGATTATAAAACGCTTCTTCGTCTTACCCAGGGTGGCGGAAATCCAAGATAAAGTTCCGCAAAGTCATAGAAAGAATAAGACCAAATGTTAATTAAATCTTCATTTTTTCTTGACTATACATCTGACTGCTATCAACTAATTTCAACCCCAAAAATCCTAACAACAGATACAAGAATCACTGTTAATGTCTCAAAATCTGTTCGAAGAACGTAAACCTCGGTGATTCATAGAGCATAAAGCCATAATATTTGGCAATATCTGGCGTCCACCTGCACGTAGTTAATTCCCGAGGACTCGCAAGTATTCGCGGTGCGGTGCGCACGCGCGGCGCAAACCGGCCAGCGCGGCAGAGTCGTGCCAAGGAGCGCTGCCAAAGATGACTATACTTGAACTTGTTGGTATGATAAGTTATAGAAACGTTTGATATTATTGAAGAGGTACTTTCTTTAATGTCTTTGTATCTATGTCTGTGTATCATTTCTAATTTATTTAGTTTTGCATCTTGTGTAAATTGAAAATGTATTTAGTTTTAAGATTATTCATATAATATACCCAGAAAGAGTAGGTAGACTTGATTTTATATAAAAACGTAATGATATAAAAGAACTCATGTAACACTACGCAATGTAGCACCAAGCACCAAATAAGTTACGAATCCCTACGCGGCTACGTAACCGCTACGACATTCGTAGCAAGTTGTGTAACTTATTCAAATGGTAAGCTTAGTTTGGTTTTCGATGTTTTACTATTAAAATAACAGCAAATTAAACTTAAAACCAGCCAAATAACGTTGGATAATCGTTAAATTATAATTAAGAATGTATAAAACAATGCCAATAACAACACATTTTGACCATCATTAGAGCCATGTCTAAATAATAAGTTTGTCAATAGTCAATGCTGACCAATGTATCACAACACACATTAACTAAGATGCATTAGCCACGTCTGAACCCGCTACATTATCAATACCTGCGACCATTCGTCACGATGACTGATGGTGAGATACGTTAACCTCGGCGAACATATTAATATACTATAATCTCGTTCATACCTCACTCACTCATCCTTGTGGTAATCTGGCAAGATTAGGACAGATCAATATCTAAACCTTAAATAAATAACCGGGACTCGTCGTGTGTGTTATTTATTTGTGATTTAGTCATTCATTTGATTAACTGTATTGTGACTTGTTCACATAAACGCATGAATTCTGCAAATGCAGGCAAGTCTAAAATATATGTCGACGGTTAGGAAAAGTAATCATGGTAATCCTAATATATTACGACAACACTTATTTAAAAAGATTCAAAATTATCTATTCTATGCGAAATGTATATAAAAATACAACAGCTTCTCAACATGTTATTTGTTTCAAGTAATTAGGTTTAAAATTAGAGAAATGTGCACTTTAGTGTGTTGAGAATAAAATGGCATTTAAAAAACATCTATGCTTTAAACAGCAAAAACACCTCCTGTTTACTGACACAGTACTCCACACACTCTCTTATTTACCCGACCATCCTCACCAAATACATTACCTACGTCAAAGCAAAACTGATTGATTGTAATCATTTATCTTTTCATCGGTCTTTCGCAAATAGTTCCAAGGCCGGCTGCAACTGTCATACAGTAGACAGCACAGCAGTTCAAACAACGACTTACTTTCAACCTTACGACGTTGAAATAAAGGCTATGTTATTCCTGTTGTGCGTATTGCAGACAGTACAGAAGTGTAAACAACGAGTTAATTTGAACCTTACGACGTTGACATAAAGGTTATATTAATGATGTGGTGTGATGCTGGAGTGACGCGGGATCTATTCAGTGACATCCGGTTCACGGAGTAACGAGATGCGCTCGGTATTTGGATTAACGTCAGCGGGAAATATTAGGAATCTATAAGATATTTGATGACCATGAAACATAGAGACTAAACTGAGCTGTTTCAAACATTTTTGAGATCTGTTTACAGATCACTTGTCTTTCAGTTCCGTAATGTCTGAGTTTAAGGATATAAAGTATTTTTTTTAATGTTATACATTCATTATAAAAAAGAAAGTCAGATAAATATCTAGGACAGTTATAATGTAAGTTAAAATCCCATGTTAGGTAAAGGACATATTATTAGTTTTTACAATTAACGAGGTCGGAAAATAAGTTCTTAAAAATGTATACAATTTCATCTTACATTATAAAATTACGTAATTCGTCATAAATTTAATAAACCATTTTACTGTGCCCGAAATTCTTATTAAATACTGCTGTAGTACTAAATGACAAACTCAGTTAAATGTTACTTACGCCAGACGACGGTTATTTGATGTTTTATTCTGGCTTCTGATCGACAAGCAAATTCAGACAGACAGACATTCAGAAAACATATCAGGTATACTTCACTGTCTACAAACAATATTTATGTCATTTAATTCGCACTACAATAATTATGAACATATCGGACCGAGATTACGAGCATTCAAATATCAATAAAAATCTACAATGATTGTTGACATTATACCTATAATACTAAAGTCCCATCGACAAAATAGACAATAATTACAAAACATCTACATACATCATAAGTAGTGATGAAATAACTAGATAAATGGAAGCATAATAAATGTATGAACTTGAAATAGCTGCGTCTATTCTTAGCGCCGCCTACCGCGTCCTAAATATGTGTAAATAACTAAATACACAGCATAGTGGATTTGTACTGACTCACGCCAAAACTGTCGCCCGTATCTCAATGGAATTATGTATGGAAATAAGAAATGTTAGCATTATAAAGTGTTTATGAGATGCAATATGCATTTACGCCTACGATTACATGACGGTGCTCATGTTATTGCCAGAATTTAAGTTTCACGATATATTGACTGTCTTAAATAACACTACAGAACATAACAAAACGCCAAAACATACAGACAAAACTGCAATAATTATCACAACAACTAAAATTAGCATTTAATACGCCATTAGTATAGTATTTTTTTTTAATAATTTTATAGCAGTAGCTGACTCTGAAACATGCTAAAAGCATCATCGTTCAAAATGGGACATTTTCACTTGATTGAAGGTATCGCATAAAACCATTTCAACAACTTTCTAAACCATAGATCGAGTTCTAGCATACCATTTTTTGAACTGTCTAATGGAATCTGCCCTGGGAGAAATGAATGCCAGTCTCTAACCGACTTACTTAGGAATACTTCGCCATTGCCTTTACAAGCCGAGGCCACTTTCGTTACTAACCACAACACATCTAGCAGACCTTGCAGCAACACGAGATAAACATAACTACATGAGTGTCACAGAATCCAGTGTCACAAACTAGATAGCGGCCATACATCAGCATCAGTCAGTGCCGTCCGCCGGAAATGTCACAGTTGCAGTTAATTATAAACCACACTCAAAGCGCTCAATAAGACTAAACACTGGATGACAGAGGGTATCACTGAAGCCACTTAGGAATGACAAGGTTTGTACGAGTTCCGAGAATCAGCTGATTGAAGGCGCGAATAGAATTCACGGTAATAATATGTTACTAGGTTTTGCAATCCATGTTGTATTCTACAGAATAAATGTGTCGACCTATCCGAACAATGGATTAAATGATGTAGAATCAAAAGGACTCAGTCAATGTTCAGGAATAAATAAATAATAAATAAATAAATGCGGACAACATCACATACATTGCTCTGAACCCAAAGTAAGTAGCTATTAAGCACTTGTGTTATGGAATTCAGAAACAACGAAGGTACCACAAACACCCAGACCCGAGGCAATGTAGAAAAGTTGATTTCTACATTGACCCGACCGGGGATCGAACCCGGGACCTCAGAGCTAGCGACACCTTGAGACCGGTGCGTACGCCACTCGACCACGGAGGTCGTCAAGGGAATGATTCAGCTTAGATTGGAACATGGGAGCTTTGACTTTTTCGTGGTACAATAAATAAAGGATGTAATCCTCTTACGTTATGTAAATCCCAAATGTTTATTTGGGCTTGATGCACTACTTTATGGATACAAAAAAAAGCTGTTGTGGCCGTCCAACTGTCATACTGCAATTTTTATTGATAACTTAACAGAAATAATGTGTTCTAAGAATTTCTTCCTCGCCTACCCATTACCAACAAAAATCCGGATCTAAAATTTGTTAACATGATTTGTTTAGTCTGATGGATAAACTTTTTACAGTAGAACAGACCGCCTTATCTGTTGAATATGAAACTTTTAAGGACACATTCCAATCGGCACACGAACTATATTTTAAACATAAATGTGTTTTATATGCTTTAACAGAAAATAATTATAAAATTAATTTGAAAATACATCCAGACAGAAAATTAACAAGTAAAAAAAGACGTTTTGTCCCTGATAAATCACATGAAAATAAAAGTGAACAAGTACTATTGATTACAGATGATGTCATTCAAACGACAGTTCTAAAAGTTGATACACAGAACGAAAGAACTGTTCGACGTCCAAATGTCAGTGTACGGCGCGCCAATCAGCTCCGCGTTCCTCTCTGTTTACTATCCTACAACTATAACACTACACTTCCAATCACTCTTACATCGAGGCAATAAGACCTACAATCCCTTGATTGATGAACCGAAAAAGTTTGTTGGAGAAAAAGATTGCAAATCCAATTTTGCGTGTCGCGAAGTTCTTATCGTGTGGCAGTAAGGTCTGTTATCAATCGTCGGGTGTGAGAAGAAAGTTTGCAGACGTGATACAGGCCCGGTAGGCCGGTCTAAATGCGTCCGCGTCTTTGGCACGGCACTGGGGCAAGGACGCGGAGCGCCTATGCAGTCGGCAGATTGATTGACCGATTAATCTTAGCGAGACAAGACTGGGTAAAATGAAATATTATCGATCTTATTACGTAGTTTTAAAGTGGAACGCTTGAAGTTTTAATAATTTAGATGAAAGGAAGAATGATTTCCAACGGAAGCTGCTACAAATTATGTTAGCGTTCGCAATCTTTTATACACAGAATGATATAAAAGACGCGACAGTTTTTAAAACGGCTGGTTGGCACTTTCGTTCACACTTGCTCCGAGACATGTACACTGCTAAATGAAATAGTAATATTTTTATTTCGTGGGTATATCGCAAGTTTGTTGATCCAGACAACATTGCTTCTTAGTAGCTTTGAAGTTCAAGACCGACGTAAGAGACGTCAAAATTTGTATTACAATTGTATGTAATAGTCTAAAATACGACGGAACATTCAAGTTTATTTTTATATTTATTTGAACTATGTAGTTTTAATTCTAATTCATTTTCAAATTTGATTCAAACCGACTGCCGAAACTTTATGTGTTTAAATATAAATGAGTTTCCAGATTCGTCATGATTTAATGTGTTCAATATGAATTTTTCTTGTTGACGTTTTTTGATCGTGATTTTCATTTACATGTTATGACAATATTCTTAATATGTAACTGCGATTTTCGGTGTTTAAACTGTACAATAAAATAGTTCTGTAATCCTGTAATGTGTAGTAATCCGTGTAAAGACAATCGTTGTTAAGAACGTTCACTTCACTTCACACACGAGATGTTTGGGATGGGGGTATGTACACATGGACAATGGGTCGGTACTATCGGTACTGTGGGTACTTGGTGGCGAGTATTACTGGGGTATTGCGAAACGGTTCGACCGCGGGGCGCGTGCGTCGCTGGCCCAAACACACCCGTGACTGCGGCCGGCGCGGGTCTCGGTGCCGCGATGCCGGTACACTATCACGTCCGGATTGGAATCTGTTTCAATTGATTTTCGATTGTTTTGGGTTCATGTAGTTGCTCGTAACAATTTTGTTTGAATTGTATTCACGTGTAAATTGAGAGTGCATTGAACTAGTTTTGGATTGCATTGTATATGTGTTTTAAAGTTCTTTCCTTGCTAATTATCAATACGCAAATATATAAAATACTTGTAGGTATTTCAATTTATGATGAGTGTATAAGACACAATAAGGCAATAGTCGATATTTTTATAAAAAACTGATCGTATCAAGCCCATTAGTATCATAAACTGTCTTTCTGAAAGTTACTATTGATTTCTCTTTTCGTCATCTTTGATATCAAGCCAATAAAAGTATGAGTTTCATTTTCAGTGGTACGCGGTATGTAGCGCCATTTTAAGCCAACATAATGTGCAATACCTGTCTCAGCTTCAAGTGCCAAGCTATATTGTAACAAATGACAAATGACTGACAACACACTGACTGGCAGATTCCCGTTTATTTCACACATAAATAAAGCAAAAACATTAACTGAATGGAGAATATAAATAAATGTAATTCCATCGAACGCGGTCACTGTATTCAAACTATTTTGTTGTGTGTAGAGGTTGTGGAGAAGTCTGAAATGAAGAGAGATCAAGCTACACGAAAAAAAAAAAGTTAAAAGAAGTCGGCTTCATTTCTCATAACTGGACTCTTTTCGGGCTGCCAGGCTCATTAATCTTTGACAAGACTTAAGTAATACAAGGTCAGAAAGTTAGGTCAGTCTGCAAGGCAGTAAAAAAATCAGGAACTTCAGTTCATGATCCAAGGGCGTTCAAAAGGCGCATGTATATATTTTGAGTTATAAGACCAGTGTCACTTGACTAGATGTACAGGTCCGTACTGACCTCAGTAAGCATCCCAGTCGGCGAGGTCCCGCTGCGAGTTGGAGAGCAGCAGACAGCGGCGCACCACGTCCAGCCCGTCCAGCCGCACAGCCAGCACGCCGCACACCGCCGCCCCGCCCCGCGCGGCTCGCACCGGCACCACCTCCGTGTAGCCGCTGCTGCCCGCGCTGTACGCAAGCAGGTCGCCCAGGTACAGGAACGCGTAGCTAGAGGATAAGGTACAGCCTTAAAGCCCGTTTTAAAGCTAATGACTCCAACCTATGCCGAGGACACGGCAGGGGGATATGACGGACTTTCAGCGCCTAAAAACACCCCAGCCCCTTCTCTGCCTCGGCTGGGATCACAGGATCGCTGGCTCACTCCCTGTGAGATTGCGGCAGCGTCACAAGGTACAGCGTTCATTAAATCTTTCCTACAGTCGTCCGTCAGACATGTCAAGCCAGAGCCATTCTATGGGGTGCGCATAGCAAGAGTGGCGGTAGCGATCCTCAGTCGCTTTGAACCAACTGGGAATAAGTCTGTCAGGAGACTCGCATTTTGTTTAAGCAAAACCCTCAGGTCATACTACAACCTGCTTCCACACAAGCTGCTTCGAGGTGTCAAATGGCAGGAAAATATGGAGAAACCTGCAAGAGACCTGCAGGTCCTGCAGGCCACTGTTCTCCAGCTCAGACTCTATGATATAGTACTTACCCGATATCCTCGCAGCTCTCCAAGCCGAGCGGGTCTTCAGGCGGCTCGCTGACGACGGTGAACACGATGCAGTCCTTGGCGTCCTCCGACACCTTGCTGGCGGCCCGGCAGCGCGCCATGTGGCCCAGCAGGGGCAGGTCACTGTCCTCCAGCTCAGACTCTATGATATAGTACTTACCCGATATCCTCGCAGCTCTCCAAGCCGAGCGGGTCTTCAGGCGGCTCGCTGACGACGGTGAACACGATGCAGTCCTTGGCGTCCTCCGACACCTTGCTGGCGGCCCGGCAGCGCGCCATGTGGCCCAGCAGGGGCAGGTCACTGTCCTCCAGCTCAGACTCTATGATATAGTACTTACCCGATATCCTCGCAGCTCTCCAAGCCGAGCGGGTCTTCAGGCGGCTCGCTGACGACGGTGAACACGATGCAGTCCTTGGCGTCCTCCGACACCTTGCTGGCGGCCCGGCAGCGCGCCATGTGGCCCAGCAGGGGCAGGTCACTGTCCTCCAGCTCAGACTCTATGATATAGTACTTACCCGATATCCTCGCAGCTCTCCAAGCCGAGCGGGTCTTCAGGCGGCTCGCTGACGACGGTGAACACGATGCAGTCCTTGGCGTCCTCCGACACCTTGCTGGCGGCCCGGCAGCGCGCCATGTGGCCCAGCAGGGGCAGGTCACTGTCCTCCAGCTCAGACTCTATGATATAGTACTTACCCGATATCCTCGCAGCTCTCCAAGCCGAGCGGGTCTTCAGGCGGCTCGCTGACGACGGTGAACACGATGCAGTCCTTGGCGTCCTCCGACACCTTGCTGGCGGCCCGGCAGCGCGCCATGTGGCCCAGCAGGGGCAGGTCACTGTCCTCCAGCTCAGACTCTATGATATAGTACTTACCCGATATCCTCGCAGCTCTCCAAGCCGAGCGGGTCTTCAGGCGGCTCGCTGACGACGGTGAACACGATGCAGTCCTTGGCGTCCTCCGACACCTTGCTGGCGGCCCGGCAGCGCGCCATGTGGCCCAGCAGGGGCAGGTCACTGTCCTCCAGCTCAGACTCTATGATATAGTACTTACCCGATATCCTCGCAGCTCTCCAAGCCGAGCGGGTCTTCAGGCGGCTCGCTGACGACGGTGAACACGATGCAGTCCTTGGCGTCCTCCGACACCTTGCTGGCGGCCCGGCAGCGCGCCATGTGGCCCAGCAGGGGCAGGTCACTGTCCTCCAGCTCAGACTCTATGATATAGTACTTACCCGATATCCTCGCAGCTCTCCAAGCCGAGCGGGTCTTCAGGCGGCTCGCTGACGACGGTGAACACGATGCAGTCCTTGGCGTCCTCCGACACCTTGCTGGCGGCCCGGCAGCGCGCCATGTGGCCCAGCAGGGGCAGGTCACTGTCCTCCAGCTCAGACTCTATGATATAGTACTTACCCGATATCCTCGCAGCTCTCCAAGCCGAGCGGGTCTTCAGGCGGCTCGCTGACGACGGTGAACACGATGCAGTCCTTGGCGTCCTCCGACACCTTGCTGGCGGCCCGGCAGCGCGCCATGTGGCCCAGCAGGGGCAGGTCACTGTCCTCCAGCTCAGACTCTATGATATAGTACTTACCCGATATCCTCGCAGCTCTCCAAGCCGAGCGGGTCTTCAGGCGGCTCGCTGACGACGGTGAACACGATGCAGTCCTTGGCGTCCTCCGACACCTTGCTGGCGGCCCGGCAGCGCGCCATGTGGCCCAGCAGGGGCAGGTCACTGTCCTCCAGCTCAGACTCTATGATATAGTACTTACCCGATATCCTCGCAGCTCTCCAAGCCGAGCGGGTCTTCAGGCGGCTCGCTGACGACGGTGAACACGATGCAGTCCTTGGCGTCCTCCGACACCTTGCTGGCGGCCCGGCAGCGCGCCATGTGGCCCAGCAGGGGCAGGTCACTGTCCTCCAGCTCAGACTCTATGATATAGTACTTACCCGATATCCTCGCAGCTCTCCAAGCCGAGCGGGTCTTCAGGCGGCTCGCTGACGACGGTGAACACGATGCAGTCCTTGGCGTCCTCCGACACCTTGCTGGCGGCCCGGCAGCGCGCCATGTGGCCCAGCAGGGGCAGGTCACTGTCCTCCAGCTCAGACTCTATGATATAGTACTTACCCGATATCCTCGCAGCTCTCCAAGCCGAGCGGGTCTTCAGGCGGCTCGCTGACGACGGTGAACACGATGCAGTCCTTGGCGTCCTCCGACACCTTGCTGGCGGCCCGGCAGCGCGCCATGTGGCCCAGCAGGGGCAGGTCACTGTCCTCCAGCTCAGACTCTATGATATAGTACTTACCCGATATCCTCGCAGCTCTCCAAGCCGAGCGGGTCTTCAGGCGGCTCGCTGACGACGGTGAACACGATGCAGTCCTTGGCGTCCTCCGACACCTTGCTGGCGGCCCGGCAGCGCGCCATGTGGCCCAGCAGGGGCAGGTCACTGTCTTCCAGCTCAAACTCTATGACATTCTCACTTGGTAAGTTGAGATTACAAGCGCTTTAGGTTCTCTTCTAACAAGGCACAGACACGTAATACTTCGTTAAAGAATATTAAAAAAAAAAACTATCGGGACTGTCGCAAAATTTCTACACGAAATTTCTAAGAAAGGAATAATGATATAGTAAACTTTCAATACAAAAGGGAATGATGACTAACATACAAGAACAAGTAGCAGAAACCTTTTAACGTTTTGGGAAATATAATAGCACAAATATTATTATGGTGGAACTAACAAACACGATCCAAATGACACTTACTTTTCTTAAAATTGAAGTAACACTTATCCACATAATGCTTGGGCTTGGGCAGACTGACAGGCGTCTCTAACTCCGCTCCGTTCCTGCCCAGGAAGCTGTATGCGACGTACACGCGCTGCACGTGCGGGTCCACCATGGCCTCGCACTCCTCGTTCAGCGCCAGCCACAGGATCGTGATGTCCAGGCTCTGCTGCCCCGGGTGGTTCTCGTCCTGGCTTATCTCGCCGGATGCCTCCTATCAATAGGTTCGGCTTTTAGTACAGAATACTAGATGATTCTAAAGCCAACAATCAAAAATACCAACAAAAAAAAATGACCAAAAATCAACATTTGGTTCGGACGTTTGGTTTTCGAATCAGAAAGAGAACATAGTTCGAACGAGTTCGCGCACAACAGTCGTAATTTCAATAGCTATAAGATTTGTTAGTACAAATCTCATCTTGTCAAAGCTACTAGAATACCGTCCAAGTTATTGCGTATCATGCGACGCAACAAATTTGTTCGTACGTGCGTGCACGGCTGAACAGTGAACAAAATCACACAAACATGAACATTTGGTTAGTTCATATGGACGGCATAATCGAACACAAACGCGAAAATAGTTCAAACGAGTTCGCGACAACAGTTGTTAACTCTATTTCAATTGCCATAAGATTTAGATAGGATCGCCGCAAACATGTTTGACGAAGCGTGTTCGTTAGTGGTACACAAGTGCGAACCAATTCGTTGCGTATCATGCAACGCAACAACGTGCGTGCACGGTTTAATGTAAATGATTCTCTGACAGTTCGGATTGTAGGCGAGATGATCAAGCGATTCTGTTACTGATGGATTTTTTTTAACTAAGTACCTACTGTAGTATAATATAATAAGACTACATGCATATAGAACCATGGATGATACAATAAACAAATGTAGAATAAAATCCTGGATTAGTTAATGAACTAAAACTTATGATGAGGGGAAATCCGTAGGTACATCCATACATACATAAAATCACGCCTCTTTCCCTTGTAGGGGGTAGGCAGATACCACTTCTTTCCACTTGCTACGATCCTTCCACACTTTATTCGCTTCGTCCACTTTCATTATTCCCTTCATACATGCTATTCGGTTTATGGTACTCTTGACCTGGCCTTTTTTCATTCATATTCGCCTTATACACTTTTTTCGTCAATCGTT
Source organism: Autographa gamma (assembly GCA_905146925.1). Lineage (NCBI taxonomy): Eukaryota > Metazoa > Arthropoda > Insecta > Lepidoptera > Noctuidae > Autographa > Autographa gamma. The sequence goes on from LR989850.1 coordinate 1,020,269, forward strand.
CTTCATTCATTCTCTCAACATAGCCAAACCATCTCCGCATACCTTTCTTTATTTTTGTCTCAACATCCATCATCTGACATACTTCATTCACCTATCCATTCCTCCTCCTGCAATCAACGTAGCGAAACGGATCTCCGTGGGCCTCTTTTCGCCCCCGCGAGGAACGAGACGTAATGGGTATCAGTAAGTACTAATAAATTATACACGTAAACAACACTTGGGATAACCTTTTGTGGTTCTTCTTGTGTCGGCTCAACATACTTCGGCACGATTGTAACGGACTTCTTTGACGTTTCCGCTTTATTCGACCCTAAACCAAAGTCTATAATGAGCGTCAGCCACAATACAGTTATTAGTTATAGGTTAATGAATACACATTTATCATAAGCCGAGGAAGTTGTCTTTACTAATGGGACAATCAAGACAAGCTTCTTAATTTTCATACATCCTTGCGGTCCTTGACGCTCAGTACGACAGGTTTGTGCAAGTTCTCTTTGCCTAAGGAGAGCGATGTGAGGCCCTTATCCACTACCACTACATCTCGATGCATGCCTTCATTAACTTAGAGGAATTTATTATTATTAAATTGAATATTACGTAAATATCTTAGAATATTAGGTTACCTAGCAGCTTGCTAATGTTATCGTATTTCCGGTATATGTCCATATCGGGCAGTTCTTCCACAACGTCCAAAGGTTTCATGTCGGCTGGAGCTTTTCCCGCCGGTAGTTCTACCGTGTTCCTACCTAGAACAATCATTTAAAGTACCGTTTACTAAGCTAACATGTTGCTGCCAGGTTGGCACTTGATATATTGATAAGCACCTTTTCTAATTTCTGAAGAATAATAATTAATAGTGTGTCCGTGCTTCGGATAGCACGTTAAGCCTACTCCCAACTGTCATATTTAAATCTTTGACAGTCGTTAAGTCAATGCTGACAGCCAGTCTTACTATGGGATACTGAGTTAATACTCAGTAAAATGTGTTGTGAATTCAGCTGAATCCAGAAAGACTAGAAGCCGATCCCAACATATTTGGGAAAATGCTCAAGACAAATAATTAATGGTGGAATTGTGCCTTAGCTTTTTAGCCACTCGATGACTAAAGTAAAAAAACAGTAATTATAGATGAGAAAAAAAAATAACAAAAATATTTTTTTCGCCTACTTTAGATCCCCACTGCTGGGCAAAGGCCTCCCCTTTCTTCTTACAAACCTCTTTGACAAAGAATATAAAAATTATAAAATAGTCTACTCAACTCATTTTCCCCATCATCTGTAGTAATGAACCTCGACGATGCGTATCTTGAGGTTTATTCTGATTCTGAAATAATTTACCACATTCATTTCCAACGGTTATTAAATTTTTATTGTAATCATGAGGCGAGGGGATTTTATTTTTCTAATAAAGCTTTTAGCTACACAATCATTTAGTTAATCAATATTAAAACAACGAAAAAAAATGTCAATGAAGAGCATCAAACGGTACCATTGTTTCTATAGGTTTTATATGCTGTGGATAACGGTGTGAGTTGCGCATTGATATGATTTGTTTGTACATATTGAGGATATAATCAAAATATTAAACTCACAGAGCTTTTAGAATTGCCTCTTCGTTGTAATCTGGCCATAATGCTTCTCTGAACAACAAATAAATAAAATTTAAAAACTAAAAAAAAATTGAACATTAAAAGTTAAGGGACAATAGAATACAAATGTTTTTTTTATGTAAATAGGGAAATTAATAGGAATATTATAGAGACTACTCACTAGGGAACCTATGCTGGACTGTGCTTGGGATGCAATTTCCTGCAGACAATAAAAACATCTTACGTAGAAAAGTTTTAAAGACTTTACTATAGAAAGATAACAACACAACTCCTTAGAAAGTTGCGTGATGTTCTCGTTAAAGAGTACTTCACAGAGCCCCAAGTTGACACACTGTTTCGAAGTCAAAAATATAAGAATGATTTTAAAATCGACCAGAAATAGACACTAGAACGTGTTACCTATACATATACATTTTATTTGGTTTTATCCACGAACAAGTAAACAAGTATATTCTCTAAAGAAACATTGTGGTACCGCTTGAAGCTCTGCTTCGCTCTCGCAAAAATCGATATGAAGAGCGTAAGATGATAGTAATAATAGTTTAATAAAATGGTGTAAATGATAATAAATAAAATGATATGTTCAATATGACGAGTTCAAAATGATTGAACAGCAACTATTGTAAAGTATCGTGAAGATTGAAAAAGGTTACTAAATAGTAATTGAAATCCCTACTTACTTCATCTGACTTCGGCAATCTTGTGAATTCCGCTTGCTGTGCGTTTTGCTACAATAAAATATTTTGTTATAATAATATATTATTAATTTCAAGACTTGGGCCGAGTTAAAAGGCTTCTAAAGACCAGACATTAATCAAAAAGCAATCAGAACCTCTTTATCAAGAGTGTACGATATAAGAGGGAGGTTCCTGTCTAACTGGCTAGTCTACTGAATCAGCAAGCTAGGGCAACAGGTGGAAAACTAGTTTCTCCCTAAGGCCTCGTTTACGGAGACGCGGGGCGTCTGGCGTCGCGTGTGGCGTGGCGTCTCGCGGCACGCATCATCGCACGCGTAAACACAAACTTATAGCAATATACGACGTTGTTCATAGAGAAGCGAGGCGGGAAGAGTGGCGGTGCACGCTCGCCTCGATCAAATCGACTACAAGTCGGATTTTTATCATATTTTTATCATATCGTACTCCATTGCGACGGTGACTACGTCTGTGTTGCGCGATTTCTAAATACGACTGACAGAAGATTCCAACTCGAGCATAGCTTCATAGAGAATTGCCGCTGCGTGCGCCGCCGCGGTATACGCCGCGTGGGACGCGGAGGGGCCCGCCGCGAAAAACGCCCTATTTCAAACAAACGCGTATCAAATCGCTTCTCCGTAAACGCACTCATACAACTCCATACATTTGAATTCAGTGCAGACCGCGCCGCTCAACGCAACGCCCGACGCCCCGCGTCTCCGTAAACGAGGCCTAAGGCCAATAATATTTTAAGCTCACTACATATTGTGCAAGTTATGGTTTACTAAGAAATCATACTCACTACTAAGGCCTGTCTCATGTCTCCCGGAGATTTTATTTTAGCCACCTGAAATTGATGTATATTATGTATGTTAATGGGTACAAAATATGTAAGTAAGGTAATTTATTTATATAAACTAATTGCTTACGACTTCGTTGGCTATAATCCGTGAGGTGTCACGTTCCTAAAAATGAAACAAAAACGATTATAGGTCTTAAGTTACTAATATTTCGACATCTACTTGGCAGTGGACTGGTATAGACCAAGTTGGTTCGCAGATTGATGGATGTAGGGTAGAAAGGCTCTTGCCCTGCAATGGGACACAAATGGCGAGAAAAAAAATATTTTATATAATAAATGTACCGGTTGTTCTCTGGGCACCTCTGGTAGTGGAGTGGGGCCTTGGGTGGCCTTCGTTTCACCATTATTGTGATGCCGACCTATCGGGTATTTACTGGGCTGAAAAATAAAATAACGTCATTACACCGTCTCTATGACACCATACCTAGAATAGTAAGAATATGATGGCTAATTTAACCAATATTGTATTATTCGCGGACGATACCTCACTCATTTTTAAAATTAATAGAAAATTACCAGATTTATCATCCTTCAATAATGCCCTTAATGTTCTTTCCGATTGGTTTTCTACAAATAACTTGCTTCTCAATGCAAGCAAAACTAAATGTCTAAAGTTTTCGCTTTCTAATGCCCATAATCAATCAGAATTAAATTTAATGCTTGATGGTGACCAGCTTGAATTAATTAATGAAACCGTATTTCTTGGTATAACAATTGACTCTAGGTTGCAGTGGGGGCCACACATCACGGCACTGTCGTCTAGGTTAAGTTCGGCTGCATTCGCGGTTAGGAAAATTCGGCAGCTTACTGATATACCCACTGATAGATTAGTTTATTATGCTTACTTTCACAGTTTAATGTCTTACGGTATTCTATTATGGGGGTCCGCGGCCGATGTAGATTCCATTTTCATTTTGCAGAAACGGGCAATTCGCTCAATATACGGCATGGGCCCTCGAGAGTCATTGAGAGAAAAGTTTAAAGAAATTAACATTTTGACTTTGCCTTCCCTTTACATTTTCGAGAATATTATGTATGTGCGTAAAAATCTTTCTAGTTTTAGAGTTAAAAGTGATTATCACGACATTAATACCAGAAATAAAAATAAATTAGTAGTTCCTAAATTTTGGCTTACTAAAACCAATTCAAAATCATTTCTAGGGGATTCAATACGTTTTTATAATAAACTACCAGAGGTCATTACCAACCTGCCCGGTAAGAAATTCAAATCTTGTGTCAAATCTATTCTCTTAAAGAAAGCGTATTATAAAGTTAAAGACTACGTGGAAGACAAAAGGGCGTGGAGTGTTTAATATCTGCACATGTGGCCTCCCTGGCGGTCCTTAAGATTTGCTTGTTTACTTTAAAGGAGTTCATAAGCCGCCTGTATTTCCTGAAGGCACTTGACATGCCTTGACATTCCTGTTAGGGTATTCGTTTTTTTTTTTTTTTTTTCTGTGACTACATATGTATTGTATGTAAAACTGTTTTCCTTTTATTTTATTTTATATACAATTTCATTTTTAAATTTTGGTACTTTTTTGTTGTGAATGCGTCAACAACGCGGTTTTTATTATTCATTATAACGGTTTGATTGCCATAAATTATTATTATTTTAATTTATTTTTTTCGTTATTTTATTAACGTAGTTTTACCTCGGTGTTGACGCATATATTTAACCAATAATGTAAAATAATTGTAATAAGTTTATTTTTAAAAGAGTAACCTATGGAGTTTCTTGCCGGCTCTTCTTCATAGGAATGACACTTTGGAACCGAGCAACTAGAATCAGTAGAGTTAACGTAACGTTTCTTGAGCGCCTTTTTTTTTGGTTTATAAGAAACAAAAACATTTTGATTTTGATTTTGATTTGAATCTAAACTTTAGACTCAAACCTCCTATTAGTAAGTAGATAAGGTAAACTAATTGTACAGTACGGTGCAAACTTAATGGCAGCTCTGAACACGAGGCGAATCGCTGCGTAGTAACAAACTTATGTACCAGCGGGGGTGCGGGGCGAGGTACTGCGCAGCGTGTAGCTTCTTCACAGCCGCCATTAACTTTGAATCCAACTATACAACGACTACTGGCGTGATTGAAAGATATTTTATCATCATTCTGATCTAAATAATAGGCACAATATTTAAGAGCACGACCGGGACTTTCCTTAGACAAAATTACATAAAAATAATTGACCTAATTTATAGTGTTGCAGCATAGAAACAAAAAGGAAATAGGTTTATCTGATTAACTAGATGTATGATGTATTTATAGAGGTGTGGGCCTAACTGATCGAAGATTGAGCATGTAGTACTGTAATGTTGCCAAATCGTCTCAGCTATGCGATAAACGCGGACTGGCATATATATTGACACTACTATGTTTACATAGCTTTCGAATGAATTGGAAAAAGGGGTCATTTGAGAAAGAGAAATGTGTTCTATCTAATTAAAACTTTTGGAAATGATCTGAACAAAATGTTCGTCTAGTCCTGCGCAGGTTACGCACGATTCGCACGATTACTAAAAAAACATTTGTTTTTACTGGCATGGCACTTGAAAATTTACGGTCGATGTAATAATTGTCTGTGATCAATGGGAAAATATAACAGCCTTCCCGAGTGTCAACATAAGCCTAGGCTGTCCATAATCCTACATTCCTGGCTGCCTGACCATTGTACCACAGCATGACCACCATTCACAGTTTTGCGAAAATAAGTTAATGGCGACAAAGTGACGTGACTTGCTTACATCATAGAGTACTTCAGCGCGCGTGACGGCGGCGCAGGCGGCGGCGGCGGGCGTGGCGGGCGCGGCGGTCTGCGTCACGGCGTCGATGGCGAACGTGCACGGCAGCTTCAGCACGCTGCTGCCCCAGCGCCGGGACGTGCGCATGTACTCCTACACAAACATTACACACAGAACACATCAATCTTTTCTTTACGTAACTTTTTCCGACCCCTCAGGTACGCGGACAGCATTATCTGTAACTTTATAAAGTTCCTCACGTGTACAGGTAGTAGAAACTATGGGCAGCTCATCAAATGTGGTTTGGGGAGACATAACACACTTACAATCTGTTTTACACTTAGTTTTCAAAAATAATTACTTTGACTTTGACAAACTCTTTGACTTTGACTACAATGTCAGTGTGAGCTAAAACACCACCTGTACATTTTTTATATTATTACAAATGCCGACTGGGAATCAGAGTCTCTTCATGGACTTTCAAGTCAGCCATGATAAGCTGCTTATGGAAGGAAGGTTTTTCAGATGGTAGGATGGGATTCAATTGGGTATCTCTTTTTCAAGAAAAAAATATGGTCCTTGGACCCTCGCTGTTCCATCGCTCGCGTTCATCACGAGAATATGCAGACTTTTACCTCTGCGAATCCGGAGCGGGCTAGTATGCCTAGAGACTTGAGACTTAAAATACAAGCAAATAAAATAATTATGTTCTTACCACATCTTTGTATTCACTGCTTAGCGGTTTTTCAGCCTCTGTGGTGGTGACAGGCAAATGAGTCCTATTTTCGAGGGATATATCAAGGTCGCCGAATTCGTTGGAAGGCTCGTCATCCATCACTTGCTGCATGACACGCGAGTTCTGACGGCTGTGACGAGGCTTGGCTATCGGAGGCTATGGGCAATTGATTAATAATAATAACATTCAGTATTTGACTGTCATAGTACCTACTTTATGTCAACATAGAATGTTTTAATACATACAGAAAATATGTCATCGAGGTTTTCTCTTCCGGGATAGTGATTCCATCAATCAGGTTGTTTTATCACGAACATCGTTCATCAATCCTTATTTAGCCTCCGTTTTAAAGCTACTAACCAACCACCTTAGCGATTGTGCTAAGGTAGTTGACTAGCAGAATAAAAACCAGCATAAGAATCTAACCTAAATAATTTTATTATGTTCCTGTTCCGACACCTCCTTGTTTATGTACCTGTTCATATACCTACTGCCTGAAATTGCATGTTTTTTATGACTCTTACTGTGCCTTACCCGTGCTATCCCGCGGTTGATGACCGGCAGCAGCTTGCTATCAGCGCGCAGCATGCACCACAGGTCGATGACGCCCATCTCGTCGCCCGCGTCCAACGCGTCCGCTGCGGCGCCGTTCTCTGCGCGGGCGCTCAACATTTGAGGCCCAGCCACCTAGATTGCAATATCAAGGGGGTGATCGAGCGAGGTTTAAAGCGGTTGTGTTTGCTCGCCGGTATAAATCGCTCGTGGATCACCTGAAGATCGCGATTTGCGAACACGGCTTGAGAATTGTCAGCACGTCTAGGCACAGCTTTTACAAACCTGTAGCTATTCTTACTTACTACGCGTACCCTACTCGTTTTACTGCTTGGAAGAGAAACACATGACAGCTTTCACCAGGTTTTTGTGGTGAACCAAGAACCTAATGTTATCTGATGGGCCCCATTATTCTTCCTTCCACTATCTTGCATTAATACTTTAAAGGACAAATAAGAAGACATTATTACGTTTCTTATAGAATATCAGAACTACGTAACCTACCAATGCGAGCGACATGTCAGCTCTTCTGTTGGTGTGTAGCAAGGCGTCTCTCAGCGGCAGAGCACAGCTCGCGAAGGGCTGGTCTTGTTTATCTAGCTCGCAGATTAGAATCGGCATCTCCTCCTAGTATGTCATATAAGTGTAAATAGTTAATAATAATAATAATTATTGTGAGGAGGTTCCTCTCTCTGGAGTCCTAACCACCGGCAGCTTGGACCCTGTCCCGAGGCCGGTTGGACACTATATTTTATATTTTTAAATGTATATATATACCTATAGATTGTTTTTGTATATATTTAAAAATGTATTTTATATGTTATTTGTTAAATAAAGAGAATAATAATAAAATATATTTTTCATCAGCTACTGCTCTTAGGGATTTGAAGACATATATCAGCTTCCGTAATCTAGCACAGAGTGTATCTATGTGTTGCTGAAATCTTAAAGTGCTATCGATTTGTACTCCTAAGTACTTAACACTGTCTGTTTTATTTAGGTAGATGCATGTACAAGTATTATCTTGAGGTTCCGAACACAGATGAGCTATCAATGAATATTGATTCGACGTTGGAGCAGTGTTCTTCTTTAAGGCAAAGGTGATATACATCGTTTTGTCAGCATTGAGGGTCAGTATATTATTTCGAAGCCATTTTGAGACAGTGTTGAAGCCCGATTGAGCATACGAATAAACTTCAGGCCAAGAGTCGGCGTTGAATAATAAGGCAGTGTCATCTGCAAAGCCGATAATTCTGCCTTGAGGTAGAGAGAGCATGCCCAGCTCGTTAATGTAGATGAGGAAGAGGGTAGGTCCGAGCACGCTCCCTTGAGGGGTGCCGTATGTAACGATTCGTTCACCACTGATGAACTCAGTTGTTGCTCCTTTGCATATTAGGCTTACTAGCGGCAAAAATAATCATACAGTCATCCATCGAAAAGCAATAGACTACGAGGTAACCACATCAAGCATGGTAGAATAAAAAGATGTTGTATATAATCTACCTTAAACATCAAATCCTTAACGCAAATACCTTATTCAGGTACCAAATTTTCTAAAATATAGTTGGTTAAATGTTCATTCAACTTAGTACCGGGTCTACTCGTATTTCCTATCAGCCACAACTTACATGTTTCATATAAGCCAGGAACTCGTCCGTGAGCTTGATGTCGTACTCCGTGGAGAAGTCGAAGAGCACGACTCGTCCGGGCCGCACGCGCGTCATGGCCACGTTCTGGTCGTAGAACTTCCACGTCAGCAGCAACGGCTTATTGCGGGAGTTTAGGACCGCCTGGATGGGAGGGGAGGTCTTTTACACTCCGTGATAAAAGAAAATACCGAGCTGGTAGACGAAAATTAACGGAACTAGAAGAAAAAAATACACAAAGACTACAAAATGCAGATTCAACGAAACGAACAAAATTTTGATGACTTACCTCACATTTCCAAAATTCAGGGAACGATAATGGCACACTGCGTTATTCAGTTAGGTGCTCAAATTTCGTGGTAAATACTTACTGGCCAAATGATTATCTTCTACGTAGACATTACATTGTTAAAATCTACTGTTTTGTGTAAAGACATACTGGAAATGAGAACAACATGAAAAAGAATCGCAGTTAGTAACCTCGTCTGATAGTACAACAGTGCCGATATGCAGAGTAAATATGCACTTGGGCGCGTATGTGTCGCCGATGCTCTGCGTGGCGATCCCTCGGCGCAGCTCGATGGGCTGGTCAAGTGTGGACTGGTCCGGTATATCCGTCGCGCGTGTATCAGACAATTGATCCTGCTCTTGCTGCGACTGTATTACTTTCTCTTTTAGCGTCAGTTCTGGTTGTTTGAGCGACTCTCGGCCCTGTTCGGGCAGGGACTGTGGTGATTCTTTGACGAGCAGTGGCGGCGGGCGTGAGGGGAATTGTTGCGAGGGTCGTTTTGTGTTGTCTGGCGGCGGTGGTACTGGCAGCGACTGCAGCGGTTGTGGTGGCGTTTGACGCGACTGTGGCGGCTGCTGCAGCTGCTGTGGTAGCGGCTGTTGTAGCAGGACATTCTCAGTGTTACAACGAACCTGGCACTTATAATGAATCAGTTTTCAAATCTGTTGTTAGCCTCTTTTCATCAATTTTATTAAAAGCATAGGAGCAAAAGATTTAAAAATGTCCTATGTTAGGCGCTGCTTTCTAGGCTTATTTGGAAAATCCCAGTAATGGGATTTGCCAAACCATATTTGAATTATGGGGAATAGGTATTGATCAAACACCAAAAGTTTTTAAAATTAAAGATTTTTCTACTTCGTTCATGTTTTATTAAAACAGCCAGCTTACTTACAAACTAAAACAATTAATCAATAAACTATATGAAATTATAACTTTATTCCTTCCATCTTCCCAACACAAACAAAACAGAAAATAATCCTAACAATTTTAGGTATCTTCTATTAGCTTCATGTGGGGCTATAAACAAAACAAAAATAATACTATTTTCTTTAACCACCCTTTTCACCTAGAGCTCTAGTTTTGCGTCACAGTGTGAATGTTTTGTATCCTAAGTAGGCTACATTAGGTAGGACAGTCTTGGTCACCTCGCTTTTGGAAGCCTCTGTTCTGGTGGCTTCGCTCTTCACGTCGGGTCGCTGGCACAGCATCAGGTTCTTGCAGCGAGCCAATTCGTCAGTTATTGCTTGCAGGGCCTCTTCCATTTTCTGTGTCGGTGGAGCGTCATCAGATACTACCGGTCTGAAATGAACCTTTAGATACATATACTATGCATTATCATTTTGGTTATATAGCTTTTTAGGACTTGTAAAAGTGATTTATTTTACTTTATTTTTTTTTAAGTTACTTTATTTATGTTACTACATGTCTGCTACACATTTCATCGATTTTTTTTATATATAATTGTAGAGACTAGACACAAGTGTCGGAACAGCTTGTTTTCATTAAATTACAAAACATGGTATTTTATGAACTTACGTAGGATCCAACGGTTGGCGACTGCTTTTAGATAATCTTCGCGCTGAAAGAACAATGTCAGTTAAATTATTTATAAAAACTAAACATCAAGGTCGAAAAACATATTACAAGTATTCGCATTGAACTTCTATGGTGTGAACACTTGTACTGGAGGACAAGATTTTATAAAAAGCAAGACAGAGAGTTGGGGGAGGCCTATGTCCAGCAGTGAACTGCAACAGGCTGATATGATGATGAAACGACAAAAAGGAAGGACAAAGTAGTTATGTTTGTGAAGTAACTTACTGCAGGTGGCCGGGAGTTCGCCTTCGCTGAGCGAGTAGTTGTTAGTGACGGGGCTGGTGTAGGAATCAGTGTACGTAGTTGTCATCTTATCCTCGCCCGGTGAGAGCTGCCGATTCTTATTGGGACTTTTGCCTGCGGAAATGTGTTAATTATATAATTTTTTTTTGGAACGTTTACACAAAAAAACTCCTAACAGAAAACTAGAAATCCAGGTAGCGAAAGGTGACCACAGATGTTTCACTATTATGTTCAAGACGATCAATAAGTATCTGTGAAATGGACTATCAAAGCAAAACGCATCCTAAAATACAGCAGATTTGCTTGTTAAAACTTTCGATACTAGTTTTTGTTTATTTATAATAATCAACTTGAATTAACAGCTTAAAACCACACACACAAGTTAAAATTAAGAAAAAAATGACTAACCATCTCTCTCTGAAGGCAGATCCGTCATATAGGATATCTCACATTCCGTGTTATCAGGCGAAGTGGATCTGGTCTGCTTGCTGGTGTCTATCGTGTAAGTCTCTTGGTCGGACATGGTTGACCGTCTGCGTTCCTGTGGCGGCGGCGGCTTGTAGTCCCGGCCCTCCACTTGCGTTGCTGAAAAGTTTTCGACTGCTATCAATTAATATCAGCTCATCAAAAACTACATATGGAAATTAAAAAAAATAAGCACAATATTGAGGACCCCATGTGTGACGAACGAGACTTGAAATTGAGTAGTCATATTGGCTCATAAATTTGCATAGTAAATTTTATATATGGGCCTGCTTATTTGACAAAAAAAGCATTACGTCAATGCAAGATAAAGAATTTACCTCTATTCTGTTCTTGAAGGTTCGATTCTTGAAACGTCTGCGCTCGAGTCTTTTGACCATTTTTGTATAATTGACTGTTCGGTTCAGCTCCGACAGCAGGGAATGATGGGTACATATTTTGATCGCTATGCCTATAAAAGTTCTGCATTGATTCCTCCATGGGCACCGACTGGCCGTCTTTGATACCCGTGCACAGTTTGCGCGTATCAATAGACTCCTTGCTAAACACTTTATATTCCCGCCGGGAATCCCTCATTGCTCTTACGTCTTCTGCTCTTTCTTTTTCGACGGATAAAAAGGCCATATTTCCAGGAAAATTAATCGTGTCAGGGCCAATCTTCGAAGTACCACTTAAACGTTTTTGGGTAGTGGCAGGTCCATCTTCTGCAGCTTTTTCCTTTTCCTTTTTCTTTTCATTTTTATCTTTATTCTTTTGCGAACAATTTTTTTTACCATCCAGGGAGAACCGTCTGAATACGTTCTTTTTCCAGTCTTTGTTGGAAGTTTCCGTTACGGGTATGGGCCCTGGTATTTGTAAACTATTGTGGCGGTCATTTTTCACAGTTGGTACAGGTACCTGTTTCGCGCCTACTTCTTCAGTTTTAGCTTCATTCTTGTCACGAAAATAATGCGATTCACACTCCTTTTCATATGTGCAACTATAAAAATATTGAAAAGTTAAAGTCTACAATAACCCGTAAACCTTGAAAACTTGCGGCTACGCCACTCGACCACGGAGGCCGTCAAATTAAACTTAATTAAACTATTGATTATTTCAAGGCAAAGGTTCACTTTTGCCTTTCTTCTAGCACGTTACAAGGTCAGTAATTACTTTCCACATTTAATATTAAAAACAAAACAAGATACCTAGGTAAAATTCATAAATAATAATGGTTGGCACTCACACGTCACACTGATCACAAGTTTCGTCTTCAACTAATGGATCTTTCTCATATGTAACTTCTCCATTTTCTTTGTTGTTAGACTTCACACCATTCCTAATTGGTTCTTTCATCCTTCCGGTCATAACGTCGCTCTGTTGCGTTTTGCCTGCATCTGTTATAAAAATAGCGAATATTATCATCATGCATTACTTCCGTCCTGCAGACAAAGTTTTGTCTTACCGGAATAAAGTACAGTTGGAGCTGCTGTGTTGAATAAATTATGTTGATCTGTGCCGCCATCAGTCGCCGTCGGCGCATCTAAGGAGTCAGATGGCTTCTCATGCCGCAAGCCATATAAAAGTTCGCACTTGCTCGGATGGTCGACCCGAGCAGAATGCTTAAAAGACTCACAGTCTTCAATAATCTGCTGTTGCGTGGTGGATAGTGTCAATGGTTTGTCTGAGTGGACATCGGACTTCCTTCTGCAGGATTTCACTCCAGCTTTGTATGTACACGTAGAGACACCTTCCGTCGACGCTTTTGTATCAGATACATCTTGGTCATCAGTTGAAGCATACTGTTGTTTTCCGGAATTCAATTCAGATTGCTCGTCCTTAAAAGAAACAATTATTTTGCGATAGCAATGTTCATATTCTGGAATTAGGTGTTGATATATAAATAAATCAACTCTATCATGAAGAAAATGTTAGATATACTCACATCACTTAAAGCCGGTTTAAATCCACAGCCCTTTGAGCTTGAGCAAGAACTGATTCCAGCACTAGGCATACAATGTCTTTTTACTGGTAGCTGCCTTGCCTTTGAACATAATAATTATAATCTTCATTTAAATGCACCTCGTGCTTTTATAACGTATACGTGGAGGGGCTCGTGGCTAAGTGTAAGCCGTACGGATTGACCGATAATACAGGTAAAGCCTAGCTCGTCGCCGTTGGTCCGTGGATGGGTGACCATTTACAACATACCGGGACCCCTTCGTGTTTCGGAAAGCACGTTAAACAGTAGGTCCCGGCTTTCATATATAGATCTTTAGCAGTCGTTAAGACAATTCTGACAACCAGTCTTACTATGGGATACTATGTTTCCCAGTAAAAATGGGTTGTGGAGGTCAGATAGGCAATCGCTCCATGTAAAATACGGTATTCAGCTGAATCTGGTAAGACTGTTAGCCGACCCCAATACAGTTGGGAAAAGGCGCGGGAGATAACGGGAGATGACAATATCTGCGATCAAATAACAGCGGAAATAAACACTACAACTAGCCCAGACTTCACTTACCCCAGCTATTTTCATGCTGTCGACTTGATTTTGGAGTTCGATGATCTTTTTCATCAGCTCTTCATTCGTTTTATTTAAACTCTGAAATAATTCACGTATTTATTAGTATCTAGTATTATTTTATATGATTTAATAACAGTACGACAGCACTTAAAGATATATTACGCTTTATATATTTTTATAGAAGTAGCAATAACATAGCCAAACCAGAAAGTCATAAGCTGCGTCCACGATATTTTAGATACTGCCTTAACAAGTACACTAGACCCTAAAAGCATGATAAGCAAATTTGACTTAATCGATGAGTCTATATACATTGAAAACTTATGGAGATTATTAGGTACAAATGTCCCTAACCCTTTCGTCTTGTGTATCCTGGCTCCTACTGTTATCGGTGTAACCGGAGTCGTCAGAGGGTTTGCTCATCTTGTCCTCTTCACAAGCTGCCTTGGTTGGCGATCCAATCGTAGACACCCTCCGGGCCGCTTGAGCGTTTGTCTTGAAGTGACACAAAGATAATGTTACCCGCTTTAGCGATATTGTTGAAACAAAATGATATTTAAGAAACAGAAATGAGAAATCCCATGTATTGCTTGTCGGTGGGAATGATAAAATCTCCAAAAACGGTAAAAACAGAAACATACGTTATTTAGGCAATTATTTACTTCTTCGTAAAAACATTATTACATCATACATTTTTTTGCTAACAAAGGACTGAATGCAGAGATGACTTATAATAGAGATAAATGAAAGGTGAATACTTATTGGGCAGACCCAAGTTAATGGGACTGGGGCAGGGTGATGGTGAGTATTTTTAGGTATACAATTTAATTTTTATTTCGAACAAGCGACACGGGTACCTACATGAAGCTTTATGATTGATTGCTTTGTGATATTACATATCGTCATGGTCAATGAAAACTACGGTAATTATGCTAGCCTATATTATATTACCCTAGCTTCTTGTACTTGTCTGGTATCTTGTACGTCCGTGCTCCTATTAGCGTCCACGTATCCCGAGTCGTCTAACGCTTTCTTAGTTTTCACGTCTTCATTAGACGTCTGTTGCGCCTGTTTCATGTTATCGACTTTCTGGGTCATTGTCTGGGTTAATAATTACAACATTTATGAGACCTGTTTTTCATGTTAAATAAAAATGTGGGATTCTAACTAAATTATAAAGAAATCTAGGTAGGAAAATACCTACATATACGGTAGAAAATTGGAAACAGATACTCAGAGTTAAACTAAAATTAAGATCACTTCAGATTACAAATTCTATGATATTAATTAAAATGTTTAAAAAAACATAAAAACCAAAGGAAAAAAGTAATCTACGAGCAAAAAGTATTCATACTTCAACAGGAGCAGGCGTTTTTTGTGGCGGACATGCGCACAGCAAGGTGGACGCCTGAAGGAAACAAAACTAAATTATGATCCATTCATCCATTCATTTTTTCTAAAACTAGACTCAGACTAGACTCGAAAAGGTCAATAGTAGGTACAGTAAATAGGCGCAGGTAGGTTTGGTTGACGCTCAGAATACCAACTTCGCAAAATGCCAACCGCTTGCAAATAGTCAACTTCTCATAATGCCAACTTCGCGAAACGCCAACTTCTCGAAATGACAATTTCTCTGCCTAAGCAAACCCATATTTTTGGCCAAGTCCTTGACAGGGTTGATTTAAATCGGTGCAAGTTCGATATATCCCCAAGCTGTGCCCTTGGCATGCTTCCAAGTAATTAGCCATAAAACCCACAAAAAGAGATAGGATAATACTGAAATATTCATACTTTAGGTTTAATAGTGCCTTTGCCTTCCACATCTTGTTGCCATGGACACTCACATAAGCAGCCAGAGCCCTATAGCCAAAAACATATTAATACTTTTCGGTTAACGAAGTAACTACATCTGCTGCTATTTAGTTTCAAAATAAACTTGTAAACCAAGTACCGATAAAGTAGTAAAAAAATCTAAAGAAAATATGGATCTTTTGGGTTACATGGTCTGAATGAAATAAAACTGAAAATTAAAATATCAGCTATTAGGTACTGCACTATTCCTTAAAGAATGGTCAAGGTTTTGGAAAATGATTATTACCTAAGATTTCTAGTTTTTACTTTGTATTTGTGACAACAATGACTGCTTAAAATGATTAAGCTGCCTATTGTTCTTGTCGAAAGCATACAAAAAATATTTATATAATACAAGAAGAAATGAAATCAATAATAATGAACAACTAGAACTAAATACTAGAAACAATATGAAATAATATAAATTTATACTTTAGCGGAAGTGGAGTCTTGTTGCGGCTGACACGCGCACATGCACTCGAAGCCCTGAACACACACTTTCTGTTCAAATACGAGATATATGAGACCCGAAAATACTCTTAGAGCGAATAATTTAGATGAGAATGATTATTGCTATGGTTTGACTTTAGTCATAAGTTTAATATAGACTTAAGGAAAAATCATATGAAGAAATCATACTTTATTAGCATCGGTTGGTTCATAATCTTCTCGCGCAGGGCACAAGCAGACGCAGGCGGAACCCTGAAGGGACACAAATACGTAAGTCATGCAGTTCTATATTTATGTACTTGTAAGTTAGAAACGACGATTATTTTTACTAATTTCAGGTAAGTTCACCGTCAAATAGTACAACTACGATGCACACGTATAGGTAAGTGTCTACAGATCAATTCGAGAACCGATTCTCACAACTAGGTACAGGTAAAACACTGTTTTTCGATTACACTAATTGAAAAAGGCGCTTGTTACCAAAATGCTATGGATAGTCAATACAAAATCTATATCATGGTGTTACTTTGTGCTAGTCTTTATTTACCAAAGACCCGAGGGCAGGCTTCGGTAATGACTCCGCGGTGCTGGGCCTTCGAGACGTTGGTTCATATACCTGTACAAAACGCACTTATTGTAACAAATGTAACATTCTTACTACATTTATTTAGAAGTTACTCTAGCAAAACAACTTTTTAACTTGAAGCAGCCAAAGTGCTGACTGGTGGCTACAGACGTAACGCAAAATTTGAAGAAAAATTGTACTCACTCAAATTGTAGAAACTAATGGAAATTTACGTGGAAAAACGGCAAGGAATCGCAACTTGTGACAAGAATGTCATTATCGAAATTGATTATTTTATTAATGAAAAAGTTACTATCGCATTTTTACCTCAGCCGGCTGAGGAACCTTTGACGTCGTGGCTTCTCCATCCTTCGATGAAGTTTTGTCCTTTATCTGTACCATATTAGAATTAAATTTTTATATTATATTCAACCGCAAAATGTTAGAAAATATAGAATTTACGGTGTATGCGGTCATTCTACAGGCTTGGCTTTATGCTAAATTAGGTTTACTGTACGCCTGCAATGTCTACATGGAACGTGTTACTGCTAATATAATTACAACAAATAACGTAACACAAGTACATAGGTAGTCATCAGCAATATTATCTACTGGTTTACTGCTTATAAAGTTTGTTCTTGTTACCTTAATCCCTTGAGTTAGCTGGGCCACTTTTATGCCTCCATCACTCTGAGAAGTCTGGGCCAAAGCCCGTAAATATATTAAGATAGGTTTTATTTTTCATTTGTGTATGAGAATAACGTGTCATTTATTGCAGCAGTAAATGCGATGTTAGAAATTGTTATTGGAGTAAATGTAAGTCTTTCGCAGAGCTAGGTATAGAAAGAGACAGTCTTTTGTCTGTTTCGCGGTAACACGCTAAGAAAATACATTACATATGAATGTTAGAGGTTTAATTCAAAATATGAATTAAGACTTTTCTAGGTGCATCGCCAAAAAAATCAAAATAAGGACTATAGTCTAAGAAGATAGCATCCTACAGTCAACTTTTCTTACTATGGATACATATTGTGGAGTGGTGACATTTATCTAGTTACCTCAGGCTCCTGATCGTCCTTAAGCGTAAATACCAAGTCGTTGGACTTCGGTGGGGCTCGTGTGTTTATCTGTCACATACATTTATTTGAGGAAAAATGATAGAATTTCACTCTCACTACCGCTGTACTCAATTCTAACAAGAGCGATGTACGTAAAGATGAAGATTAACATGCAAATACAAAATTCTCGCATGTTAAGAATGTTTCATGATGGATGATAAGCATTTTATTTGGAGCAACCATGACAGTCTCCAATTGAAATTTACAATGAAATGCTACTTTTACTAATTCACTACAAATGTTTACCTCAGCCCCTTGAGCTTGTTTTTGCGACGTGGTATCACTCGAAGCGCCCTTTTCATAGCCTTGCGGGTAGAATATCTGAATGTTTGAACAAATCGTTATACTCTTTACTCAACTAAGAAGTGACATCGCGGTAGGCCCAGACGGACATGGCGGGACGAGCTGGACTTTGAAAAGGAGTGGATGACCACGGCCCTAACCACAGAAATGGAAGGAGGATAGAGGCCTTTGCCCTGCAGAGGGACAGAAATGGCTATAGGTAACAGTTTTTGGGTAAAATTACTTCATATTTTTCAGGATGCTAAAAACGCACCGAATTTTCGATATGTGGATAGGACTTTAAAATTAAGAAGACTAATGGAAAATTGATAGTAGATATTTAAATTAGTTACCTCAACCCCTTGAGGTGGCTTCTGAGATACACCAGTGTCAGTCAGCCCTCGGGTCAGTTGGGAGAACTTCTGTATAATATAATAAATGCATCATATTCAAATTCGATTTGAGGTTTGATAGTAGACGAAGGCTTGGTCCGAAAGTTTTAAGAGACAAAAATTTCAATTCTATCTTTGCCAAATGAAGTCAATGTGATAAAAATTGTTCGTCTACGTAAGAGGTGACAAATGATCACAGTTGCTATCTACATTGTACTTTTACCTTTTATAACACCCTGTGTTTCTACTCATGATCGCAATAAATATTTGAAGTTTGAAGTTTGAAAATAAAAACTTCAACGGGTTAAAGAAATTGGGAGATCAATCAGAAAATATATACCTCAGGCTGCGGCAGCTGATCAGATGGTTTCGGTGACGGTCCAGTGTCATTAATCCTTAGAGGCACTTGGACGTACATCTGTGTTTAAATACTACTTTAAATATTCTGGTCATGGTGGTATAAGAGAGCATACATTTTGAGCTTTTAGAGGTTAACCTTGTCTATGAGTTATAGAAGAAAGTTTTTAAAGCGGTTAAAAACATATCGTACGCGATACAATATGCAATTGTTTCAAGGATTTTGTAACTAAACCTAAAATAATATTATTTTTAGTTAGTGTTGTTCTATCATAATAAAGTACCTCAGGATCTTTAGCTGCATTCGGTGGCAATCCAGCATTATCAAGCCCTCGAGAGACTTGGCTTTCCATCTGTGTTTAAATGTTAATGTTATTATTTATTTTTGTAAACAAAACGATCCTTTTTTGGTATATTGTAAATATAATAACTGTTTACCTCAGGCACCTGTCCTATTTTCGGTGGATATTCGGGGTAGATCAGCTTTTGATACACTCGAGAGAACTGTGTTTCAATATTACTTTTATTACTTTGATTGTTTATTATACATTTTTTAACTAAATTAAGTTGTAATAATAATTAAATACCTCTGGCTCCTGTCCTATTTTCGGTGGCAACGCAGCGTCAGTAAGTCCTCGAAACGCGGAGTACGTCTGTTTTTTAAATATAACTGGTATTATTTTTATTGTTTATACAACTTTACTTTTTTTACGAATTAAATATATATATTATTTAAAATAATTGTTTTATACCTCAGGGTCTTGTGGTGGCAATCCGGCGTCAGTAAGCCCTTGGGGCACTTGGGAGGACGTCTGGGTGTAAATATTATTCAATTGATATTATTTATGTCATTTTCACCAAATCCAAATAATATAATAATCATTGTTAGGTTAAATACCTCAGGCTCCTGTGCTGTTTTCGGAGGCAATCCCGTGTCAGTGAGTCTTCGAGACGATTGGGCGCACATCTGTTTTTAAATATTACTGTTAACGTTATTATAGTTCACAAGATTATTTTTTGTCAGCTACTAAGTCATACGATAACTGTTTTCGTACCTCAGGCTCCTGGGGTATTTTCGGTGGCAATCCAGTGTCAGTTAGCCTTCGAGATACTTGAGGGTACGCCTGTATTTAAATTATTATTTTTACGTTATTCTTTTTGAAAATAGTGATAGCATGAATTAGGCAAGAGAGGTTAACGAATTTTAGGCTGTTTGTAGGTTGATCTGACCTAATCTGTGATTTTTGAAGAATAAGAATATTCGATACGTACTTACATATTAAATAATATGAAAATATTTCTGATACCAAGTCTTTACGATAGTGTTTTTTTTTACCTCAGGCTCCTGAGCTGTTTGCGGTGACAATCCAGTGTTAGTTAGCCTTCGAGTAGCTTGAGAGTATACCTGTATTTAAGTATTACCGTTATTACTTCTTCACAACAGCGATGGCATGGTTAAGTGACGACAGGGATACAGACATTAATCTTTCCAGAAGTTGATCTGAACTTGTCTACCTTTATAATTTAATTAAGAATAATCCAAATGGAGCGACTTAAAGAATAAAAATGTTAGATAATATCAAACAATATTCAATTATATAATATAACATATAATATTCCGGGACATCTCACACACGGTTGTCTGATCCCAAGCTAAGCAGAGCTTGTGTTATGGTAACCAGACAACTGATAAACATACTTATATAATTCTAAATACATACATATTATAGATAAATGACACCCAATTTATTAACAATTATTTGTTATTAAATTGGGTACCTAAACCTACAAAATCCACTAATTTAGTTTTCTGTTCTACTATAAATTACTATGCTACCTCAGGTTCTTACGCTGATTTCACTGGAAATCCCGTGTCAGTTAGCCTTCGAGACGTTTGGATGTACAACTGAACTATTTACAACTGGTAAATATTACCATTGTTACTTTTTTTTTCAAGCACTCCTTTTTTTTTTGTTAAGAAACTCATATTAATTGTGATATACCTCAGGCTCATCTGCTATTTTCGGAGGTAATCCGGTGTTTGTGAGCCTTCGAGATACTTGAGAGTACGCCTGTATGTAAAAGTCACCATTATTTATGACCACAGAGCGCTAGTATAGTTTATGTGAGGACGGATAGTTGAGATATATATAGACATATAATCTAGAAGTTCATCTGATCTAGTCTACGATTACATAAAGAATGAGCGAAACGGAACTTAAATAATTAGAATATTCGATAGTCTCATACAATAGTCCATTAATCGGTTTAGGAATTTGGTATCTCAAGCTACAATAAATATGGTTTAGTTTTTTTTCTACTCAAGAACTGATGCTACCTCAGGTTCCTGTGCTGTTTGCGGAGGCAATGCAGGGGCCGGAAGCCTTTGGGATACTTGGCGGTAAATCTGTTTAAATATTACCATATTAAATTTATTGTTCACACTTTTGATTAGACTTTTATGAGGTCTATATACTAATGGTTATATACCTCAGGTTCCTGTGCTGTTTGCGGAGGCAATGCAGGGGCCGGAAGCCTTTGGGATACTTGGCGGTAAATCTGTGTTTAAATATTACTTGTGTTTTTAATGTTCTTAGGTTTGATTTATCTATTAACCATCCACGTAATAATTTTTATATACCTCAGGTTCCTGTGCTGTTTGCGGAGGCAATGCAGGGGCAGGAAGCCTTTGGGATACTTGGCGGTACATCTGTGTTTAAATTTTACTGTTATTATTTTAATTGTTTCCAAAAAAAGATTTTTGCTGTAACCAAGTCTATGTGATTGTTTTTTTTTCCCTCAGGCTCCTGAGCTACTTTCTGTGGCAATCTAGTGTCATTTAGCCTTCGAGACATTTGGGTGTACATCTGTGTTTAAATTTATTGGTAATATTTTTATTGTTTACATAATACCTGTTTTAACCAGTCTTATAATATGATAATAGTTTTTACCTCGGGCTCCTGGGCTACTTTCGGTGGTAATACTAATGTTTACATAAAAACAGTAATTGTGTGAATGAGATGAATTTTCACTTCTGTCGCTTGATTGAAATGAGATGGCGCTACAGCCACGATTAACATTAGCTCCGTATGTTTTAAATCTTAAAAATAGTTTAAAGTAATAAATCACAGTCTTAATTAGTTTAATAGTGAAAGTGTGTCATAATTAACAAGATACATTGTTATCAAGTGACAATTTGCAGTAGTTTAATAATAATAAACAGTTAAAGTAAACAGTGAGCAAACAATTTCAAAACTACTACAAAAACCCAACTTAATAAAATAAACAATAATTTGAGACCATTCAGTGCTACCACATATTCTGTGTTAAATAATATAACGTGATGAAAGTGAAATAAACATTAAAAGTTATAAAAGTGATGAACTAGCAAACAGTTGTAAATATTGTGTAGACGCTTGAAGGTCGTCGAACTTATTTTCAAAAATTCAAATTTTTGAATCCACCTCCATAACGTTTTCACTTTCTATACATTTGTGCAACAAGTACCGTTATTTCACATTTATTTCTAAGGACTGGGTGGCGTGTAGGTACGCTGTACTACTGAGAATTCAAAGTGCGTGCGTTCAAATCCGAAGAATGAAATCGTCTTTTTGTGTTTGCTTTCGTTTAATACAAAAACAATAATATTATAAAAAAACGCAGTTATAAATAAATATTGAAGAATGAGAATTAATGTGCGACTATCGAAAATAGTTGATAAATAACTATAAAAACTTTGTTGATTTAAGAAATTGTCATGGAAAATATAACTTTACGTCGCACTCGTACCCAACCTGAACCCTGCAGCGATGAGAACGATATTATTATGTCTCAAACACTAAATTTCAGTACAAATAGTATGCCTGAGATGTCAGAGGACGAAGATAATGATCAAATAAAGATATTAAAGGATCAAATTAAAACCCTAACTTCCATGTTAACCAGTGCACATAAGAAGATTGAGCTACTGGCACTTGAAAATAATACTCTGAAACAGAAAAATGAAGAGTTAATTAAGCAGAATAATGTAGATGAAAATGAAGGCAACAGCTATACCAAGCAAACTACACCAACCCGAAAGAAGCCCTCTAAAAAGTCTAAAGTCACATTGCAAGTAAGCAGTCAAGATGAGCAAACTTTTCCTAAGAACAGTAAATCTGTAGACCCCGCGACTCCGTCAGTCACTTCTCAAGATATTGAATGTACTAAAACGAATGCTGCTATAAAACATAAAATATGTCTATTAAGTAGTGAAACATCAAACAGGATCTATAAAATGATTGACCATACATCTTTATCTAACTATGATATCTGTCATTATCGTAAGCCTATGTGTGGATTAAAATATATTTTAGATAATATTGAAAAAAAAGTTAAGGATTTTACCACTTTAGACTACTGTATTATTTACATAGGTGAAGAAGATTTTAAAAAATCTTATAATTATACAAACTATGTAAGATTTATACGCGAAACATTATTACCACTAAATCACACTAATTTCATTATATGTTTGCCAACTTTTAAGTATATGGTTAATACCAACATTATGTATAATAGCCGAGTAGATACATTCAATAACTTGCTTTATAGGGACGCTGAAACATGTGGATATGCATACATTTTGGACTCAAATCTTAACCTACCTTATACTAATGATACATACAGCCGTCTTTTTGGGACTTTAAACAACAGAGGCTTAAAACTAATTATATCTGACTTACAAGACCTCATTCTAGATCTAAGCGCCCTTAACATAAGTACCTTGATGTCTGACTGTTCGCCAAAAAAAGATTTAGAACCACTATCCAATTTGCAGACTGAAACACATTCTCAGTTTTTTCTATAAATACCTAAATATACTTCACCAGAACATAGCAGGGTTAATGAATAAGTCAGATATGCTTATAGTAAAATTAGAAGAACTTAATAGCACGGCTAGCATAGATGTTCTTTGCATAACCGAACATTTTATTGAGGCTGGCTATCAAGATATATTACACATTCCAAACTACTGCCTAGCTGCATGTTTTTCGAGAAACACGAAACGGGGTGGAGCGTGTATATTTGTAAAGAAAGGGATACGTTACAGAGAAATGCCAGAAGTAGCAAAACAATCAGTGACAGGCATTTTCGAATGTTGTGCTATTGAATTATTATGTTACAATATTCTGATCATATGCATATATAGAATACCTAAACATAATTATGTAGTGTTTTACGAGAAACTTGATATTATATTGAGAAAATTAAATACTTTATCAAATAAAAAAATAATTTTAGCCGGTGACTTCAATATCGATGTACTTAAACGGAATAGAACTACATTAGACTTCGAATTTTTCCTCTTACAATTTAATTTAAAACTTGCTCTTTATGAGCCGACTAGGCTCAGTAGTAACTCTTGTATTGATAATTTCGCTCATAATTATAATAAAGAATGCAAAGCACAGATTATAGATTTAGTTCTTTCTGACCATGCTGCGCAAATACTAAAAGTTCCGATTAAAAAAACATGTAGATTAAAATTATGGAAAATTAAGAAACGAGATTATTCACTTGATAATTTAATTAAATTTAAAAGTTACCTCAGTTGTTTAGCGTTTACGGGAGTATATCAAGCAAAAGATGTAAACGAATGTTATAACAGCTTTATAGAAGATTTTTTACTATTTTACAGATTATGTTTTCCTGAAAAAATAATAACACTAAAAATAAATAAAAATACAAAATGGATATCTCGCGGATTAAAAACATGCAGTAGGAAACAAAGGCAGTTACTTTGGGCATACAGATTAAACCGTAATATTGAGAGTAAACTTGCTCTAAAAACATACACATCACTTTACAAAAATATTATGAAACTTACACAAAAAGCCCAAAATAATCACGCTATAAATACTTCAAAAAATAAGACGAAAACTACATGGCAGATAATAAATAATCCGAAATTATGTTTTCCCCAAGAGACAATAGCTTCCATAAAAAAACATAATTCTATAGTTACTCATCCCTTAAGCATTTCCAATGAATTCAATAACTATTTTATTGACACTATTGAAAGTAATATTCAAAAAAATAATAAATATTCTAGTAAATTCAAGCTTAATATCTCAACTCCTCAGTCATTATTTCTGCTACCGGTCACAAATAATGACATCATAAATACAATTAATGATTTAAAAAACACAAACACTGTTGGGTATGATGGCGTGTCCACTAAAGTGATAAAATTTGTTAAAGACGTAGTAGCAACCCCTCTAACACATATTATTAATTTAAGTATTACGGACGGAATATTCCCAAACAATCTGAAAAAAGTAATTATTAAACCCCTTTTCAAAAAAAATGATAAAACTGATCCTAAAAATTATAGACCTATCGCTAAAATCCCTATATTTTCGAAAATCATAGAAAAAATTATCTATAAGTCTATTTATACATATTTTGAGAAGTATAAACTATTTTGCGAAGAACAAAAAGGTTTTCGGAAGAATATTTCTATTAACATGGCGTTATATGATCTCTTACTTAATACTATGGTATCAATAGATAAAAGAAATCCAGTTTGTGCTATTTTCACTGATATGACCAAAGCCTTTGACTATGTGGACCACGGGATATTGCTACAAAAACTCTTTCAATACGGTGTAAGAGGTAATGTGCTTAAACTCTTGGAGTCTTATTTAAGTAATAGAATACAATACACTGAAATAACTAGGGTCTGTCCGCAAACTAAACTAGAAATTATTTATAAATCCAAGCCTAGGCTTATCAAATATGGCGTACCACAAGGTAGCGTACTCGGGCCGCTTTTATTTTTAATATATATTAATGATATGCCAAAAAGTATAAAACAAAAAATGGTATTATTTGCAGACGACAGTACAGCTATTGTTCATTGCACAGATCCAAATAATTATCAAAGTGAAATAAATAACTGTCTTTCAGAAATCATAGACTGGCTTAGTAACAACAACTTAGTAATTAACCTAGATAAAACTAAAGTCATGCATTTACATCAGCGGCGTCGAAATCCATTACTTAATATTAATTATAAAGATCACATAATAGAAAAAACCAGTCAATCTAAGTTCTTGGGTGTAACGATTGATGACCAGCTTACCTTTAAACCTCATACAGAGGAAATATGCAAGAAGCTGAGTAAGTCTGCTTATGCTCTGTATCAGCTATCCAAAAAAGTTAATAAAGAAACACTAATAACAGCGTACCATGGATTAGTTGCTCCCATTCTTAGGTATGGTATTATTTTTTGGGGACAGTCAACTAATAGAGAACTAGTTTTTAAATTACAAAAACGTTGCATACGATCCATATGTGGTCTAAAATCTACAGACAGCTGCATACCATATTTCAAAAAATTTAAATTATTGACATTACCCTCATTATATATACTGGAAACCGCAATATTTGTTAAATCGAATCCACAACTATTTACAAAATTATCAAAAGTTAATAAAAACCCCATAAGGACTAAATACATAAACCAACTATGTCACATGAAATGTAAAACATCCTTAATGCAGAAGAGTTTTTTTGGTATGGCGCCCAAAATTTACAATAAATTGCCAGATGCATTAAAAATATTGCCACTATTTAAATTCAAAAAAATACTTAATAGTTGTTTAGTTGATAAGTGTTATTACAGTTTAGAAGATTTTTTTAATGATAATATATAAGTCTGTAGGATAATGTTTTGAACTTTGTACTGTTTTTATTTTATTATTTAATTTTTATTTTTCTTTAAAATGTAATGTTTAATGTTTTCTAAGTTTTAAATACTTGTAATTATAAGTATTACTACTTCCTAATATTTGTATGCCATTCAGGCAAAGCATAGCGCACTGTTATGTACTTTAAGATCTTATTTAATACCCACCTATGTTTTACAAATAATAAATGATTTTGATTTTGATTTTGATTTTGTCAGTGAGTTCTCGAGTCATTTGGGTGTATATCTGAGTTTAAATATTACTGTTATCATTATTTTTATCACGAAACCCGTCTTTATTTAAGTTATGGTAACAAGTCGATATTAATTGTTATATACCTCAGGCCCCTGAGCTGTTTTCGGTGTGAATCCAGTGTCAATGCGATTTCGTGCGACACAAGTTCCTTGGCAACATGTCTGTTAAATTAGTATTTATATTATACACGCAGCACGGTGCAGGTATGGAAATGATAAGTTAAGTTTTCGTGGTGTATTATGGAAAATACTTTTTTCAAAGTCGCACTTTAACTTGGCTATTTCTTTATTATGAAATCAAATCACACGCTACTATACAGAAACTTTAAAAAATATTGCTAGCAGATCTACTGTTTTAAAGGATGAAATAGGTACCTCAGGCTCTTGAGTTGTTTTCGGTGGCAATCCAGTGTCAGGAAGCCTTTGGGATACTTGGCGGTACATCTGTGTTTAAATATTATTTGTATTTTGTATTGGTTACACGTTTTATTTGCCTGTTGTCCAGTACATATAATAATAAAATTGCTAATATTGTTATATACCTCAGGTTCCTGTGCTGTTTGCAGTGGCAATGCAGTGTCAGGAAGCCTTTGGGATACTTGGCGGTACATCTGTGTTTAAATATTACTAGTATTATTTTATTGTTCACACTACATTTGTTTTGTCTTTATTTATTCCATTAAATAATAGTTATATACCTCAGGCTCTTGAGGTATTTTCGGTGGAAATCCTGTGTCCGGAAGCCTTTGGGATACTTGGCGGTACATCTGTGTTTAAACATTACTAGTAGGTATTTTTTATTGTTCTCACGTTTCATTTGTCTAATATAAAATACATTTTTTTTATACCTTAGGTTCCTGTGGCGTTTGCGGTGGCAATGAAGTGTCAGGAATCCTTTGGGATACTTGGCGGTACATCTGTGTTTAAACAATATACTGGTATTTTATTGTTGACACATTTGATTTATCTAATACCTATACATAATAATTGTTATATACCTCAGGTTCCTGTGCTGTTTGCGGTGGTAAGCCAGTGGCAGGAAGCCTTTGGGATACTTGGCGATACATCTGTGTTTAAATATCACGATTATAATTTAATTAGTTTACATTTTTTCAGTAACCAGATCTAAATGATTATGGTTTTTTTTACCTCAGGCTCTTGACCTGCTTTCGGTGGCAATCCAGTGTCGGGAAGTCTTTGCGAAACTTGGCGGTACATCTGTGTTTGAATATTATTTGCATTTTTTATTTAGACACTTGATTTATCTGATATACATGTAATGATTTTTATATACCTCAGGATCCTGTGCCGTTTGCGGTGACAATGCAGTAGCAGGAAGCCTTTGGGATACTTGGCGGTACATCTGTGTTTAAATATCAGTTATAATTTTAATTGTTAAAAAAATGTATGTCGTGAGTAACCAGGTCTATATGTTAATGGTTTATTTTTACCTCAGGCTCTTGACCTGCTTTCGGTGGTAATCCAGTGTCAGTAAGCCTTCGAGACATTTGAGTGTATATCTGTGATTAAAAATTACTTGTATTTTTTATTGGTTAGAAGTTTGGTTTGTCTTTATAATATTTTTGTACCTCAGGTTCCTGCGCTGTTTGCAGTGCCAATCCAGTGTCAGGAAGCCTTTGGGATACTTGGCGGTACAGCTTAAAATAATACCGGTACCATCAAAATGAATATTACCAGTATTCTTTTTATTGATCACGCGTTTGATAAGTTACTTTACTACTACTTTATTACTTTTATGAACTCCATATAATATTTGTTATATACCTCAGGATCCTGTGCTGCTTGCGGTTGCATTGAGGTGTCAGTAACCCTTTGAGATACTTGGCGGTACATCTGTTTTTAAATATGACTGTTTTATTTTTAGTTTATACAGCACTTGATGTGTTTGTTATATATATAACAATAGTATTATACCTCAGGTTCCTGTGCTGTTTGCAGTGGCAAGCCAGTGTCAGGAAGCCTCCGAGAAACTTGCGAGTAAGTCTGTACGCACATATCATTATGACATTATAGCAATATGGTGTTTGGAGGCTTGTGGCTAAGTGTAAGCTGTACGGTTTGACCGACATTACAGGCTTAAGGCGGAAACATACTTACGTGTCGTGGCGTGGCGCGACGCGCCAGAAGCATATCGGTTTCATACATTTTATATGGTTAGAAACACACTTACGTGTCGTGTCGTGTTGACATGCAAATATGCCTCTAACCATATTAAATGTATGAAACCGATATACCGCCACGCCACGACACGTAAGTACCTATGTTTCTGCCTTTAGCCGCGGTTAGTCCGTAGATGAACATTTATAAACACACCGATATCAATGCTTCGGAAAGTACGTTAAACAGTTGGCCCCGACTACGAATATCATACGTTGATCTTTGGCAGTTCTTAAGTAAATTCTGATATCCAGTCTTACTATAGAATACGGTCATTTATGAAGGTCAGATACGAAGTCGCTTTATGTAAAATTCGGTATTTAGCTTAATCCGGTGAGACTGAAAGCCGTCCCCGCGGTGGTGGTGACAGCAATATGGTGTTTAAGAATCAATATGGACTTATGTCCATCTAGAATATGGTGATTTAGAATTTGTAACAACCGAAAAGATAGATACTCATTAATTTAAGTAGGACGGTGAAGAAGATTTAAGGGATGATTCTTTGCACATAAGCGGACACAGCTGACAATTCTGTTGACTAAAGGCGCAGGCCAGACAGAAGAGATGTAACGTACGCTTCTATACAGATTGTGTGAAAGGGATGCGGTAGAGACAAATGTCCGCGCCCCGTCTGCTTCTTACGTCTCTTCTGTCTAGCCTGCGCCTAATACTGACGACTGACTAATGACGTCATTGGTAGCAAGCAATAAATCTTAGTTAGAGCCATATTTAAACCTTATAGGTAAAATATATTATAGCAAATCATCGAAATGGAGATGATACTCAACAAATATACAACGATCCTTATATTATTATGATGTCAACTACTTTCAATGTTTAGTAACAAATATTGTTAAAACGACCATTTGGACCAATTGATAAGTATGCAACTGACGGTAATGAAACCTACATACATAGATGAAACTATTTCAAGCAATACACGGTAGGACCACAAAAAATGTTTCTCTAGGTGATGTCGATCTTTTTCGGAAACTCATAATAATATGGTCTCTTATTTAAACTACACAAACGCAAATGAAAAAAGGATAGTTTTTATTGGCTAAATTGACGTCGTATTACCTCAGGCCCTTGCGCTGATTTTGGCCTTTCTTGTATTTCCGCAACTCTCTGAGAAACTTGCCCGGCAGTCGTCTAGTACGTGAAAATTGTGCTCGGTTAATTAAGAACAACATTTTTCATTGTTTACCTGTTTGTTGGCCTGAAAAGTGATTTATTATATATAATATAAACTCACCTCAACCTCGAGACCTCTTTTCGATGACAATGACGTTTCAATCTTCTGTGAATCTTGGGCGCTCGTCTGTTACACACAAAAACAAAACTTAAAATATCTGATTAATATTTATTTCTCTACTGAAATAAGACGTACAGAAACCTATTTAAAAATGTCATTTTTCAAAGCAAGTATTGTGAATCCTTAGTTACGCTATTCATTTGTATAAAAGGAATGGTATAAAAAGAATATCGTACCTTTGCGGGAGTGCTGTTGATGGAATCAAAATCTTGTAGCAGTAGTGCACAAGTACATGTCTTTTGTTGCCCACTCTGTAATAGACATTTCACTGTGAAAATCTTGGTTGTTGACTATCCAAGAAAAACAAGCAATATACACTTCTCATCAAAAAAATCGAAACACCTCGCAGTTTATGATTTGATAAGGATTATCAGAAAAATCTGTATATTTAGGAATAAATGTAAAATGTCATTTAATAGTGAGTAGTATGAGGTTTTTAAATCCTAATGTTAATGTTCTAAATTCAAATTAAGTCTTCATAGGTTTCGTATTTTGTATAATGAGTAATTTTTACCCTAAGTCCAGAATCCAGCAATGCCACCACTTGGGCGGCTTCTGCGGGCGAAGTATCCATATGTTTTAGAAAAAAAAAGTTTTTTCAGACGTCCCAAAGTCACAGTAAATGAAATAAGAAACAAAAAGTTTAAAGACAAGCGCTAATTTTTAGTTTTTAAACGAGAAACGTACTCCAACCCTAAATACACATTTGTCTCAAAACAGTGATTAATTTCATTTATAGGATAAACAAATGAAATTCTAATTTCGAATTTTGTTTTTTTTCTTCTTACTGTAATGACTAAACTGCAAGCCACACAATAATGTTTTTTTTTTTCATGGACTTAATTCTCTTTTGTAAAAAATTTGGACAAAAACAATAAAAACGAAAGTGTTTCGATTTTTTTGATGAGAAGTGTAGTTATGTATACTCAATATGACTACAATTAACGAATGATTAATTATGAACAGAATAAACTTGACTATGTTTCAGAAATAGAAAAATGGAGTTTCACTTTCGGAGCATCGCTGAAGACAACTTTTGGGAATGCGAAAGCTACATACGTTGGGGATATCTAGATATTTCGAATGGCTACTGATTACAAGGTACTACTTATAATTTAACTATATACCCTAAGTACTGTAACCACATAACATAATGTTCATACTTTGGGAGTAGACTGAGCCCAGTCGCCTATGAGGGGACACGTGCACAGGCGCTTGCCACGAGCACATGGTTTTATAGCCTAAGGAAAATAATGTGTTAAAGTAACCTCGAACTTTCTTAACAGTATATCGGATTTATTTCATCCCTTTTTTCATATCGGGCTTTAGTATCTAAAATTGTAATGACACGGGTATATTGGTGTCGAAATAATGATTATTGCTAGACATTCGATGCAATGAATATGGGTTCCTATTGGGCACCTAAGTACAATTCATTTCCTGTAGATGGCGCTTGAAAAAAAACTGAAACATGTAGATTTTTAAATGTTATAAAAACGATATTATTGATATATTAGTGCAACTTACATTTTTATTAGCAAAGTGGTCTTTGATAGTCTTGTTGACGCGGTCGGACATTTTGGCCGCTTTCAACCTCGTCTGTAGTTCCGCCACCTTCCTCCTTTCTATTGATAACTGCGCTGTTAGTTCGGCTGTAATATAAAGATGGAGTTAGATATTTAATTTATCAATAATTATTTGCTAGGTAAGTGTACTTATTGCGTACTTATTATGGATTTTACAAACATTTAAATCACTTGCACAAAGAACACACAGACTTTGTGTTGTATAAGCAGTTGTGGATTACACAAATGGTTATCAAATGCGGGGATCGAACTCACAGCACGTTGCGCAGGTTGTAATTAGCGTGGTGACCTATAAAATTCGGCTATCCGTGCAATCAAGACGTAGGGTGACAGGGGCTTTATGCGAATGACCATATAACATTTATTTTTCCTAGCCGTTTCTGTCCCACTGCAGGACAAAGGCCTATCTACCCTGCTTCCATCTCTCTCTGACTAGGGCCGCGGTCATTCACTCCTCATCAAAGGTCTCCAGTTCGTCCCGCATTGACATATACCACTTATGTCCACTGCCACGTTGGCCTAGTGGTTCTAAGCGCGACTGCTACGCTAGAGGTCTTGTTCGATTCCCAAGTCGACCAAGGTGTTATTGGGTTTTTCTATGAAATTCTCAGTAGGTCGGAGTTTGGATTTTTGCCCGGTTAGTGGCAATAGGCTCGCCCCCTATTGCATGGGACCTAATCATACCGGCGAACTCTGCCTAACCCTTCGGGGATACAGGCGTGATGGTATGTTAGTTGTGGTACAGTACGCACCACATCTGGTCTCGGCCGCTCGGAAGCTGTCGAGCAGGTCGGCAGTGCGCTTGGTGGTGTCGCGCAGCTCGTGCTGGCTGGCGCCGCGCTCGCCGCGCACGCGGATGTTCTCGCTGCGCACCTCGCACACCTCGCTCTCCAGCCGACTGATGCGCTGCGAGTATTCCTCGTGGGTCTGACTCAACTCCTGGGGAACAGGAACGCAATAAATAATATGAGGAACGGGTAACGAAGGGCTGTACGGGCGCGTAGTCCTACGTTGTTTTTTTGTCGGCGCAAGTCCGACGTTGGTTGAATTTATTTTCAACCCGCATAAAAAAGGGCGCTTCTTTGTTGCTGGATCTAGACTTTTTATAGACCACTAAGTACTGGACCTTTGACTATAACTGAAGAATAATATATTAAAAGTCACCAAGTAGATGATGAGATCGTGTTGTAACTAGGCAATATATTGCTTTACGTTTTTTAGCAGGCGTTAACATTTATAACAAAACTTAAATAATATTAAAATAAGTAAGTACACAAAAAAGATGACAAAATCTTTTTTACTTACCATATCCACCCTAAATGATACTAGTTACACCAATAATAGGAAACAATCTTACCTCTTGCAAAGCGACGATTTTCTGTTTCAACTCTTCCATTATAGTTTTACATTTATTTTGGTCGCATGGCGAGGCAGAATTGGGTCTACAACAACCACAATATAAAAAACTCAGTATAAGATACTAGAACATTTAGGAATAATGCAGTTTAATCGTCTCAGTGTACTTACTCCTGCACTTCACGAGGCTCAGTTTGCGCCGATCTCATACTTGTTGCATCTCTAACAACAAAAGGCGTTATTTAGGAAAAACAGTTCAGGGCATAGCTATTATCACTAGGTGCCTATAGTATGTACGTACCTGTCTACATTTTGAGATGAGACCGAAAATTTCATCGTCTGATTAGTTGGTTCACTTGGCTTTGGGCTACAGGAATGTCTGTGAAAGAAATTGTATTTAAATAAACTAACTGTGATACATAGATGAATACATACATACGTAATAGTGTCATATATTCTAGTCTGTTGAGCAGGTACGCCCATCATGAAAACCTTTTATCTAAAGGAGGTACAAGTCAAATTCACAAACTGTGATGATAGCAACAGCCACCAACTAAAATATAGAATAAACCGCCTAAAAAAACCGTAAAAAGTAGTTTCATTTAAATGTCTAAAATTCGCGTAAACCTAAGAAACCAATAGCTAGGGCCACCTCATAAGGGTTTCATCATGCGCGTATTAAGGGTTCACCTAACATACCAAGAATCTACTAATCACCGTACTGGACAATGTTTTCCTGGAGCCCAATTTTGCTATTTCAAATTCGGTGGGTACCAGGTAATTAGACGTTCCAGTTTACTTGTTATTATGTCTAATTTTCTTGTTTAGATAAAAACCATCAACAATCAACATCCTAACATGACAACAGTGGGAAATTTGGTGTAGGTACAATAATTGACAATTAACTAAACTTATCTGAATACGAAATTAGGCACAATAAAAATCACACTGGTACGTTTATTAATCTGCCACTCACTGACTTAAAATAGAGGCATCAAATTTATTTATGTCACTGTTATATAAGTATAAAGACTAACTTCGGATAGGAATGCTGCGGCGGTGCACTAGCATTAGCACAGCGGAGACAGCGAGACGCGGAGGAAGAGGGACTCTTCTTATGGAACTGCTTGGCCGAGCACAGTCTCATGTTCAGCATGCGGATACGCTCCGCCATGCGCTGGTTTATACGCTTCAGGTCGGATATGCTGTGGGTGGGACCAGAATCATTATGTTGGTTCTTTAAGGCAAGGTCTCAAAAAAAAAACTTTTTCATAAAGTAACAAAATAATGAGTCTATTATTAAACAATGAGAGACACTAAAATGATTTTGATTTTTAGACAATGCACAATAAATCAAATGTTATGTTATATCAAGAATACAAAGCAATCATAATTTAGTATTTTCATAGTCATATTTTATCAAAAAGTTATTAAAGTTCCATAAAAATAAATATTATATGTGAAAGGCTTATTATTTGGCAAATGAGACCTTACCATACATCCAAAATAAAACAATTACAATAATAATTGTTATTAATAGCAGTCCAACAACATTTCAGATCACACAGTTTTTCTAATCACCTGGCTATTTTATTAGAGCAATATAATTAATAATTGTTAGTTAAAGTATTGCTTGTTATTCAATGTAAGGTAATTAAAGTATGTACCTATGAAAATATAGGCATACTAAACTGCATGATTACTTATTATATTTTTTTACTACATTATAGTACCATGACTGTTAACATAAATTATGCAGAAAGAAACATCCTACTAAACCCAAAACAAGATAGATTAATAAGGGATTTATGTCCATTTTTAGCACCATACAACTGTAAATGTATTGGAAATAAATATATATGTTGGTGTTATTAAATTTTTAATACCAATATTCTAAACTTCTATTAAGAAAGGATTTTTTGTATTATATTACTACTAATGAGTAAATCTGTTCACATACAATGAAGCAGCAAGCTAAAAAATTTTGTTATTGTTAACAGCGATTGTGTTATATATTAACTATTGGTGGTCCTTTCCTTTTTAATATATAAAGTTAAATGTGGGGATCAAATTTTATGTAATTCACAATAACAGAGATTCGAAGAACACTACTTAAATATTTTCGAAGATTTAATGTTTTACTTACGATTCCTTCTGATCATTGACAAGTGCCTTAGTACCGATGCAGCAGTCTTTCAACTCTTTAGATTGTATGAGTTTTTGTGATGCATTGAGCCTCTGCATCTTAGTGGACAGCCCTCGGATCCTGTCCTGCTGCCCATTGATGGTCCGCTTCAAGTCCAGGTTGTTCTCCAGGAGGGCAAAGTACAGGTCTTCCAGCTCCCGCTTGCTCAACTTTGATGGACATATTCGATACAGTTCTGTGGACGTCAAAACGGAAGCTTTGTCTGCTTAAGAGTGAAATAACAGTCTTATAATAGAAAATTTGTACTAGTGTCTAACTGTAAATAAATATTATTTAGTACCTCGGTCAGATCGGGCAGAATGACTCTTACAGATATTGTTGTAATCATACTTTTCCACTCCACATTTCTCCTTACTGTAACAACTCATGGTGAAATCTTACACTCAAACAATATCACAAACAAAAAACAAAATAAGATTTATATTTTTTCGGCTCGTTTAACTGATCATCGCAGGTATGGAATGATATTCACCCACGTTTACATCTTTACACGATTTGTATTCACGCCACATAATTTAAGCCCGATATTATTACGGATTCCTCTGTAATTTCACATCAATGCAAAATACGCCGTCGATAAAATGAAAAGACCGCCATAGCAACTCTTATAGAAATGTCAACACATGGCAACTGTCAACAAACTTGTAAGCAATTTAATAAATAAGTTGTATTTTTAAGCCAATAAAGTTCAATTTTCTTTAAATAAAATGTTCAACGCCATCTAGCGTATAACTTTCTTACCTAACTTATTTTTATTTTGCTCCTTGATTAAAAGAAAATTAAAAAACTGTCTATGCTAATTGTTGGCAATCATGAGGTTTTAATAAGGGTTTATTATAAGGGGAAAAGTTAAGTTTTACCTATTTAATCTGTTTAGGTAGGTATAGTTTTTTCTATAGGGGACGGAAGCCTCATGCAGTTTTATTCAATATTGCGGATCTCGGGACTGCACTATTAACTTTTACAAATGAAAATGTTGTCCTGCAATTTCAAAATTATAATAAATCAGCTTTGTTGATTCATTAGCTGTAAGTTATAGAAGGCATTATTGCAATAATAATTATTGTAACTGCTTAAAAATTACTTAGCCATTAAATAGCATGGTAAGGAGATAGGTAAAGGATGTGCTTATAGGTGCCTAAGTAGGTAGTAAATGAAATAAACTA
Organism: Autographa gamma; assembly: GCA_905146925.1. Classification (NCBI taxonomy): domain Eukaryota; kingdom Metazoa; phylum Arthropoda; class Insecta; order Lepidoptera; family Noctuidae; genus Autographa; species Autographa gamma. The sequence continues at coordinate 1,057,042 of LR989850.1, forward strand.
ATTATAATCCATCAACAGATTTTATTGAACAATTAAGTATTTAACGTTATAACACATCGATTAGGTACTTACAAACTAATAAATACTAAGACTAACAGCAATTGGAATGAATTACATTTCAAAGGACCTACAGTTGAAAGAAAGCATAGACACGCAATAATGAAATTATAGCCACGCACTTGCTTCATAACTATACTACCTACTACATTTTTCACACAGTTCAATAATTATTCAATTTTAATGTTAAATATAAAAATATTTTAGTGCCTGGGAATTTCGGCAAGTTATACAATTATTTTTCTACGATTTTTTAGGTTATTGTCTTTTTCAACATTTCGATAACTATATTATTCTAGTAGGAATAGATTCGCTAAAATTTGCGCTCGCTAAAATATTTTTGAACATTTGGCTTAAGGCCTAGGTAGGTCATCTTAAATTCATAGGTACGTCACATATTCGGGCGCAACTCTCAGTAGTTGAAAAGTTGATATAGAAACGGTAAGCAGATGAAGCAGATAGTTTAAAGATTAGGTAAGAAATAAGTAATCTGCAGTGGAAAGTCCAAACATCGAATGTTGCAAATTAAATAATTAGATGTTCTAAAGTTTGTTTACCAGTTTTACCACTATGTATCTATGGTCAAGACATTTTCTTAAACCCTTTTTGAAATATTAATTTCGAAAATAACGGATCATTTATCTATTATTTTAGATATTGGTAAAGTGTAAGTATCCCTCTAGTTTTTTTTTTTATAACTTCCTTTGTCCTGCGGTACCTATTAGGTACAGGTATTTAGATAGGTACCTATCCATTTTATGTAAAATTAATTTCACGCTTATGTGGGTTGCATTGCAATTGAGTAGATAGGTAATTTCTTACAGAAAAAGCCATATTTTACAGTCTTATGTCTAAAAATACTTTATGAAGACAACAATAAAAGCTTTATCCCACGACTCTAGAATAACGTTAAAATACAAACAAATTATATTATTTTACGATACGATATAATCTTATCTTAGGTTCTTAATAAATTTGACAAATATAAAAGAATATTTTAAATTGCTAGTTTTAAATCTAACGGTTTTAATACTGGGTAGCTCACAACATAATCACAAAGTCGTTCGATACAACTACGTACATACAACATTGGCACTCATGCGATAGTTAAAAGTTTTTATATGCCAGTAAGCAATAGAAATAAGGTATTAGAAAAATTTATAGAAAGCTCTTTTGGAGATCTATGAATGATGATAGTTAGCCAAAAATTCGTTAGATTGTCTAGTCTCGCATCTGTCAATTTCCACCAATCACATCCATAGCTTGATATATTGGTGAAGAATGACAGGTGCATCTTACGCGATACTAGCAGCGCCTTGCGGATTTTTTACTCGTGATATCTCTATTGCAACTTTTTCATATTATTATCTATGAGGCTCAAAGCCTACTTGCATTTAAATACTTTTAACTCAAATTCACGCATTCAATTAAATAATTATAGATAAATTAGGAGATTACAATATAGAAGCCTTAAATAAATTCTTACTAAATCACAAATGGGATTCAATCCCAAATCAATAATTATACCTACAGGCAGAATACAAAATATAATATTTTTTTGTGCGGTCAACATTCATTTACTCTGGACCACACTGGAACAGAACAATATTAATACTTAGGAAACTAAAATTTTAATTTTAAAACGTAATGTATTTTATTTATTACCTACAATCTAATATTCTAAATGCACAACATACATTATTTCATTAGGTAGGTACTTGCTATAATATTGTGACCTTTAGGCCGAACGTTTAATTTCTTTGTTCGAAATGCGAATATTAAATGCTGCCACGTTTAGAGCAATTTTATGCATTGACCTTGCCGTTCATCCTTATTTTAAAAACAATTTAATTCTGGCCACAAATACATGAGACTTTATAAAATACTCCAAGCAGGTTTTATGGCGTCTATTCGAATTTCAATTCGATAACTCTTTGCAGTAGATACATTCTACACATCCGTAGGTAGATGCCTAGTTGCTATACGGGGGCATAGTAAAGTTCTAAAACGTGAAACATTTTCACTAAGTTCAGTAACATTTCAAACAATGTTATTCGTCAATGAGGGCTGAGGTTTACCGTTTTTGCGCTCATCAGATGGCGCTACTGTCGCATCAGGTCATGAAGCTGTCAAAGTTCTATACTAGGTATGGGCACGAAAATAAAGTTAATTTAAGTCATGTTTGATATAATTATTTTACGTTAAACGACTTTTAATGCCACTGATGAGATGACAAGATTTCTTACTGATATTTTCTGTTATAATCAAAAGTAAAATAATAATCCATAACATTTATAATTGCCCAACGTCACGCCGCACGCGTGACTAGCGCCTCTGGCGAAGAATTCATACGCGGTAGCGTCCATTACATTAGTAGGTAGATAGGTATCATATTGTGATTCAATAAATAATTCCAAATATATTTTTACGAATATCAATACCATACCACAATTTACTACAATCAAAAATACTTTCCCTTTCCTAAATTATTACGTAGGTATCGTCAGTTCTACACTATTTTAATTTATTTCCAATTTTGTTGTTCAGTGAAATTTTAAAGTTAAGTTAACCCGTCATTAGTGTAAATATGTTGATCTACTGAGTTTCTACTTTCATCATATTTAAATAGACACAATTATAATGAATCTTTCTCATATCATTTTAAAGTTAATAGGTTCTATGTAAATATATGTTGACAATTTCCATCCAAAAATCTTATTCTTAAATTTACCATCAATATACAGCATTCCATAGGACACATTCATTGCAATCTATTCTACGTTGTGGCAAAAACTACCGTATAGTACAGTCACACAATTATTGTCGTTATTTCCAAGTTTCTAGTCCTATAATACACCCTAGGTAGGATAAAGACATACATAATGTAGATACACATTATAATTCCCACTACTTAATAACTTAATGACAGTTGAATACCTTTGCCTTTGCCATGGTACATAAATTATACGGCCTTTTTTCGTCGATTAGAGGTGTTGCCAGTGTATAAAAATATACTGTTACTTATTCAACTGACATTCAGATCTTATAGTTTTACGTAGTTTTTTTTTAATAATCAAAACATTGATAAAGTATAAATAGTTTTATACTTTGATATAAAGGTACTACTAGATTTTGTAAGAACTCTTATAACATTTTGTAAATACATCAAGGTTTTTGTTGCTGTAAAAATATTTGCATGCCAAAAAGGGTTATTACTACGTAATAGTTACCTTACAGTTCAATTCTACATTCCGCTTCAAATAGGCCGCAAAACATGCTGATTGATACATTTTTTCTAGTTCTTGTAAGGGGTCTCAAATTCCCGTAATGTCAATTCCATTCTCAGTTTTAGTTATGATTTAGGTCTAATCTAAGAAATCAACAATTTTATAATATAATGTTATAATAAACTTACTTTCTGCAATTTTATAAATAGCATAATTTGAAGCGCATCTTTTCAAATGTATCTACGTCATAAAAGGAAACCTATACATTGTGTAAAGGTATTGCATAAAAAATTAAATCACAGGAAGCCGTTACCCATTAGGTACGGCAACATTTTCTCAACTTAATGTTTGACGTCAACACTTACAGAACTAAAAATAGATGCTATTGTTATGCTTATATTTTTCTTCTCCTAAAGAACGTTTGGAATTTGGAACATATCGGAGACGATCCTTGTCTTTGAACAGGTTGTTACTCTAGTAACGTGTTGTACCGTGTAGTGTGCCTACCCCTTGTGGTTGTTCTGCGCGGCCTGGCGGCGCAGGTCGGAGCGGATCATGGCGGTGATGGCGGCGCCCACCGCCAGCAGCGCGCATAGCGTCAGGTTGGCCCAGCGGTCGCCCACTGAACCCAGCATCCACTCGTATAGCAGAGTCGTTAGGATGCCGAATACCTGCAAACGATACAATCAAATTAAAACATCGGTACCTTTAACAACAAGTGGTGTGTAAGGTTAGAGAACATGGTAGGTACCCATTTTCTAATATTTCAAATATTAGGTAACTCAAGATACATGTTTAGGAGAATATTTTGGAAAAATGTAAAGAAGAGTGCCTCAAGGTTACGGAAGGCCTTACCTGGACTACAGCGTTCAATATGCCAGACGTTGTACCCTCTGGCTCTGGGTATGTGACTTCCGATGCAAATTCAAAGCCCACTGGTAAGTAACCCGTCATGAAGAATCTGAAATATCACATTATAGAAATTTAACAAACTCTTAAAAAAAAATAAAGGTAGGGGAGACCGGGTACAAAAGTAACACTTTGTACTTTTACCTTGATTTGTGGATGGATGTTACTGTTGCCATTAAAATAATATAACTATATGAAAATTCAGTTTACGTTCTTTACTCTAGTAACTCGATTTATTACATTTTTGTATGTTTTATATGAATTACAGAAATTTTAAAAAAAATCGTTACTTGTTACTTTCGACCACGTAGGCAGGTCGAAAGTAACACGTTGTGGGTCGAAAGTAACAAGACAAAGGGGTTGGTAATTAATACAATGTTATACATGATAAATCAACAAATTATTTATTAAAAATGTTTATACTAATAACACAAATTAACTTCTGTATTTTACTATAAATGTTAAGATAATAACAATTCAATAAAATTCTTAGTTTAAGTAATGAGATCAATTTAGTTTTATAATCAGACTTTTATAATTCAGTCATTAATCTAAATCAGAATCGCAATGATGGCACACATAACCCTTGTCATCATCCACACATTCCAAATGGGACCACATTTTGCATTCGATACATTGTATCCATTTTTCATTTGGTCGACTGTAATTTTCTAAACAGACAAGACAGAAGTAATCTTCATCGTCAGATTCATTTTCCTTTTCTTTTAGTGCCTTCTTTGTCTTTTTGCCTTTTCCCTTTCCTTTTGCAGACGATTTTTTCTCACTTTCTCTAGTATTTGCTTGCAGTACTATTTTCTTGACTTTATTTCGTTGTTGGTGTTCTTGTTCAATTAAGTTTTTTTCTGGAGTGTCCGTCAATATTGCAGTCTTACGTTTTTTACGACCTCTATTTGTTTCAGTTCTCGGACCTGCTTGTGGTAAAGGTCTAAGATCTTTAGGCGAGAAATTAAACGGCTTGGTAAAATTTACTTGTCGCAGGCCGCTAGGACCTGGCACTGGTGATTTGGATATTTGATCAAAGATTGAGTTACCTAACATAGGATCAGTGTCTGTAGAGATTGAGTCTGGTATATTTTGAACGTCCGATGGTTGGTCATTGTTGTTTGATTTGTTTGACAAATCATTGCTATCTTTATGATGAACAGTTTGGTCAATTGATGTTGGAAGATCACCTACTGGAGTTCCTGGATCAACTTGAACGGATGACGTTGTGTCAGAATTAGTCAACAAATCATTTGGTGGAATTTGTCTGCTGATTTGTAACGGCCGGTCAGTAACAGATGATGGCGCGTAGTCAATAGCAGTAAATATATTCCTATTAAATGGACTTATACCAGTGCAAGTAAATCCAGCAATTGCATTTCTATCAGTTACAGACAGGGGGAATGCTTCTCTAACAACCCCAGGAATGTAATGAATAGTCATAGTTTGACCAGGATGATTTCGCATCCAGTTGTCTGTAGCAGTGTTTATCATTTTCTTAAATGGCCCAAATACTGCTCTATCCAAAGGCTGAAGTTTGTGTGTGCAATGGGGTGGAAACGACAGCAGCACTATTCCATTTTCTTTACAAAAATCTAGAGCTTGGATAGATATATGCGATGCATGGTTGTCGAGCAGTAACAAGCATTTTTGATTAATTGTGGGTTTGACTTGGTTTTTAAAATGTTGTAGAAACATTAAAAATTCAGCTTCCTGCATCCATCCACTAGAATTGCCAGCACCAGCACATCCAACAGGACCCTCACGTATCATATGGTCTTGAAATCGTTTTAGTGGGAATACGAAAAAAGGCGGGATGTGTCCGCCTTGAGCATTGATGGCAACAGCAACAGTTACTAATCTTCCTCGCTCTGCCGATGTTACTGCACCTACTTGTTTAATTCCTTTTTGGGCTATAATTTTGCTAGGTTTTTGGACAGTGGTCACCCCTGTCTCGTCCATGTTCCAGATATCTTTTGGCTCAAATTGGTACCTATCCATAACATCAGCAAGGTTATCAAAAAAATTACTCACATTATGCTCGTTGAAACTTGATGCCCGCGACAGACTTGTTGCTTGGGGACATCTTAAAGACAGGGTCGGGTGTCGTTTTAAAAAACCAGTCAACCATTCCTTACCAGCCATTTGAGTATCGTGCCACTTTGTAGGAAATGTTTTTTTATTTTTAAGCGCTAACTCGTAAGCCAGTTTACGTACTTCAGTTGGGGATAACCCAAAATAAACTGCAGAGCACTCGATTAAATAGTCGCGTAGAATAATTTCTTCGGTGTTGGTAAAAACACGGTTGACGCAACGGTAGCCTACAACTGCGGTAGCATTTCCCGCTTTTATTTTTTTTATAAATCTGTTTAATGTTACATGGCAAACATTATATTTTTTTGCCAGGCCTCTAATTGTTGCAGCATCTTTAAAATGCTCCTCAGCTGCTTTTTGATACACTTCCGTGGCGGTAGTTCCTCGATCAGTTTTTCTAATGCGTTGTCGCGGCATTCTGTTAAAAAAAATACACATAAAAATATTATAAATAATTAAATCACCACGAGGACAAAAGTAACACGTTACTTTTGTACCCATAGGGCTATGTTACTTTTGTACCCGTCCACATTTTTGTCAAAACTTGCAATATAACCTTAAATCGGAACGTGCTACACAAAAATGAATTTACGCAATGTACAATCACTTTAATACAGAATAGATATGCAAATATTTATATTACTATCATGCTTTTAAGACTATCAAAACATTAAATAAGAAAACGTCAAAAAACTTACTTTTGGTTTGTAAATTCACGTAGCGTCCTGTCACACAGCCTAACAGCGCGTGGCGTACGCGGCGACTAAATGCGATTGAGCGGGGCGCTCCCGGCTATCGCCTGACAGCGGCAAAGCGGTGTTCGCCCATTGGTTAAATCTAGAAAGCATTTGTTACTTTCGACCCGCTGTTACTTTTGTACCCGGTCTCCCCTACTTGATGATCTTTATCATTCAATTCAAACTTACCCAAGCAAAATACTGCTCAAATAGACGACACCGATGTATCCGCAATCCAGAGTGAAGGTGAAGATGAGCATGCCGATGACGGAGGCGACGTACACGGAGAGCGTGGTCTCCTTGAAGCGATGCGTCTTGTCGAGGATCAGGCCGCACAGCACGGAGCCCGCCATTCCGGCCACTACGATGACCAGGCCGATACGACCCGCGTCAGCGTTCGCACCCTGGGAAGATTGGAATGGATAATGTTGCAACGTGATAAACGAATCATTGTTGTAGCGTTTCATGATTGGTTTGACTTGACACCTTTAAAAATTTTGGATACTGAGACCAGAAGCTTAGAAGCACTATTCACTGTATACGTATAGTAAGTTAATTTAATTTTAAAAGACGTCTTTCGTTGTCCTCTGAATCATTTACTTATATCAAGTAAAAAGTGACTTGAAGCTAATTTAATGTTGATACAAAAGTACTCGTACCAATACAAAAATGATCAGGTAAATATTATATTGTCTGGTTTTTAGTTGAAGTTGAAATTCCAACCTTTTTGTGCTCGGACAAAAACATGAAAAGTATGTTGCTCATTCATTTATGTAGACAACATCTATGTTATAATAACTTGGCTCCGACTCTAGGGAAATAAGTCTGAGCGATCCACTCCGACAAAATTCCGGTTAATTTGTAAATAGATCAGCTATGGTCGTTTTACTCATTACGAAATGAGACTAAAAAAAAATGTGGTAAAAAATTCTTCAGTTAAAAGATGACCCCAAAATTTATTTATTTATTTGAGAATCCATAAAAAAATATTAAACAAAATAGTAAAAAATCTTTTTGACGTTTCAAAGCATAATATTTTCGGGAAATTCCAAGATTTATTGAATCGATACTTACAGGGTAATAGGTCAAGATGACTTGGTTGAGCAGAGTGGAGATAGCATAGAAGGCGCCAACGTTGAGTCCGTAGGAGAGCAGCAGGAGCACGTAGTTGCGGTTCGTGATGAGCTTCTTGAGCGACAGGAAGAAGTTGGAGTCCAGGCTGTTGCCGAGGTCAGCGGCCGCGGACGGCGGGTTGGGGGGAGCCGCCTTGAAAACTGTAAACAAAATTGTAAGGTTAGAAATTCATAACTATAACTTAATAGGAACGGGAAAGATGTTGAAAAACCATTTGGTAAGTAAATGCTATGAAATTACCATAGCAGCATTCTTCTGCAGCAATCACCCGATTTTCGACATTTCGCTGTGTTTTGTGAAATGGTCTTTCGCATGCAATCTTCTTTATCTACTTCATTTAATGCTGCTTCTCTATATATCTCTATATCTGTTTATTTAAAATCGACACATACGCTAGCACAACCTTTGTTTACGTCTGTTAAACAAATGACAGTGGTGAAGCCGTTACGCTTGCGATAATTATTCAGGATGCAAAGGCCTAATGGCAACGGTTCCGTTTTATTAAACCACATCGATTGACACTGAGGGCCTCTGAAATAAGGTTCTGTAAACTGGGAGGCCATTAAAATTTGTCGTTCGGAGTTGGAGACTCGTTATTAATTTTGTGAAGTTGTAACACGATAAGTACTAATTGCAAAACCGCAAGTCCTTTAATTGGGCATTCAGTTACAAAACCTTTGTGGACTAATTGAGGCAGTCTAAGAGCTATGATGCTTGTTAAATTGTTTAGTCCATAACTTTCTTTAATTTGCAATCGTAATTACTAAAAAGCGTCATTACTTGAAACCAATTAGATTTAATTTCGCGAAAAACCCAAGTCTGACGCAAAAACAACACAATTATTAAAACCTTTAACCAATTTTATTGTGTGTTGCACGAATAAAACTTAACTTATTTTTTAATAATATTTTTTCGTAGATTGGTTTTTATTCTCATATTCGCCGAGCTGGCAGCATAACAAAGTTCTAATAGTTGTTTTATACATAGTTACAAGAAGTCGTATACCACGACTGGTAACTTTAGCTTACATAAATCAGAGGAGCTTACAACTTAATTTAAATTGCATATGCAAGTTAAGTAAGTGCTAAACAAACGTAATTTAAAGTTTAAAGCACAATACTGAGTACATCAGATGTCCTGAAGAGATCCGGTGTAAGCTACGAGTGTTCCGCGGAAATTAGCTTCGTTAGTTGTTCACAGTCGACGTGCGAAACAAACTATAACTGTTCATAAGTTCTAACGACCTGAAAAGGAACATATTCGTCACCAAAGCATTTGACAAGCATTGCAACTGTGACTGATAATGTGCAAATTTTAATAAACAAATTATATGCGTGAAATATTAATGATAATAATTAAAAGTCCCGACGGTCCCATCCATAAATTACAGGTGTTTGTATTTAACATGGGGACCCATATCCAAACTGACAAAACAGGTCGTCGCTTTATGGGTGTTATCGCGAGAAAGTGGTTGCAAAATTAAATTCACGCCGTATGTTATGCAATTAAAATGATGTAAAGGATGAATTTGGTAGATTTATGACTCATAATATTATGTAGCTAGGTAATGCTTATAGAAAAACAAATATTCTAACTGACTTTAAAGACGTCATGAAGGATAAAAAAATTGCAGATGATGGTAGTAAAATGAGTTCTATTGTAATTGTCATTGAGACTAATTTAGAAGAACTTACACAGCAATATGAAGACGAACAGCACGCTGGTGAAGCCGGCGACGAGGTAGAACATGAGTCGGAAGTCTGCTGCTATCTCCTCGATGGTACCAGACGCACGCACAAGGATCGGAGGCAGCACGAAGCCCACGGCCACGCCCAACTGTGAGACAGAAACATTTTATTAATTTGATTGCACATCAATGTAAAAAAAGATTTCTTTTAAAAGCAGGAAAACCACAGGAACGTATTTGAAGAAAATTAAAATGTAATTTAGACCTGACGTATGCTCCATATGTATGACTTTTTTATGAAATCGATCCCCTATTACCGAAAATATCGTAACAAACGGAAGAAAATGTGTGTGAGATGTCCCGGGATATTATATTATGATTATAAAACATAGGCAAATTGTAAACCTCCTGGTTTTCAAACCAGTAAAAGGTGTTGTAAGTCCTTTCTTTTTGGCTTTCTCCGGCAACCTAGCAAGATATGAGGAATAAATAATGATCATTAGAGTGCAGATTACAAGAGTGAAGGATAGCGAAATGGACGTTGGAAATATCAGATTCAGTGGACCACACGCGTACACCTACATCCTATTTACGGCTTAATCCGATTACCCTGCGTATTTCTGTACATTCTGCTTTATGGTTCCAACGAGACCATTTACATAAATAATGGAATCAACTTCAGTCAAACCCTCAAGGTTTTTAATGGACTTTATTTAGGAAAAAAAGAAGTGTTTATCATCACGTCTGTACCAGGAGAAGTAACTTACAAACTTTTAGATACCACTTTGCCATGAACAGGAATAATTTATTTACCCGAACCTTAAAGTAATTCTAATTATCATGTCACTTTAATATTTAACTGGGTTAATCTAAAACAATACAATTATAATAATTTGCGAATTATACTCTCAATTATCACAAAGGATTATTGTCTTTTCCTTGTTTGCTCAGTGTTAAACAGTTTTAAGATAATCACAGTTTCCCAAGGTTTTAGCTTTTTATCTTTATTTAATTTGAATTTTATTGAGGTGTTTGAGATACGCGAATTATTTGCAAATATTTTGTCGGAGGTAACAAAGAAGTTTTTAATTTAAGAGTTTTATTAAGAGTAGGTTTATGATAAGCTATAGTATTATGAGCATGTATAAACAAGATGCTCCATATTAATTAAGTTAGTTAATCTTGAAACGTGATAGTTTTGTCATCATCAACATTTTAGTCAGGTATTACCCACTGCTGCCTTCCCTGTGTTCTGGCATTTTTATGAGTATTGCAAGACCCTCATTCTGATTTTGCTGTTAATTGGATAATGTCACCTTAGCGGTCTTTCCAGGCCCCTGCGATCTGTTTTTGGCCACATTTGGACGCTGTCGGTCTGTATGTATAGGTATCCTGCCTAACCACGGGAGTCAGCAAACCTAAGCAAACATAAATTAACGACATTTTTATCAGATGTAGAATATTCTATTTTTCTACAGGCAATTGCAGCTTTTGTTTCACTCAAGTTTGAACTAGTCCAATTCATAGAAAAATTGATAAATTCTAGAATTCAATATTTCAACTGTACCTAAAGCATCATGAAACATTCCCGCGTCACCGGCGTCGCGCCGTATAACATGTAGCCCTCAATAAAACTCCAATTTATTCCGTTCTGTTGTCCGGCTCGCATTACTAACAGCTGTAACACCATTCCTTTTTATTGCACGTGATATACGCGTTGTTTATATTTTCCTGAAATGCACGCAGATAGCATGTGTTGCTATGATACCCACTATCTGTAGATCCTTTTACAGCTACATTATAAAACTTTCATCTGTTCTCAAATTCTTTACAAAAAACCTAAAAATGGAGCTAAGTAGTATGAATCTATTTTTAGTTTTTGTTATCAACAGCACAACCTACATCGTCTTATTAAATATTTATTTTTAACTTTATGACAACTAATTCCTACTTAAAAATTTGGTCATCCTTTTCATTATCTTTCTGAGAATTCTACATCAATATCTCATACATTCAAGCACTGATCTGTAACAAATCTACAACAATATAAATCACTGTTTGCCGTACACTCCTGTGTTAGAGGTTTATTTATACGCTCTCTGAATATAGAACACAAATGCGAAATTGAACTAAGACCTTCTGACCACCAATGAATTACCAATGTCAATAAGCTTACCATACCTACGTATGGTAAGCTTATTGACATTGGTACGATACCTTGATAACACTTTCCTTATCCAAACAAACAAAGCAAATTATAATAACCCATTAAGTACGTACTAAGTAAATCATTTTTATAACTTTTGCATCTGCAGCAAGGTAATTGCATCATGTAGCCTCTTACAAATATAAAGCCGGAACCCCACCGCTGCGCAGGCTGTGCACGGATGCGTGGCTCACCTCTGCTGCGTGGGCTCATTAGTTCGGCGGCGTCGGCCTCCGTTTCCACTGCGGCGCACGGACACGGATGTGTCGCCCACACAGCTCATAGCTATGCGTGGGGTACAGTCACGAGCAAAAATATGTATACATAATAATATGCGAAATTGTTAAACGAAATTAAACATCTAGCAATCAATACATACTGACAGATGACACTTGAAAATAAAATGGTTCAAATATTTTTTTTAATAAAAAAAAATATTTTACTTAAATTTAATAATATTATTTTTATAATATAGACAATAGCGCTTCCGAGTAACAATATAATTTAGCTATTGTGTAGTAACATCTGTTTTTCTTATTTGTATTATAAATACTTAGTTCTTACATAAATTATACTTATCACAACTTAAATGTATGTGTATATATTAGGAACATTAATTGTACCTCTTATTTATAGTAGCTTATTCTTATAATAATTTCTTAACAATATTATGTGTGTACATATTTTTGCTGGAGACTGTACATAGTCGTGGGTCGCCGAGAAATGGCCGACCCACGCAGCTGGGATGCGTGGCACGACCGTGGGCTGAGCTACGTTCCGCCTATTCGAGCTAGCTACGCGTGTATTTATGACGTCAATTGCTGCGTAGCATGTCCGTGCGCTGCAGTGGAAACGCTTTCATACATTTTGTACTAAAGCGAAGCTGAACACACGTGCACAGCCTCTCCGTGCGCCGCTGTGGGTTTCCGGCTTTAAGCCGGAACCCCACCGCTGCGCAGGCTGTGCACGGATGCGTGGCTCACCTCTGCTGCGTGGGCTCATTAGTTCGGCGGCGTCGGCCTCCGTTTCCACTGCGGCGCACGGACACGGATGTGTCGCCCACACAGCTCATAGCTATGCGTGGGGTACAGTCACGAGCAAAAATATGTATACATAATAATATGCAAAATTGTTAAACGAAATTAGTGAGATTTTTTGTCGAATCTCTTCTGCCATCTAGCAATCAATGCATACTGACAGATGACACTTGAAAATAAAATGGTTCAAAGATTTTTTTTAATAAAAAAAAATTTTACTCAAAGTCAATATATTATTTTTATAATATAGACAATAGCTCTTCCAAGTAACAATATAATTTAGCTATTGTGTAGTAACATCTGTTTTACTTATTTGTATTATTAATTACTTAGTTCTTACATAAATTATACTTATCACAACTTAAATGTATGTATATATACTAGGAACATTAATTGTACCTCTTATTTATATTAGCTTATTCTTATAATAATGCTTCAACAATATTATGTGTGTACATATTTTTGCTCGTGACTGTACATAGTCGTGGGTCGCAGAGAAATGGCCGACCCACGCAGCTCGGATGCGTCGCACGGCCGTGGGTTGAGCTACGTTCGTGTGTTTATGACGTCATTTGCTGCGTAGCATGTCCGTGCGCTGCGGTGGAAACGCTCTCATACATTTTGTACTAAAGCGAAGCTGAACACACGTGCACAGCCTCTCCGTGCGCCGCTGTGGGGTTCCGGCTTTATGCTCAAAAAGGATTTAGAATAATTTTCAAAGGAAGAATTTAACCTAAGACTATTTGAACGTCTGACGGAAATATTGTAAGCATATTAACATCAAGACTTTCCTTATTCATTACTAGAACAGACTTCATTCCTATCTTTTATATAATTCTGGTTTCTCAGCAAGAAGAATGCATCATGTAATTTCTTACAGAATCTAAAACTCAAAGAGAATTTAGAATAGTTTTCGAAGGAGAATAAACTGCATTTTATCTAAGCAAAATAACGATTTAAACTACAAAGTCTTTGAACATTACTACGGTAGGATTTTACTGAACATCTCGTGCTGAAGCGAGCGTTTGATAACGTTTCGCTAAACTGTTCCCATAATCCCATATGCGTTCGCTGTGGATGCCATTTCCTTACCCTTGGAACGTTTATTTCTGGGCCTCGTACTTATTCACTGTGGCTTACGAGTATGTGCAGGAATAAATGCGTCTGGATTAGGTTTGTATTATGCTGAGTTACATTGAAATGCATTATAGTTAAATGTGGTTACTAAAGTAAATTAAGTTCTAGAAATAGAATGAAGAGAAATGTCTTTCAGCTGGTTAGTGATGCAAAGTTATTCTGTGCGTAATAACGTAAATGACCAACTAAGGAAAAAACAATTTTCATTGAAACATAACAGTGTGTTGCTCAAATGCATATAATTACGAGGAAACTTATCGAAGACATTTGTTAAGTCCAAACTCCGTTATCATCTTTGAGAATATTAAGCACATCCTTCTTAAAACAGTCTCACTAAGCTGGGAATCATAACCCCAACATATCAACTGGTTACATAATCGTAGGCAAATGGGGCAGCACTGCACTTACATTCAATTCGAGCAATGATACAAAGCGTGTTGGTTGAGACCCCTCGCGCACAAATTGGATGATCGCTTCCGAGCTCTGCAATCACGCGAGCAGTGGAACATTACTGATCACGTGGGCTGGAGATATGTAGGTGAGACTGATGTAGGGATTCAATGACTACTTAGCTGCCACTATAAATCTAACGATGAATGTGGCATAAAGGATGAAAGGTAATGAAAGGTTGTAGAAGTCCTAAACGCAGAATGTTTTCTGGTAAAGCAAGAATTTCAATAGCGACAAATGGAATCTGTTGCACTAAAGCATTCATAGCTTCCCATCGCTAGCACTGATGTGCTTCTGTGGGAAATATGTCTCAATGCTACTAAATGGTCCGTCTTTCTTAGATGCCTGTATCTATACGAATATAATTATAATGGTCCTTACGACACCACAGCTTAACTTTTTTAAACTGGAGTAAAATTATACGCATTTACTAACAAAAGAACATAATATATTTGCTTAAAGTATTCTGCCATAAAACGCACTGAATTTGTACATGTATAATTTCGAATAAAAACGAACACAGTTCACTGGGTTCTTAGTAATTTTAGCCACCTGTTATTTGCAGAATGGCCACTTTAACATATAAAAGAGCCATTTATTTATTTACAGCAATTAACTTTAAAATATCATAACCATGATCCAAAATTAGGAGTTTATTTGAATATTCTACTTCCAAGGTCTAGTTATCATCAAGGGCTTCAAAAGGAAAATCATGAGAAAAGTCGCCGGTTTTGCTAACCTCGTATAAACTTCACTCAATACAATTAGTTTCACGCGGCGCGTGAAGATTATTCCATTACTGCAGATTGCAATATTCGTAGAACAGTGTTTTGATTCGCGTTCAAATCAGAAACATGATTATTTAAATCTAGATGCAGTTATATTTTGGCTTAATCCACTTAAGTACTACTATTTTGAATACCAGTACCTAATTTAAGCAAATCTTTATAAGATAACTGTAGCCTTTAAAACTTGATGTATATTTGACTTGATGTTTTCAATTTCCTGTCTTTTGATTTTGGCTATGTATAAAATTATTCAAAGATTAAAGATAAACGTAACCATTGCAACCTTAAATGCCCAACAGGCTATAATTAAGTTTACTACCGTGTAGGTACTATAAAATATTTTATAGAGGTGCGGATACTGATTGGAAAAACACGTGATAAAACAGCTTCGAAGCATCCCAAAACAAATGTGTCCGCAAAAAGCGGTACTGCTTACACAAATGCAAATACTTTAACAGTGTACCTCGTAAACCGAAACATTTTACTGTTAGGTTGCCATCTTTATAACCCAATATAAATTACGCGGAGGTTCCTTTAATTCGCGTCGAGAGTGCGCGATAAAATTAAAGAGGCGACTCCTTGGAGCTTGTGAAATATTCCTCTCTTATCAACCTGGAGACAGGCTAGATGGAAATTGGACAAAAAGTGAAAGGTAGGCTCTCATTAAGTTGGTACCTTAATGGTTGGTACTGAAGATCATCATTCAAGGACTTAGTATTTTATGAAGTTTTTGTATTGTGAACTGTTTGCGACGGTTTAACTAAGTAACTGGAACCTACTTGAGCACCAACTATACAAATAACATGTTTTCCATTAAAC
The DNA here is from genome assembly GCA_905146925.1 of Autographa gamma. Taxonomy (NCBI): domain Eukaryota; kingdom Metazoa; phylum Arthropoda; class Insecta; order Lepidoptera; family Noctuidae; genus Autographa; species Autographa gamma. The sequence goes on from LR989850.1 coordinate 1,073,327, forward strand.
ATTAAAGTGCATAAAAACTTTTTAACAAAAAAATAAAACCGCCGAAAACACTGAAAAGCAAAAAATAAGAAACCTTTTTTTATTTAATCTTAATAACTAAGTTCTTAAACGAATGTGAGTATACCTAAGTAATTTCGAGTCGGCGCCAAACAGACAAATTAATTAATTACAATATACATATAGGTACTTAATTTTTTTTGAAATTTTAATGTTCGTCGCTGGAGATTTCATTGCATTGTTAAGTTGATTCGAACTCAAACTCCTGTTCAAACTCACACTCAAAACTTTTATTTGCTTTCCACAATGGTATTAGTAAGTGGGAAGTAAAGAATATATTATTATAGTACATCGTGTTTTTGATTTGGTTGTTTCTTTAAATTTAAGGCAATTTTGTGATATTTGTTCATTGATAGTTTGGCGCCGCCTCAAAATTATTTAGGTATACTCACATTCGTTTAAGAACTTAGTTATTAAGATTAAATAAAAAAAGGTTTCTTATTTTTTGCTTTTCAGTGTTTTCGGCGGTTTTATTTTTTTGTTAAAAAGTTTTTATTTTATATTTTTTTTGTGGCTATAATATACTAATTGCTACATGCTGAATTTTTTATTATTTTTAAAATAGCTAACTACCTTATATTAGTATTCAAATAGGTGAGTGAACAATAAACCACCCCTATTTTCCCACCCTTCGGTTAGATTGTATGGGAACAGCTTCTAGGTATCTAATAAAAAAAGAATTATCAAAATCGGACTATTCTGTAATAAGTTACGCGTTGTCATATATTACAATCAGTTAGTGAACAATCAATATATCCCTGTTTTTCTACCCTTAGGATTGGAATATTTATTCCAAATTTATATGGAACCAACTTCTAAGTATAGCCTACTGAATAAAAAAAGAATTATCAAAATCGAACTATGCTGTAAAAAGTTACGCGTGGTAATGCATTACGATCAGTGCGTGAACAATCAATTAACCCCTGTTTTCCCACCCTTAGGGTAGGAATTCTTATTCAAAATTTATATGGGACCAACTTTGGAGTATACCCTTTCCAATAGAAAAAGAATTATCAAAATCGGACAATACAGTAAAAAGTTCTGCGTGATCATACATAAAAAAAAAAAATATATACGCGTCGAATTGAGAACCTCCTCTGTTTTCGTCGGTTAAAAATTCAAAGAAACCAACTTGTTTCGTTTTCATTTACCTGATCATAAAGTATTCTGTCTTATTACATTCGCCGCTATACCAGTTTCTTGGTTATTCACCGACGGAAATAATTTTCAATTTCGCTTGTGGCAAATTATGCAAAGATTTTCCCATAAAAATCTTCTCAAACTTATAACGAATTTCGTCAAAGATTTCGTTAAAACTTCGTAATTGAAACAATGTCGTTTACATTTTGAATTAAGTTGTTTGAAATTCGTTCAAGGATTAGATAATTCTTTCGTCCAGTTAATATAGAGAAAGAGTTTGACTGTCCATTCAGATTTACAGAGGTAGAACAAAATCTTGTAACGCGTTAGTACCTCGTCTAAAATCTTTTGTTTCGTGCCTGTTTTAGTAACGATATAATTTAAATATAATCATATAAGACTACATCGGATCTAATATTGAAGAGTCCAGAGTCCAACATTCGATTTAAAAATATTTATAACCTAGGTACAGTCGCCATCAGATATATCGTAGCGGACAAGGTGACCAAATACTTCTGAACAATTTAAAATGTCAATAAGTTCTATTCGCTACAAGTTACCATTAATATCTGAACATTTATTACATCGTTAATATCTGAGCAGATGCTTGTCAATAATTTCGATACAAACTACAAACCAAAAAATCTAAACACTCACAACGTGTTTGTGAAAACGTTGTTGGTTCTATGCAGAAACGGTTACAAGACGTATTGAGTGCAGAAGGAGATTACACAAAATACTTATATTTATTTTTGATTCCTCCTTTATATCACGCAATAACGAACTAGGTGAGCTCAGCGTTTGACTGACTGACTTGACGTTTTGAGTGTTCAGATATTTTTGGTTTGTAGTTTGTATAGAAATTATTGACAAGCATCTGCTCAGATATTAACGAGGTAATAAATGTTCAGATATTAATGGTAACTTGTAGCGAATAGAACTTATTGACATTTTAAATTGTTCAGAAGTTTTTGGTCACCTTGTCCGCTACGATATATCTGATGGCGACTGTACATACATTTGCATAAGTTTGGAATTAATTTAATAGTTTTAAATACTTCTTTTTAAAAGCACATAGCCACGGAGAACACTGTTTCTTGCTGTTTCCTCAAATCTTGACCGGAAATAACTACCTCTATAGATGTAATATCATTATAAATATAACACTCTTTAAGCTTGATTAACCAGGGCCACTTCGCTCCCTTTGTTAGGGCAAGGTCCTTCATTAAAAAGTCCATTATCGGCTGATTAGCCGCCGATATCGAAGCTCTTAACCCGAGCTAAGTGGCTTGTTGGCTCAAGGGCTTGTATTGGATACAATTAAAATCTTAAGTGATCTAGGGATGAAGTATGATCCATATAGCTGTACCCAATTGTCCTAGTTTTAGAGTTCTAGTTGAAAATATTCAGTGTTTCGGAAGCGGTCTCAGTTTTGTAAGTCTAACTTTTTGCAAGCGAAAAATGGGAAAAGTTAATCCAGGAAATTGGAGAACTTGGAAATATCAGGCACCTGCCTACTGGATTATGTTGATAAAACACATTTTCGTACTTAAGGGGACTTAGTTTATAATTTGTAAACCTATCATAAAATGAGGTATACAATTTAATTAGAAATTTTAATGAAGTAGTGCATTAACTTGGAATTCTTATCATTCTGGAAGATAAAACTCTGCACAACAGGGCTATTCACATTGGCTTTTATGTAGCGATTAGTGCCGCTACGTCGATGATTAAAACTCCAAATTACCGCGAGTTCAATGCTCATACAGCTATTAATCGTCGTGCCAATAGGAGTATTAATCACCTTTTCAGCTGATTGGTAATGCATACACGCGGATGATTAAATTATGAGTCCATGAAACGACACAACACGATAACTACATATTAAAAAATTCCGATTAATGTAAAACTTCCAGAATGGGCTGTTATTTAACAATTCCATATTTACACTGAATATAAAAGTTCATTTTAAAAATTTAATATTCCTATTTTAAGCCCCAGATATCATCGCAAATGATTTATATAACAGCTAGATACCTCCTGTAATTACTTGTGAAAAAAGGCTTTCTTACAAAGCTGACTTCTTTAGTTGTGTGATACAGAGCCACAACAACCTAAGATTCTTTGCCATTATTAAGCCTACACACTTGTATGTATCATGTAACGTAATTTAGATCTTCGCACATCGTGGATTTTTATGGCCCAAATATCATTCGCAGACTTTCCGATACCAAAGAATAGCTCATATTCCCGAACACATAAAGTTCATTGGAGTGTATACATTTGCCTATTTAAATTCAGTCGAGAATGAGGATATTTCAGTAGCTTAGTTTATATCCGAATTCGCCCTATTTCGGCCCGCGAAATAAGTAGTAAAAGGTTCTTGATTTAACTGGCCGTGAGTGCCCCTGACTGAGGTTTGAGAGAAGTGGCTCATAAACTGGGATAACTTAGTATAGCTTATGAGTACGATGGCTTTCATAGAGGACGTGTTATTTTTTTAATTCTACAATACATTTTGTTTGTTTTCGAGGAAGTTTGGGAGATAAATGGATAGGATGTCAGTGTCTTTCACTTGAGAAGAAAAAGACTTACATTTTAATAGATCTTAAAATGTTTATATGGATGTGGAATTGTATGGACTGTACATGTCAAGTCGCACTGCAGGTGCTTTACTTATGTAGTAGACGAGTGTCCTCCAGCTTGATATAACAGACATGTTCTTCCGGCGACATAGCCGGAAGAACATGTCTGCATACACGCTAGGCAACTAACAAGTGTGATAGAAGAATAATAACTTTACCCGTCTTTACTCGTCTTCTAGTAGCTCTTTTAAGAAGATAGGGTTTGCGATCTTTCTATCAATTATACTATTCAGGACCAACATACCTGATTGCCAAACACCCCAACGCTGCAGGCAGAAGACACCTGATCAGCTCCGAACCACACGGCAGCGAGGCGAGGCGGCACGTTCAGGATGAAGACCTGGGAGATAGCCACCACCGTCTGCCCCATGAAGCCCAGCCAGAACATGTCCTGGGGCACGGAGAACACCTTCAGCCATGCCCCCAGACACGTGCCGAATGACCCGATGATAGTCGTCACGCGGAGATTCTGAAAATAAACGAGTTACGGTTAAAAAGAGAAAGAGCTGATCGATAGAAAAAAAAACGTAAAAATCAAACGTTTAACGAACAAAGGTCTAAAACGAAGTGAAAAACATAGTTTGTTATTCATTAAAAACTGAGCTGAGTACCGACGCAAAATAAATACCTGTACTGCCATTCATGGACAGATTTTTATTTTTTCGTAAATTAACTTTTTATTGATTGAATGTATGAAATGTGCATAATTCCTGTTAGACTATTTAGCAATGTAATATTAAAGTTACGGGTAGTAAACTATTACGGGTTTTCTCGTTTTCTCATTACAAAAACGAGGAAAATCTAAGATCCCGACGCAAGTAGCTTACCTTATAACAAAAGTATATCTACAGAATGCAGCTTTATTTTCCTTAAACATTAGTAAGGCTTATGGTATCGCAGAAAATTAAACTGTAAACAACATTAACTACGCGACATTGGCCATTGCTTATAATAAAATTTCTTTGGGAAACATTTTAATTTGTATTATGTTAAGAACGATATCTATGTCCAAACTCCAAAACAATATTATACTGCGCTAAATAAGGACATAAATACATTTGGTTAATGGAAAATAACTCAGTTATAGACCAATATTGTTTCAAGTTGAATTGTAAACAATTTGATATCAATATATTTGGATTAGTTACATTAGGATTAGAAGTCAATGTTAAAGTACAGTGGAATATTTTGAAGTTATCGATTATTAATTTTAATAATATACGAGTACCTATATCGTACTAGGCAGAAATATCGTCATAACATTTATGGTAAGGGTCTATTAGGTACTTTTTGTTTGCCACATACACTCCTGGCACATTGTTATGAGGATACTCCCTATATTTTATAGGGACTACTTTTCGGCTTATAACCAGATAAACGGCGAAACTTATTTAATCGTCCAAATCGCTGGCGTTGACGTGGGGATAAAGGGCAAGGAGAAAAGTGAGATAGTGTCGTTTACATAAAAGGGACCTTTTGGGGACAATGAGGTGTCACACGCTAAGCTTGCGATGCGGAACCTCGTTAACTTAAATTATAAGGCAGAGTTAAATTGTGGATTCTAGTATGAAAAAGTGCAAAACGTACCAGAAATTAGTTTTAAATGAGTAGTTTTAGAGGATTAATCATAGTCAACTTAATAACTTATATACCAAAGCGCTGGACCGATGTAGTTTTCGTAGATTCAAATTATGATATTTTTTATTTAACATCATTTGAGAAGAAGACAGCTAAATAAGATTAAGTCTGAGACGACTTCCCATGTTTTGCGGTATGTTATATTTTTTAAGTATATTTTTAATTTAAATAATCAGACACCGACAAAATACCTCCTTGTATGAACTATTAAAAAGAAATATTTCTTACTATTAAAAACAATGACTGCACATCAAAATTCAACTCAGTCTTCGTAACAACTAGCGTTTTCGCGATGACCATAAAAGGATGTGTCGCGTAATAAAATTAACCGGTTGTTTGACATAGTTATACAACAACAGTTTATTTACATATGAGTATATGAGTAGCCGGATTGGAGCAGTTGCGCGATTTTTGGTAACAGAAGGCCGAACTTATATTGTTGGACATTTAACACTTTGTTACACGGCATGTTTCTGACTGCTTGGTAATGGAATGCCCAAATTTTATCTATTAGTTTGATGATACTGGATTGAATAGATGCTTTGAATGCAATTACGGTGCAGGGGAAATTGACCAAAGTGAGACAATGGTTCACAATAAGACTGAATAGATTTCGTACATAATTTGATACTTACACCGGAGTTGTTGAGACGAACCTAATAATATATCTATTAAGTAGACTAAGTTGTGTACAAAAACAATTATAACATTTAGATCAATCCTAATACCTCATGATTTGTAGGAAGCGCAGTGTTTACGAATGTGATAATCTACATAATAATAAGTCAACATACTCTCAAGGTTGTCGTAATCTCCAAATCTCGGGTTAGTTAATTTATTAAAGCATTAAACTGGATTAGATATATGATACTAAAAGATTATTACATAATGCTATCCTTATTTGCAGCTTAAATGTTCTTTTGTATGGTATTTTTACGTCATACTGTTTTATAACACATCGTAGTATTGAACTTAAGATTAACTTACATAAAAACTTCTTAGTCTGTGTTTTTTCAAATCGGTTGTTTAGAGTAGGTAAAACTGACGGGCCTGTTGATGTAGTGGTTAGAGACCTTGACTGCCATACCGGAGGTTGTGGGTTTGATTCCCACCCAGGACAAATGTTTGTGTGATGAGCACGATGATTTGTTCGGTGTCTGGGTGTAATTTATCCAAAATATGTATGTATTTAGAAATTTATAAGTATGTTTATCAGTTGTCTGGTTACCATAACACAATCTTTGCTTAGCTTGGGACCAGATAACCGTGTGTGAGATGTACCGGAAAATTATTATAAAAAAAAACGAAATATACCGAATTGAAATATGTTAAACTAGTATTAATATTAGTCATTTGGAATATCCTAATGATGTTATTTATGTAGGAATTAGGATTGTTTTGTATATATTGCATAACAGAAACATAAATAATGCATAATGTGGTGAGTGATAGATCACCGGCGACTCGGGGTGAGACGGGGTGTTGACTGATAACCTGTGTCAGCGGGTCTGTTATTGTTACGATAACATTAAAATTTGACCTAGGGTCATGTGTCGAAGAAAACACTAGGTTATTGTTTTCTATAAGACTTGTTTTATTGTAATTGGTTCAGGACTTATTACTAGGTACTATATAATAATGCACAAGATAATCTCTATTACAGTCAGTAAAACAAGGGCTTAGTTTTAGTTTACAATCCGCAACGCACATCGCTGCAGTGGGGATCAATACTCATTCGATCAGGACAAAAGCGTTATTCAAATAGCACTCAATACCAGTACCACGAACATGTCCATATCCATTTTATTTACAGCACAGCGGCAGTTCTATTCAAACCAAATTCAATAACCATTGCATGTCGCGAGCCGCAGCTCTCCACAAGGTTTTAATTAAAACAGCGTTGGAAACGCTAAACTCGTGTGTCGGGGCTTGAAGGCAAAAACTCGGAAAGATGGAATTCCTTGTGAACATGTTCCAAACATTACATGCGTTTAATTAAACTCCAGCGATTTTAAGATGGATCGCTTTGAAGCTTAAAACATATCTTACAAAATTACTAGTCATTTCTCAAAAAGTTGTGTCTCTTTCCACAAAAAGGCATAATTTATTTACAAAGTTGGACATCACCAAAACAATGCTAATTTTCACGTTTTCTTTATAAGGGAATGTGTCATTCAGCAGAGCCGCCAACATCAATAAAAAAAAAATACATCTCTTAGTTTAATCAATTTTTGTTACAGTTAACATTAGTTATTAAAGTTACCTAACCTAAACATATTTAGTTTTTACTTTACCTTGTTCAGATTATGATCGATCAATTAAATTTACCCGCACAAAACGTCACTAGGCCAAAATTGAACGATGGACTATGCTTATGTCATGTACTGTAACAATTACATATAAACATACATTATATGTCAGAGGTAAATTACACGGCCGTGTCTAATGATTACAGGGAAAAGGGAGTTAACTGCTTAGGCGATAACAAAGGCACATATATCAGGCTTTGCTTAATTGACAGTATGCGTAATAGATACCTACATTGTTGAAACTTGATACAACAGATTAATTACTAGTAAATACAAAATAGTAAAGTTTAAGGTTATTTATTTATCAGTACAGATTTTCAGCCAGTAAAAAAAAAACATTTGCGTATGTCTAGACGGATTATCTACAAACGTAGACTTATTTTTATTCACTGAATTTTGTTTCCGTGAGTTTTCGTACATTTCTTTGATATCTGGCAAAATAATTTAAGAAGGTAGTAAAAAGCTTCTTCAAATAATTAACTTGTATTGAACGCATAAACAAATCATGTTTTATGTATTAAACTGTGATTAAGTGTTATTCGCAAAGTAGCACGTTCTCTTTATCAATCAATCTCAAGCCATGTGTCATTTCGGTAAGGCCTGCTACGTAATAAATCGATGTGATTAGGGAAAATGTACTGAAATCACGTATTTCCTGAAATAGTCCGGCCAGGGTGATTGAAAACGTGTATTTACTTAACTCTACAAAGTGTCAAAGTACACATAAGGACCTCCTCTCTTTGACGACCTCCGTGGTCGAATGGCGTACGCACCGGCTTTCAAGGTGTCGCTAGCTGGTCCCGGGTTCGATCCCCGGACGGGTCAATGTAGAAACTCACTTGTCTCGGTTGTGGTACCTTCGCTGTTTCTGAATTCCATAACACAAATGCTTAATAGCTACTTAATTTGGGTTCAGCGCAATGTATGTGACGTTGTCCGCATTTATGTAAAAAAAAAACTTAAGAAAAAGAACTTCATTCTGCCAAATACAGACTTTACCAGTCACTGACGATTACTTTCATACACTTACTTATGCAAATCTTAGTACGTGCAAATGTGTGATAATTTACTTAGAATCTCGAAACCACCAAAAATGTTTCATATCTTTCGCAAACATTCAAGAATCTTCATCAAGGGACTTATGCTTATGGTTCCATAAAAATCTCTAATCATACTACAAGCTAGAGAGACAAGCTGGGAACATAACATCAGTAAGTCGAAGCAAATCGTCTCTTGTAATAAGTTGTCTCTACATTATTAAAATAATACAACTTCTGGTCTTTGACCCCAGAATTAATTTAATTTACGTACGAAATTGAACTGACAGCACAGAATTTTCATCTTGTAATATAATTTATTTTAGGAGTAATTGAGACTGTGAGTTCTAAGCTCCGTAGCATTTATATTAATAATGGCATTGCGATGCTAATTTTACTTTCATAGATATTATTATACTCGTAGATGTTAACACAGGTCCTAAATTAACAAACTAAAGACAAGTTGGACAGAGTTACGAACCACTAGACATACCTACTGTTGGTTTCATAAAGTAAATATTAATTCAAAACTAGTTTCGAATTAAACTCCGCTAAATAAGCTAAATAAGATTCCGCAACTCATATGTTTCCAAAAATAATTTAAATCACTGTAACAGACAGTTAATTGTGTTCACCACAAATACGTATAGACTATTATGAAAAATGCTTGCATCAGTGAAACAATGTATTGGTGGAATTTCATAAAATCGTGGCTATCTAAAGAATTCGAACGATGCCATTGAGCAGCGAGCTTTTTATAGGCAAAGCTGACATTTCTCGGGGGCCTCGATTCAACTATTTTAAATGCATGTCAGTGGTCGGTCAGTTTACTTGTTATGCCTAATTTTCGAATTCAGATAAGCCTATAGTAAAATCTCATTGAACTCTCGAAGAGAATGATCGTAATGACAGTTAGCAGAATTCCAATTATCGTAAACAGTACCTAGAAGCAGGTCATTCGTTCAATTCAAGCTACTCTTAAATAGCAGAATGGATGCCCTGTTGTTATTTCGCCAAAAATATTTATTTATGAGATGTTTTTGGTCAGCATATATTATAACTATACCTATTCAAATATATAGTCCAGCCACATGTAACATTGTATGTCGGAAGTGGCAGTCATAACGTCATGGCTGTGAAGGATTTATTGAATATTGAATTCTATCTTTTATCTATGGATATCATTGTTCTATTTGCATTGAAACTAGATTTTTCGGGATTTATCGCACCAAAAAATATTGGTTATTTCGGTATTGTTCATAGAAAACAACCATGAAAACAAAGTCATATACTGAAGTGGACATGACGTTAAACCACCAGTACAACGAAAAAACTGGAACATTTATTACTTAGAGTATACATATGAAACTGTAGAGTGAGCCTATCAGAGTTTAAACCGTAAGCACTAGTGTGAACAAGTGTTGTCGTGAATAAAATTATGTATGAAGATGGATCTTGCCGTTTTAAAAAAGCTATCTAAAACACTAATAGTATCCTAACAATTTCAAAACCATCGATATTTTCGCATATAAGTTTCTCGTTGCGCGAAAATTAACTTAAATGAAAAACGAAATGTTCAGACTAAAAACTGCTCTCGGTTGGCTCAAGGGGAAACTACCGATAGTAGCAGTCTATGTATATAGTACGTCAATGATTTATTATTTGTCAATATCTAAATCTGTCAAAGAAAGAATAAATCTAATTCCGATGCCATTCTATTTGATACAGCAGCAACATTTAAAGCCCCATAAGTATTTTCTTCCTTGAAATTGTTTCTTAGAAATTAATAACTACTTCTTACCGCTTTTCTACGTGATAAAGATTGCTCGGATTTTCTTTCAAAATACTAACTACAATCTTTAAGCGTCAGATAATCTTAGAAAACTACAATTCGTCGCAATATCTTTATGAGTTTAATCGCTAGGAATTTCCAGCAGTTACCAAAGTTTATAGTTACTTTTTATTTAGATAAGTCATTTGTGATTTTAGCTGTCTGGGAAGTTATGTACTCAGGCGTAATCTTTCGGCATAGTGATTCGAATAAAAGGGGGGATGGAAACAAGTTTAATCTTGCACTAGTTTTTTAAGAACTCTGAACTGTTTCTGAGTCCACGTAAACTCATCTTTATCAGCTTCGTTTTCAGGACTAAAGATATATAAGGCCTACTTCTGTAACTATGATTCTACTGTCTAGTGATGTTTAATAAGTATATTCCATCTTTATTCACCTGGGTGATACACACCCTTTATGAAATACGTACTGCCCTATGTATTACCTACTGTACACCTTATGTAATCCATACTGCAGCACCAGTTTTTACGTTTTTCGATATGGATTATGGATTTCGTCTTTGCTCCTAATAACCATAAAATCTTCGGAAATGGCACCTAGGTACAATCAAGAGCAAAACTATGTATACACATCGCGAAATTGTAAACATAGTTAGCGGAATTTTTGCATTGAAACTATTTTTAGTTTAGAAGTATATATTTGTACATTATTAAGGAATTGTTTGAAGACGACCTAATACGGGTCTCGGGTCGTCTCTGGATGAGGCTGGCACAGGACCGTATATTATGGCACGAAAAAGGGGAGGCCTATGCCCAGCAGTGGGAGGAAAAAGGCTGTGGATGATGATGATGATGATGATGAAGGAATTGTTTTCAATAATTCCTTCATAGCACGTTTTACAATATCAAGCTGGAATTGAAGTCAAGATTAACTAAAAATTGGCGAGTGTATACATATTTTTGCTCGTGACTATACTCACGCGGGTGGAAACCGCGGGGCACAGCAACAATTGTTGATTAAGATAACATTAGGCATGATGATATACATACGAGACAAAGACTAAGGCCACAAGACCCGGAAGTTTAATAAAGGTTCTAATTTGAAGTGAGCTTGTGTTTGTGTGTAACTCCCTCAAGTTTGCACAACTCAAGAGTCTGTTGAATGAAGTTTCTTATGTGGCTTAGTAGAAACCAAGCCTCACTCGGGCTGTATCGGCAATTCATAAACAGCGGATTAACCAGATATTTTGTCATAGACTTTAGTGTCAATTTTGGTCTATTTTGTCCGTAAAAAGCTTGATGGAGAGGATCACTTAGATACGAAAAGAGTAAGTCTAAAGAAACATTCTGTATTTATTCCGATTTGAATTTAAGTTTAAGTTGCTTTTGGATTGTATTGAAATTCTAGGAATGTCTCTTACATTCCTAACACGACGAAAGCTCATTCATACATCTCCCGACATCTTAGAATTTATTTCAAGACACAATTGAGATACTTAAATAATTCAACAAAACATATTACAACATTTAAATTCCTTGCACCAGGGGCGCATAAAATAGCAGAGCGATAAGAGCTATAAGTTTAAACGTGGACAAAGCGTTAATACCGGCAGCGGGCGAAGGTACCAGGAGGGTAGAAAGAGGTGGAGTATCTTAGATTAAAGTAGTGTCGGGTCACGGGAGCGACGTGTCGGAGTTAATAGCGCGGGACAATTGCCGAGATCGAATCCAATCGGAATGCATTAGAACGGATTAAAAACCTGGAGTTGTTCAGGGAACGTGATGTAGGAAAGAAGCTTTACACTTGAGATTTATTGTTCCTTTGAGTTTTCAGCTATAAGATAATAACAACATGATACTATCTAAGGAACTGTAGCTCTTTTCCAATAAAAAATAAAAATCTTTGTATCAAAAGCTATGCGGATCTTGTTACAGAACCTCTTTTGCTCTTATTTCGCGATGATTATTTATATATCTGTCTAATGCTTTGTTTCGTTTGGTACAAACTATTCACTATTCTATAAAAACTCAAGGTCATTAGTTAGGTTAGGACACACCCAAATCGTTTTTCATTACATTATCTTTACATTAGATAATTATCTATAATGTATCTCTACTCATCGACTTTGGGTCATTACCTAAAATCATTTGTATTTTGCAATAATTGCATTAGCATTACACTAATATAACTCCATACAAATTCCATCGTGATGAAAATTAAATTTGTCAGAAAACGAAACTACGGAAAAACTTGTGCGAAGACAGAAAAAAGAAACACAAAACCACTTAACGACGCTGCTGGTAACATGGTAAAAGACGATAAAAACAACATAAACATTTGTCACGATGTCAGTTAGTTTGTAAATATGTTGTTTGCAAACAATGTTCAGTCACACAACTATAGCTTAATGTAAAGTCACGAGCATAAATATGTATACACACAAGGAATGTATTTAAAATAATTCCTTAATTTTGTACATACTAGCTGTGCCCCGCGGTTTCACCCGCGTGAATGACAATTCATATACTATCTTTAACATTGTTGTAAAGTTGCATTAAAATCCATTTAGTAGTTTTTAAGTGAAAGAGTAACAAACAACATACCCTAACAAACTTTCACATTTGTATAAGGCTTTTTCTTTTAGAATTACCAAAAAATAAAATAGCTAAATTAGTTTTACAATTTCGCTATAAACTTTTGGTCGTGACTGTACGACCACGTGAATTGTATACCCTGTATACTAGAAGTACCTACTATTGATAAGAAAGAAATATTAAGTGCTGCACATAGATAGTAAGATTGTATTGCAGGACTACATAGAAGACAACTCATTAACGAACCAAAACAATAATAAGTATAAGTAATAATGAATATGAGTGGTTTTCAGTGAAATAGAAAATCAAGATGAGAAGCCCTAAAGGTATTTATGCACGGTTGCGCTAATCCCCGTTCTATAATACTACTCTAAACATACAGCGCGATAGTTTAAAAGAGAATCAAGATATTCGCATTTCAGTACTTTTAAATTAGTTTACTATTCTGATCTGCTCGTGCGATTATCATTGAAGATAATTTACTTTTCTCCAAAACATTTTTGAGAACCATTTTCGATCAGGATGATTACAAATGGTCTGTGCAATAATGTATGTGTAAATAGGATGATATAATATCCGTTTCATATCATTATAAGTCAACATAACTCTCTATGCGACGCTGAAACTTTCTCATCCATATTTCCCTTATCATAACTTGACAATCTGCGGCAAAGTTCCTGAAAGGGTGACCCAATATGACCTCATCTACATAATAATACGGACTTTAGTATTTGTATGACTTTTGGAACCCAAAAGAGGAAAAAAGTTCCGCCCAAATGACGGAAAGTAAAAGTTTATATGAGTAAATAGTGTTTGATGATTTATTTGTTGGATATAATATTATTTAAATAGATTATGGATCTAAATAATAAACATAGGTATTTTATAATAATCTGCTGCCTGACCTTACGGGCTTATTATCTCCAGCTACAAAAGGCTAGTAGTATAAAACTTCAGATGACTATAAAATCTTTTTAATGGCCAAAACAGCGACGATAAAAATAAACTTAAGAATGAATTCATGAGGTATAAAATACAGCTATTCATAATTGCCATCATATCATTATTATGATCATAAATAAATACCGAAATGTTCACCATAACAATACCATATATCAGTATTTTCCACTTCACCATATCCAACCTCTTTTGTCCTTTAAATGCCTTTAACGGTCAAGGAAAGTCTTTCAAAGAAAAAAGCTTTGCTGTCAGCACACACGAGTTGCATTTCCTCTTCACACAAAGCGACGGAGGATTTCCGCTGAAGTGAGCGTGGAGGAAGCCTCCCAGGCCTACACGAACCATTCAGCGACGTTTAATGCATAAATAACCAGGCGAAAGCGTGAATCCGATCGATTTCATACGAAATTCAACTGTATCGGGTGTCTGCTTCTTTTCAACGTTTGGTTGTAAATTATAAGCAAGGTTGTGTGGAACCTGGAGAGTTCTCAACATTTTATACTTAAGTAAAAGCTCAGATTCTTTGTTTTTGCTCAATTGCTCTGTAAAATATAGCAAATGGCGATGTTATATTGTGCTAATAACTAAATACTGAAGAATTCTTAGAACTTTATTAACCAACTCCTTGTAGTTAGCAGCATAAAATGCTTTGAAAGAAAGTTGAAAAAAAATACGGCTTCGTTTAATTAAATGAATAATTTGAAACATTGAAATGCAAAAACTTTGAACCCTTTTGTAGAACAGTCGACATTCATTGCTTACGAATTCTAAATGAAAGATTTTTTATATTATATAGGTATGAGAAATATTTTGTTTTTCTTTAGTAAGCTTTTTTTACTTTAGTTACCAATCTTGATAAAGAGAAATGACGTACCATAATTATTTACTTTAATATTTCCTTCGTAGGAATATGCGTTTTCTGTCTCATATAAATAAAACACATCTCGCTGTTGGCATATATGGTAAACATTTTCCTACAAAGCGTTAGATATTCATTCAATGGCAGCTTACTGCAGCTTTTACGAGCGCTATTCAGCTTAGTTTGCAACCAAAACACCACTGCGAGCTACAGATTACTACGACGAATGTGCATAGAACCAGCCTTTCATCATTTTAATGCTGGAAAATATAAAGGAAATATAAAACTGTTTTCCTAATAATCTGTTATATCTAATGATTTTGCAGACATAGGCATACGTACCTACCATGCTAAATTACAAGTAAGATATAAAAGGTTCTGACAGCTTTTCTGATATACAAACTGCTTGTCAAAATCCGGTTATTTGACAAGGTTTCCTAAGGTTGGATACAGCTGTACTACGTCAGGAGCTGTAGAAAACGTAATCTAAAAGAAAACGAGAAATCTCATATGACCTTGGGAGATTCCTCACATTTTCCTCAGAGAAAGGCATTGATATATGACACCCAACTGTATTATATTCGGGTATACAAAAGGGTTTTCTTATTTGTAGAATCACAACCGAGTATCTCTCCCATTTTTTGACTACATAAAGTTTATTTTATCATTGACATTACATGGATGAAATGGGATTAATCGAGTCCATCAGAATAAATCTGACAAATTGCGCTGTCAGACGATAGAGCGGAGAAAGAATATTGATGGCGAAATTGTGGAACAAATTGACAAGCCTGGAAGACACGGACTAAACCTGTTTGATGACATTGATGGAAGTTATCGATGAATAAAACATAATTGACCACATTTACATAACCATCAGGACGAAAAACTAGTTTAAGAAATAAATACTGCCTAAATTAAGAAGTGATACTATTATTATACTGAGACAACTCATAGTTTTTTTTAACATAGCTTAGCTAGGCCTGTTTAGCAAAAAACATCTTACCTGTTGTTTTATATTATAACTTAAAAATGTATCTAAAGATATGTTCACACCTTGACTAAGTTACGAGCAAAAGAATCAAAAGACCATAAGAACAATTAACACATACACGGCTAACTAACAAATCACTTGCCGAACCTCATCTCACAATCTCACCACTTGACATCTCCACAATATCGATAGTCTTTCCGCATTATCAATATTTATAGAACGGAGAAATGGCGGCAATCACAAGCAATATATTCCTATCCCCACTCCTCCAGATAGATTTCCCGCAGGAGAATAAAGACATTCCAAATGTGAACGACAAAACTGATGCAAAAGGAATTTATTGCATTCTGAAAGAATTCTTACATTATGAAAAGTATTTTATTTTTACTAAAAGAAAAAGATTTGTGTTAGTTTCGCGAACTCTCACAGCATGTGAGGAGTTAAAAGGCCATGGCTGCGTAATCAAGAAGTTTGTTTCTCGATGTTGGGTTAGGCTGCATTAACTAAGTGGTAGTCAGATTATTACGAAAGTTTACGTAAAATATAACGTTTTGGTTAGGGCTCATAAAATAGGTAAGTACCTATCTTTTTAACACAAATTTAGCTTAAAATACATTGTGACCATTTTGTATTGAGGATGTCATTGCCGGAAGAAAACCCGCGATATGGGAACACAAAGAAAGCTCCAGGTTAAGGAATATTGGTTGTATATTAAATTTATAAGTACATCTAAAAACTATCGAAAAGTAAATAAATCACACAAAAGTCTCAAGTAAAACGCAGTTTAAGTTCGTTTGTTTGAGTTTACAAGTTCATTACTTTCTCTCAGCACCTAATTTAACAGTGAACATTAAACTGTCACATATTTTAGCGTGAACAAATGCACGACCGATCTAACTAGTTGAATTTAACAATAATCACATCCGAAACCGAATAATATAAGATACATCCGTAGATCCGTATTCGCAAGACGCGTACGCAACGAAACACATTAAACTGCGAAAAGTTGGGATTGTTGTCTTTAAGTTGTGTACGTGTTTCCAGAACTGTATGTTAGTATAAAGGCAGTTTAATCGCTATTAAACTGTCAACTTAATGTATTTACTTAATCCGTACTACTTACATTTAGTTCCGTATCTAGTATTGCACACTCCAGTTTTCAGTTAAGTTCAAAAGTTAATGTACGAGTACACTATACCACTTAGCAATGTTGTGTTTAGTAGGAAAACGTACCCGTTGTTTCCCTAAAAAATACACCTCGAAAACGGAATCTCTTTAGACCTATACCCTATTATTTATAAAGAAGTACATGCCTATATTGTGTTCACTATTTACTACCAAAATTCAATGCTACAAAGATATCCATTACTTACGCATAACGATGTCACCCCGCGCGTGTAAATCTCACAGCCTGTGCGTCTGACAGGTGCGTCTTTAAGACCGACACGCATTAAAACCTCTTTCAAACAGAACTGAGGCAAAACATCTGCACGAGAGGATATCATTTTAATTACATACGACTTGGGAGTTCGGAAGCCACCCCTCCCTAATGAGCAAAGGGATTTATGGGTGGAACTAGGGACCTATTACGTAAACGATTCGTAAATTTAATTCAGTAGTGAGAGAATTACGGGAGATACCTTTGTTTGTTTGTTAATGAGTACTTGATAGCGTAATGTATAATGATAGAAGAAAGAAAATATTTTTTTAAGTAATATTTTTGTATGCGATCATATTTTTAATGTTACAGAAATGAAATTGGGATACATGAGTTGGAAATCTCGCCCGCCCGCTGTTGAAGCTTGCTAACAATTAAATAATATTACCTGTTTCAAAACCAATTAGTCTGTAAAGTCATGAGTTTCCTACTCACAATAATTATTCACAAAATATCTAGAACAATAAACATTTAAAGAAAACCCAGACGAGATTATTGCAAAAACTAGACTACAATTGAAATAGCGACAGAACTCCAAAAGTATTGAAATGCTAATTACTCTGAACAAAGATCGAATAATGACCATTGATTGAGTCAAGTGGGAAAACAGTAGACTATCGATAACGACTTAGCATTTCTAGATGTAACTGACTAATACAGTAGGTACCATTGTGATATTAATCAGCCTGTCAGAGTGGTATCATAAAAACAATAGCACAATATACGAATAGCGAACTAGTGAAGAAAATAATTAAACAAACAAACAGTTTTACGTTGGACCATACAGTCAGAGTGCAGTCTTTGCCTCTGACCACAAAAAAAAAGAAGTACTGCACCCAAACAAAGTTTCTGCCAAAATGTCTTTAAGGAAAATCGATTCGATTTAGGTAGGTATATAGATATTTTTTAACCAATTATTACAAAAAACATGTCGAAGAAAAAAATGCATCGTTACCATTATGTATATTTTTTGGTAGAGATCTTTGCAGGTAGCCTGAGAGCAGGCTTTGATTGCTTCACCGGACTTTAGCAGGAAAAAAACCATTAGGTATGTATACGTACAATCTTTTTTGAAATAACTGTGCAAGTTCAATGAACCAATAACCATAAACGTAACATTGTGCAAAGCTGTTTACAATTCACATACATTACTCTGATACAAGATAATTAAATACTTTTTACACAGCAATGATAAAAATCATACGATTGACCAGTTATTTATTGCTTTATGGTTGTTTTACAATTACTTCATGTCAAGATTAGAAATATATCTTATCGATGCACAATCAATGAAAACATTTAATTTACACTTGAAATTCCATAATACGAGGCCTACTTAGAGTATCGATAAGTATAATTCCACTGGTATTAGCAAAGACACATGTAACACTCGACTGAACATTAAACCTTTTTGTTCTTGTCTCAAACCTACACTTGATTTCTATTCAACCCATTATAGTTTACTTCCTTTTTAACCAATTTCAAAATAAGAGGATTTTTTTAATTCGTCATAATCTTTTATTTTTAAAGTGCTGCGCATTCAGGTGCTACGCAGAACATTTAAAAATGACAACATTCTTGAGTAGTTAGTTCTTTGTCCAGTTCTCTATTTCTACGAGCCTTAACGCTGATCAAATCGCTTTAATGTATGGAAGTGACAGGTCTAAGTCACGTGACTCGAAATGAAACGGTATTTCCAGACATTTAATGTAAAATAAGCGATTTTAATATGCTTCGCTTGTAGAAATGCCACTTGGCTACAGAGGCGGGTCATGGCATGACCATCAGGAGATACTTTCTCCTCTAAATCTGAAATTATGCAGTGATTAAATGCATATGAAAGCCAAGCCACATTCCAAAACATGTAAGGATAACAAAAACATTCAAAATGCCCAGAGGCTGCCCAGAGGTTATTGACCACGTGATTGCAAATACAAGGAAAAAATACGCAAGAAAGGTTTGTACGACGTTGGGAATTTAAGAATATATTGGCATTATTATAAGACGTAAATAAGTTTTATAATATCGTATTCATAAACGTGAGGAGTGAGGTTTGAATAAAATTCAAACAAAATATGAAGTCATGTTAGGAAGTAATCATTTTAAAAGTCTAAGTTTACGTCAATTGCTGTATTTATCGCAATCGATCGCGACCAGCAGCGTTATTGACACTAGTATCTTTGAGTTAGTCGTGTAACGCTCGTTGATCAGATTTGGACGTACCCTAAGAAAATACTCAAAGCTGAGCCTTTTACTAATTGTAAAAGTTTCAGTCATAAACCTCATTAAATAGATGGTGTAGACACAAATGTTTAGACTATTTTAGGTTATTTACATCCACGTGAGCTAACGAATAAATTTATGATAAGTTTTAAGAAATTACGTGAATATGTCTATTGTGTGAAATAACGATGAATTATTTAAGTCAATCAGACTAACACGCTAATTAGAATATATTAAAAGTTGAGTTCCTTGGTGAGTTAATATGTCTTGAAGAAACAGCATTATGTTGTTTAAAGACTGGTTATTACTATATTACGTATCATTATTATATTTTATAATGCAGGAACATAGAAAGTCGCTTCTTGTGAATAACAGAAAAAAGCTCTTAAGTATACGAGACAACATCATCATCATCATACGTTGTTCTGATCCCAAAGTAAGTTGCTAAAGCACTTGTGTTATGGAATTTAGAAACAACGTAGGTACCACAAACACCCAGACCCGAGACAATGTAGACATGTGATTTTCTACATTGACCCGTCCGGGGAGCTAACCGGGACCTCCGGTGCGTACGCCACTCGACCACGGAGGTCGCCAAATCTCCGAAACCCGACGATTTTTGTATCCAAGCAACTCCTACCATGCCATACGGGTATCGGTGACTTGCGTCGCACCGTATACATACGGGCTTATGACAATTTTATCTACATTAAATATATCCTTAAGTGTTATAATGTAGGGCCACCATCTATTCACACTCATAGTTCTAATTTACATAGACTATTGCTTTCTTTCTTTTAAAAGAAAGAAAGCATTCCTTCCGCGCCAAGGCATAGGTGTAAACCGTCTTTCGCAAATATTACTTGACAATTAGATTACAAAGAGCGCTTAAATTAAATTAATATTTAATTAGGTATGTATGCGACTTCATCGTTACTAATATTATAATTAATATGAAAGTTTGTGAGAACGGATGTGTGGATGTTTGTTACTCTTTCACGCAAAAACTACTGAATGGATTTTAATGAAACTTTACAATAATGTAGCTTATGCATCGGAATAACACATAGGCTATAATTTTTAAAGATAGTGTATGAATTGTCATTCACGCGGGTGAAACCGCGGGACACCGCTAGTATACCATATTGTCATAAGTGTAATCAACAACTATATCTGCAAATAGGTACCTATACAAAATAAATTATTGTCACTGAAACACTTTGTAACAAGATTGGAATTGTCAAATAATTTCCAATCCCGATATTAGTTTCTACTTAGTAGGTAAGTTAGTTTTAATTACAAACTAACATTAGCGCTTACGTCTAGATACTAATTGTAGAATTAAGTCCTAGCGCTAAAACTTATTGCCAATTAGTGTTTCCGTTTGTTGTGTTCGTTTATTTTATAGTTAAGATAGGATTTTAAATCAATAGCATGTATACGGAGCAAACCTCCTATTCTATACTTTTTACTAACATAAGGAGTTTAATAATAATAATAATAAATGTTTGATTCAGAAAGCGGTACTTCTCGACACGGCGCGTATTGTGAGGAGGTTCCTCTCTCTGGAGTCCTAACCACCGGTAGCTTGGACCCTGTCCCGAGGCCGGTTGGACACTATATTTTATATTTTTAAATGTATACCTGTATATTGTTTTTTTTTGTATATATTTAAAAAATGTATTTTATATGTTTATTGAAGAATAAAGGAAATAATAATAAAATTTATTTAAAAATCTCAGCCATACAATTTCCTTAACCTAATAATAAATAGAATTTCCTTTAACCAGGCTATTTTTTTGGGATACATTAACAAGGATCGGCTGACCTCCAAACTAGGTAGTACCTGTATCTTGGAGGTCAGTAGATTTTCTCTTAATAGGCACAGCCCGTGTGTAGACATTAATATATTCTAATATAATTGTATTTATGACATTTTTAATTTTATGACATAGTTTATTATAACATATTAAAAGAAATGGTACACGTGTTGGGGTTATGCAAATAATTTTGTTGCATACAAAAAACATTGTATCTTCTTTTCAATGAGGTAACGATGTAGTCTTACATAAATAGAAAATAATAAAATGTATTTATTTTAAGCAACAATTAAAAAACATCATTTATTTGAGATTTCCGCGTGACTTGAGCAGTTTTAATATGTTCATAAAAAGGTGTCATTGTTTTAAACACGTTTGTCACTTTTTCCTCAAAATCTTTACGAAGACGAATAAACGAAGGTCGATCATTGTTATAGTAACATTGTTTAACTTACTGTCACATCGTAACACAATAGTTAATGTTGTTGCTATTGTCGATGTTACAGTAAGCACACTGAGTAGGAACGTCAGTTAAAATTACTGAAAAATCCTACTAGCACACACTAATTAATGCTATTTCTGTCACTTTAAAGAGTAAATAAGAGAAAAATAGCTAAATATAATAAAAAAATGTAATTAATAAATAATCAGTATTAATTAATTAATATTAATTTAAGAAATTAACAATATTAGCGAGGCTCATGGAGTATCATATGGAGGACCATAGTATAAATAAAAACATGCATCACACATGGTAAAAATAATAATAATAAAAAAGGATTTAGTGTCTGAGATTTTCGAATTCCCAAGTCAGTTATTAGTTTATTTTATTTAACCATTTTAATATGCCAGCAATATATTACAAATAACATCAATCGCGATCGAAGCGACAATACATCAATTTCAATACAAATCAAGTCATTACCCCACTGTCTTTGTCAGTCTTTGATCTAATTTTAGTCTGACCGCTAATTACGTATTATTTGTTATCTATATACGGTTAATTACCAACGTAGTAATTAAATCATGAATGGAGTAAGTAGGTAAGTAGTTATGTTCATATATTAGTGCCTACTATATAATTATCAGTAATGTGTGAATAAAAATCAATTTCAGAAACTCGTTTTATAAAATAGATTACAATTGATAGGATGTTTTGTTTGTACCCATCAGAAAGGGTAAATAACGTTGATTTTTATTATTAAATACTCTTTTGTTTATTGATCCAGTATGGCGAAATGTAAAAGAGATTTCGATCTAATATTAATAAAGAAGGTTCATTGTGCTATTAGGTAGTATGACAAAACCTACCAGAGTTTAAGTGGTATTGGATAGCACTGGACCTATTTTAGTGGCTAAGGGCCATTAAAGATATCTTCATGCTATTAGTCCTATGAACTAAAAGCGATGTTACAATCTCTCTATATCGGTAACTTTATCCTTTTTGGCACTGAAACTAGGGAGCCTAATATGAAGAGTAGTAAAATAAGAAAAAAAACATGTACAATAATGTACATTCAACTTTAAAAGAAAAAAAGATAGGAACCCAATAGGTCAAATTCAACAAAACTAGAAAATAAAACAACAACCTGTATTATTATTATGTTCATCACTACATAGTATAAAACAAAGTCGCTTTCCGCTGTCTGTCCCTATGTATGCTTAAATCTTTAAAACTGCGCAACGGATTTTCATGCGGTTTTTTTTAATAGATAGAGTGATTCAAGAGGAAGGTTCATATGTATAATACATGCATAATATAGTAGAGAAACATGGTTAATCTTAGAGATTTTTGACGTCAGGTCGTAAATCAACACATTTTTTGCGCTTTCATTGCAAACGCTGGCTGAACCCTACGAGATAGATCAAAATAATGTACTACAGTATTGTGCACCTCAAAAAGATCTACAAAAAAGTCCGCGATGGTATATGTCTATCTCTTGAGGGTAACCCACAATGGCCATTTTTTATCCTTTATTTATTACTTATTCACGAAAAGACGATTTTAAGCAATACAGCATTAATCCTTATCCAATTAAGTACCTTCAAAAAATTGTGGATGTAATATAGAGCAATATTGCCTTTTACAGCATGCAATTTAAATGAATATTTTCGAAGATATTACAGATTTAAAATGCAGGGACATAGCGGTTGCGGCGGTACAGGCCGGGGGGCCGCGCGGGGGACGGGGGTCGTGCCTATACCAAATAGTGCGTCCAAGGCTGTGCTTCGCCCTACAGAACTTTATGATTGTGTTATATTTGGTATCAGCGTTGCACCCGAGCAAAGCCGGGGCGGGCCGCTAGTAAAAAATAACGAAAGAACTTCTAAGCCTTATTGATGCAAAAACAAACAATTTCAGGAAGGTAAATATTGTGATAATGGCGAATTAAGTAAATGTGTCCTAAACAAACAAAGCAAGGGAATAGTTAGGGGCAATCCGGAAAACCTCAGATTATACGTGCCTTCACACAACACATTATATTTTACGATACAATACACATAGGTGGGTTATACTCTCACATTATTAAAAGGAAGTATGAAAGCGAATCTATTTAGTCGAAAATTTTCAAGTACCCAATTAAATTATAAACTTTGATAAAAAGGTAATGAAAGTAAATTGAGTGCGAGAATCACGAAGGAAATTGGCACCGCAGGAGAAATGTCCTTTGATGCCGCGAAAAAAAGATTATTTTTACTGCGCTACTTTGTGAAGGTTATGAGTTATAGCCTGACAGTAAACTGCAGATAATTCTTAGTTATTGGTGAAAGAATTTTAAATTCGTTTCATCATTCTTTTTTATCTTCTGTCGTTAACTATGATTTTTTCAAGGTAAGGGCAATTCGCAGGTTTGGAATAATGTGCATCGTTTTAGCCTGGGGTTATGTGGTTCGGAGCATTACAGCCTTCCTGATTGTCGATTGAAACACCCTGCAGTTTCTTGTCGACGGGCATATTACTACAAAACAAACTGCTGCCTCTCGTCATGAGTGGTGACTAAGTGGGCAAACAAAAGTTCCTTTTTAAATCACATTTCTGGACAAATAAGATTGATTGCATAACTTTAAACGCAGGCATCTCTCAGGCTTACGACAAAAAAAATTCCTCGCATTACAACTTTGCCTACTTAAAATTATAATAAGATCTCATTGTTAAATTAAAAAGGACATCGGAACGTCTCATAAATTGTCCTTCGCCGAGATTAATGACTCGAGGCGGAAATTTTGATAATTCCTTTATCCGTAGTTTGTCCCGCAAGAGAATGTTTGAAGAGCGAAATAAGTGAAGTAAAATTGAGATTGATGCTTGTCTAACTTTTATAAATGATAAGAAGGTATTCTGGAACGTCTGACTTGGAGGTCTAGGTATTATAGCGATTGAAGTCTGTGGTCCGACCTCACTTAAAAAAAGTTGGAAAATGAAAAATTTAACCAGATTATATAATAAACTTGTATTATATAATCTGGTTAAATTTTTAGTATAAGCATATCAATCGTATTGATAAATCGTTTAAAAGCAGAAGAATGCATTTGTAGGTTAATTCAAATAAACTTATAGATTTTTGTAATTGAACTACAAATAAACATAAGTATTCTTATTGTCACTGCAAATCCCTCACAAGTTAAAATGTTCTGAATTATAACGAAAAAATGTGAGTCCATGCCTCGGGTACTGACTACGCGATGTTATTATGAAAATTCTTTTTGGAACATCCGGGCATACACAAATGCCTTGCAATGCATGCAACTAAAAGTATATAGTATAATAGCTAATACCAAGTTCTCCGTATTTGTCTCATTTTAAAAATTTACTTTTTTTAGCAACTCCGGCCTTGTCCAATTACTTTTTCACAGAGAAAACCTACGCAAGGGATCAAATAAATATTTCTAAAGATCTTTCAGTTATAAATAGATACAATTCTGACTCCCGTCTTACTTTGACCTTTGACAATCGCGTTTAAAAGGCTAAATTTACAATATTTAAGGGTCGCGGTTAGAGGAAGCCCGGAGTCGGTTGTGATCCGGTCCTTTAGCCGGATGCCGGCCGTATTATGATTTGCCTCGAGGAACGTTTTTAACTCAATAAAATTATCATCAGGAATCTCATCAAGGCATTTTAAAGGCGTACATTTTTGCTGACCTCTTTTCTACAATTCACATATGCACTCTTTTTCATAATATCCTTCAACATGTTATTATGATCTAGTGCTATTACAAATCACTGATGATCCATTGTTTGGTTTATTTTTAATCTTCCCGTCTTCATTTAATTATAAATTATATTGGTAATTAAAAATAAGTGACGAAATAGTTTTAGTTTTAAGAAAAATATGTAAAAGTTATAAAGATACATATCAAAATTTTTGTATACCTTTGAACATTTTTATGTTAAGGCCGGGCATATTTTCTTTTTTCTTCTTGTGCACATAAATTAAGAAATAAATAAATAAACTCACATAAATTTGCATTATGTCATTTAATCAATATTTCCTCATACCACCCGACTGTCGTTTCAATTTGTAACATAAACATATTCAAGTAGATATTTAATTCGAAGCGCATCCACTAACACGGGATGTTGATTAATCCCCTCCACAAATTACACGGTCCCCAGGATTTGAGGAGCTCTATTCAGGACTGATTGAATTTACCAGAAGGAACACATTACATCCGACACGTAAACATACCACGCAGGCAAATACGAGCAGATTCCGTGAATCTACGAGTTTAACAATGCAATCGGATAAACGAGATAATTAAGCTTAATTTGTTTGATATTAGTGTAGTATTTACCGTCTCTATGTACTTTAGATATGATTTACCAAGTATTGTAACACTCACCGCGGTCCGGACGTCACAAACATAAGTCATTATTAACTACGTCAGGGGATCACCTAAAACGTAAAAACACGTAATCAGAGCTAATGACGACAATAAAGAGTTTGAATATATTACTATTAGATCATCAACGTAGCTGTTGAATATTTAAACCTAAGCCAAGGTTCAGGGTTAGCACCTGTTCAGAATAAAACATGAATCTATTCTAGTGCTGCAGTAGTTAGCTTAATTGGAGTGGTTCAAAGAAATGCTAAGAATTAACAGCATTGTTATCGAGAAATGTAGAATACTTTGTTTGTTAGCGAGAGTTTTAAACTTGGGTAAAGTTGATTATACAAGGTCGATATGAGGAAAAAGATTTGTTAATCACGGACCGTGAGCAAATATGGTGACTATAGGATAGCTAGGTATAGACAGGTGGCCTACTGGATGTGTGCTACTGAATATACTTGTCTTGGCCCACTCGATAGTCAGAATATTGGGTGAACGTTTAGGGAGGTCGGGCTAACGTTACTTGTGTTAACAGTTAAGTTAAGTTATCAACTGATTTGTTTACCAAATATATCTCCTTTGTCCTACTAGTAATACTTTATTTAAAAATGATACGGCGTAAACATTGGACATGTTACATCATTGACAAGTTTTAATCCGGTTATTTAAAGAGCGCTTTTTTCGACATATTTAAGATGGCTATACCGAATCGTTCTTAACTGCTGTCATTTTAGTCCTGACAAAAAACATCAAAACAATACCAAAGGCAGAGATGCGACAAAAATACTTCTCGGGCCATTTGTCCTGCCGCAAACCTGTCTCTATATTTGGGGGGGTTAAAACTGCGACCTGTTTTCGTCACTAAGTGAAATACGGGACGTAATCTTATTACCGAGTATTCTGTTATGGAGTGGCACTTAACTGGCTTGTCCTGTTTCCTATGTTGTTAGGAGCATGTAGGCTGCAGTGTTTTGACGATGATAATGGATGTCCCGGAAATGGCACAGTGTGTAAGTCCTTTCATTTGTGCTCTGAGGGTTGCGGATTAGATTCCCCGCGTGTGAATATAGGCCTTTGTGTCCCCGGGAGATAAACGACTGTGGTGGTAATTTGACTGGCGTTGCATAATGATAGAGTGAAAGTGTACCGTGTGTAGAGGATTTAGTCATTGATAAAATTAGTGGAAATTGTAATTCATTGACGCGTGATTTTTAAGTAGAAGTAGTAAATGTAAAAATGTTTGGTTTTCAGATAACACGAGTTTAAAAGAAATAAAGTTAGTCAGGAGAACAAAAAATATCCGAAATAAAACAGAGTTTAGCATTTTTCCGCAAGTTATAAAAATCATCCATCCAAAGTATTACTATTGAAATTCTTACCGTCTTATCCAACAGCCAACTGGCGGGAAATATGAGAGGAATGTACGTAATCATGTAGATCATGGAGGTCCAATATACTTGGATGCTCGACACTCCATAGTACTTCACGACGGCGTCCTGAATGATGCTGTACTGTATCCATTGCATCGAGTTCGTCGCCGAGTTTAAGACGAACACGAACAAAACCAGCCATCGAATAGGGTACACTTGGTATTCCTTCGGACCCTTCTTACTGGGCGACTCTAACACGCCGCCCTTCTCAGCGACCCCGTCCATAACACTTCCGCATACATCGATATTCTTGGAATCAGTCATCTTGCATATATTTCAGAATATTATTATAATAAAATAGAATCTCTAAATATTATTGTCGATTATTGTCTGAATTTTGGCATCTAAATGGCACTATGATTTACTAACTCTACATGTATTTAAAATTGTTGTAAATAAATATTTTGATTTTATTGTCAGTTTTCCCGCGCGCGCGTTTATTTATTTGTGCGCGAGGCGCGAGCGTGTATCTCGCGCGGTGGTCGGCCGTCGACTGTTTTCCATTTTCCTACAATCAGAGGCTGAATGAAGTGTTTCCCGTGCACCCTCGGCCGTGGGCGTGACGATAACAATGATGCCGACTAGACCGGCTGTCTGTCAACAACAATAATCGAATGATTGCTAACGTAAATAGGATGTAGATTACATTATTATCAATAGTTTTTACAGCGTTTACTTTGATCTCTAATAAAGCAGCTGTCTTACCGTGAGGCAAATAATTTACGGATCTCAATAAATTAATTGACACAGTGAGGATTAACCAATAACTTAAGTGATTGATATCTTAATCAGTTGTTACGATTACTTACTTGTGATAGTTTTCATTTAGGTAAGTTACAACAATCAACTAATCATACAATAATTCTCATCGTACGATGATGATAAAGTAATTTATATCAATAAGCAGTTCAAAGGTTCAAGGTAAAGTGCTTCAGTCGAATACGTGGTGGTTTCATCGAAAGTTTTACTAATTATTTTGGAGACCTAGTTAAGTCATTAATTTCTCTTTCACCCATATTTTTTTTACTCAATGATGTGTTAAAGTTTTAGTAGGTCATGCACGTCATGTTGTTGTAATAACGAAACAAAATTGAAAATAAAATAAGTCAGCGTCCTTTATTATTATGTTGACTGCCAAAAAATGTTAAGTAAAACCTTTTTCGTATTATTTAAAACCTGTCTCAATGCAGAAGGGGCCTGGGAGAAACCCAGGCCACCGCAGCGACTTTTTGTTTTTCTTATTGATACTTATAAAAACATCATCACACAATATGTATTTCTACATATTGTAATTTTGAATTTCTGTAATTGGTGTATGCCGTTGTAATTTAATAAATAAATCATGATGTAACTTGAATAGGACTATATATATAATATAATGGGGCATTCAATTATGATTTAAAGCAACTTAATGACGGCTACCTAAAATTCTTCTGTAGGTCATCCAAATCCAACGGATAACATCTTTGCAGTTTATTTATAAATATTGTTTATTTATCCAGTAATTTAAGCAAACAACTCCAACAATGTAAACACAGTAACACAGATTCAGAATGACAACAGCGCGATCATTTCCGTTGATACAAAATCACTTCCCAGCCGTTTGTCAACATGACGAGGCAGTGTGACGCCCCGTGACAACACCTGGGGCTCGATTCAGCTATTTTGAATGCATTTCAGTGGTCGGTTAATCTACTTGTGCCTAAATTTCTAAATAACTGCCGAGGATAATGATCCTAATGACCAATTAAGGATCGTAATAACAGTTAGTAGAATGCCAGTTATCGTAAAAATTACTAAATGCCATTCGGTCAGCAAGTCGATTCGAGCAACTCTTAAATAGATGTATCGAGGCCCTGTATTCAAATGCTAAACTCTGTGTGAATAATATAGGTTTAGATAGTGTTAAGAGCTGCTTTTAATACTTTTATTTTAATACATAAATTAATATTTTTATGAAGTCCAAGGAAATCTCCTAGATACACAACAACTCTTAAGTTGGAGTTTGCACTGAAGCATTTGCACCCTGAAATTCGAGTCAGTTTTTTTTTACGATTTCCTACTTTGCTGAAATTCATCTTCAAGAAATGGTTCTAACCTGAAAAGGCTAAAAAATAAGTATAGATTTTGTTAGTGACAAAAATAAAAATATATATGCTGTTATGTATCTTTGTCAATTTAAATATATTCTGTCCCACAAAATAATGCTTTACCCGTGAAATGATGCGGAAGACCGAATATTCGTGATAATCTATGGCCTGTCGTTTTTGGGGATCAACAATGGTTAGCGCTATATCAAAACGACACCATATTTGTATGTTTTGACGTTTTTATTTACCAAACAGTGAACATTTTGTCTAGCTTTTTTTTTAGTTTTTACCTACCTTACTTTTTTTTTTTATTTAATAGTGGAATAAGTAGCTATAACTACTGAAATAGCCCCTTATCTGATAGCTTATCTTCGTTAATTGGGCGCAAAAAAAAATAATAAGCCAAATGAAGACGGGTATAAAGTTATCAATTAATGAAGCAAGATCGAAATAAATAGCAGTAGATATAATGTTGGATGTAGTGATAACATCAGATTCTGATTTTATGCGTGTTTGTTTTTTCTACTTGATTTATTATAAATAATTAGGAGACTATTTGACATACATAAAAAGTTGGTACTGGTATACTATAACTCGATTAAGAATAATTCGTAGGGCCTTACTTGGCTTCACAGTTGCGAAATTCCCTCTCATCAGCAGAAACAACCAGTAGCTTCTGCCGATCCTAATGGATGTTCAGTTTAAAGGTATAATAGATAAGTAATTATAAATAAGTCTTTAATGAGTTGTCGGCAATCTCAGCAAATTGCCGTGATCGTTAGCGACGCAGCCTGTTGAAACTGTAACGATGGGTGACCAACCACACAACTTTTGATGGACATTCATATTTTATTGCATCCTGAAACTGAGTCGAAAGCTGTTATACATTACACTCTAATGTACTCTTGGGAATCTTGAGATATGTTATTAAGTCGTGTACAGTCTTTATATAATAGTATATTCTACAGTGATAAAATCAACAAAATGAAAACCTTACCTTATGAGTTCTTAGCTATTATCTTAAATAAAAGGAAATTGGATGATTAACTATAACTTGAACATTTTGTCCTATTGTTTTAAACTTTGTGATAAATAACCATGAAACTGCAAAATAATATTACTTTTACACAAATTGTTCACTTAAAGTACACTTAAGCAAACTCTTATTACACTTTAAGCTTAACTGGAATAGGAAAAGTTGGGAACACACAATTACACGTTTATCCCAGCAATATTTATTTCCCGATGGTTACCCTTCACTAAAGCCTGAGGCGACATTACTAAACGAGTTTAAATTGATTTTACACTGCGCTATTTCTGTGCTACCCTTATTAAAACAACGTACTAAAAGCGCAATGCAATACAAAATGAGCTCTCTTTTGTCATTAGGGCTTAGTAGCGTAATTACGGGGATATCCTGGAGCTACAGTTAATTAAGAAGCTCCCAATGAACACTGAAGCTGGAACTAATGAGATCCAACTCTGGATTTGTAAAAGGTAAACTAATTGAAATAAGAAAAAAGAATTCGATGTAGATTTGTAAACGAATCCTTGGTGCGGAAATAAAAAAGAGACTCTAATTTCGAACCGACTGCATTTTAATGTAAATGGAGACTACAACTATTGCGTATTTGTTTTGATTAGTGATGTGCTTTGAGAAGAGGCAGAGATGAGATTTTTTTTTGTTGACTTATATATATGTATATTAAATAAATTGTGTAACAGTAAGAATAATGTAATTTATTGGTCCTTTATATCAATCATGCTAATACAATGTATAAAGATCAGATCGAAGAATCTGCGTTTGTTTCGGTTTTTGTAGCCAATCGGAAATGTAAAATGATGAAGGATAAACCATTGAATGATTTATTGTAGCTATTTACGACTGCTGATAGTAAGTAAAAACTTTACAAAGACTACAATATAATACAACATCTTAAACAAAAAATCTAAATTAAAGCATTTATTTTATTAAAGAACCAAAGATTTTTATTTCAGAGATGAACATTATTATTTTTGCATTTGAGGTTACCACAATCACTTAATTTTCCACAACTGATATCTTTGGCTGTGGTCCTTTGTACCAGGAAGCTTTATAAATAGCATTATATACGAGAAATGTAAGCTACTTAAATATTGAGATAAAACAGATGAAATCAAAGCCTTAAATAGACGATATTAAGGATACACTTACTTAAAGTATTACTTAACAAAACTGGAGTAGTACTTAAAACAAAATGATTTACTCAATTAAATACAGAATACGAAGAATTCCTTTCAGTTGCTTTCACTTAAGGCTTCTAATTGCGTTTGCCATTCGAACGACGAGCTAACTTAAGTATGCAAAGTGCCTTTTGACTAAGATCGCGAGAAATCTCCTTCGGAAACAAGTTACTTCGACCTTAGCTGAACCAATTGAACTAAAAGGACCACTGACATTAATATGCGCTACACGAACCGAACTGGACCTAATAAAGGGAAATAAACGGATCAGAGCTTGCTATAAATCCTGGTAGATTTTGGCCGTCAGAGTATGAAAAAGTGAAGCTATCATTGTAAACAAGATAATTATAGTGTAGATTATTTTCATTATAGTCCTTTATTTCTTAATCACTCTTTTAAACGCCGTTCTCTTAAATTGCCGTATTGCTAAATGCAATGGTTTTCTTCAAAGTAATTATCATGCAAATCATTAGTGGATATTCTGAATAAAGAAAATAGCAATAAAAGTAGAAATTTAAAATTAAACATTTGCTTAGTGTTTGTCTGATTCAAACTTCAAGATTAGGTCTGTTAGGCTCAAAGGACCGCAGCTGAAGCCGCACTCGACCTTGAACTGCGACCTTTGTTGCGATATTGGTATGAATACTAAGCTATCCGAGAGGGTCCGCGCAGTTTGCATATTGTGTGATTTATGGGATATAGCGGGCCTCACCATCACCGCTGATCCGGTCCTTGCTGCAGGAAATAGCAGATGGCGAGGATAAAGTTTTATGAAAAAAAAACATCTGCTTCATATTTTAATAGAATTTGAAATTGAGGGAACCATGAAAGCAATTAGAGGTTCAGTTTGCACTTACCCGTTGCACAGTTAAGGTTGCTACATGAACTTAAAGAAACAAAACCAGAATATACAAACACACGATGCACAAATAAAAACATATAAATAAACAACAATATAAAGAATCATTCATCATCTTACTGTACTGAATGACTTACGGTACTGACGTCATAAGTGAATTGAGCAGTACTAAGACTGCCATAGTCATCTGCCACGCTTCACTCTTGTGTCAAGTAGGTATTTTAATGTACTTATTTAATAAGAAATTCACCTGGCGACAGACTACTAAAATGATAAATTTCAAATATCACCATTTACAAACTTTTGGCACTGATGACCCATTGTCGGGCACTACCCACAAATGTAATGAAAACATTATTTTAAAATATCGTCGCGATCCTTTGTAGAAATTTTTCCCCATTAATAACCGAACTTCTTTTGTTATGTTTTCATCAGAATCCGCGGACGTTTTCGCTCCTGACATAAATTTGTTTTTGGGAACAATATGATTAATTTGTAGTGAATAGCCGGGATCGACCTTTTGAATACAAGGACAGTTTTTGTCTTATTTGGGTGGCTGTAAATTATACGGTTTTGTTTTCCTTAAAATAATATTTTCAACTGATTCAATATAACGCAAGCTTTAGCAGCAAGACTTATTTATCCATTTTTGTTTATTCCTCCAATATAATTGAAAAAAGGAACTACTTTACGGATTTTGTCGCGGTTTGTAATTAGATTTTACGTTCAATATAATTGAAAACTTAACAAATGGCTATTATATAAATAAGGCAATTATAAGCACTCATTGTATTGCATTGACTTAAAAAAATACATAGTATTCTCATAAACCAAATATAAAAATTGCCAAGTAAATATTATAAACTATTACAGCTAGTATAGTAGTGGTTTCTAGCTTTAAGCTTATTACGTTATTGACGGTTTAAGTCGACACGAGAAAGTATACGTCCATTTTCAATGCCTGCAGCAAAATTGATGATATTGGCAGTGCTTCACTATAAATAAACCTCTTTTTTATTACCAGCCTTCAGAATTATTATGAACAATAGAAATATAAGTTCCATAATATTGTGGTCCTTCTTTACGGACATTTATTAATGAAAATAAAAGGACACAGTATCTTTAATAAACTATGAAACCCTTCATTAGTTTAATTAAGGTAAGGTCTACTAATTGATCATTATAAAAGAATAAAAAGCGAACTTAGACTTCTAATTAAGGACGTAATTAGGGTTTTACATTAACATAAATCTAAGGAAAGTGTCAATTACAAAGTTTAGCAACACTTATTGCCTACAGCTATAATAACAACAATTACTTGATTACAGTAATTTAATAAGTTTCAGGGACGAATGTCGTCTAAAGACTTGTCTCATCATCGTCCAACTTAAATCGTTTGAAACACACAGCTACGTATAGAATAGAATATTGATATAGGTACTAAAATATTCTTCTAAGTAATTTTAATGCCAACCTTTTTAAGGTTGCTAAGAATAGCATATTTAGTACGATCTCGTCTCATTTGTGTGCTTCTAACAACGGATAAGGGAACTGCTAATCATTCCGTATATGTCACGGTCTGTGCTCTTTTATAAGTATACATATATAACGTATAATTAGATCCATAAACCATTACCATATCCGTCATTAAACACTACATGAATTTGAAATAAATTTATACTTTTTAAATATGGAAAGAATTTCGCTAATAATGAAATAAATGCGGACAACATCACGTACATTGCTCTGAACCCAAAGTAAGTAGCTATTAAGCACTTGTGTAATGGAATTCAGAAACAACGAAGGTACCACAAACCCCCAGACCCGAGAAAATGTAGAAAAGTGAGTTTCTACATTGTTTTTTCTACATTGTTTCTACATTCCGTCCGGGAATCGAACCCGGGACCTCAGAGCTAGCGACACCTTGAAAACCAGTGCGTACGCCACTCGATCACGGAGGTCGTCAATATATATATATATAGATTCCATAATTCCCGAAAGAAATCTAGTCGTCACTAAACGATTTTCTAGTGCCCTGAATTAGCTAGACCAGTAATATAATGGGATATAAATTGGCACTCTCCGCGCTTAATGATTATCGTGAATTGAATTTTATTATCATAGAAGTTTAGGTCAGTAACCTAGTTATTAACGGAAAATGGATTTGATATAAAATCCTGGAACATATTTATCTGTTAGCAAAAACGTTTAAATCGGCAAAGTATCTATCAAAACAATTGCCACAATCGTACGCTATTTATATGCGACAAACATTTTCAATGCTAACAAATATGGCCCATTAATTTAAAACACATTAGTGAATTCGGAAACAACATGAT
The DNA here is from genome assembly GCA_905146925.1 of Autographa gamma. Classification (NCBI taxonomy): domain Eukaryota; kingdom Metazoa; phylum Arthropoda; class Insecta; order Lepidoptera; family Noctuidae; genus Autographa; species Autographa gamma. The sequence continues at coordinate 1,108,604 of LR989850.1, forward strand.
TTTAATCCAAACATAAACCGCAACCGGCATTCAGAGCATGATGAATGTTATATCCGTGCCGCAAATCGATCCTCCCAGAGGGTTAACTTGACCGCAACTCGCACCAGCTAATTGGATGGGACTGTTTAGAACCACCCGACGTTGACTCCATTCACGATGACCATTAATTCCTGTACCACTGCTGCACTGGGGCCCGATGCCGCTTATTTAAGTCACTGAGTGGCTGCTGAATAAACGTACAGTGTACTTGTTATTGTGCCTTATTTTAGTATTCAGATAAGAACAGTCACTTGACAATGACGACCATGGCAAATAGGTCTACATTTCTCATTAAACTAAAATTATGTGAATACGATAATTAGGCCACTCACTGACTTAAAATAGCGGCATCGGGCCCCAGTACCGTCTACAACGGATGTCGCGGCTCCCTGACGTGTCATTACTAACGCCATCTAGTTATAGTAATGGCATTAATTTCTGGTCCTTAGGTACGACGCGATTTATTGATATAATAAAATGTATTGTTTCCACGATGTCAAGTGAGGAAATTTATGAGGAGATGCTGGGGTAATAAAGATGGCGCGTTTTCCTTTGGAATTACTTTTTTTATGTCACTTGAAATATATAGGAGAGATTTCAATTTATTTCAGTCGAGTACAAGCACGGTCCTAGCACAGTCCTGTTATCACATGTTCTTTCACAACGTGACATGGGATGAGAATGTACAAGAGCAATGATTACGAAGCGTGTTATTGCTATGTGTGTGTCAAAGGCGCATGCTTCAAACTCTACTCATACTAAGAAATTAGAAATGAGTATTCTTTTCTGTTTATTTAAGAATAATTTTAGTTATATTAATACGCAAATATTTATGTTTTATTAACATGTACAATATGTGAATTTTTATATGTTTTTGAGGATGTCACTGGTCATTAATCTTTGCGGGTCACTTCACGTAGATTTCGCACGCGCCGACATCTTCGAAATAGTGTAATAAAAAAGTTTCTACTTAAAGCAGATTTAGGCAAAAAATATGTATTGTAGGCGAGAAGTTTTTGCTCAGTTTTGGTGACAAACGTGACTGGTACGTAAATAGCAAAAAATCCTATTTGTTGTCGACTTTATTGGCGTTTTTTTGACGATGACTTTGTTAGCAGTTATCCTGAAATAGGTGATGTATTTATTTACTATAAACTTTTCGGGAACAGGCCATGATAGGTTATGTAAACTTAAGAATGGAGATGGGAAGAAATAATAAGAGGACTATCCAGAGAAGGCCTAGACACTGTGAATACCATATTACCTATTATGCTGTATAGGAGACCTTAGCCCAGCTGTAAGGTGCTCATAGTAAAAAGAAATGCATGATACGCGTATTTTCAATTCTCGTTTCAGAATGTAGATGATATTAACAGTACTTAGATGTAACATTATTAGGATAAATGAAGATAAAGCTGGGTAATAACACCTGTTACTGATAACATCTTATTGACAAGATAAGGCCACCCCGTGTGAACCATTGCTACAGCACTAGGTCAACACGGAACAATGCATGACGCGAGATACATATCGTGCACCTAACACTGAACTTGGGTTTAAATGGAATGTCGATTGAATGTCAATGATCTTTTTCTCATTTGTATACAAAAAAGTCTATTGACATCCTACCGATACATTTAACACTATTAAAAAGTTAACGAAGTCCAAGGGTTTTGTACGCGTTTGGAGAACTGTATTCGCGAAAAAGTGATATAGGTAATTACTTCTCGAACAAAATTAAATGAAGAGTTACATAATTAAATTCAATCAGGATATCATGTGCAATCCATTAAGAATGATCAACCTATGATAATAATTGACGGATACAAGCACGTGTATCGTATACAGATCGATTGTAGTAAGCAAATATTAACGTACCGACTATCTTCGTCCTTGTACGCAGGTACGTATTCTGACCATGTGGGTGTAGGTCAGTGTCAAGGGTACTTCTGGTACCTATGTTTGTCCTTGAAAATAAAACTAATTATTAATTAAATGTTGGCCTTTGCCTAGCATTATAAGCTAGAGGAAAAGAACAGTAGGATTAAAGGTACATAGTTAACTATACTAATGTAGTAATTAAGCGTATGTTTGATCCCACTGCTGGGCAAAGGCCTCCTCTATCTTCTTACAAACCTCTCTGTTTTTTGCCAATTAGAAGTAAGTTCTTACAATTTTGTACCCTAAGTGCAAGTGCAACAACTTTTTATCTTTTCTGTTGTCCTTTTGACTGTAAAAGACTCGATAGCTCTTAAGTAAATCTCAAGAATGTGACGTGTTTGTTGATTTAAATACATTATTAATTTATTAAGAGATACTTACTACACGTAATATTTTTATTAATTTATTGTTGTAAGTTGGTTCTTAGGGCAAAGGGACTTCTGGTCCCAAAAATATATTTTTTAGAGCTCTGAAAAACGTTTTTACGATACAAGGTAGTTTAGTAACGCGAACAAAAAAGTCTTCCCATTAGATTTGTTTTATCTAAGACTCAGATTACCTGTCAGATCATATAACAATAGTATATACTCTTGTTTACTGTGAAATAATAGATACCTACTAGAACTACTCTCAGTTACATGTTATTATTTTTAATAATAATGTTATATTTATATCAAACAGTAATATAATACACATGTACAGCCTAAAAAAGGTTTCGTTCCACTTGAACAGTTTCCACGAATGAACGCTTTTTCTGTATGTTAACTGAGAAGGTAAAAAAGGGTTTTGTATATGCTATATTTTGACGAAAAATAATGGATTTTAGTATTTTTTGTGATTTTCGTAAATAAATTACAATCTATTGTAAATATTATCGATTAAATTATATCCTTGAGAGTGCTACAAACACTTGAGAGCATTAAAAACCTGTAAATACGTAAATATATATATCTCGCAATTACGCAAAATAAAATAACCAGGAAGATGGAATACTTCGCATTGGCGACAAAAGCCATTTACTCCTCAGCAAACAAAACAGAAAGCGCCCTTATTCTCCGAGAGAAAAATCGTTGCTTTTATACATCACACGGCTGACTAAATAAACTATCTCTTAAGATGATCCAGACAATACATCAATAGTAAGAGGATGGCGTATCTAAAAGGTTAGTCCGAAGCTATGGGAGATACCGCCATTTGTCTTGCGAGCGCACTCTGACTGGGAATTAGGTCACTAGCACCCCCTCAGCTGACTTGTTCACACTAGATGTGATACGGGTTAAATTGAGCTCTTCCCTCTTGTTATAAGTTGGTTGAAGGGTGGCGTGTGAAATTGAAAGGAAATCTCTGGACTAAATTTTTCCCAATCTGAATGGGTCGCTTTTAGAATCTTTAGAAACTGAAAGAGTTTTTAATGGACTGCCTTTCTCATTCGTGAACCCTATTTACATTTTTATGTGAAAAATAGCAAGGAACTTATTGTAAGGTTTTAGAAATTGGTGTCAAATTGTCCTCAGCCTAAGTATCCGTATCCTGTCTTGTAGTCGTAGTTTATATCAACAGGGTTAAACAATGACACGAATTTTGGGTCTCTTCCATAGATTCCACATCTACGTAAGTCTCGGTATTTAATGAGCATACCCTGATTCAGCGTTTATCATCACCGACAGTTAATAGCCTTTGCAAAGACTGTTGATTTATTCTGACCGTGTTTCATGCATCGAAGATTAAAGCAAAAATAAATATATAAAGAAGAAGACGACAATAAGAAAAATTAAATCAACGAAGTCAAAACAATCTTTATTAAAAAACTTTACAGATTAAGACGGATGGGAAATAAAAAGAGCAATAAAAGTTTTAATGTTTTCTAACTTGCCTAAGTTGGTTGTATTTTTATTCTCTTATTTGCCTGCTATACACAAATCATGTTTGTGTTGTCACCTGTACTATTTTATCTTAGTATTAAATTCAAATGGAAAAATCTAATGCTAATCATCATTGCCGGGTGCCTACTGAGCAGCCTTATACTCGATTATATCATAATAATAATTGTATCTTAGTGATTCTAATAAATGCAGAGGTATTTTGTATGTCATTAAAAGTTATTACCGTTTTATTGTCCAGACCTAAACCCACATCTAATGGCTTACGATTTAGTTGCTACACCTTGTCACACATATTACTACTACGTATTATTTTTCCGTTTTACTTATTATTTGTTCATTCTTTATTATTTTGTTGATGGTCCTGTACTGGTCCTTGTATACGGATTTGCCACATTAAAGGTCAAAGTTCCACACATCTCAAGAAAATTCATGTTTACTTTACACTGCAACGTTGAAGAGGCTTTCACAAACTTAATTACACGACCTTACTAATGTGTCCAGTGTAACTTGGTCTGTCCTGTGAAATAGAGCTCTTTGTAAAACATGACTCTTGAAACCATCGGGGGCTTGTATCAGGGTCATGTTAAAGTGGTGAGGAAGATGAATGAGACGGAGTCAACAATGGTCGGATACTTGGATAGCCAACGATCGGTGGCCGGGTAGGTGACGCGAGATAATGTGTGTTTTAAACTGGACCAACTTAGATTGATGATAGCGTTGGAATTACATATATTGTATGAACTTTGCCCGAACTTTCAAAAGAGTGTCCTAGAACTTTTTTTTTACTTTTGATTGAAATGTAAATTATTAAACTTAATTAATAAACATACGCTTAACTCAATACTCTTGTCAAGCTTTTACAGTACCTACCATGGAAGCGAAAAAAGGGTGTAAAAGAACAGTCTAACAACATAAAAAGAAAAACCTAATCAGTAAAGTGTACGGTCAATCTGGGTAACTTAAGCTTTCAGTACAACTTTGACTCACCACTTCCAATTCCGATTAATATTTTTTTTTCTGGCTCTGTACAAAACTTTACGCATGGAAATATTTTTTATTAGATACATAAAGGGCTTCGTTAAAACCCATCTAATGTCATTATTTGATAAATGTTAAAAATCCATAGATATAAAATAAAAACGGCAGGCTGTGCGCAACGTCTTTTTAAAAGTGCTCAAAAAACTTTGTTGCTTTGCGATTCTTAGACGCTAAATAAAGGTGAGTTTCAGTTTAGACGATAAATTAAAGTTTAAAAACTTAAATACAATTAAAATTTTCGCAATATTTTTATGAATATTGTTAATATTAGCAAAATTGTGCATCGGGTCCTTTAGAACTATCAAATCCGGGTAACTTTGACTCGGGTCAAAGTTACACTGATAGTTTGAACTAACTCCACTAACGTACTGGGGAAACTTAAATATTTTTTTTTTAAGGTAAACTTACATTAACATCGCGCGAAAAAAGTAGGTAAAAAAAATATTCTATACATTACATCATTATTATACATTTCGATGGTAAAAAGCTTAAAATGTCGCTCATGCAGAAGGCGATGGAGGGTTAAAAGCTGCCTAATAAGCCTGATATTATACGCTGTTTCCCAAAAAATGTCGTGAAATATTTGCCTACCACTAGAGTGACCAAAAGAAAGAATTTTTTTATCATTGATGATGATTTTCTTTGTATGGAATGGGGAGAGTAAGGCTGGTAAAGAGCTGATTTTGTTATTTTCATGTTGGATTTTTATGTTAGTTTTTATAATTGATTAGGATTTGATAACTTAGTTTGTTATTAATGAACAATTTAAAAGACTTATAAGACTGATTAGATCTTAATAAGTTCTAAAAACCCGTCTTCTTTTAAAAACTAGTGATTTCCCTAACTGCGCACTTTATTTTTCATGTTTTCAACAGTAAACCTTTAAGAAAAAAAATAAAAATTGTTTTTAATGTTAGTTTGTTTCATATTATGGCATAAAAAGAGGGTTAAGACTCACCAAATATAACAAAACCTAATTTAAAACAGCAAAATCCGTATCATTAAGTGTGTGAGGTAATGTTACCCAAGTCACCGTATAACTTTGCCTCGTTGAATTTTCAATGATTATAAAGCTGTAGTTTAAAACAAAGATTTAATTTTTTTATTTCTTTAAAATAGGCATTGTAAAGCCACTAAAAACATTTATTTCACAGTAGTTTGGTTAAGAATTCTATACGTAATTTTAAAAAAAGCTCATAAAGTGGGTCAAAGTTACCCAACATGATTAGCTACTTAGCTACTTGATTATAACAAAGCATTTATAGGTACCTACTAACATTATAAAAGGCACATGTCGGCAACGTGTCCCACTGTTCTATGTGAGCATGGTAACGCGTGTTATGTATGTACAAGTTATGTTCTGCACGACGTGTTTATGCACAATTACCATGTGAATTATGTGACACGGCCGTATCGGACGCTTAATGAAATGAGGCTCTATCGCGGATTAGCATATATGTTTAAGCCTTTCATTAATTTTGTTGATTTATGACTTGAAAGTTTGAATGGTGAAAAGTGCTGTCAGAAATGCAACGCTTCCCGTTTTTTAAATGCCCGGCTGAAATTCTGACTAACGCAGGGTTTTTCCTACCTGCATGGAAACAATGGTTAACATTATTAAAAATTTAAATAACGTAATCGTAATGGAAATCCTGAATGTTTTGTGAGGAGTTAACAGAGTTTTACAAATTAATAAATTAATCTTGCCTATGTAAGTATACGTAAACTACACTGGAAAATATGGTAAAAACTTAATGTTAATAATATACCATTTCCTCTACTTGCATATTCAGGTCTTTAATTTTATTAGTAAGCGCCGAAGAAAGGCTGCTTACTACACGCTCCAACCTCTTTCAACAACACAATTCTTGCGGAAACCGCTTTTCATTTTCAAACATTTTACACGGGCACGTATAGTATGATATCCATATTTTAGGAAAAATACAATATACTCTTAACATTTTATGATATGCGAATATAAAAGTGGGTCACAAAATTGCAAGCTAAAACCACTCGAGCGGCAGTGTTCATATCCATATTTTTGCGAAATAAAACTCGAATGATGAATAGTTTTGAAAACTGCGAAACTGTATAAATGGGATGCTTTTGCCAGATCGAAATAACTTGGAAAAAGGTAAAAGGCGACTAAATACCTGTACGGGATGTTACGGGATGTTACGTAGTGTTCTCGACTTATTTATAGGTTGTCTTTGAGGCCTTGTCGAAAGCTCTTCACGGGTCTCCGTCGCTACCTAATTGCGTTTCTCTTTCGGGTTCGTTTGCTGAACTTATGCTGACTAATTGGATTCAGGTGACAAAGTCTTTGATTTTGAAATCTGATGTTAGCATTGGCGTTGATACTGTCCCTTTTATAGAATGGCCAATTTTTTGCAAATCACGAGGTAAAATTTTGAAAACGCAGACAATTTTAATAGAAAAATATTTACATTACTAAAAAAAATACAGCCTATTAAAACATAAATAGTAGGTATTCCTTAATTCAGCCCCAGAACTTGAAAGGATACGGAAACTTAAAGTACATTATCAAAGGAAATAAGTTGTCTGATAACATTGGTGTGATAAACTGCGCCATCTCCTAATTTATCTACCTCAGTGGCTGAGTTAACTCTTTGAACTTAAATCGCTATGAGGTAACTTAGAAAATTGGATAAGTTGTTAGAGAAAACAGCACTCTTGCATAATCATTCTAAAGTTTAATTACATAACTTTAATTACGTTTAACGCTACTATTAATGCTATAAAATAAGTTCACCATCTCCTCTTTGACAAGAAAAGATTTTAATAAAACTCTAACTGCAAAATTAAATGAAAGGATTTTAAATAGTTTTTTTTTTATTATGTTGCTGAATATAGATTTACAACCTAATAAAAACTGAGCATTTACAGTTTTTTTACGTACATGTTAACAATGTATCCCAAAGGGACCTCTGACTCTTTAGTTACCAGGGAAACGGAAAATGTGACCGTGACATTTTGACTGCTTCTATAAAATCATACAATGTCCTATCAAATAAGAACCGCCATTGTACCTCATACTTAGGAGACGCCTTTGTCTCTAGAATAAAATATATTAGAAATATTCTAGAAGCTAAAAGCTTTAGAAAAAAGGGCTTAGGTAATAATAAACCATAGAAGCGATTATTCCGAGTTATTGTCGATGTAATTCAAGGAAAACGATACAGTTATGTAGCACATATAAAGTTCGCATATCAACAAGTGACTTGGCAACATATTGACAGTAAACGATATATATCAAATGTATGGCGTGATTGTAAATTTACTACAAATACTATACAGAGATGAAAATCTTTAGATCAATATCAATCTTCGATAACGCTGATAAGTTTATGGTTCGATACTATTGTGATTAATTGGGATAGTAAAACCAAAATAAATAAATTATTTCTGTTGATTGCTATTATCTAGACCACAAGACACGGCATTTAAAACGTTTTGAGCAAATCGTGAGTTCCAAACAGCTCGTTCATAATTCGAAATTCTAATTGAATTATGTATCGCTAAGCGGAAAACATACAAATAATTACCAAAAATCTGAGTAATTAAAATCGACTCACCGTTTTATCCAGGAACCAGACAGCTGGGAATATCAAAGGCACGTATGTTATCATATAAATCATAGACGTCCACGACACAAATATCCCGGACACACCGTAGTATTTCATCACTATGTCCTGGATGATAGCATACTGCGTCCACTGCATGGAGTTGGATGCCGAGTACAGGACAAACATGCCCAGGATGAGCCACCGCCGGGCGAGGGCCTCGTACTTCACGCTCGGAGTCGCCACCGACAGGATGTCCATCACGCTGCCGGCTATCGAACTCCTCGAGCCCTCATCATCTAAAATTATCTTTGGAGCAATAGGCTCCGCTGGATTCAACAACCCATTGCTCGGTGTAAAGTCCTTTTGAGTCATTTTAACTCCAAAAAAGTTTCTTCTTATAGCACTTATTTCCTTAAACGAGTTTTTTAAGACACTGTTTTCGTTGTCACTTTAACATTAGTTATCGGTCGGTTTTGGTCCCACGTTGACGACAAGCGGATCACTTTCTAGTTAGCTAATCCTAGCTAGACAGCTATATCAGTCTTTATGATACCGGTGTATAAACTACCTGTTTAGATAAATGTGATAAAACTGACATGATTTTCGCTAAGCATCCTATTGATCTGTGATAGCGCCTGAACGTTAGAATCTATCATACTTAATACTGATAATAACATGTGTTTAATATAATATGAACCCCCATAATTTATTTAAGGAGTGATGATTAGGTATTAGCTGTAGACTAATCATCACGTTAGGATTTTTTGAGGGGTAAGCAGGGGACGTGCTCTCGTAAATCAGGTACGCTGTTCTCAGAGTAAGTAGATACCTATTGCCATGTACATTTTTACAAGCCTATTCATAATCATCATCATTTCCCTGCCCTGTTCCCAATTATTTGGGGTCGGCGCAATGCGTAAATACGCATTGCGCTTCCATTCATCTCTACAACTTGTCATCTCAGTATTCACACCTTTCTTTCTTATATCATCTTTCACACAATCCATCCATTACAAGCCTATTACATTATTTAATTATTGACCATCAACATTACTCAAGTGGAAAATGTTTAACTATGTTTATCATACAAAAAAATAGATATAAACTAAGAATCGTTGTAATTAAATGCAAGTTAGTAATTATCCTAGCAGTATTGTCAGCAAAATCTAAGATCCCGGAAAACTGCTAATTTTATTAGAACTTAACGTTACCAAAGCCTTAGTCTTAGTCTTAATGAAAGGTCAATCAAAGTGTAAAGTGGAACGTCTCATACCGTTCATACAACATACTGGTTCAATTCCTGTATGGGAAAACATTTGTGTGCTCCACAAATGTTTGTCCAATGTCTGCACTAATTAGAATATTAAGAAAACCCCCGCGACACTAAGATACCGAAAATAACTAATCAAACAAAAGGTATCCTCACATACTTTCACGAAAATAAACTACCGAATACACTACTATAAATAAAGTACGTCAAACTCCATCGAGTAGTAAATATAAACTGAAGTTACGGAAAACACATGACTTAATTAACGAGAGTGTTGAACGGGTGCAGTTTCTGATTAGCCGGTTAATACTACATTGATAACATAGAGTGATAAGGCGACATGTCATTTGCATTTAAATCTCTCGCGGTTACGTTGACATTGACATTATCTCGGATAATTAAATTAATATCAAATTGAAATTGGCAAAGGAATCTCCTTCACGGGGGATTTAGAAACAATCAATTGGTGAGACACGTATAGCTCCAAACTTGGACCAAATATTTGAGGATCACTAAAACTTTCGTCCCATGAGGGCTTTTGTCAGGTCGCGTTAAGATGTTGACGTTAGGCATGATGTTAAGTGAATCGACCTTTTGTCAAAAATCTTTTAACATCTAATTCAGTATATCAGGAAAGTTATGGTTTCCGCATTAGGGATAATGTTGGTTAGCTTACAATCCTGACAGGAATTAAATACTTGACAACCAATAATGTTGAGGAAAAAGTTATTGTTTAAATGTGAGTGACAAAAAATAAATAGTACGATGAAAGGAACTAATACTATATCACAGTTTTGATTAAAATTTTACCGTCGTTTTTGCTATTCATTTAACCCAATTTACATAACTATACTTTGGAAATAGCCTTTAAAAAGAAATGCCCCTGACATGTTCTAGTAAAATACTATATTTATAATAGTATAAGAAAATACCTACATGGCATTATACACCTTTCTCATAATAACAATCTAATGGCAACGGAAAGTCAACTAACTAATTGAGTGGAAAGATTATTGAATTACGCTCGCTTCATTAGCCACGGAACGTAGTCATATCGGCGGAGATAGCAACATTTGTTTAAATCTACGTTATATCCAGAAGAGGTAAGAAAATTGCCCTATTTCAACTTTTACCTTAAAAAAAAGAGCTAACTTTGTGTTTGTTTTTTGTAGAGTAACTACTTGTTTGTGTACGGCGAGAATAAGGGAACTATGACACTAACAAATAACTCAATTTTCAATTATCATGCAGCGATCATTTTACTTACAATCGCCAATATTCTTTATCATATCATGGCTTTACGCCTTTCGCTTAGGCATAATTAGACCAATTCATTTTTCATAGTATACTTAAATTTTCTCTGGTCTAACTTTCATCCATTACTATTGAAACACTACATCAACAAACCTTCAAGGTTTATCGCGAAAGGTAAATATTTATAATTTGACGTAACAACTTGTTGCGTGAACCGTACTTCGCCTGGCAACCAAAGAGTATGGAATTCTCTGCTAGTCGAGTACCGACAGACGATCAGTCATGACTCATGATGATACGTCATTAAATTGAGGTAGCCATTATCCAAATCTATGCGGTTCACGCCTATATGTGTGTGTATGTTCGTGCATGCATGTACTGTGTGTGTGTGTGTGTGTGCGTTTGTGTGTAGTTTGGGTATGCGTGTGTGTGTGTGTGTGTGTGTGGTCTGAAAGCCAGGCAAACGAACTTAGCAAACGAGCCTATTGGATCGTTATAAATTAATATAGCCATCATTGTCAATTATCGGGATGATATTAATGTTCGGCAGGTCAAGAGACAGAATTTGAATGTTTATTGGAGTGCAAAATACTACAAGGAATCTTTGTAGACTTTTATGGGTTGACTGATATAGATATAAGATTTCATTTCTGTAGTTATATATTTTATAGGTCTTTTTTATACGAATGATTTATCCTTTAATAACTGTCTGTTACCTTTTCATGGCTTAACCGCAGAACCGATTGTAATGTAACTTGGTATAGAGGCATAGGCAAATTTTTGCCGCGATAACGTAAGCAAAGCCGTGGTCAACAGCTAGTTGTTCATATACGTATGTTTCAAGAGGTTGTTGTACTTCAAATATTAACTCACGAAGTAGTAAGCGAACCGTGAGGTTTTAATTGCCTTTAGCGTTAATTAAATAACTATCATAGTCTATATGAACGAAAACGGTTCGGTTTTTATATTCTTTGCCAATTAATAACCTCATGGTTAAGCGGTTTCCTTCTGGGACCCGCATGCGACGATATGCTAGTTCGTACCCAGGAAAATAAATGCGGACAACATGACATACATTGCTCTGAATACAAAGTAAGTAGCTATTAAGCACTTGTGTTATGGAATTCAGAAACAATAAAGGTACCACAAACACCCAGACCCGAGACAATGTAGAAAAGTGAGTTTCTACATTGACCCGTCCGGGGATCCAACCCGGGACCTCAGAGCTAGCGACACCTTGGAAACCGATGCGTATGCCACTCGACCACGGAGGCCATCTATAGTATCTACCACCAATGGGCCTACAAATCTTCAATATTTCTCTATATGCTTAAAATAAATGGCAATAAACTCTACCCATATGACAAACCTTACCCCTGCTTACCCCCTTGAAGCTACCGGCATCATAGCCTCCAACACATCATACGATTATTAGCAGTTAGCAGTCCATTAATAGTTCACACAAGATTCCTATTGGAATTGTCGACTCATTCGATACTCAATCATAATAAATTGCGTCACACTACATACAATGTTGAACCGGCCAGTGATCACAGTACCATACAAGCCTAATATGACTGCTCATACATACATCATACATTACTAAATGAACCGCCAACTGGGTAAATATATGTGGGTGGTAAATACTTAATGCTCGAGTGAAATAATAGGGATGTACTTATTTTGAGAGACTCTATTATGTGAACGATCTAAATCAAATTCAGGTCATTTATATTTCCTATTTTTTTCAGCTGTTACGAATATTGCGCATATTTGTTATTTAACTCCCTTTAGATGAAGTCAGTGTTGACTGTTGTGGGAGAAAAGTGGGGGAAAAGTTGGCAGCAGTAGGTAATATCGTGTATTAATGATAAGAAATTATATTTCGCGCTCTGTTAACATCGACTAAGAGTTGGCATGTAACAACACTATTTAGTAATTTATTGGTAGTTACATCCCTAGAGTCGAGTGACGTACTTATACGCGGCTGTCGATTACTTTATGAACAATCGTTTCAATCATAAAAAGTACTCACATTCATCTTTTAAAGTAATGTCTGGAGTTGAGACCTTGACCCCTCGCTGTCGGCGCTTGTGGACTTATGAAGTCGGATAGTTCACTACAATACCTTAATTTATTACTTTTAAAAGTAAGTGGTTTTCATTTATTTTAAGGAACTAAGAACGCTATTATATATAGCGTTTTTTATAACGGCAAATAAATAGGTAAACATTAACGTAGGTGTAGCTAATACGCTAAAATAATTTATTTTATATATCGCTCACATTTAGTATTTGCCTATTCTAAGTACAATATTGTTTATATGGATATTTAATAATATTTGAAATAAACTAACCCCTGTATTAAAAGCTTTCCTATTTTTTGTACATATGGGAAACCTATCCTGAAATAAATAATATCTCTCAAATGCTACCTATCAAATATTTCCCTATATCTACCTGTGGTATGTACATTTGAAAGTGGCAAAACATAACCTACAAAAAGTGCCGCAATATTTAAAACTTCACTGTAAAATGTACACCATCTGGCTTCCTCAAAACACTGGTAAAATCACTTATTATTATAACACAGTATGTATCACACATTTCACGAACAACACTGGTCTTCTTTAGATAATATAAAACGGTCACTGATTCCCAAGCCGTATTGTTCCTACACTATGTTCCTCATTTCTGAGGCAATGGTCCGATGTCTACAGCCAATGGGGAGGCCGACACACACACGTTTGTCCATTTAAAAATAACACTATACAAAATACTGTTTATGTTGTTCATGTCTTTTAGGTTATGCGAGGTGACAGGGTGAAATGCCCGCGCATGCGTACTTTACGTCTACCCGACGCATGGCGTTAAAAATAAATAAGGTTGGTAGGTTTGATGTCAATGTACGATTTTAATCTGTGGTTACGGTGAATTTTTTTGGCGCGTTTTTTATTTCTTAGAAAATAGATGGTTACAAAAAAGTAAGTAGGTAGGTACTATTTGAAGCAACGGTCAATGTATTGTTAAGACACGTTGGCTTTTGCGTGATTGCCGGAAAATTGACTTCCCAAGTTTGCTATAATAATAATATTCCTGGACAATCCACACACGGTAATCTGATCCCAAGCTAAGCTCTAAGAGAGCTTGTGTTATGGTAACCAGACAACTGATAAACATGCTTATATATTTCTAAATACATACATATTATAGATAAATAACACTATAAAAATAACGTTTTTTTGCGGACTCTTAGAAATATTAAATTATCATATCAATGGGTTCTGATGTGATTACCTGGTTAGGTGGGGTAGTAATTACAGTTTAACCTGGTTACGGTGGCCAATGGGGAATTGTGTTCCATTAAACATTGAGCTGCTATGTAAAGAGGAATATTCATAGTTATTCAACAAGAATTCATTCAAAATAGAACCAAGGTCTTTCGACCGGCTATGCAGTAGATACTCTAGACGGTAAGTTTCATAAAAAAACTAAAATGTGATCAATATTTGTTTTATATTGTTACGAGTATATCCATCAGTTACGAGTATATCCATCGGTTAATAGCCCATTACTCTTTCCTTCACGATATTTCAAGGTCTATGATAATGTATTATGTTAAGTATATTCTGCACCGTTAATTAGTACCTACGAAGGTTTTATTGTGCGACATTACTGCACTATTTCATTTATTTACTTTGAGCTAAGTATTTGTCTAGTTCGAATATCCCATCCATTCCTACTTGTGAAGATTTTTTTCACAATAATTGTCTCTCATTTCTAAAAACGACTCATGAAAGACACAAAATCAAATGTGTGTCGTTGTCCCATGCGGGGATCGCAATGCAACATCAAATAAACCGATTTTTTTAAATACTGCTTCCGAATAGATGACAAAATATGCATACAAGTATGAAACTACTTTATTACCGTTTCATAAAAAAATAAACTAGCTAGCTCCAAAATTTCATTTCATTTGATCGGTTCTATCCGACAAATAGACCATACAATTCAATCGACGCCAACAAATTGGATATTGACAGACCCTTATAACAAATTACTCCTTATCCCGTCCCAATAAGGTTTAATTTTATATTGTAGTAGGTAATACAATTGTTACTGGTTGGGCACATATACTATTAGTATTAAGTTTCGTTGTGCTGATGAGATCCAATCAATATATCGTCAATCATTACATTGAGTGGTATTTATAAACATGCATGATGCATGTCATTGAGTTTGTATTGTTTTAAATATTGTTATGTTTTATATTTTACACTTCCGTGAATGATATCGCATGAATTATCCTTGTATGGGTACCTATCAATAAACTAAACAGTTTTATTGCCTTTATGCATGAGCTTATGCTTGGCTGAATGAATAACTAAATTATAAAACTTATACCGTAAAATATAGATTTACCAGTCAACAAGGATGATAGCGAAGGTGACCATGCAAAATGTGCCGAGAGCGTCGACTTTTGACAAATAGCTGCAATAGAAAAGATGTGAAATGAATATTGTTATTTAAAAGGCTCTAAAAGGGCAGTCCCACCGGTGTACCGACGATATTGTCAAAGTTACGGGCACCCGGTGGATGCAATTGGCGAGTTGTCGTTCATTGTGGCGTTCTAGGGGGGAGGTCTCAGCAGTGGACGTCTTCCGGCTCATGATGATGATAAAAAGGGCAGTCCATTAAGTTATTATTAAGTTTCTTACCATTATTTGCAAGGCACATTCTGTAAGAGATCAAAATTTATAAAAAGTTCATGATATTATGGGATAACACAAGGTAATAAAACAAAACTAAGCTAGCATTATGACATACTTATTTATGGCACATACTTTTGGTTTCTTTGCACCTGTTTCTTGAAATCGTATGTAGGATCCAACGACCACGTAGGATCTATTGTTAGCGCGTCAAAGGTCCTGTGGTTCCGAGAATTTAACCTTGGATGAATACAAAGAAGTCTAAATCCAGATTTCAATCTTTGATTGTTCATAATCACATATACTTTTTTTTGTGTTGTAGAATTTTTCATTAATTTTTTATCCTTGAATGTTATGTTGCCAAGGGTCATCAAATTGGAATCTGATTTCAGTAACTGGCGAATAGTTATGTGAATAATGCTTCCTTCGCTATTTGAGTCCAGGGCTACGTATTGAAATCCCGGCAACGCAAACACGCTCTAATAAAAGAGCAGCAGTACAAAGTGACATTGTATTGCAATTGCACCCCTATCCAAACCTGAACCTGTTTATGTAAACATCTGTTTTTCGATCCAGAATAAGACCGGTTTCCGTTGGTCATTAATTACTAGAATGGGTCAAATGGATTAGTATGATGTTACGTATTAAATCTATTTCAATAGTTTATTAATAGATTTTTTTTTTCCCTCATATACCTATTAAATATTTCGGTTAAATATCACAGTGCCAGTTTTAAAAAGGCCCAAAAATTGTAATTTCTCTTCTTTTAAGTGAGGCAGTATTATATTATATCTGATAGAGAGTCTAGGTCTATGATTATCTCGGTTATTGCTTAAAATTACCAATACACAGAAAAATTTAAATTCTAAATACTGTCATATATTTTATATAACGTTTTGGACTTTGTGTGTTCAACTCAAATTTATTCGTTTGAACGTTGAAACGAACGTGAAAGGGGTGGAGTGTGGCGTCCTTGAATTTTGAGAGCGCGGGTCGAACGCCTGCACTCGTATTTAATTTTGTTAAAAGCCGGGGACTCTATAGAATACTACAGATACATATATAACACGAACGTCAACCCTTTAAAACAAATGACGGTTATTCTAAAATCCCAATGGCAGCGGCAAAATATTTGCAGCAGTGATATTTTCTAAATGACTGCACCAGAAAAACTATGAACGAAAACGAGGAAAAGAAAAGTGAAATTAGTATCAATATTATGGAGTGCCTAACAGAAGTTTTATAGCAAAGGCTCGAATAAGGTAATTTGCTTTAACTTTTTATTGTTTCAAATAGCACAGCTCTCTTCACAAAAGTAAGATGCTCTACGGTTGTTCCTGAGCAATCTTATTACTTCCCTGTCCTATGAGTCACATATGAACATTTCCATTGTTTAACTGTTGTGTCTGCTGGCGGGACAGTTAACTTGTTAAGATATTCTCAGTAAGATTAACAAATATTTTCTCAAAAAGGAAAGATTATTTATTTCTGAACTCGCCAAAGATAACAAAGAGCATTAGATTAAACCTTACCTACCTATATTACAAATTAAACTTATCGCGACCTATTTCTCTTTTGTAAGTAAGGCACAACTGCAAAATGGGATAAATCAGAACTATTTTAATAAAGCCGTTCGCAGTAGCACCGATAATTCACCGGTTAAAAGAACTCTGGGCTAATATATACTATAGGATTATTAGTTCTGCAGTTACTTCGCCATTAAGCCAATTAAATTGTGAAAGTTTTATATCTGTGTGTGTTTATTCAGACTCCTTTTCGTGGATATCATCCTCGGATTTTACAGATTGTAGGAAGTATTTATAATATATGTTAAACACTGTTCCTCTTCTTTTCCATCCATGTCTAAGTCCATGATCCTTATTTACTTACATTGCTCTCAGCAGCCTCATCAACTGCGGCATCATTGGCGAGGGTTTAAGCCTCTGAAGTGTGGGTCAGTTGTACGGTAACTTGGGTAAAACCAACAAGAGCGACATGGTCCGGTCAGAAAGACTTGATAATTCCTCTTTTTGTAGAACTTTTTGTGGCGACCGACCTAGGTTCGCACACAGTCTATAAGAAATCGCAAAAGTAAATTAACCTGTTTTGATATTATAATCTTGTGTTATTCAAAGCAAATCCTCACATTAGTTCAGTCGCCGCGAGATGCTCACGCTCATCGCTGGCAAACAAAAACAAATAAAAAAACGTTCGCGAAAAACCAATGGCAAACTAAAATCAAACTTATCTACATTATTATAATATCGAAAATCATTGTGATATATTTAGATGCTAATATAAAAATTAACAAAAAATGACTCCTAATCCAAAGAATATTGATGTAAGTGTAAATGTTATGGACGAAACCTCCGAGAAAAGAGGTTCAGATGTTACAAAGTTGCCAAAAACAAAGGATGTGACAGAATACCAAGTGTTCCCTATTAGATGGCTGGTTTTGTTTATCTTCGTCTTCTACTCAGCGGCTAACGCGGTGCAATGGACACAATACACTATAATCCAGGACGCTATCGTGAAGTACTATAATGTGTCGAGCAGCCTGGTGTATTGGACCTCTATGATCTACATGGTTATTTTCACCCCTCTTATATTGCCTGCCTGTTGGTTTCTGGATAAGACGGTAAGACTCTTTTCAGTACCTACTCATCAGCTTGTACTTGTGATCAAACGAAAGTCGTCTTCTTATTTCTTTTCTCAGAAATCTTTGTTATTGAAGGCTTATAGGAGGTCCGTTTTTTTTTTATCTACGGTGTCCCACTTCTATGGATGGGGCTCCCTCAAGTACTTTCGTCGATCCTTGTCTCACTCCACCTCAAGCCAGCCCTTTCATGACCTGGTCAATTCACTACCACTGCTGACATTAGGGACCCTAAAACAACGCTATATTTTGTGTTCTATAGCCGCGATTCACAAGCGATGCTGTTTTGGAATTGCATAATCAAACAGGTATTTTAATTTATTACCTGCATTTGCACAAATGCCAGAAGCTGCAATAATTTTAACCTCAGATGTATAATATTATCCTTAGAAATAACCTGTTCTAGAAGGGGAAAAGACAGTCAGATGGTGTCTGCTGATAATGTCATAAATTTTGCGCTTTGAATACAGCAATTACCATTTATTTCTATCTTCAACAATATAATCAACTGTGTGAAAATTCAGTACTGTGTTATTATTTCACACCCAGACTTAATTGTTAATTAACGTAACTGTTGATTTCTCTGGTAAATGTATGCATATGATTTTCCGTCTATAGAAACCTACTGCCCTTATATGAAGAGATCTTCTTACTATTTACTAGCTTTTAACCGAAGCTCGGTTTGCGTGTGATTCGTTTTTCATGGCAAACAGTGTCTAATCTTTTCTGGGATCCAAACCCATACCAGGTTTCATTCAAATCAGTTTAGCGGTTTATCCGTTAAATCTTCTTTTAATATAAGTATGTATACTCAACTTATGTAAGTAAATAAAACATAATAAGTAATAACACTTAAATTGCATGTCATAGCTAATGTCATGATAATATGTAATCGTAATAGTTTAGCGTAAACGGAAGAGTTACGTCTCAAGCCTTAATTTACTGCTTCTTCACAAAAGGCATGATTTCAAACACGTGGCAAATCATCACCGACCCTGAACATATAAATAACTTATGTATTTTACTACAAATTGGAAACATAAGAAGTCTCCAAAAGCAATTTAATGAAGTACTGTTGACGGAAATTGGACCTTACATCCTATGTATTAAAGGCTCTGGCACTGGCACACGGTAACTGCTGAATTGCGGTTGCCTGCATTCAAGACAACACCATAATAAAGGACACAAAAACATGAGATAATTTATCCACTTGAGGAAAATCATCGTAGGTAAATTCTCTCAAGCGGAACCATAAACATCAGTCAAAACGTTTACGTAGTTTTTCCGACGTAATAAGTGTCTTCATGGACTCGGAATCATACGAAATTATGACGTCCATTAAATTCTGCAATAATAAAACTCTTGATTCAAAGACGTCCACTTATATTCCACTGATGTGCTAAAGAATTCGCGTTGATGGATTAAAACTCTTATCATTTATTTCCCGAGTTCAACTGTACAGCTGTATAAATTGACATGGAAGTCCTCTCGATGATCTTTAAAAGAATGGGTGAAAAGATGATGTTAGTATAGTAATGTTAGGTTTCTATTTCAGAATACCTAATGTTTCGTCTTAGTTATTTCAAACGTCAATGATGATGACAGTTCCTTTTCAGAATATCCGCATATGTGTGGTGATCGGTGCGTTTCTGACGGCACTAGGAGCATGGCTGAAGGTGTTCTCCGTGCCCCAGGACATGTTCTGGCTGGGCTTCACGGGCCAGACGGTGTCGGCCATAGCGCAGGTCTTCGTGCTCAACGTCCCGCCCCGCCTGGCTGCCGTGTGGTTCGGAGCTGATCAGGTGTCCTCAGCCTGCAGTATTGGCGTGTTCGGGAATATGGTAATTACGTCAAGTTTGAGCGGTAAAACTAACCAAAACAAAAGAATAGCAGTGTATTTTGAGCAACACAAGAGCAACTTGCGCCAGCAAGTCTGTATAATAAATAAATTACTAATTATTATTACATTAAAACAAAACACAAAA
This sequence comes from Autographa gamma, assembly GCA_905146925.1. Classification (NCBI taxonomy): domain Eukaryota; kingdom Metazoa; phylum Arthropoda; class Insecta; order Lepidoptera; family Noctuidae; genus Autographa; species Autographa gamma. The sequence continues at coordinate 1,128,965 of LR989850.1, forward strand.
CAAAACAAAATATTTTTATTTCAAGTAGGCCTTGTTAAGGCTCTTTTAAAACGTTAAATTTACTGACTCTACTGCAGGTTCCAAAATGTCATTCCAATGGAGAAGAACCGGCAAGAAACTCCAACTCCAACTCCAACATTAGATGTACTACATTTTACTCAGTATATTGTATGAGGAAAACAGGTAATGTGTTCGTACGTTAGTACCCGAGTATGCACTGGGAAATACCCCAAACGAGAGTAAGCAAAACAAATATGGTCAGCACTGTTGGCACCAAGTTTGTGAAACAACGCATAGTGCCGTATATTTATAGATTAATTGTGTCTAAAAATAAAATCTGAATAAAAAATTGGTCAATTATGATCATCCGGTTCATAATTGATGGACTTTTTATTGATCGTTTTTTTAAGAGTTCGGTGCAGTTAGCCTGAGAGCAGGCTTTGACTGCTTGTTGATTTTATATTAACTTCACCAGTCATCGTTCGGTTCTCCGAAAATAAATCTGAACATACCTAATAAGTATGATTACCTATATTCTCATTATATTTTGTTTTCCCACAGCTGGGCATGGCCGTGGGCTTCGTACTGCCTCCGCTGCTGGTTCGGGCAAATGGAACGACAGAAGAAATTGCGGCAGACTTGCAAGTCATGTTCTATATATACGCCGCATTCACAAGCGTGTTGTTCGTCTTCATATTACTGTGTAAGTTTACAAGCCAATTAAAAACTTTTATTTATTTTTTCGGGGTGGAAAGGTTGTCTTGAATCCAGCCTAGGGCACGGTGTGGGCTGGAGGATACGTCGGACTTTCACCGACTAAAAACACCCTGACCTTTTCTCTGCCTCGGCCGGAATCACGGGATCGCTCGCTTAATCCCTGCGCGATTCCGGCAGCATCAAAAAAACCTGTCTATAAGGTTCATGATATGTTTATTAGTGATCATCAATACCTCTACTATATTATTCACGTAATCCAAATGTAAACTTGTGCAGCTAAATTATATATCCGCACTGGCGCAATTTCAGCTACCTATATAACGACAATTTTATCATCTGAAATGAATTGAAATGGGTCTGATTATCCCCATGTTCGATGCAAATTGATCCTGAAATTTATGGACGGGACATTCGGGATGATTAAATAAAATCAAATATTTTGGGGCATATATGAATATTATTAATACTCGTAAAGTTGCTACTCGTCGTTAACAAAATGAACCTGACAATATTTTGTTAGCGACTTATAAAAATTATCAGAATCAGAATAGATTTATTTGTAAAAAATAGGTACATAGTGGTGTTGGGAAAACAATATTTTGCCGTGTAGGCGTATAAATTTTCATCAGCTAATAAAAATCGTTCTTCTACTTGAAATACGTAAAGTTCGATTATAGCCAAAAATATAATTATTCTCTTTATATTCCATAGTTTTCAAGACGGCTCCCCCTAGCCCTCCTTCAGCCGCGGCCGACCACTTCGACAGCTTGGATTCCAACTTCCTATTATCCTTGAAGAAACTGATGACCAACAGGAACTTTGTCCTTCTGCTCGTCTCCTACGGTATCAATGTGGGAGCCTTCCTCGCTATCTCCACACTGCTCAATGAAGTCATCTTAAAGTATTACCCTGTAAGTATATTATATTTATTTATTTTAGTTATTCTTTGTTATTTTGTTGCCTCTTCCTCTTAGCGTGACCTGACGATTTATTATAATCATTTTGTTATTTTTTATGTGAAACTGTTTGTTAGCGTATTTTCCTATAAATAACTCATCATTCAATGTTATGCATGTTTGTTGAGAGTTAAATCCGGCTTTTTTACTGTTTTGATGTCATCTTTTTTTAGTTAACGTTTATATTTATAATCGCGGATAATACCCCTTGGGTTTAATGACAGTAATTCTGTATGGAAAAAAGGTCACATGTTGTCTTCGAAAAGTACAGGTAGCAAATTAATCAGCAATTTTCAAAGTTAACCAAAAAGTTCATCACAATACACACAGTGTAACATCAAAATACACGATGTCACAACACGCTTAAAATGCAGTTATTTTTAAAATATACATACCTATATGAAAAACCTCTTGATTACAATTTTAAATTATCCATTAGAAAATACAACACATACGGATCTTTACTAAATCCAACTCATACTTCCTAATTTCCAGGGTGCCCACTTACACGCGGGTCGTATCGGCCTGGTCATGGTTCTCGCCGGCATGGTGGGCTCCGTGCTGTGCGGCATCATCCTCGACAAGACGCACCGCTTCAGGGAGACCTCGCTGGCGGTGTACGTGACTTCCATCGTCGGCATGCTCATCTTCACCTTCACACTGGATTGCGGAATCGGCGTCGTGTATCTCAGCAGTGTTTTACTTGGGTAAGTTAGTATTTTGAACGTGATTGGAGGATTTTTCCATTACATTCATTTGTAACTTAGAGTTACTTCCTTGATTAATTAATACGTGTTCGCCCAGATTATTAAAATTTGTACTTAGTTATTTTTTAAGGAGTCGCCTAGTTAAATATTTTGCAAGTAAAATAATATTGACTGTTTATTTTCAGATTCTTCATGACAGCTTTCTTACCAGTGGGTTACGAATTCGCATCGGAGGTAACATATCCGGAGCCAGAAGGTACAACATCAGGGATATTGGGTGCTGTTGTTCAGGTAAGACGGTCTTTCGGACATTTTTGGGTATACACGCATGGGGTTCAGTGTTTGTCAATGGATTCTAGCATTTTAGATGGACAGGTGAGGGTTACTTGAAATTCTACAAAAACACATATAATCACGGCTCTTGCCCGTAGGGGTAGGCAGAGACCACTTCTTTCCACTTGCTACAATGCTTACACACTTGTTTTGCTCGTCCACTTTCATTCATCTTTTATTATTTTTTAAGTTTTTGTTTATTTGCTGTTACAGTTGATAGGCACTGCAATAACGTTGGTATACGAGAGGGTGCTGAACGATGCGGGCGACCGCGCGGCCAACCTCACGGTGGTGGGCCTGCTGTGCGTCGGCGCCGCCGTCTCCGCCGCCACCACCTCCGACCTGCGCAGGCAGGAGGCGCAGAACAAACACAAGCAGTAGGCCCCAAGGACTAGTCGATGGGTGGTCTAGAAAAGCCGCTTCTGCTTGTAGACGAATAGAACATCTTCTATTCAGCGCCTTAAGGACTGATAGAAAAAGTATACGATAATATGGCATCTGATGACTCGTGCTATGGGCTAAGCATATCAATTGATTATGTCACTTGCCTGTACCTGCTTTTACGGGAGATAAGTATTAAAAAAAAACTAAAGAAATATATTGGACTTGAAAAACTAAAGAATTATATTTGATTGTTACTTTATTTCATAACTTGAATAAAGTTTTTTTACGGGGGTATATCAAGAGTTTAATTATTGTAAGCCGAATCTGTTGATCAGAACTAAGGTCATCATTTTACTACCAATAATAATCATGCATCGTATACATAAATGTATCATGGCATCTTTTTGTCTTTGACAAATTTTATTCCGTTTTCTGTAATAATTCAGTTCACTATACTGATATTTTAATAGAAGTTTCCCGATTTCTCACAAAACGTGTTTTAAATCTCAATATTTTAAGCTATCTTTATATTCCGATCCAATACGCAAGTCAAATACACTGAGTCTGAAGCAGCCAGCTACCTCATCGGGAGTGAATCGCAAATGATTCGGAAAGAGCTTCACCGACTCCGGTTAATCGGAAAACTAATCTAGAACTGATTTATCGTTTTTCTTCAATCTTTGTAGTATTGGATAAGTTTGCAGCTCCTTTGGTTTAGAATTATTTTACAGTTAGGTATTTATGTTGGTAATAATTATCGATATTATATTTGCTTGTATATATTTTCCTATTCATCCAGCATCCAAAGGTTGCTTGATGTGGTATACCTTTGGGTAAAACCAAGTTATTTACTGGTAAGTACTTGATAACTTAGGGCGACATTTAAGTCTTTTATCTAACTCTGTAAATTCCACCAATCACTTTTTTGACTAAGTCTCGAAGTCTTCCTGAATCTTTCCAGACAAAAGTTCTCCAAGACAATGTTTCTTAGAACAAAATATAGTTCTTACAATATTTTTTATGCTAAAAAATAGCATGGGTATACATATATAGGCCTAGTTTCAGATGTCCAATCATCTATCCATGTTTCCTGCCATCTCCACGTCCGATACGAGCGACATGACGGATGACGGACACACATCCGTCGCTGGCATGTTCTACTCCGCTTCGATCTGAATCCCTAGTACCTACCTACAGCTAGTACCAGGAGTACATATTCGTGTAGCTGTGTTGTGCAGTGATTTGATTCATGGACACGCCTGTTTGATTTCCAATGTAGGTCGGAATATTCGTCTGGGAATGAAGATCTTACCGAACACTTGTAATGTTTACACTCGGACATAGATACCTTGTTGGTAAATAAATTACTGGCTGACTGTTAATTGAAAGCAAGATGACTAAGTAAAATTGATTTTAGGTCCGGGTTACTCCGACAAAAGAGTAGTTTTATTTGAAAGACTAAAATACAATTTGAGATCATTCCGAAAGGTTTGTATGTGTCATTATGTATTTGCTGTCTTGATCTATATTGGTTCAAGCTATGGAATATTCATTATCTTTTGTCGTTTACATTTTCCGACTAAAGTGTTCTAGAAATCACTGATATTACAAACACATCGAGACATCATCACCTTAAGTTATATATATATATATATATATATATATATATATACATATAATATTGAATAGAATTAAAATGATGTCAAGCAAATATGCTGCATTGAGAATTGCTGAGTGATTTTATTCAACTTTTATTACATAGTTACTATGATGTTTATTTAACGTTGATTGATATTCTTCAATTATATCTGAGTAAGTAGGTAAAGCATTCATTTCAAACTGAATAATATTATCTACATTAGCAGATGCAAAGAAATCTAAATGAAAGTCTTAACGACAATATAATTCAGTCATCTATGGTAATAGTATTTTGTTTGAGAAATCATTTTCAAGTTTGAAACTAACTTTTACATAGCGATATTGTTGAGTAGAGGTAGTATCTATGACTGCTGTAAACTTAGTTATATGAGGAAAAAATTACATGTTGTTCTTATTTATTTATTTATTTATTTAATAATTTATGTACACACAACACATTAATAGATAATATTTCATATTTAAAAATTATGTACAAAGGTACTGCTTACTTACTGAAAAGTATTTTTTTACAAAGTGAACTAAATCAGTCTGTAATGTTCAGGACCAAAGTAACAGAAAGTTTTTGCTCAGTTTAAAGATCGACAATAAAAAGGAAAATTGCCGAAGAATTAATTAAAACTTTGCATGGCATGAAACTTATTTCTCTAAAGACAGACTAGCAATCCGTAGATATGCAACATAGTATCACTGACATAACAGTCAGTTCACTCATCGCATACCATCGCACACGTTCGACCGAACCGCTACGAGGAACGGTCTTGTGGGAGAGCGGTATTTAAACTCCATGGTCAGCATATACAGAGTGTTACCGTAAGGGTACATACATTTAAAAGGGGTAAAGAGTACTCCTGATTCTTCTTCTTTTCGTGTCGATGGTAGACATTTACATTATATTGCATTGGCCCAGTAATTTGCGACATTAATGGCAGCTTCGTTAGCGTGCATTAGGTCTTCCAAAGTGCAGGTGTATGGACAATTTGGGCAGTTTAGCAAATAGGACATGGTTTGGTTGAGAGCTCCACATTCACATTCAGTAAGAAGGGGTTCGATTATTCCCTATTTTGCTAGGTTGTGTTTACAGTACTCCTGGTATAGACTGAGTGTATAAACTTTCAGCTCAAAATGAGTTAGTTAAATTAATGATACCCAACTTTTTGCATCAATTGTATATTTATGCACTACCGAAGTATATTTTCCAATGAATAAAGAAACATCCAGAAGCATACCAAGTTTACCTAATTTTAGAACTTGCTAAAAATGTTTGTATTGTTAATTTTTGTTTAGAATAAACACAAGCCAAAACACTACCTGTCTTTTGCGTGAATGGATCGTCGAGTTGTTAGTCAAGTGTAATGTTTGTTATTGAATACAAAATTGAAAAACATTGGTACTTAAACTAGGTATCGTATATTTTTTCGTTTCTCCTCAAAATTTGTTAACGGCAACACGATACAAAAATAATTTCCATCCAATACAATGTTTAGGAAAACAATAGCTAACTGATACTGTTATCACGATTGTTATCTGCCTCGAAAGTATTCAAATCTCTTCGAAGAAGGGAATAAGTGCCTTAAAATAGCTGGAGTACTCACAAAGTTATTATAGTCATTTAACTTTATCGTAATGGCGAGAATCTTGAATACTTTGCAAATGGATATTTATTGAGAAAAGTCTTGTTCGTGATTTGAGAAGCAGATAATTTTTCTTGTATATTTCTTTAATGACTGTCATGAATATTTTTTAAGGAAAATATACGCGATATCACCTTTATTATCTTGAACATCGGGAACGGTATTTCGGTATTGGTTCAGTAACTTGTCTATAATAGCTTCTAATTACATTACCTATAGGTAACATATTTTTTCATGACTTGACAAACTATCTCAGTAGGTATTAACTTACACACCAACCTATTGAATATGTACTAAAAATATCCGTCGTTTCGCGTCAATTATTTTTTGTACAATCACATAATGAACGAACATAGGTACCTACGTGTGTTCGTCAGTAGTGACAATGGCTACATCCACTTGGTATTACAAAGATCGACCTTTCCCCTGATGACCTTAGGTACCGAATTCCTCAGAAATGCCTGAAATACTCCGCGTTACGTAAGGTACAGAGACAGTTATGCTCGAGACACAAACGACCACATACCCACTATTCGTCTATGTGCTGAATTTACTAGCTTACCAGGTTGAAGGCTTTTCGACTTTTAGCTAGATTTTCTTGCCATAAACGATTTTTCATTTTCATTTTTCACTTGGTTGTGATAAAACATGATTTATTTATCATCAGGTAAGTCGTAAAAGAAAACAAAAAAATAGATTTTGGATTAAATCGAATATGATACAATATCAATCAGTATTTTTTGATGGCCACCAGCAAATTTTTTAAATGGTTTAGTGTGCGAGTGAATTATTAACCTCGACGTATAAAGAGGGGTGTCAAAAGTTGATGAATGATGTGATGGAGTTGCTTGTATTTAAAAAGATCTGCACAGAGTTGGAAAAATAAAAGCTTTTTTCTGAAATATTGCAGAAAGGAGACAGATACGCTTTCATACAATTTTGGGCCAGAATGTAAAAAGATGAAATTGGTGTGAATTGATAGCTACTATATTAACAAACAATCACTGAAAATATGGCAGATTTTGGCAATCTGAGAGCTGAGATAAAAGAGATTAAGTTTAAGTAAAAAACTATACTTAACTGCCTTAGAGTATAGGTAAGAAACTATAGAGTGAATTTATCATGGTTTGTTTAGTCCGCTTAGCAGTCAAGGTTTATGATGGTTTTGTTTTTTTTTTTTATTATAATTTAGACAGGATTTTTAATATTTCTGTAGAGTGGGAAGGAGATGATATACAAAAATGAAAATCGAATTTTATTAGAATTTTTATTCATCTTCTATTATTACAAGAACGTCATCTAAGAATTGTGCAGGTGGTACTATGTTATCTAGTAGAGGTACTTAGCCTAACTAAGGTACCATATTATTGACATCACATGGGCAGCAGCAGCCCACAGTCTGTTTGCCTACGATGCAGTTAAAATAATATTTTAATATTGCTTCCCTACGACCGACGTATATACGAAAATATCCATGGTTTTGACATAGTTAGGATAATATTAGTGTTTTAGATAGATTTATTAAAACGGCGCGTTCCATCTTTATAAAAAAATCACGACAAAACTAGTTCATACTAGTGCATACGATTCATACCCAGATATGCTCACTCTTTAGTTTCTTGTATAATATATACTCTAAGGTAGATAATTCGACACTCGTTTAGTGTCGAATGTCGATCGATGTCAATGTCATGCATGTCCAGTCAGAGTTAGCACAGATTAAAGAATACAATAATCGATTAGTAAATGTGAATCGATTTATCTTAATTATGTAAAACTTAATCTCTTAATACTCTAATTCCAATGGATTTAATTATTTTAATTAAATGTTCATCTAGTGAAAGCATTTTCGTAAATAGTATGAACTCTGTTGATGATGACATTAAAATGTCATCATCAACAGAGTATTTACTTAGACTATTTACTTCGTAACCCAAACTTAATTATTGGATATTTCATTTTCCAGATTGTAAATTGAGTTGATTTTTCACACTTTGAAATAGAAAAATATAGCCTTTTTTTTCAGCCATGTCTTAACTTATTACAATTTGGCCCAGAAATCCCCGTCTCCTTTATGATTGGTTGAATTTATGTATTTTTATAGTTTTTAAGTAATGTAGTTAAGAATACCACAAGAAAGGGAAAAAATATTGATCATGTAACACGCAAGGCAAAGCATACATACATGGCACCAAAAATACACTCTATTTCCTTATCCACACAATCAACCTAAACAATTCGCTGTAGTTTATTGAGATATCCGTGTAAATCTCCAGCCCGCAGCAGTAGGCGCCTGTCTGCCACATTCTCATGTAAATCTCATGACTACACCGTCTTTTGTTTATCCTAATGATCTGTTCGCCTCTTTGACTAGTAGTCTTTCAACTATTGTCAGACAACATTACATACAGGTTACGTGTGAGGTGGCTGCTTAATAGACTAGCTGTGCCAGCGACTTCGTTCGCGTGGATGACGAAACTTATCAATTCCCCAACATTTCCCTTCACTACTCTACTCCTGTTGATTGCAGCGTGATGAAAAGTATACTATAATCTGCCCAGGAGTAAGGACAATAATTGTACTAAGTTTCGTTGAAATCCGTCAAGTAGTTTTTGTTTCTATAAGGAACATACAGACAGACAGACAAATTGCTGATTGCATTTTTGGCTTCAGTATCGATCACTAATCACCCCCTGATAGTTATTTTGAAAATAAATTTCATGTACAGAATTTACCTCTCTACAGATTTATTATGAGTATGGTCATATCAAATAGGTGTCATAAATTTTTGTTTAATGCAAGTAATTTTCTTGTTGAATGTAAGCATAGTCATTGTTGATATTTGTTAAAAGGTTAGTACATAATATTGTTTTTTTGTCGTCCGTTTACTTTTACTGTCAACAACAACAATCTAACAATAACTAAATCTGAAAGAACCAAATATTATTAAAATAAAATTGTGAAAATCTGAATATGATATAAACAAGACATCTTTTAATAATTCAATTCCAATTTAATTTCAGAAGTTATGCAACTTTTAGATCTTCAGCAGTCGTACAAAAGGGTACTCGGTAGGTACTATTCTGAATCTTGATAAAACAATCGCAAAACAAGTAAGAGAACAACTGGTACCTTTCTAAACAAATAAAATATTTTTATAAGTACAAAGCAAAGTGCCCGGAAGTACTTACACCAAGTGATTTGCCTATCACGTTTCATTCCCATGTAATACTCGTATCAACTCACTGTGCAATGCGCATGCGTTGTATCATATTACAAATTAAGTACAAATACTTGGAAATATAGAAGTAAAGTATCTTCTTATCTCTAATTAAGTGCAGTATATGCACTCCTCTACAAATTGGAGTTAAGGAAAAACTTCGGAAGCGTTCATCAGCAAAAAAAAAAAACTCAATTTTATCTACACAGAATATTTACTCGTTGCATTTTAAAACTAGGTTCATTGAAGCATTATAAGGACTAATATTAAATCGTATTAGCTAAATTCCGCATCATTTTTTTAAAATGATTTATTTGAGAAGGCTTTTTCGCTGGTGCTCCAACTCCTCGTTATGCACAACAAATTGTTAGATAACAATAATAAAAATATTTTTATCCATAAGTTAAAACTAGACACCCCATTAAAATATAACGCCTTCTACAACAGGTCAAACCAAACTAGCAAATTCTATAAATTTTTCCATACAAACACTCCCTTTACAATTTTATAAATTGCAATACTCTGCTGCGATAAGTATACATAAGTCCTTACCTACTTATGTAGCTACGTAATTATACATACATACGCTTATTTTAACAAGTTGCGCAACTGTACTAAAAGGGCATTAAAAACGAATGCTAGGGACATAAAGTACAATTACTCGATTGTTTCTTTAAATCATGTTCTTTCCTTTTGTGAAGGTACCTCGCAGCCTCGCGCGCCTTTCCTCGTCTCTGCAATACTTGGGACACTTTAGTTTATCGATTTATGATAACTATTAATTTACTAGCACTTTTATCTGTTTATTAAGTACTCTATTTTGTTAAATTACCCAACTTATAAAGGTGCCTATGGAAATGACTTACACATTACAAAGTGTTTTGAAAAAGTATTACTTTTAAAATAATTATATCGTGTAATATGGTGTATGACAATAATATGGAAGGATTGCTAAAATTGCAAAACAAAAATTGGTTGGTCTAAGGAAATTAATTATAGCTACTGGTAGTCATTTTCTGCAAAAAAATATTTTCTTTTTCAATCCTAATAAGTATTGTTCAGCTAAATAGCAAACAGAGCAGGCTAAGAGAAAACACGCAATAACTTGAAAGACGATTAAAAATCCGTGTAAAATATAACGAAGTGCCATAAAATTAGGCATGGTTGTGCCATTACCACCATAAGTACCAGCTAGTACCATAAACAAGTAATTGCGACACATAAAAGTAAATTAACTCCGGATATTAGTTGCATTTTCTATCCGCCATTTTGTAAACCTAGAATACTTGCAGGTCTAGAATACTAGATAAAGACTTGATGGTAGTAAACTTTTAAAATTATTCTCAAGAAATTAAGATTTTTAGTCTTCTGCTAGAAAGGCGGTAAAGGATTTTTAAAATAGAAATACTAAAAAAATCTGCTCAAGCAAGCACACAGTCAACTTTTCTTCAGTATTAAATATTATCCTCAAAACGATTTAAAAACAAACGTAAAAAATCAATATAAGCTACAATTAAAGCATTATTAAAAATTGCAGCAAATAATAATGTTCTTTAAATTGCACGCCTTCAATAAACCTACACACACCGATTTGTGATTGCATGCATGTCTGTGTGTGTGTAATTGTTTTCTCGGTGATCCGCCAGATGTCGTAAACGTTTTTCACATTAGAATGTACTTTCATTCATCTCTCTTGTAGGGTGACCATACCAAACTTAATAAAGAAAAATAATAAGTCATAATTTTAGTCACGGTACAAGTTTATGTGTATATTAGTTTCTTTTAATCAAATTATCAAGGTTACAGAGTTTTGTGTAAGTTACTTTGGTAAACTGGTAGACAAATTGAAAAGCGTTTTATGGACGCATAAAAAGAGACTCATACACACGTGCATTTAGGTAGCAAGCTATTATTTATAATTACCATTTTTTACCACTACAAGTACCTTCTCTTTATTATTGTTAAGTTTTTTGTCTACGACTATTAAGTTTCAATGTTAAACTATTTCAAAACATAATTAGAGTATTACAAAGCGCAGGTAAAAACATAGGTAATTAAACATACATCGCCATACAACCACCATTAACATAAATTAAAATGTTTACATCTTTAAATGGTCGTTACAAGTAAATGAAAAGTAATTTCCCGTCGCGTCGAGTGTGGTCACACTACACACTCGGCGTCGAGGCTCGTGATAAGAACCCACTCATCTGCGCGAGCGCAGCGGCCTTGCGCACCCGCGTCCACCGCCACCACCGCCCCACACGACAAAATAAACTCTATAGCCCCCCGATAAAGATAAAATTTGAATAACGCGAACTTGTGATAAGAAAATAATATATTTTGATGTGTCAGTGAGTGAAACAAGATTCGTTTTGTGAAATCTGTGTTTGAGTGAGTGAGCATATTTATATGATAGTCAGGTAAGCTTTCTTTAATCATTGTAATTACGTCGGTATTGTTTGTCGAAAATGTGGAGACACTGTTTACAGTACGTTACATAAAGTGGACAAATATGGAAATGTATTCATCATGAGATCGAGGTTCTGTATGTCTGTCTGGGAGCTTGTCCGACGAACTGTTTGAATTAATTTTTAGTATTATTTTTTCATAATTTTTGAATTGAATTATGTGATGATTACATAATATAAATAATTATATTAAGTATGCGATCTTACTGTCGTCAAAAAATGCAGTTTGAATTGCTTTTTAGATAATTTCTAAAACCTGTTCTTTTTGGCTACCATTATGTCAGATAAATAAATCGATTTCTCTAAAATTTCGTATCTTCACATTGTGCTACTGAAGGTAAAAATAATTTTATTCTTCAATTCATAACGTCTAATGGGTTTTCCTGTTCAATATCATATTTATATTAAAATATTAAAAAGTAAATAATGACGTGAGTTATAAATAAATACACCCAAACCATAATCACAGAAACACAATTTGCACTCTCATTTATTTACCTTTTAAACATCTCTAACTCGAAGCCCATGAATCTAACTACTCGTATTCAGTCGATTTCCACGAGACCATAAAACAGTGAAGTTTAAACCAAGTTTAAGAAGTTCGCTTGCAACTTAACTTAGTGTGGATGTCCACTAACTCACACTATAACTCGTGTGACTTACGAACGTAGTTATTTTATAGTTTATTTGTGAACTGCAAACACTTTCTGTACAACTTCTACTTTAGGGCCCACCAACCTTTGGTAGTGTGGATCTTGATGTCTATAATTACACATAGCCGTTATCATCGTTGTGGGTAGTATGCAGTAAAAAGTACTCTGTCGTGTGTTCTGTCTGGTCTGTCCCAGTGGTCGAAATACATTGTTTATATTTCATTTGATTAGTGTTGTTGTTGTTGTATTATCGATCGAAGGTTATGTTTGTAAAGTAGAACCTGTAAACAAAGCAACGAACCTATATACAATACCTACACAGTGTACTTAAGATAAATGTTGACAATCCCAGCCGTAGTTCGAGACAGAACTTTGAAAGTGCCGCAGTTTCCTTCCGATAAACGAAGACCGAAGCACCTAGGGATTTGGTTCCGAATAGGACAAATTTATCTATCAGTATATACTTTTTCAATAGTTCCGTAGAAAGAAAACATCGTTTTTTTGTCATCATGTAGTTTTCCTTACCGTTTTGGTCTGACGATTCTGTAGTCTACAATTTGGTTGTGTTTTATTTTTGAATGTACACAAGTAGCGTCATAGCGTGTATCGCTTGTCTCAAGTGTGTGCAAAACTTGAAGATGTGTTTTCATACTAAAATCGCTATCTAATGGCACACTTGTTGAAGCACTGATATTATTAAGAGCCTTGTTTGTTGTTCTGATTGATGCCACGTTTTGGCTTTAAACATAAGTGTGTCACTTCAAAACATGTGCTCAGTATGCCTTATTATTTGTTTATATATTAACTATGTTATATAATTATAAACTATAACAGATTCTGGGTTACCTACATTCGTAATGGTACAATATTTAAATATATTTGCGCTTTAAATACTTCCACTATTGCATTACAATATTGCCATACTAGTTTTGAAAGTACTACCATACTGAATGTTTCAACCTTATGATTACAAAAGAAAAGCAGTCGCTTTGCACAACATGTGACGAATGTGTAAATAAAATAAAGGCCGAATTACATTAAAAAGTCACTCGATTTTATTTATTGGCAGTGTTCAAACTCAGTGATTTAAATTGAAAATTGAACTTAAGAGGCTGGTTATAATAGGGGCTATAATAAAGTTGTGTCTTACAAGAATAGTAACCTAGTAATTATAAAAATAATAATCGAATACATTAAGCCATTGTACCTTCTGCTACTACTACTACTGCTGCAAAATGTAGCTATATTATTGGTAGCCAAAATATATTAATAAACAGTTTCGTTCTAGATGTATACTATCTATCCAATACAGGTCGTTTATTATTTCGCTTTTTCTATATTTAAGGAAGTTATGTTATGTACCCACCCTGTCACTGAATCAATCGTCAAAGTATTCGTCACTATTCTGAATGGCGCTTACTATACATCACAATCTCATTGTGACCAGAAAGAAGCACGACTCATATTTAAAAACACCGAGTACAATGGGCCGTATCGTAAACACCGACAATCTTTATACGATCATCATACTTCCACATTTCTTTTAAAACAGATATAAAAACATATTGATAGACGCAATCATGCTGAAAATTCACGATATAAAAAGATGAATAAATGAAAAACCTTTTAATATTTAAATTGATTGACCGGTATGGTTGTTGATTGACTGCCTCGCTGTCCTAGTGGTTCTAAACGCGACTGCTACGATAGAGGTCTTGGGTTCGATTCCCAAGTCGACCAAGGTGTTATTGTATTTTTCTATGAAATTCTCAGTAGCAGGTCGGAGTTTGGATTTATGCCCGTTTAGTGGCAATAGGCTCTCTGCCTATTACATGGGACCTAAGCATACCGGCGAACTGTGGGTGTCCATTGGTACACCTCTGCCTAACCCTTCGGGGATACAGGCCTGATGGTATGTTATGTTATTGACAGGTAACCTAAGAAGGTTCTAAAGGAAGGCACTACGCAGGATGAACAAGACGAGTGCTCAAACGGAACTTAGGTCACAAAATATATCTGGTAGGAGACCATATTCAGTTAATTGGACTTAAGAGAAAACTGTGTTTATCCTCTTAATACGGAAAGTAACATATAATTTGTACATAGATAATGAACAATTCATATCATAGAATAGAAAAAGTTGGGAAAAAATATCTAGGACAGTGACACGGCGGAAATTTCTCATTAATAATTTATCCGTATTCAATAACCAGTTCTATGCCTGAAACTTCAGGGTTTTGGGACGACCTTTTATCTGCAAGCCAGCTTTTTTTACGGCCTGACACAAAGGCCTCCTTGTAATCCAATCCATTTTCTTAGGCCTAGCGACATTGAGAAAACAATTCTCGGATATTTGTAAAACCAAACAGAGTTAAAATGAAGGTAAAATAATTGATTTTTAATAAATATTACTTAATTGAAATACTGTCGTGGTGGCCTAGCGGTTCAATGAACGGATTTATGTGCACTGGGTTGCAGGTTCAAACCCAGGCAAGTACCATTGTGGCTTTTTCAAAGCCACCTGTGCTTTCTTAATTATTCTAGAACACTTCTGACAAACGGTGAAGGAGAAACGTCGTGGGGAAACCTGGATTCTAAAATTTGGGGTCTGAAATCGCCCACAGAGAGCAAAAGTGGTGATCAATTTACTGCCTGCTCTATATGGGAAAAGGCCTGTGCTCAACAGTGGGACGTTTATAGGCCGGATTATTAAAATAATACAATAATTAAATATCTCGAAAATTGCGTGGATAAAAATAGAGCATAAACAATTGACAACGACTCTAGTTACTTATTTCAGAGTTATAAATTGATGCTTCACGGCGAAATGTTTCATCCTTTATCTTATGCAATATTCTGTGAACTAGAACAGCATTTAATTATGATCTTTATACACGACGTCATAAGATCTATTAGACAATGATAAGATTTTAATGTGTATTTATTTTGCACAAGTTTTTTAATGTGCTTAGAGAGAGCAATGACATTGCTCAAACAGATTGAAATATTTTCGTTGAAAGAAAGCGGGTTCTATGGAGTGATATTTTAAATAGTAATCACTTTACTCTTACTATATTAATATGCTTTTAATGACGAATAACCTCTTGCATTCATTTTTAAAGACATTCAGAAATAGTACAACAAGAAGCTTCTTGATGTCATTTTCGTTTTTCCGTTTGTATTTTTTAATAAACTTTGGTGAAATCATTATATTTTCGCTGACGTTGTCGATGACTAAAGTGTGTTCACTCAACCTTGATTTACCTTGCATAAGTATGGAAATATGTCTAAAATCTTGTGTACCTAAGTCTTTTCAATTAAATTAATTCATTTCTTGAAAACCCTACAGTCTGGGTACTCAATAGACGAAAGTTTAAAGGGAGGTATTTGCTATGCAGTCAGACAGTTCAGGCTAAAAAATATAATAACTAACTTGCAACCGTTGCTCCATAACGTCGTTTTGTATGCAGCTTATACATGCAATAAATAATGTTAGTAAACAGCGTGAAGGTTGGTATGAGCCAATGGTCAATTAAAGAAAGTGTTTTCAATTCTGATTGGGCGACCGATACATATCTACGATTTCTCGCTTCTAACCAGGAAAACGGAAATTAGCTATTATCAATAATCGTAGGTAATGCAGCCTGCAATCTCTCAGTACTTATGCCTGCGGTCTTGAATTCTTAATGTTTTAGATAATAATTCGAGTTGTTTCTCCTACACCTCATAGTATTAGAGACGATTAAATAAATGAAGATGATCCGTGTAAGTGAATCAGGCCGCAAATACTGTTATGCTGCTACGAGTATGATAGAATACGTAGAATGTTGGGTAAGGCAAGGATCAACCAATTTTCCTGTAAAAAAAATATATATTATATTTATTTTATAACCAGGAAAATATTATCCCGTTTTTCAGGGCAAATGCATTTCCTGAAGAATCCAAACCTGCAATGTTTGTGAGTAGATAGATAGCTAGATATGATAGCTAGAAAAAGCTTGGAGATAATAGATGAGTCTAAAATGGTTTATCAAGTTTTAAACTAGACAATGAAAATCCAGAACCTAAGTTATTACCATACAACATGTTACTTCTAGTTATTCTAATAATTTCATGTCAAGGTGTCAAGAACTAAAAGTAAATGAAATTACTTCGTGAGCAATATGTAGTCCAGCCAAGTTAAATGAAGTTTGGGCTAAACATTGTCCTAAACAAAGTTTGTTAATCATTCTGGAAATTTGAATTTAACCCTTTCGCTATTACCAAGAAGTATGCTATTCCACATCTTGGTTGGAAATGAAGTAGAACATTTCAGTAAAGATTTTTAGACTTTTAAAAAAATCTGGACAAAAGTTAGCATTTAAGCAATCTTGATGCTGCAGAGGTCCTATTTTGCTTTGTTGCATGTTTAGAGCTATATTTAATTCACACTGATCAATATAACCATGCAGTATAGTTGTTGGAGGATATATAATCAGAAAACCGATTTAAAAATAGTTCGGTATCTCTTTTACCAGCAGGAAAGCATTTTTCCTCTTCACCTTCCTTCTCACCTTGAGTTTATCACAGCCGCATACACAACCCATCTGCATTCTGCATAAAATTATAAATATCTGCCTTGTAATAATGAGAATGTCGTGCGTTGCTTATCAGGCTTCAAGCCTTGTGGCATATTTACACTTGCTCTATGTATATCTACTGTGTACACAATGGCCTAAGATTGAGGCCACGTTAGCTGACGTTATGCCATGAAAGATATGGGGTTTATGGTCACAAGTGATGACAAGAATTCCGTTAACCTAAACACTAATTAGGATGATGAAAACACAATAAGCGGACGTAATTAGCGAAGTTTAGTAACATACCCAACGGGTTTGAGATTATCTGATGTTGGTTTTCGTGAGAACAACGGATAATCGTGTTGACTGAATTAAGTAGTCGGTTGGTTCGCGAATTTGCCTATTTGCGTTGGATTTATAAAATACATGAAGCTAGTTTTAATTCAGTGCAGATTGCAACAGATGAAGTGTCTAGATAAACTGAACTGATTGTTTTACTGTTCATTCTGATTTTTAACGAACAGAGAAGAGTTTGTAACGCTGGACTCCATATTGCAAACTTTGTTGGCAATAGTATAATTTACTCGAGATCTTACAATTACCATAATTTTAATTGACTATTTTTTATGAACATTGATTCAACTAGAAACATAACTGGGCTCAGCTTTCTGTATACAATGTTAGCCGAAAAAGAAGTAAGAAAATTGAGAATGGGAGAAAGCACTCTTAATTGAGATAAAAACGACTGACAAAATTCAAATTACTTTTGACTATACTAGACATTCAGGCAACCCATTAGAACAGCTATTAAAATAAACACGACTGACGTGTCAGACTGAAACCCAAAAGCGACATTCAATTTGCAGTTAACGTCAACAAACGAAAAACAAACAAAGCGTTAATTGCAAAAACGTGTATCCATTTACGTACAATATAACAATTATATAATCCACTGTTACGTCGAAATCTGACGTCAATTATACCAAGTTCACGAACTGAGGAGGCTACAGTCGTCGTTTTGCTGAATTATATGAATTATATGAATTGAGTATTGAGTATTGAGAGGAATTCAATTCTCGAATTCCCAACAGATACTGTGAAATTCTATCATTTTTACCATAGTAATCCATAGAAATCTTTTAAAGAGCTGAAAGTCCTTAATTATATTTTAAACGTGAAATGTCGTTTGGATGTATGGATTTTTGTTGCTATTTCACGCAAAAACGACAGCATGGATTTTAATGAGATTTATATGAATAAAGCATATTCACGCGGGTGAAACCACGGGGCACAGCTAGTATATCATAAGTTCATAACCAACGAAGAGGGTTATGACAATTCTGCAAAACGACCACTTTAGTTCCATCCCCTCATAATAGTTTCTTCTCAGGATGTAGGCTGGTTCTGCAGTATGAAGGTGGCCGGACAGATGATGGGCATGTCCTTGATGCCGTGCTTGTTGATGATCTTCACCTGGAAGTTCGGGAGGCTGACGAACAGCCTCTTATGGACCTCGTTCACGCAGAGCTTTATCACTTCGTAGGCTTCTTCCTCTGTTAGTTCTGGGAAAGGATATGACTGTAATGATAAGTGATTACATAAATGTGGGAAACGTTGGATAGGTTATTATGAAAATCCTGTAGGCGAGTCTTTTTCCAGCTTTAGTCGTCTTTCGGCCAATGCGAATAACTGAATGAACATGAACAACTTTAATTTTTATTAGATTTGCAGTTAATGTGATCCATACTAGGGAACTTATTTTTTTTTTGTCAATGTATATGAAAATCTAATTATTTTCTTAGGCATTGGCGCGTCTTTACTAGACCATTATCCGTATCTGGTTTTGAGTTGTTTTAGGTTTTCTATTAGATACTTTATCAAGCATGTAAAACTAGAATTTAGTGGACTTCAGAGCCTCTATTAACTGAACTTAGTTAATAAAGTGACTGATGGCTTTGACGTCATTATCTATGAAGATGCCTTGATTGAACTATTAGCAGAGTCTATTAAGGTCAGTTTGTATTACAGAAAGTTGTCGTGTCATCACTTAAGTATAGCTTACAGGTAGAGATCGAATGATGGTGAGGACTGAACTAATGAACTGTCGAATATAAGTTATTGCTTTTAGAGTAGAGTAAGGTGAGAAATGAAGGTTATCAGGGCATGTGTTAGATTGTATAATTAGCCGTGGATTTTTAACCGAGTTAACCTTCATGGTCTTCGTCCTCACTAAGAAATCGGTGTTTTATAGGTACGAAACTCACACTCTAACTATACCAGCCCATATCTAACAGCATATCCACTTTACTTGCCGCTGCCAACAGGGTCCGCCAAGGTTCACTAGGTCTCCGTCCAACTTTCAATGGCTACCAAAATCATTGAACCTTCTTACCGGGCTTGTGGAACCTGTCCAAGATGCCGAGGCACAGCAGGCCGCCGATGCCGTGCACGCCGAAGGGCACCCTCACGCTGGACGCCAGAAAGTCCACCGTGTACAGCTGCCCACCCTCGTCCTGGTCGTAGCCTCCCACTAGGATGTTCACCATCGATGGCGTCTGGGGGCGGAAACATAAAAATTATGTAGGATATTTTATTCCTGTCATTCCTTTAGTGGTTACTCAAAAAAAAAAAGACTTCTTTTTTCAAAAAAGTTTAACTAATACCTAAACATTTTTGTCTGATATCTAGATAATTCATAAAAAAATCATATTGAGTTCTGAGGTTTACGCGAATGTTAGACATTGAAATAATCCATTTTCAAAATAATCAATCCCATCCGTAAAAGTAGTTTTATTTCAATGTCATAAAAAAATATTTTTAAATGTTAGACAGGATAGCGGCATCTTGTTAAGGTCCTTAAATGTATAGTTTACATGAGAGTAAGCATTATTCAGAAGCTTCGTTCAACACTCAAGATGCAATCGAATACTAACAGATGTGAGTTCGCAAAAAAATATTGAAGGCAGGCCTTCAATATTTATTTACTCACTTTCTCTCACTCAATACTCAAAACAGCAGTAGGTACAAATATAGTCAAAAGCAAATTACTACAACTAAAACAGTTAAACTATAATCAAAAGCCATAGTTACTAACACATCAAATTAAGAAAATACATTCGCTTGAACATCAATAGTAACACGAAGTAATAAACAACGCCTTTATCACACAGATAATAAGGTTGCTTTTTGCAATTATTGCGAAGAAGCTAAAACGCGATCGACGACGAATGTAGCGCTGACATAATTAAAATATAAAAGCGATTTATTCACGAAGCGAAGTTAATTAAACAGCCCGTAGTAATTAGCACTGATATTATAAATTCGTACGAAGGAAAGTGCTAAAATTACTAAAAAACGTATTAATATGCGCGGACGAAAGTGTTTTGCTTGTTCATTTAACCTAATATGAGGTAGTCGAGAACTCTAGTAAGACGGATAACAATGTACCATTACAAAAATATTTGTATCTGGTGTCATGAAAATTGGTACGATGTTCTCAGGTAACAGTATGGTATTTGAGCAATAATTAACAATTAAGTAGTTAGGTTATGCCACGCTGGTGGTAAAGGACTTTCAACCATCTAGACTGGAATGCATGCCTACATGGAATCCAAAAGATACGTGTTGCAGTACATTTAAATAGAAATAAAACCGTTTAATTATAATGACAAATGAGAAGAAGGAATTTATTTTGAGTAATGTATACTTCCAGAAGCTTCTGAGACAGATAATTTTCCCCAGAATTGGAAACACTACAAGCCACCAATACAAAAGTAGCTTGCTGGTTTCACTATGAGAATGTTTGAAAATAGCTTATGAAAAATAATTAAAAAATCAAAGACCGACCGAAACCGAAGTTTATCACAAGACAATTAAAATGCGCGGAAAGATGAATAACATTAATGACTTAACAGTTTTATAATGTATTAAGTAACAGTTTTAATAAATTATAATATAATGGCAACGTAACGAGGATCCTCGTAAAATAAATTTATATGGAGATATGTTTAAAGATTTGATGAGAAACCAAGTTTGAGCTAATAATCATGCTTTAACAATTTTAATCCAAATAACATTATTCACCCAGCTTTAGGAACTGACTAATAAAAAAGTAAGTAATCTCTTATTATTTTTGGGATATAAAAAAGACAACCCAGCCTCTACGATAATTCTTAAAAATTAAATATTCGCAAACATAATGAGAGATCCAACTAAGCGTATCTGAGAGAGGTCAGCTAGAATCAAATAAATTAATTTCACCAACTCCATCCAATTACAATGACAATAAAATAATTGGATTTTATTATTTAATAGTAAGAAACATCCAATTCGCCACGACTTGAAATAAATTTTAATTACATAATGAATTTATAATCGCCACCTACATGACCAATTATTGCCAATTTTTATTCTTTATCTTTTACATCTTCGTAATTTTGCGATATATTCGCACGACTATATGAAAATGTAAGCGATAAAATGCAAAGTAGCTTATAGCAACTTCAGAAGCGATACTTATAAAAATAACAAGACCTTGAATTTGGGAAACAAAAGATCTCCTGCTATGAAAAATACAGCTTTTAATCTGATTTAAAAACACCTACACTACCTTCCATCTTCATATTATTCTTCCTATATCGCAATACATACTTTAGTCGAAAAGACTGAGCAAATTCCTCGAAAAAAAATTGTAAGAAAAGAAGTGGTGACACTACTTAGAAAGCTTTTTTTTTATAATTGGCAAAGCAGGCAAAGGCCTCTCTACGTTCCTTCCATTTATGGTTAGGGCTGTGATGATATAATCTTTATCAACGAAATCCAGCTCGCCCCATCATCTTCCTATTGGCCTACCTCAAAAAGTTAAGGAAATTATTGGATTACCCCACTCTTGAACGCCTCCATCAAGGTCTTTCTAGTGAAGTGCACCGCCGCAGCCGTGTCGAGCTGGTAGCTGTTCCTCATCTTATAGAGCTGCACGTTCTTGGTGATGAACTGCGCGATCTGGATCGTGTCTCCCGGCTCCCCGATGATGCCCATGACCAGCTTGTCCGATATATGGTGCATTTTGATCTCGTCTGGAAACTAGACTGATGTTAGGATGTTGATGGTGATGAGGATGATATTGTTTTGGGAAATATGGGATTTGAATTATTGTAATGAAAATATTTTTTATTTATTCTGAATCAGATTTGGATATAATACCAAAATACATTTGTATTAATATTTTAGCACGGGTTAAGAATATAGTGAAACAAGTAGTTGGTTATTGAAAAGCATTGAATCATTAGTTATGAGATCGTTGTAAACTGTTTAGAAAAACTCTATAGTAAATAAAAACTAAGAACCAAAAGCAAAACATTATAAGATGGATTTGGTGCACAAGAAACTTTCTTAATTCTAGCCATTACACCAAAATTAAAAACTCAGATTATGAAGACGATCATCTTTTTTACATGCATCAAATGCACAATATTCTCAAGGTTTAGGCAACATTAGTAATTATGGAAATAATTTTACAGCTATTACTCCCTAATAAATACAGTTCTTGGTGTGATTGCGCAATTTACTATGAACTGTAATGGAAAGCCGTGGTTTTACGACTGTAACTCTGTAATTAGAAGGCCGTGTACATAATCATGGCCAAGGTCAAATCAAGATGATTGTAGGAGAAATTCCGACGATTACACATAAAGAAATGATGGTTGTAAAACTAAAATAAAATATTTTGGAAACGCAATAACTAGTAAATTAGTTAAACCACCAGTGCTTTATTGAAGAAGACAATTTTCTGCTGTTATGCTATCAAGCAAATTTTGAATGTTTAAGTTAAAAAAGGTAAAAAATGTAGGTAGCATTTACAATTGTACTTAGAACTAAACTAGGTGAAGTTAAAGTAGGTACCAAAGAATCAATGCCAAGTCTAACAATCAACTGCGGTCGCTCAATCATTATGGCTACTGAAGGAAAATACAATGAAAAATAATAGATAACAATTGGAAATCAGTAAAGCACTAACCACGCATACAATTTATTTTATAGTCATATTGTTTCTTTCATCGTACAAATGTTTTGAAAACGTTCCGCACAATGGGGATATTTGAAAAAACTATAAAGTCTCCAGTTTATGTTACGAATTCTATCTTCAGCGTCATAAGACTAGATTGTATAAACAATGCGTCAGTAATTCATCACTATATTGAAAATGACAGTATTAGCATTGTATCTATTTGACTAGGCGATAACTTTACGTTAGCGAAAGATAAACGGTGCCTTTGAAATTATCAGCAACACGGTGATTTGCGAATATTTTTCCAAGGCAATCCTTGTTAACACAGGGAACCCCAATACTGACCCATTAAAATAGAAAAAACCGCTGGTTTAGCAAAGTCCGTTGCCTAAGCAAGTTCACCATTCTGAATACAAGATCTATGATTTACGTAGGTATAACGCGTCATATCACGACTAATACAACAAACAATAAAATCTAACTTAGGTAAACTACCTCACGAGAATCAAATTACAATAAACTTGCACAAAGTACCCTGTTTCATGACGATAATGCTCTGTGTGTTGGTCTGGTCGGCCGCTAGTATAGTGAAGTCCTTGCATTGCATGCCCAGCAGACATTGGAAGTAAAGACTCGAATTAGGCATTGTAAGATACACGAGTAAATAATGTTGATACAAAAAATAACATCTCCAAAATACTTGAGCTACAAAAACGACTTGACATTGATGTCTGTCTAAATAATACCACAGATTTCAATGATTCGTAGAAAATAGTTTGGGCGTCGGAAAGGACTTATGTGTTTATCTTTTTGTCTTCGTTCTCGTGGTATTAAGTTTTCCTATGAACACATCCCACAGCCAAGCCATTTCTTCAAGTTTTCCCAATGCAGACTACTGCAAAATACTGGAAAATATAAGACCTTGCTGTTAGGTTTCAAAATTCTATGTACCAATTCTCGTGGGTGACATTCTTCAGCTATTCAAGTCTTCTTTTTACCTTGTGGATTGCCTTGAGGTAAAGTCGTACTTGTATGATAGCATTGCAGACTTTGGGCAATATTTAAATAGTAAGATATGGTAAAAGTAAATATGATGATCACGAATTAAGTTTTATCTTCGTGACATCAGTATTAGCACTACACGGTCTTAAGTTGAGATTTCAGCGATCTTGACTGCTGAATACAGATTAACTTCAGTAATACACTAGGGACTGCTAAACTGTAGTCATTTATTTTGCCAATTATTTTCATGGTTTGTTTATGTTCTACGTTCGATTCTACATATTTCAGCAGTACGCGAAGATATTATAATATATTTTAAACAATAATGTTCGTGTACTATAATTGAATCTATAACTAAACTTCAGGATATAAAAATTTGGAGCATTAAGGTGACGCAGTGATTCAAGTTTGGGCAACAACAGCCTTTAACATTTTGCGAATTTTGACTGAATTTTTAAGTGTCTATACAAATCTTCTGAATCAACACCTGTCCCACTTGTATTTCCTAACTGGCCTCTAAAATGTTTTCTATTCTAAACCGCCAGTTAGTATTAATTAAACAAAAAATTAATGGAATTCAGTGCTTGCATTTCGCACATAACTGCGATTGCCATCTCTTTGAGAAATACACACTCTTACATCACATACCGACTTGTCAATTTTAACACTCATTGTCTCCAGTTTATACTAATTTGTTGCATAACTCAAATAACATCTAAACAAACGTGTGAATTAGGATTGTGCCGATTGACCTGGGAAGCCACTGCTCACCGAAACGAAATGTAACGACCGTAAAAATTTGCATAAAATTGATGATTAGGTAGGACTTGCAAAAGGTGTTGAGGCGACACAGGTCAATGATCTGGCATTCTTTTTGAGTATGGCATAACCATCGAATTTAACAACACCATGAACTCCTTTCATTTTTTTTTTTGCTATTAGAGTTACATAGCTCTCGAACATGGTAATTGACTTTCAAGAACAATTTACGCATTATGCAAGTTCGATAAATCATTTTTTTATACAACACAATGATGACCCTATTAGAACAGATCTTTTCGTTAGTAATAACATTATAATGCGCCTTCGAAGGAACCTAAAGCCGCCATATATAAGCAGTCAGAATTGTTCAATAATTTCTTTAAAAGTTTTCCAATACAATATTGCTCAGCCAACCAAATTGCAATCAAATGACTGTTGTAAAACAAAGTGTTCGCAATTATCTCAAAGTTTCCAGAAAGTGTTCCCAAGCGGGCCAGTGGGAAGCTCCCATGGCTTTTGACACACATTGTACCATCCAATGGGAACTGCATTGTCTGCAGCGCTGCATCCATCTGATAGTGTGTGAAGCTCGGCTGCATCGTTATTAGGTTAAGTAACGCGGTCTAACTGTTTTGTATTGTCTCTGACTGGCATTTGTTTCTTCTTGTCGAGTTCCATCTTTTTCCTAGGTTATTGGGTGAGTGTAGTATTAAATGCGTAGTCGCCAGTCGGTCGATTTTGCTACAACTTGAGTTTTACCTGGTGACTGTGTTACATCATTATGATTTAGGAGATTCTCAGGCAGTGACTAGATTTTGATGGCTTTACACACTTTAGTCGAAATCTTTGAAATATTTTACAAAAAATTGAAGAATTTTAAGGTTTGAAATAAACTCATTTTAGCTTAGAAATGGAAACAACAATACTTACTTCATTATTTACGTAAGGGATATATTATGTCATGCGCCATTTGGCCCCGAAGGTAAACGTTAAAAATACAGAAGAAAAAATTCCATCGACCATCGGTTAAAAAAACTATTCACCCATCATTTAGAATACCTTTAAACTGGAATGCTTTCGAGGCGAAATTCTTGAAAATACCCAAACACAGGCATCTGATGAATTTAGGGGCGCGCGACCCTTGAATAAAATAATAGTCATGGACTTACTGATGGCATTCAAAACCTTCAGAGGGTGACCAATGTGGGTGAACAACAAAATCTTTAATAATTACTTATACACAACTTATATACATTAAGTTGGGTCTCTAATGGTTAAGAATAATCTTTATCTAAATGTTTAGGCCTTAAGGTGCGTACAGACTATAAAACATATATCTAACATAACTTGAGTTTTGTAACACGTCCACATTATGTAACTTTATTATTCGACATTACAACATAAAACAATATTGTACACAAGAATAAAATGTTTTATTACATTCGGCGTCCACATTATCTGGAAAATATTACATCGCAATTTGTATCACATGTTATGTTATATATGTTACGGTAAATGTGATTAATTGAAAATTATTAATAATTTTACAAAATTATTAATAATAATCACATGTTTTGGTAAATGTTAATAAACAATCGAAATTTATTACTTTTAGTAGTAATTATTAATAATTCTCGACACGTATTGGTAAAAGTGATAAAATAAATAAAAACCCAATGTTTTTTGACCAGCAGGTATTTATTTATTTTATTCACTCTTACCCTGACATATACACTGACTTATACATATACACTTGGTTAATGTTTCTTTAATTTATAAAAATATATGTGATGGGTACATACGTCGTCGCTCGCTTCGCTCGCTCTGTTGCAAGGTCACAATATCTAACCTAACCTAACCTATTGATCTCCGTCACAAAGTCGAACCTAACCAAGCATACTAAATAAACAGCCCCGCAACCCTTGGCCACTTATTACATTTATCACTACTAGGGTTAAATTATTAATAAAAACCGACAAATGTGATTAATTTATCACTTTTACCTCGACTTTCGGTAATTATTAATAATACTAGATAATTATTAATAATCTTCAATTAGCGTAGTGGCACCAATGATCGACACTTTAAGGATCTTAATCGATCATAGTGGGTTTCTTTATTAAATTAAAGGTATATTTGTCACTTTTAAACCAAAAGTAACATTCCAGTATGGTAAGGTATATTCTTGAGATAAGAATAGAATGTATTATTTTTATTTGCTATAAACAGACAAGAAAAAAAATCAAAAAAATGAAAAAGTGTAAGAATCTCCAGTAACCGACACCTAGTCATTTGACTGTTACCAGTAATCGACACCCCAGTAATCGACACCCCAGTCATCGACACCCCAGTTATCGACACTTACCAGTTATCGACACCCCAGTTATCGACTATTAGCTATAATGAGTATTTGCCAAATAATCACACCACTTGACCACATTTGTCGGTCTTTAAAATAAAATTACCTGTTTAATAAGTATGCATTTTTTGTTACAATAACCATATTTCTCTTACTAATGGGTATTAATCATGTAAATACTCGTACAAGACAGAAGATATTGACAAGTTGACTAGCACTTGGTGAAGGGTGGGCGATTTGGGGTCGTTTCATATCTGACGGTGGTGGCGTGCTGTCAGTCGCGTGGCGCTGGGGCGGGCGGGCGCATGATGGAGGATTAGGCCTTTCACACTGACCCGACGACGCGTCAGGTGTGGGAGGTTGGATGTAAAGTTGTGTGCTTGTTCGTTCTGGGGTTGCGCGGCCGATGTTGCGCGCTGCCTTTTCCGCCGGATATGAACCGACCCCTAGGGTGCTGTCTTTTTTGTATTAAAATTTTGACGTTTGATAAGTGCTACTTTGTAGCGTAACTTAAATTAATGATTTTTGATTTTGATTTTGGTTCTGATTTTGTCTGTGTTGATAATTTTTAATTTTTGAATTGAACACTTCTTTAGCGGCTTTTCGTAATGGGTAAAAAAAAATTAAATTCGCGTCAGGTTAATAAACGTTCCAGTGCACTTTACACTTGTGGCAAGTAGGTGTACCTAAATTTTTCATTAAACTAAAATTATCTGGATACGAAAATACCTGCCACTCACTGACTTAAACATCGGGCCCCTGGACACGTGACCTGATCGAAAATTCGTATGACGAAAACTTCTTTAGCGGTGCTGTACAGTTTTTTTTGTAATGTGTAAAAAATATAAACCCGCGTCAGGACACGTGACCTGATCGAAAATACGTAAGACGGATGTAATGTTTGTATACGATAGCGCAATAAATTTATATTGTATTTCTACCACAGGTATGATAGTACTTTAATACTGATAATGAAAGCAAATCGTGCAAAATTATTACCCAACCGTATGGTTAAAAAAACTATAATTTTTATAAGTCCTGTATAGGACTAAAATTTTTTTTTTTTTCGGAATCTTTCCTTTTTTTTTCTTGTATTAGGTTGACCTTGTCTGTAGCAACTATTTAAGTTCTAAAAAACGTGGCCCCACGACGCACCGTTTTCGAGTTATAAGCCTTTCACTTGAACGGCCTTTTAATGTAAACGGCCCATAAGTCGGAAACTGTGCGTCGTAGGGCCATACTTCTAAGATCATAAATGGTTTCTATAGATAAGCTTAATCAGATGCTGCAATAAAAATGCTCGAATTCTATATAAAAAAAAAAAACTAAAAAATGACTCCCAATTTTTTTTACTATTTTTTTTTGTTTTCTTTGGTGCTCATAGTGCCCAAGCGTATGCTCCAACTCCTACCCTCCGCCCCTAAGACGACCCACTGAACCTAACTGGTCGGGAGTATAATGTTTTCTCAGAGCCATCTCTAAAACCAAACATTGACACATATTATTTCCCAATAATCGTCACTTGTCGATTTCTGGTAGGTCAACTTTGATTAGTTTACTTCAAATATCTACCGAGAAGTAAAGTTAGAAGAGCTATATATTCAATTATCAAATGAAAAATGTTTCTAATAATTACTATCGACACGTGTCGATAACTGGAGAAAGTCAGTTTGTGAACACCAATGATCGACACCAACATTTTACTAATATTAAAATAATCTTGAACTTGTGTTATAACAAAATTCCACCCTTTAGTTCTTATAAAAACCCGTAAAACTCATAAAATTCAAATAACTTACAATACATTAGCATAATTAACAAAGAAATGTACTCCCTTCGTTAACGATTTCAGTAAGAAATGTTGTTTTTCTCGCCGGTACTCGAGCCACAATCAGTTGTCACACCGCTACTTTCAAATAAAACTGTAAATATCGCTCAAATGTCAATGGGAGCCAGTAATAAGTGTGCTTTCTATGTTACAGTGTCGTCAAATAAATAAATCGGTATCCTACTCTTTATTTTATTAAATAAAAAAATAAAGTGTCGATTACTGGTGCATGTCGATTACTGGTGCCACTACGCTAATCACTCTTACCGTGACATATACACTACTAGCTGTGCCCCGCGGTTTCACCCGCGTTAATACCTATATACTACGGATCCTTAACTTTAAATAAATAATAATATAGCCTATGTTAACAGCAGATAGTGTAGCTTCCCCACAGTGAAAGCATTTTTCAAATCGGTCAAGTAGTTTCGGAGCCTATTCAATTCAAACAAACAATCAAATCTTTCCTCTTTATAATATTAGTATAGATAAGCACCTTTATAATTTAATTAGGATTGATTTCGAAATCATAGCTCATACACAACTAGGTAAACATTATTAGATCATATTGTTAATAAAATTATGTAACATTTACAAACTTTTTTTAATCATGTTAAATCTTTTACAGGTACTGCACAAGATCGAAATAATGGCAGGCCAAAGCTTTCGTTCTTAATCATTTGGACATTGAAGCTAAACAGAGAAGGAAGATAGTCCTCAGTAAAGGCCAAAAGAAGACAAAATGCCGGACACGTTGTCATTATCAGCTGGCGTCAGCCTCGGTCTTCTGGCTGGGATCGTGTCTGGAGTCTGCTACCTCGTCGCCAATGGACTAACCTGGCCAAAGTTAGTGGAAATATATTTCTGTAATGAGTAATTCAAATACCTTGTTTAGTATCTACAAATGAGACTGAAATCATACACAATATAACGATACTAATTACCAATATCGCTATATTCTAAAGCGAAACGTTCAACTGGTTAAAATTGCATTCAAGGTAACGTTTCTGTGAAATGCGCGGGAAAGTATTTTCTTTAGCAGTGACATCTATTGACAGTTTGTATAAACTAATAAGTTTGTTAAGTGCTTGTAGTCTTTATTAACAACGACAGATGGCGCTACTTGGCCTTTAGATAGGAGCTTTATTTTTGAAATATCTATTTCCGATTACAGGTAAAAGAAAAGTTATCTGCTAATATAAGTAATGAGTACCACCATTATTATATTACGATATAGAGTATAACCTTTAATCTGATGTATTTAGGAAGTTTTTCGTATATTTCAATTACTTCACAGTTTATGCAACTTTACCCAAAATCGTTTAGATAACACGAGGAATCGAGGATATTTAATCATTTTGTAGCAATTTCATCATTTTAGCGGCAATCCGCGTTGTCAAACAAAAGGTGATGACACGCGAAGCGTAGAGCTGGCGTAACCCAAAGCGACGAAACTCTACGTTTGTTTTACTGCTTTATTTGTTTGTTTTTCAAATCTGAATCTCGCTGTCACGTACGGAACCGTTAAAAAAAGGGTTGTGAATTCGCAAACTTTATTTGAAAGTGCAGCTACCAGTCTCCGTAAACGTGATTACGATTAAAAAAACATTTAATATTATTTTATTTATTAAAGGTCAGTAGTGTTTAGGTATTATTCTTCAAAACATCGTTTGTCAGGAGAAATTCCATTTGATTCCGTATGGTATTCTATGGAAATAATGATATCATTATTTTTATTTACATGCTACTTCAACTGAGGCTAAATAAATAATTTTATTAATTTAAAAAAGTCGAAAAAATAATGATATAGGTTCTTTCTGAAACGCCCACTATTATGATTAAATGATAATTAAAGTTAAAACATAACTATTTTTCTTCAGAACATCGCAAAGTGGCTCCATACTTATTTTGGTTACCTAAGTAAATTAAATAATAAACTTGAAATAATTTTACTGACCTAGACGTCTAACAAGTTATATTGACCGTGGTCACGATCACACTAAAATCATAACGACAGAAACGTCTTGATTTTTTCCAATATTGGTATTTTTATTTTGTCCAGTTATTCGTCACCGATTTGGATTTCATTGAATTATTTTCAGTTATGTTTTGTAAAGGTGATGGCCAATTGGTTACGCGAGTTAGTGTCATCACGAACTGGTCTGAAGAAATTAACCACATCTAAGTATCTAACTAGGTATTTGTCTTTCTATGGAAATATAGACGATTTGCGCAAGACGGCTGGCTAGAGCTGGATGCGAGACCCCGAGGATAAAACTAAGTGGCGTGCTATTGGAGAGGCCTATGCCCAGCAGTGGACTGCTAAAGGCTGATGATGAAGGAAAATTAGTAGGGTACAGGACGAATAGATTAAATGTTAAAAATATAACAGCTTGTTTACATTTCACAAATATGTAGTTTCAATTCCATACTCAACTATTGCCGTACTACTTATGCAGTAGATGATTAACTACATAATATTGCTGCTTTTATTTTTTTCTATCGGAATAAAAGAACCAATCAGAATTAACAGACCGCCTGAAAAATCTGCTGCATCCCACGACTATTGTTCTGTCTAAATAAAAACAATTCCAATTGCATATTAGCGAAAATAATAAGTCATCTATATCCCTAAAAATTAAGCTATCTGGGCAAATAGATAATGCTTCATCATAAAATGGGCTAGACGTAGCACCGTTGATGTTTGCGTCCACTGACACTTGTCGTTTTCTGTCTCAATAGGAGCAAAACTAATAAGGCAACCATAATTAAAGAAATAGCATTCTTAACTTATACGGTGATCGTACCTATTTAATAACATGGACTACTACCACCGTTGAGGTTTGCAGTGAGTTTTGTGAGTGAGTGCCACTGACAGTTGTTGTACACAGTCTAATTAAATAATTATTCCAGTCCGCTACATAGGAGTAAAACTTATAATTCAACCACAATTAAATATAGTGTTATCTAGGCCAGTATTTAATAAGTGGTATATAATAACATGATCTAGCAGTGCCACCGTTGGCGTTCGCCTCCACTGACAGTTGACGTTATCATTAGCTATCGGGAGCAGATGTCGCCGTTATGCCAGCGGTCATCGAGCACCTATACACTATATTATTATTACATTTCATGCTACAATGAGCAACAGTTTTGGTACACATTGCGGAGTCACAGATGGTTCCGTGCTCAGTTTTGAGATTAATGTTATATGTAGAGTGTTTTTAGTTCAAATAGCTCTATTCCATTAACTTTGAAAATAATCATGAAACATCTGAAATGGGTCAGTCGCTCCATGTAAAATACGGGATTCTGAATCTGGGGAGTGAATCCGGTGAGACTGCAAGGCACTACTAGGCAGATGATGATGATCTGAAATGGCCCACGTTATTTTCTTGGGTACTCGCAAGTTAAATTGATAATAATTCAAAATGTTATTTTATAATAGACAAATATAATCTCATAAGACCCTAATGTCTCACAGCGAGGTAAAGGCCTCTTTTCGTAGCGCTTCTTTATCCTGAGATAAAAGGGTATTTTTAAATAGACGAGAAAAGGGAAAATAACTTATCTAGTGCTCAAAAAACCTTTAAGAGCTATCTCGCGTTACACTACCACAATGTCCTTGTTATTCTTTCGTTTTTTTAAACAATGAATATCTAAATTAGTGCAAAAATACATAGTCATAATAAATATTGAATGAAATAGTACCGAACTCCAATTCCCAAAAGGGGAGGCACAGTATCGGCGACACATGAAGCATGTCGCCGCCCGCGCCATCGTTCACTCCATTCAGTCACTCCGCGCTGGCCCACGCCGCTGCCACCGAACCAATTCGGAACCATCGGGTGACATCGTGACATTTTGAAATTCGAATTTCGGGTGTTGTGTTGTGTGTGCATTTTGAAATTGTGATTGTGTTTTGTTTTGGAACGAATTTATAAAGGTATTTGTCCAAATGTCCATTTTTGATACTTTTGTTGAAATTATAAACAATTTAGTACATAGTATAATTAGGTAGAGTACGGTATATTACACCATCTCTGAATAGGTGTAACAATGCGTGAATCCACGTACAATAAATACCCACAAATTGCACAGACCTTTCTCCATAGCTAGTTTAGTTTTTCCTATCTATCCTAAATAGCATGACTCTTTGTCTATGCTTCTATCTTAAGAAAGCACTGTTTAGAATATTTTTTTGTTTAGTTCCTCTCTTTTGTTTTAAAGGTATAATATTAATGTTTTTGATTCGGATGTATGGAGGTTTCTTTCGTAGAGGTACTAGATGTCAGATTTTTATTAAATGCCAGGACGTGAACTAGTCATCATCTCCCTGCCCTTTTCCCAAGGAGGTCTAGAATAAGAAACTTGCGTTAACATTTACTTTGGACATATCATCATGTTGTAATCCACATATTACGACGTCACTGACTCACAATAGCTTTACACAACATCACATCAGTGATAGGAACATCCCATTCACTGCAGAACATTTATGACGCTTTGTAAATATACATACAGAGTAGATCTAAAGTGAATAAAATAGTATACGCCATGTGCACATGCATAGATAGTGATAAACACTAGCATTTCCTTATGAAGCGAGCTTTATTAAAAGTGTATAGAAAAAAAAAATTAAAGATTCCGAGAACAGTTCTTTATTAAATAACTCGACTCAGGAATATTGGAGTTCCTTTGTAGCAAAAGATAAACAATCTACAAAAACCGCAAAAGTCCTCAAATCGTTTGACTATTTTCATCAATAAAGTATTCTAAAACTTTGTAATTATCTCTACTTGCGATATCAATTGGAACTTACTTAATTATTGTCGGGCATCGCTAATTGTATTTATGTAACATTGACCGACTTCCAATTAATCAAATACGGGTGGATTATCAGCGGTTTGGATCTGTTCATTTCTTATTTATTGATTGACCTTGGCTTTTGTTTTTTAATATTTTTAGAAACGTAAAGATTCACGTAAGAAATATGTAAATTTTTTGTTTAAATGAAACATGTGTGGTGAATCAAATGAAAAAAATGCTTTAAAACGAAACTGCTGTAAATCGGTGTCTTGAATGAGTAGAAAATTCAAAAATGTTTGTGGTTTCATCGTTATAAAACCATGAAATTTACCACTATTTATTTTTAGTGCTTTACTATGGTGAAAGACTAGTGAAACAAATTTTCAAGAACCTTCTAGTGAAAGGTTGATCAGTCCCGACCATCACGTACGACGCTATGAAATCGATTCCTCTCCGCCAACGCGAAGCACGGGACATGAGGTCAGAACTTTTTGCTGAATGATAGAAAACTTGCTAAACGCACGTCTCAAAGCATTAGCTTTAGGTTTTCTAGAGGCGAAGTCAAAGACCTTCTGGAAAAAGTTTATAGCTTATATGGTACACTATGGTGTTTTACTTTGGCATGGTATTTTCCAATTCGATCGGGAAACCTATAGGCTTGCCGGTCGAATTGGAAAATCTTTTAGTTTAGGAAGCAAACTTTTGTGCTTAATATAACATCATGAGGAATATGTAGAAGTTTAAAGATCTTTAATTTCTTTTTAATTATATTAACTATATTTTAATAATATATCCTTAATTTAATAAACAAAACGATCACTACTTTTCGGCTTTTAAACAAACGAGGCCCTCGAGATCCAATCATGATTAGATTATATTTCATATCAAATGAGGTTTCAATAAGCCTAGATCTGTCTATGGTTTGATTAGTCATAGATTATAGATTGTTGCGGCTTTATTGATGTATTTTATCAATTTCGACTTCTCATGACTGGTTTATCATTTTGGAAACCAGATTTACTTAAACCATTTGGTATGTTTCCACAGCTAATCTCATTTTAATACTTGCATATTGATTACAAGGAGACAGTGAAATACTAAACAGAGAAATTGGGCAACAATAGTATACAGACAATAATAGTCCCAAATAAAACACAAAATGCCGTGTAATTAATACGTAATCGACATCGACCGCAAAACCAACGCGAATTTACTTGACACACAGAAAGCACCGTATTATAAAAATAAACAAATTGTCTGTGTTGTACTAAACACAGTACGATTGTTGGAAAACGGTTCTCGGTGATAACCCTACTTATTTATGACGTCAGTTTCTACTAGGTAATGATTGCGTATAGCGGTGACAATTTAATTTGGTCGGTTGACGACAGTTTTGACGCGCCAAAAGCACCGACATGGTTCGGTGCGCAAAACGAGTCCGTTGTTCGAAATTCGAATTTATTTTGCTCATCTGTAGTTTATGGTACTCCTTTATTATTTTTATTCGTGGTACAAAGTAACAGTTGTGTACTTTCTTTCACGGAAATAAGAGATGAAAATGGTTGGTTAGAAAATAAAAAAGTAAGTACATAAACCCAGTTTTTAAAAGGTTTATTTAATTTTAGGGAAGCCAAAATACTATGTATACCTTGCCCCTAGCCCAATTAAAACTTTCAAAGTGTTAATGAGAATAATTTAAATCGTACTCCTTCTCTTTAAAAATCTGATTTAAAACGTTCTGACCATGACTTACTGCTAGAGGCGTCTATATAATATTGAACTAATAAAATAATAATAGATACAGTCACCCAGAATAATAAACATTACGTAAACTCGATTATTTATTCCCGCCGTGATCGCGTGGTTTCCTGCGCACGTGCGACTCTCTTCCGGAACGGCGCGCGCGCAGGGTTGAATCAAAATTGAAAGTTGCATAACAAGCGAGTGAACGAAAATCATATAATTTCGAATATAGGAAAAAACAATTAAATAAACTGACATATGGCAATACATGCGGTATTATGACCTGCTTTAAAATATTTTTGGCATTAATCCTGTCTAAAATGGACCCTATATGTCGGAATTTACATTTACATAATTATACGTAATTCAATTCTAAATTCTGGATAATTCTTAATTTATTTGGACCAGCACACACCGTCCATTTCTCTGTAGGACTAAATAACGTAGGTGTCTGTTTAGCCTTTGGCATGACGGAACGGAAAAACAGCAACATAATACTTGGTTCAGATGTTTTTTCCCAAATCCAGCAAAGAGCCTCCCCCGAGGCAAAGGATAAAAATCATACAGAGAAACGGAACCTCTTTCTTTATTGAAAGTCTGTTCATTTGGGCTGTAAATAACTGTCTCGCACAATAGCATGGGCACTTTCATTGAGCAATTAACACGGGTGTCGTTTACACGTCCCTGTCACACGTATTTGGTCACGAGCCACCGACGCCAGCTCCACCGCGGCACCGGAAGGTTGACAAACTGTGATACCTGTGTGAAATGTATTATGTGCCCTATTGGGACATACTCATTATAGATTATGTGCCAGTTACAATAATAACTGCTATTACCAAAGTACCTGGCTTTTTTGATACCACCCAGGTGAACAAAGTGGAAAATGCCGAATAAACGAGTAATGTAATACGTCATTTTGGAGTCATCTGTATTGGCTAACTTTTTCTGAATATGCCTTTTTCGTTCCATCGTGAAATTTATATAAAAAAGGAATTATGTTTAGTTCTTGTTCTTCGTCATATAGTGCTGCTCGGAATTTCGCCTAAAATGTGAGCCTGTTGGGTGATACTTAGATATTTTTTGTTCGACACGCCAAGCGCCTGCACACAGTAAATAGCAAAGTGTCATAGCCAAACACAACAGTTGAGCAAACGGCAGGCGTTTAAAGTACGTTACGCTTTAATTCAATTAGAATTACAAACTTAAAATCATGATGATATTTATAATTACAATGGATCATGTTCCAAATTCACGGATCCTATAGCAAATCCTTTTAAAAAAGGTGTCTCTTCATTTCTTCTTGACGATATGACTGGCTGGTGGCGTGACCGTCTTCCCTGGCGTGAGAACTGCTGGGGGACTGAGCTCGCCAGTCATTAGGAACTTCTTGACGCGAGCCTTCAGGTCTACGTACAGTTTGTGCTCCTGGTTCAGCTGTGGTAGAATTGAGTAGCGTCTGTCTGCTTCCTGAAATAAAATTGTCGATGAGATTTTTCTTATTTCTGAGGAAGCTGGCATCTAGATCATTGAGACATCAAAAGTTTTGTAGATTCTCGTAGTAAGACATAATTATACCTATTATATGACATTAAATAGCTTCAGGTTAATCATTCGTACACAACCTACAAAAAAGTGGATAATGGACTTTGACAATTAGAAAAATTAGTCTGAAATATCACTTAAACTCTGAGAAGGAAGTTGTAGCATTCTTAGAATTTACACGCTCCAAGTCTAGTAGAAATATTTATCACAACTCACATGTTTAATAACAATCAAATAATACGTCTTCTTATGCTCAAACTGGTCCTTGGCGTACGCATAAGTCTTTAAATTAAACAGCCCTTTCAATGCCCCGCTTTCGTCGCACAAGTCAAACTGGGTGTAGATACCCAGCCGGCACTTCTTCCGGATGTATTCCAGCATTATCCGGACCGGGCAGTTGGGGTTGACTAGTAAGGTCTTGTCGACGGATATATCCAGCTCATTGGAGCGGCGTCGGAGAGACAATTCCGGAGCATCTTTGTAAGCTATGAAAATAAACATTGTATTGTATCATTGACAGCCACAGAGTAAAGCATAGAGAAATATAATAAGTAGGGTAAAGTCAACGAGGTTGCATTTGAAACTATAGAGTGAGCCTATCAGAGTTTAAACCGTAAGCACTAGTGTGAACAAGTGTTGTCGTGAATTATGTATGAAGATGGAGATTGCCGTTTTAAAAAATCTATATAAAACACTAATATTATCCTAACAATGTCAAAACCATCGATATTTTCTTATATAAGTTTCTCGTTGCGTGAAAATTAACTTAAATGAAAAACGAAATGTACTAGGATCAGACTAAAAACTGCTCTCGCTTGGCACAAGGGGAACCTAGCGATAGTAGCAGTCTATGCATATCATACGTCGATGGGTAAAGTAATTGGTGACAGATTTACTGACATTTTCAATCAAGGAGGTTAAACACAAGTTAAATACTCCTTACTGATTTTATGAAAGGTTAATCGAGATTTCGCTCAAGCTAATGAAAAGGTTTTATCCATGTTCCTATTAAAGTAATTAAGTACTTAGCTTAACTTCCTCAAATGATGCACAACTAGCGATTTCTGAAGATTGCAGGATAGAGTTGCGAAACTTGGATGAATAATAACGTCCATCGGAACAGCTAGAGTAGTTGTGACAGAATATCGATAATGATTTATTATGTAATCAGATAATATTTGGATAAAAGATAAATCAATCATTATTTAATTAAGTAATTTTGACTTCCTTGGTAACACTTTAGTTAAAAAGTGTGTGGTATTTTTATACCTCCACCCTACAAGAAACTTTAACCTTATAAGTACATTAAATAAAATGAAAAACATTATTGCTTTTAGTTATTGCATCTTACATCTCATTTTCTAATTTTGTAGAATAATAATATTAAAGTCACTCAGTTTACTCCCTAATTGCTATTTTTTTTACAAATTTTTGAGTTTATCTTAATGTAAATTCTAAATAAACACAAACTAACTGCTTAATAATACCAGTTCGAATAGCGTTAGGTCTGTACAAACAGGAATAGCATCAGATTTCACTTGAGATTTTCTCTTTATCTCAAATATCTAATAAGACGCGAGATCGTTTGAAAAATAATACTTATGTAGAAGTAATAAAACCATTTTACTTTGTTATACAGGGTGTTACAAAACCCTTGTCCGACCCGAAACGGTGATATTATAGGGTTCACAATCATATGCCCAAATAAAATGTCAAATTTGGAATATTCATGATAATAACGATAATAATGAACTTTGAAACTTTATCCAAAATATCCCTAGACGGTGTTTATTTGTGTAGTCTCCAAAATCCCTAAATTTGAAGATAAATCAAAAACTACACCACCGTTTTCGTCGCTATTAATGGTGGCCTTTTGTATGATCATTGGGCAGAACCTGAGACGATGCCGTGACTCTCACTCGCAATTTGGAGAAAAAAAATAATTTTAGGTAATATTTTTTTCCATTTTTTTTACTTTTTTGTAATTAGATATCGATACCTTACAACCCCTTAACGGATCGGACAGGGGTTTTGTAACACCCTGTCTAATATTCACAAATATGACATCGTGGAGGTCTATAATTATTACAAAGCGCGTATCAAAAGACCATAAGTTACTCATACTATAAGAACGGTCCTCTAACTTGCGACCACTCATTAGTATTTTTATTGCCCCCCCTTTAATAATTATTATGACGTAAAACGATTTATCATTGCACTTGCTTTAATTATTTTAGCATTTAAATTGACTTGCTATTATGCGGAAGCCGTTGGGAATTTAAATTCGACTTTTATGTGAATTGTGTATGTTTAATAACAAAGTAAATAATTTTGTTTTGTGTGGACGCTCATTCTGAGTTTTATTACTTTCAACCCGTAAAGAGTCCTAGCAAATAAGACAACTAAGCATCTCTATTATTATATTTTCCTCATAAGTAGACAATGGTGTGAGTTATATTATGTTTGTAACATTAATTTCAGGACTTATTGTATAGCTTTTAACATGCTACTGTTTTCTGTCCCTTACAAATAAAATAAATCAAAAAATCTCTAAAACCACCTAAGTAAATATAACATATCAAGTGTGTATCATAATTTCTTCCAAACACAATGTGCCTTGACCTTACCAAGCCTTAATAGTAACGTAATGGCGGCACATCCTTTCATTACAGTTGATAATTAGTTGAAGTTCAATTGTTACCTGAAGGACATTACTTCGCTAGTCATAGTTAGAAATATTGGTCCTTACACCTGTGTGCATGCAGCCTTATTAAAATTGTTAGCAACGCACTAAGTCGAGGTCCAAACCCCGCAGGGGGTGCCCTAAGAGGAAGTTGTTGACGTAATTAGTTTTTCCTATTGCTCTGGCTGGAGACGTCCGGTGAAGCAGTCCAAGCCTGCGGTCAGGCTAACTGCAAAGATCTCTACCGAAATAACCGTTTGCATGCAGCCTTTGCCATTCGCGCTGCCGGTCATATTTTCCTTACTATTATTGTGGAAACTTCAATGGCGAGGGAAGCTACATCTTTACTCGCGTTGCCCGTTTAATTTCCCATTTCCTTGCAAGGCGTAGTTTAGCTACTTGTGAAATAGTGTAGTCGTGTCATGTCTTGTAAAAAGGTTAGGATTTTAGCACCAATCAAATTTTTTTTTTTTTGGCTTGCTAAGAAACCTACTGGCAGCTGACAGAGAAAGATGGAAATTGCTTCACTGACAAGTGTCTAGCACTGATGGATGGATGGAAGAATTAACAATAATTATGTGTATGACCTTGCCAATGAGTATTTCTGTCAATATTTACATGAGTTTCACCTAATTAGATAAATACTGAGCATGCAATGTGTTGACACATGTGTTTATTTATCAATTGGAATTCTTATCTCAAATGACTTTTGACCAATAATCCTGAAGTAACGACTTGTAATTACGATTATGTTCCTTTTCTTCTTTTATTCTAAAAGTTTATTTTCCAAATCGCTACCTGACAGAGAGCATGCGTGCTGGTCAATACTGTCTCCTTTTTCTTATACAGTAAAGAAGGCCTTAACAAAATTACAACCTGTCATTATTAAGAAAATATCAAGTATGTAATAATTATGCATTAGACTTATTCAGCATACATTAGCAAACATTACTGCTCATATTTAATCCTCATAAATAAACAACAATTTGGTAATATCGGTATCCATGACCCATATCTAAACTTTAATGATGTTTATTAGGACGGGAGCATTAGAATACAAATTAACAGATGTCTCGCAACCCGCCCTACATATACGTAGGTACGCTCGACGTACATCACAATACCCTACGTCACACAGGTAAAGGTCATCGTACACTGGACCCGCGCAGCCTTGACCGCAAAACAGTTGCGCTCACTCGCATTTCAACCGTTTCCCAACTCAAAGAATCTAACTAAAGCGATTCATATTTCATAAGAGAGTTGCAACAGCAGCAGCGGCTGGTGGCGCCGATGCATTCGCTGTCCCGCGCGAACTCCGCTCGCGCCCGATAACGACCGCACAGTCGTTCCGGCACGCGGGAGATTTGCACGCTTGTAAACAAACAACCAACAATTATCAATCAATTTGGAAATCGAACAATCGAAATACGA
The DNA here is from genome assembly GCA_905146925.1 of Autographa gamma. Classification (NCBI taxonomy): domain Eukaryota; kingdom Metazoa; phylum Arthropoda; class Insecta; order Lepidoptera; family Noctuidae; genus Autographa; species Autographa gamma. The sequence continues at coordinate 1,170,424 of LR989850.1, forward strand.
ATTCAAATCGGATATCTTACCAATCAAACGAAATAATGTGACCAACTTTAAAAATCGAAATTCAAACCTCAAAATCGAAAATTGAACTTTAAATAGTGATGTGAAAACAAGAGCATGATTTTATCCAGTGTATCGAGTTTGGTGACATTCGGGGTGGCAGCGTGGCCACCGCCGGGTCCTTTACCTACCTCCTTTCAGTTCCACCACCAGGGGTCGAACTTCGCCGTCTTCCTGATACTATTCGCTCTGTGTATGATGGAGGTAGTGGTCCTAAGGATCATAACTGAGGAACAGGCAAGGGAGCAAGGGACCAGAAGTGTGACGTCGATGTGGTTTGAGTTGGATGACGAGTGAACAATGAACTAGTGTAGTGCAGTGAGTGTATAGTGTAGTGTAGCTAGTATTAGTGCATCTTAAAACTAAGATTGTTGTAGTCTTTGGCTCTAGTTATTTGATTAGTCTGACCTAGGATAGTGTCCATGTTTAATTTTAACTTGCCTAATTGTAGCTGTATGTAAATGATGTTTTATAATACAGAAAACAGAATTCCTGTGCCAACTCCGAATAGGTTTATAATATTATTAAATAAACCTTCAATGTAAAGTATTATTTTGTTTAATTTTCTTATTAATAACACAGAACATTTTTCTTTTTTTTTTGAGATTTATTAATAATCAGAGTCTAAACAATGGGTGGCAAACGTAGGTCCGTTTTTTTCGTTTAATTTTATTTATTTGTGTCTGGAGATAATTAGTATAACTCATAGCATAATAATGTGTTTGAAAATGACAACAAACCATTTGCTTTACTTCAATTGAGGTACAATTGAATTAACATTACTTTTTTCAGTCTTCAATTTAAATAACGCAAGGAAATTTACACTTTTACTCGGACAATATAAAATAGTTTGCCTATTGACAAAACTAAGTGCAAGTTCAGTACATTAAAGTATTAAAGAATAGCACTAATAATTAACAAATGGTCATGTTTACATAATAATGTTGGCATTTATGGTTATTTTCCTACTTCACATGGCGATATAAAATAATTTCCCGAGTTTACGAAGGGTGTCTAATTGCTTTACTGTAGTTATTTCACTGCTGTAAAACAATTATTTAATAACAAAGTTGCAATTATTTCTTAAGTGCAGTACTTTTATTATTTGGCGTATGCGTGTTCCGTTACCTATCGCTATATCGCTACCATTTATAAAAAAAACTGGTCCTTTTTTGTCCTTTGGCTCAAAACTTTGATTTATACCGCATTCGATGACAAACTAATTGAATAATAGCATTTAAGTAGTCGAACGATGTAAAATGCATATTAGTACTTTGAATGAAAAATAATTAAAGAATAGTCATAACTATTAAGCAAGTATTATAATTAGATAGTTAAACCTTGACTTGCATGGTGCATTGAAAACGAGTCAATTTAATCAAAGCTTGTAATAAATAAAGGGCCGTAAAGGGTGAAAGTGTATGATGAATGTATGAATGACTAATTCATGAATTATTTAGCTGGTGTCTTCTAAACTCAGACAGGCCAGGCAATATCTTGTCCTAGAGCTACTAGAGTTTATTTGTCCTAAATTAGGTCATAGACTCTCCTTATGTAGAGAAAGATACCTAAATTCCCCGATTTAGTTTTATTAATAAATCAAGTAATATGTAGGAAACTTGCTTTAGCTTATAATTTTATGACCAGAATAGAAAAGAATCATTTATAGAGAATATTGTCAGTAATTTTGGAATGTATTCCCGAAGACGAGAGTAAAAGTAGTGCACCTATATGTTACCTTTAAATGTATTACTTGTACTTTCGCGACAGATTGTTATGTGTCAGGGATAAATTATTATCCTCATATATAGATGTCATTGAATAGCTTACAAAGTAGAACATAATCAATAACTTTAGTATAACTTATCTGGCTTGAAATCCTCTATTCACATGTTGTCATACTCGTATTACATACTTCTAAAGTGCACACTGAACTAAATTACTACATTTGCAACTTTACACTAACAGGTACAGTAGACTGCACATCAATGGTAATACTTACATTTCAAAGATGCACTTATGTGCTAGGCCTAAGGTTGATTTTCGAAATTCGTTGTTACCGTTTGTCCTGTGGCCGGCTGTACAATGCAACGCGTGTGATCAAAGGCTGCAATAATTATAATTATAATTATTAAATATGATCTCTCACCCTTCTTCATAACATCGATGACAACATATTACGTCAATGTAAAGTAAACAAACTACCTATTCAAATAAACTATAAATCATGTTATTATGTAAGGGTAGATAAAGTATATAAAATCTAGAATTGCTAAATTGGAAAACAAACTATGGTTAAATCTAAAAGTATTCTAAAAATTTTACTTCTGAAAAAACATTAGATTTTCCGTCTCATTGCAAAGTAAAAGACTTCTTGTCTCTTCCTCATTTGGATTTACTAAAAAAAAATAATACATATTCGACATGATTAAGGTAGGTACATTAGACAATAACCTAATTCATGATATTAACATCTCCTATTATTTTTATGAATGATTTAGACAGTTCTTGTTAGCAAAAGAAAAACGTAATTTAAAACACGCTTATAAGAGCTACGAGTACTTTTCAAGACTGTACATAAGATTAGTCTTAAGATGTTCATTACAAAGATTATTACTGTAGGTTCTCTGTAACACAATGGGCCCATTCTGAAACGGATGAGTGACTGCCATGAAACAGGAATTAAATCTTCAAACATCCCCCGAGTTACGCAACGCTGAAGGCATTGTTACGGCAATGTATTGTCTTGTGAAGCTGTAGCTATTTATACTGAAAACTGTACTCTTTAAGGCTTTAGACAAAGTTTTACAGATCTACATGAGGAGGAGAAACTGCATAAATTCATTTGACTGTTGTTACACTTGCACTTTAAGTTTAGTGGTCCTTTTTTCCCTGTGGAAAAGTATATGAATTTCCTCTGTTTTTGGGAAATGTTAATGTACGTTCTTGCTATCTAAAACTACCGAAATGCTTTATCATTTTCTTTGCCAGTAAACAGGTCCTGGTGGAAATGTATTTGCAAGAAGCTTTAGACTATTATTTATAATTAATTAAAGTGAGCAGTGGTAATGGGTGTTAATTATTCTCACAGACGTAAATAAAACAAATAAATTACAGGAAACTTCCATTGAATTTAAATTTTAAGATGAAAACCCAAAACCGTAGTGTAGAATAAATAGATTTTTCACAATTTTTTTGCTAAAAATGTGACGTACATGGTAGAGTTAATTAAATTATCGTAACCCATATTTATAACGATCTGCAGTTAAGGTTTTTTTTTCTGGAAAAGCAAATTTTCAGTCTCATTTTAATCCCAACTTGAAAACGTATTGTGGTATTATTTTCGTTATGTAAAACTTCCTCAAAATATGCTGAGAATTCGTACAAAATAACAGATAAAATGTAAATGTGAAAATATTTTAACACAGAGACTAACACAAAAACTCTCATCTCTCAGGCGGAGATGGAGGGATGAACTGGACGCATACGGGAAGGAGTGGCAACAATTAGCAAACAATAGAGACTTGTGGAAGGAGGAAAGGGAGGCCTTTGCCCTGCAGTGGGACAGTTCAGGCTTTAAATAATAATAATAATAATAACTAACACAAAAGTACAGGTACCTACACAAGTGTCAAGGAAAAAGAGATTTTGAAAGATTTTTCTCAGCAATTTTCCTGCTCTACCGTTACCGGCGCCTGCACAGCTCGTCAAATACACTGTAATCGGATATGTAACATTCGGCTTTCAATTGCAACACGCGATCGGATATCGATATAATATTCCATCCTTGTTCGAGATAACTTGATTAACATTAACAGTATTAAATTAAATGCACATTATTTTGATCAGATTGAATTGCAGATTGATTTAAGGATAAGTGCATATTTTTTTATGCTAAACGATTCGTTCTATATTAAGAGCTAGTTCAAACGCTCGTAGTAAATTGACGTTGGTTTTAAAAATTATTTTGGATGGTTTTAGAGTTAAAATAAATATAGGAAAATCAAGATTTTCGTACCGAAGTGAGAGGAAAGAGAGAATTCTCCGGGATGCAAAACTAGAAGTTTATTTTGTCTATTTATAATATTGATTTATATAAGTGAGTAGTATATGTTGTAACTGTCCTTTTTCTGTTGGGCAAAAGCCTTTTCTGTAAGTTTCCAAACTTGCCAAGCTGCTTACAACAACAACTGGTCGGTATTTTGAAAGGCTTCAAGGTCATCCCTGCATTGTTACCATAGGGCCTATTAATGAGTTATCAACGTTAATTATAAAGTAAATATGTTCATTTTATTTTTTATTGATAGTCAATTCGTATGCTCAACTGTTAGCCTTATTTGCTAAATAAAGATGGCCTTGTTGTGTTGTGTAGAGACATTTTGCCTATTTCTCTGCACTGGCTTTTATTTATTTTTATGCATAGGTAAATAAACATTTGCAAAACTCTCATTTACTCTGTCTCTCTCTGACGTAAAAAATGGCACAAGAACACATCTTAAACAAGAGCATAGCAAAAGTCTGCGAATTAATCGTGAGAGTTGCATAATCCGCTGACCTTGGCCCGACCTTGATGCACGATGAAACGAGTTCCTCATGAATAATAACTACATTTATATTCATTTACTACCTGTTTCCACAATTCCACCCCGTTTATGACAAATCTATTATAACAATCGTAATTGGTGGTGCAACTTAATGTTCAATGAAGGTTAAATGGATTATTTATCAGGAAAATGCTGTGCCGTAAAGTTCAATAAACTCGGAAGTCCATTTTTGTGGAAGTTCGTTTACTTACCTAAATCATTCCGGGGTGAATGACCTCAATTTTCATTTTGGCAAACTTTTAGATCCCGTAGGTACTTGATCCCTACATACATACATGTTAAGTTCCTTAAGTCAATTCCCTTTCTAAAACTGAAACAGCATTGTGTTATAAAGCAGTTATTATCACAGACATTATTATGTAAATTAAAACAAATGCAAACTATCTGTGAAATTCACGTGTTGAGGTGAACACACAAACACGTGACGATCTGGCGTCCACCTCAATCTCAACAAGTCTTTCAAAAGCAACCTTGATGTCTACGACGCAAGAAAAAAAAACATAACACATATATTATATGAAAGTTATATTCCCCGCCAGTTGAAGTTCTCGCGATGAAGGGAGATTAGCCAACATGTGTCAAAACTAGCGGAGTTGATCTGTGGTTGAGCAAGCAGTCCGCCAGAATGCAACAGTCGCGCCCAGTGCACCGAGATCTGCATACTCGATTCGAAAGGACTGGGTTGGTCGTGGACACATGTAGTATAAGCCGGAAGGAATTGCTAATAGGTTCTGTTTCCGGGAAAACCAAATAATGCGGAAAAAAAAGGATAAGATTTTTTTCAAACACCATTTTTGTACTGCATTTTTGAAACATCGTTTTTTTTTCTGAAGAAGCAAAGAAGTGGTGTTATTTGTTAGGGTTCTTAGGGTACTTACCTAGTTGTTTCAACTATGTGAAAAATGGGTAAGTTACTATACTAAGTAAAGTCTTAATGACTACTCCTCATCACGCTTGAACATTGCGGTTTTCGATTCTGAGAACAGATTAGTTTCATTTAATTTCTCATGATTGTGAAACAGCGGTCAGCTAGGCGTCCTTACACAGTTCTAGATGCTTAATTTATGGGGTATCTCCTACATAACATATTTTAATTTTAGATTGTTCTTAGAATTAAGCCCAACTTGAAATTAACAGATGGTTTTTTGTACTCATATAAACTTATCGCTATACTTTTTGCTATACCGGAGGTCGTGGGTTCGATTCCCACCCAGGACAAATGTTTGTGTGATGAGCACGATCATTTGTTCTGCGTCTGGGTGTAATTTATCTATAATATGTATGTTAAATACATAAAGATATAAGTATGTTTACCATAACACAAGCTCTGCTTAGCTTGGGATCAGATAACCGTGTGTGAGATGTCCCGGAATATTATTATATTATATTTTTGCTTAAACTTTATTCACCTGAAAGAAGAAGATAATAATATGTAGCTATAATTTTAACAGACTTTTTACTCTGCGCTCATAATTGTGTAATAAAATGACTGCAGAGCCGGGGCCATGCAATTTCATCTGTTGGTACGAAACAAAGTTGAACTTATCTCTTACTTTCGTCAGAGCGAGGTCGCAAATAGGCCAACTGCTTCGACAACCCTGACTTATAAACAACTGCTGACATTTATTTGATTGTTTCGATATAATGTATTTAACAAATGACTCATGTTACACTTACTTCGGGACTAGAAATGGAGAATAAATACGATTGTTTCGACCTCTACTAATTTATACAAAAAAAAACATGTTGATTACCAAATTTATCAAAGAACAATGAATAGTAAATACATTATTGATACTGGAATTGTTGAGCCCGCAACGAGTCAAGAGTCAAATATAAGCATCAAAAACATACAACTTAATCCTTTTATAACATAACATAACATACCATCACGCCTGTATCCCCGAAGGGTTAGGCAGAAGTGTACCAATGTACACCCACAGTTCGCCGATATGTTTAGGTCCCATGTAATAGGAGGCGAGCCTATTACCACTAACCGGGCACATATCTAAACTCCGACCTGCTACTGAGAAGTTCATAGGAAAACCCAATAACACCTTGGTCGACTTGGGAATCAAACCCAAGCTCTAGCGTAGCCGTCGCGCTTAGCACCACTAAGCCAAGAAGGTAGTTCTCACTACTTTTCCTTTTATAACCAATAATAAATACGTTTAAAATAAATAAACATAAATCAATACCAATTTCTAGCTACCTACGTGATGATAGGACACAACCAACACCTTAAGTCACCAAGTATTTTGTGTAATATGATTACAAGTATTTCTCTATGATAAGTAACCGTGTGTAGTAACTTAAGGTTTTCGTCATAGCACCTATTACAAGCTCTCCGGAGCTAATGTTTATGGCCCAATGCATTACCCAATTACCTGTAGCGCCCGTAGCAAGTAAAACAGTAGAAAAAGATTAATTTCACTTTATTGCTCACGTTTTCGGTTCTCTTTCTTTTACAGCAGTATGATTTTATGATAGTCTAGTAAATGCTTAAATGCATTATTAATTACAAAAATAAAATAACAGTAATTTACATGTTAAATTGTATCGCAGCGTAAAATGAAAAGAGTTTTTGTTTGCTCTCTTAAATTATCTAAATGAATAGCTAGAATATTCTTTACTACACAACTTTGAACACCATTTAAAGAAGGAAAACTGCTTTAAAATATTTCTAATACCTAACCAATAGTGAATTTATGGTACATGGGTATGTAGTAATAATAATAATAATCTTGCAAAACCTACAACAACTTTTCACATACATTTATAGACATTTCGTAAATAATTTATTACTAGGCGCGTATAAGCGCAATACCGTACCAACATAATATGCAAATCCTTTCACATTATTCATGTTTGTATGAAATTTATTTAACAAAAGCTTTCCATGATAGTTACAAAACGCAATTACCTTATTTGATCTGGCAGTCACATAAAATAGTTTGGTGTAGCCTTGTTCTACGATTACATTAGCGGCAGTCTGCCCTTGGGATATATTGACATCTTACATTTCATTTTTTGATTGTTAATTATCCCATAGGCCCTAATAGTCGTCTAATTATTATGCGCCGACTTAAAGAAACTTAAATAGTTTAGATCAAAACAGCAACTATCTCTGACCGACGTACTAGATGTAAAATGCCCGTTTGGAAAGAACAATTCGCAATGCATAAATGTTCCTCATCTTGGTGTTCCTTATGTAACCGTTTTTGAGGGTTCTGAAACCGGTGAAATAGTTCACGATACAAGAATTAAATGCTTATTTAGGGAACGTTCCTCTTGAAATTTTATACATAATTAATATTTTTGTTTTCTCTTTCAGGAACGAGCGTGAAGGCAGAAGATGTATAGAGTCGCGGGAGGACGGCGTGTGTCGTAGCTGCGGGGGCGACAAGCACGGCGGGGCGCTACCCTGCATCTGCTACACTCCGGAGTAAGTACCCCTCGCACTTGGTGATTTAGGATCAGGAGCGAGCGTGAGGGCAGAAGATGTATAGAGTCGCGGGAGGACGGTGTGTGTCGTAGCTGCGGGGGCGACAAGCACGGCGGGGCACTACCCTGCAACTGCTACACTCCGGAGTAAGTAACCCTCGCACTTGGTGATTTAGGATCAGGAGCGAGCGTGAGGCAGAAGATGTATAGAGTCGCGGGAGGACGGCGTGTGTCGTAGCTGCGGGGGCGACAAGCACGGCGGGGCGCTACCCTGCATCTGCTACACTCCGGAGTAAGTAACCCTCGCACTTGGTGATTTAGGATCAGGAGCGAGCGTGAGGCAGAAGATGTATAGAGTCGCGGGAGGACGGCGTGTGTCGTAGCTGCGGGGGCGACAAGCACGGCGGGGCGCTACCCTGCATCTGCTACACTCCGGAGTAAGTAATCCTTGCACTTGGTGAGGTAGGATCAGCAGCGAGCGTGAGGGCAGAAGATGTATAGAGTCGCGGGAGGACGGCGTGTGTCGTAGCTGCGGGGGCGACAAGCACGGCGGGGCGCTAGCCTGCATCTGCTACACTCCGGAGTTAGTAATCCTCGCACTTGGTGAGGTGATCAGGAGCGAGCGTGACGGGAGAAGTAGAAAATCAAAAAAACTTGGGTAAAGGACAAAAGCTCGAGTGAGAAAAACCATCGCATGATTTTTCAAGTTGTTTATTTCACAACATAATTGGACCTTCAACGTTACACACTAAATTGCCATCATTATCTAATCCAGTGTTTTGAACTACGACCCGCGTGCTAACCAGGTCGAGTGTAGCATGATTAATGGTACCTTAATTACAATATTAACACAATGGCGTGTTTCCGGTGCTAAGCAGATTTTGAGCAACCTTGGCAAGATACCCAACATGCATGTGAATAATTTGGATGCTGCTGATAATTAACGTATCAATCATCATTATTTGGTCAACATTTAATGAAATTGAAGAGATAATTTTAATTAGTTACTTAGTTGTAGTACTAGAATACTACTTTATGTATTTGTGCATTAATTAAGTTGCGTAATAGAAGTGGGAATTATTGTGATTTACTATCATGCATTGTTTAGGTATATTACAACTTTAGACGTTTGATTCGCATGTAAAATACTGTTGAATACAATTTTGAGACACATTAGTTTTATTACAAAGTCAGTTGCTGTTCTGAATATTTAATTAACAGTTTATAAGTCCAAGATCAAAACGTTACAATGATTGTTATTTCTCGGCAATTTAAAAGGCTTTGTTTACTTCCCCCTGTAAGCAAAAGACTTTTCTGAGGGCTTTGCCGACCTCTATCCTTATCAACCACACCATAAGGGTCCATAAGGGTCTATCGTGGGGTCTGTTGTTTGTCATGGATTCAGCCACCTGCGCTTGGTCCTTTACCCTTGGATCCTTAGTACTTACTGTATGACAAATAAGTGTTATAATTGTTATAAATTTGATGTATTTTTCCAGACCGGTGAAGTTCGAGTCAGGTGCGTGGTTCCTGCAGCAAGTGCACCGAGCTCTCAGCGTGATGCCGTGGAGCATATCCACAGACAAACTCGAGCAAATAGGTCAGTATACATACGTCAAGAAATACACACCAAGAAGTACCTACCGATCTGGCAAGAAAGCTCTCCGTGAAATATAGAGCAAATATCGATTACAATAAATTATAATTAATCTAATTGCTTCTATTGTGATTAAATTAAAATGAATACTCTGTAATTGAGACATGAGATTAGTTGTTTCGGATGAAAACTTTTTTTATAGCCTCGAAATGATTTTGCATAGAAAACGTATGAACCGATAATATACTTTTACTTTTACTACATACTGGATGTTGGTTGGTTTTATTTCCAGATGAAGAATGCGACGGCTACGACACCCCTGGCCCGAGCGACCCCACGCGTGGGGAACTGAAGAAGATCAGGGAGTTCTTGGAGACGATATCCGCGAAGTTGGCCGGCGGACCTCTAGAGGGCACCAATGTTGCGCCGCTGTACGACCATCCTGCATGTAAGTAACTTAGTTACTCTTAACTTTGCTAGTAGATGGCGCTGTTAGATTTGTTGTATTGACGCTAGATGGCGTTACCTGTATGTATAGGAATCGAATCGAAAATTGCAAGTTTTTTTTAACATAGTCATATCATAGTACCTATTTTATGTGTGCCTAAAAATATTAAATATTTTTGTATATATAATTTCAACTCTTTAGTAACAAGCATAGATTTAGTTTATAGTTGTGTGCATGTTAAGTATACCTAGCGATAATATAAAACTGCGTAGATATTCGCTTGTTCGAGCGATACCACGCGAGGCTGCGCGGCGCTCTGACGTCACTGACGATCGCGCTACGAAACGCGCTAACACGTAAGATAGAAAATATAGTATCGCATGCGCTGTGACATGTTCCTTGCAAGGTTTGATATTGCACGTGTTGTGATGTTTTCTATCCTTCTATAATAGGTCTAAAGGTTAAAAAATGAGTATTTAACAAGTATCCTTTCATGGCTAGAGTGTAAACATGAGATTTACAAAAATGTTTATACGCATGCTCTTTTTATTTCTTAATATTGTGTTAATTGATACTTTATGCACTTGGTTTCTGTTTGACGCACGTTTTATATGTTTTTGAGCATGGCTGACTTATTTTAATAATTCAAATGAAACTCATGATAATATGCGCTGAACAAATCAACAGCAGGATGTAAAAGTTTTGTTTTTAGTTTTCAGTTACTTACTTATTTCTAAGTACCTAAGTAATATTGATATCGATTTCAAAAGATCAGAAATGTTTGTGCTAACCTTTGCTTAGTGCTTACCGTAACATAGCGCTTAATTATGATTTTGCTATTCGCGACAGTCCAGGCGAGGTCGAAAATACTTATAAATAATGAACATGAAGAAAATTGCTACAACACAGTATGAATAAAATGGAAACAACAAATGGAACGATTCCTATACCTACTTGGTTGATTTTTTGTTGCCTTTACATACAAAAAGATAGAAATAATTGGATAAAATGAACCTTCCATGTTGCTTATTTTCGAATCGATTGATGAGTAAACAACTTTTTTCGGAAAGGTCGCTGACCTTATCTTTATAAACAAGGACGTCAACGGTCAAAGTAAAATATCCAAAAGAGGTAACTACATTTTAATTTCATAATAGTGTATATCTGTTTTAACTTATTGATATAGGATATTAGAGATACATTTATCTCCTCTTCTTCCTCTAGATACTACCTACCTACAGCAACACTTCTTAGGTACTAACCCCTTGGCACAGAAGTTTCAGTTTTTCTTGTTCCATAAATTCAGTGCCGTTGTAAGAGTTGATATAAACTGCAAATCCACATCTGTTCAAACTTTACTCGTACGTGACAACAATTGAAGGTACTTAATTAATAAGACACAATATTTGGTAATAGAATTTAACTTTCAAGTCAGTTACGCGGGGCGCAAGTGGACAGAAATCGCCAAAAACAGAGAGGTTTGGAAGAGGACAGGGGAGGCCTTTGCCCAGCAGTGGGATCAACAGAAGGCTAATCAAAAAAAAAAAAAAAAAGAATTTAAGTTTCAATACGTATTAGTTTCTAGAATGACTTTTAATCTGCATTTATTACCTACGGTGAGATGACCACTTAGACCAAGCGCAAAACATACAATTCTCTTTAATTTAGGTATAGTTACTAGCATATAAATACTGCTAATATTTGTTAATAATTTATCTGCAAACAAACTAGAGGCATCTTTTTTCCTTTTAAAGAGTATTCAAACACACAGCACGTAGTTTTTGCGTCGGGTTTTGCCGCTGACGTCAACCGTCCGTGTTTTTGCCGCCTCAACTTTGAACCCCACTTGTCATGCAACTTAATGTTCGATAATAACACAAAAAAAGAAGTAATTTAATAATAAGTTATAACAAAAAAGGAAGTTATTTTGAATGATTTTTTGAAGCTTTTTTTACGAAACTTTTAATTTATCAATATGTTTATTAACCAATAGCGTTAACTTTAAGAAATCACACTGTAAGTTGTCTGGAAGAGAAGTAAGGCCTATTAGTCATGTTATATTAAGCCTGTTCAGAGCCTAGTTACGAGTCCTTACTCTTTTTACCTACGTCATCCATTGGTTTCCAAATCATCCGAATACCTATGTCTTTATGACCAAATGACATGCATCATTCGGTCATGTTACGATAATTGTCATTACGATCATTCTCTTCGAGAGTTCAATGAGTTTTTATTGTAGGCTTATCTGAATAAGTTAAATTGGCACAATGATTACAATAACTTACCAAATGTGCCCAGTAAAACATTATTTTTAATCAACAATCTATTATTTTAACTTAGTAAAGGCATATACAAATCTTATGAATTCAGATTTCATGTTTATTCATCGTCCTCCATAATCCTCAAGATTAAGGGTATTACCTTGCCCAATGACCTTGAAGATTTGAGCTTTGTACTAGTATTTTTTATTCTAGCGCCACCTACCGACCAACGATCATACTACAATAAAACAAAGTGCAGATTAAGCAGTGTCGCAGATGTGTCGCAAAGTTTTCATCATTTTTGCCTATTTTATTCGCTCTCCGAGAGATCTAATGTTATTCCTCTAGTTTTTGTTGTCTTGTACGAGGATCTGCATACATAAAATTAAATTGTACATACATATAATAATAACTACACGATGCACTTTGCCTGCTGACTTAGCTTTCATTCTAACAAATTATACAAGCTGAAGGTCTGATGATGACCAGGTAAGTGCTTATTGGTTCTCAGTAACGGGAATAGTTAGGAGGACCTAGCTTTCAACATTTATCTTTAAGAGCACGGGTGCTAGTAGGTACATGATCAATTTTATAAAAATAATTAATTAATGGAGTCAATGAAGAAACATCACCGATCTTGATGATTATTTTTGTTAAGGTGGTTTTTTAACAAAATAATATTAGAAATCTCCAAACTATTTTAATAAATAACTAAAAATATTATTTTTAAAGGTATACATATTTAACCATCCATAATATCAAGAAATATTTAGATACTTTTATACGTATAATCATACAAACATGAATTTTAGGCTCCGTCATACTTGCGAAACGAACAAAGGGACGGGGCGCGGCGCGGCTCGTCGGCGCACAAAACATCGAGTCGCGCGAGCCTCCGTTGCCAATGCAAACGAAGCGTGCGCGCCTCCTTTGCGCGCGTTGAAGCCCTGCCGCGCCGTTTTGGCGCGCGATAGCTAGTGTAGCTAGGGTCACTACTGTACTTATAAATATTTATATGTATATGGTACTTTACTATGTTATATTATTATATTATACTTCAGGTAAATAATCATTGATGTTTATTTGGGTACATATTTGTATATCGAAAGTTAAAATACCTACGTTTAAAATGTCAATTTTCAAAACATTGAAAACATAAATATCGAATGACCATAATAACCGATTACAAAAAAGAACCGAAAATAAATCTTAAATATGGTTTTCTTATGGGCTACACGGGTAGCACCAGCAAATTCAAATAACAAAGGAATCATTAAAATCGGTTGACCCAGTCGAAGGTTCTGTGATAACGACCTTTAAAAAAAAAACAATCGCATTGAGTACTTACCTAGTTTTTTGAAGTCGGTTAAAAATTAAAATTGTTTAGATTTGACTTGGAATACTGTTGAATATAATTAACGTTATATGTACAAAATAAATATAAAAATATACATTTTGTAACATTTATAAGTTTATATTTTATTTTACCAAGTCTTATTTTAGCAAGCTTGCTAACCCTGCCTGTAGTTACGCACACAAGAGCGCGTGTCCATCGCATTACAAATTACAACTACAACTTTCGTCTGGCTGAACCGATTTTGATAATTGTTTTTTTATTCGAAAGCTGGTGCTTCCCACACCACTTGAAATAATAAGAAATAAATATAAGACTTATTACGAAGCGGTTTTTAATGTAAGAATTATAATTTTCGTTGAAATAAAACTACTTTTACGGATTTTATCACGGTTTGTATTGAGATTTTGGGTCCGGGCGTTTCGACACCTTTGCAAGTAGGTAGGTATCATGGTCACAGGCATACTGAGGTGGAGTTCATCTTGAGGGTTGATGTTGCTCGTTTACTTTCGTAAGTAAACAAAAGAAATCAATATTATAACTTACATTGGCGGTCATATATTATGTTCCTTCGATATTTAATTTTTCGATCTTTTGAATTTTTACCCGTAGGTATGTTAATTTTCGATATAAAAATATGTACCAGGTACCTACCCTTATTTTTATTTTCCTAGGGTTTATTTGTAAACACACTTTTCGGTTCAGAATCGATAATAGTTTCGCAATATAAAAAAGATCATATTTTTACATATTTTTTTTCTATCCACCACTTAAGAAGTTTAGAAACCTAGATACCTAGGTAACAATATAGAAACACATAAATGAGGCAGTGCGCGCACGCACACAACTAGGTACAAAATAAGTACCAGCCGACAACTTCAGCGAGGTCGTTGACCTTATCGAGTATAACGACTTATATTATATAATATTTTTTATGACAATTTTAAAATAACTCCACAATAAAATAATCATCAACTATCACGTAAAATCGGTGCTGTTATTGAGAATTTAGAGGTGAAATGCTCAATTGACTCAAAAACAATAAAAAATAAAATCACTAGAAAATAATATACTATTTATGGTTGGTACTAGAGCTCGGCCAAGCTTCACCTTACATTTATTCTTATATTTAGGCATAGTTAGGCTTACTTTATGATAGGTTCAAAAAACTAACAGGAATTACAAACTACTTTTTACATATTTACAAACGTAATTACTGTTGTTTTATTACGAAATATTTATATTTATACTATTTACAATATGATTTCATTCAAAAATCATTCAAAACGAGTTGTTTTAGTTTTTATTTGGAAAAAATAACGCGCGTATGGTCCACCCGTCACAAGAGTCATCGAGACACTGTTGTATCGCGTCCCGAGTACGCGTCACAGGCCGTAGCGGGGGTGCTCCAGCGGGGTACTGGCTAGGATTCGGGTTTTTATTCAAGAAACGTGAGAAGAAATAAGAATAAAAAAACAATACATATTGTAAAATACGTCACTACCTATTTTATGGTACAAAATTCACGCCAAACTATTTAGCCGTTCTAGAGAAAATTTACAATTTTCGTTGAAAAAGGCACCATTTAAATATTTTTTCTTCCAGATTTGGGAAAGTTTATCAATATTTTAAACAATACAATGTATTTGTGACACCCTTAAGTATACCATATATTTTTTATGTGGAAAACGCACGAGAGGATTCATCTACAATCTTCTTTAAAGTTACAGTGTTTTTGGAATTTGAGCGCGGTAATCCCCTTAACATGACTATTAAAATGTAGAAGTGCAATAAAATAAATGTGTTCTATTGTTGCCAGCAACGTTTTATGAACCTGTGGCCACCGTGAGAGATGGAAATTAGCATAGGCCCGAAAGTTCATTCTAATATCTCAGTTATTTTGTGACTTGGTCCGAATACCGAAACTATTCTTTGCATTACTCTTTTTCCAAATGCTAATTTTAAGTTATACACAATGAGTCTTATGTCGCCAATATGCAATGAGCGATCAAAGCTCGTGCCCTGTCTATAAGGGTATAGGCCTGTTGCCCAGCAGTAGGACGTTTTTATTTGGCCTTTTTTTTTAAATAATATTGTAGGTATAAAAAAAAATAAACAAAGATTAGTACATATTCATCGAGCAGCACTCTTTCAATATACTCTTTATGCACAGATTCCTTGCAACTTCCGCGTCTATCTATCGTAAGCTTGACATTAGTAATTATAATGTAAGGTGTAATAACTATAATTATAATTAATTCACCACGTTCTAGGCGATCGCCCGCTTTCGTGTTGGGTGTTGCCAGATTGAGAATTTAGATTTGCATGGACGGAAAGGGAAATTGCATAAGGCTGTATTGACTGAAAACAGTTATTAATTTTATTTACAAAAAAATACAAAAATTACTCCGACTTTACTTGCTGGTTGGTAAGTTTATTCTGATTAACAAAATAATCTATTTTAGAATTCAACTAATTTCTTTTTTTGTTGAAGATATACGACGAAAGAAATAAATGACGTTACCTATCCGATAATAACCGAAAAACTAAAAAATCCCTGGCTGAATATTTTACAAAAAAGCGGAAGTTATGATTTAAAAAAAAAACTTGATAGTTAATTCTTCTCTTCCTTCCTCAATTTTACTCTTTACCCAAATTAGAGGCAGTATTTCCTCGCCATCATCTCATAACACAGTCTTTACCACCCCGAGTTCATCCGAAGCGGTCGACACGCTCCGATCACTATACTTAGCATACCATTGACTTGCAAACGATAATTATAATTATTAGCTCATAAACTAAGACTTAACTTTAAGAAGTCTATCTATCGCTATTTTTATCACTTAAAAGACGGAGATAGAAAGATTTAACAACGGTTTAAAAATTAAGTTACGACGAGTATTCGGCCATAAAGCTTACAAATGACAAGCAAGGGGCACTTTGTATAAGACTGCCTTTAATCCCGTCCCTAGACCAAGCTGGCCCGAGCCGGCCAAACTAGCAATAAAAATATGTCCCTAAATAATAAAAACTTAGATCCAGCCATCCCTTGCTGTTTTTCTTTATTAAGATTGTTGGCAACGCACTAAGTCGAGGTCCGAACCCCGCAGGGGGTGCCCTTAGTGGACGTTGCTGACGTAGTTAGTTTTTCCTATTGCTCTGGCTGGAGGCCTTAAGGTCCTCGCCAAAAGTCCGGTGAAGCAGTCAAAGCCTGCGCTCAGGCTAACTGCAAAGATCTCTACCAAAAAAAAAAACTGCCTTTAATTATTCTCATAGAATTACACGTCACGTTTTGAATAGCTAGGCAGTTACATATGTACAAAGTTACAAGTTTTTTCTTGGTAATTAAAGGGACGTGATCTATCTACAATTTATTTTAAATATATGGAAACTAGTTTGGTGGTTGTTTGTAGACGAAGTTATTGGCTATTGAACCTTAATGATAATTAGCTTTCTGTTTTGTTTTGTTATGCTGTGTTGTTCTCGGCTATCGAAAACGTACTACATGTTCGTAACTAATTGACTAGACCTTACATGTACTAAAACTCCACTGACTGCTGAATGCAAATTGCGTCAAGCCATTTTAAATTATTTCACGAATGCGTCCTTAGTCTGAACCGTACTCAAAAAGTATATATAACAGTAAAATCTGAATTAATACAATCAATCGATAAAGACAGGAGATTGTCAAACTGTGCAAGGAAAGAAGATAAAACAAGCCAAAATATAACCCACCAAGGTATCCCACATAAAATAAATCCCAATCGCAAGTGAGTGAGTTAATTCACCAATATACTAAAATAACTACAATAGATGCCTAGAACTTCAAGTAAATATCTCAACAACAGAAGTTATACAGGGTGTCCGGTAAATAATCCGACAAACTGTGGTGGCTGATACCTTAGGTCAGGCCCTATCAAATGAACGCAACATATGTTCGCCGAAAAGTTACAGGTTTCGAGTTACAATCGATTTTCGAAAATTTTAGAATTTTCTACCTTGCATCAGACTTTTCCATTTTTCTTGCTGATACATAGCTTTCGCAATACTTTTTGTGCATGAAATTAATCTTG
Organism: Autographa gamma; assembly: GCA_905146925.1. Classification (NCBI taxonomy): domain Eukaryota; kingdom Metazoa; phylum Arthropoda; class Insecta; order Lepidoptera; family Noctuidae; genus Autographa; species Autographa gamma. The sequence continues at coordinate 1,188,262 of LR989850.1, forward strand.
AATAGTTACTCTATCCTTTGATAAGTCTCATATTTATCTAAAAGAAGAATATAGTGGCGATAACGCCATTTGTTTTACAATTTTCACTTTCGGTTTTTCTTAGTGCTCAACTTTGAACTGCAGTGTTGAAAAATAAATGTATGTAGGATTTTTGTACAACAATCTTAAAAACTTGCTTGAATATTGGTGATTTTGGGAAGGTACAATACTTGCATATTTTCTTTACAAAATTTGAGAAAATAAGCTGCTGAAGTACACCCGGGCCTATGTTTTGAAATATTACTAATGTAAATCTGAGTAGAAATGCGACGTAACTTAACGCGGATCGTTATGGTCCAGTGAAAGAAGTTATTTTTTTCTAGCGATTAACTAGTGACACGAAATAATGGTGGTCAATTTCAATTTGGAAAATATAAAAAAAAAAATGCTCGTTTAAATTTTTACAATGATACGGAACCCGTTAAGTGCAGATGAATTGGGCGTCTAAAACCAGCTATTTCAGTGTTGTTGCATGAAAAATAAGGTGTTATAAAATCGATTTATCTAGTAAGAAAATACTGAAGGTTAAGGTAACTTTACACTACACAACATGTTTTAATCTGGCATAGAGAGTTAATGGCGAGAAGAAAATACCTCATTTAATCGTACAATGACGATCATGGTTAAGTTACGTATCATTTTTACTCAGATTTACATTAGTAATATTTCAAAAAATAGGCCCGGGTATACTTCTGCTGCTTATTTTGTCAAATTTTGTACAGAAAATATGCAAGTATTGTACCTGCCCAAAATCACCAATATTCAAGCAAGTTTTTAAGATTGTTGTACAAAAATCCTACATACATTTATTTTTCACCACTGCTGTTCAAAGTTGAGCACTAAGAAAAACCGAAAGTGAAAATTGTAAAACGAATGGCGTTATCGCCAATATATTATTCTTTTAGATAAATATGAGACTTATCAAAGGATAGAGTAACTATTCAAGATTAATTTGATTCACAAAAAGTATTACGAAAGCTATGTATCAGCAAGAAAAATGGAAAAGTCTGATGCAAGGTAGAAAATTCTAAAATTTTCGAAAATCGATTGTAACTCGAAACCTGTAACTTTTCGGCGAACATATGTTGCGTTCATTTGATAGGGCCTGACCTAAGGTATCAGCCACCACAGTTTGTCGGACTCTTTACCGGACACCCTGTATATTATCACCGAACAACACCAATTGTCACGCAGCTAATATGCTCATTATCTTCAAATTATGTGAGGTGAGCGTAGATACTGGTAATAGAACAATATATCACAGAAACAATGGTATTGTCTCCTCTGTTATGTATTAATCTGTATCTCGAACGAAATGAAGATAATGGGAAATTAGCTGCCAGATTCAGAGGAAAATTCGGTTTGAAATCTCGACAGAATTCTACATCACACGGACTTTTTCAATTATTAAAAAGTCGCTGGTTTTTAAGGGGCTTAGTCTTTTTCAGTAAAATTTTGGGCAAATAAGGTCCTACCTTTTGATACGAAAGCTAAACTTTAGATTTATATAAAAAAAAACAGCCTATAAACGTCCCACTGCTAGGCACAGGTCTCTTCTCTTATAGAGAAGGCACGAGCATTCATCACCACGCTAGCTCTCTGCGGATTGGCGATTTCAGATCTTAAATTTTGGAATCCAGGTTTCCTCACGATGTTATCCTTCACCGTTTGTCAGAAGTTTCTTAGAATAATTAGGAAAGTACTTATAACTTTGAAAAAGCCACACTGGTACTTGCCTGGATTCGAACCTGCAACCTTTTGCATACAAAGCCGTTCATTGAACCGCTAGGCCACCACGACATTTAGATTTAACTTATTTAAAGCTTTTGTTAGACTCTATTTCTCTTGTTTACTAAACTATACTTGGCATAATAAATATCAAAATATGCTTAATGTTTCACCGTTCAGGGCCTTTAGAAATCCTGCCTACTAAGAAAAAAATGAAACGCAAATTTATTACCTGACTGACTGCTTCAACAAAACCTAGATATAACGGAAACACAAATTGATCAAGATTAACAGCTTCAACTTAAACATAGTAAATACAAAATAATGACGCACAGTCCTACGATTACTTAAATTGTGTATGATTACAGAGTAATAGTAATTATTACAAACTTGGCCTAATTAAGTGCGTAATAACGCATCGCGTGGCCTACGGAGTGTAGACTACAAGTTTCACTATTTATGGTCATGCGAACCATAGTAAAACAAAAAAATCTTTAGCTCAGTAGGTACAGTTATGCCTAGTAGATTTTTTTGTTGATCTGATCATTGGTAGTGTTTTGTTTCATGGTCATTGTCCCTTAGCAGGATCAAAAATATTTTTTGTATGTTATTAAATATATTTACATATTTACCTTTTTTAGCTATGTCAAAAATAGTAATGTCAAAAACTGCGACACCTATTTGCAAATATCAAAATTGCATATTTAATTATTAATTCAATAACATAATAAACATTAAGTTAAAAGGTCGGGTAATTATTATAATGCTACATGGACATAAAATATAAACTCCCTTTGAATATTAATTTAGTGCAGAGGTACTCGCATCTAATTAAAAGCTAAATAACATACTATTGTTAACAACAACTTAGGTACTCTTGCCTTTTGTATTTCCCCAAAAACTGCATTATTTTTGGCGCAATCGGAATCAAAAAGTAGTTTTGATTCAGCTTACAGCACTTCACCGAAATAAACTATTATGGCAAGCAAAGATTAAAAGTTAAATAAAATAGTGATAGTAACATAGCGTGTTTCCATATAATATAGATATATTTTATGAAGATGCAAAATGAACTGGGAAAGTCTTGTTAGAGCGTGGAGGCAAAGGTCAGGGCCCGAGTATCTGATGCAGGCAAACCCGCGCGACTCTTGTTGTTCTATTACGGAACATTTTATTACTTATTGCATGCTTAGAATACAGCCTTACCTGTGTTATGTTTAAAGCTAACTTGAGTTTTGTATACAAGCTTTGTTGGGACTCACTGAATTTTAGAGCAAAATCTTTTTAATTTTTAACCGACGACAAAAACGGAGGACGTTCTCAATTCTACGCGTATATTTTTTTTTTATGTATTACCACGCATAATTTTTCGTTATGAATATTGTAAATCTAGGCTTGTTAGTGTCCCTCTGAATATAAATAATAATAATAGTAACCAGTAAGAACGCCACGTTGATCTTTATTTTTATTTGGTACCAAATAATATAAAAAAAAAAAACTTGTCGTATGAGTATTATTTTAAAAATATTCTAGAAACCTACAACATCTCTAGCCAATATCCGAAACATTACCATATTTTACATCCAATACACTTTTTGTTTCTCCTCGTTACTAGCGCTCAGCTATAAAAGAGCATTGTATATCGTACATATACATATATTACGCAGTTATGGCAGTCCAAAGTGTTCGGCTATCGATGTACTCATCATTATATCCACGAATAAAATCTTTAATGCAATACTGTTACACTTCGGGCCGAGAAAAATGGCACAGTTGAATAAATTGAATATTTTTGTCACTATTGTGTATAATAATTTAATACGCTATACTGGGCTCGGTTACGATAACATTGAAATGTAAATGTGTATTCAAATTGGACTATAGTGTAATATTGTTCTTCAGAACATTGATTCGTTCAGATAGGAGGTGAGACTATTCCATCATTATTGCTTTACTAAAATGGCTGGTAACTATTTTAAATAAGTAACAGTAATTTTTTACTTAAGTGCATTTCAAATAAGGTTATAACATGTCGAAAAATTAATTTGAAAAAGAATAAAAACTTCACCTTAATCATTACGTTAACTCAGAAATCAAACAGGATATTCTGTAGGCTTAATATGCTAACAATTTTCTCTAAACCCTTCAAGGCACTATAAGGTCTTGTAAGTTTTCTCTAAGTACACAAGACACTTTCATTCTTGTTTGCTGTTAATTACTATTGGAATCTATTTACATAAGTATTGGCCCTGACTTTCCTAATTACTACACAAATACTACGAAACTTAAAGTGAAATTCAGTGTGTTAAAAAGGTACGAAATAAATAATACATTAAGTAGGTATATAATTTTATCTTCTGACAACTGTTTACCAAGGAGGGTAATAAAAATGTTACATGGGAAAAGCCTATTCCGACATCTTAATAACCATTTTATACCTATTCTCTATCATTGTCCATTAAACACTACTTACACTTTGACTTTAGTATTATGTAACACTTACGTTATTGAAATAAAACTACTTTTTACGGATTTTTTCGCGGTTTGTATTTAGATTTTAGGTCCCGACGTTTCGACACCTTTGCAGGTATCATGGTCACGGGCAGACTGACACTTACGTTATGTTATATAACACTTACGTATAACTTGACAGTCAAAAAATATTATTAAATTTTTGTCCCCGACATACACGCACAGTGCCCTATAGGTTGAACGATTTCCATGGTCCCCAGTGTACCCAATCGACCATAAAACGGGGTACAATTCCCGACACCGAGCTAGGCACGGTTTAATATTCAGCTTTTTTATTGCGTCCACCCGACCGTGGGACCGCGAAATGAAAAAAAAAATACCCGGTCTGTGCACTTATTGTTGCCAAGCAGTGCACTGCAGTTTGCGGAGCTCTACTGAGCCTTACTCGAATGTGCCGGCTATGATTAGGCCACCCTATTTCTTACGACTTGTTTTGTTTTGAGCAGAAAATTCAATTCTTTGTTCGTATCGGGTTTTAATTTTTAGCGTTAAAATATATGTATCTACGTGTAATTTAAGGTTTTTATTTCAAATTCCTTGCATTTATATAATTTGTCATTTCCATCACCGTTTTGATTATATCGCCTTACCTTACCCAAAGCTTTATGAGACTATTGAACGACCTCATATTAATTACACAGAGTTTTTGTAAATGACAATTTCAGCGAAAGCCCTTTGTCTGTTTCTATAAACTTTTTTCTTCAGGAAACCCAAATAGCTAATCATAATACGGCAGTAGTCACTAGTGTTAGTAAAGTCATAGATTTCAGCTTGAACCTTGCATACACAAACCTTTTTGATCAAAATCCAAAATAATATTAAAATTCCGCCACAACTTAGGAAGCGTAGACTCTGCATGTCTAAAAGTTATTCACACTCCGATGATACAGTAAAAAGATTAGCACTCAAACAAAGATTTCTAAGCATGCGGATCACGTTGAATAGAGATTTATAAAACCAATTAAGTGTTACCTACTTTCACAAAATAATCGCAAGAAGCATCGTCAATAATGGGAAACCAAACACAATGTGTGAGAGTGCCTCCGAGGTTCGGCGGAGATGCGGCTGAGGCATGTGACAATATACTTGTAGGAAAAGCTAATATTACTGCCGTACTCAGAAATGATAATGATTACTTAAGGGATACCGTAGAAACAACTTCTCGGTTTTTTGAGTTAACTTATGTCAATTCTAAGTAATCCTTATTTTTTTTTTTGTTTTTTTGTTAGAGATCTTTGCAGTTAGCCTGAGCGCAGGCTTTGACTGCTTCACCGGACTTGAAAACTAAGTAATCCTTAAAAGAGCAATTTTAGTAAGCAATTTCATAGAGGTCTATGAGTTGAGTATCTTAAATAGATAGTAAACATAATCGTCTCTGAGTATGCTAAATATAAAGGCATTCAATTCTTAACAAAAAAGAAATAGTATGCGTATTTCGTCACGTGTCTTGAAATTAATCGTTTGCTTGGCAGACGGTATTTCTTTGTAAGTGAAGTTAATGGTCCTAAAAAAATGAGGTATTGCCTAATTAATTATGACTATTCCGATTGCGAGTGTTTTTGCTAGTTTGTTCACGAAACTTAGTCCGGGTCATAGTCGAAAATCTTACAGACAACCACAAAGCATAGGTTTAACAACTTATCTGTCCCGCCAGTAGACACAATAGTATAATAACATTGTGGGTGATTATATTTTCGAGCCGTTTGGGGTTGAAACGCTCGGGTCATGGGGTCCGAGCGCACGAAATCTTTTCAAAGAACTTTCCAAACGTTTGGTAGAATCTACTCGTGATCAGAGGGCTGGTTTGTTCCTTGCACAGAGAATCGGCATAGCCATTCAACGTGGCAATCTGCCAGCCTTCTGGGCACGCTCCCCGCCATTGACAAGGATGACGATGAGCTCTTTGACGCCTGTTAGTTTTTAATATGTATGTAAGTTTTAATTTTAGTATAGTTAGAGTTTGTTCTTATATTAGATTTAATTGTGTATTAATAAAATAAATGACACAATAGTTAAACAAATGGAAATGTTCATATGTGACTCACGGGACAGGGAAATGGTTAAATAAAATAGGTACCTATGAGTCTAAAATATGCATGAACGTAATCAGATATACATACAGATTCAGAACACAAAAGTTTCAACAAAGTTATTTTACTTTGTTGAAACTAGAATACGTAGGATTCATTCAGAAAAAACATGAGTTATATAAAGGTAGTTGCAAAAATCCAATAAGATATTAAATTTAACTACAATGAAGATTAACTGTTTGGATTCTTTACACGATTTATTTTCTGGTGTTTTAATTACACTTGAAATCCGACTGAAAATTAGTAAATAAATCACTTACAATTATTGTAACAAGAATTGTGAATTAAAGTGAAATAGTGCGCTTACTTTTGAGTAAAAAGTATAGAATAGAATATTCTTTATTGTACACCATTACAGTTACATATTTGCTTACCACCATCGTGTCATGTATGATCTCATTTTCGTGGCGGAGCCTTTAAAAAAGTATCATAATTTACAAATAAACATAACATAACATATCATCACGCCTGTATCCCCGAAGGGGTAGGCAGAGGCGTACCAATGTACAACCCACAGTTCGCCGATATGTTTAGGTCCCATGTAATAGGGGGCGAGCCTATTGCCACTAACCGGGCACAAATCCAAACTCCGACCTGCTACTACACTTTGGTCGACTCAGGAATCGAACCCAAGACCTCTAGCGTAGCAGGCGCTCTTAGCACCACTAGGCCAACGAGGCAGTTTTATAATTTACAAATGAACTAAGTAATATTACAGTCCTGAAACAAACAAGACAATAATATTACATACGTATACACCCGCAGAACTATCTGTCATTACGGATGTAACGAGTCTCAATTACAGTAATTTCCTTAAGGTCGGCAAATGACAGGTCAATCTTCTTTAATCACACTCAAGTTAGCTATAATACTTGTATTCAACCCGTGACCTTGTCAGTTTATAATAATGACAGCGGTACTGAGAAGTGCTGTCAAGTGGAAGGATGAAATTGGCCGATTTTCTTGAGTAAAATGCAGCTATTTAATAAAAGACGTACGTAGCTTGTGGGTTTATTACTTACTTTTTAACAATTACCTTTCAGTTTAAGTTTAATACACACACATTGATTAATGTCTTGTAGCCAAACAGCAGGATTAAAGTGACAATTTCAAGTCCTAATTAGAAAAATAGGACCATCTTCCATTTTGTTCTATTTGTCTCCAGTTATTTTTTCTCAGAATGGTTGCTACGAAGAAACTATTTCAATTAACATTATTATCAAATAATTGTTGGTCATTATTTACGAGAATTCATCAATTTAAAATAATATATGAAGTGATTATGTACCAGACAATGACTACTTATTTAACTTGTGGGAAAACCTCAACAATGTATGAAAATAGAAAAAAAATATCATTAAATATGAGATTATTTCTTAGTTCTTAATAGATTTAAATGGTTTTTATAGTCACTTAGATGCTATTAATGGAAGTGCTGGGATCGCTAATTTTGGAGGCAACGAATTCATTTATGCTGCGACGTGAAGTCCATCCATATTTGGTCAACGGCTCGACTGCAAGAAAAACATACATATATCTAATACAAACATTATACAGTCATAAGAAATTTCTGTTGCTCTTGATCTTCATAAAGATCACTTTTTCACAGCATGTTACAGCGCTCTTTGCAATATCACCTTTTTTAAAACCTACAAACCTACATTTTTCACTTTTCTTTGACCTACATGCATATAACTATCAAAATCTCAACATGTACCACATTGCAGTAATTAACATTTACTTCCACGCGTAACATCCTAACATAGTGTTTGATGTCTCAAAATTGGAAAATTATTCATCATTTTGGGGCCAAACAGACGAGCCAATACAACTCATGGAAACTAATTTATATATATAATATTAAATTAAACCGCGATATACTCCGTTAAAAGTAATTCATTTAAATGTCTATTCGCGTAAATTTCAGAAAGCAATAATTGTGTATGGTAAAATAAATGTTCACTTTTACAAATACAAAAACATGTTTTTTTAGACCTCGGCAAAGTTTGCTACAAAATTAAAAAACCAGAATGCATTTATGGAGAGGGGCATACTGTTTCTCTGATGCATTCGATTACATCTTTGTCATTGATTGATGCTAAAAGTTGCAAGTATAGGCGTCAATGAGTACTTCTATCTGCTCTTAATACGGTCCAAGAAACTATGTCAGATCTAGATTAATGTATCACTATGACACTAATCTAATAATATATCTCTGCGGTAGGTATCCACACAATGTTATAACACTCTATTTCAAAGATGGATCAATTATGATCGTTAACATCACAATTCTTGTAACATTGTATGAAGAAATTAAATTTAAAAATATCATCCGCTCTTTGTACTGTTTGTTAGTAGGCTGGTTCTATAGCCCACATAAAAAAAAAAAAACTACAGTTAGCCAAAACCACACATTGGTTATCAACTGGGTTATAACGATGTAAATTAGGCTTTACCATCTAACGTCAAACTATATTCGACCACACTCTCTGGAGTAAATATCAATATTAAGCTGTAAACTTTTATGTAATGAAACACTTTGTGAGCTTGATTTATGAGATTGATTTTTATAATGCAAATTAAACACAACAATAAAAATTTTAAGACGTTGTATAAAAGGTCTTAAAATTTATTGATATTTAGCTAAATATATCTGACAAAGTATCAACTGAATAGTTTCATTTTAGGACGATATTTCATACAGTAATTGTCATATATGTATTTTTAAATGCTCATAATAATGTTCTAATGTGGCCTAACAAACTAAATAGAACAATATCACAAAACCTCTCTACTCGCTCACTACGCGAGTTACAATGCCAAAAGTATACTACAGCTTTTCTTTCCGATACACTGCTTGCCACTAAAACTGTCACCATAATCAATAGCCCTGTGCCTTCCGTACTTTGAGCAAGGAAAGGGTCGATATTACCCAACCCGGTGTGACTCCACTCTCCAGCTGTCATTGCTGGAGTCGTAACGACACCGACCTTGCCCAAGTGTGTAAGGTTGCCCGGTAATCACTCCGCACTTGCTGTCGGGAGTCTGTCACACCGTATTGTATGGGCTATGAGTTTTACAAGGCAAAAGTACAAAACACATATTCACATACACATATTCAAGTTGCCCTTGGTGTAGGTGTGTAATGTTTAAAAGCGATTAGTTTGTTTATGCAAGGCCTCGATTTGTGTTTTAGAGTCTTTAATACCAAAGTATATTTAGCATGCAATATTCGGACTTTGTTTACAGAATCAAAGAATATATTTTCAAGAAATACTTCTTAATTAATTTATTTCGTCGTAGCATTTAGAGATAATGCATAATTTGACCTTAAGCATTGCTGTGGCGGTCAACAGGTTAAGCGAGTTATCAGAAAATTACGATTGACAAAACATAACACAAACAAAAAATAAGTCACAATTCAAGATTACAAAAAGTGTAATAAATTTAATAGAAAAATAATATTAAATGGTGTATGTGTTATTATATAATGTTGTGTCTGGTTATTTCCAATGCATGTGACCTTGAACTTATGCTAAGACTTACCCAGAGACGACATATCATCTACACAAGGTCATGCTATCTTCAGTGATAATAAAGTAGAGATAGCGAACACTTGATTGATCACTAAAGAAAATAAGGCCAATAAGATGTAAATGAATAAAATATAGGTAAAATAGGTTGCCAGCAGTCCTATCACACAGCGATTGCATTTTTTGTCTTTTCATCAAGATATTATATATAGCAACAGATATTTAATATTCTATAATTTACTAGGCACTACTTTATGCAAGATAAGTCAGAATCAAGATTTTTCATATTTATTTTCCTTTATGCCAGGGGCTATTTCTTATATTATTGTCTCAGTCCTCTGCAGAACATATACCTCCCAGGCTTAATTAAGTAACAAACACACATCAAAAAAAAACAAATCATGACTACTTTTAAAGTAGGGTACATAGATACCATACAATTACGATCATGACACTTTCCAAAACAAGTGCGAACTTACACGTCGGTGTGAGCAGCGCCCACATCGCATCGATTACATATTCGACATTTTGAGGCTACCCAGTTCAAGATTTTTGAGCAGGTGTCTTACATAACTATAATATAATTATACGTATAGATTTATTCATATACTATGTATTGGTTGATAAGTATGATCGACTGTAATACTTTCTATCGGGCAGGTTGGGCACTTGGGCTAGTTAAGTTCGTACTTGTTTTTGAGGAGGCTTACGTGGGAGTACTCAGTATCAACTACTAATACCGTTTAATGTTTCATTCATATTAACAGTTTTTAGCAGTAAGTGTGCTTTAAATTGAAGATGGATGTATATTATTTTATTAATTTGCATAGCATCTTATTACACAATATGTAGATGCACCGGTTTTATGATTCGGCGATAAACTTTTTCTTTTTACTACTTTCGAAAAGGCTTTAAATTTGTTTTATATGCATTTTTATGCAAACATAGTTAGGTAGGTTATGAAGTCTTAAATAATATTCTAGTGTTTCAATACACAAGTCTGACAAACAACTCTTTCCAAACCTAGAATGAATTTAAATCTCCTTATTATATAAATTCCGTCTTCTAAGATGCATTCACCAATAATTTGAAAACGATAGTAAATATTTATATTTATTTATATGTGCTTACGTAACGAACAATGGGTTGTCATTACATCACTCCATTATGATTTAACAGTCGCATGACGTATCTAACATCTAGTGAGTGAGAAGCAACGAGGTTGCATTTGAAACTATAGAGTGAGCCTATCAGAGTTTAAACCGTAAGCACTAGTGTGAACAAGTGTTGTCGTGAATTATGTATGAAGATGGAGCTTGCCGTTTTAAAAAATCTATCTAAAACACTAATTTATCCTAACAATGTCAAAACCATCGATATTTTCTTATATAAGTTTCTCGTTGCGCGAAAATTAACTTAAATGAAAAACGAAATGTACTAGGATCAGACTAAAAACTGCTCTCGCTTGGCACAAGGGGAACCTAGCGATAGTAGCCGTCTATGCATATCATACGTCGATGGTGAGAAGGCACAGGTACTATCAAATCGATTATGCACAAACATTCACCTTCCGTGAAAGTACCATCCATACTACGGCTTGTCGTCATCGTGTCTGAAGGTACTTATTGTAGCCACAGACAAGAAAAAGGCATCCAAAGCATACATGAACGAAATAGCTCCATGATATAAATAGGCTTTAGAATTTTTCTATTGAATGGGTGCAGTAAAGTTAGTTTATTCAAGCGAGAATATCGGATTAAATATTTTCAGATTAGTTCAGTCAATAAATCACCCATAAGGAGTTGTAGAGTGCGTGAGCTAGGCCCTAAGCAATTACTTCAGAAAATTAGTTAACATACTAAAAGTCCTGACGTCTAGGGGGTGAGGCGGAGTGCGGGAGGGGTTAAAATTGCCTTTTTTACATTTACAGGTTGTTTTCCCTCGCCCGGATTTCAGCAGAATAAAAACAATTGACAGATCGCAAATTCAAACCTGTCGTTATTTAATTGGGTGGCCGTAAGATGAGATCCTATCATATGTAATTGAAATTGTACCTTTATTATACGGCTATGTAACTTTAAGATCTATTTAAATGCCAATAACATTATGTTTCAAGTACTAACTCCTAAGCGAAATACTTAAAGAGTCAGACACCAGTCGATTTTATATTGCAGAATAACCGTCTGTTTATACATGTTAATGATGACTTCCAAATTAATTTACGTCATCTCATTAAAAATGTAAATGTTATCTTTGCTGAAACAAAGTGTAGATTAAAAGTCATCTCATGATATTTTATTGTTATAAGCAGCTAAGTAATTAATATTAATCGGCTATGCATGACGAGTCAGTTTTGAAGTTTTTTGCTCTCTGCTAACACGGATAGAATGAAATTAAATATTAATACATTAAATGAGTTAATCTAGCGAAAAAAGTCTCCTTACATCCATAAAAAGTAATACATATAAAAAAGGCTTAAAACTCCATGTTTTCTTTATTATTAGCAATCACTCGATTGCAGAATAGTTAATAAATTTATTTCAACTACAAATAGTTTCACATCAACCTTAAAACAAGTCGTATTTTATCGTACGATACGCAATAAAGTTACTGGAGCTCGTAATATTACTCATGCTCAATAACGTGTTCAGACGAAAAATGCAAAAACAATACCGATGAAAATACCGTGACTAACACTATTACTTACCGATAGTTTTGCATGCCATCGATATCGATACTCCTTCCAACTGGCATCTACAATAATGGGCATTCCTTCACTTATTGCATACTTCACCGTGAAGTTCGAAAGGACTGTACTGTGTTATTAATCGATTTGTTTCAGTGATGCACGTGGCCTTTATCGATTCTATCGCTACTCGATTGTAATCGTAAAGTGACGTAAACTTTCCAATGTCGAGGCGAAATTTATGATTTGCGCTGTTTATTGTTATGCTTATTTTGTTGATGTCAGATTCCTGTTGGTTTTCATTACCAATTATCTGTACCTTACCTAATCAATTATGTGTAATATCTAATACCTTTTACCACATGAAAAGTAAATATAATATGACATTGAGTTCTCTAATTAACTATTCTAGATCTAACTTTTACCTGAATTCTAAATCAATGACAATCTATAAATTCAATCTAATGTAGTCTGAATTATGTTATTTGCAAAATGTCGCAGAATTTTAAACGAGGTTTCCAACAAGTTACTGAAAGGTTCCGCAACAAACTTCTAGAATGCAATCTTGAATAATGTAGTGCTCGATTGCACTTGACATTTAAAATGATTCTGAACTTTATTCTGTAAAACGTGGTAGTAATTGTCAGCGTTTTGAACGCTACCTGCGTTCAAAACGCTGACAATTACTATCCGTCAACATGTACAGATTTAAGATAGTAGGCTCATAGTTTTTATATGCAGTAAAATCAAGGAACAGAGATACAATTTAAACTTTAAATTGTATCTCTGTTCCTTGATTTTAAAATTTCATTTCAAAGCATCCCACACAAGCTGTAAACTTTAAATTTTAAAGTTTACAGCTTGTGTGGGATGATTTGAAATGGTATCTGTAGCGGTTTGTATCACATTAGAAATAAGTAAGGCTCTGCGTGAGGAGTTGTGCAAGTGAGTCCATTATTTTCTGTATTGCTTGTTACAATTTTCGCGATGACATCATATGCGCAAAGATGACATGCAAAATCGTGAGGGGACTCCTAGCTAAGTGTAAGACGGTTCGACCGACAATACAGGTTAATCCGCGCTCGCCGCGGTTGCTCCGTGGATGGGTGACCATTTATAACGTACCGAGACCCTCCGTGTTTCGGAAAGCACGTTAAACAATAGGTCCCGTCTGTCATACAATGATCTTGGATTACGTACGTTGAAATGTGTTTATCACGTCATTGATGAGATATATTATTACCTACTACTAACTAACAGACAAGTACAAAGTATATAAAGACATAAAGAGTAATACAAACGTAAAATTTCCCTAAAGGCGAGCCGTCACGTGTTGCCGCAGTCGATCTTACGAGGTCGCGCCGAGTAAATAATTACATACCTACTGAAGAAATATAAAAACAGAACATTAATGATGTGTGTATCTTCATACTTGTGTGCGGAAAAGATAGGCAGAGGTGTCGCTACAAATCCGCATAGAATCAGTAATATTTTTTGTGTTTTGCTTCAATGAGAAATGTAGAGTCTAGATTTAGGTTTTTATTTTGTCAAGAGCTTTAAGTTTTTGACACTTATTAGATACTAAAGGTATCTAATAAGTAACGAACAGTCGTAACTACTTAAGTAAAGTTCAGAAAAAAAATATAATTTTACTTAAATCCAAAGTCGAATTGTGGATGGCTTAGATTGAATTTATTTATAAAATAATAAAAAAAAGAAGAGGCGATCACATTTTAATGCTTTGTTATTAACATTAATAAATCTAGGTAATATTTAATAATACTGACTCTACAAACAATTATTCAACATAACACTGGCAGTTTTCAAGTAAATCACTCTTTTTATTTCAATGCGGTCTTGCAACCCTTGTCGCGAAGAGTTACCGAAGCGTTACAGTCTGCTAATCCGGCCAATGTTTCTTAAAGTAATTTAAATATTTACATTTTTTACTGCACATACGCAAACACCCAGACTTGGAGCAAATACTGAAGGCTACTCAAATATTTGCCGCGAGCGGACATCGAACCCGTGCTATAATGTATGACCGTAATTTATCTTTTATGGAGGAGTAAAAAAATATGTTAATTTGATTTACTTAATTTAGTTTGGAGTACAATGCAATAAATTATATTGGCACCTGCTTAGTAGAAGACCCAAAGCTTTTATTTTTGAAATAAATTAATAAGCACAATATCTATGATATATCTTGGAAAAAAATATTCGATTATAGCTAAGACTTATATTTTTCTTACGCGTCTTACGTGAATTCGCGTCAGAGTCATCGAGAGTGGATTAATTCCCTACTTATTATATTTCTCTATGTGGATTAACTTGATCAGGAATTGAACTCAGATTTAAAACATAACTATGACGTGTAACCGGCCACTTGTTATTAAAAGCAAAATATTCCACGGTAATGTCGCAAGACTGCAAAGAGGTTTAATCAAATAATGTAAACCTCCTTGAAACAAAACTTTATTTCAAAAATAATTTAATGTGTGCCAATGGATCGCAGGTTATCTGTCTGGTACAGAAATACGTGTCATTTGTATATTCCACTTAATTTTTAACTAATTCCCTTATCAGTCGGTTAGTCGGCTATGGGTGTAGTGAAGGTAGTTTCACAATCAGTGTTAAGTAACGTCTGTCAACATAAGTCTTCCACAAACAGCAGCAGAGTGACGTAATATGTCATTAAGGAAAACTGCTGATAAATGCAAAAACAGATTGTATCTTACAGTAATGACGGGAATATTCAAACTATGCCGATCACTTGACATTTCACTTGATAAATGTCTATTGTTGGAATGTGACGTCAAAAACAAACAGTGATTTATTTATGGCGAAATAATTGACTGGTCTTGTTCTGTCACTGTCAATTTAAATTATCTAAAGACTAACAATTATATTAAACATTTGTAAAACAATTGCTCGTACTGCAGCTGTTAGTTACTTTTGCAAGTATGAAGCCGGAACGAAATTAAAAATATAAAACATAATTTACCTGCATTAAACATTTACGTAAGCCTTACAAAATATAGATAACTTTTAAAAACAGGTTAGTACAATTGAAGCGATCATCCATTAATTGGGCAAGCGTGATTTATCGGAGACTCAGCCAATACACGTCTAATTGCCGTGATTACGTTACTAGTAATTATGAGTTTTAATCTTCAGGTTAAAACAGTGTGGTGTCACCGCGTCGGTTTCTATAGTAAGCGCGCACGCATTAAGTTAGTCGTCTTTGCACGCGACGCCCGCATCCGTCTGCGCGCTCCGAATTTTTCGCGGCAACGCGATATCCGTTTTCCGAACTCAAACCTCTTTTCACCGCGCGTTTTTAATCTACATTAAAAAACGTAGCTGTCAATATTTTCCCGCTAGTTTAAGTGTAGTGACGTGAAATCGCACAAGTGTTGTGTTAAGTCGAGTGGTTGAGTTTGCGTATTTGAACAGGTGATGATAAGCCTTTATTTCTTTTGCGGTTGATCGTGTTTTCGTTGTTTATGGTGATGGTGATGAATACCACAAATGCACCACTTATGTGGCTTGCTGTTTGTTTGGTATTAGCTACTGGTTTTCACACGCATTGTAGGAGAAACGTCGTAAACATTATCTATTATGTAGTGTGTCTGTTTTACATATTATTATATTGAAAGTTAACATTATTTTACGAAGCCTTTTAACATGTTTAATTATTTTCATGGTGACTATATTTTTCATAACGTTGTATAGAATAGTGGAGTGTTTGCTGATATTGTTTATCACATTTTTATCGCTAAAGTTAAACTGAAGAGTTTTATCTTGTCATCTGCGTGCTTACCTAACAAGTGTTCTACAGATTTTCATTTAGATAACGTTCATTTTACAATACGAGTGCTAAATATAGTAGTTTTGATTTTCAATGATAAGTACATTACTATGGCACTTGTCTCTCGCGAAAATAACAATTGCTACTGTATGAAATATTTAATATATCAAAACTATAAAAAAATAAAAACTAAATTTTTATAAATAGTATTGTCATCATCCTTCAGGTTATATTACCTACTGTATGGTCTAGAGGCCTAGAGGAAGAAAGTCCGGTGAAGCAGTCAAAGCCTGCGCTCAGGCTAACTGCAAAGATCTCTACCAAAAAAAAGCCTAGAGCAAGGCATAATTACGAGTTTGAAGCAGTCTGAAACTTCACATTACTTTATAATAGTTATGTTCCTTTCAGAACTCATTAGTATGATTGAGTTGAAGACATTATTTATAGATTTTAACGGTTACTTTGAGTAAAATATTGCAATTGTAAAGTTAAATCGTCGTAATAATTTGTGATTTAGGTGACTAACGCCATTTGTATCATTTTCATACTAAAATGAAGAAGACACACAAGTCGAACATACATAGAAAGATGAGAAGGAACTTGGATTTCGTTACTAGACACTACGTATATTAAAAATTAATTTTAGTTTAAAATCAGTAATAATAATAGTCTTGTATCGTGGGGTTGATGAAAAAAAGGTAGTTTAAATATTAGAATGCATCACAAGAATTATCTGCTGAGATATTTAGAAAAAAAAACGGCTATAAGAATTAGGAGACTAGCTTTGAAAGTAGTCTTTATATTATCATTGGTTTCGTGTAATATACTAAACACGGAGAATGGAAGTTTTTGATGACATAATGCTATCGGACATTAACTAGAGAATATTCATTTTTATCAAATGTTAATGTAAACATACTAATCTTGGAAACATAACAAGTTACATTTATCAATAGCAGTGATAATTTATATATTATCAATGGCCGATATCTTTTGAGTATTGCCCATCAAACTTATCTCATTAGTAGCTTTGATTTGTAAATACTTGCCTACGTTAGTTAATAAATACTAATCATTTTATCTATTGTATAGCTCTAGTACGAGTAGATACCTCGAAGCGACGATTCTGTAATATTACAGAATCGTCGTTTCAAACATATGTTTGGGAACTTAGAGCTAGAGATTGGAAATCCAATGCCCTAGCCCTAGCTAAAACCCTTAAATTCTCACTGACTGAATCTTCTACTACTACTGTCTGAACTTCTGAAGTTAAGACACAGTTTGGATAACAGAGTTTGATAAACATTGCAGTAGTAAACTTTAAATTCACTTGTAGAAAATTAACAGATCAGAACCTACCATGACCTTTTGTAGAATTTCTTCGTAAGTCCAAAAAAAAAAATAATTCGGTAAACAAAGTTTCTACACCAAATAATTGTTATTATCCTTTATCAAGAGTGATTATAGCAATACAGTGAGGTATGTAATGTATGGCGAATGCTACACTCTATAGAGTATCACCTACACTACTTGTAGTATAACTACAGACTCGATAAATATCGTGATCCTGGATTACGATCCAAATATCGCGATACATATCGAGCGAGTAGCATTCGCCTATCCAATATGCGTAATGGCGGTCATTGGAAGGTACCTGTCACATAGTAAATGTTGACTGGCTGATAAGAGAATACCATCGTTTATGTCATGCAGTAACTCATGTAAGGATTAAGATAACGTTTTGCGTATTGTGGCGATATTTTGCGATGTGTGTTTTACTTGTAAACTTGGGTATATTATCTGTGCTTACACAAGGACGATTGTCGGGCAGTAAGAAGAGTATGTTGCATTTGTGTAGGGTTCAAAATGGTAGCGCCTGAAATTAATATGCAGTAGATATTAAGTACATGAAAAAAAAATAGAGTAACTTGACTTAACTTAAAACTCTCGTCTTTGAATACGACAGTTTGCCTTTAACTTATATTTTTTAGTTTAGACTTGGATTTAGACACAAGTTTATATTAATAAAAAGAAAATTACTAGTCTTTGGCGATCAATGTTCTTTGAAAAAAAAACGCCTTTTCCTTTTACCTTCTCTAGAATTATCAATTAGAAATGGATTGCTGAGTTTTAGTAGTATTACTATCGGACCTATTAAACTATAACTATAATACAATCTAAACGAAAGTCTTCATCGATTATAAGTTAGTATATGTAGTGGTAGTTCTATATTTTTTTATTCTATATAGGATATAGCTACGTGTGCCAAATATTGTGTGCATTCATTTTTAAAAAGGGCGACACTGCACTTAAATATTTTTATTTACTATCCAATTACCTTGTCTTAATTATTAATGATTAATTAATGTTCGTCTTTTATAATTAAGTAGTGTCTCAAAAAAATTGAGGAAAATATGAGTTTCTTAATAAACCAGGATTGATTTAAGCTTCCACTCAACTGGTTTGCCTTACAGTCGTCGTATCAATATAATCTGATGAAAATATCTTCGTCTTTAGTCGTTTTCCCAGTACGATTCTTAATTATGACTTTTTTTAACCATTCAGCTTCAAACTGCAAACTGCCTGACTTTTTGGATAAAACATTAGCCCTAGCTGTTATTTAGTTACGCACCTACATAAAGCATGCTTATTTTAATATATTTAATGCAAGTTAAAATAAGTATAGAGAGATGTCACACTACAAAAAAATCTAGGTATAGTAAATAGTCCTTAATCGCACTTTTAATTATCATTAACACACAATGCAGTGAAAGAATCGCTCAAACGCGACCAAATTCCGCCTTTTACCCAATAAAAGTATTTTCAGATGCAACCTACATAAGCTAAATATAAAACAATTAAAACGTTATGTCTCCTGATGTAATGTCACGGTACTGACTTAATGACGGGCTGCAATGCAAACACATCGTAAACAGCCATTGATAGCACGCAATGAATAGCACAATCATATTTATGATCATTGAAGATTTTGTTTATAGGTACAGTAAATGCTATTGGATATTAGTAAATAGATTTCGTAATTCTTTTCTTGAGTGATCGTAATCTCTTGTATTGTGATTGGTGGATGTTTTAATGGAAATCAATGAAAGTCTAAATTCATTCACTGCAGTCTGCACAGATAATATTATTTAACTCTCTTTCTGATATGCATGTTATGTGTGTTTTTGTTTTTTAATCTTTGTCTTACGTAACTCAGATGAATAAACACGATTGATTTGAATGTGAATAAGTTCCTACTTCCTAACTCGAATTTTAGTATTTACCTACATAGCTAATACAAAATGTACAAAATTATTATTTTTTATTTTTCTTTCAAAAGGATAAATTGTAAAGTAGGTAACTTAAAATGTCAAGTAGTTAAAGTAGGTAACCCTAATGGAGCTAATAATTAATTGCAGAAACTAAATAGAACGTAAATATTTCGTTGTATTTTAAAATTAAATATGAATAATAAACACCTTATATAAAATTTTATTGACGTCACAGTTGCGCCAACATTGGCCACACCACATTGGTGGTACGTTGGCGTTGGTGTTGGTGTTGGTACACTGATCTAATATCGCTTCTAGGTGAAGGTCGCGCTGCGTTAGAGGTAAACGAACTAAGGCACGCGCTAAGCCTTGCCTTTGAAAGACTTACTCTCTCCGTGTTTGAAGGAGAGAGTAATAGCTGGAAATGGAAATGGGAAAATGGTCCGTCATAAACGTAAAGCATAACCCATATTTTCCGAGAAGACTTCGTTTATTTTCTAATAAACGGTTTGCGTTAAACCTTTAGTGTGAAACGTTTTTGGAATCATTGTATCGGAGCTTCGTGCCGTTTTTTCTACACACTATATTATACATATATATGAGTTATTATATTCCCAATTGTTGACCACAAAAATATTCTCATACTAAATCTAAAACAAATAATAACAAAAGGCTATTCTCCAATTCAAAGTGTGTAATAATGACTCGCTTTGCACAAAAAATAGCAAATATAAAGTTAAACATTTTTACATTAGTATGCAAGTTCTTTTTTTTAAAACAAAATCAACTGTTTGTCGAGATGCCATCTTAAAAATAAATATTATCGTCATTCCTCTATTCCATATTTGTTTAAATACTACTTTTTAAAATTCGATCATAACTTGCCTTGTACATTGGACAAGACCGGTTGGTATCCTTACGTCAAAATAAAAATAATTTAATTACTTAATTTGTAAAGGTTGGGCAAGCAATTTCCGAGTGCTGTTTACATCGCTTATTTTAAACGCAGTTACACGAAAAAATAACATGAATTTACTCCATTGGAGACTTCAATTTGATCATCAAAGGTTTAAGTGGCAATACAAAAAAGTATAAAATCATAAAGAATTCAACGAAGAATTTTTTAATATTTTCTTAAAAGTAAAAAATAATATTATACCTACTTTATAGAATATTTTTACACATGGTTAAATAAGAATTAGACCTGTTATATTCAGTTATATCAGTACATATCTACATAATAATTCGGATTTCATTTATTTTTTGTACGGACAAGTTTACGATGTACTTTAGCATCCAGCTGACAATAAAAAATACACGTAAGATCAAAACAGATTAATTAAAACCTTTTTGCTATAAATACCTAGTCATGTTTTTATAGGTGTTACGGACAAGTCTTTTTTTTTACGGCCAGTTATTGCCCAGTACGTTCATAATACATTTATCTTCTATACAGTGTAATTTTGATACCCATTAGTCCCCTCAGTCCAAAAAAATTCTTACCAGTTTTAGTAGTTTTGAATTTTGTCGCTTTTTGCTGTATTTCCTTCAAGTATTAAAGTGATCCTCAAAATTCTGAAATCTTCTACATAGTTAATTATCACCTAAATTTGGTGTTATTCATGATACAGTTATTTTAAATTACATTAAATATTATTAGGTACATTTAACCGCTTCATCATCATCATCATATCCGCCCGGAATTACCCACTGCTGGGTATAGGCCTTCCCTTTTTTCTGCCATTGTTGTCTGTCTTGCGCGTCCCTCATCCAGGTGGTTCCCATTACCTTGACTATATCATCAACCCAACGTGCTCTTGGTTATTTAACCCCTTACGAAATCCATATCTGACCACTAAAATTCATGTCATCTTAAAAACTCAGGTCTCATGGGACAATCAAAGTAACCAAATGGAAAGTAGCGTTTAGTGACTAAAAAGAGCAGGAAATGTTTAAAAACTCGTGAATTAATATATGTAACAATGTGGAACGCTCGTGTGACGGGTGTCACATCTCGTAATACTTGTGCTTGTGCGCTGCGCAGTGCAAGCGATGTGCAGCTATTAAATATAGCTTTACTTTTATGTTGAATACTTGAATTCAGTATTGCTATTGCTACCTTATTTAGCTTGCTAATAAAGTATGTTTTAATCTTACAATCTTTGAATGATGATGATGATCTTATGGTAGTGAAGACTGAAATAAAAAGTAATGACAGCTATATGTTAGGTTGTTCGCATAACCTTACCTTCTTGGAAGCAAGGGTCAATGGACTACGTAAATAAACAAGACTATAAGGTTTATTTCCTACAAAAAACGTGGCTTAACAAAGATCAGAATACCCGTGGCCATGACACTTGTAATGTCATTAAACGTCGGGAACTAAAATCTAAATAAACCGCGAAGAATCCGATTATTATTCTTTTTAATTTCTTACATTTGCGTAAATCTCAGACAATAACCGTACAAAAAATATGGAGTGCAAATTAATGTACCTATTATTTTATTTTAATGGGAAAACTTTTTACCTTTTTTTTAGCACTTTTGTACCTTAGCATCGCTATAGCTACTCTTTCAGTACCCAACAGGCTCACAGTTGAATGTTTGGGAAAGCGCATACAATGTAGATTTTCGCTCATATATAATTGTTTGCAGTTCCCACGTTGCAGAAGTACATCATCTAGGATTACTAGATACGCCTCTTTTCTTAGTTTCCATCGTATATTGTCGTATCTGGGATCTGGTTTTTATGTTATCTTTGTTTTATGCTCTCATTATCGAGTTAGAGATGTGTGAATGATCGATTGTGACGTAACTACTACGGTCGATGTCTTGCTGTGAGTTGATTTATAAGAGACTTTGTAGAGTTTTTGTAAGTAGAGCATGTAAGAGTAGTAGATTTAAATTAAAAAGGGATTCGTATTATTTATTTATTTAATAAATAGAACAAGGCAATTGCCTGTACACAAGAAAAGCGTTATCACAATTACACTTAAACATCAATTTGAGTAGCAAACATTTTTGGTGAAAACTTATGAAGATATCTAGTTTTTAAAAGTCACCACAAACACATTTAAAATTAAAATCATTTTCAACAATAACATTAAACTGTGCATTAAACACATTCTGTGGTCAACGTTTAAAAAAGAGACCTAGGTATTCACATTCACAAAAAACACACATATCAGACTGACAATGTAGGTGAATGGTAATGTAGTTAGAAAACATTGCACATAACAATAAATATGTTTGGCAATATCATGATTATAAGTGAACTAACCACTTGTATCATTATACCATATAAGTAAGTACTAGTACTGACCTTAATGAGTAAATGAGACTTTTTCTGTCTGACCGATTCCAGACGCCAGACGATTTAGTTAAATCGAGCGTTTATTTCAATGTACAGACTTAATTATCTTTTATTTACTGCTAAGTAAATATTTTCGACCGAATATGGGTTAGGTACTGGGTTTTTATGTTTAAGAGTGGACGACATTGAAGCAATTATACATGTGCTTAAAAATAAATTAATCGGTAAATAACTGATTTTAAACTGTTTCTGCACACTATCGTTTCAGTACAAGTTTCATTAACTAATTAAATAACGCATTGCTTTATCTTTTCTGGAAACATGCTAATGACATTCGCTATTAATACTGGCACATTTAACATTTTTCTAAGACGCCGACAAATTAACACAATTTATATAAAATTAACTTTTAGGTCGCTCCATTAACGTTCAAATGAAACCGACGTACAAACGACGTAAACTAAATAAAAAAGATCATAAATTACTTCAGCAATTACCTAGGTACCAATACTCGTCGATCGCCAAAACCGATAAAATTAAATAATCTTGAGCAATCAGGTAATTTTTGTAATTATTTAAACACATGTGCGGTTAAAATCAAACCTTCGATAATAAATAACTGGTCCTTGGTAATTGCGTAACTTTACCATAATGTTTCAACCTGTCATTCAGTGCGGAGAGTAATCTGTAGTCTGTGTAATCAGATTGATTGTGAAACGCCCAGGGCCTCGATTCTGCTATTTACGAATTGCTTGAATTGACTGAATAGCCTGCTTCATTTTTACGATAATTGGCATTCTGCTAACTGCCATAACGCACATTATTGGTCATTAAGATCATTCTCTTCGAGAGTTCAATGATATTTTATTGTAGGCTTATCTGAATACGAAAGTTAGGCACAACAAGGCAACAAGTACACTGACCGACCACTGACATGCATTTAAAATAGCTGAATCGAGGCCCAGAGGTGTGTGGTCAGCCAAGAGTTTTTGTCCAAATCACGCGAAACCAATTAAACGATCACTTATATATGCTCATGTTGTTATTATTCTTGTTCTTATGAGATCATCAGAGATTTCGTGATGTCGTGGCTAATGTTCACATGTTCGTAATTATTACATCGCCGCTGATTGGAAACCGAGTTACCTACTTGATTTGCTAATCAGATATTTACATCATTTTCTACACTGATCTGAGAGCTTGAATGAATTAGTGGATTTATGATTTCACTAAGAACTTTTAAGAAATAACTTCTAAGTTTTTTTTATTTGTCGAAACCACTAGCGTCTGCGTAGAGCTAAGTAAGTTAGCAAAGGTTTATAGCTTAGGTAAATCCCTGCCTCTACTAAATAGGTACTTATCATAACAAGAACTTGTGCTTCTTTGTAATCTCACAATCCTAAAAGTTCCTAAAAACATAGCTAGCTAACTATATACTTTCTATAAAGATACCAACTTAAAATTAGAACACTCCAATTTAAATTAAATCCAATCGGATTAACGAAACCCAATCCCTCAAACTTTGGAATTAAAAGTATCAGCCAGCTGACCCACTGAACGGTTACGTTACGTCACGACATCAAAACTGTGGCGAGTCGTCACGCGAGCCGATACTCCTTTACATAAACCAGCCATTAATTATTAAGTCAGTATTAAGAGATTGAGATGGGCATTGAAGCGTTATCATAGAATCGTGAGGCTATTTGAGGTAGATTGCGGAATGTGACTCATGGGTAATGTGGTTGGATTTTGAATGATGAGGATATAGGTAGGTAGTTACTTCATGTTTTTAATTTATTTACTACAAAAACTGGTTAGTTATTTACTTGTTAACACCACATTATTCTAGCTAAAAAAAGCGGTTAAAATAATGAAGTATTTATTTAAAGACTGATTTACAAATAAAAGCAGGTAGAGTTATAAATACAGAATATTACATCATGGAAATTGCATCTTTACCTGACACAGTTAATCCAATGGCCTACGTCATATTTCATGATTTCTGAACAAGTATTTAATAGAACAATAATTAATCGGAATTAATGGTATAATTTAAAAGGGAAAACATCAATAAAGGAACAAACGAGAAAACTATTAACGCTATATTCTCCCACTCAATTCTTCATGAAATAAGCGAGCAATTGCGTTTAATGGTCTTTATTTACCATAAATACAGTATAAACACAAGTGAAGACTACCCAAAACGAATTAAACTATTTCATTATTAATCCTCGAATTACGACGAAATAAAACATTTTTATAATATTAGGCAAGTAGTAGAAGTAACGCAAGGATTACAAAATGGCTGCGATTTGAAATGTGTAGTAATTTAAAACGTTAGGTCAGAGGTATTTACTCTGTTCATTTACTGATCTCTGATGCAATGTGTTTAGTACAGGTTGAGAAATCAATAAGAATTTCGTTAGTAATGTGTATTTAGGAGTATCGTTTACGATTATGTAAAGTTTGCGGTCAGTTTGATTATGTTGTGTTTGCTGGTGGTCACCTAAGAGCTGTCTGTTAAATGATGATTGTTTTAGCACTTAATTAATATCTTCAATTCTCCATATGGTTTTCTCATAGTTGTGATTCTGATTATAAAGTAGTTTCTACATGTTTTTAGTGTTTGAATACAAATACTGATTTGCTTTTTACTTAACTAAGATTTGACAAACATTTTCTTCTTTCTGAGAGATTAAGTATCATTGAGGGCTTATTTTTTCAACACCATACAATTTTAATAAAAATCATAATTTTGTGTTATAGACTTTAATACAAAATCTGTCACTCGTGGATTTTATACCTCAAAAACAAATCTGTCTTAGGAAAGATCAGCCCTTGGAGTAATTTCAACCTATTTCTTCTAAGACCTGCAAATAGCAGGGTCGAATGGAATCAATTAGCAATCATCATTCGTTTAGTTAATCAACTATTAGTTACATATTTCTCCGCGTTTAACCACATGTTGACGCGTACGACATCATTACTACATGATAATTACTGCGGTATCCTCCACAATCATTATGTGTTTATCTAAGCTATGTAGACGCAGTATTGCAACATAAGTTCACGAGAAACCTATATTCATTTACAAAGTACTTATTTAAAATAACTTGATGAATCTTCATGATACTCTCTTATATTTATAATACCTGTAAACTGCTCTGCAAGAATGTCCAATATTAGATGAAAACACTTTTCTGTACGATTTACTATTTAAAAATCATTTATGTAATCCGCAATCGTTTAATTAAAGTTGTGATAATTAACAATTGAATGTTTAATATAATAATGTAGTTTTATTCTTGTAGGCTGATGTAGTTGCAGCGTTCATTGAACCTAATGAGACTTAAGTAGAACATGTTAACTAATTGGGAAAAACTACGCGAAATATTTGCTCGGAAATCTCGCGTGAGCCGTCGTACATGTGGCTGGTTTTTGTTGAGATATATAGCGAAAGGAAACGCGTTCAGATGCTAGAGAAGATGCTACTAGTCAGTAGACTAATCTATAATCTGAGGAATGTTTATTTTATTTGAGACTTTCTTTTGTTTTGAGAATCGCATTCAAAAATATAGAACACCTTATGTCTTTTTTAAAAGAGTTCTATATTTTGAATGCGATTTAAATACAATATGTTTTTCCAGCCTTGGTACGGTCCCACTGCTGGACATAGGCCTCCCCTACAATAAAATACAATATTTGAGGATATTTAGGACTGAAAATCAACACCCGATCCGAAAATGTAAGCCTTATAAAGAGACTAATTTTATAACACAAAAAAAACTAAGGTGATTTAGGCAAAACATGAAATAAGGCTGCAATTTCGAAGTCGCACTTTAAATCGCATTGACCAAACGTCAAACAACTTTATAAAACAGGTTGTGACCATAACAAATTCATTAACCATGTACGTCCCATAAAGCCGGGTTCCACAGTCCGCGTGAAAGTGAAAAGGTCCGCGTCCCTGAGGTGGATGGCGCCCAGCGGAAATAGTTTCCTTTTAAGCGTACTGACGGCGTCCGCGCCCGCGCGCGAGCGATAGGCGGAAGCGATTGTTACTGTTTGTTAGGAAATCAAAATATACCTATTTTTGTTTTTTCGAATAGGCCTTTCCAAGCTCTTTTAAAACGTTAAATTTACTGATTCTAGTTGCAGTTTCCAAAGTGTCATTAATATGGAGATAAATCGTATAAATAGGATTTGTGAAAGGTACTGCTAAGGTATAGTTGTAATTTTTATCACTGAGTATCAGTGCGTCCATCTGTGGTATCGTAGCTCCTAAATTAATTGTTTAATAGCTGACTATCTAGTAAAATTTCGATTGTAGAGTAAAAAATTCGGTCACGACAAAATTAAATATTGAATGTCATCTGCAGCTGAAACAACAATAACACAGCAACGATTGCACTGGCGCCATTTTTATCGCATCGAAAAGTATGGAACATCTCAGATAACTTATAATTGATAAATTTGCATAACATACGCTTCTTGACCAGAAACACCGATTACAATTAGGATATAGATAAAGTATTTATTATACAATAACTGGTATATTATCAGTGATTATAATTATAATTATATCACGTAGAGATTACAAACTGGGAGCAACGGATATCTTATCGTGACTTGCATCCTATTAAGGCTGTTGCAAGGCGGGAATTGCGTCTATCTAAGTAGCAGTTAATTATTATTTTAATTAAAATAACTTACAAGCAAAATCAGTAAAACTAGTTAAGGGCTCGTACACATTACTGCGAATTCGGAACGCATTGCAAAATTCTGCGAGCGCGCGTTCCATATTGAACTTTATTTACTAGAGATCCCTGCGATGTAACGTAGCATCGAATCTCATCGCAGTTTTGTGTACGAGCCTTTAGGCTATTAAAAGTAAGTTCGTCATTTCATTCGCCTTTGCCTTAGTTATCTATTCTGTGACAACAGTGTTAATTTATTTCACATAACACACTAGCGCTTTTCTTAGGTAGTAAGTAGTAGTAAAAGTAAAAGTTTTCTTGCTTACCGCTAACAGTTTATAACTTGGTCCCCAACTCGCTAAACCACCTAACTTATAGGGAATATGAAGGTACTCGTATTATGCACGAGACGAGATGAAAGTGGACGGTAGGAAGAGGAACCGATGGCATAGACCTGATGCTTATGCTATGTAGATAGTAGACACTTCCGTAATCGACTGGCTGTGAGTTATTGAGAGATAGTGAATGGCACAGGTGTGTGTTAAAGCAATATAGGCAAGATACTTTATGATTATAACATGTTAGACAAAATGAAAATGAATATAAGTATGTGTCAGTCATTTCGCCGTTAGGCGGCTACACCCTCGTAATTATGCAGCCTTCCGATTGCCAACTACCGGGTATTATAATTATTCTCTGTCCATAAATTATGAAAATGCTCGCAACATTGAACCCACTGCATTTAAATAAGCTTCCACATGTAAATGCAGCTCGTCAATGATAACTGCAGTTAGATACGTCACAATTATTCATCCATCACTCTCTCCATACGGTACCGAATTCCGCGTTAAATAAGGCCGAAGCTTATAGGATGATTGTACGTGACTATCAAACAAAAGGCCTCACCGTTATGTTATCAGTTACCTATTGACTCACTTGCGAGGACCTTCAATGTCACAGATTATTCCACAAATCGTCTATGTGGGCCGCAGCGAACGTGAATGATAATCGTTTGGTTTACTGTTATTTACGTATGTCAGGAAATATAAAGGTCATTAGATTGACAGCTGCGTTGGATAAAAGATTGATAGGTGTATTGGATTGTTTTTTTTTTTAATTTAACGTGCTTTTAAATATAGGCATCCAATTTTTTTTTTAATCTGATGCCTGAATAATGCAATAAGTACAACTACGGTTATATCATGTTGCTCTTTTGA
The DNA here is from genome assembly GCA_905146925.1 of Autographa gamma. Classification (NCBI taxonomy): domain Eukaryota; kingdom Metazoa; phylum Arthropoda; class Insecta; order Lepidoptera; family Noctuidae; genus Autographa; species Autographa gamma. Next base: position 1,217,180 of record LR989850.1, read on the forward strand.
CTTACGCTAAGAAATTGATCTCAAAAAGACTTAAGTACAAGTAACAAAACACGGAATGTGACAAGTCCCAAGCTTATAGTGCACTAGTTACTATACTTAAAGCAACAATAACGTCATCGTAAATACTTTTATATGATACTGTACAGAAGTCATTTGACGTGATCTGTGTACACGCAAACAAGGTTAAGGAATATGCCTTATGAATGGAAACTATCTCATTTACGAAATCGTAAATACTTGTACTGTTAAATGGAAATATATATTCGAGTTAATACGCTTGTTTTAAGGGTCAACGGGAATTGGTAATAAAACGTACCATTCATTTTATTTTTGTCAGGCATGTAAAATACAAATAAATTAAAAGTTTCCAGAAGTTTTTCATTACCTTAAGTCCCATTATCTTCCTTATCTCAGTCAAGGTAAATAAAGACAACCATTAGAAAAATAGCAACTATTTCCTCAAATGTTACTGTAATGGACGTCGAAAATAACCTTCAAATCAGTGAATATTAATAGCAGTTAATGTTTTATTCAAAACTGCATTAATAGCAGTAGCCTGAAGTTCACGCTAATAGTGAAGTATTGATTGCAAGTCATGCGACGACCTACTTGGCTAGGACTGACCTTCTGCGATAGGAGATGATTGTCAGACATTCATGAAGTCCCATTTGTCCGTATTTCATGAACAGAGTATCGTGCCAGTCACCCAATGCAAAAAAAACAAATGCTTTTTTTTTTCTTTTAAATTTTTATTAGTTGCCAGATACGTAGGTTCATGTGTGTTTTTGTTATTGAGTTGAAGTAGATTTTTTATCTGGTCGGTAACCTTTTGAATGAGAGGAAAATATGTATTTTACCTCTCGGCAACGAAGAACGGAAAAATTCCAAACATATTTTTTCCTATATTTGTTAATCTGATTCAGGACAGGCAATGTTTTTGGTCGAAAACTTTTTTAGGAAATATTCGTAGGAAAGATCAAAGGTTTCCCACATTTGTTCATACCCTTCTGAAAGTTCAGTAGTCAATGAATAATAATTACGTAATTCAAAAATCCTATATTATGACTAACCTAAAATAAGACAAGATTTGAACAATCAAACGTTGTTTCGATGTTTTCATGCTTATTCATTTGGAGGCATCGAAAAGGCAATTCATCGAATATTTTAATTGTTTACCAACAGCGCCGAGGCTGGGTTTAAACAATAGAATCGCGACTGTTTGCACTACAAACAATAACATCCAAGGATTTCGTAACAATCGCCGTAAGCCTTACATCGAAAATTTTATCGACTCATGACATCATTAAGAGTACCAACACTCATATTTTTTAGAGTTTTCTCAATCTTGTAGTAAATACTTTATTTATAGACATGATAATGCTGACTGATCTTGCCTTCAAGGAAATAAATAAAGTTGTTTATCGACTTAATATTTATAAACTATGTTTTCACGAACTGGCATACAATATTTAATAACAAAAACAGTATAGTACAGCAAACGACTATCAACATATATATATATAACATAACATTAAGCATTTTTTTTTTTCGTATCTAGTAACTTCTACGCTCACATTTGTGGCAAATTTTCATCACCTGTACTTCTACGCAAACTAAACCCATCCCTATTCCAGTTTTAGAAAATAAAAATGTGTTAAAGTGATAAAGAAGTAGTGAGGTGCAACGTTTGTGATATAATCGAGTGCTAGTGATGCTACATGTACCATGTGGGAGTACCTGGCAGTGTTGCTCATCGGCTTCTGGCTCGGTGTGGCCATATTCTTGTATATCTCTTGCTACTGGCTTGAGGAGATCTTAGGTAAGTGATATCTATATGTTGACTACAAATACTTAGAAATTGTCAAAGAAATTCAAGACCCTAGGCCCAGTAAAAATCTTCCATCGATGTCACACAAAATAGTTAACAGAAAATAAATAAAAAGACGCTTAATTCAACGTCATTGAAAAGAAGAAATCATGACTATTATTTGACCTATAAGTTTTTCTATTTACCTACCTTAATTATTTATTTTTTTTATTTAGCTTCTTATTTTGATAAAAGCAGAATATACCAATCCAGGTTAATTGAAAACAAGTTATCTATCAACAACCTACCTGAGCATGCATACACAATAATTAATAATTTAAAAGTCCATTAGGTAATTACAAGAAAAACACTAATATGTCACGAAAAACTAACCGTGATAGTAAGCGATTGAATCCAGCATAAATCAACCAATCAGAGGCAGCAAAAAGTTGTTCGATTGTTTTTAACTGGCTTGAGCATCTAGGTGCTCGTCCCAAATGTCATTATGACGATAATGTAATACACAAAAAAATAATTAGATGTTAAAAACACTGTTGATATAACTTTGTTGCTAATTACTGACTTAAATATTTCTTCGTATTGTTTGTGTCCTTGAACTGAACCGCATTTAAAGTACCTGATATAATAATAAGGCAAAGTAATCATCTTGATCTGGAATTTAGAAGTCGTTTTTAACCAAGTTTTATCCTGCAAGATTAATCTTATTGCTAATACATGTCCAATATCAAATCAATAATTATTCAATTCAATATTTTTGATTAAGAAATGGCTTCCAGCGGATTCTAACCTCCTTATAAAAATCACAATATTATATTTAAATAGATAGATTATATCTTAGAGTATACATAAGCAACTAGAGAGAGCCTATCAGAGTTTGAACGTAAGCACTAGCGTGAACTAGTTTTGTCGTGAATTATGTATGAAGATAGAGCTTTCCGTTTTAAAAAATCTATTTAAAACACTAATATTATCCTAACAATGTCCAAACCAGCGATATTTTCGTATATAAGTTTCTCGTTGCGCGAAAATTAACTTAAATCAGTAGACGAATGTACAAGGTTCAGACTAAAAAGTGCTCTCGCTTGGCACAAGGGGAAATTACGATAGTAGCATTCTATGTATATGGTACGTCAACGTATATACTTACCAAAATATGTTGTTTAACTTCATATACCTACGCTACGTGGGTACCTAATTAAATTGACATATTACGTATTATCTCGCCTTGAAATAAACAAAAATGGTCAGAAAAGGTTGCACTCGAATTAAAGGACGCCTGTCTTTTAAATCATTGGATTATAATTATAGCAAGTTCATTAACAAAAAGGCTGTTTTAATGACAAGCTCAGTACCTACATTTATCTTATTTTCAATGTTTACTATATTCCAAAATAAATTACTTAATTTGATCTACTAATGTATTTGAACAGCAGTGAAATGCTCTACGTAGAGCCTTGAGCTTGTTCTCAGAAATGTGAAAATAAATGGATTTAAGTAGTGACTGTGTGTTTTGTACTAAAATAATCGAATAAGTAACAACTCACTCGACTGTAGTATTATCATTAAAATCTAGGAATAGTGGACTAGTTAACAGCCATTAACTTAACATGTCGAACTAAGCATATGAGTAACTCTACTATTTATTTTAAAAACATTATTTTCCTTGACGACCTCCGTGGTCGAGTGGCGTTCGCACCGGTTTCAAGGTTTCGCTAGCTCTGAGGTCCCGGGTTCGATCCCTGGATGTAAAAACCAACTTTTCTACTTTGTCCCGGGTCTTGGTGTTTGTTGTTTCTGAATTCCATAACACAAGTGCTTCAGCTACTGTACTTTGGGTTCAGAGCAATGTATGTGATGTTGTCCGCATATGAGTACCACAGTCCACTATTTTATATAGCTATTAACTATGTTACCTATGTGTATTATATTTTAAACAATATTTTATTACATTAAAATACACCTAAACATAACTTTTTTATTCAGCTATATATAGAAGAGACACATTCTGTCATCATCGTAATCATTTCAAAATGGGTTCTGAATTCAAACCTTGAGCGTATAATTTTAGCGGGTATTCTCATAACCGGTCGATATCTTCCATAAATAGAGGCGAATACATTTAATGGCGACTTGTTGTGCCCAACAGCTGCCAGACATTATGCCCTACTGGGTAAACAGGTACCTACTATTAAGTCAATGAGAATTTATTTAAAAATAACCATAATTGTGAGAGTAAAAACATTTTTGGATCTGTCAGAATAGTTTCTAAATAATGTCGGATTTAATCGTCCCGTGAGTAATGTTCTAATGGGTCGCGTGATAAGGAATAATAATAGTGAAGTGGCAAACAATGGCTTGATCGAGTTGGAACTTGGATGAGTGCACTTGAGAGACGCACGAGTTACATTTTCTATACTTAGACACTATAGAAAATAATGACACACAAATACGGAGGCATTTTAATTCGAATTTCATCCATTTGGCGAACTTCGTGGTCGAGTGGCGTACGCACCGGTTCCAAGGTGTCGCTAGCTCTGAGGTCCCGGGTTCGATCCCCGGACGGGTCAATGTAGAAACCATCTTTTCTACAATGCCTGGGGTCGGTGTGTTCTAGCTACTTAATTTGGGTTCAAAGCAATGTATGTGATGTTGTCCTCAATAAATTATTTATTATTTATATATCTTATTCCTAGTTTTATATAGCGCATTATAGGTATCGATTTTTTTTTTCGAGTTATATGTGTTTGAGCGTATCCTGCCAATGCAGTTGCTTGCAGTAAATTTTAATAACAGCTTTTTAAACAACGGTTATTCCGCATGGCTTTGTAAAAAATAAACCAAATTCTTGAACTGCAGATATCCATTTAATAAAATATACTTACGCAGTCGTCGATATTCAAGTCCATAACATGAATATTTCATATTTAATTACCAAATTTTAATTTAATATATTTACATATTTATTTGTCTGTTTCATTTCCTGTTTTCCTACTTCAAAATAACTTATTGAGTTAGTTTATTTGAATTACTATGAATTACATTTTCGGTCGTCCGGGAGCAAGATGGGTAAACGTCATAATTAAAGTCTCAGGTCGATTCTGAATGAGGCTGGCACAGGACCGTAGAAAATGGCACGAAAAAGGGGAGGCCTACGTCTAGCGATGGCAGGACAAGGGCTGTGGATGATGAATAAAAATTTTGATACGATTTGTAGCGTTAGCATACATCAATAATAAATGAAACTGCACCAAGATTGCTTCAATCTTAAAAATAAAAACTTTAAAATATAAATACTTTACTCGATCGACACAAGCAATCAGTTATTTCAAAACACCTGGCTCTTAATGTTATTTTTGTACTAAAAGTAAATAATTTTATTAATACAAGTGTGCCTTGTCGAGATCCATTGTAGAGCCCTTATTATATGTAGGTAAGTATATAACTATGTGTGTATACTTATTTCACATCACATGTGCTACATCAAAACACGTCCGATAGCAAATTATCTTGATATGTCTGACCTCAGCATTAATTATGTGGTTTTCTCATTAAATCTGCCATTCTGTAGCTATTGTCTGGCACTTTTATTTGCGCCCATGTCGAGGCCGACTACCGACCTCTTGGATCACCGTATATGAACTTAAGAAAACCTTTGTACATAAGTGATAAATGTATGTAGGTACTAATTTATGTAACACGCGCAGATGGAGTGACGAGATTAAGTCTTTGCCCAAGTTGGGGTCGAATCGATTTTGTACTTTGAAGTAAAAACAGTAGCTTCAACTAAAGTAACCACAACAGGATAACATGGTATAGAAACTAACTTGTTGGATCAAATGCTCAGGGCCTCGATTCATCTATTTAAGAGTTGCTTGAATGGACCGAATGACCGGCTTCATTTGGTCATTTTTACGATAGTTAGCATATGACTATAGTAAGTCTCCTGTCACTACGATCTTTAATTGGTCATTACGATCATTACTTTTGAGATTTCAATGGGATTTTTTGTAGGGTTATCTGAATACGAAAATTAGGCACAATGCAAAGTACACTGACATGCATTTAAAATAGCTGAATCGAGGCCCAGAACGAACCTACATCAGCTTTTTGACAAATAAACATGAAACAGAAAAGGTAAGCTACTTCTAAGATTTTAATACAGTAAACCTTTACGTACACCTCTAATGTAACTAAGGTACTTATGTGTTATGTGAGTGTGCTTGTTGTCACTCCAATGTGCAAACAGACGCATTTAGCGGATGTTGCATCTATGCACAGGGCCGAATTTAGAAATGGTGTAAATAAAACAAATTAATTATTAGATTAAATTAGTTGCAAAACCATTTATTATCGGTATCCTTTTATTTTATTTTTTATTTATTGTAATTTCTAGCACAGAAACATTTATTACGCACTAAAACAAAATTAAGATATTTGTTTTTAAAAAATTGTATATTATCTCAAAGTACTTAGGTATAATTTTGAAAGAGTAATCTAAAGATACAAGTATCGCAACTCAACTTGTAAGTAAACAAATACCAGCCTGTATTTTGCAAGACAAATCAAATATTGACCGAATGACTATCAGCTACTAACACTCTTTAAAAATTCCATTCACTCGGTTTGCGTCATTCGTTCTATGGTACTCGATATAATTGTAAATTACCACCTTTATTTAACTATATTGAACTTGAATCAACAAAATTCAAATTAGCTGTACAACTTGATAAAGGCTTTGTGTAGTACATATTTATAATGTGAATCATATACACACCTCAACTTGAATAGAATCACGAATTCATAGAACATTAAAGATAACAAAAAGTGTTTGGCGATTACTCATTTTTACTTAGACTGGTGCTGGAACATAACTATAACTATAACTTAGTGCCTTACACAGAGACTGGATCAGAAAGGCTGCTGAAAGGGATTAATTAGTATATATTCCTAAGTAATCCCTCAAGTAACCAATACGCGTTTAATGTAATGGTTTTATTTTAAGACGTTTTTACCGGCGATGATAATTAAAACGTTCGTGTAGGCTTCAGGACCTCGATTCAGCTATTTAAGAGTTGCTTGAATTGACCGAATGGAAAGTCTGATGAGATTTTATTTTAGGCTGCATATGATAATTAGGCACAATGACAAGTACAATGACCGACCACTGACATGCATTTAAAATAGCTGAATCGTGGCGCTGCTGTCCTTGTAAAAAAACGATAAACATGAGAAAATTATATTATAATTAAATAATAATTAAATAAGTATAACCAAAATTAGATATTGCTAATTAATGACGGCGCACATTCTCAGCCGCAGGAGTCAGTCCTGTTATCATAACAATAGATCCAAATCTTTTTCCGCAATGTACAATGATTAAACCAAATTAATAATATTATCATAGATAAGTTGTGAAAAAGATATCTAACTGAAACTGAGGTACTGAAATTAAATAGCTTACTTTGCATTCAGGGCTATAAAATCACTTATACATGTTTATTTTTAAACTATGTAGTTGAAGTCGACATTTTGTAACTGACTACCCTGAGAAGAAAAATCGAAAAAAACTAAGGGGTCTAAGTCTATTTGTGGGAGCTGCACAACCCAGTACACAATAATACCGCCACACTGGCACCAAGTAAATATCTGGGGGAAGCTATTGCCTAAAATTTTAAATTGGGTGCTTTTTTTCTTTTGGGCTATGTTCATTTGTAAAATCCTTGTCAAACTCTATGTAACAAATAATGTTTTAATTGAACCTTGATTGATTAACAAAGAGTTTCATATGTAATAACCGTGCACGTGTTGGCTTCATGACTTTTAAATTGATATTAAGAGATTAAAAGGTGCATTACCGGATTTAAGCTAAGCCATGAGATAGGTGCCTATTTTATCAATTGTAACTTACTCTGTTGTATTGTTTATGCTGCTGGTTTTAACAATATACATTTTTTAATCAAATATGTAAGATTTATTATAAATAGCTTATCATGGGTATCAATCATGCTTCCAAATATTTTAAGGTAGTGTGCAAAGTTCGTGATCCTATATGTAATTATTTATGCCTACAAATTATTTATGACTATGGACTTTACTAAAGAATAATCTATTCTATTCTATCTTTATATCTATTCAAAGATTAAGTTTCTTACACTGACTTGCAACAATATAGTATCAGGTACTAATAGGTGAAAATGATGTCATTCATTTTTCAAAAAATACATTGATAACTTATGCTGCAGTTGATGCTTTATTTGAATTAATTACACTAAAAACTATACGACCTTGACCTACTTATGTAGTAGAAAGTGTAATATGTAACCGTTTTTGCATAATATAATTCATTCATGAATTTCTTACTTAAAATATTAAGATATGGATAATGTAGGTAATATGTTTGTTACATCTGGACCATGTATAAACAATACTAAGGTTGATTTTAGTCGAAGAGATGACATCGAAATAACAAATATTAGTTAGTTTCAAATGTAATAAGTATCATTAAAATATTACCTTAATCTATCAACTCATTTTTATTTAATTTCTTAAGTTTGAAACCTCATACAAGTTGACAGCAAAAAACAAATAATTGGAAACATTAAACAAAAATAACTGCTTTGTAAAATATTTAAGATTTAAGATGATTCAGGAAGTCCATAAAATTTTAACACACGGAAAAAATACTTCTATTCATTTGTTTTTATATGTTTTGAGACAAGAATGATCTCAGTTCTCAGAGGTTAACGAAAAAAACAGTAAAAACTAAACACAATCATAATTTATGCGAAGATTACACCATCACGAAACCTGTAATGACATTAGCGAAGTAATTATATTAAATAAATACTATTTTACTGGATATTTTACAGTTGGGTTCGAGTTAATTGCGTTTTTTATCCAAGTTGAAACCGCAATACAATATTATTACATTTTGAACTTTGAATCCGACCCTGTACTAGTTGTTATTTATTACATTGATAGTTCAAGAATACCTAAAAGATATTTGTTGACTAAACTGTCATCCAGAGAAGAAAAGTCTGTATTTTCTTTTTCTATTTGTATATTTAAATAAAACCCTAGGTTGACCCTCTATTCTTAAATCCCTTACGGATCCATTTGGCTTTCAATAATAAATTTATTACAGATGAAATAAAGTATTACTAAGTTTTATACTTATCGGTTAATGTTTTAAAATACATTGAGTTAGTGCGTGTGTGGGAACAAGGTACACACAATTGCTGACTATTTTTTTTAAATCGTATTTATTCGGAAGTTAACACCACGTAAATGATTTGTTATATTTTTATAACTATGATATATCATCATATATAGGCTTTTTATAACATATTATATACTACACTAATAAATATGTCGCATCAAAGATACAAGTGTAAGATTCTAACAATTAGATGTTAATCTGTTCGATTTACGATTCTTATCAATTGACGTTTTTATAACATTAAAGCGATCGTCATGCGCAATACTCATGAATTTACATAATTGGCTTATCTGCCTGCAAAAGAGTGATATAAAAATAAAACTATCCAATTATGAATCCGGGTCAAGTTTTCTTGTCATTTTCGGTAAAAGACTTGCTTTATGCTCTTATGGTGGTAGTATTTATATTAACACAGACTTTGCAAATATTCACATCCAGTGTTTTATTTAAGTTAATATGCATGAAGGTTTAACCTCTCGTATGCCGCAATAAATAAGACAATAGAATTCAATTGTGTCTCGCGTGGATCCGCGCTTCCGGCATACAACGGGTTAAACGTTGATCAACACCAAAATTGGTTGTTAGTTTCAGTCAACCAATCACATTAGTGATCAGTTAATTCCACAACAGATTAAGTTGATCGGAATTTCAGAAAACGTATGTTAATCTGTTGTCAATTAACTGATCACAACTGTGGTTGCTTGACCAAAAGACGTACAAAAAAAATGACTTCTTTTTTTAATCACTGAGTATTACTTAACACGCTTATTTATTTAATTACCCAGTCTTACAATATTTTCTCTGTCCCCAGATCTCCCCCATCCCCGCAATGCGTCCCCCGCGCCGTCGCACGGGCTGGGCGCGAGCGGCGCGCACGTGCAGCTCAAGCGCCTGGTCGCCAGGGTAGTGGAGGAAGCCGCAGCACTACCAGCGCTGGCCAGATACGCGTCTGAACCGCACACGCCGACCATCGAGTCTTCTACGTACGAAGATTTGCTGGCGACGGCCATTTTGAATAAGGTAGGTCATGTTCTGATTGGTCAGTAGTTAGGTCATTGAATAGGCACTTGGGATAAATGTTTTTATTTCGAATTTAATAACTCTTAGTCGCCCGGAAAAAACGTTTAAATGTCGAATTTGACTTTTAATAAATAATACTCCAGCTTGTTAACATCCCGCTGCTGGGCACAGGCCTCTTCTCATATAGAGAAGGCACGAGCATTGATCACCACGCTTGCTCTCTGCGAATTGGCGATTTCAGATCCCAAATTTTGCGTTCCCATTAATTTGAGGTTTATCAATTGTTTTTCAATAGGACAATTTTAGAGGACAATCGGTTCTTTTGCAAAGGCTGCTGCCTAATAAGTCCTTGCATGTTAGCTTTAGTATCAGCTGACGTTATCAGGTAAATATGATAATTAACAAGGTTGATTACTGCAATGTCTAACAACGCACAGATAAGCGCAGTGGCGAAAATGTTGACCTTGGTCCCCTATGTGCTAGGCTTGCTATTTTGATCTTGAAAATGTCATGGACACAGTACAGTACCTACACAGCTAAATACTGACAACTGAATTGCCACTGCAAACTTTCTTTTATAACTAATACGTTATTCGTCCTTAAGCTGATAATATAGAAGTTGTTGATAAATTCTTATCTGCCCTCCTTCTAATCTTAATATATCTCGCATATTATAAACAGTTCCAAATCCTGTGGTTTTCCCATATATCTTGGGGTTAATTAAATAGTAATACATAAATACAAGAAAAAAACTTTAAATATTCTTAACATAAAAAATATTGACTCATGAAAGCTTGGGAAAAGGTATACTAACTATCAAAATAATGCAAAAAAAAAAAGAAAATTCCATTTAAAAAAAAATGGTACATTTGCGTACCATTGCGTGTAATAAGACATGTAACAAATTAATCTTAGGAACAAATCCGGATCAATCTAATTGAAGTAGTATGTTTATGTAAACACAACCTTAGGTTGTCGCGAATCCTTACAACCGCTCTCATTAGGTACGCCGTGTACGGAACTAATTTAGGGTTACCACGCTCCACTTACTTAATCTGCAACATTTTAGATATAAATTTTCCTACTTAACATATTATTATTTTCTGACACAGCCATCTATCAATGAACTCTTAGACTGGACCCAAAAAAATCGTCACATATCGTCCCAAAGAATAGAGCAAGAAGAGGTCGTTGAACTTTGATAATCTGACTAATAATGCCATGCTTATTGATAAAACCAAAGTATTTCGTAGCGCCAATAACTTCAGTAATCCATTTTAACCCATGTTATAATAACACTATGTACTTTGACCTTGATCAGAACATTTTAAACGTGTGGATACTTATCACAGCAAATATATCAAACTTTTCTAATTATTTTATCCCCCACAGATTATCAATCGTAGAACGAAATCAAGCGTATTGATATAACGACGACTGTGTGAATCATTCCGTTGCCGCGTTCGACAAGATTAAACAAAACACAATCAATCTATTATTTAATGCAATAAGCTCGCATACAATTATCTGGTTGGCAAGCGGATATTATAGAAAATAAAAACATACAAGACGGTATGCTCATGTTTTAATTTTTGCGCACAAAAAAAGGGATAAAGCAATTTTGGCTTTGACCAAGAAAAGCATTTAAGAAAAATATAACATTAAACGAATTATAAGACAACAACTTACATTAACAATGTTTGTCGCTGTAAAATTAGTTTTTCTTATATCACTTATCGTAATTCGGAAAAACCACTTCAAACATGAAAAATCAGAACAAAATTATGATTAGACGCAGAATCTCCAAAAACCAACAAAATATAAATAAAACAAGGATCTTTATAGAATACGATCTGTCAAAGACAGGTACGAACAGATAAGGTATCAGGTATCAGTCGATAGCGCGTATCGCCGACGCTAGTACAAAGATAGTTCGGTACCAATCCGATGTTTTCCAAAGAAATGGTAAGTAATAAATAAATAATGAGATTAATGAGTGATATTAGTCGTCATTCATTGTTAATCGCTCGTCCGCGATGATATCGTCCGAACCGTAATCTCATTGTGAAGTGAAATGTTAAATAATTAAAATGTATACATTTTATATGGTATCTTTCGTTGTGTTTTTATATGTTGTGGCCGCTATAAGTTTGGTGAGTTACGTAAATGAATAGAATGCGTTTTCGTGATTATAGTTATAGGTAATTTAAATAAATGGTGTTTTATGTGATCTGCGGGAATCCGGAAATGTTTAAGTGGTGTGTGATTTTAGTGAATGGTTTTCTAATTAATTGTTATGTAAACAAGTGTTGAAGATTCAGTTTATAATTTAAGAAAAGCTATTCGTTTTTTTTAATATATTTTTGAATAATCAAAATGAATCTTAAGTGAAGTGTTTCTAATTTTGAAGTTTCACTTATTTAAACTAATAAAAATAATATATTTTCCGAGATAATTGCCAACCCTAAGCCATTCGGTTGACCCACCATGCGTCTATGCAGCGCAGTGCAAAACAGCGCCCGTGTGAATCAGACCTTTTTTAGAAAATACTCAACACAACTCCGCGTTTCATAATACGACGAAATAAAGTCTAAATTCGTGTGTCAACTTGTGAAAATGAACAATTTCTTCAGTTCCATTGTGAGCTACTTTCCCGAAGCGAACGGAGAGGTTCGATGTTTTTTCATGCGATTGTCAGTTGTTATGAATTCATGCGTTTAGCCGTATAAATGTGCCGGTGGCTCCGATACGGCCGAGTGACGTTTAAATCCGAGATTTTTGTAATGTATCATCTTAAATCTAGGTGATTTAGTACAAGACTTGTTTCCTGTGTAAATCTTGAAAGTGAGAGCAAAGAAATGCAGTGAATAGTGTACATCGGTATTAGTTTCTGTTGCGTGCGAATTATGAAAGCCTTCATAGTTTATGTGCCTATTAGAGAGAAATTATAAATAAAAAATCATCTTTTCACTGATCTTTAAAATAGTTTTGTACAATTGTACCTACCATTTCTCAAATTTCTACCAGCTTGCCTGTTAGAACCTATGTAAATAATCTTTATGAAGGTCTTTTTGTGTAGAATAATCCTTGTAAAATAACAAAATTTAACCGCCTTTATGTATTTATAACCTCACGTCTCTATGTCTACTATACACGTCATTATTATTTTACATGCATGTATGATTAAATACGTTAAACGACTTTCAACCTTATCCCGCAGGTGATAGAGCGCTACCAGAACGAGAATGGTTCAGGTGGTCGCAGCAGCGGCATCCACTCGGCGAGCGCCAGCCCCACGCCGTCCGAGCGGTCCTCGCCGCGCTCCCTGCCCTCCAGGCACACCAGGGATATTACACGTACGCCACCCGTAAGTAACACACAAAAATACTAAACAATACTTCTTCTTCATATCATGCCGATGATAATCGATTGTGTCGGCCCAACATACTGCTACAAAAACTGCATTGCAATACTGACGATTTTGAATGCGGATAACTTTTAAATAACGACCTACAAGATATTTCAGTCCCAGAACTGGAGATCGTAGGTCAGGTTCTGGTTCAGACACTCCAATTCTGATGGGCATGCCAAGAACTTGAAAATTACCAGGTCTTTACTACAAGTCACCTACCATATTTGCGTAGAATGCACAAAATAAAAAATAAAAACGAAAAACAATAGCAGCATCAAGATAAAAACTTTAGCACTAATCATTATCCTTACTCATTTCAGCTCCAAGAAGAAGACGATGTGTCTGACTGGGAAGAGGGGGAGGCGACAGACGAAGCCCTGGAGGTGCCGCGACGCGTGCCTTTCCCGGAATTCGGAGGGGACATCGTACATAACACGGGTAAGCAACACGATGATACATTGGATCAACTACGTATCAGCATACAATAATAAACATTACGCAATATCACTACTAGTGCAAAGGTTTCTAATATCACCCAAAATTAACTCTGGCATATTATAAATAAATGCCAATCAGGCTAAACGAGCTTACTTATCTTTCATTATCAGGTGATAGAAAAATAATGGGTCGATGTTAATAACCTCTTTCTAGATAACTTTATCATTTTACATGCTGCTGTAATGCAAATTATATTTTTTCGAAAATTGTGATAACGTTTTTGCTACTGTTTACAGATAATGAGATTCGAGAATTCGACGATGTCTCCGTAAGCAATCTACAAGCGGTGGACGGTTCTTGGGAGGAGAATTGGTTGTTTCAAAAGAAGAAGATCAAGACAATACAGTCTGTGCCAGTTCCTATGCTAGTGCCAAACTCAAACACAGAGTACAGAGCTATGATCGGCGACAGGGATGCTGACGACACGACAGACCTGTCCGACAATGCCAGCGATTCTGAAGAGCAGGCAGAATACAAGAGTGACATGCATAGAGTGTTAGAATCCAAACACGTGATTGGTGGAATACCTAAAGTAGACGACACAGACTTTGAGCCAGACAGCCTAACCGTCATCGAAGGAGCCGAAGACTTTGATGAGCTGGTCGAGAAGCTAGACGATGACAAGACAGTAGACGCAATCATTAAAGAAATTAATGATAGTAACGTTACTATTGTTGAAACAGTCAATGTCAACGCGACTGACCAAGTCGACGGTGGAAAGTTACTGATCAGTATCGAGAGTGGGCCATTATCAAAAGCTGAGTTTGCGGTGAAAGAGGAAATTCATAGGAGTTTAATGAACGGAAATGTAGATCACTTTGCGGAGGACTTGCCTAAGACTAACGGCGAAATATACAATGATGTTCCAGATTCAATGAACAATGTTGATAGCTTCATAAGTAACAAAGGTAAAAAAACATCTTTCTATCTTCTTCGAGTTACCAAATGAATATTCATCAACTTCCTTCCAATATTGACTACTAGGATAAAACATATAATTAGTATGTATGACAATGTTTCCAGAATCAACGAACACGCTGAACCACCAAGAGCGCGAGGGTGAGTACGAGGAGACCGTCACGGTGCCGGTGCAGAGGTACGCGGACAGTCTGCGCAGGAAACACTTCGATGATGGACCTCAAGAGTGAGAACATAATTTTATTGCCTATCTTCCCTATATTCGTCTTTTATGATTACTTACTACTGTACCGGAAAACAAATGATCAACGCAACGCTATTCTTTTTTTATTTTTCCTTATATTTATTGGTATATTTTTCCAGGATTCCGACTCGTGACACAGATCAAGATGACGAATTGATACCAGGTAAATTAATTGCCACATCGGCTAGCTACAATGATATCTTATATGTTATTTATTAGCTAATTAATCATCATGTTTACATCTTTCTAGGTTCCATAGCATACAGAGAACGTAAGAAGTGGCTGAACTACGTAGAAATGCCAAACAACCCCTATTCACCAGAAGCCATCCAGAAAAGACTATCAAACAAGAATACTGGATCTCTATTCGATATGTTTACAGCTAAGAAGGACTCGGAAGATGACAAAATTGAAATACCAGACACAGATGATAATGAAATCGAAACAAACGGCCATTCTGATAAAGAAATCCATCATAATAAATTAAGTTTAACAATGAGTAATGATAGCATTAATAGTATTGATAGAACAACAAAGAGTCCATCGCCTAGATCATTAAAAGATGTCGTTGCCGACGAAATTCCACAATACAAACGGTAAGTTACATTCCTTTGTTTATCTATTTTGATATGAATTAGCTAACCATTAGGTGGCCATTAACTTATTGAATGCTGACCGGACTGGTCAAAAAGGTTTTGATCAGAACATTGATAATTTTAATGGTATAAGAAGTTATAATATTAATAGGACTGTTATCTGATTCCAGTTACGGGCGTGACTATTACATAAGGGAGGCGAAGGCGTCGTGCGGCGGTCGCAAGAAGGCGAGCGCGAGCGAGGCGAGCTCGGTGTCGTCCATGTCCATGAACAAATCCACCAGTTTAGACAATTTCGATACAGAGTTCGCGTCGCCTGTAAGTGCCAGCAGTTCGTTGAGCGACCTCGAGGCCTCCGCCCTACATCACAACATCGTCCGCAACGTACTCAGCCCTAGAAATGCGAGCCCCAACTTCGCTATTAATCCCATTTTCGAAAACCCCGATAGACAGACAGATAACGCTGACGAAAATCATGAGACAGACGAACGTTATGTCGGTCAAAATGCCAACGTAAGACAACAATGTAGAACTGTGTGCGACGGTGACGGTTATGTGGAAAACGAGGATATAGTTAGACTTAAAATACCGAAAGTGCCCGAGATCACCGAAGACCTTTTCGAGACGTACACCAATGTTAGGCGGAGCAACACGCTGCGCAGCGAGGACCTCTGCGTCCGCGCTAAGCGCCGACCCACTCTCAATTTTACGTTCGGTGGCAGTCTCAGGTTAAGCAAAGGCTTTCGTACCGATATCTGGTGACAGAGCACCCTCCTAGTTCCAAATTCTCTAATCCACCTCATCCGTTCTCAATGGCACTCCTACTGACCGTAACTCTCCCGTGAGAACTCCTGCCGTGTGCAGACGCGCGTGGCCCGCGCCCGCGCACGAGTTAGGTACTACGATAGCTTAGGATACTGACATCACGGTCACCTTTCATAATATGCGGTGAACGGAATTCTTTCTCATTACTAAATCGAGCATAGATCTAAAATATCTTCGTTTGACACACAGTATAATGCCTGTTGTGTGTAAAGTTGGCATGTTGTTTGTTGGATATAAAGATGGCTGACTAACAGCACTCCGCACTATTAATACAACAGTTACCTACTTAGTACTGCACTTATAGATTTGTGTTCTTCTTAATACAATTTTCAGTACTACAGTAATCCTCAATGACGTTAGTGGTGAGTGTAAGATTTTGGCAAACGAAATATTGACTAACCGCATCCGACTGCTTGCCACGTACTAACGAAGTCTGGCTTAACCGACAGTAACTCTAATACTAACTCATTCGCATTTACTTCTAGCACGTTACTTCCTTCTCTTCTCTTGTACATAATATCGGTGATAGTTTGTATTTTATATTGATACACGAACTTCGACACATCTGTATTTTTATTAGCGTTGCACGTTTTAATGCTTTTAAGGTTACTTTAAGTTAAAACACCTAATAGATAATAACTAACCACTAATCTAATTAATTAATTAACCTTGACAAGCACTGTTAGATAGTAGCTTCAAGTAGTTGGTATTGTACATTTGTAATGGGGGATTCTTATTCTAAAATTCTCGAAAGTACTAGATTTAAATTCTACATTATTTATTTTTAAATTTATGTACATATACGCAAATGCTATAATTTTCTTAAAATTTTCAGGGACTACTTATAAAACAATTTAACGTAATAGCAACAAACCAACATTACACAACATTTGTTGGTAAAGAGGAGATGGCATCGCTAACTACCACCATAAACAATAAAGATGATATTATGATTGAATACGATGACGCTAGTGAACAAACTCTATTTGCCGCCAAACCAGTCTACGTCGATGACGAAACAACTGACAAACAGTTCGAAGAAATCTTAGAAACGGCTTACAAAGCAGTACCAACAGAACCTCCGCCACCGATACCCATACTAGAAAATGAGGAAAGAATCGATGAACCTATCAAATCACCCCTCAGCGTGGACACATCTTACATAAGTACGAGCAGTTTAGAAGACTCGATAAAAATCTACAACGTCCAAACAGGAGAGATTATGAAATGTAAGCCTGATAACGTATCGCCGAGTTATGAGACTGACACAAACGACAACATTGATATTGTTGATAAGAGCATCTCTGAGCCTGATAGTGCCAGTTCAACCGACGGTGTGCACGAAGACACTTTGACGGAGCACCCTGAAGTAACCAAGTCTGAGCTGTTTGAGTCTGATGATATTTTGCAACATCTGCCCAAAGTTAAGGAGCTGGCTAAGAAATTCGGAACTATGGAGCATATAGAAGAACCTGCAAAGGTATGTAGTGACAAATTGTATGATTCATTGTTTGCCGAAATTTGGGCCTGTAACAAATATACTGTCAGAGATAGTGAAAGTATGATGCATAACCCAATATTTAAATTATTTTGAACGGCTAAGTTTGAAGTTGTGATCTTGTAGGGTTCATTTCTTTTATTCCAATAGACAACTCAGGGACAAGTTTGTTTAGATGTTTTTCACGAAAGATTGAGGGCAATTTTTTCCTTTAGACGTAATTTCTTCTTATCAATAAAAGTAGTGGTTTTCCACTACTTATCAGTATTGTTTGCATAAACTCAATCTCATCAATTTTTAACTAAATTCCAGCTGCCACAACTGTCAACAAAATGGCGAAAGAGCAAAGAGAACATTCTATCAGAATTCAAGCCAGAGAGGAACAAGCAGATGTACATGCACAGTCTCACAGCGCGGAGCATCTCGCGCGAGTTCCGCGAGGAGCTGAAGCTGTCGATGTCGACGCCGCTCACGGTCCCCGGCGGCGCCAAGCACGGGCCCGACGGCGACGACCTCAGCAAGGAGGCCAGCCGCCCCTCCAGCCCGCAGCCAGAACCCGGCACCATCAAAACCAAACTCGCCTTCTTCGAAAGTCTCAGAAACAAGTTCAGCAGTAAGTGAAGTATTCGACATTGAAAAGCGATGCCATATAAACAAATTATGTAAGATATTAACGTACTAACTAGGTATACGTGTAAAAATAGACATAATCAAATCTAAAGGAACTTTTTAAATGATCAAAATAAGTCTTTAGTCATCGCATTAGCTTCTCAGCGTGGACATACTTCACTTATCGTAGCTCTAACTCAATAGGATTCCCGTATCTTTACGTAGAGAGATATTAGCATGATTTTCTGTTCATCGCGTGCTGTCTATCGCAGTAGTTTGACTACAACTTGTTTGTTATGATCTAAACAAGTGATGTAGTAAAATCACTCAATTGGGGGAGTTTGAAATAAACTTGATAGTTTGTATTGTAGTGCATAATAACGGTCACATAATTTAAATAAATAAAGAAGTAGGTTACGGTGTAAATATTAAGTGCCATTTTGTAATCATTATTTTTCATTTATTTAAGTAACGTCGATGTTATGTTGTGTTAGGAAGTTTATGTTTTGAATTGAATTATTATATTTAATTAATTTATACATAATTAATATGCAGCTTAGAGATCCAAGGCCATATCAGATCAGAATCTATCACGATAAAACTGTTTTTGAATTCTACTAAAAATCCTACGATAAAACAGCTATTAAAGTATAACTTAAAATATTCCATTCCTACGTAACAGAAACATTTCAGATGCAGGATTTCAAAGCTGAAAAAATATAGGTAGGCAGACTAAATAGTATTTGCAGTAGGCACGAATATTTCTTCATGAATGATTGATTTGCATCCGACACATATTTTTACGGTTTTCTATTTAAAACAAAATGAAAAACTAGGCTAAGCACGATTACTGACTAACAAACATTTAAAACATAATCTTCCCGTGAAATGAAATAACATCGACAATTTAGCTAATGCCAAAGTTGTAAATAATTAATATAACTGGGTATGTATAGAGGTTGTGTATTGTATTGTATAAATGTACTTAGTATTGTAGACGTGCAATAAGTTATTTAGGGACACTGACATTGTGATACGGCGCCTGGATTCGCCGCGTAATATACGACATGTTGGATAGGGGCATACAATAAAACTTATCAATTATATTTAGTAATTTTATTTATTATTAAATTAATCGACTGCTACGCTAGAGGTCTTGGGTTCGATTCCCAAGTCGACCAAGCTGTTATTGGGGTTTTCTATGAAATTCTCAGTGGCAGGTCGGAGTTTGGATTTGTGCCCTGTTAGCGGCAATAGGCTCGCCCCCTATTACATGGGACCTATACATATCGGCGAACTGTGGGTGTACATTGGTACATCTCTGCCTAACCCTTCGGGGATACAGTGATGATAATTATAAATAATAATTTTAACTTAAGTTTGTGAAATATCACCAGCACCTACTTGAAATATTCTATGAACTAAAGTGTTGAAATAATACTGAAAATACAAATAATGATTGACTGCAAAAATATTCACTGTAACAAAACTAAGTAAAATATATATTACGCAGTTTTTAAATCAATTAATTAGCTATAAACTTAGGTCTATCTTATAAATGGCTATAATAGCACCAGTTATTATATTCTACGGAAAATCACGATCACAACTCTTTTAGATTGTGAATTTACACTTCCATTGCATATTGGACTACAAATAAAATCGTTTAACCTGCCATCAACTGGTAACTCTGTGCAAATTCATCAACAACAAATGAAAATCTTAATAAAAGATACCAAGCGTCTTATGGAAGGGAATGCTCTCCATATCCCCTGCGTACTTCCTTCTGTAGCACCACAGGTAGTAGTCGATCAGGCTGGAGTTAGGTACTTCTACTTCTTGGCCCTTCAGCTTCTCTTCTAGTTTCTTCTTAAGAAGTTCCACAGCGTGGATCGAGCAGCCACGGATTTCTACTTCTTCGTCCGAGCCACTTGGGAGAAGGACATCTGAAAAGTGCAAGAAATAAGTATGTTATGATGGTTGAAAATAAATATCTTAATATTATCTAAATATTAAGATATTTATATAATTATCTAAATATTTATTAGTATTTTTTCAAGGTCAGTTTAATAATGTTTTTATTATCTAATTTTTTGGAGACCTAGTCTCTTATCCTTAAGTTACCTATTATAATTAAGCTCAATATGAGGAAACAGATATCTCACCCTTCTTAAGTTTCTCCATTAAGTCATCAGTGTAACTCATAGCACCGAAGTACACTAACACTTGCGGTACTCTATAATCCGCAAACATTGTCATCCTGTCTATATCTGTGAACTCTCCCCATCCGGTACCACCAAAGAAGTTCCAAAGATCTGCCACGAGGATCTGTGCCCGTTTGTATAAAGACACTTTCTGACCTTTTTTTTTTTTTTTTTTTTTTAATCTAAAATTTGTCAAGGCTTCAGTCACACTACGCGACTATGCCAGCCTCATAGGGAATTACAAGAACAAATATATCCTTATTCAAACGTCATCATTCATCCAGTCTTCTTTCATTCATACATAACTTAACAAAAAGAAATATCTTCTTACACACCTTGGACAGTGGTGTGGATAGCATAATATTGATCGACCCATTATGTAGATTTAACTCGTGTAACATTCGACATCTTAAATCCCGGTACTGATCACATTCCACTAAAACATGAATAAAATCTTCTGGCTTCTGACATGTGTCACATAATGGAGAAGATTTAACACCAACTAAATGATAGAATTTATTTAATGGCATATGACCAGACCGCAATCTAAGTGCCGTCACAAGTGTTTCTCTCGAGAATTTAACTCCTTCAAACCATGGTACAGAAGGTGGAACACCCTGGATAGATTTATACCAGATACCTTTTGTGACCGAATTTTGGTTAAATAAATGTTCCCATTTTCGCCTACAGAGCCAACGAACGTCTGTTAATAATTCAGATCCTAAAGGTCTGGACAATAACTCTACTCCCTCATACACTGCCTTCTTAGCCAAGTCATCCACTATCTCATTTTCAAAAATGCCAATGTGGGAGGGAATCCATTGAAGCTCCACGCAAACACCCGCTCCCTGTAGTACCTTGACTAATTTTAAAGCTTCATAGGCTGTCGGCATATCTCGGGTCCCCGAGACACAACGAGCCAGATGTTGTAGGGCACTCCTCGAGTCCGTTAAAATAACAATTTTCTGTACCTGCAAAGACCTTGCATATGACAGCGCTTCCACAATTGCTATCAATTCAGCTCTCATTACACATATTGCTGTATCCAGTTTAAATTTCATATTAAGGTTAGCTTGTGGATCAAGGAATGCTGCTCCAACACCCATTGTATCTTTGGAGCCATCAGTAAACAAATTATAATAATCAAAGTATTTGCGTCGAACTTCACAGATCACTGCACGCAGGAGCTCTTGGGTATTGGTATTTCTTTTAGGCACCTTTAGACTATCCAGAGTAGAATGTATGACAGATTTGATATCTAAACTTGAAATCCAAACCTCCAAGGAAAACATGTCCAAAATTGAGCTTTTGTGAATTTGTTTATTCCTTAAAGTATTATGTATTCCTATCAAGAGAGGTTTATTTTTATTGTTCCAATACCGATCCACAGCTGTGAGATTATCTATTAATTTTAATGTTATGTTATTAGATATTGCTGCCGCCTTGAGCCAATATCTACAACCCAACCAAAATCTCCTAATTTCCAGGGGTTGCACACAAAGCTCGCTCTCCATCACATGAATGGGAGTGCTTCGTATAAAACCCCCGCAAACTCTTAAAGCTCTATTTTGAAGCATAGTTAACTTATTAATATGGCACTTAGCGCTATTTCCATACAAAAAACTTGCATAGTCCAGCCTACTCCTTACTAGAGATATATAGAGTCTGCGAAGATGAGTAGGATGAACACCCCAAGACTTCCCTGCTAATACCTTTAATATATTTATATACTTATATACCTTTTCACAAATTTCATTAATATGCGCTCCCCACCTTAGCTTGTTATCTAACCAGAGACCCAAATATTTAACCTTGTTTTGTATTTTGAATTGTACTTGATTAACTACTAAAGACATTGTAACACTCTTTCTTGACCTATTAAAGATACATAGACTACACTTAGATTCAGACAAATGTAAACCAATGTTACCCAGCATAGACATTAAAATTTGTAGAGAGCTTTTGAAATCATTTGTGACATTTAGTACATTGTTAGCCTCCATGCTCTTATAGATAACAAAGTCGTCAGCATATTGCGATAAAATAACACTTTTAATATTTCTACAAACATCAATGGTTACAATATTAAATAGCAAAGGCGAGAGTGGGTCTCCTTGTGCTAAGCCCCTACTCGTCTGTCTGGACAGAATATCACTATTGTTGTTTAACAATATTTGACATATTCTATCAGTTAAAAAATTCCATAAATAACGATTAATTTTAGAAGGGATATAAATATTCTGTAATGACTTAATTAAAGCATTAATATTGACATTATTATAGGCACTATCAATATCTAGAAAACAAGCTACTGTCGGTTTATTTAACGCAAAGCCTATTTGCACTGTTGTCACTAGCCTCGTGAGATTATCTAATGCCGAGTTATTTCTTCTGAAGCCTACTGTTGATTCTGATAGCAATTTCTTGCTTTCAAGAAACCATTCTAATCTTTTACAAATTATAGTATGAAAGGTCTTACACACACAAGAAATGAGAGAGATAGGTCTAATAGAAGATAACAGATTTGGGTCTCTATTTGGTTTAGGGATAGCTATTATTCTAATAACCTTCCATTGCTTAGGAACAACACCTCCTTGTAAAATTTGATTAAATATATATAAGAGGAATAACTTCCCAGACTTAGGCAGGTGGTAAATCATTGAATATGAGATGTTATCCGATCCTGGAGCTGTGTCCTTTAGTTTTAGACAATTTTCTAACTCCACCAGTGAAATACTTCGGCATAAACTGTCATCTTCCATTTCTTGAAAATCTGGAGGTTCTTCTGCAACACTATCAGGTGTCAGTGAGTACAACAAATTTTTCGCCTTAACTGGATCTACAGAACAACTTGATTTAAGGCCCTTCACCCATTTCATCTTCCTCCACATTTCAGTAGTAGATGTCACAGATCCAATACTTGTACAGAATTCTGACCAACTTTTATGACGTGCAGTCCTAACCAAGTTTTGAGCAAAAGCTATTTTTTCTTTATATACTTTATAGTTTTCGGGAGTAGGATTACGCCGAAGTTTTGCCAGTGCTAGTCTACGTTCTGCTACTGCTTTAGAAATATTTGAATCCCAGTAAGGCTTAGGACTAAATTTATTGTTTGGATCTTGACAAATTTTTATCCATGGAATGGTTTCTTCAGCCACGGAGTTTAACTTGTTTACAAATGTATCATAATCACTTTGGACATCGTTTAACATTGACACATTAAAGAACTCACAATTTTCTTGAAATTCCTTCCATTTTGCTTTTTTATAGTTTCTCTTCTTTGTATACATGTGAAGCCTTTCATATCCGTAGGTCATTTTAATAACAATATGGTCACTTCCCAAAGACTCGTTAGTAGGATACCATGTGAATTTAATAGCTATATCTGTGGTCACGAATGTAATATCTGGAGAGGATTGTTGCCAGTTGCCATCAGCAATTCTAATTCTCGTTGCGGCTCCGTTATTTAGGCACATATAATTGTTTTCAAACATGGCTTGGTAAATCATTTCACCTCTTCTATCAGTTTTATAGGACCATAATGTGTGGTGAGCATTAAAGTCTCCTACTACCAGAGTTCCAGTGTCAGCAAGTCTAAATATTTGATCCCAATCTGATTGACTTGTAGTAATTGTCGGTGGGCAATATAAGAAAATAATATTGTTTATTCCAGTTATATTCAGCACTTCCACACAGAGAATTTCAATATTGGTATTGTTAAACCTACAGTTTTCCTGAACAATTTTAATTGACTTATGAAATAGTATACAAACACCGCCATATCCATCTTCTCTGTCTAGTCGGATGATGTTATAATTGCTGATCCTCACATTGTCTTCTTCATTTAACCATGTTTCACTAATGATAGCTATATGTGCCTTCTCTTGCCAAAGTAGTATTTCTAATGATCTTAGCTTAGGTCTCAGGCTATTGGCATTCCACTGAAGAATATTTAAGCTGTTATTGTAACTATGCATTATTGTTTCTTCCTAGCAGCTCCCACACATAGTTTAAATTAACATATTCACCAAAGCTCACATACAACTCCTCCAGAATACATTTAAAGAGACTCCAAATTTTTTCACCAAGCTGCATATCCGAATACAGAATTTCCATCATTTTAAAAACAAAGTTTTTAAATTCAAACTTTCTTTTCTTCTTAGTTGAATCCTTTTGACTTGCATTTTGCATATTTTCACACTGAAACATTTGGATCCAACTAAAAGATTTATTTTCGTTTGCCTTTTCTTCAGTGTTCTTGTTGTGACTTTTATTTTTGCTTTTTTTATAACTACAATTTTTTGCACAATCTGAACTGTCTGAATTTTCTTGTTGTGTTTGTTTGTCATTCCTTTTTAACGCTTCTGCATACCCCTTTTTTGCATCTGTGGTATTCGAATTGGATATCGTTTCTCCTGCAGTAACCATGTTGGGAAAATCAATTGTATAGTTCTCCTTGAAATTAGCTTCCTCCATTTTATTCTCACAAATTTCATTCCATGCTACCTTGTAACTACAGTTGTTTCTGGCCATGACTTCTCTTATTTCTTTTTCCCTCTTGAAAGCCGGGCAAAGGAATTTCACAATGGACATATGATTACCTTTACAATTCACACACTTATATGTAGATGCCTCACAGTTATCATGGCTGCCGGCACATTTTGGGCACACTTGAGATTTCTTAGGGCAATAAAAACGAATATGCCCAAATTTCCAACACTTAGAGCATTGAGTAACAGGAAATATATATTGCTCCACCTTCACTTTGCATCCATATGCTGATACATATGGCGGTAAGGTTGGACCTTTAAAGCATACGCGCATTGTTTCACAGCTTATCCATTTCCCATCTTTATCCTTTTTATGAAGCCTCTTTATGTTTATAATTTCTGTAGTACTTTCTAAAATACTAATTATATCCTCTTCTTTCGTATCCATATCAATGTCTCTAATTAAACCATAGGAGTGTGACCTTTCACTAGTTTCTCTGCATATCCAGCCTTTCTCTTTTATCATTTTACATTTAATCAAATCAACAGAATTTAGATAGTTGTCGAAACGAATAAGTACCTTGTAGGGGTTCTTGTATGTAACTTTTATAACTCCTTTTATACCTGCATTACTTAGAATCCTTGCCATACCTAATTGTTTGGGTAGAATTTCTTTAGAAGACACTGCTACCTCAAATGTTTGATTAGGCTCAATCGAAGGAGACTTCCTGATAAATCTCCTCTTCTCCTTTCTTCTAACAGTAATAAACTCCTCCGAATCCTCATTGGAAGGTGGTCTTGACCTCTTCCTCCTACCCTCATTTGAAATTCTCACAGACTCATTATCATCAAATTCCTCCTCCGAGCCTAAGATAATATGGTTGATTTCAGCCCGCGTCCAATTCTCCTCAATACCCTGATTCTCTTCTTCATTTGCACTATCCATACTGATCACTAATTAATTGACTTTTTAGAACCGCCAAATTGAGGGTACATAAAAATAAAGTTTCACTAAGTTTTAATTAATATTAATACACTATACTACACTTGAGTCACATTTTAGCATTTTAAGATGATCACTAACACTATATTAAATAAGCTGTCGCTAACAAAACCACTTTATTACGCACGCAACTATATTGTCATCTGAACATAAACCGTTCGCGACGAAGGCGCGGGCGCAACTGACTTTCTGACCTTTAAATGTCACTTCATCACGGAAACACGGAAAGTTATCCACAATAATCTCTAATAACTTTACCGCAGACTTGTTTGCTTCTTTCAAACATGTTACAAATGTACCGTTGTATTTTTCTAATAGGATGGTGCCAACTTCATGTAATACAGAGAGTCGTTGCTCAAACAGTGGGATTGTAGCTTCGTTGTCACCTCTCATGATAGTGCGGACTTGATCTTCTGTTATCTTTGAGTAGTATTCAGGATTAGTGATGTCAATACCTTCCTGGAAATACCCATATTTTATGAATATATTTGATAGCATACCATATTAAAATGATACCTTGGTTCAGTAAATATAGAGCAGTTTAATTCTCTTAAACATTAAACTTAAAATCAATTTTTACTTAAAGTAAATTAGTCTTCATGAATTTGTATACAAAAATGGGAGCAAAAATGTTTTTTTATCTGTATACTACCTTGATAGCTCTAGCTAAAGCAGCCTCTAAGGCATAATATCCAGAATGTCCATCTACGGTCCACTTCTGGGCTCCGGAGTACGACCAGAAGCAGAAGTTGAGAGCATCGGCCACAAACACCCAGTCAGCGGCCTTCTCGTGGCTTTTGTTGGGGTGGATGATGTCTGCACCGGTGTCTGGAATCTCTAGCTTGCTGGTTACTGATTTTAACATCTGGAATTTTGAGTATAGATTTACATTTAATGCAATTATTATTTAAATTGTAAATAGGTAGTCATGGCAATGACTGGTATAGGAGCGATAGTGGCCTGTAACAGGGCCACAAAGGTAAATAATAAAATGGATTATAATAAATTATAAGTGTTTTTGCTTTAATTTTCAGAACCTTATTAGTTAAAAATTATAATTATTAGGAGTACCATAGTTGATATAATATTAGAATAAAAATCCCATTGCTGGGCATAGGCCTATTTCCATATACTGAAGGATATAATGAAGAACAAAAATAGAAATGATTTCATCTTTACATTCCTTATTTGTTATCTATCATACGAAACCTAACAAAGTATGCAGTATGCAACATTTCTAGATAGTAACACTTTACACTTTACACTTGAGAATATACTATAATCTTACCTCTTCACAAAGTTTATCAAGGCCTGCTTCGTGAATTTTTACATATTGTGCATTTTTTGCGATAAATTCGCCGGACTCCGCTGGTAATAAAACTCCTTCGCGCACCATGATTAAATACTAATATTTATAGAAAAACTACTTGGATTTTAATATCGAAACACAATTTATTTATATAGGTATTTAATAAGTATATAAAAATAGTATATTAGAACTTTTCAACAGAATGCACCGGCCACAACAAGTGATAGGTAGGTTCAGTATTTACTTGTTGATAACAACAAAGGACAGGTGAGTGGTGGGATGAGTGTGATAAACTTTAAGAATCGTTTAGAAATATAAATAACTTCCCTTCAAACCTCTTGCTCAAGAAAAAACACTATCACTAGAATCAAGTTTTTATTATTGTTTTGCTACCTTTATTAAATTAAAAGTAGATTGCACTTGCACTAATCGGTGGAAAGTTTAGGAAAATGGAACATAAATCGAATATTAAAAAACACATCATTTTTTTTATGTTTTCTGTTATTTCTGAACGTCTTGTAACAGTCCATTACATGCAGTAGCCTGTATAAGTAAATCTAAAAATTATAACTTTAACATAAATTTCTTTTGATTATTACTTAAATTAGTTTTCACAGAATTCAAAAATTATTGGTGCTGTTTTGCCAGAAAAGATACTCTGCAGCTTTTTTAGTTTGGATATATTCGTTTTAAAGAAAGAAAAGAGCATCACTCGCCACATAACGGAACGTGAGACAATAACCTCACTTCTGACATGACTGTAATTGTAAAATCGTAAAATCCTAAAAACTTGTAAACTTGAAAGAGTTTCCAAGTTAGCAAAGCGAAATTAGTAAAAAACTGTTATCTATTTGTATTGAAATATGCCGATCGACGTGCAAGGAACGTTTGTATCACAGAAAATCAACAAAATTCGATGGATAGCAGAAGATTACGTTGAAACGAAGTGTTTTTTTACCGGTAGTTGGGATGATGATGTAAATTCCGTTAAAGTTTGGACAATAGAAAGCCCTCACGAGGAAGAGGAGATAGAATACCCTCGTCAGCTCTCAGAGTATCCTGTAGACGGAGATGTTACGCAAATTAAGTTTACGGAGAAGAACAAAATAGCAGTTTCGTTGTCGAATGGTGACGTGAAAGTTCTCGAAGTTAGTGTGTATGATAAACAGTCGCCGCTCAAAGAAATATTCCACTGGAAGAAACTGCACAATTACGGGTATGTACTATCCAGCACAAATAAACTCAGGGTCATCAAACCTCTTCTCCATAACCTGGCTTAATGGGGATACTTTTGCTTCTGTGTGGTATACCAAATGTAGCATACAAATCTGCATAACCTTGGCCATTTTAAATTAAATATTATTATGCTGTGAAAGTTGCAATCATTCAAATATTACATTCAGGGATTAGAAACTTTTTTCATTTTAACTACCCTATCCTACTCCAGGGAAAAGGTCTCCCCATTTGACTCTACACTTTCCTGTCTTTTCATAAACCCAGAGTTACATTATGGTACAAATAATTACAATAAATTATTTTTATTTCAGAGAACAGCAATGCTCCTGCACATCTCTAGACACATTGGAAGGTGACATCGCAAGTATTGGAGAAGATGGGAATGTGAACATATTAAGTGGCCGCCGAGGAGAAGTGATGCGTACCATCACCGGTGCTGACAGCTGTTCACTGCACTCCATTTGTTTCATCAAGCATAGTGAGGTAAGACTTTTTTTACTTCTTCATTTTAGTACATTCTTATTAGAATAAGTATCAGTCAGAACTGTGAGTAGGCAATAGCAATTTCCTTTAGGCACTGACTGTAACACTAAGGAGAAATAATTTTATTTCTTATGCCAGAAGTTTATGGTTTAAATTGTTTATTGATCAACTATGTACTTTAATTTACTTAGGGACCTTACAGCCCTGAGCCATATAAACTGACTGTACAGGCTTGTCTTTCACAGCCAAACACATTTTTTTATAATTTGCCTTTTACTATACTGTTATCTAATCAGGTTATGAAACATGCCTCTTTAACGAAAACTTCTTTTGTTTCTAGGTTATAACTGGCAACCTTCGAGGCCATATGAAAATTTGGGATCTAAGATCAACGGAAAACAAACCGGCTGCGTCATTCCTGTTAGCTGGCGACGAGCTAGCCGCCACCTGCATCATCAACCATCCGACACAGCCTCACATAATCCTCGCCGGCAGCGAGTCCGGATCCCTGGCCTTCTGGGACTTACGTATGAACACATTCCCTACTTCCTTAGTCAACGCTCACTCCGCAGGAGTCTCCGAAATGCAGTTCCATCCCGAGAACCCTCATATGTTGCTCACATGCTCAGTTTCTGGAGAACTGTGGGACTGGAACATGGAGGCCATGACAAAGAGTTCTAAAGACCAAGACAACCAGGTTACCTGGATGCCTTTAGAAGACAAAAAGTCAATGATGGTGAATTCCGTGATACCGCCATTAAGTAAAGCTATTAATACCCTCCACTGTGATAAAGGCAGGATACTTTGTGGAGCTGATAATGAAGCTATTTATTTGGTTAAGAACTTTAAGTATTAGTGTTTTTAGGATTAGGATGTTTAATTATTTTTGTCATGTTCTCAAATAACAGCATTTAATAATAAGCCTAATGCCCCGATTATCTAAAAGATGTCCCATTTGGGGAAAATTCTGGATGAATTAAGCATTGTTAGTATATTATTAACTAATTTAAATATAAGTTAAGTAATTAAATAATAAAACAATTTGTATGTAATATGCATTTTTATTAAATTTTGAAAGTAGATACACTTACAATATAAAATTACACATAATAATACACCAAGTCAGTCTTTGCATGCTTAGTATCGGTAAAATATATTACAAAAACCGAAGTATATTATAGTATTTACATTTTTAAAAGTAATTGTGCGAACTTAATATCAATGAAAGGCACCATATTACAACCGTTGATACGTTATTGCCAAAAGGTAACATTCTTCAAAGAAACTATACAGGCAACACCTACTTAGCCCTGAGCATTGAATATATTTTACACAAGATTATACAATTTTCATACATAGTCATTTTACTTAAGGAATATTATTCGAATGTATGTCAAAACTTAAGAAAATGCCTCAAAATCCGAATCACTGATGGCACCGAGCTTGTCATAGCTTTTATACAAAACAAAATAATATATTATTATTATTATGTTCTATGACATCTTCATTACACCAACCTTAAACTCTTACTGGATGATTTTTGTCTCAAATACAAAATAATGCTTGCATAGGTACATATGTAAGGCTCAGCCTCTAACTGGAATAACATTTGATAATATCACTATAAATTATATAAAAAATGGTTGAATATTTGGCATCTTATTCACATTATTATACAAAATAACATACCGAGTATAATTATTGTAGGTAAGCATATTAATAATTATCACTCAACTATAATATTGTTCAAGAATAAAATATAATAAACACAGCACAATTTGACTGAAAATAATACGGATATACTTTTACTTTTAATGATTGTTCTTATTCGACATTATAATACTTATCGTGAGCACCATTCGATGGATGTCTATAAGTCCATCGAATCGGAAACAAAACACTTCCGTGTGAGAGCCGTCGACGGGAGTCGGAAGGTCACTCATGGAGCATGAATGTCTGAGGTCACTCACTAGTACCGGCGCTCAACTTTGACCTGGACAGTTTCAATGTGGAGGTCAAAATTAATGTTGACGGTGTGAAGGCGGTAGGGTGCGCTCAGGTGTGGTGGTTCCTGCGGTGCGGCGGCGGCTTGCGCTGGGCGGCGGCGAGCAGCGAGCGCGGCACCAGCCACAGCTGCTCGCACCAGCGCATCAGCGCCTCCGTCACGTGGCAGCTGTTGGCGGCCGTCGCCAGCTGCGTCTCCAGGCTGTCCGATGGCTTGATCAGGAGGCTGGGAAATAAATTAATGGTTTAGATAAGACATAAAAAAGCTGACAAAAAATTCAATAACTTCCGTTCACAGTCATGTAAAAAGCAATAGCATTGCTTTTTAACTTCGGGAAAAAATTAGGTTATTTCTGGGCTTTCTGGATCGGCAATTGTTCTAAATGCCTTCATTAAAAATGGTCAGTTGTGATGTTTACCTTGGCGGGAAGAGTGTGGGTGCGATGATCATGGCGACGTTGTGCTCGGTCATCTTGTTGGTGTCCTGCCTCGCCACGATCTCCCGCACCAGCCGCAGCAGCTCGCGCAGTGTGGCGCGCTGCTCGGCCGGCAGCAGCAGCACCAGCAGGTTCAGTGCTCGCCCTTGCGTTGTGCCGCTTAGTGCTGGAATGTAAAAATATTTTAATAAGTTTAAGCTTCCAAAAACATACAATCATTCAAAAAATGTATAAGAGTGAAATTGGGAAAATAATTTTATCTTTTCGGAAAATTATCGAAGTTATTGAGTTATCGAGCATTCTTGGAGTTTTTAACTCCAAGAATGCTCGATAATACGATCGAAACTACCTTACTCGAGTATGAGTGTTATGTTCCACCCGTTCCAACCATAATTTTCGGAAACACATAAGTACAGCCTGAACTTTGGACATCAATTTAAAACCTGCCGTATAGTGAACTTACAATAAGTGTGGTAGAAGAGCCTCATGAGCTCCTGCGTGAGCGGCGGCTGCGGCAGCGCGCGCAGCAGTCGCTTGTACACGGCGGCCAGGTCGTGGCTGCTGGCGCGGGAGAGCGCCGCTTCCACCGCCGAGCGCTCCGAGTACCACTGCCGCTCGATCAGCTGGCAGAGGGCCTCGATCTGTGGAGGAAAGATAAAGAATGATATTAGTTCAAAGTTTTTCTGGGCTTTCTAAGAAAGCTTTGTCTTCATTTCGTAGCTAAAATGTTTTAACAGCAAATGCAGAATAGAGGCGGGTACAAGGCATCATAGCTAAGCTACGTGCCATTCGTAGTATTAAAGTAATCTGTGGTGCACAAAACGTCAGGCCTTTCGTAATATGTAAGGAAATCTTAGAGATTCAGATCAGAATGGACTTGATTTCAGTCCCAATTTTCAGGAAGCAAAGTCAGTTCCGACGATTCTGTAGTAATTGTTAGCTTACCTTTTGCTTATTCCCGGGCACCCGCAGCAGCCCCTCGTCAGCGGTGCGCTGAGCCAGCGCGGAGGCCAGCGCGCGCACTATGCTGGGCGCGCAGCTCCACGTCTCCTCCCACAGGATCATGTCCTTGCGCACCAGCGTCTCTAGAGCCACGCCGAATACTGAGCCTTCTGGAAGGTAGAAATAAACCGTTAGAAATGGTGATAAAACTAAAACAGCCAATTAGACCTAACTAAGTCTTTAATGCTAAAACAGAATTGAACGTAGGAACAGAGTCTAGATGGTGGCTGGACTACAAAAAATAAGGTATGTATTGCAGATGGCCTTTTTGGTTTTTAGATACGCAGCCAGCAACCTTTTATTGCTGTTTAGCTGCGAAATCGAGGATGCATAAAAAGATCAACAATTTTGAATGTCTGGAGACTAATTTTTGCAAACGAACCTTCTTTCCTTTTCTTCTTGGGAGATTTCCTCTTCTGGAAGGGCAGCGAGTATCTGTCGAAGAGCGCCGTGAGCTCCAGCCACAGCAGCGGCGGCAGGCGCTTCAGCTGCGGCTCGCCGATGCTCTCGATGTCCACGGAACTGTCCTCTTCAGGCCAGTCCTAAGGAAGAAACAGTTCTCTGTTAAGTAATGTGCGAATTGGAAGAGTAAACTCAAAAAGTATCTAACATCATATTCAGGCTGGTAGGTTTTATTGTCAGGTCCTACAGGTCGAATATCATGGAGGTCTTTTTTATGTGATGTTACGTACCTCCTCGTGGGCAAGCATCTGTCTGTCGAGATTGAATTTGTGTTCGAAACTGAGAGGCTGCTGTGCTGACACAGCGCTCTTCGCACGGGACACGGCTGCGTGTTTGTTGTTACTGTACAAAATAAAAACAATGTTATGGAAGCTCATCGACATAATCATCGGCTACGTCTGTTGTTAAGTTGTTATAATGGTTATACTTACATGAAAGGATCGTTGTCTTTGAGTATGGATCCATTGATTCGTTCTTTTCCTATTCTCGGTCCCTGAACTGTGCCGTATCTTTGGTAGCCTAGGAGCTCAATACCCTCTGTAAAGAAAAATCATCGTTAAATAAGTATTTTTAAAAAGACCTGAATATCATCAATTTTCCGATCCGTCCGTCCGGTCTTTTAATCGTTTCAGTAGCTATGATTAGGTTTTGTGCAGTATTCTTACCGGTATTGCTAGCGATATCAGCCCAGTGCAAGTCGTTGGGCTTGAAGAGCTCGTGCATAGGCAGCGGCGGCGAGTGCGGCTCGCCGGCTGGCGGCGAAAGGCGCGCGCGCCGCCCGGCCGCCGGCGCCGACGGCGTGCGTGCCAACGGCGCATGCGTGCCCGTTGGCGGGTAGCTGTCGCTGTAACGAGAAATAAGCATAAGTTAAAGGGTTACTTTAAAGTCTGTCGAGAACTTGGAATCAAAAGTATTTAAATGGAAGGTGTTTGAATTCGAGTAATCGACTCCCCACCTGGTGATACCGTTTTCTGTTGAGATCTATGTACAATCTACTTCTACAATCGATTATTCGAATGGTAAGTAAACCCTAATGGTTAGAAAGAAAGTTGCTTTATAAAAAGGGTCTCGATCTGGTTTGGATGCTGCAGCACTTTTGCGCATCAGTAACAAGAGATCCCCCTATCAAAATTCCAAGTCTATATAATATAGTTTATATTGGTAGAGGTACTCACACGAAGTCCGGGGGAGTAGCGGGGTCAGCCCACTCGGCTGGCGGGCTACCGGACCCGCCGCTCGGCAGAGAATCCAATGAGTCGGGAGTCGCGCTGCGCGACCGCGGTTCACTACCACTTGAGTTCTGGGGACAAACAAACACACTCATTAGTAAATTATGAATGATATAACCTATCAAAAGACATAGCACAGTAGTCGAAGTCCCCAAAAACTTTAGAGGCTATTTTCGAGGATGCAGAAAACATTTTAGTCATTTAAAAAAGGAAACCTTTTTGTGTGATATAACAGAACAAGACATAGAAAAACTAGAAGCTTTTTTAATTAACTTGTTTATTTTCCGGAGATATTTAAATATGGCTGGGTATATTTAAAAAAAACTCCGGTAAGTAAACATACACTGAGTTTTCTTCCGTTCGTACATCGACCTATCACTGCCGCCGCACAAAAACGGCGAGTGACAAAGTAGTCGCGTCCGCACCCGTTTCCGTATCTAACTCTGTTATTAATGACATGTGTATTTTGGACACAAACAGAAGCACGTGTATATCTATCTCTCTAAAGTGAAACAAATGGAAATGTACTATCTTAAGCTCGTTTATAGCAAACAAAAACGAATAAGTTTTTTTGCAGTTTCAAATTCAATTAGGTACATATCGTAACAAGGAACATTGAATAGGAAAGCATCACCTGTAATACTTCCGAACAATAAATCTAAACTAAAAAGATTAACAAAACAACGTAAATACATGGCGTGTTGTAAAATTAATCACTCTAAACCCTCAATTAGTCTTCTGAATCGCGGAAACAAGTGTTTTTGCCGGCGGTAATAACTGCCAGCTTTGCTCTGAGAGTAGAAAGCACGTGGCAAACAGCTGGGAAGAAAAAGGCGGGCTCGCAAACGCTGCTTATTTATCAAAGAGTTCCGTATCAAAAATCCGCAAAAATAATAAGTATTATTTTAAGACCCGCAAAAAATCGTAATTAACTGATTAAAAGCATACAATGACCCGTTGAATTTAATAAGTTGAGGTTTATAGTGTGAGAGTTTGAATGCCTACTTACTGCATGACTGATGTATTTTCTTACATAAGCGAGTGACGAGACATTTTGCGTACTTCAACCAAAAAAGTAGGCTAACTATTCATTGTATGATCTCAGAGATATTATCTAAAAGCCCATCAACTAAATATATTATTTTAAACCTTTGTTGTTTAGCCGGTAAGACTGGAAGCCGCCCCCAAAAAAGTTGGCAAAAGGCTCTGCAGATGATGATGCCACAGTAACGTAATCTAGAGTATCTTTTATATATTTTCCGCTTCTGCGACCCCTAATGGAAATCTGACAATTTTGAATGCATTGTGCGTAAGTTTCATAGTTTTTGTAACGTTTTGTCAGTCGTCTCATCGATGGGACCGGTAAGATGAAGTGTGGGAAACATTCATTGTTCGACAATTACCTTGTTATCGGCGGCAAGACGGCAACAGATCTCAATCACTGCGGAATTATCGCTATCAACGTTTTTGTTGGATTTTCACGTGTTCGGTACAATATAAGCAGTAATTTCTATAAGAACTATTTTATAGCCTCCACTTCTGCTTTTTAGGTTGAGATCTAGAATTTCTCTGAAAAGCTTGACTATAATTAAGTGCGCTCACAATGGAATTTACTTTAAATATTTGAGTAGCAAGAATTATCATTAGAGTGGGACAGCCATTCTGAGCCATAAGAATAATTGTGTGGAGCAACAATAGTAATGACGATTTAAACCTGTGCTAGTTTTTAACGAGCCAGCTTATCTAAATATTCCCATACATGGTCATTTCTTAAATCGGAGTGTTTAAGTTAAAAAGAGAAACGCCTTATTACGTGTCGTTTGTCTTCGCATATTACACAATCCTCGGTGAAAGCTCATAGATTAATGACTTGCTACTTTTTACAAGAATTTCAATGTAATTTCTACTTATTAATGATTACCTACTTACTGTGTCATTATGTAATCAGTATTTTATGTAATACTGACATTTTTGTCATCATACTTTATAATTTAATCATTTTATTGTCTGATTTCATTTCTAGCCGAGTGAATAGATTTCTTTAATTTCCGTAATACATTTAAATACTTGAATATTTTTTGGCTACTCGTTTTCAAATCAACTTTAGAATAATAATAACAAATTATATTTCGATTCAGAATACTCAAGTCATGCCGATTACCTGTACTAATTTAGCAAAAAAACATGCCCTTTACAGCCGTTTCCGATCATTATAAATATATTTATGATTCGAACATAATTTTAATAACTACACCTATAAAAAATCACATAATTTCGGAGTAAATAAAAAATATAACTAGGCCGCCATAACTATTATATTATCATCAAACAGATAGATTACAAATCCGGTCTATAATTCTCTCATATATAAGACCTTTAAATCTTTCATTTAACCGCAAAACGCTTGAAGAGTGTGATCAAACGTCAAGTGTAGTTGCTTCACCGATCCGCCTGAAGGTATCTAACCACAAGTAACCGATAATTAAAGCTATCTACACGATTGGATGTCAGGCTGTCACAGCGGATGCTTCAGAAGCGGATGTTGAGGAAACAGCAGGCAGGCGGTTCCAACCATTAGGTAGGTACATCTGTGTCAGCCGTGCCACGAGAACCGGTCTCCGATACGAGTCTAACAACTCCCCCATTACGGATCCCGCTGAGCCTATACATTATTGATAAGGAAATCTCCGCAAGAAACTCACGGCTATATTAGGAATTATTGAGATGGGAGGATTGGCGTCGAGTTATTTAGTTGTTTATTAGATGAAAACGTTGAAAGTTTCTCAGAAGCGGAAATTGTATGAGTTTTCTTTGGCTATAAAACTTTTTCTGGATCCGCTGCAATCTATACCTGAGCAGATACATCTTTCATTTACAGGTATAACTTTTATCAAGATTTCTTTTTTCCCACGTTAAATGTCTTCTATCTAACAATATTATCTAGTTTTACGAGATTTAGAACTTTTCCGCATTTGCTGTATTTATCAATTAATGTTACTAGCCAACTTCATCGGCTGAATCATGTTGTTGTTTTTTCTTTTGTATATGTTTATCTGATCTATTTTGGTTATTGATTCAGCTTCCGCGTTAATCAGACTGGCTTGAAATAAATTACGAACGTACAAAATAAATCTAGAGCGTACTTAAGTATGGTCCTATGAGATTGGTCTATTTTTGGTGGGAGGGATAGTCTATAAGGTGAATGACTCAAAAGGCGATACCCTTGAAAGCATATTCCTTATAATTCAAACATGTGTGTACTTGGAAGTAACTGTGGCGACAGACGGACAGGCGTTAGAATAACAATATGATATTAGAGGCGTCGCGCATGAGAATCGCTTTACAGAGAAACGCTTTGTATGCAACTAACTGATAACATCACGGATCGAGGATAAACTTTATTGCTTCTAGACGTTTCGATACGGCATTATCCTTAAGGCCACCAAGATTAACACCAGAAAGATCATTCTACCAGAGCAAATTCTTTGAAATACTAGAATTTGATAGGATGGGGATGGAATGGCATTAATTCGTTTGGTGTAAATCAGCCATTAGACCAATAGCCGCTAAGAGCAGTTTTTGTATGTTCTATGTAACAAAGTATTAGTCTGATTGTAAGGATGAGTCTACAGATTTTTTATTAAAGCTTTATGAGGTTTATATTGCGAATGCATACCTAATATGCTTTGTGTGATCGTAGACGGATGGAATTTGACGTCATAGCTACAATAATCAATGACTGATGATTATCTACATTTTGTAAATTACCGTAGTTTACTTAAAAAGAAGCAAGATACTGATGGGAAGTTTAAAAACCAATTTAACGTAGTTAAGATAATTAGTGTCAATAAGCAAAGGTACCTAATTTCCTTAATAACATTGTTTACCATAGACAAACATTTTCAAACAGTTTAACACAATGAAAAAAGTGATCGTTATTATATTTTGCAACTAGCGACATAAGAGTACATAAAACAATAAGAATCAAATAAAATCTAAAGAATCGCATGAATAATATCGAACAAAAGCCTCGCTACGTCAGATGCGTGCGTCTCAAAGACCTTGGCACTCAAACCGGAATACTACAGCTTATATAATAACCATACAAGATGTTCCGTGTTCAATATGCAGCGTAAACCATTAAACCATTCACTGAGTAACAATTGACGAACACGTGATCATTAATGTCTGACATTAAGAAAAGCGAACTTTATGGCGTAGTAGACGCTTCTAATTTAATAACCGATATACAGAGTGCAACAGAATAAAGACACCCCAATTAGTATATTAAATTATACGCCCGAAAAAACACCCCTAATTAAATTAACTTAAAAGTCACCTCACCTTAATAAATCACCAGGTTTGGCCTAGTGATTTAATACAAATTCAATTATTCTTACTGAACGTAAAACGTTTCGGCGAGCAGTGCGGGCGGCTCAAAAGATACTTCCGTCAAATTAACACCTTTTTTTAATGCCAGAAATCGATTCAGATGCCCATTCTAAACCAACTGTCTTATGGAATTGCGTTAATTCTGTTATACGTTGTATATTATAGACTAATTAAGTTACATCTTTAAAAAAAAAAAACCTTAGCGCCAAACTCTTAAAATATTTACATTTAGACACTACCAGGATTCTGCTTAAATATGGACCAATAAGTTTCGCATTGTCGCTCAACGTGTTATGCTAAATGCTACAATATACATGCACTATACCGCAAGCTGAATGCCGTTGCCTTGAAAAAAAAAACTAGAAAACAATAAACGATCGTGTTTCCTGCACGCTCGCTTGATTGCCTCTGGCCAAAACAGTAGATTTTACGGTGGCCAATGATATAGCAATTAATGTAATTAGCGAGGAATATTGGTTTTTGGTTTTAATGTTTTTTCGCTGCGTATTGTATTTAGATGTAGTCACGATTAAATATACTTAATAGGGCTATACACATTGAATCTTTTTCAAGTATTTAGAAAATTAATATCAAGAAACAATATTTTTCAACCACTATTTACTGATCAACTAAGATCTCTTTAAAATAGAGACTGGTTACGCTTAGTAAATTGAAACGACTGTTTAATGTAATAAAAATGTGATATAATATAAATCTAAATTCTACTAAAATAAACAGCTATTACTGTTTACTACAGGTAAACTACTTTTGTAAGCGCGCCAAATGACATAACGATATGCCAGCTAAACGTCACTCTGACATAAATGTCATCGCTAAATTACCCCAGGTCGACACTTCCGAGCAATGTTTGTAAACAATACAGCGCAGTGGGTCAAACGTATTTATTTTTAATATTTATTTAGATAGTAATCTGATTCCACTGATTAACATAATCGCAAACATATATTACAATTACGCAATAAATTAATACTTTCCTCATTCAATTACGCCGAAGACAACATTTATCGCGATGTAATCTTATTAATTGAGATCATTATAGCAGAAGTTGTTTTCTTGCATTAGTTATTATAAAAGGATGCAAAACAAATATGGCAGTCTTGAACCATAATTCTATTAATCGATACTTAAAAGATAATTACTAGACAAGTAGAAAATATCATAGATAAGTAATCGTGTGGCCTACATCTGACTAACTATTGAACGCAAATCGATTTCGAAACAGTAACGCATAAATAAACAGATAATATTTATACGTAAATATTAGCTTAGATTTACAATAATTTGATATTACTCTTATCAGGTAGATTAGGACAGGTGCATTAATAAAGCATGTCGATAGTTTGTAAATCTGGTCAGGAAATAGATAGAAATCGAAAATAAATAGTTTTAGATAAAAAATAAAATTGTACAATTTCTGAACTCCAACAATATCGCAAGAGCCGTTCCATTTTCAAAATGTATAGTATCAACTCCCAACTAGGTACTCTAAAAAAAACAAAACACTATCAACCTTTTCACAAAGCTAGAAACCTCTTTCGTTGTTTATAAAATGAAATACAAAATAGTATTAGGCGCAAACAAACATGACATTATGCCAAATAAGGAGATGAATCTGATAGTTATCTAAATACGAGCAGAGAGATATGCCCATAATCTTTGTATCTTATCGCTAAGCTCCATAACATTGGTGTTTATCTAGAATATGATCATCTGATCAGTAATCCTTTAGTCTGTTTCTGGTTTAGTTATCTTATTGTTCAAATCTTATAGGGTTAAAGAAAACAACAATAATGGTATTAGTGGAACAAAGATCATGTTATTGTTATTGGCTCAATCTAAATGGCTGCGCTAAAAATGTTGGCAAAATCAGATTATATTATTTGTTTACAAATTGTATTCTTAAATTGATAAAAAATTCTAGAAATTAAACGGTTCAAAAGTTCTTATGGTGATATTTTGAAGACAATACTCATTCTTACATTGTACTTAGCACTGCCTATTTGGTTTTGCAATTAAATGATGCACTTTCCAAAATGACGTCACACTGTCCAATAGGAGCACAGATATTTACCAATGCCTCGATATAGGATCTGACGAGCGCCAGCCCCTTACAGTTGACCACTTTCTCGCAGACCTTCACGCGCATCGTGTCACAAATCATGTTCACTGCATGTGTGGAGCGGCCCGCACTGCACTCTGTACGCCACTGTACCAACACTCCGCGAGCCACCGGACGCAACGCAACGCGTCCGCTGAACACTAAACACTTGTGTAATTACCATTACCCTATAACTAGATATTAATTTTTGCGCAATTTTTAAAGACAATTTTATGTCGACTGGTTCTCGCAATTTTGACGTTTGTTTTCGCACGTTCCTTAAACATGCTTTCACTGATGTAGGAGGAAATTGAGTGACGGGATATTACAATAATCGATGTTGTAGCGAATTACGTTTATAGTAGTTACGGTACATGCATATTTACATAAGTCATTTGCAATACATTTTTTCGTACGTCCCAACGCTTAGGTAATATTTACAACACTACTTAACATTCCTATTAAAACATGTAAACAATAAAATTTCACATCACTATTGTATGAAATTTTAAAACAAACAACACTTAGGCCACTTGTTAAACATTTCTCAACGACTTAATTCATTTAAATCGTTCGGAAATATGTAAACACGCGCACGCACCATAAAGTTCGGAACTAAACAGGTTACTATCCCCAAAAACCTTAATTGCATACTTATCTAACGAACATCGTTATCGGCTGTTCCTAATATGCAATGAACGAAGTAGTTTCAAGTCTCCAACATATTTCGAGGCGCTCGTCACTGATGTAATGGTTTCTCAGTAAATGCATGTTGGTGGACGCGTGATGCGACACCAAATATCATCTCGAGCGGCCGAAATTCACTTTTTTGCGTGCAAAGTTTCGCGGGAAACATTTTTGGGATGCCGAGTGAGATTAAAATAATTACGCTACTGTCTCGCGAGATTTCAGTTGGCGCATTAATTTAACGCTTGCAGAGTTTGACAGCAATTGGAAATATTTTTTCTTCGAAATTTAATGGTCTGTTGTGCGTTTGCGACAGGTTCCGACGATAAAACTCGAGAGAGTCACGACTTATGAGTGGTTTCCATTTATTTCGTGACAAGTGAATGTGTTCGCAGGAAACCAATACCGATTTAACAACCACATATTACAAATAGAATAACGTTCGTGCTGCGAAAATATCTTTAGTTTTCTCTGGCAGTAAAAAATCAAACGCTTTAAAAAGAGAACCTTTTGTTTCTTTTTCATGGGTTTAACAATACTGGACAAAGCCATTATCGAGCATACTTCGATATCCATGTTATTTAAGTACTATGTCCAAACGAGTGTTTAAAAGGATGGAACATATTCCACCGTCTCAAGGAGGTCATTACAATCGCTTCTGAAGCAACACGGTCAAACCACAGCATAAAACATAAACACCGTGCGTTCGCTTAATTTAACGATAATGGAATATCGACAAGATGACAATAACGCTGCTACTCTATCGATTAGCCCACTCGTGAAACTATTTACCGACAGCCAACACTTGCGGCTAACCACCAGCGATCAGGTTAATGTACGTTAAGAAAGTGCCAGAAGAATTATAAATACATTTCATATCGATACTTTTCCATCATTCGAATCGAGTGAGTTTCTCGAGTTGTTTCATTAAGATCATTGATTTAGTTGCGGGTCATTAGAAATGGATTGATCGATTGACGAAGAGCAAATTGGTCGTGATTATGAACTAGATCTAGATTTAAAAGATGTTTCAAGTGGAAGAAAATTAAGATCATGTCTTTCTAAGAATTACTGATGACGGTATTTTCTTTAAATGGTAGCTAGTAAATTGTCGAGATCATTATACTTAGATAGTGTTGTTTATAATGTTTTTTTTTTTAACAGAAGTCATCATGTCCATTACATTTCAAATTAATAAATGTCTAAAGTTAAAGATACTGTAGAGATAGAAAACAGCAATTAAAGCGCTTTTTTCATTTTTATAAAACTTCAACCAACTTCAATCCAAACCATCTATTTTAAAGCGATGGAATATTTTTATGTACCGATTCCATTCAGCTCACGAATCGAGGGAATCCTTTGTTTAAGAATCTTCGGCTGATATGATTCATTGACATTCGCAGTATAGTTCTTTCATTTGGTATAAATATGCACTGACTGACGGTGAGTCAGAACATCTTTATTCTGACCATATTGGTAAAACGTTCGTAAATAGAATATTTCTGGTAATTTGAATATTTTTGTAGCTGTTTAACAAAATATTTTTTATGTTCTGAGGTTACACAAAGACGTATCTTCGCAAACAAAAGCTTAGGATGAAGTTTCGCATTCAAAATGTACTGACAGGACAAAATCGACTGTTCTAAAACATTCGTCGGTTGGTCTCAAGTGCAACAGAAGATAAAGCACTGTAATACTTCTAAATAAAGAAGTATCAAACCCAAATTAGTATGCCAGAAAGTAAATTCCAATCAATCACTTTTCACACTTCGTAGTGTAAGAAAGATAGCCTTATATTGAAACGTTTGTATACTCATTAGAAAATCACACAAGCAATTAGAGGTCTCAGTGCTGCCATCTATCAAGCGAGCCGCGAACCCCGCAGCGCCAACAACTGAGCAGTAATTGATTTACAAATTACGACTTAAAGGCACTAGACACACCATCCGTCTTCCTGACAGTACAATGCGTACGTCCATCTGTTATGCATGTACATAATCTGTTTTAGTGCAATTATTTTTGTTTGTTTAGAGCTGAACTGATGATTCTGCGACAAGTTTCGCTTACATATGTTTTAGTATAAGAATGAGCTTACATTTTCAGTAAGTTAACGAAGCATCACTAAATCAAAGCCGAGAGCGGGAATACCACTTACGCATGTATAAGTACTTTAAGCTGATATGATAACGCGTGTTAATGGTGAGAATATTCTGTGCAAACATGTTAAGCCTTCATTAGCTTAATAGGTACTCGCCAAATATCGCTATTTTAGGCGTTTACTATATAGATACTTTGATTTCTCGATCACACTGCCTTAATCCTTCCCATGAATCCTATCGAGTTAAACGGGCTGAACTACTTTTTCTGCGGTAAAAAATTTGGTGGAACAATGTATTAGAGAAGGGTCTTCTGAGTAGAGTTTATGCTTCATTAAGTAATGATATTGACATATAAAAGTGCAGCAGTACTAAACCTACCTCTAAATCCCTAAAAACATCCCTGATGTCTGGTTTCCTGGCTCTGGAAGCGGCTCTCTTCCGGCGGACGGTTCTGTTGAGTCGCCTCACGCGCCTGCGCACTGCGGCCGCCTGCTCCCTCGGCAGCGGGCGCACCGCCTCACCCAGCTGGGCCTCGGTTACCTCCAGGCCCGCTTGGAACGGTGCCGCCAGAGAACCGAGGCCGGCAGCCTGCAGCCATTCTGTTTCCAATTCGCCTTCTGTTGACAAACAAATACATACATTAGAATGCTTACCATTTAACGAAACACTAACAAGAGAAGAAATAATGCTATTTTTTGTTAACTTCTGTACAGGTTCTTTGCCCTTTAAGATTCAGATTAGCAAAAAATTCAAGAAAGGCCACATAATGACTCACAACTTTCTTTGAAACCAAAACAAGCTTAAATATTTAAGCAGACCTCAATTGTTACAAATGACGAGACTTACACAAAGCACATTTACACAAAAGACTTTAAAAATGAACTCGACAATATAACCTAAAAAAGTTATGA
Source organism: Autographa gamma (assembly GCA_905146925.1). Taxonomy (NCBI): domain Eukaryota; kingdom Metazoa; phylum Arthropoda; class Insecta; order Lepidoptera; family Noctuidae; genus Autographa; species Autographa gamma. Next base: position 1,261,914 of record LR989850.1, read on the forward strand.
GGACGTAAATATCATTCCTCAAATAATTTGCGATCACTTCATAAGTTTTTGTGCAAACAATTATCTTCCGCAAAAGTTTTTGTTTGCTCCCAAATCACAAACCATTAAGTCAATAAAAAAATCGTACATTCAATGCCAGTCGTCAAAATGAATAATATGTATCGGGGACAATTAATGAGCGCATGAACGACTATTCTGAGCTTCCGCATTTTAAACAAAAGCGAAGTATACTTTGTCATTATTAGAGACTGTGTCCTATAGATTGGTCAAGGAAAATAATTTAAATCTTTGGAAATTGGAACCAACACAACTCAGATAATCTGAAATATCGGACAATCTAAATAATTTAAGTATTAACATGCAAATAAGTGCTTTATTTTCTGATGTCGATGACTGTACATTTTTTTGACGCCTGATTAAAATACATGATTCTAAGTTTAAAAAACTCAAGGTCGGATTTTAATAACTTATTTGCACGCATATGGTGTTGCTACTTATCGAATTGAATTCGTTATGGCAACACCATGACTATTGAGCATATTATAAATATAAGTAAGGAGGAAATAATGAATCTATTTATTATTGTTTACGCACGATTAAAAGCGAAGAATGGACGATAAATTATTCTTTAACTTAATTATATGTAATAAGGAAACTTGTGTTTAACGATTTATAAAAACCACGGATATTGAAAAAGTAAATAAATTATTAGCATAATTTTAACAAAACTTACAATTACTTTTAATCTAAGGTGTGTTAGAAATTAAAATGGTAGCATTCTATAAATATTTGTCATAAACTTTTAGTAATATCATGAGCTTGTAACTTAATACTATAACAGTTAGTTACAGCAGAACTAACACAGAATGTCCTGTGTCTAAAATAGACTATTACTCAGAAAAGCTTTTGTTGAAGCTCCAACGAACGACAAACGACAATTATCATGAATGAGCGACTTCCGAATTACATCGCCGTAACGTGTCAAATAAATTGTTACGTTTTAACGCGTTTGCGACAGGACATTGCCACTACATAATTGATACATATCTAGCCCGACCACAGACTACAAAAAGATAGAATTACCACAATTAAGAAGAGGCATAATATGAGAAGACAAAGAAATAATAAGAGACCCGCGCCCCGTCTCTTCTGTATGTTTTGCGTCGCGACGCTTCTACACATTTTGTATGAAAGGGACGCGGTAGAAAAAAATGTCCGCGCCCCGTCTGCGTCTTACGTCTCTTCTGTCTGGCCTGCGCCTTAGATGTTTGTCTGTATCTACTTAAGCGTTTCAGTTTTCTGCCTACATGTAAAATACATTGTCATACTCAACACTGTACATTTTTTTGGCTATATGTTATGAGCTTGTTTGTCCGATCTATTTATTGTACTAACTAAGTAGTCTTTTTGCACCGTGTCGTTCGTCTGTCCCTCTGAGTCAGCTCACCATTACTGATCTTTTTGTACGATTTGCTACGGTTGAAACATCACACGCTTGTGTAAACCTTGTCGTTAAGGGGATGATGTAGTCTTGTAGAAACTGTTTGAAATACAGTCTGTAGGATTTATCGTTAAGATGTGTTTCTAAAAATATTTATGCGCTGGATAAGGGATTTCAAGTTGGTTTGTATGAGTCATCGTGTGTAAGTCGATGTTTATTTGTTTTTGTTGTCTGTTAAGCTGTTGAACCCTGTATTTCTAACCGAACATAATAAACACAAGTTATAAGTTTTGTTTTGCCCATGTTTGCAACAACTTTGTAGTTTATTTTGCAAGAGAGATGTTACAATGTGGATTTACGCCTTTATGACAACGGCTGTAAAAATTAGGCGCCATTTTAAATTATTGTAAAAATTGGTTTTAAATTAACGTGAAAATTAGTTTAATTGGTAAACTTTTGTATATTTTTGTTGAAATAAAACTACTTTTACGGATTTTTTCGCGGTTTATATTTAGATTTTAGGTCCCGATATTTTGACACCTTTGCTGATATAAAGTAGTTTTATTTCAATGTTTAACATTTGCGTAAACCTAAAAAACTAATATATTCTTGTAATTGTTAACCACTTTGCGACATGTCATAAAATGGAAAAAAAACATATTTTAAGTATGACTTTGATATTAAAGAATTAAGTATTATGAGTTCGCAAAGCTTTTCTGTGTCAATTGCTAACGAAGTAACGGAGTGGTTTATTTCAGCCGCAAGACGAAACTCGCAGGATGTTATTTATTTAGTTGCCCTCTCCGTTGCTTTTATCTATTTATAACTCAAGACACTCTGAGATAGAAATGTACGGCCTGTAAATGAAGAAAAAAAAAGCTCCGAAGCAGAGTCACCGAAATGCATGCACTGCACCGAATAAAATCAAGTTTTTTTTTAAATTATATTTTCTATTTTATTTCTTCTTATAAATAAGAAAATTTACATTGAAATGATAAGTTTAAATTGAAACCTATTACGTTGACTGTCCCGCCAGAAGACACAACAGTTAAACAATTGGAATGTATCATATGTGACTCATTGGACAGGGAAAGGGCTATACATTGTCCTGTAAGTTACAAATCTTTCTCAACTAAAATACAGCATTTCTCTTCTATTTACATTACATGGACAGCCAGTTCATTTACAAGTTTACTGCGAAGCCTGGCCGCTTAGCTTCAATTTAATTACATCTTACTGCCTCTTGTTAGACCACCCACCATCTAAATTAGTACTAAGTACACAAGTAACTTAAATAAACCCATAAAGTAGAGAAAGGGAAGTAAACTTCGCTAAACAATGTCTGTGTCTGTGCGGTTTGTAAAACAGATACACAGTAGAGGAAGTGTAAGCTCAGTAATTAAAGCAATAAACAAAAGGTACGTTGTTTGGTACAAGATATTGCTACCTTTATTTATAATAGAGGATAATTTACGACAGCGAATTTTTTCTTCAAAATTATTTAAAAGTCATTGACACGAAAAGATGATGAAGACTTACTTAATAAAGGTATGAAATAACTAAAGAAACGTAAAACAGGGTTTGTAGAGTCAGAATAAAAAAACAGTCTATGTCATTCAAAATGATGCCATGAAAAGGTCACCAAAATTTTTGTATTATTTAAAATCGCACAACAAGGTAGTTTAGTTTTCAGACTTATTTCTAATACTATAAAGTATAGTAAAAGCTCACCTATAACGTACTTGGCGTGGAACCGACATAGCGCGCCCATCACACACATAGATCACGGGTGTACACCACAAAACGTTGAAACTAAATAATCTTTCACCGGAACATCAACGATTCAACAAATTGCTCCAAATTAAACTGTTTTGCGCTACCCAACTGCAGTTGAAGTACAATCTACCACACAATAACAGTTGCCAAAACGAAGATAATGCAACATTTTTTCATGACGACTTGTATGCGTGGGTGTATTTTGACGTCACAGGTGAGTAGGTCTTGCGTGGTATCACTACGTCTGGGAGTCGCTCATGACTCATGTTTACTGCATTATGACTTTATGAATGGATTCAAGAAAGTATAAACGTAACAAAGCTTGCGTAACAATTTTTACTGTTGTAGGTCATAAATTATCTTGTCACAGAACTTAATTTTAATCATTGATTCTGAACCAGTCATTCTTCGTAAGGGCTTTTCGACTCTAACAGGTGCAATGTGAAAGTAGATCTGTTTATGCAGATAAATAAATATAATGACTAATGATTTGAGTAATCTATTCATGTTCCATTGTACCCCCAAGTACTAAAGGGATTAAGATACCGATAGATATCGACAAGGCCGTCGCAACTCATTAAAATAATGTTATCGTTTCTAAAACGACAATGCGTCCACGCTATCTGATTCTATTTTAAATTGAATGCTATGCAATAAAAACAAAAGTTTGTTAGCATTTGATGCGCGCATGCCAAGTGCATGAGTCTACAAAAAGTTCACATCGCAGTACCAGTAAATGTTACCTATCTGTATTCAAATTAAACAAGAATCAGGGTATTTTCCACCGAAATATTTTTTGGACTATTTACTGTTCATTTTCAGTGTTGCACTTCTTTCAGATAAAAGAACTACCTAATGTACAAAAAATGTAGGTACTTCTATCACTTTCTAAGCTGCACCGGCTATTATCAACAAATAAAACACAATCGCGCGCGTAATTTGACACATGTCATAAATGTCAAAATTAACGTGACGTCAAAAAAAGAGCAGTGCGTTACGCGGGTGACGTCGACGTCGGCGTCGGGCGTCGCGGCGCGGCGAACTGCGCGTGCGCCGACGTTCCCGGATTATTATGGTCATGTATTTATAGACCGAATCGAAACACGGGATACAGTTCAATTATTTCCGTTCAGTGAATGACGGCAGAACCATAAATTATAAGGAGTTATAATGCTGCCGCTTTTGGGCTTTTCTAATCCAAATAAGAAAACATTCGCTCCATTCAAGATTAAACGAATTTATTTCTTCTATTATTAATTCACTCAAAATTATGTAATGTGAACAAGAAAATCAATGCGTGTGTAACTTTCATTTTCTTGTACTTTTCCGGAAATGCACACATGTTTAGTGAGTCACTAGTTTTCTTGTGTCGTTTTGAATACAATGGCAAAGAGCCGCATGGGATCAACAAGAGAAAAACAACTGCATATAATCAGCCTAAAATCAGTAGTACACACTAAGAAAGTGAGTATTTCTGACCTGTTTATTAAATTCCAGGAAACCAATTTAGTTGAACTTCTGGATTAAAACTGCTATATTACCACTAACACCATATTATATTATCTACTTGAAATTTTACTTTTTTGTGGTTATATGTTATAATGGATGAGAGCAACAGACAGGCAAAATTAATCACCCTTATAATAATAATAATAATAATTACACATTTACTCTACATGGATGATATTAAACTTTATGCAGCCAATAATACAGATTTAATAAAACTAGCCGACTTAACGCAGATGTTCTCTACGGACATAAAAATGGCATTTGGCGTGGATAAATGTAAAATATTTTCCATGAATAGAGGTAAAGTACAAGCCAATACGTACACGTTAGATACAGGAGAAAAAATAGAGCCAATGGATGAGTACAGTACATACAAATATTTGGGTTTCCAACAATCCAAACAAATTCTCCAAAAGGAAGCTAAGATCGAATTAACAAATAAATTTAAATCTAGGTTAAATAAAATTTTAAAAACACATTTAAATTCGAGAAATAGTATAAAAGCCATTAACACGTACGCAATTCCAGTACTTACTTATTCTTTCGGAATTATTAAATGATCGCAAAGTGATTTAATTAAGCTGCAACGCATTATTAATACTCGTATGACGGCTAATAGGAAACACCATCCCAGATCGTGCGTTCAGCGACTAACATTACCCCGCCAAGATGGCGGCAGGGGCCTCATAGACATACTTAATTTGCACAATAATATTATAGAAAAGCTACGGAAATATTTTTATACTAAAGCCGAACAATCACAACTCCACAAACGTTTAGTAGAAATAGATAGGAAATTAACCCCTTTGAATTTAAAACAATTTGACTCTCCAGCAAAATTGATAAGTAGGCAGCAGAAAATGGATTTGTGGTCGCAAAAGTCACTGCACGGGAGGCATCTCTCCGATCTCAGCCAAGAACACGTCGACAAGGATGCGTCGAACGAGTGGCTACGGCGAGGTGAGCTCTTCCCAGAAACAGAGGCTTTTGTGATCGCAATCCAAGATCAGGTAATTGACACTCGCAATTACCAAAAATTCATTAGCCGTATTCCAAATCTTAGCACTGATTTATGTAGACGCTGCCACAGTAGCTCTGAAACTATTCAACATATTACAGGTGCTTGTAAGTCCATAGTTCAGACCGACTACAAGCACAGACACGACCAAGTGGCAGCAATAATACACCAAAACATAGCTCATAAGAACTCTTTCATCCCCCAAAAAATAGCTTATTACAAATATAAACCAAGCACAGTTTTAGAAAATGATAGTTTAAAAATTTATTGGGATAGAACAATCATTACTGATAAGACCGTACATTTTAACAGACCAGATATCACCGTTCTAGATAAAGTTCAGAAGTCCGTATTTATAATTGATGTAGCAGTTTGTAACACACACAACCTTGTCACTACCTATACTGAAAAAATGTCGAAGTATATAGACCTGGCAACTGAAATAAAAAGGCAGTGGCAAGTAGAATCCGTTAAAATAATACCCATTGTCATATCGACAACTGGTGTAGTCCCGAAGAGCCTTCAGCCCAACCTTAATTTACTCCAAATGCCCAAAACCACACTTACACTCTTACAGAAAGCTACGCTTTTAAACACATGTAGACTCACACGCAAGTTCCTTGCCTCATCATCATCGACATAAAATTATAGCTTTCACACTTGGTTACGGCCCGTGTGTTAGTTTTCTACCTCTTTATAAAAGAGAGACCGAAATACGGAAAAAATCAAAAAATAATAATAATGTTTATTTAAAGAAGCTTAGACATGAATTACAAAATATTTTTACAGGCTAATTTAGGTCAGATTAAGTGGTGTAGTCATCTGTAGCCGAACTAGGCAGAGCCTGTATTTCGGCTATCAGCGCCAAACCCCTATTATGCGTTACACCTACAAGCGCTTTCCTCTACACACCTTATAGTACAGATTTATTATTTGAGTAATACTCTATTCCTAGATACATCTGGCAGTAACGACACCTACAACAATGATTACCACAATGCACTTTCCTCTCCCCTCCCCCTAGTTAGTCACGGACGGACAAACTATTTGTGTCAACGCACCGGCGATGGCGTCTAGACAAGCTATATCCGTACTGCGGCTTCACTTGCACACGTCAGTCAGCTATTTGCGAACTGTCGCAACGTCAATCGTGTTTGGATATAAAGTGAGAAAATACACGAAAATTTTATTGATAGAAAATTGGGTTTGAAGTTTGGTACAGCTGTATTAAGAACAAGAAGACCTAAGACCAGTGGAAACATCGGTGAAGGACAAGGCATCATTTAGCGAAGAAAAGTATAGAAATCTTTCCAACTACAACTACCAAATTTTTAGAATATGGAAAATATGGATAACCCTTAAAATAAACACGGCACTCACCTTCATTATTGGGATCATAAAGAATCCTACACTTATATCTCATCAACACCACCATTTTAAAAATCCAGTTAAAATAACACCGATAAAGGAACTGCACTGAATAATTAGATGCTTTCGCCATCAATGCGTAAACGAAACTGACCAACAGGACTCCAAATTCAAATTAAGAAATGTTCTTGACCATAGATAAGAAACAATAGGACACTAATGAGGTTAAAGTATTTAGAGATTTAATGCAAGAAAACAACAGAGATTAGGCGACATTAGTGTTTAAAAAGTAAATAGCCGTATTTTGGAATTTGCATGTTTTTGTTTTGCTTTAAGAAACAACGGTATTTAATAACCCGTCATTTGTTAATTACATTGTTTTTGACACCTCTGTTTTTCCGAGGGTCGATTTTAGATAACACATAATAAATACTATAATTACCAAGCTATAACTTTTTCATGTATTAACAAACTCTTTAAGTTCCATTCGCTTTGTTGCTATTTGATTAGTAATTAATATCCAACCTGTTTAAACAATTAATTATATCGTAACCTACAAATATTTACATAAGCTAATCTTCGATAGATAGCATGGTAAGGGCGCATTCCTTTTCTGAATCTGTAGAAAATACAAAGCCACATAACTTCCGGCTGGTTATTTTTATCATAAAGGTTGCCTTCGTAAAAAAGAAATAAAAAGGCTAATCATCTCTTTGTCAAAAAAAGACCATGTTCGAAATCACTCAAGAACATGATTTATCTGAATTATCGACACCATCTCTGTATTTTATCACAATCTTGTCTTCGGAAAACTACCGAGGTGATAGTGATACGATTTGCATGTCAACGTATCTTAAAAAACAATGGATTAGACCCGTATCACAGCGAATTCTGTTCCAAAGATATGACATAACTACAGTGTGCGTAGAACTTAGTGCATCCGCATTCTCATATACATAGTAACTCGTAACTAATATGCTATGTCATATTAATAATAATAATATTAATTTATTTAAACTACAACGTTGATGATGACACACCTGCTTAAAAAAATATTTTTGATTAGCAACTAGATTCTATGCACGTATTTTTTGATCCTTTGCTCTTAATAACTTGTAAATTACATATTTGAATTTTTGCATTTCTAATTTATCCTGATTCCTTAATATAACAAATGTGACTTACTTATTATGATGTATATGTTGTACAACTTCATATTGGGCTCCCATTAAAATGGATGTTATTTAACAATTGCACGAGTTCTCTCAACGAAATCTTCAGTAAACTGTTCCAATATACATATTATCGTATTGTTCTGCGCAGAAAAATAGATAACAGATAAGTTATGTCGGATTTAAATATAGAATAATAATCTATGTGCCCAGTAACGTGCTGAGATAAATACTTCCATATTCTCTTATCTATTGGCGTATTAACACTGGCTTACGGGGTTTTGTCTATTCTTCACATATCATCACGCCTGTATCCCCGAAGGGGTAGGCAGAAGTGTACCATTGTACACCCACAGTTCGCCGATATGTTTAGGTCCCATGTCATAGGGGGCGAGCCTATTGCCACTAACCGGGCACAAATCCAAACTCCGACCTGCTACTGAGAATTTCATAGAAAAACCCTAAACACCTTGGTTGACTCGGGAATCGAACCCAAGACCTCTAGCGTAGCAGTCGCGCTTAGCACCACTAGGCCAACGAAGCGGTCTATTCTTCACGTAAGTATAAAATAACTTAAAATATATTCCTAGTAAAAATAGAATAACAGCCTTGAGTGTTCGCCAATGACAGTTATTAAATCGCATAAGAATAAATTAAGTGAAAAAAGTTAAAACTACAATGACAATGGTAAATTGGCCTTCCATTGTCATGTGCATAGTTGTGACACTGCAGTTAAAAACAGAAGATTTTTTACCAACCATTCACGACATGTATTTCTACGAATGTGTATGAAACAAAAGTACTTTTCATTTCTAGGAAAAAAGCGTTTTAGAAACGTTAAAATTACTCTAGATTCATAGTTCCAAAATGTAATTTCTGTAGCATACGACATGCAAGAAATTGAAAATGCGATGACAGATGTAGAATTTAAAAATAAATTCTTATGCAGACCTACTTTCTTTCCAAGAGAATAGTTCGCACCGTAGATAAGAATCTATAAATAAATAAACTAAAATTCACAAGTATGTAAACAAACAAACAAAATTGGCACGATCATTTGTTTTGATCGTAAAAACGATCCCGAGTTCACGACCGCTTTGCAACAGAAAAACTAATCGAGGCATTTCATTAACTTTAGATAGGTACATGATAATTTATGCGTAACTAACGATGGAGGAAGCTAAACAATAGTTCACAGGTAAACTTGTGAGACACGTGTTAATAGACTAAAGATTTATTATAGTCGTGTAGAAGGAAGCGAGTTCTTATAACGCAAATATGTAGCGCTAATCTATCGCAAACACGATGGGAATGTCACATATTCAAACATGGATACATTCTGCATAATTATAGAAGGAATGTCGATAGCGTTGTCAACACATTCTATCTTCACCATCATTATAAGAACCGTTAAAACATACTATAATCTATAATATCTTCATCTGAAATGCAAGTCCCGTAGGAATATCATCACGCATGTATCCCCGAAGGCTTAGGCAGAGGTGTACCAATTGTACACCCACAGTTCGCCGATATGTTTAGGTCCCATGTAACAGGGGCGAGCCTATTGCCACAATCGGGCACAAATCCGAACTCCGACCTGCTACTGAGAATTTCATAGAAAAACCCAATAACACCTTGGTCGACTTGGGAATCGGACACAAGACCTCTAACGTAGCAGGCGCGCTTAGCACCACTAGGCCAACGAGGCAGTAATACGCTAACATTTTTCACTATACAACTTGTACAGTGTACACTCTCGACCAAAATAAGTGCACCACAAAATAATGAAACAAACAATCAACGGCACATTATAATAAGGATGTACCGTTACAAATGCGGCCAAATAAATTCGCCCACGCGTCTATCGGGGATAGTATGTTAAGTACGTGAACACTACCTGACGAGAATCGATTACATTGCGTACACGATTTCGCTTGCAGTTCATACCTATTTCAATGATATACTTCGTATTGAGAAGATATTTAGATTAGATATAGGAAATAATATATCTATTTGCCTAGTTATAAAAAGCGTAATCTGTGTCAAAACTCGTAACAGTACTTAAAGCGTTCGTATTTGTATGATTAAGTAAATTATAGGGTTTTACACTGTACTTATTTAGATCACACATCTACGCCGTACTTAGCGTAACGCGTCCGACTTTTCATACAGTGCTAGGTAGATAACCATCGCTCTTGATTTCTTGGTAAGACCTACTTGTCTTTCGACTCATCATTTTAGAGACAGCACTTAGTATTCCACGCAGATGTGATACTCTTGAACAGTCATATCATAAAAAGTATGATGCACGTCGATATTAAGTTGCGTGCCGCGGCGCGGGCGCATGCGAGCATACCAACGCGTCGGTTGCTAGGCAACGGATGTGACAGTTCGGAATATGATTTTCATATCATTACATCACTGTCATGAAAGGTAATAAAAAAAACTTTTATAACTCCCGTTTTTACGATTCGAATATAAAGGAACAGATATATTTTATGTTACGTCTAAAACAATATTGATATCGCGATAAAAGGTAATTAAATGGTATCGTATTGTTATCGGCGAATCAATTTCTCATTGAAATCACACCGGGTGCGCTATCTCGCCGTATTAGTCGATAAACTACCTGGATATAAACCGAGCCTTATTTCTGAATTACCGACCTCCTGGTGATAAATAAACCTTCTGCTAATCTATTGAGATACGCGGTAATGACGGTATTTATTTCAATTTTGCTTCATGTTTCAAATTCATTTTCGCCACTCAGAATTAATTCAGTTTATGAATGAAATAATTCTGTATGTATTGAAAGGGACATTAAAAGCTAAAGTTTGTAAATAAATGGTCTAGGTAATTATGAATGAGAACCTCTTATGCATGCCGCTAATTTTAAAACCCATTAATATTCAGTCTTATGGATCTCAATCAAAAGACAATCTATTTAACAAACGCTACATAATGACAACGTAATTCTCATACAGGTTACCATCCCAACAATTATCTTGACATAGCCGCAGAGAATTGAAACCTGACTACAGGCTGCCAATTAAAGGCCACAAATATGTAAACAACGCCGGGCAGGTAGCACTAGCTATCGCTTCCCACGCACATGAGAACAGACCCGCGAGCCGTGACGACGAACCCTCACTTCCTGAAGGAGAGGGTATAAAAAACTCTTTGCTAGTCGTGAGAATACCTCAATGATAGATAAATAAATAGCTTTAAATAAAATTTTACGGAAGGTTAATCTGAGTATGGATAGTTTTCAATAGGTTTCCGGCCCGTTCTCCTCCATAACAAGGATAATTCAATTCGGCAAAATAAGATTGATAAATTTTGCGTGACTGCGAGTTATTGAAATAATTAATCTGAAGCTTTTTAATCGTATTTCATAATACGATTGTACATAACAAGAAAGTTCTTGTTAACCAGCTCAAATTAACGATTTCTCAGTACTTGTAACTTTCTCGAGCGATTGGTAAAAAAGTAATTACAATGGTACCTATTAGTCCAACAACAGTGTTTATACAAGATCTTCGCAGATAACACTCTCAACCAGATTTTTTGCCGCCAAATGCTCATCTCGCGAATTTCCCAAGCAAAACCAAAGAAAGTAATGCGTTGTTTTCATTATCGTGTATCGGAACAATGGCGGCGGAGACAATGCGCGCGCAGCCCCCGCTCCCATGTGAAAGTGCTTGTCTGTTTGTATGTCACCTCGTCCGCTTCCAAGGAGACCGCTGAGAAACTGTCCGCTATCTACAAACACTCAGACAGTAGACAATACAATCATACTTGTTTTGACGTATTACTTCCCCTCACTACGCGTTTATCAATATTGATTTAAAATGAGATTTGCATCCTGTGCGAATATTAAGGCTATACTTGTTCGTAGATCTATCAACGCTAACCTACATCTTGACGGATGTAGGTTAGCGTTGATAGAATTATCTTCTAAATACGATTTTTGTTTTGAGAAATTGTCGTTGTTATTTAATCAGCAAATCAACGAACTCTCCTTATGTTTAAGTTTGTAAGCCGTCATTGCAGTAACTACATATATCCCTTAGAGAAAGCATAACTACTACCTAACAGGTCCTATTAACAAAATGAGCGCTTAATGTTGTCCTTAAGTGTACGTCATGTCTATTGGTCAACAAAGTTTATAATCATATAATTTGTGGTATCCTGTAGTGTTTATTTTTCCTGTGCATTTTACTGCCACTTAAAAGTAAGTAATCGCTTTGAAGAAGGATGTTTACATATTTTTCTTTATTCCGGAAACGCGACTAGTCGACATTTTTACGTGCAACCGCTTAAACTCGAGGAAAAGTCTCTAGAAATACTATTCCGTTTGTTTAATGATCTCTAATAATATAAAAATTGTGAGTCAACATCCTAGCTAATCTAATTTCAAATAACAGTAAGCAACAAACAATCGGGCATGAATTAATTAAATAAAACCTTATAACCAAGCTGACGATGACGTCAATCTATAAAACTTCCACGGCTAATTGGATTCGTTCTACAAATAATAAAAAACACCAAAATTTAATAAAACTTATTTGGCATAACAAATGCGAGCTTAATTCTTAGTAAGACAGTGAGCTACCGCATTTGAGCTACCTACGCCGAAATGAGAAGGGGCTAAATGTGTAGGTGGGTGCCATTTGCGGCCAAATTTGGACAATTACAATAATTTGTATGAAGTGGGTCAGTATCTGGCACCCAGGACGTGAGTAATGATAGCCGTCACAATAACGAGAGATGATAGACGCAAATTAGGAGAGTAAGTGGGTTAAACAGCCCAATGTCTGATTGTAATAAATGGACTTTGATGGAAATCTAATTTGATGGTGCACACAGAATAATGGAATATTTATGAGCAAACAAACATGACCCACTCTGTAATTTGATATCATGATGATAAATACCAAGAATCTCACCAGGGAATTGATACTTTTTAAATGACTTGTATTAAAACGAAATAAAACGAAGGCAGCCGGAAAAATACGAAAGGACATTTGTGCAAAAACATTCGAATACGCGTAATGAAGGAAACGAAGAATTCAATGAAACGCATTCGAGACAGCGAATGGTCATTCGGAGCAAACAATAGATGTTACAATACCGGCAATACAAGAAGTAATGATTTGCGACGTACTTGAACTAAAAACAATTGCTGTGCGTGGCATTGGCTTGTTCCGTCGGTCCGTCGGTCAGTTCTCCAAAGATTCGGTAAGCGAAGCTAATTCCATGAATGTGCTAACTGTCAATGATTGTTGTTCTTTCCTAGTGATTATCAACGCCATTGTTATCATACATCTATTCATAATTAGTTGGGGTCGCGTATGACAATACGTAAAGCAATAATAGTTTTTGCGGTAACCTTAGAGGCCGGAAGTTTTAAACTTAGACGTAATTCATAGCTTAGCTGAAGTAATCGAAATCGTGATTGCTGAAATAAAAAAAAAACAACAATAGGTACTATAATACTATAATATCTAACTCATTTTTATTGAACAGAAGTGCACAGAAAATCATACGATTGATAAAAAGCTGCATTGAAATAGACATCGAGTCACGTGTTCCAAATTTGAATATTAAGACGACAAATAGATAGCCTTATGCAATTTTATCTTTCCAACCAGCCAGCGATATAATGATAATTTATTTAGAGCAGCGATAAAAACCGCGATGATCTAATTCAAGTGAACGACATTTTATTTTAAAAGTAGGACAATGACATACGTAGATTGCATCGTTTAATGTACAATAGACCGCACATCTCTGGGACGACTTACTTTGATAGCGCCTTTATGTCAACCTAATAAGGTTTAGTTTTGATATTCTTTGTGATTTTTGTACGGTCTGCAGACTGTACCATTGATGAGCCGGGGGCTGGCCTCAAAGTCTGTCATTAATGATGTCATGTTTTAATGTGTGACAATGAAATACGATGCTTTATCGATATAGAAGATGCGCAAGGTTGTATTTTAAGTGAATTATGCTATTTTAGCAGTTATTTTTATGCAAAATTTGGTATTTGAATGCCTTGAATTTTGTTATTTACCACTGTATGACAAAGTTATACTTAAATTATGCAATTATTCACCAATTTCTTTATATTGAAAGATTTTAGTGACGAGTAGCAGCAAGTAAGTGGAAGAACAAAATGTAAGCGAAAAGTAATTCCAAAACGCAAATAAAAATATCAATTACAATTAATATTTTAAATCTGATCAAATAAAACGCTGATTGAACGCACGCGTGACGTCTGTTAGCACTTTGACATGTGTCGTGTCACTGTCAATGTAATACAATACAGATGTTTTCAAACTAAGAACAAAAATATTTTATCGGTAACGATGAACTTATTTGAAAATGGAATATTAGAACATTGCTTTGTTTGTAACATGTCATTGTATGGCCGCCAATAGTAGGAACTAGGTATGATTTAATGAAACAAAATGGTTATGTTAATTAGCTTGTTTGAATCTGAGGTCAGACTGACATATCATCAGTGTTGGTGCCGAATGCTGGCAAACATTGGCTTTGTATAATTCTCATTACCGTTAAAGGAACTGAAAGGAGTATGTGCTTAACCTAAACTCTTAGTTGCCAGTTATTCTTTTTCATTTTAGAATTACGGTTACATTCAAATATACGTTAGCTATTTGACGCTAATTATGGTTTTCTTACATTCTATCCGTCAGATGCAGAAAGTACTGCTACATTGGAAAGATCATCAAAAGCTTTTCAAAACATTGTAACTGTAAACATTAATGTTTATATCTATTGAATGAAATAAATGAAATTTACTATAAACGCTAAAACACTTGAGAATCGAGGTGTCTTGTGATTGCGTCATTAGCGCATACAAATTCACGCCTTGTCGCCGCGCCCAAGGACAATCGCGGACCAACCTTCCTTTCCTCTTCGCCCGTCGCCGTCCTCGCAAGTAGACGTGTTATTGAATTCTAATAAAAGTTGTGAAAATAGTACACGCTATTCTAACCGTTAGGGTTAGACAAAACGAGCCAATTTGGCTTCAAGAACGAAGCATCAGTTTAATTAACTCGCGCGCCGCTAGTTCTTCGCCCGCTGACCACGCCCCCGTGCAAGAAAAAGACAGTAGCACATAATTGCTGTCCCGCACGCACTTAATCATTGACGCGCGCCAGCCGGTCAATCAAGTTTTGTGACGTCGCGTCGCATCGCATTCGTGCAATAACTTTAACATATAAGAATAATTCAACTTGTACCTGCTTGCTTCTGCGCACCGTTTTGAAGTCGATGATAACTGAGTGAGTAAGAGCGACCTATCTTTGTGTATATTTTATTTGAATTGCATGCCACTTGAACACTAATTGTCTGAGGTTTAGCTGCTGGGTTCTCGAAAATTATCGTTATATATACCATACCTGAATCAGTAATAAGATGTTAAGACACTCTCCGCCTAAATGTCAAGCGCCGCTACATTACACCTCTGAACCAGACTTAGCGACTTTATCCACGACAATACAGGATGATCATAATATAACTCAGAGAAAGCGAAAACGCGAAAACGACGAAATAGATCGTATGGAAAATATGATGAGTGAAATGAAGTCAATGATCTCCGAGCTTGTTTCAAAACAAACGCATCAAAATGATAAAATCGATACCTTGCAGTCGGCTTTAGATGACATTAGGTCCCAAAACTCGGCCATTAGTACTCAAAATGAGGAAATTCGATTTCAAAATGAGGAAATTCGGAAGTCGATCGCATTTCTCTCTAGTAAATATGATAAGGCGGTTGTGGATATAACTAACCTACAGACGGAGTGTAGCAAAAACCAGAAAGTAATAAGAGGGCTGGAACAGAAAATTGATTACCTTGAGAAAAGCTTAAAAGCGAGTTCAATAGAAATAAAAAACCTTCCTATTGCTAATCCGGAAACTAGTGAAACCCTTACAAACTCAGTTCAAATGCTCGGCAACGTCATAAGCCAGCCTTTGCAGAAGAATGACATTAAAAACATCTTCCGTCTTAAGCACAAGACAGAATCTATGGGTACTGTTATTGTTGAATTCTCGTCACCAACAATAAAAGAAAACTTATTGTCGTCCATTAAAAACTACAATAAAAACAATAAAGAAGATCGTCTCAGTACCACACACCTACAACAAAATTACCCTAAACATCCCCTATACATCTCTGAAGCACTTACCGCCATGACAAGACGTCTTTATTACCTAGCAAGAGAACTTGTTAAAAATGGTACCTATGAACAATGCTGGACAGCAAATGGCAAGGTATACGTGCGCGAGAACCAGGGAATGCCCGGACGATTAATCAAAACGGAGGACGATCTGAAGAAAATGCGTAAACAAGAATGACTAGGCACCACAATTTCATTACAATTCACCCTGTCTAAATCTTCTAACCTACTTGTAATTGTTTTGTCTAAAATTCATGTTGTTAATAAAAATTATAGTACTGATCTGCAACTAACTTACACTAACACATATCCACACTACCACTACATAATCTTATCGTGTAGAACCCAGATACAAGCATATAAATACACAATCAGCTTCCCACTCCCAATCACAAATAAAACATACACTATTCATTACACATACCTTATGCTCAGAAGCAGTCATTTGCACCGGTGGTATATTATGTTTCATAAAGTTTCTAAAACAATTATCCATATAACCATAATCTGTATCATTGCGCTAATCCTAAAATGCAATATAGAATGCACACATATAAGCTTAAACACTAAACAAAAGAACGTTAAAATTCGATAATCTAATAAATAATATAGAAAATATCGACTCAGTCTCTGTGTCGGACTCTGCAACATGTGATATTGACAACTGTGTGCCACCCAACTTTAAACCTAACTGTTCCCTCAAATTAATGAATCAAAACATCCGTAGTATTACAAAAAATTTGACAGGTCTCTATACTATCCTAGCCAGAACAAATATTGAATGGGATATGATAATATTAACAGAGTGCTGGCTTCCTGGCACGCACAGCATTCCCGACATACATGGTTATGATGTTTTTAGCACCAAAAACAATCTTACACAAAATGAGGGTGTTGTTGTTTATGCCAGAAAAGAACTGAAAGTGACCGTTGAAGAACCTGCATTCCTAAACGCCAACTGTCTCCAAATAAAAATAGATCAAGATATGATACTTCTAGCAATTTACCGACCACCGGGCTGTAAAGATACCACCTACTTTTTAGACTCACTAAATGACACATTAACCGCTATCTCACGATACAATACTATCATTATCTGCGGAGACATCAATATCAATATCCATGATTCATGTTGCTCCCCAAACAAATCTAACTATTTAACCTTATTAGCATCCCATGGTCTACTGCCTGCGCACACACTGCCTACTAGACAGCAAGCATGCCTTGATCACGTTGTCCTAAAAACTCAAAGGCCGGCTGCAACACTTGTTGCACACTCCTCACTGACTGATCATGACACGGTATTGCTATTTCTATCAAAAATAAAGAAAAATACACCTACGAGAGCAACGGTTATCCGTGTTAATCACGAACAGCTCGATAGAGACATTAGGCAGTTGGATTTTTGTGACGTTTACAAAAATCGAGATCCTCATGAAGCAGCAAATACTATGGTTAAACTGATAAGGGAAGTTATAGAAACTAATTCGCACTGCTCCAAAATTCCAAATCGTAAAAAAATAATAAAACCATGGATAACACCAGGCCTTCTTCGTTGTGTTCGACACAGAGATAATCTACATAAAAAACAGAAAGAAGCGCCGGGAAATGACGTTCTTAAATTAACTTTTACCAGGTATAGAAATTTTTGCAACAAACTTTTAAAGAAAATCAAAATAGAATATGAAAAATCCCTTATAGATAAAGCTGGAACAAACCCCAAGCAGCTATGGTCTGCAATAAATAATATAACTAATAGGAATAAAATTAAAGAAACTACATATCAACTATTAACACTGTCACGTACTCCAGAACTATCGGTAAATTCTGTTAACGAGTTCTTTGCTCAAATAGGCAAACAGCTCGCAGAAAAAATAACAAACTCACCAGAACCGACGTTAATAAAAAACTATAACGTAAATTCGATGGTATTGCTACCAACGGACGAAGATGAGGTTGAGGAAATAATACTGTCTCTTCGTAGTGACTCTGCAATGGGATGGGATAGAATACCAGGTAGTCTTCTCAAGAAACACAAGTCAGTTATTGTGCGTCCGTTGACATATATTTGTAACCTTGCGCTCTCTACAGGTAAATTCCCGAAAGTCTTCAAGAGATCAATTATACACCCGATCTATAAGAGTGGGGACAGAAATCGTGTCAGCAATTATAGACCTATAGCTGTTTTACCTGCCCTGTCAAAAGTCCTAGAAAAGATAATGAACAGAAGGCTTGTTGACTACCTTGAAAAGCAAAAATTATTATCTCCAACACAATACGGCTTCCGGTCCGGAAAATCAACGTCCGACGCAGTTCATGATCTGACTAATTTTGTTGTCACCAATCTAGACAGGGGGGAAAAGGTGCTGGGCATATTTTTAGACCTGGCTAAAGCATTTGACACGGTTTCTGTGCCCATTCTCTCCCGAAAAATGGAAAACTTGGGAATAAGAGGGGTTCCTCTCAAACTTTTTGAAAACTACTTGAGTGAGCGTACCCAGTGTGTAAAAATAGATGATTACATTAGTGAAGAAAGAACAATCTCTTATGGCGCCCCTCAAGGTAGCGTTTTAGGTCCTACCTTGTTCCTAATATACATTAATGACCTGGGTATGCTCACAATTCCCAATGGAAGAGTCATTACGTTCGCAGATGATACGGCGCTCCTCTTTAGCGCTCATACATATGACGAAGTCTTTTCATGTGCACAATCGGGTTTCAATACTGTGTCAAACTGGTTACGCAGTAATGTCTTGACACTCAACTCAGATAAAACCAATTATATGACCTTTTGTATCAGAACCAATGATACTGTCCCAAACATGTCAGTGTCTCACACAATAACATCACACACGTGTCTTGATCCAAATAACAGTAACACAGTGTGTACCTGTACCCACCTTCGACGTATTAATCACGTTAAGTATCTGGGTGTTATAATCGATAGTACGCTACGATTCCAGGAACATATTGATACGCTTAAAACCAGGTTGCGTAAATTAATATATATTTTCAAAACCCTGAGAAGAGTAGCGGACGACAAGCTAAAGAAATTTGTATACTTTGCCCTCGCTCAGTCACTGATAACTTATTGTATCACTGTCTGGGGAGGTGCTCCTAAAACGACAATTATTGATCTGGAGAGAGCCCAGAGGGCAATCCTAAAGGTGTCCTCATTCCTGCCTTACCGTTATCCCACGGAGCTCCTGTACAAGGAGTCCAAGGTGCTGACAGTTCGTCAACTCTTTATACTAAACGTCATTTTGAAACAACACACGCTAATAACCTTTGATCCATTGGCATCACGTAAAAAAAGACGTTATAACCCCGTTGATCGCAGTCACATGCACCACTCTACTCTCCAATTTTCAAAGAGGTTCTTTTACCATCTGGGCGGTTTTCTTTACAACAAAATAAACAGGATGACACCGATAGTAAAACTTACTAAAAGTATGTGCAAAAGAAAAGTAACTCACATATTACAGCAGCTCAACTATGAGGATACTGAAAACTTACTTACCTCCATGGTGTAATATCACACACACACACATACCCACACATACACACACACATACCCACACACACAAACACATACCCACACACACACACACATACCCACACACACACACACATACCCACACACACGCACACATACCCACACACTCACACACATACCCACACACACACACACACACACACACACACACACTTCAAACTAACCTATATAACAAAAGTTTATGTTTTTAATTTCTATGTTAATGTTATTTTCTGTTTAATAACTTATCGTACAAATAATCAACAGCATTGAATGTAAAGTTCTATAAAAGGGCGGAGACCTGGTGTCCTGAAATACAGGCCTAGAGCCTAGTTTAGGCACCAGTCTCCCACAATATTAAAATGTTGTCTGACTGATATCTTGTAATACATGTAAATGCTTTGTAATATTGTGGCGAGAAATAAATAACATTATTATTATTATTATTATTACTTTATTTGCTGAGATTACCTAAGCATTTTGGTTTAAAGTTTAGTCTGATAATAGTCTAAATAAAGTTCATTCTGTAATTATTAAGCGAATAAGGCGACAAACCGGTTGAATGCGAGATTTTTTCCCAAAGTTCATACTAAGTTTTATTACATGAAAACTATGGTGATAAAAAATATAACATGCGTAGGTGCTCATACATCACTATTCAAGTTGTTATGTGCCAAATTACATATCCTATTATTGTAACAACTTTTATTATTATGGCAGTATAACAACAAAAAAGGTCTGTATCCAATCACAAATTACACTTTGGTAAATTTAAGAATCATAAACAATCTACTAAAGGACATACCGACATCATATTGTAAAGGCTTATACCGTTACGTTACCACCACAACCAGTTCGCAAAAAATATAATTATTATTATGTCGATGGAGCACAAAAACCAATTTCCTTAGCAACCTTACCGAAAAAAAAACCTGACTGACGTAAGCAATCAAAATTGAAATTATTTGATTGTTCCGAATTGTGATAATTCCTTTCTCAATTAAAAAATATTTGAGACTGAACGATTTACTAAATTGCTAAAAATATCGTTTAATTGTTCGAACTATAATAATACTAGGAACAAGTTAATTGTTAGAAATTTATAAGGAAATCAATTAAATAACAAGTTATAAGATACCTAAAAAATCCGTATAATAAAAAAAAACAAATATGAAAAACATGAAAACAAAAGAGCCGCGTTGACGTTTACAGTCAAAAACAAACCATAGTTTTTTATTTATATTCTCTATGACGTTAGTTGGCCACTTCATAATATTTTTAAATGAATGAGTTCCAAGATTAAAAATAATAAACGATACAAAAATAAAAAGTTAAAAATAAAATTCTATGACGTAAAGACTTGAGAGCTTTATGCTAACGATTCCGAATTTCAAATGTGGAATGTTATTGCTTTTTTAGGCATGATTGATGATGATATGACATTATTCTCTTGCGAAATGAGTTTTTGTCATCATCTTTTTTACAAGAACATGCTTCTTATTGTATTACCAAGTCGCTCATCGTTCCTTGTAGAAATCTAATAATTAAAAACTAGTTAACACATGTACCAGTAGCTATACCTCGAACTAATAAATCGATTAATTAAAAACATAATTTAAATTTTAGAAGCCTAAAGCAATATTACATCCTTGTCAATTAAAAGGCTATTCATATTTCAAGAGCAAAGTTAACTATTTTCATACCTTATTTAATTTAACTGGACCAAGATCAAATTAGATTTTCGATTGTAGAAAAAAACAAGTCATTAGGTTGAATGTTGTAACAAGGTCGTAAAGTAAATTGGTTCAAATTAAATTATAGGTTTTTAAGAACATTAAGTTGTAAATTATGTAGGAGCTACTCATAAATCATTGTTTTAGATGTTTGTTTGTTGCCGTGAACAAAAGTTTCTAATCATAATTACGAATCCACTAGCTACGCACGTAGTTTGGAATGGATCACTGAATGACAAAAAAGTCGCCGACAAGTTTGTCACTGGCAGAACTCTCTACGAGAGAAACTGATCTGGTCTCAAAGGCCAGCAAAATAAAAAAAAAATACTGTAAGATGACTTTGTTATTCACCAATAAAAACTATCAACAGTTATATTACCGATGAAAAAAACACTGAAAAATTAATTGGTAAGATTTCCTGCACGAATTAAATTGATCACTTTTATTTTCCAAAAACTCGTTATTTACATACCCAAACCGCAACAGTGAACGTAATTATCAATAAGACATAAAATATAAAACAAACATAAAGTTACGTAAGACCGCGGCCGCCATTACGAGTGTTTTCATCTCAACTTTTACTACGAACGTGCAAGTAATTATTATAACACGTGTATTCGTTGTATGTATACATAAATTTGTTATAATGAGATATTATTATGTAACCGATATGAAAATGTTTTATATAATATGTAGTAAGTTTCGCGTGGCTTATTCGAATGTATTTCATCTTCTTTCGCCTTCTACTTAACACTGATTAATGACTATATCGAGTTTCAAGTAATGAAAGGGCAGTTCTTTTGAACCTTGAGTAAAACTACTTTCAATGAATGAAAATTTGTTACATAACCTAAACGTGAGTTTCGCTCATCACAGTTGCCTAAACACACAGAGTTATCGATATTTTCATCGAGTAAGCACTGATCGTATCCGCTATTAAACCTACTTTAATAAAGGGTTACAATTAGAACAATTACGTAACGTCATTCATAGAGAATTATCTGCGTTAATGGACATTACGATTATTACAATGTAGTCTCTATTCAATGGCGATTATTGCACCAATTTCTGAGCTTAAATGCACAAGTGTAACGATATGTATTTATTACACGAATCAAATCATGTGAGATCCAACCTGTAATTTTCCTTTCACTGTTGGCAAGTGATTTTACTATTTCTATAGAACTTTCTATTTAATACTCTACGTGAGTCTCTATTACGTACTATATTATAATATTGCATCGAAAGCTCTACATAAACGTTTGATAACTTATTATGTATAATTATATTTTATGAGTTAATTAAAATTAAAAAAAAACGTCAGCTAATAAAACAACGTAGTTGTGACAACAATTGTGTAAATAACACAAGTAACAGACCAATATTGATTCATTAACTCATTTTGATCTCACTTTAACAATCATTTATTTTGTTAATGTATTTGTTTATTTATTTGTTACTTTTTACTATTAGGTATTAAATTTGAACATTTATAAAGTAGGCCACCTGGAATTATAAGGAAAACATAACATATGATATGCAAAGCAAGGTTTCATAAAATTACATAGCAACAAAAGCAGCGGATACTATTATTAAAGTCAAATCCATAAACAAATTTCGATTGCAGCTAATATATTCTCCGGTAGGCAATACGAATACAAGCGGGACTCACAAATCACGAATGTCCGATAGAAATAGCTGAGCGACACATAATAACGCCCATTACTTAGCTAGTGTGGCGACCGTCAAATTCACTTAGTAGTGCTGTAACCGGGTTGCGCAAGATGCCATTAAGTCGTCGATGAACAAAAACCAGGTGGACAATGAATGGTTCGCAGACCTGTCCATTATGTTGGTACTACGGTTTTATTGGCAGCTAATTGATATCAACGTGAAGGTAATAATATATCGCCCTGTGTACTTAGAAAGACATAGCCGAGTATCAAAGATGTAAATACAAACAGTGTTTTGTTTTTTATTTTCTTTATTATATTGAAATAAAACTACTTTTGACGGATGATTTCGCGGTTTAATTTTAGATTTAGTTTTTAATTCAATGTCAAACATTGACGTAAACCTAAGAAACCAATATTCTTTATTATAATTATGTGAGAGACCTGTAATAATTGAATGGGTATTTTAAAGACTTTGTATTCTAATAAGTAAGGGATTGTATTGTTTATCGAGTGGTTATCCTTGAATCCATGTTAATATCTGCGGTAAATATTTCGATGGTGTTCGAAGGCAGTACTTATGAATTATTAAAACTCCATTAATTGTGGGCACGGCTTTAATAGCGGAAGGGTCCTTGATCTTTGCAAAGGCTGTTACTTTAATTGAACTGAATATCTCTGTATATTGGAACCAGTGTAACCGTGTTTAAGAATTGCATCAGTTTTGACAGGTGTGGGTGTGATTTTCTGTACCGTGCACTTAAAAGATCAGG
The DNA here is from genome assembly GCA_905146925.1 of Autographa gamma. Taxonomy (NCBI): domain Eukaryota; kingdom Metazoa; phylum Arthropoda; class Insecta; order Lepidoptera; family Noctuidae; genus Autographa; species Autographa gamma. The sequence goes on from LR989850.1 coordinate 1,286,122, forward strand.
CTACTGTAGCACGGTTTCTACAAAACATTTACACTTACAAGCATAATCTATAAAAAGTAGACTGCCCAATCTGATTGTTGACAAATAACAATAATACATTAACTTCTAAATCGCATTACAATAAGCCTGAATAAGCTATTTATCTGTGTCCTGTCTAATAACTTATAATGAAGAGACAATTTGTTAAATGGCCCAATACAATGCGCGCCCAAGGTGATCCGCTAACTAAATTATGTCGCAATATGTAATAACGAGGCCTCCATCGAGTAATATTAGAGTACTTCATGTCAATCATAAAAATAATTACAGTTTTTGATTATGAATGTACGGTAAATTTAAATATTTGAGTTGGATCATACATTGAAGAAACTGTCAATAAACTATTTTTAAGGTACACTTAAAGCATGAGTAGCTTTTAATGCAATGTAAAACAAAACATTACTGGAAAAGCGAAGGAATATCAGTTTCAGTTTCCATAAATATTTAATTAATTGCACCTGGTATTCTATTATCTCAACTAATCCAAAACCCATTTGGAATTTATGATATCTACAAGATAACAATAAACAGTATTAGAGCCTTGATATTTCTAATTAAAACTGATATTATACAATATCAACAGATATACAAATACTCTAGATAAGTGTGATTAGTTGTAAAAATTAGATAATTGTGACACAAATGTTTTGCCTTTCAAAAATTGTGGGAAATCCCAAATAATTCTATCCAACGCTTACTCGCCAAACCAAACAATGAACGTAAGTACTAAACCACTGAAATTATGAAGCTATAAATGACAAAAATAAAATCAACGTCTTCTAGATCCTTAATCATCTTTGGTAATAAAAATAATAATTTTCAAAGAGTGTCCAGTTGAAAAATATAAACAAACGTCGACATCGATCATGATCCATCAAGATATCGCAACAGATGGGATTATATCAAGATAATCTATTGTTGTTCCGTGATGATAATTGTGCTAACCACATTAATTCACTCTCAGCTGTCTTCGTGAGATAAACAGAGCTTATAAACAGTGTAGACTTTAGGGGTGCTAAAGTGCTCATTTTTAATTGCATCGTTATTTATTCTGACAATCCATAATTTTGGTGACTTGTAACTAAATTTGCTGGTAACGCAAAAAACAAAGTCACGATTTTCGATCGGCAAGACGATGACTTTAGCCCCTAGTGGCCTAGACCACACAACCTGGCAATCTACTGAACAAACTAATGATATTCAAACAAATCGCGGTCTCGACCTTGTGAGACAAACCCGTCGGGCAGCGTATCATCGGATCGGCGCAAGCACAGTCCCGTTACGAACAATCTCATTCGGTATAACGGGTGCCGCCGCCCGATTGGCTAGCACCGCACCATGCACTTGCACGCTAGAGTAAACATTTCCTTTTGGAATTCGAGAAGGTTGTCACGGATGTGTGGGCTACCGATGAACTGTGACGTCATTCCAATTGTGCTTTAATCAATGTGAACATTGTTGTCAACTTGCTATGATTCCTAGTTGACCCAAAAGATGAGAATGAATGAGCGGTCAAAACAGACATCACAGCCGCTAATGGAGTCAAAATAACTATACAATAGTCACATAATGGTATTACATTCAACCAAAATTACAAAACGAAACAACAATACCACTGACTGCAGCACTGACTGGCAAGAAAATTGAATTCTTTGAACAGAATAAGAGCAGCCATACAAACTTTGCTACATCATCCTCCAATAATCTTTTTAACGTACTCTCTTCTAGTTCCAAAAAGCAGTTCTAGTTTTCTGCAGTGTCATACGTTCTCTGTGCACTGTACTGGACTTGCATTGCATACAGTCACGTCTTGAATCCTCCGTTATTGGGTACCAATAGCTGAGTGGTCGCCGCGAATGGCCACTTGTGAATGGAGGCGCCCACGCATTCACCAATGTCTAAGAAAGTACACAAGGCCAATAATAACTAACAAATATCAGTGTTATTATAGTTATGTATGTTGTTCATCGATTATGTATTTCACGAAAATCCTTAAGAGATTGGAAATTCATGCCGTTGTAGAAAAATTGCTATGCAGGCAATGGAGAAAAAATAACTGTCCCAGTTTTTATCAGAGTTTTGTTTTTGAAAAAAGAAGAATTTAACCGCAATAGTCCGTAATTAGAGCAGAGATCACTGAGATCATGAAAGGATTCAATAAAAAAAAAGATGACAGTAGCTTTTAACCTCGTTTAAACTATACTAAACGTTTTTTAGTAAAATTCTTAAAGTAATAAGTACGCGTTGACAAGTGATAAAATAAAAAATGAAATAAGAAAAATATTTGACATTCTACATTTTCTCTGTGATTTTAAAAATTCTCACATGTTTAATGGAGCAGGTTTTCTGTGACTTTCTACCTAATGATATAACTGTTATTTTAAGAGCCTGCTTATTACCGGCACTGAAAGTATCGCTAGTGCAGCTATGCAGTCCACCTATAATACTTTTTCCTGTTACCAGCTAACCTATTTCCCCTTGATCAAACAGTAATTTACAGGTGTCTTTGATTATTATACCATCTATATTATCATCGAAAAAAGAGTAAAATAAGATACAATTACTTATTAAGTCAATGTACGACAACCTACTTCACAATGAGGAAAACGAAGCGATTTTGTCTGGCAAAATGAACAGGAAAAAAGGTAAACATACGCAAAGAAAAACGAACAAGACAGGCTTCTCAGTAGGCTTCTTGTAACATAAAGCTGTTCTTTTTGTCGGCTGCTCTAAGTACTCGAGCTAACATCTTTAACATCTCTGTCAAAGCCTTTTGAAACGCTAAGTGTTTGCCTTTATCCTATTCAACTACAGGTTTCTCTCAGTCACTGTAAGTGCAATGTCCTTTATACTCCACATTATCCGTCACATCATCTTTCGCGTGCCTCATAATAGCAGTGTGCTCATCTTTATCTTATGATGCACTTGTATTCATTACACCAATTTAGTCAGTTGAAAGGGTTACGTCACTGTTAATGTAACAGGCCTACAGTGCGTAAATCCTATTGTTAAAATGTTGTTTGTTCAGATTTCACTCGGAAGGAGGCAACTGAAAAAGAGATCTTGTAGTTGTTTAAAATGGATCTAGATCACATGCACATAAATTCGAAAGTAAGAGTTTATGAAAATTAATTGATGTGGTTAGTCATAATCTTAAGAGATCTTTACACGTTGGTCAAGAGCGTTAGTAGATTAATAACCTTCATACTTGTTTGCAATTCCCGAGGTGCGGCTCAGAACTTAAACTTGAGAAAGGAAGGTTACGCGGAGGTTTAGCAAGTTGAGAAATTGCGATGGCAGCAGTGGTTTGGAAGTGTCCGGTTTTCTCACCTAAACCAGTTGTCCATGTGGAATGCGGGCCCAACGCTGACGTACGAAAGTTCCAATACAAAACACCGGCGTGTGTAATGTCGATTGCTTTCTTACATCCAATTAATCGAAGCGTTGGGATCGTAGATTTCACAACATATTTATTGGATAGTACCTATTTATGGCTGGAATGCTGTCAATGCCGGAAGATGGTGTTGATTTATTTGCTTGAAGTAAAACAGTAGATCTCGAGTGTAAATCGCGGTGAGTAGCCTATAATTGTCAACGGTTAGACGTGTAACTGTTAAGCATTGCGTTATAATAAGTCCGTTAGCCGCGCGTCCGCTGCGTTTCATATATTACTAGGTATATCACCTAACAGTTGTCTGAACAACGAATTGAGTTGGACAATTTCTAAAGTAGTACTTTGCATTGAGATCACACTAACGGAAGTTAAAATAAAATCTACAGGAACACACAAAATCTACATAAAATCACATCAATGTTAATGTCCCTACTATCTAACAATATCTTTAAACGTTAAGTGGCTTTGCTTTACAGCTTATTTTACCATCGAGGTATTCTTGTCTTTCCAATTTCATGCAACTTTAAGGAGAATTCTGTTGTCCATACTAAAACGGTTTACAATCCCTTAAGCGTCGGTTCGATGGCTGTTACTTCATAAGTTTTGGCGCTCACGACTTTATCGGTTCATTGGCCCCAGCTTGCTTTGAATGGTTTTGAAGTAACCTTTACAAACACAACGTTTATATCAAGCTTTAGATAACCAATAATTTGGAGTATTTTGGCAATTCTTTAGAAATGATAACGTAAGTCCTAAACAATTCCATCAACAAAAAAGCTATTCGGAGTCACGTACAATCGAAATAAAAAAAATATCCGTTGTTTTTAAATTTGATTGGACGATGGTACTGCTTGCAAGCTGTGTTTATTCATTAGTGCTTAACTTTTCACGTATTTTAACTACTAAAAACTTGTTGAATATAGGCCATAGTCAGTTAAGAACTTCTAAGTTATTTGGTACGTCCATTAAGTGTTGTGAGTAGCGCTTGCATGTGAAAACGAAGAAACGGGTTAAGAAAAAGTGAACGAAATGAATTTGTCACGCATTAGATGGTTATTAATAACGACGGTTGTTTTCAATGAAATGTTATACGAATGCCCTATAGAACTAGTTCCATATGTTATTCACATTCAATGTTAATTCCGGTCAACATGTTGTAACTTTAAGTGTCGTCAAACAAAATCGCATCTAGTGGTCTAAAAACAAGATCAATTATAGAAATGGGTCGTAATGTTCGTTTTTCAAATATGGAATGACGTAAGAATTCCTTTTTTTTCTGGTAATGGCGTCCTGTCAAGAAAATGTTTTTTTTTCTCTGCTAAAACTAGTTAAAGCTATGTTCTCTCATCTGTACTTAAAACAATACAAACATCTTGCAAACCAGTTTAACATAAAACAAACGTGATAATTCTACCACAGATTATCTATAGCTACTAATTACTGTTGTACATTGATGTTTGATCAAGAGTTAAGGACGATTAAATGCAAATTACATTTAGCACGCACTCGAGGAGACAACAATAAATAAACGTGACTATGGACAATACAGATTGCATATACATAGTGCATAGTTTTTAATTATATTTACACATTGACACGTGAGAGATAATTTCTCGAGCAGCAGTGTTCGCAACGTACCAAATAGTCTGCTTATCTTTTCAGCTAGGTATGGATAAAATATATATCTTAGTTTTAATTAATTATTATAACATACAGAGCATACGTAATAAATAGTTCAGGTTTTTGCAATTATTATCGAAAACAAACGGCATTAGATGAAACAATAACTTGAACTTATAAAATTCAATTATTTCAACGTAAAAACCTAAATTCTATTTTTGGTCAGCGATAAAGCTGAATCTAGAACAACAGCTAATTAGTTAACCAATAATAAACACGTAATTTACTAAAATAACAGGAAAATATTATTGAAAGGTGAAACGCATTAAAATAATTGCGTCGTTCGGTTTCTGTGAATTTTCCAAACCAAGCAACCTTTGATTTCTGTCATCAATATCAGTAATAATAATACAATAATATTACCATTATTACGTTGTTTTGTATATCATTCAAGGAATTTAGAAATAAGGTGCGTCGACAATCGAAATACGCGATATTTGTCTTGGTTTACAAATCATTTCTATTTTGGAAGCCGGTAAGATAATGTGCGTAGAATAATGATGTGTTATCTAATATTTATTTTAAAACGATTTAAGCTTGATCGATGGGATCCAAGCATAATTTATTAGAAAAATAATTTAAATACTTGACAAATTATTCCTAACTAGATTCTTATACATGCTACTACAAGTCAATATATTAACACTTTGTCCTCTTACACATAAAAATTGCCCAAGACTATAATTGCCATTGACATTTATCCGTCTTTCTTTGTGACCGGAATAACAGTTTCAGATTCAACGAACGTTTCTCAAGGTTAGTAAAGCAAAAAATGTCTAGTTAAAGATCATATGATTGACCACACGAATAACTGGATATAAACGAGTTGGAAAGAATCTTGAAGGATCCATTGATACTGTTGTAACATAGAGTAAAAAAAGTAAAAATTATAGAGAGCGCGTATCGCTAAAAGACCATTGCGCCGAGCGTAAGCAAATTTTGACTGTATGTAGATTATTGTAGATATGACATTTTCCGTGCAACGACAGTCGTTTATGTGAAAATATCGATGGAACGGTTACGATATAACAATTAAGTTTTGAGTTAGTTTTATTAAAACGACGCGTTCCTTTTTTATACTATTTAACTAAGAAACTATTTCATACTAGTTCTCACGGCTCACACCGTCATATACGCACTCTGTAGCATCTTATCTATCCTCTTAGGTTAGCTTTGCAAGCCAGTGACATTTACGTGACCTTGCGATTGGGCCGTTTGGGCAATAGCGCAGCACTGCGAGGTGCAAACCCGTTCTGTTTATATGATTGATTACCTTACACAAGTGTCAAAAGTACTTGCGAAAGTTATAGTGGACGTGAACATACTGTCGGTGGTAACATTTTGAAAACGCCTTTATTTCAAGGCAGTAAAGTCCATATTTGTGATTCGTTGTTTCTATTCACGACCCTAAATACTTTTGAGTTGAATTACGTTTGGTATACATAGAAATGTTGTATTGTATTGTAAAGGGCAATATTGTAAGAGCCTGTCACAATAGTAAATATTGTTCAGAATTATGTTAAGCAATGTTCATTTTAGTTTGCAAAAGATGATTGTCAATTTACCACTACAGAATAGACATCTGAAATCATTCATGTATAAAAATAACCGCATAACATATCTTCGAAACATATCTATGAGGCCCATTCCGACAATCAAAGAAATAAAATAAAATACTGACAAAACATCTTAAAATACATTTTTCATCCGTCGATTACAAACCTGTTGTCAATAAAACTATAAATTATCACTTTAATAACATGCTCAAAAACATGTTTGTACGTAATTTAAGACCAAATAAATTATGTTTCCACAATTTTGGTTGGTCAAACCTCAAAAGTCAAATCAAGATAACAGAACCGCTACATTATTATTTCCTTATGGAGGTTTGTCATATACAATGTATGAAGTAGAAATTGGTACAAAGTAAGCCTACCACTTGTAATTGGCGACCGAACAATACTCCTATTGTGGCGCTGAATGGGAAAATTAAAATTCCTCAAGCAAAACCTAGTGATGAAGGCCGTTCATATGAACTAGAACATGTCAAGGCCTCAACAGACTATTAAAATGCCAACTTTGAAAATGTACTTACATGGCAAAATTACACAAAAAGTGGGGTGATCACAGCTGATCAGCAGAATCAGTCGCTTTTTGTATCATGCTGTAGTTTTGAGTGACAGATTCAATTTCAACTTGGTATCAACAAAAAGTACTGAAAAATCGTGAGCCTGTGAATCAAGTGCCAGTCTCATGAGACAACAAAAACCTATACCTATATATATATATACCTATATAATACATGTAATTAATGTCGAATAAATAGATAATATTTACGCATAATTCATAAAAAAGACTTTTCTATTTGCAAACTTTGCTGTCCTCAAAATATTGAAATGGTGATCTCATCAGCATATTTTTTAAGCGTAAGATCCCATGTATAATTGCAAATATAATTAACGCTCGTATGCTGCAATGAACATTAGCTCAACCTTGAGGTCTATTTAATATATCGCGTTAATTGCGCAAACCACGCCCGGAGCTAAATATCCAAATTGAGAGATTGTCAAACTAATAATGATATCGCATATTCCGGTGAGCTAATGACTTTTTAAATACGATTACTGTTCTATTCTTATTTTATTGTTGCGTTCTATTGCCTTGCTCGTATTTTAATTAAGTTTTTTTACTCAATAGAAGTTCAAAAGCCTGGTAACATGTTTAGATCGAAATGCTTTGGACGTATATCGAGATAATCTAAAATCAATTGACGTAACTAAGCAAAGCCTACGATTGACAAATCAGTACCTTATTAATCATAAATATTAATTCTTAACTTGGCCTGAAAAAAACTCAAGAACAGACATCAATGAACGATAAGTGATGAGATATACGTGTGTTCAGTGAAAGACTCTTCTATTTATTCTTGCATTATTAAGAAACACGCAATGTTTATAGATAAATATAATATAGATATGGAAGAAGCATGTGAATTGCGAAACGTAAATATGTAACGCTACAATATTTACGCAGTAGAAAATATTGTAATCATCGCATAGCATTGTCATTGTCAGAGACTTTCCTGATGGTTTAATCTGTCTTTAAGTTTATAATTTATGATATTTTTTATACGCAACTAAAATCCTATCAGGGAATTGCAACTATGAAAATACATATTCTTTTTTTTTTTAATAGTGTGTCATGGCGTATTACATAAAAACAATTTTCATTATAATGTTCGACATCCAAACGTCGATACATAATTCATTTTCGTCGTTTTCTTGCACAGCTGAACATTATGTCACAGCTCCTTATCTTACTTTTGTCAACCGTTACAAATTCATTTATATGCTTTGGTAATGAAAATAAAACTTTGATATCACTCGCTTATCATAATGTACAAATTGAAATAACCGATACTGCAGGTTTCGTTGCATGAGGCTGTGTTTAGCAAGAAGGCCGTAAACTTCATACAAGTGTGGTTTTAAGTAATTTTGTTGGTATTTCATGAGGAGAAATTGTATATTGTGGTTTTTGAACTTGATGGAATCTTTCCCACTTCTGAACCTGACAACTGCGTGATGCATTGGTATTGCTTTCGTTTGAAATGGAAGCTGGAGGTTTTACTTAAAAACAATATGTGTTTTTGAGAAGAAATAACTATCTTTGCAAGTTAATGTAATTATTTAATGGATAATACAGTGTGATGATAAGAAAATAGTAAAAAAATATTTTGGTATTCGATTGAATACGGTAAGACTGGAAGCGGACGCCAATGTAGCTTGGGAAAAGGCTAGGCAGAATACTCTTCTAAATTGCTCAATATTAAATTTCTTCTTACCTTCATAATGGTTGTCGTCGTCTTCATTGGCGGCGCCGATCTGGCGGCACAGGTCCTCGTACTCGGCCCAGTAGGCCGCCAGCGCGGTCGGGTCCGGCGCGCGCGCAGCCAGCGGCAGCGCCATGCGGACCTCGGGGGACTCCTAGGTGACAAACATACGTTAAATAAGTGTTCCTTATGGTTAACCAAGCAATCAAAGTAGATATGTATACGCGTGTATAGGTGTACCTAAGTTAAAACGATTGTCATGACACTTAGTTATTCAGGCTATGGAGTCTCTGGCATGTCTTCATGAATGACAGAACTGATTTTAAAAATCGTTAAGAGGTTAGTTTGTTTCCCTATTAGACTATTGGCTACTTTTTGTCCACGTAATTGTAAACGGTTACAACCAAAGGATATAGGAAAGGGTACAGGAACAGGATAAGAGAACGGAAGAAACATTAATTAAAGGTACCAAAAACATATGTTGGATATGAATGTTAACAACGTCCTAAGACAAAGACAAAACGATTTTGTTCTGGCTCATAAAATATAACAGCCTCTTGTTTTAGGCTTCAATGTAAGCTCACTATTCAATCTACACCATTACATCATCATCTGAAAGGCAGTCCCCGAAAAGCAATGTTATCTACAAGATCAATTCCAAAATAATGAGAACCACTCATAAAGGACAATGTTAATGCACACAATGTAACATGAATTATGAGCAATCTGGGACTTGCGAAACACGTTGGTCAATCCTTTCAGAACGAAGAGTAGACAATGGTGGTATTACAACACTATATTATACATATTTTATATTATCGTTGGCTTTAAACGAATTGGATTTAGCTTTGGACTGCCTCGTTGGCCTAGTGGTGCTAAGCGCGACTGCTAAGCTGGAGGTCTTGGGTTCGATTCCCGAGTCGACCAAGGTATTATTGGGTTTTTCTATGAAATTCTCAGTAGCAGGTCGGAGTTTGGATTTGTGCCCGGTAAATGGCAATAGGGTCGCCCCCTATTACATGGGACCTAAACATATCGGCGAACTGTGGGTGTACATTGGTACACCTCTGCCTACCCTTTCGGGGATACAGGCGTGATGATATGTTATGTTATGTCATGGATTTAGCTTTAATAAATTATGTTACTTATATCGAATAACGATAGTGGAATCTTAATCTATTTTTAAGTAATCCTAGGCGCATATTTGGAATTTTTAGAATACTATTAGATTATTTATTGTTGTGTGATAAACGAATAAATTTCGTACCCGGATTCATAGGCGAGGCTCATGCAGCTGCATTAACTTAAATGCCTACTTATTGGGCATAATATTGCACGATCATTTAAGGAAAATGTTAAATGCAAGCCTGTTTGTAGGTTTACTATATTTTCATATGCTTTAGTGTATAAATATCTGAGAACTACAAGTATACTTGGTCCTGCAAATACACGACTATTAATATTTGCGATACGAGGAAAATACAATATTATAATGCCGTCGTTCCGCGTATCAGAAGTTAAACATAGTTATATAATTAATTAACATTTACAAAAACCTGTCGAATTATTTTCAGCCGGTTAAGTTTCATAAAACCAATTATTTTTGTTAACGACTTCACTATGATTATTCAACAAGGCTGACTACGTATTCTTATCAAGAATATTATCGTTGGCATAAAGCAAAACATTATAATAATTAAGCTCTTTTTAATACATAGCTCGTGGATCAAACGGAACATACCGTATGTGAAAAAGTTACATTCGGCCATAAATCCACTTCCAAAGACAAAGCTAAGAACCAAATCAATTGAAAGAAAAAAACATTAATTGTAAGACAGCTATTCAAATAGATTTTGGAGGCTTCATTAACACAAGGCCTAAAGGTCAATATTCAACATTAAGTAATCCTTGGCTCTCATTAGAAACAATTAACGCTACTATCAAATGAACTCGGCTTACGTCACAATTTAAACTGATAAGTGAGATTTGAAGTAATCCCACCGCATTGCGATGGAGCAACTATGCTAACATGAAGTCTGTAGATTTTAGACAATGGAATGTCATAATACTGTTATTATTTTTTGTCATTGTTTAAGAAATGACCCTTTACCCATCGTACTTAACGAGTACAATGACAAACGATGAACTACAATAGTTTCACTTCATCCAAAATTCCCTGAATTGACAGTTTCGTACAAAATCAGAAAATATTTTTTTTTCTAAGAGTACTGTCAAAAATCCGACAGGTTTAGAAGACGGAGGGGAAGCCTTTGCCCAGCACTGAGATAGCCTTAAAAAAGAAAAAAGTTATTATCTGTTTCTTTTTAATTTGTAAATTTTCCTCAACACTTTTCGGAACTTTGTCGCATGAATTTTGTCTCTATTTTCGTCACTGCTACAACTATAGTTATCTTCATAATACACAGTCCCGCTGACTGCCGCACCCTGAGTATCATCACATAAACTTATCAGGTGACGTCCGCCATTAGCAAATACTGGCGATACGGCAAGGTCGAATACCTTGTACATATTTGAATATAAGTGGTACATTAAGAATTTTTAAAATACCCATTTTTAAATACAAAGAATATTTCGGGCCATTAAGAAAAGTAAAGAATGATGTGGTTTTTTTTTTAGCATGAAAACGTCAGAGGATGTCGGGGAATTTGCTTGCCAGTAACATTTTAAAAACAGAGAACTGCAAGAAAGTATGACAAGAGCACAACCTACTTAATAAACGGTATGTCATCAACTTAATTTTCCTATTCGGATGTAAAGTTTTATGTTCGTTTTATAGCAAGCATACAACATAAGCATATTTATCAAGGTTTCGTCATCGTCGTGAAATGCTCGGCATTCGGCAAAGGTTCACGTCCGTGTCTACCTGTTGTATTATCAGCCAACTTAATAACACAGCCTTTAACATAAACTTGTATGGCACTGAGTAATTGTGGAATTTAAACATCCATCACTTTGTACGAAGATATTGCGGTGCCTTTTTTAACAATTTTATGGCTTTCATTTTGCCTTTATGCTACAGTGGGACGATAATGACTGAAAGAAATGATTAGTAAATAACGGCTTTCGGAGATAGAGACACAAATTTTTCGCTACTACTTCTACATACACCCAAGCTTTAGCAGATAGAAATACCTATCACACATTGCGAATATAACCGAACCTTCAAGTCAAAGAGAAATTGCGATACCTGTCACAACATTCCATACCACCATAATAGTTTTTTGCTGCTCTCAATTACAATGAAGCTGTTGCATAATAGAGAATCCAATTCGCAAGCAATTAAGTGGCCGAACATTCGGTACCTACAGTACGGTGCAAACTTAATGGCGGCTCTGAACACGAGGCGAGTCGCTGCGCAGGAACAAACTTATGCGCCAGCGGGGGTGCGGGGCGAGGTACTGCGCAGCGTGTAGCTAACTTCCGAGCCGCCATTAACTTTGAATCCAACTGTACTCGGCAGTCGAGTCCCGCCCATTGCCTCGGCCTCGGTGTACGAAAGTGTAGTGTTGTTACGAGTTTCCTTGTACCACCTACGTTAAGACAGAAGCTTGTGGCATCCTGCGCCGTTTCCGGAGCACCCACTATAATTAGTATGCAGGGACGGAGATGTCACTGTATTATTAGAAGAGTTGCTTTAAACTGGACGAGTTTGGTTTAGTTTGTAGTTTCTTATAGTACAGTTTAAGGAAACACTAGGGTTTGTATTCGCATTCCGAATTTGTAGGTGTAATAAGTACAACATTGCATAGAAACGACTCTAAACCTGCAACATCTCTCAACAAGAACCACGTTGTTTTAAGTATCTCAGTCAAATTTTTACACGTGTCGTCCAAATATTTAACGTTCAAAAACCAGTTCGTAAGTCATGGGTCTATTTAAGTTACCATAGTTTTAAAACCAACATTTTACCACATTTTTGTTCAATCATTAAGGAAATCCTCTCATCGTATTTCCTATATCAAACAAACATTAGTTCGACAGCGTTAATGAATGCGGGTTTAGCTTGCTAATCGTGAATGCGATCGTGTAATTAAATGCCTGCCGCGGTTTTAACAGACTCGATGTTCGTTTTAACTATGTGATCACGGTATTTCCATATTTTCGGTTTTGTAAAATACTCAACAAATGTATTTCAGATTATTTTAGAGATAGATTAAAGTGTGAGCTTGTTTATACAACTAGTCTAAAAAAATATTTTATTTACTTTATCATAAATCACGTCATATTTTCTTCAACAAATATACTCAAATAAGACCAAAAACATACAAGACGACACAGAAAAACGAGATTAGCTCTAATCCTTTACAAAAGTCATAAAACTATTGCCTCATTACTATTCACATTCATTCTTTAATTCGCTACCAGAGTCGGATCGAGGTCGCCACATAAGATATAAATCACTGGCGACTGTTGAATAATCCATTAAAATCACATTTATAGCCACATTAATATAATTAAGAAACAAAGAACAGGCATTTCAGGTATGCCGTCCGGTTTCCGGTTTTATTGCGTGTCATTCCGGTCGCTGTCCGGTGAATCAGTTATAAAACATAAATACGCATGTTTTAATGCAATATGTAAATTTACTAAACGAGAAATTCTTTGTCTGTCCTGAGAACGATTTTAAAGTAAGAAAAAACGAAAATGGGGAGGCCTATGCCCAGCAGTGGGAGGACAAGGGCTGTGGATGATGATACGGACTGAAGGCAGGTATTTTCTTTATTCTAACAAAAGTCCAGATAAGTAAATCCGATATTTATTTAAAAAGAAATAAATATGTATTTGTCATCTATCACGCATCAGATATTATTTGAAGACCCAATTACAACCCTGCGTGACTTAAGAACATTAAATAATGAATCAATATGATTCGATACTACAGAAACTATATATTTTCAGATTATAAAAGTATACATATTAATATGATATCTTCACTAAAAGCTCAGATTTTTTTTGAGGTAGTGTACCGAAAATCTTATTTATTATGGAGATTCTACTTTATTATCTGTGGTCACACACCATTTCCATGAATTTTTATTAAGCAAACAAATGATTCCAATATCTATGAGAATATCGGTATATTGCGAATGTCTATGACAGAACCTTTGATTTTAGCACAACTTTGCATATTTTGACAATTCAGAGAATAATCGTAAATTATTAGTGATATCGGCTTAAGGATAAGAAAATTATCAAAATTATATTAGTATGAATGAATGAGTCTTGTGAGGTTTAAAAATATCGTATTTAAATGCGGTTGCGTGGCGATTGTCACGAGATCCGGTTGTTTTTGTGCATCATGATGTCAGCATGCATTCATCATTTGCGTCACTAGACACTTCTGAAGATATATTTTTGTTTCGATAAATATCAATAAATAGATATTGCCTCTGAAAATCACCGCTGTGACGTAGGGTTGAAATTGCTAGCTATTTATTTAAAATATACTTATATATAAAATCTGTCGAATGCCAAGGTAAGCTATTCAACAAAACATTGTCATAAGTCTTTGTTTGAAATACTTAATAATGTAAAATAAAATAAATACATAAATGCGAACAACATCATATAAATTGCTCTGAACCCAAAGTAAGTAGCTAAAGCACTTGTGTTATGGAATTCAGAAACAACGAAGGTACCACAAACACCCAGACCCGAGGCAATGTAGAAAAGTTGATTTCTACATTGACCCGACCGGGGATCGAACCCGGGACCTCAGAGATAGCGACACCTTGAAACCGGTGCGTACGCCACTCGACCACGGAGGTCGTCGATATATTACGCTTGTTTCCAAAAGTATCTTCTATTTAGTAAATAAATTACCTGATGTTTATCAAGAATTCGAGGATGACATAACAGAGCCTTGGATATGTTAAACACACATTGTTACCAACTTTCTATTTTACAAATATGGTGACTATCTAACATGTGAATTCCTAACATTTACGTTTTCCTTGTTTTACGAGAATTGTTAAATTCTAATGCTATTTCAGTACGACGATGATTCAACTTACACTTCAAGTTGGCTGAATAAAATGGCATATACAAACATGGGTTTATAGCTTTTACACTACAACAGGGCCTCGATTCAGCATTTTAAATGTATGTCAGTGGTCGGTCAGTGTACTCATAATTATATGAGTATAATTATGCCTAATTTTCGTTTTCAGATAAGCCTACAATAAAATCTCATTGTACTCACGAAGAGAATGATCGTAATGACAGCAGGTTGACAATTATCGTAAAAATTACCAAAAGGAGCAGGTCATTCAGTCAATCCAAGCAACCCTTAAATAGCTGAATCATGTCCCTGTTTGTTTGGTTATTTAAATAAAAACGGATGTACAAGAATTTGAATGTTAATGATATAGGCAGGAATGTGATTACTGATGTCACCTTTGTGACTAAGTAAACAGGTGCCATCCTTTGCAACGTATACATCTCTAAAAAGGTCTTTGAAACGTGATGATTTGTTATAATTGTTTTATAAAATAACTTTACAGTGTCAAGAGCTTGGCTGTTCACTGGTTAGTCTTTTGGTGACGTAATCACATGAGTTGATGATAGATTTTTTAAACTGATTTTTAGAAACAGTGAGAGATTTATCGAAATCATTATAAACATCGAAATGTACTTTGTTTTATTACTTGTGGTGGAGATCATTGCTCCACAGAACAATCTAGTAGATTACAAGCAGGACCATCAATCAAGTCTCCGTGCCACTGACAACATATCAAATATAACATAACAGAAGTTGTAATAAAAGTCGCCGTCAAACGAAGCTTCCATAACATTCCGACGATCACCGATCACAATCTCACTTCACCATTTAAGTTACAGTTAACAAGTTATGCTCTACATAATCGCACGCACTTGCGACAGTCGCAATGCGCATATTATGTCGCCGATTAATCGCAGGCTGCAGATAATTGTATTGTTGGGTAATAAGGTCGTTGACCTTTGTCGATATTTTTATAGGATATACAATTGTACAGTGGTGTAGTGGGTGTTTAATGATAACACGTTTTTAGAATTCAATTAAAGCAAATTATATTATTGTATTGTAACGAGTTTATTTCTTAAAATTAAAAGCTTCTGAAAAGACGAGTATTGTTCATGTTTCAACAGAGAGGTTTCGAGTTATAAACTTAAAATCAAACAAAACTTTTTTAAGAGAGATTTAGTTATAATAATCTGATTTCTGGCAGTCATATCTAAAGTAAATAGGTAAGTATGTAAGTATAATACTGTCTACATTACATAAGCGATGACTTTTCCAAGCGCATTGTATAACAGCGACTAATTAGTGGCAATGAAAGCTGAATGCCTATTAATTATGAATAACCTGAAAACATTCTACAAATTATATATTTCGACATAGGAAACAATTATATTTTGGTTGCATTATAACTGGCGAGATAAATAAATATGCTAACAATTAAAACCTTAGCAATTTTATTTCGTTTCAAAGTTTTGGAGAAGGGTGATTGTCAAACTTTAATATATGAGTCAAGACAAATATTAATCCAATGACAAATAAATTTATACATATTTAAGTATCAATCGGAATTATTGCTTACAAAATACAGACATGTATTTGTTGTCTTGAAGACCTTGTTTGGAACTCATTAAATAAACTAAGCTAAATAAATCTAATAATTAAAGATAACTAATTGATCTTGGTTCAAATAAATTAGCGAGATAAGACAAACATCAAGCATAACACAGGCTTTATGTAATTAAATTTGGGATTAATCCAAATTAACTACGAAATTATGATAATTAATGTAGTCGGATGTCAGTTGCATCACATTGTTAGATCCAAAATGTCTGATAATTAATATTTAAAAGCATACTTTTAAAACAATTAATTCTTTTATGATTCAGCGTTTACGAAATCTAGACTGACTTTATTTTTAGTATCTAGATGCTTAATTTTATGAAAGTGCTAAAACACTGCATAATTTATAGCGAAAACATTGTATAACTAATTAATTGGGATTCTGCAGAATTAAAAATTATGCTTTAGTGACTGAATTCATACGTATTCCTGTAGAGTATGTATACTTTTACAACTAAAACACTTTAATCCCATATTTTACACCAAGGCAATAGGAACAATTTTAATTAATCTAATAGACATCAGAGGCAAACACAAGGCACAAAAAAAAATTGACGCGCGACTGTTTTCTCCAGGTCCAATCATTCATAATAATTATGTATTACATTACCATACAAGTTTGACCATTCAAGCGTAACTAATTACAAGATGCACACAGTCTACAGATGCACGGCACTGCATCTCATGACACGTGCTGGCAACTAATGTAATTGTGACGTCATCTAAACGGAAATCAATGTTGATAGCGGTTTATGATCATTGTTCTGTGATAATTATAAGCTAATAGACAAGATATTGCGTAGACGTAGTTATGATGTTGTGTATTTGTCATTGATGTTTTTGTTCAGTAAGATGGTTTAAGACTTGTTAGACTATTTACATGCACATGTGTCTAATTTGTGTTTTTTTTTTTGTAGCCTACATCAAATTCTACTGCGGGGCAAAGGCCTCCCCCTCCGTCCTCCAAACTTGTCTATCCTTTGCGATTTCTGGCCATTTTAATTTTTACACCTTAAATAAATATTTTTTTAATAAATGAGCCGTAACTTTTTTTCGAGTTGTACCTTTTGTTTTGCCACTTTTATGTGCATAACCATAGTCCTTGGCTCCGCTTTTATTTGGTCAAGATGGTAGAACAAAAAAATCTCATTTTCACTAATTTTTTTGGCACACTACACCCTTTCTACCGTGGACCTCGATTCTTTCGATAAACAAAATCGGTTTTAAACAAAACTCCAATATAAATGAGTTCATCAACGTGACAAACATGAGTAAAACCTCATTGTATCCGTTTCTTAGTATCGGCCTCCTTGCTCAGCCTTCCTCTCTTAACTTTCTACGTCCTCAGCATGGCCGTGACATGAACAAACAAACAAGCACTTCTCTTGTATTTATACCTCTTGTTTATATTATTTAACGTATACGTAAATAAATATCTTTGGTACAAGTTTTTATTAGGAAAATTTTGCTGAATGCATATTGTCAGTTAAGCCGTTTTTCTTTCGGCTACATAATCATAAATAAGAGTTCTTAATAAAAAGACATGTCAAAACAGATAATTTGAAACGATTTTAATCGAATTGAATCATAATGCTTATAATCGTAAAACAGTGATTGAGAATCGATTTAAGCAATCGATGCTACAATCGTATCGTAACAGTAGATAGGTACTGAGATCTTGCAATCGATTACTGGTTTAACGATTCTGAACAATATTATTATATGGTATTGTATATTTTCGATTACGGCAAAATAATGTGGAATCTAAATTGAAAATCTTTGGTTGCTTAAGACTGAAACGTCGCAGTCACTGCAGTTGTGTGCAAGGATCGCATGCTCTTTGAATATTGATTCGTACAAATAATTTACTACCGAAAGTTTTACTTTACAATTTGAAATCCTGCACAGCCAAGGAAGTATTGGAACCAGAATTTAAACGCTTTATCGAATTGTTATTATTTTTAACCGACTTTAAAAAAAAGATTAGGTTCTCAATTCGGATATTTTTTTTATATAGTTCATGAACTCATAAGGAAAACAATTTAAAGTTTAGTATCTTTCATGATAAAAGTAAACATTCAGCTCTTGGTTTTATTACCAACCTTACAAGGTATAATATCGCTTAAGAAAAAGTTATCGAAAAAATAAAATGTCTGTCCCAAATATTTAAGGATTTCGAGTGTTCCCATTGTCTCGAACGGTCAAGATCGCAGAGTACAATAATTTCTGCAGTAACGTCACACATTCCGTGTCCAACTTTCAAAAGGTTCTCTCGCATGCCAATTGCTTTACGAAGCCTTCTACCTTACAATATATTTGCATGTACAAATTGTTCAATTTTATGGGACTGAGAAGGGAAAATAAAGGACCAAATTTTTTGACCGTTAAATTGTGGCGCCTTGTACAGTGCATTCCTGTCTGGATCCATACCTACAAAACTCTTTCTTTATATTACTTTTCCAGAGTTTCCACTCACAACTTTTTGTCCAAGCTGAATACCGCGCTGTGTAATAAGGGCTTACATGGAACAGAAGGCTTGGAAGGTACAAACCAAGATTATGAAATCGTCTCTACCACTTGTAAATGTTTTGCCAATGTTCAGTTACCCGCATCTCCTTAGCGTTGCAATTAATAGCACCGATAAAGGGCTTAATGAGTGTTGTGACACCAGTCGCAGTCTACTTGCCGGAGACAATTAGTGTCGCAAGGCGCGTGCCCAATCAGCCGGCAACTATCGCGGAGATAAGTGTGGGCTTTAAGTGTAAGGCGTTGTGTGGTGGCGCAACAAGTGAAATAGACAATAGTAGAAGGAAAAATAATATGATGAATTTACTGCGTGTTTAATATATTTTTGTGATAATGCGATAAGCGGTAAAATTATAATGGAAACAATATTACCAGCCTATAAACTTCTCACTGCTAGGCGCTGGCCTCTTCCTATATATAGAAGTTATATTATTAAAGGAAAAATATTATATCTATTAGCCTATTTAAGATCCCACTGCGGGGCAAGGCCTCCTTTTTCTTCCTTTAAACCTCTCTGTTTTTCGCGATATATGTTTTTTTTTAATACCATTTCTATCGCTTTACCGTAAAGGATTTGAGATGATGTCATTGCTTTTGCATGCCATCTAATTACAATGTTCAATATAAATACAATAAAACATTAAATGTCTACATAATTAATATCTTACTAGATTATGGTAGGAAATTGTCTTTTTCCCACTAATCTCTTGTACGATAGTCGGAACCGTACCGTCACTGATGATAACACTGTTATACAAACGGGAACTAGATGTTTTTGATAAACAAAGCGAATGACATTGTTCTTATCACACGTTAATTAGTCTTATCATTCATTTCAGAGATATATTTAAATAGATAGATTGCATGTTGACAAATTAGGCCGTCACTACTAAGGTAAAGTAAGACATCCATTTTCAAATCGTTTTTTATCTAGCAATTGTTCTTGTTAGAATTCGATCGACCTGTTTATCAAGTTTCTAATTCCACTCAATTAGGTCATAATTATTTTCTAAATGTTTGACCTTATCACGTTTGGTGACGACAGACAAAACAAAGTTATTTACTAATTGCTAGACTCAGCTAAAATATAATAAATTAATCGACGAAATAAGTATGGATGTGTAACATTACAATTTGAAATATGTAAGTTGTAATAACATATTGGTATTACATACGTGCTTCTGTTATCTTCCAAAGGAAATAGTGCACACAATAATATAATTTGTTTTGGTCATTGACTCACCGCAAATGATCCGAGCCACGCCACACGATTGCTTGTCAATATGTTGTAACCATTACCCGCTCATTATGGACATTACTAGCGAAATTATATTCTAATACAGTAACTGATACTATATTTTGTAAATGATGTGTGTTGTAAACTTGTTCATGTTATATTTTTTTACCTTTAAGTGCTTTTTGGCTTGTTGCCAGTCAATGTCAGTTAGTCTTCTCTTAAGTGAGAAGTTCAATACATTCCTTCACGCAGGGCTATTCCTATAAGTGGCTTTCTATAGTCATCTAAATAAAGTGAATTTTGTCCTTAAATGTCTTAGTTTGATGGTTTCTTATTTGGATTTGATCCAAGATTTATTACATCTACATTTATGCTACTAGGCATATCGCATGCTTTGACATCAAATTTTCTATTAAAGCCCCGGTTTTCATAAGGCCTTTTCATTAGCCTTGTACTTTCATCATAAAGGTTGATAGCACTCTCTGGAGGGTACAGACCTCCTAACTTTCTATGGCTAACCAGTCTGAAATCTTAATTAATCTAACTGATATCATCAGTTGTAGCTATAAACTAAGAACATGCTGCATGTATTTAATATTAAGCACTAAATAAATGTACAATAAATATTAAGATCAATGGAATTAATGGCGCACGCTTAGAAATATATTACTTATATAGCTGAAAAGAGAAAAAAATAATACAATCATAGCTTTAAATGAAAGGGCTGCTGTAAAATGAATCAGATAAAGAAGTCATGAGGATAATATTATATTTAAACTTCACTTTTACAAACTTATAAAGAAATCTACTAGCATTCACTGTTGCAAATTAAGAAAGTGAAGGAAATCATCAGGCCGCATGCGAGTTCACTTGTTAATCTTCAAATCTCCTGCATAAACAGCAACGAAGTAACCTTTTGTACCCGTTACTAATTGAACAATAAAACTATAGAAAGATAGTCGAACGAAGCTAAGAAAACCAGGAGGAAAGAAATATGGACAGACTGCATTTTTTGCAATAAAAGCTAAGCTTGAAAATCATCCGCAATTACACCGCCACCCGCTGTGGCCATGAATAATGTCAATCATTGACTCGGAATACGAAAGCACATAAAATATAAGATAATTGCGCTTTCATTGACTCTAAGTCTAAACATATGCCAACAATGGTATATTAGTACCGCCATTCTTTACGGCAAATAAACGAATTCATAACAAGATTTGTTATATAATGGAAACATTAATTTGTTTTTGTGGGCTTTGCTAGAACTATGGATAGAAAGAGCGTCGAATTACACTTGCGTACAGCGTGCTTTCTCGAGAATTATCAGGAATATAATTTCACACCTTATCGGAAAGAAAATTTGTGACTTTC
The DNA here is from genome assembly GCA_905146925.1 of Autographa gamma. Taxonomy (NCBI): domain Eukaryota; kingdom Metazoa; phylum Arthropoda; class Insecta; order Lepidoptera; family Noctuidae; genus Autographa; species Autographa gamma. The sequence continues at coordinate 1,307,843 of LR989850.1, forward strand.
ACCGGGATTCGAAACTAATGTAAAAGGAAAAATCACATGAAATTAGAAAAGATCTGCTCTTAGGACTTTTAACCTACCTCTTATTACTTATTTGTGTAAAAGGCAAAATCTCCCATTCATCATGACTAATAAAGGCATTATAACCTACTTGCGTTGAGATGATGATGATCTGCACTTTATGCTGTTACGAATGTTTCAATTACGTCAATGGTACTGAGATCACACCTTGCATCTTATCGGTGAATCTCAGTTTAAGTTTGATGACCCGATCGGCAATGCTCGATCTCCAATCTGCGATCTGCTATATTTGTTGCGATATGCAAAGTACGTAATACCTGCCTACTTCTTTTAGAGTTATTTTTTTATTTTAGAAACGACTTGCCATGCCTGCCACGACTGGCCTTGCCATGCCAAAGGCACAGACACATTTGATGGCAGGGAAGAAAGAAAATAAATTTTATACCCATAAGAAGCAAGCCTACACTTATCACCATAAATGCAAGTCCATTACTCTGTATTCTTTCAGCTTATACTACTAACTAGTAGTATAAATAAATATATCCTATGGTCTTCCAATGAGTGCAAAAAATTGTGAAAGAGAAACAATTGACTGCCTTGTAAATCAAAGGGCATTATTACAGCGATGTATAGTAAGATATCAGACAGCAAGACGACAAAGTCTTCTCCAACTATCTCCACGATAGTATAATTCCTAGCGCGTGATGTTTACTATATTTACTACAATCTGTGATTGATAATAGCTGTGACGCATTCCCACAATTTGACAGCACCATCAATATGTCAATGTCAAGAATAGTCATGCTATCTCAGTACAGTACTCCAAATAAGTACGAACACTTTAAGAAGAATAGCAACTTTATCTTAAAACAGTAAGGTTGATTTTTGCAAGTCTTTTTTGATATTATTTGCTACCGGCTGTACATGGTGTAGCAACAATAAATAGGTATTTATTTGTCATAAAAACAATATGTTTTAGATTATAAATAGTTGAGATATTTTTATTCAGGATATACTTTTAAAGAATCACATGTGCCTCATATCTAGTCTAAGGTGAGATCATCTTAATATTGATTAAAAATTTAACTTTTTATTGTGGACCATAGCGAGCTTAGCAATTTTGTATATCAACCACTTTTACAGTATACCTTGCAAAAGTTATTTAAATTATTTTGTGTATATTCTTTGTGTCAACAAGAACAACCTTTGAAATAGCAATACATAAAACAATGCAATTCCCTCTGCTGGTATTTCGCATTACAAACATTAATAAAATCACAATCCTTTAAAAACAAGTTAAATAATTGAACGTTATTCAAATAACTGGCATTTATAACAATGAAAACACTTGTGTTTTCTCATTAACAACAATAACATGAACGGCTACACTTGATGTTAGTTGTGATTGCTGTTTACAATCACAGCTTGCACTGGCAGCAATATTGTGCCTAGATACCTAGTTATTATTTCTATCCCATATGTAAGAAGATCTTGCTTTACGTTGGGTCCAAAAATTGAGCCTGAAACTGTATGTAACATTCATAATCTCCCACAGCCCACCTCCAACAGAAATTTTGGGAACATGGGAAGAAATTTTGATATAAGATCAGTCCTTTCTTCCCATGTAAATAGTTCGATAAACCAGCTGACGTAGGTCATAAACCACACAAACCTATGTGGTATTGATAAGAGAACGGAAACAGAACCGCTTATCACCACATTACCATCGCGCCGAGCTACAATGTTCAGATGCATAATAAAAGTCTGCAAATAAATTATATTTCTGTACAAAACCTACCTATTTGGTCTTAACAATGAATTGTCTAAAGTTTATCAAAGGAAATTTTAAACTCATTACTCATTACATTCAATTAATTTATTACCTGCGTGGGCTATCTAATATCTAAATTAATATATCAACCGTCATAACTAGGTAAAAAGCAATTAAGAACGTGCGATACAAAACCAACTAGACGGGCATTGCAAACAAAAAGCGCAGTCAAGTATGCGAATCTAATAATTAACACACATTTAATAAATACCATCATGCAAAAGATAAACGAGAAAGCGATGAACAAAGCAAACTATTCCGTAAACGAAAATCCATCATCATCAATAGATGTAATTGACGCCACAAATGAAATATCACTTGAAGAGAAACCCGAGCGACGTTAGGAGCACGATAATGAATGTGGCGATACGAAGCCCATTAGTGGACTAGTGACAGTCCGCACGCGACGCTAAAAATATACCGAGAAATAGGTGAGTGGAACAAATGTCCAGCCAGAGAGAACGGCAAAAAAACCAGCGATATTTTATTCCTGCGTAAAATTACATCGATGAAGTTTTTGCTGCCAGTTTTTTCATCGATGCAGAAAAAAACGATGTTTATAAATGGACTTCAATTGGAATTGAAGCAAATTAGTTTTTAGACGTGACACAAATTACAATATAGCACGACTGCAGGATTGTAATTGGCATCGAAAGTTAGGATTGAAAATAACTACAGTTGGGCTGCAAAAAATGGAAGTACCGAATTACCAGATTGAATGTGCGAATATTTTTTGAAGAAAAGCATGCCTCTGGCATCGTAGATCTCAAAGCAATATAAATTACTGAGTAGGCACATACAATTACTTATTTGTAATAAGATCCTCTGTGAATGATTAATGTGCAGAAGAGTTTGAATTGTAAAAAGTCCAATTACATTTGAAAGTACATAAATACGAAACGAAATTGCAATCAGGAGTCATGCATTCTTTTGTCAAAACTAAGTATCGACGAGATTGCAAATTGTGTGGGAACAAGTGAAGTGGCCCTCAGACGAAAATAAAGAAGGCTATTTGAAAACCTTTCGAAACCTACAATGTTAAAAGAGTTCAAGATTACCAAACTGCAAAAAATGTGTAACGAATAGGTCAAGCTTTGCCCTTTACAAGAATGACACAAAAACATTACAACGTCTATAAATAAATAACTTGCCTACATACAGACTCCCAGTAATTGTTTATTGTACACTTGTTACAAAAAACAAGAGAATTCTAGTTAATTATGCTACAACACGACAAGTCAATGCCAGCTGATTTGATAAACTTGTACATGTGGATAATATTGTAAATAACATTTCAAATGTAGAACAAAACCGTGGGTAATCGGTTAAAGTTCTTCATTTTAAGGCTTGAGCCAACATTAGCTGTTAATTTCATGATCCATTTACCTAATTAATAAGGAAAATACATTCTTGTTAACATTTAAACTTAAATAAAAAAGAGTCTGTAAAACATATAACAGCAAATGTAGGAAATGATAATAACGTATTAGTCGAACACACGTTAAGTATTATGAGATTTTCACACCGCTGTCGTGCGAACCCTCACGATAGATACTGAAGCAATTAGGTTTTACTATCGACACCGTCATCAGATAACTCCGGCTATACTAACAAATTATCTGTAGTTGCAAATTAATTCGATAAACAACGTGGACTACGATGTTTTAAACAGTCTGTTTCATACTAAAGGTAAACATCAGTGGAGTTTCATTCAAGTTACATGACAATCGCTTTATTCATAGAAATAAGTCGACGCAGGTACATACAAAGGCGGTATATTATTTGTTGTAATATGTTAGTTGTATGAATCATGCAAAATGGCACTTACCAACTTCAACATTTGTGATCCGAAGTAAGAGCCGATTAAGCGAAGTGGCTGTACATACGAAAGCTTAATAAAACAGTTCTAATTGAACCATCAAGCGTCCACAGCACACACACTCACTTTTACCAAACTAATTATTGCCGGGGACCATTCGAAACGCGAGACGAGAGTTTGTTTTTATGTTCCGCCACGCGTCGGTCAGGTAGCTGTTTACAACAATCGATACACTTGTTCACAACACCATTGAATTCGTTATTCGAAAATAATAAAACAATTCGTTAACTTTTATTGTTACTGACTTTTCAAATCACACTTCGAAAAGAATTAAAAAACTTTTGTACATTGAGAACGCAACACGACGGGCGATAATGTCGGCGGTTCGCGCGGCACTGGCGAGAAATCGAGAATGAATCGAGTAGCCCAAGTAGGCTCGCGTCGCGACTTGCGCGGCGTGCGGCGACTGCGGCGACCGCGACGTGCCTCTCGCTCGCCCGTGCAGCCTCACCACAAGGCGCTCACGCTGCCCCCCAGAACGTTTTCTGTAGCGACCTCACGTGCATACAACCTTTTTTTACAGCTCTAGATGGATTCAAATAATCCGGAACAAGTGACAGAATACAAAAACAAAGCAACAATGTCCGGTTTCAAACACTATTTCTCTGAGACATCGAAATTCAAATGCAAGATTAACGAGATGAAAACGCCAATCCTATAGTAATTCTGATAAGTAATAACAATGCTTTGGCCGAAGCTGAAACAAAAGCGTATTAAAATGATAACAATTATCGTAGAGCGAGTGAGTACGATTAACATAAAACATGTGAAGGAGACGGATATAATAACACTTGAATCGACAATGAATCACGATATTGCCATTGAAAAAGTGTAATTTAGACAAATGATGATTGTATTAGAAGAATCGTGGCTGAAATAATATAATTTATACAAATTTTAATGAATCTCAGCCAAGGTTTTGTCCTTGCCATGTGGAGTTACAAATGCTTGCCAAATTACTCCAATGAATATCTAAACTATTTAATGCTGCTTTCCTCCAAGCCCATTATCATAACAATCACCTGATAGACTGACCTGCCTTTCGAGATTTTGGTTAATTCTCTTGACTCAATTTCAAATGAAAAATAAAATATTGAACAACCTACGTGCCCGAATAATAGCATATAATTACCGGCACTCGAAGTACATTGAACGGTAAACTTCAAAATAAGGTTAAAAGTTAATTACGCAAGTCGACTTTGGATCGCCGCGAAGATAATAACTGAACGAACAAGTTTTTTGTGCCTAACACAAAACTTACTGAAGTGTGACTAAGGCTTAGAGCTAGGCATTAACATTTGGTATTTCCAGGAGGTAAATGTAGAATTCGCTTTTATGTGGTGCATATTGGGCCCTGAGTCAAGTCAGATCTTGAGAAGCACTAAACCACTTCTTTTTAAGCAACAGATCCAATCCAGAACTCATTTTACCAATAAATGTACAAAGATAATCTGAACAAACAAAACAAAGTCTCATTTTTTATAAAACAACTAAAACAAGAATCAGAAGAGTTTACATAGTGAGATCCTCAACCGAATTATTTTGTCGTCCTTCAGTTATTCTTTGACATTGAATTAGAAAACATGATATTTTTACACTAAGTCGAAACAAACCCATTTTGGGGCTGAATTACCTTCACTGAATATATATCACAAACAAAATCATGAAAAAACAACGTCATTTAAATTTTCCACTGCTGTCAATTCTCTAGTAGATAACATATAACGTAAACATGTGACTTACACAATCGTATACTATTTGTAGCTTTGCTTTGACCATTGTCTTTAGATAATTTAGAGAATTCGTGAATGCATGATGGATGAGGAAATGTTTACGACTGATATTTCAAATGCAGAGAAATTTTAACTCTAGAGCAATCAACAGCATATTGATATTTTTAAATGCTTAGTATGTCATGATTCTCTTGGATCTATGTTATTTATAAGAAGATTAGTTGGGTACGTGATGTAAATAGAAATTGCAAATGTTTAACTAATAAAAAAAAGAGGAGAGAAAGGTAAGGTGACAGAAGTTACTTGTGTACGAGACATAGTCATTTGCCTCTGTAAGTTAGTACCCCAACACACGTCACCGGGACTTTGACGCGACGTGATTGTGTAGTTTCGCTCCTGTTCAATATTAGTTTTTTGTGAAAAAGTTGCACAATTTTAAGTAAATGAATAGTTCTGTAAAGTCTAAATACGTTTGTGGTCATGATTGTGGTGTGTGTTTGATGAAATTTCTCTAAAATAAACATTTTTGCATAATATTAATATTCAAATTTCGTTTGACATTGAGTGGTGACAGATAGCTTTTTAAGGAAGTTTTATTCTTAAATTATGGAAAGCGGTTGCGATGAGGAGGACGGTAGCAGCCGTCATTCCAGTAATGTGACGTTGCGTGCTATCGTACATAATACCGATACCTCTGATTTGGAATGGGACGATAATGATGGTCCATTGAGAAATGGCAACAAAAGGCTTAGGATTGAGTCTAGTCCAAACGATAGTGAGGAATTTACTACGGTGGGGAAACGTGGCAAGAAGGTGAAAATGATGACGCCTTCTGCATTGACTTCAGGGAAGGCTTGTTCAAGTAATTCTACAGAGTATATAGAATTATCAATTATTTCAAAAGAGGTCCTTCCTAAACAAATTGCGCTTGCAAAATTATTGAATAGCGAGAAAATTCCAGACATAATGAGGATCGTGTACAAGAGTCCATTTAAGATTTTAATAAGATTTAAAAATGTTGATGCTGCCGAAAGATTTTTGTCGTCCGACATCATTAAACGTAAAGGTTGGATATGCAGAAAAACGAATGAAGTCAACGTTTCCTATGGCTTGGTCAAGGAAGTTGATTTAGATTTGGATGATGACAGCATCAAAAACTTATTAGAGAGTAACGTGGAGATTTTATCTGTGAAAAGATTGAGCAGGAGGACCATTGAAGGCAAATGGGTTAAGAGCGAAAGTATTCGCATATGTTTTAAGGGTCCTGTGGTGCCTCTATATGTTTCTACTTACGGGATAAGAATGAAGGTATTGCCGTTTCATTTTCCTGTGACTCAGTGTTCTAACTGTTGGAGATTCGGACACATTAAAGCTTTCTGTCCTGTTAATAAACCGGTATGTCCAAAATGTGGAGGCGAGCATGAAAATTGCGAAACAATTAATTTCAGGTGCATAAATTGTAAAGGAGAACATATGTCAATTATGAAAAGTAAGTGCCCTGCATTTTTACGGGAGAAAGCTATAAGAGATATGATGGGCAAAAGTAATTGTACTTACAAAGTGGCTCTTGAGAAGCTTCAGGAACCTAAAAAGGCAGTGGTTCAGTCAAGTCCAGATTTATTCACTGGTGATATATCAACAAAGACAGAGATACCACCACTAAGGAAATATTCAGATGTTCTTAAACATGGAAGTTCAAGCAGTGACGAGGACAGAATGTCACCAATTCTAAACCAACATAAAATTTCAGTAAATCAGCCAGCGAAGAGTAAGAAAAGTAAGAAGAAGAAGGTCGTAAGTCCAATTCAGGAAGTTGTGACGCCTGTATCGCTCGAGGAAAACAAGTTGACTTTTGATTCTATATCGAGTGCTTCTGGATCAGGGAAAAACAACAAAGTTAATTTTAGAAAATTACTGCAGAAAATTAAAGAAATTTTGAATTCAGAGGGTGACTTTGGTAGCAAACTCACTGAAATCATAAAACATGTTCTGGCTGACGTTAAGTTGTTTCTTATGAGCTTTGTGAGTATGGATGTTTTGATGCAGTTCCTGGGTTTTGTTACAAATGGCTGGTAATTTTAATGTGAAAACAAGAAATACTAACATTTTACAGTGGAATGCAAATAGCCTTTGTCCTAAAATTGATGACTTCCAATGTTTGTTGGTTAGAGAAAAGATACACATTGCTTTTGTGAGTGAGACTTGGTTATCATCCGACAGAAACTTAAATATTGGTAACTATAACGTGATCAGAAAAGATAGATTGGATTCTTATGGAGGTTTATGTGTTTTTATTCACAAATCTGTTAAAGCCCTGCAGAAAGGTTTCGTACATCCAAATTCAAGTATTGAGATGATTATTTTAGAAATTTTTAATATTCCTGGAATAAATAACATTATTTCAATTTATTGCCCTCCGTCCTCTGTTACTAACCAGTCTGACTGGCATATGATTTTCGATAGATTTGACAAAGGAACGCTGATTATTGGTGATTTCAATGCGCATCATATCACCTGGTCCAACAAGACTGATCGACGTGGGGAAATGATATACAACTCTTGTTTTGATAAAGATTACATGTGTTTAAATAGTGGAAATGCTACGAGAATAAAACTTGTAAATGGAGTTCTACAGCAATCTTCACCAGATGCATCATTTGCTTCTACAGACATAGCGACAAGAATTTGCTGGCAGACTACAAATGAATCGTTAGGCAGTGACCACATTGTTATCAAAATGAAGTATGGGTACGATTCCGCATACAATTTCATAAAGCGGCGCAACTTCAAAGAGGCACGCTGGAGTGAATATCGTGAAAAATCAGACGAGGTATTTGGTAAATTAGATCAGTCGTTAAATGTTCAAGAATGTTATAATATATTTGCTTCAAAAATTGATCAGTTGGCTGAAGAGACGATTCCGTGGATTCAAATTTGCCAGGATCCGACAGCTAAATTTGTGCCCAAACCATATTGGAATTCAGAGCTATCGAGAGCTGTGGCTGAGAGACGACTGGCATTGGCGAGGTTGAGACGTAATCCTACTCCCGATAATTACAATGCATACAAGACTAAAATAAATGCAGCCCGCAAACTTGTTCGTTGTGCTCGTGCTAAGGGGTGGAAGGAATTCTGCACGAATATTGATTCAGAAACTTCAGCTTCAGAGATGTGGAGAAAAATGAAATGGGTGAAAGGTGGCAAGTTTTGTAATCGGTCTGTTGATTCCCAAAAATGTACTGAGTTGTTACAATCATTAACGCCTGACTTGGTTTGTGAGCAACCACCTTTATTTATGATGAAGTCAAGTGCTATCGATCGAGAAATAGCACTTTTCGAGTTAGAAAACTGTTTAAAGCGCAAGGATACATCTCCAGGTATAGACAACATATCTTATTCTATGGTTTTTAATTTATCTGTTTCGGGTAAGAAATTTTTGTTACATATATATAATTTGATATTGCACACTGGTGTGATTCCAAGTCAGTGGAGAAGCATAAGGGTTGTTCCTATTCCTAAACCTGGAAGAGATCCCAATAGTTCGTCGTCCTTGCGTCCCATATCTTTAATGTCCTGCCCATGCAAAATTTTTCATAGTATTTTATTAAAGCGACTTGAGTGGTTTGTGGAAAAATCAAATCTTTTGTCTCCTTCTACTATTGGCTTTCGTAGATCACATTCATGCTTGGACAACCTTTCTCGGTTAATAACATCCATTCAAATAGCTTTTTCTAAAAATAGGGCAATTATTGCATGTTTTGTTGATATAAATAACGCATATAATAATGTAAATATCAATAAAATGATTTCTATGTTAGAAAGTATTGGAGTTGGGAGCAAAGTTTGTAAATATATCTTTAGTTATTTAAGTCGAAGGTATTTACAAATTGATACTGGTGTCGATGGCATTATTGTAAGACAAGCAAGTGTAGGTTTAGCTCAAGGTGACCCATTATCCCCTCTTCTTTTTAATATTGTGACAATGAATATTTGTAAATTAATTTCCACCTGCAAAGTTTCACAGTATGCAGATGATTTTGTTCTTTATGTGTCTTCTAATAAGCATAATTTAGATCCCGCCATTGATGATTTGCGCATAGCTTTAGATATACTTGTTAAAAATTTGGGTGAAATGGGGTTATTTTTATCAGAATCTAAAACAAATGTTTGCCTGTTTAGTAGATCGAGGAACTTAGGGAATGTTCGAATTTGTATTAATAATAAGCAGCTTAAGGTTGTTGATAGAGTTAAATATCTTGGATTGTGGCTTGATTCATCCTTACGGTGGGGTGTTCATATCAACGAAATTTGTGAAAAAGCTTATAAGCATTTAAATATATTAAAAATTTTAGCGGGTAAATCATGGGGTGTGCATCCTAAACATTTGAGGAGACTGTACATTTCTCTTTTTAGAAGTCGTATTGATTATGCTAGTTTCTTGTATGGGAATAGTGCTAAGACGCATTTGAACAAACTTGATGTCCTGCAGAATCGAGCACTACGAATTTGTGGTGGTTTTATTCGTACCACGCCAATTTGTGTCATGGAGAGTGAGCTTTGTTTACCTCCATTATATGTGAGAAGACATTGGTTGGCGTGTAGGTACTGGTTAAGAGTAAATTCATTTTCTCATAATGTTACTGTAGCTTTATTAAAAAGATTGTCTGGTTTGTGTACAAATAATTACTGGCGTAAGAAGAAAAAGCCGATTTTAGTTGATATTTGTAACAAGTTTGGTAACAACATTGTACACAAGTCACACATGTTAGACATGTATAATATGGATACATGGGTTACAAATGTTAATATTAAAGAGTGTATATTTTGTAATGTTGAGGAATTAAATGTACCGAAGCGATCAACAACCTTAACCAATTTAAGAACGATAATGCCAAATATGTTAGTTTCTAGGTACAATAATTATTATTTTGTATTTACCGATGGGTCAAAAGATGCTCACGGTGTTGGAGCTTCTTTTTTTGATGTGCAGACTAATACTGGTGTTAAATTTAAACTGTGCAATGATGCTTGTATCATGAGAGCTGAATTGACAGCGATTGTTGAAGCTTTGTCTTACATTCAATCTTTGCAGTGCAAAAATGTAGTGATATTGTCAGACTCAAAAAGTGCTCTTCAACACTTGATGCGCTGTGTGTCGGGAGTTCGAGGTATGCCTGTAGCTTATGATGCGCTTAAGATTATTCACATTTTGCAGAACAAGAAAGTAAATATAAAGCTTCAGTGGATAACTTCGCACGTAGGTATTTTTGGGAACGAAGTGGCGGATAAGTTAGCTGTAGAAGCTATCACGGATGGCATAATTATTCCTAGTAATCCTTATTTCACAGAACTTATTCCTAGCATGAGAGAGTTTTGTTTTGAGATGTGGAAGAACCACTTCAATGTTATAACTGCGGGAAAGGGTTTATGGTATAGAACCATCCAACAGAAGCTGCCTCGAATTCCTTGGTTTGATGTAGTTAGCTGTTCAAGAGAACTTTTAGTTTTAGCGTTTAGAATACGGTCTGGACATGTGCCTACTAACAGTTTTTTACATTTGATGGGCGTAAGTCCTTCCCCTCTTTGTAATTTTTGTTTAAATAAATTGGATGATTTGTATCACATTTTGTTGGAGTGTAGCGCTTTCGATGATTCGAGGCCATTCTTGGGGGGGATGCTCCGTAACGATGTCTATAGTGGTGGGGTTAATATTTTGCTTGGGAGGCCTTTTTCGGAACAGAGTCTTAACATTTACAAATTTGTAAGGGGAGTGTTTTTAAGGAGGGATACGTAATTTTTTTTAGTTTTTATTTGGACGTAGGGTCTGTAGCTTTCTAGCCTGTGGCCTGGTAGAAGGCGCTACATTCCAAGGGTGTGTCTTAGTTTTAAGTTAGCTTTAAGTCTTAGGATTAGATTATTTTTACTTTTGTTTATTTATAAATGTGTTACCTTACGAGGCTGTCTTGGCGCACTAGCGCAAAAAAGCCTCAACAAATAAATGAATTAAAAAAAAAAAAAAAAAAAAAAAAAATTAGTACCCAAAAGCCAATCCTCAGGTAGTTTAGGCAACATTTTCCGGTTAACATTTCGACATGCACGAAAACTACGTAAGGGATCAATCAAAAATCAACGAGGCATCGATAAATCAAACAATAGCAATCGATTCTGAATTCGATGTTCGATTTGGCGAATAGTTCCAGCCAGGGTCGAGGCGGTATGGCGGCAGTGTCAGCGACCGCGGCTCGGTTCAGCTTTTTGTTCGTCGAGTCATTAAACCTCGGTGATGTACAGTAATTGATTCGGGGAACAAACAAGACGAGTTCGCACTGAAGCCATTAAGGTGGCGGTCACCGTCACTTGGGAACTTCCAAATTTTAATTTACTCTTCTGTCTTTATATGGTGATCTAATTGTTTTTTCTACATTTGAATAGACAGAGAGTAATAAGGTCAACACCTTTTATTATAAGCGGCATTAATTCGTTATTTTAAAACGGTCTGCACAAAGACTGATGATCTTCCTACCCTTTTCCCATTTTATTGAGCTCTACACAGAAAGACTTAAGTGCCTTAGTTTTAAGTCATCTGCGACTACCAGTAACATTTATGATATAACATTATATTAGAAGCAAAATCTTTAATTTGGATTATACCTCTATTCAAATCCGCCCTACAATACGCCATTAATATGGCCTGCATCAAACTGATGAAGTCTGGAAATCAACCTCTGTTGAACTCAGTGTTCCTGTAAGCCGAGCATTGTGAGCGTGTCCGGGAAACAAAAACTAGCTTACGCATCCGTCGATTGAACGAAATGTTTGGACAACATCACCGAGCCGGTAAAAGTTTATTACACATGACCACTCGTTTTCGTATTATATTTCACCGGTCCAATCCAATGAAAATTTCATAACACGCCTGTACAAGTTGGAAATGGAATGAATGGTGAGAAATGTACAGGGGATAGGAAGGTTCTACATACTATACTGCCACCGGTTACTGAAGAAATTGAATGAGACAATCTTAGATGATAGTAAATGTTTGCTTGATCCTTTGTCAAAATTCGTTTATTATTCTAAGTTCTTTCTTTTACACACAATTGTTGTTTGAAATTCTGACATCTGAAAAATGCTGAAAAACCGCTATTAGTCTATGAGCAGGCAACATTATTATTGCATTATTATGCACGGGAAAATCCGAGCTACTTCTAAAACCTGTCAACTCATTCATATTGTTGTAGTGACCTACTGTATATTTATTTATGTATTTAACTTAACATCTTGTTTTATTAAGTTTCTTAATTATTATTCTATAAAACTAAATTAAAACTAAAATCTATTATTATATAAAAAATAAATAAAAACAAACATTGGTAATGAAATAAAGTTCAACGAACAAACACATTTTTATATATAGATAAATTCTCAACTAGCCGGCGCCGGCGTAGCTATGACGCGCCTTTTGTTCTCGGCAAGCCGGCCCGCTACGTCACCCGGACCGGTTGCGTGAGTGGGACGGGCTGTCATGCGTCGCGCTCTGCGAGCGCGCACGCCGGTGTGGCTCTCGAGTGTTCGGTACTAGTCAGTATGTTCACGCGTCTTACCGCAACCGTCACAGCTAGTATCGTATCTTAGCCGCGCCTAGTGTATACTGCTTATATACTTATTTTCGTGCTATCTATCTTCGTACTATCACTCCTTCTTATTCTTCGTAGTGTCGTACTTATATGTGTGTGAGAACTGTAACCTGTGCCTGTGTATTATAATAAACTTTATTTCTTCTTCTGCTTGTGCACTTCGGACTTTTCTTCTTTTCACCCTCACACACCCTATACGACCTACATTGGTGACCCCGAGAAGAACACAATGGCTACGAGCAACAAAGCCAACGACGGCGAAGTGGCGGAATCATGCCGCGTAGGCGTGCGGGTACCACCGTTCTACCCGGAGAAGCCAGCGCTGTGGTTCGCGCAAATGGACGCCCAGTTTGAGCTGGCGGGCATCAAGACGGACCAAACCAAATACTTTTACGTCACGGGACACCTAGACCCGAAGTACGCGGATGTCGTCGAGGACGTAATTACCGCCCCTCCAGCCACCGGCAGGTACGAGATGCTCAAAGGTGAGCTCATAAAGCGACTGTCTGTGTCACGAGAGGAGAAGGTGAAGCAACTTCTCATGCACGAGGAGCTCGGAGACAGGAAGCCGTCGCAGTTTTACCGGCACCTCCTCAACCTCGCTGGCCCGGGTGTGCCAGAGGAGTTCCTGCGGACGATCTGGACAAGCCGCCTACCTGAAAATACCCAGACAGTGGTGGCATCCCAGTCCAAGCTTAACTTGACCGAGCTGGCCGAGCTGGCGGACCGGATTCACGTCATCACCGCCCGCGCCCCCTCGCAGGTGGCATCAACATCTGCCGCCGCACCAGCATCGTCGAGTCTACACGCCGAGATCGCCGCGCTAAACCGACAGATGGAGGCCATGGCGCTCAAGATTGAGCGATTATCCCGCGACAGAGGACGTTCCCGCAGTCGCACGCGTCGCCGATGCAGCTCGAGCAGGTCGCACTCCAGCTACAAGAATTCCCCGCAGTGCTGGTATCACCGAAAATTCGGGAATGATGCTAAGAAGTGCATAAAGCCTTGTGACTACCCTACATCGGGAAATGTGCGGGGCAATCAGTGATGGCGGCCGATGATTGTCCGAGTGCTGGTCGCCTATTTGTCACCGATCAAAGGTCGAAGGTGCAGTTTTTGGTCGACACTGGCAGCGACCTCTGTGTCTACCCCCGATCGGCTATTGCGCGACGCCTCGAAACAACAAATTACGAACTAAGTGCAGCAAACGGTTCTGTGATAAAAACATACGGATACATTAAGTTAACTTTAAACTTAGGGTTGCGCCGCGACTTCGCCTGGCGATTTATTATTGCAGACGTTACTAGGGCGATAATAGGTGTGGATTTTTTATCTTACTATAATTTGGTCGTAGATTGCAGGAACCAACGCCTAGTCGACAACCATACAACGCTCTCCACCCCGGCGTCGCCTGTTCGACGTTCTGATGACGTGTCTTCGGTGAGGGTGAGTCTCGGTGATTCCGCATATACACACATACTACGCGCATATCCCGACATCACTCGACCTCACGGTATACACCGCACGTCAAAACACAATACAGTACATCATATCCGTACTACACCAGGGCCACCAGTATCGTGTTCACCGCGCAGATTGGCCCCGGATAAATTAAAAATTGCGAAGGCCGAGTTTGACGACATGTTGCGGTCCGGTATCTGCCGTTTATCCGAGTCACCGTGGTCGTCACCTCTTCACCTCGTGCCTAAGAAAGGTGACGGATGGCGCCCCTGTGGCGATTACAGGATGCTGAACGCTCGCACCGTCCCGGATCAATACCCTATCCGGCACATCCAGGACTTCGCGCACAGCCTGTCTGGCTGTGCCATCTTCTCGCAGATTGACCTTGTGAAAGCGTACAACCAGATTCCTGTGCATCCAGACGACATCCCGAAGACTGCTATCACGACGCCGTTCGGTCTGTTCGAATTCCCGTTCATGACGTTCGGATTACGGAATGCCGCGCAGTCGTTCCAGCGCTTCGTGGATGAAATGCTCAGGGGTCTGGACTTCACGTACGCCTATCTGGATGATTTTTTGGTCTTCTCAAAAGACGAGGCGACGCACGAGCTTCACTTGCGTCAGCTTTTCACCAGACTGCGAGAATATGGCATGGTCATCAACAGTGCTAAGTGCGCATTCGGTGTGTCGGAGGTCAATTTCTTAGGCTACCATATCTCTGCCAAAGGGACGAGACCGTTGCCCTCAAAAGTTGAGGCCGTCCAGAATTTCCCGGAACCAAAAACGGTCAGGGAGCTGCGCAGATTCCTCGGCATGCTGAATTTCTACCGCAGGTTTATCCCGAAAGCAGCTGCCTATCAAGCGCCCCTCAACAGCCTTCTTTCAGATTCCGTGAAAGGCTCACACCCTGTCAGATTCACAGCGGACCAGCGTGAGTCGTTCCAGAACTGCAAAGACAGCCTATGTCAGGCTGCAATGTTGGCTCATCCTGACTGCAGCGCAAAGATGGCATTGGTCACGGATGCGTCAGACAAGGCGATAGGCGCAGTCCTGCAGCAACTCAACGCAGGAGCTTGGGAGCCTCTTGCTTTCTTTTCCAGGAAGCTGAACGACGCGCAGGTTAAGTACTCCCCGTACGACCGCGAACTGCTCGCCATTTACGAAAGTGTGAAGTATTTCAGGCATATGCTGGAGGCTCGTGACTTTGTGATTTACACAGACCACAAGCCTCTCACATTCGCCTTCCACTCTCGTAAAGAGAACTGCTCCCCACGACAGTTCCGTCACCTGGATCTGATTGCTCAGTTCACCACTGACATCAGGCACATCTCCGGGAAGGACAATGTCGTGGCGGATACTCTTTCGCGGATTGAGGACATTACTCAACCTGTGCCCGTCGAAAAGATCGCCGCAGCTCAGGAAGACGACCAGGAGCTGAAGCAACTG
Organism: Autographa gamma; assembly: GCA_905146925.1. Lineage (NCBI taxonomy): Eukaryota > Metazoa > Arthropoda > Insecta > Lepidoptera > Noctuidae > Autographa > Autographa gamma. The sequence goes on from LR989850.1 coordinate 1,323,845, forward strand.
CTTGCAGGTGACAACTCACTGCGCCTGCAATTAATCAGTGTACCAGGCTCACGGCAGCAACTATACTGCGACGTCAGCACCAACACGCCTAGACCTTATGTACCCAAGGAGCTGCGCAGATTAATTTTCCTCAGCCTGCACTCTTTGAGTCACCCAGGTACTAAGGCGTCTGCAAGGTTGGTTGCTGACCGCTATGTGTGGCCTGGTATAAGAAAAGACTGTCGTGAGTGGGCTCAGAGCTGCCTGGCTTGCCAGCGCTCTAAGATCACTCGACACGTCTCAGCACCTCTGCAAACATTCAAGTTACCTCAGGCGAGGTTTGCCTTCGTCCATATAGACCTCATAGGACCTTTGCCCTTATGTCAAGGTTTTCGGTATTGTCTCACCGCCGTCGATCGCTTTACGCGATGGCCTGAGGCAATACCAATCGCAGACATAACTGCGGAAACCGTGGCAAAGGCCCTACTATTTGGATGGATTGCTCGATTCGGCTGCCCATCGGATATCGTAACTGATAGAGGTAGGCAGTTCGAATCGGCACTCTTCAAGTGCCTCTCTGGAATCGCTGGTTTTCATCATCGCAAGACAACTGCGTACCATCCAGCCTGCAACGGACTGGTGGAGAGATTCCACCGTCAACTTAAGGCTGCTATCACCTGCCACGCAAGCGACAGTTGGGTTGAATCTCTTCCACTTGTACTGTTAGGCGTGCGTAGTGCCTATAAAGAGGACGCGCAGGCTTCAGCTGCCGAATTAGTGTTCGGCCAGCCACTGCGCCTTCCAGGTGAATTTTTCGACCCACAGGTCAACGAGACGGTCGACATGACAGACTACCTGTCGAGGCTTCGGAGTATTGTCCGGAGTCTGCAACCGGCACCAGCAGCCAGGCACAACAGCCATTTTAAAACCTTTATTTTCAAGGAGTTAGCGACTTCCACGCATGTGTTTCTTAGGGACTGTGCCGCTGGTGGTGGTCTGAAACCGGCCTACTCCGGTCCTCACAGGGTACTGGAACGAGGTGACAAGGTGTTCAGACTACTGGTGAACGGTAAGCAGTCATCGGTATCGATAGACCGCATCAAGCCGGCCTTCATACTGCGTGACCCTGACACCACATCACATACACCACAGAACACTATAATACATAAAATACCACAGTCACCACTCCACAACAACACTCGTCACTACTCTTCACCTAACGCGGATAACCGAGGCTTACCTTCTGCTGACGATGGCGTCGTCAGGACGTCGCGGTCAGGTCGCCGCGTTAAATTCCCCGCTTATTATCGCCCTTGACGGTCTCTGGAGGGGGGTGATGTAGTGACCTACTGTATATTTATTTATGTATTTAACTTAACATCTTGTTTTATTAAGTTTCTTAATTATTATTCTATAAAACTAAATTAAAACTAAAATCTATTATTATATAAAAAATAAATAAAAACAAACATTGGTAATAAAATAAAGTTCAACGAACAAACACATTTTTATATATAGATAAATTCTCAACTAGCCGGCGCCGGCGTAGCTATGACGCGCCTTTTGTTCTCGGCAAGCCGGCCCGCTACGTCACCCGGACCGGTTGCGTGAGTGGGACGGGCTGTCATGCGTCGCGCTCTGCGAGCGCGCACGCCGGTGTGGCTCTCGAGTGTTCGGTACTAGTCAGTATGTTCACGCGTCTTACCGCAACCGTCACAGCTAGTATCGTATCTTAGCCGCGCCTAGTGTATACTGCTTATATACTTATTTTCGTGCTATCTATCTTCGTACTATCACTCCTTCTTATTCTTCGTAGTGTCGTACTTATATGTGTGTGAGAACTGTAACCTGTGCCTGTGTATTATAATAAACTTTATTTCTTCTTCTGCTTGTGCACTTCGGACTTTTCTTCTTTTCACCCTCACACACCCTATACGACCTACATTGTTAACAAACCTTATGGTTTAACTTAAGGTTTTAGTCGAGGCCCGAACCTCGCAGCGGGTGCCCTTAGAGGACGTTGCTGACGTAGTTAGTTTTTCCTATTGCTCTGGCTGGAGGCCTTAAGGTCCTCGCCAAAAGTCCGGTGAAGCAGTCAAAGCCTGCGCTCAGGCTAACTGCAAAGATTCTCATAAAAAAAAAACTTAAGGTTTACAAAGAAAGTCATAAAATTTACATGAAATACATTCGAAACCTACTGACGGACTCAAAGGCTTTGTTTTACTTTGCTCGCATTCAATGACAAGACAAAACATTATAGGTTTATAAAAAATATTAAAACAACGTCTCGATTCGAACTCGAAAACGATCTCAAAATATCTTCTCTCTCATAAACCCGAAAACGTGGGTTTAAACTTTCTTAATCAAAACATTATTGTTCTTTTATCGACGGTTATTAAATCGACTATTGCTATTTTATTAATGTTCATTCATTTATTTGATGGAGGTTTTACCAGTTCCAATTCCCGTGAATAAATAATAATTATAATGTGTGATCAATAAATACAATAATGTGATACCCAACATATTCAAACTACTCGATATATTCTTAAAGGACTTTCTTCAATAAGTAGCTATGGCTTGAAGACAAACAATATAACACCCATTGTGTAATTGTTCACAAAACAATATCATTGACGTCCATAAATTCCCCTAATCCACTCTATTGTCTTCCGTCATCAGCACAACATCAAAAGCACACACCGGTCTACCATCTTCCTTGTATATATCTATATTATATCTTATATATAAAAATGAATCGCTAAATGTGTTGGTAAGCGCATAACTCAAAAACGCCTGGGCCGATTTCGCTTATTCTTTTTTTGTTGTATTTGTTATTGTCAAGAGAAGGTTCTTATGAAAGAAAAAAAAATGCACGGAGAATTAGAAAATTTTAGTATATTTAATCACCATATGTAAGTAATCCTGTCTATTGTTATTTGATAGTGATTTTTTGTGTGTGTGTGTTTGTGGATTCATATCCGCCCCCAATAATTCAAAAGCACCGGGAACGGGACCTATGGAATCACGCGGGTGATACCGCGGGGCACAGCTAGTATAGGATAATTATATAAAATGCGCACAATATATTATATTAAAATAATACATAAAATGAATAGCAAATTCCTCCTCTCTCCTACTTTTGCTGTGCCCGACAGGGTCCATAATGAATTGTTAACTCACTGTACTGACCACCTATGTAACATTATGGTATGCAATAAAGTATTGAATTGAATCTTAAAAACTATTGCACTATTGACTACTTTAATTTCTTGTCTTATCATCTTAACTTTTCCTAATATTTCTTTAACTTAGTGGTAAAGAAAGCTCAGTCAATTTTGTTGTTTACTTCTCAAAATAAAGGAAATTTATGTAACGGCATTTGATTTTCACTCGTCGTCATTACGGTTTGAACTAGATTGTCGAATGATCTTCACCTCGGTATTAAGTCGGTGTGGCAAATTAATGTAATCGTGTGACTATCTGAGAAATTAGTGGCTTTAGCAGCGTAGCCATTGTTAAGTGATTAGGACTAGCGCGAATTAGTTTAGTCAGCTTAGCATTTTAATTGTTATATAAGTTGTATAATTTCGTGTTACAATGTGCATGTCCATGGTATGATTATCGTCATTTAGAAAATTTTTGGGTCGCCGAAAATTTTCCTCTTCTTGGAGTAAAAACAATGAGTGGTTTTTAGAATACAAAAACTTTTGACTTGTTCCTTTACGTTTAGTGGCAAGTGCGTCAAGCTCGGTAAACTCTTAGTTAATCATTGTTATAAGTTCATTTTATTAGTTGGATTTCTATCCCATCGGGTCAGAATCTGAGTAAATATGTTGATCAGTCAATCAAGTCAATCGGTCAGTCATATCTGACACACCAGGAGAATTTGGAAAACATTACACTGTCATTCATTGCTACAATGTCGCTTGTTTGTAACTGTTGTGTATAAAACAATTTGGTTGTTTGTTGTTGCAACTTGTATCATAACAGGGCTCCATGACGGAATATAACATCTCACTAAAGGGTACGTCATAATTTATGACACAGTAAGAATACATTATCTACGCATAATATGTTACCAAAATTAAACATTAACTCATCAGTGAATATTTACTATTTTGATGTAAGCAAATAAATGAAAAAATATTACATCGTTTACAAGGTATTTCATTGCAAATGTTATAGGAAGGCAATAAAAATAATTCTCCTGTAATGTGTGAAATGTGTATAGAAAGCAATGAATAGGTTTACTGGAATGTAAGTAACATCTAATGATCAATTATGTCTTCTATTCAATCGTCTTTTATGTGAAAACTATAAAATATATTACTGTTATAATAATTAGGTATCTTACATAAAATAACTAAGAGCAGGTCAATAAAGCTACCTGCTATATAACAGTATGTAATAAAGTATCATAAAACATCGCGCAACAAATCATTTACTTCCCTAGATATTTTATTTAGGAAAAGTATGAGTAAATAGAACTAATAATAATCTATATATAAAAATGAATAGGTGTTCGTTTGTCTCGCTGAAACTCGAGAACGGCCGGACCGTTTTGGGTAATTTTGATATGGAATCATTTTTGGAAGCCCAGGGAAGGTTCACAAAGTGAATAAATATGAAAATGTTCGGATTTAAATAAAAAATAACGATTAGCTTTTAAGTTCTTTTAATACAATAGTTAAGGCTTTTATTTATCGATTGAGGCAGTACGAAGTTTCCCGGGTCAGCTAGTTATGTATAAAAGTGACAGTAGATAAGTGAAATTGAATATGTTTGTATTAATTGTTTTGTTGAGTGACTTCACTGATTTACATGTTGCATGATTTGTGCAGACTATCAGATGATCGCGTGAGGTTCAGTAGACCTTGTTAACAAATACTTTTGAGAAGATTTGTCTATGTAATTATATTATATTTGTTTCTTGTAAGGCTTTATGAGGAAGGCGTCAGTTGAGGGTATTGCAAATCCACGGTATGATTTTGCTTTGGTCTTGATCTAGATTGACCATGCAAGATTATGTTTTGTTCTAAGATTCAGATCTTTCTCAGAATCTTTCTGGTCCTATGGCTTCATCCATCGATGTTACTGGATTAATTATTATTTATGTCTTAACAAAAAGTTTAGTATGTGGTTGTCGTTTCTCAAAGCGGTTCTCTACATGTCTATCTATAAATGACGTTTACAAATGAACATAATCCATCACATTAGTAACAAAGTATGTTGGTGATGGCTCTCGTGTGATAGTCACGCCACTTTCCTTTCAGCTATCACTACATTTCAACTTCATTTCATGTCAGCTCACTATCATATATTATTGTGACTAAAAAACAAATACTTCTGTATGAAAACGACATTCTTCATGATTATCGCGTTTGACAGTGCCGTAAAACATATTTCTCATTTATTAAATCCGCTGCAACGCTTTCTGACCAGATGCTTAATATAAATCAAGGTAACGCTTCGAGCGATAGTGCTGTCAAGACAAACTTTTGCTCGTTATAGCAAAACATTTTTCTTTTAATTAACAATTTCTCCTGGATGTCACTGCGCTTACGTATCAGTCGGACCAGTGAAGTACTACAGAGAAAACTAGTAGCTGTTGTGTGTTCAAACGTTGCATAGTTGCATCTTTCTAATTGCGTGTAATGTGTTTACTCTTAGTTGGTATTACTTTCGCCTTGTGTTGCAAGTGAGTTGAAATGTACGTATTCTAGTCATACACTGTTGTCTCACCAATTAATACTCTTCATAAATTCCCATGGATGTTTGCCTCTATACCTACATCTCAGTAGCTCAAAGCTAACCTGTTGGATGCATGATACCATCCATTACATATTCATTATGAAAGCCTAACAACAGTAGCCACATAACCGACCTTATCCACTCACATAGCAGTCAATCTTCCAGTTCTACCACTAAATATGCATGCACCACACTGTCATGACATAACATGTTACGATGCATACGTAATTAGGGCCGGACTCCACTCCACCAAAGTGAAGACCAACAGAGCGGAGCGATTAAGTTCTTTAAGTAACCAATAGGAATTAGTTATTTAGGCCCAGCTACTAAGATATGTTTGAATAACGAACGCCTATTTGTTATTTAAAAATTTGTTTCTACTTTGCTCTGTGCCTTTTAAGTGGGAAGAGGCGAGCACTGGCACTTTTTTAGGCTGATACACTATAACTTTACTCCGCTCTGCTCGTCTCCACTATGGTGTAGTCCGGCCCTCAGCAATGTATAACATTTTTATAACGCGCCATTAAACTAATTTAACATAGGGTTAGCGTAGTTTAATTGATAATTAGATCCGATACTGCATCCTATACAGGTTTTTATTATGTATTGAAATTATGTTATCGCAAATGTTAATGAATGTTATGTGAAAACTCAAACTCAATTATTTATTGCATTCCTTATGTTACAGAGGTGGTAAAACAAGTTAAAGACACAATATGGACCCTAATTTGGTTTGCAGTGTCTGTCAATAAATTAAAACCATAGTTATATTTTATTCGCATTATACATAATTATGATATAGCGACATTGATGTCATTTTGTCAGATTGACATTGGTCAAGGGTGAATGGTAATTTTCAAATATTACTAAAAATACATGTTATAATTATTTACTTAACCTGCCACGTTTTAAATCTTTAATTTAATAACAATGGCATCTTAGCTATGTAGAGCTGCTTACAGCGATTGTCAACGACTCAGTAGGTAATTAGTTAGGGACATCACGCAAGTTAATTAATGAGACCGGTCCCAATACATTCCTTCTTTAATTGGAGCTTAGTCATAGTCTGAACTCTCTCCTGATTGAAAGTTACTTTGTCTGAATGTAATAGTGCAAAAAATACAATAATTGTCATCGCATGTCTTGTTTTAACTTTAAAAAGTTTATGATGCAAAAACTATAATTTAATTTAAATTAAGCTACATACGTCTTTATATTTTGACGCTTAAAAATACTTGTTAAACCTAAACGAATGGTCTTGATGTTTGTAATAACAAAATATTTTCTGAAAATCGCATCAAAATCGGTTCAGCCAAACGTGGGATAATCGCGGACAAACATACATACATACAGGTCAAACTGAGAACCTCTTTTTTTTGAAGTCGGTTTAAAAAGGACAAAATTAAATCGCTAAAAGAAATTTACCGTTTTGTAATACGCCTACACAGCGCCTATGTATAGCAAGATTACGAGCGTATTTAATAATCTCATCAAAAACAAAAGCACCGGAACACAATTCAATACAGCCTTCTAACAGTTATTACTTTGCCTTGACAAACCTCCGATATTTGTTTCCTATATCACCTTTTAAAAATAACTCAGTTTATAGAAATATAAAAGAAGTGGAACAGGTTAATTGTGCTGTATTAACATCGGTAACGCTGCGTTTACATTTTGACACTTTGCATGTGCTACACCTACTATTGTTCCCTGAGTCATATGTGGGACATTTATCGAAAACAAGACACTCACCAAATCTTACCAATAGCTAGATTATTATATTCTATTCGCCTGTGGATATAAATAAACATAAACTACTATCATCACTTGCAGTCTCCAAGACATGATGGAGGCCAGCGACTGGTACATCCAGGTGGCATCTTTTTGGTCTAATGGAGTTCGAAAGTTAGACCAATAACGTGAAAAATCGAACTCCAAAAATGAATCTATTTGATTTAAATTAAAACTTTTAGATTATTTTATCGTTAATTAAAATTAGCTTGATCCTATTAGTAGAACGATATTTATTGCTGTGTCCCACACTTGTATTTCAACTGCAATAAGTGTGCCTGTGTACGCGCGGTTTATTGGTTCGCCTTGACCTCGGCGCAGGCGCAGCGGGCGGCGCAAAGTTCACGACCGCTAACAATGCAACTGCTATTGATTGCCAACTGAACACTAATGTTTGTGTTGTAGGATTGTTGTGATTGCAAGTTAATATAAGCTTTTAGTTTTATAGGTCTTAAATTAAAAAATGCTGTAGGTTTTATAGTCTTACACACACTAGGTGATGATTTAGTTAGGTCATACATTTTACTATAAGTAAGTACGCGTGTATTATCAAACTTGCTCACTTTCTGATTATTCATTTAAAATACTTTATGTTAAATGTGACAATCATTGACTTGTTACAGTTAAACAGCTCTTCTTTTTCCTTTTATTATGTACTGCTATAGTAGTCCTTGTAATAATGTTTAAGTACTTGTACTCACGAGTTCTGTTTTCAGACTCCGCCATGACGTGAGGCTGCTCGTGCGGCGCACCAGAGCCTTCCCGATCCTCATCTTCTTATCCTGAAACCAAGAAAATAATGCTTTTAGATTTACACTGTCAATGATTGTATCAAAATTATAGTGGGTTTTAGCAAAGAAAGGGATGGTCGAGTGTTAGTATTGGCTAGTGACATAAAATGTGGAGGGAAAACTAAATTAAGAAAATAATTAGGTTAATGATAAGCCCACAATAATCAGGGAGGAAAATGGATTGGGTATATAAATATTTGAGTTAGGAAAAATCCGACTTTCATTATTAAACATATTTATGTATTCTTGAAATTAAAAATTTGATAGTTTTGAACTTGGTTACCATCATGGTTACCATGGTTATCAATAACTTTATTTATAGTTACTTTTAAGTACACAACTACAGTTCATACCTAAAAATATGAGCCAACCTAGTGACACTGACATTGCAGTTTCTCCCGCCTCGTAAATTATCACGTAGCCCGCTAACAGGGCCTAACTCGTTATATATTATAGCGATATGTGTCAAGAACGTTAAGTAATAAATGGAGGCTCATCGCCGAATGCTAAATTCGTGAAAGTGTCGTGAAAGCGCGCGACTGCTGCGCGTGAGCACGGCGCCTGCGCATCGCACTGGCTGACGCTAGGGCTGCCAGACTATAAGTAAATAGAAGTTAATACAATTTTTTTTAACAGCATTTTATTAAATTTTATTTAAATTATTATTCTATTTAAATTTTATCAGCTTGTGTGAAGGGAAAAATGAAAGTAGACAAAGCGAAACAGGTGTTTAAGGATCGTAGCATGTGGTTTCTGCCTCTCCCGACAAGGGAGGGAGGCGTGATTGCATGTATGTGTGAATGTAAATAAATACTTTTAAATGTGCGAGTAATTTTTATGAGAATTGTTAGTATAACGACTTTGTAGACCAAATTGAAGCATTGAAGATGTCACAAAAATATGCAATTTTTTTTAATCAGCTATTAAGTTTGCAGTATCGGTAAACATCTCAGATCGTACAGGGAATTACATTATGTTTTGAGTTTAATTCACACGTAATGTGATTACACATTAAATGACTATGCACAATCTAAAGCAGCTGTAGGTATATAGTATCTAAAGATAGGACAAACTGACGCGATGATGCAAAGTACGGTATGTCAATCATACGCGGCATTGGCAATGACTTGAGATAATGTTAGAACTACAGTCAAATCTTGTCGCTATTGTTACGTACACAAGGACGTATACAGTCATAGACTATTCTCCCGATTATGATTAGGTATTGTGTCAGAGATATTATTAGGTTATCACTGTCTGAGAATAGAGAATAATATGATGCAATGGTAAGTCGGCTAAGTTGAAAGGATTAGACATGTGATGATGACTTTGTTTTACTTAAAGTAGAGGCACGTGTTAACAGTAAGGAGGTCATATATGTCATCAAGTATCAACTTTACGTTCAATATACTGCCATGGAAAAACGCTTTTCTTAGGTGTCCTTTGTGGGCAACATCGTACAAATGAATAAGACTGTATAAATTATAAATTTAATCTAACTATTTTTGAGACAGCATACCCGGTGTTTCTTGGTCAAAACGCCAAACCCGAAAAGATATTAATGCATGATTTGTACTACTTCCTGTTAAGTATTTTTTCCATAAATATATATCGCTAATACTTACACAGGAATGTGGATAAAACTACAATTAACATGCATCTTATATGCTACCTGCAGCATGTTGACAGCCCTATACGCACCCCGCGTCGCGCGCGCAGTCACAGCGCACTCGCGAGCGGCCGCAGATAATTATATTGTTTAATCGCACAGCTATTAGACCACTGAAAGTAGCCGCCAGTATCATTACAGATAACTCGCTCCTTGTAAACGGTAAACAGTTTACTTTCATTTCAGCGGCGAGGAATTAAAACTGTGCTTCAATTTTGGATAGTTAATTGTTAAAAAGAATTGTTAAAAGTAATTATTACTTCAAAAACTGAAGATATATATCTCGTTTATTATATGCATATTGCTTTGCATTCTATGAACTGTTATACATTATTTATATAATATAAATTTAATTTATGTTCAGCTATACAGTTATTACTGTTGTCTTTCTTCGGACTCATACTAATAGCGGTAGACTTCTCCAATCAGAAAACTACAAAATATATTTGCTTGTGTCATTGCCACGTTCACACTACATGATCAAAATTATCTTAAATTATGACCATTCTAAGTTGCATCATATTACTGAACTGCTGACGTCAAAACTGTCATCATCTCATTGTATAAGTTTTATCTTAAAAACACATTCATTGAATCACGTACGGCACAATCAGAGCCCATCAATTTATCCGCTGTCAATGTTTCAAGTACTTCAGAACTATGATTCAATAACCTTTTATATTAAACTGTTTGATATTGAAGAGTAACTGAGTCCATCACAAATGACTAAGAAAGAACGAAAGACCTAAAAGAAATTAAAGTGTTGTTTATTTATGGAAACTCTTGAAAAAAGGTTAAGATATTTTGTATTTATTTTACTACGACCGAAGGGTCTGGAGTCGGATGGGGGAGACCTTTGCCCAGCAGTGGGAAAATAAAGAGGTTACATAAAAAAAAATACTACTTCAAGTTTGCTTTATAATTGTACTTTAAAAATTTAAGAAGAGCCTATAACTCGTATATTTAAATTTGTTTGAATTCGTAACTTGCATTTCCTATAAGAATCAGCTAGTCACAGCTATCGTCTCCAACTTTAAAATGCAAGAACTTTTAAACACAGGATTATACGCCCACGCAGTCAAAAACCACGGATGAGCATATCAGTCAACATCTTTTATTCCTAAACAAGATATACTATAATGTCTCAAACCTGACATTTATTTTACAGGGATGAAACAAATGCTCTTCTCACAACGACATCAAAGAAACAAAATGTGCAAGTATTTTAGGGTGCATCGTAACTATACTGAGAATTTAGTCTCTTCAAAGGAAAGGACATTAAAGGATATATTTTTAAGAATTGTTCTTAATTACAAATGCTTTGTGAAGATTAAAATGTTGTACTTGAGAACGCTTTTATCTTCTTCTATATACATTAAAAATAAAACACTCGAGAACATTAAAAATAGTAACATTTTTAGACGATATCAATTTTCGATGAACAAGAATGGCAGATATACACTGAATACAATTTAGTGAGACTATAATAAGCTGAGAACTAGATCACATCAAATACCTTATTACCTATCTCTTTCAAAACATTTCTACAGAAACTACTTATTACAGGCGTAGAAACAGTTAAATGAATGTATCTAAGTCAAGTGTAGACCCAGACCTCGGACCGAGACCTACTGACAGGACCTCAATACCGTAGATAACAAGCCGAGATTATCATAACTTAATAAAATACCTCCTTGTACGGCTACTCATGTAACCATTCATAAGTCTGGCAAAAAATGTCGCCGATACGAGTTGTGGAGCCGATTGTCTTATACAGAACGTGAATTGAGAACACTTGAGTTAAAGTAGTAGAATTCTATTAAATTCAGTCATAGAATCAAGTTACTAAGTATGTAGGAACACATTTTAAGAGAAACTTTTAATTACGTAGATATTTTAGTGCTTAGGTAGAGAAATTGAATTTTCCTGTAGACCCTTCAACGTACCAGACCATTTTAACTTTTCCTAAAATTGGACTAGTGTGAAATAGACAGTAGCCTAGTATTAACGAACAAACAAAAATAACATGAAATGCAATGAATTTTACAAAATCAGGTCACTTTAATAACGGCCTTGGTGACCGTTATGTCCCAAGTCTTAACCTCCGTAATCCTACACGAAGACTTGCTCTACCATACTGCATGTCAGCTAAAATATACATTTATACCATAACACAATGAACTGGGCAAAAGAATAAGAAACTACGACAATTATAATTGAAACGATTATAGACTTCTAACGGATGTGTAAATCTTCAAAAGAAATCCATGAATGAGGCAGCTGAACTCTTACCCGGAAAAATTACCGGACTTCGAATACACACCTTGGCTCAGGCAAGGTCAATATAACACAAACGTACGCAATCATAATAATATAAATTTTCAAGAAAGTAAGAAATTAAATTAAAATCAGCTTAAAATACATTCCCCTTCACATTGGTATAATAGTTTTAATATGCATATTATAACATAGCTAAATAAAAACTAAGCAGCTGACGGTCAGTTATTTTCGCAATTTAGCACAATTCGTGAGAGGCTGTCATTCTACTGTCACTATTTACAGTTTTTCCACATGAAATAACACTTAATGAAAGCTCTTATGTTTGAAGAACCGTTGGTTTTCCAAATAAATAGAAATAAGTAACGGAGTAAGACATAAACGAGTCATGGGAAGGGTGTAAGTAGCGACATGGTGACACGGTCCAGTTTCCAAAATTTTAATTTCCAAAATTATTGTCACGGACTAGAAAAAAATAATAGAGACTAAATTTCGCTAGTGACTTTGGTTTTGAAGGATTTCAACTATGTGAAAAGTTTTTAATAAATAAATTGAGAAAATTTTGTTAGATTATTTTTTTGCTATTTATTTTGAATTAATTCTGAGAGCGGGCTTCGTCTATATTTGCTCTGGTTAAAACATAACGTTATTAAATGAATGTCAAGAAATGCATAGATACCGGAAACATGCATAATCCCAATCATATTCATATTAAAATTATATCCGTATTCTAACAGACATCTTCAATCATTCTATTAGAAGTTCCTCCTTTCATTTGTTATGCAAAGAAAATCTTCAAGAAAATATAATGAGGCTTCATTACTTGGCTTGACTTGACCTTTGACCCCGCGAACAACAGGTACTACCATCGACGTATCATATGCATAGACTGCTACTATCGCTAGGTTCCCCTTGTGCCAAGCGAGAGCAGTTTTTAGTCTGATCCTAGTTCATTTCGTTTTTCATTTAAGTTAATTTTCGCGCAACGAGAAACTTATCTAAGAAAATATCGATGGTTTTGACATTGTTAGGATAATATTAGTGTTTTAGATATATTTTTTGAAACGGCAAGCTCCATCTTCATACATATTTCACGACAACACTTGTTCACACTAGCGCTTACGGTTTAAACTCTGATAGGCTCACTCTATAGTTTCAAATGCAACCTCGTTGGGTACTACAGACAGAAGTGTCTATTGTCAGTTGTCACTACTGAGTACATATGTACTTTGTGATGTAACTTTACATAATAAGTAAGTATTCAGCTGACGTTGCAGTTAGGTAATGTTTTAGTTGATCGCGTTTCGGAACTGCGCATGCGCGAGGAAGTGTTTATAGATGCACGCGCCGTATCAGAGACTGATGAGTGGAGTGACACTTTCTCTGATAGGGTTGATACTATGTGATAGCAAAAATTATTAGGCCTCGAAAAACAGGACGCATACTTGGTGCTTTGGCTGATTTTGGATTCAGGTAAGACCGTCGGTAAGAAGAAAAAGCAAACTCTAAAACGACAATAAATAACGTAGATTCTTGTTTCTTTTATCGTTCGCGACATAACAGCGACTTATGTTAATATTTTGATCGGAAAACACATAAGCATTTTACAAGATTACAGTAACTTTAGGCCTTGTACTACAATGTTATTTCCATTAATCGTATAAAAAAAATCATTTAAATTATATTTTCTAAAAAGCTAAATAAAATGGATGACATGCACTCTAGTGCCAACCCTACCAAAATCAAATGTTTACCGCACTAAACAGTGGACAATGTTTGTAATAACAATTCTCAGCATCGCGTCACATCGATCGCCACAATTTCGGAATGATTCGTGCATTTCCGTACACACTTCGTATTCTGATTGTTTTCCTGATCATTAAGTTACGTAGCCAAATGTCCTGATGAAGTAGATACTGCTTGTACTGATTTTATATTGACTTATATTTACTGTGATTCCGCTTTTGCAGTCAATTCGTGTAGAAAGGTTATGTAATACTTTCACATCAAAATAAACAAAACTAAACGAGGTTTTGTTTAACTTACACCATGTCTTACATAAATTCAATGACATATATTTCTTGTAACAGTCTGGCTATCAGGAAATGGCTTCACTGAAATTGCCTCACACGCTAAATAAAAGTTCACAGTTCTCTTTCAGCTACTAGGTATCGAAATGGCATCTTTCTCTAAGATAATTTTAGGGACTGTATGAAAGAGTTTTTGTCTAACATGAAAATGTTTAGTTATTTTTTCTGGATACTTTTCTACATATGCAAAGGCAATAAGAGTTCTCAAACCCAACATCTAGTCAAAAGAAACTCGTTTACAACCATTTCCCAGCACCCATAAACGGATGCAGCTTGTATACTCTACCATTCACACACATGCGCATCATAACAGCCAACTTATCGACACTATCACTACCTACGATAAGCGAAGCATTAGACACGTGCTTTTCTCGAAACTCAACACAAGCCCTAGCATCATATTCCCATCGGACACGTGCTTTCAATACACAACAACAATTTAATTTATCGAAACTTTTCTCACAACGCCGCAGACCGTGACGTCTCATTGTTCAGACTCTAATTCAATTTACTTATGGTTAGGGTTGCCACTCACTTATCATTTTTACTTTCTTGTGAAAGTATATTTTATTTTGAGTTGACCTTTGCGGGTATGGTAATTCAAAAAATCAATTTGTTGATTATTTATACCAAAAAAACCACCCTTTTAGGAGACACATATTTAGGAACTGTTTATAAAATAATATAAAAAATACATCAAAGTAGAGATTAAAATAACTACTACTGCTAAAAAATATGGCATCATCCTATAAAATACTTAATTTATCCAATGTGCAAGAATTGTACCAACTGAAAACTATAACATTTTAAAAGATATTTATGTGAAACGTGATTCAAGCCTAAACCTACGCCTAAAAGTCTAGACTTTCACTCAGCCGTACAAGTTTCTAATGTGATGATATCGCACGTGAGCCAGCCCTGCCACTGAATAATAGTGGTTTTGTTCCGTCGATTTAGTTCGTAAATTGCCGTAATCTTCGCTAAGGCTCGCAATAAATGGGAAAACAATGTGATTTATGTGAATTTGGGATCAAATTCAGATTGCCAGCGGTTATTTCAAGTAGACCATGTTTACATTATAAATATGAAAGTGGGTAGCTCAGGTGCAGCTAACCGCTAAACTAACTTGGATTTTGGAGCGTAAATTGCATGAGAGCTGCACAGACGATACTTTTAAGCTGAGACAAATACTGTGATTAAGTAGGACAGTAATATATTTTCTTTCGACACGCATCAGAAGTGAAGTTGAAGTCCTTACAGTCCTATTTAAGGAGTGCAATAACCCAAATAGAGCGATCGCCCTGTACGTCGACCCCGCAGTAGATACCTTAGTAGAAAGTGAGCAAACCCTTAATGAAAGCGGAGAGCAATAAGTGTCAAATATAATTAGTATTCGAGTAACGTGAGACAATCAAGATAGATGTAATCAGCACCACGCCTGCTCCCGATGTCTTATCTGACCTTCAAACATACATTAAGGCATTAAGCAGTCATAGAAATAATGAAAAACTTGAGACACAGTGGCCACCATGCAAGTGTTAGGGAAACAGACTGTTCAAAAATTATCTCAAGATCAGTTCGATGCCACCATCAATTGTTAGATAAAATAAAGGAAAAGACAAAACAGTAAAACAAACTTCTGAAGCCATGTAACAATTACAACCAGAACTTATAGTTCAGCAAACTGACCTAATTCTTCAAAACAAATAATCAAAACTCATTCCAAATTACACTTATCACAACATTATCTGGTCTATCAGATCATTATTACACAATATAATTTCTTCGCACAGAAGCCGCAAAACCATCATTGTTTATGTGTAACTGAGAAGTGAATGGGCGGCCAATTCTGCTACCGTTAACATTGAAAATACACACAATATCTTACAATGAAACAATAGCTCATATTGTTATGGACATACAATTTCGACATAAATTCGTAATTTCGTATCTAATCGGCCCCCGATAGGCTGGAACGACCGCTACTCAAACTGTACATTTTTGCGGTGGGTTCTGAAATAATGCATAGAAATAAATCAGACCGAAAAACATACATTCAGAATGTGGGTTAGTTAAAAATAATAAGCCTGAACAATCAAAATTCCTCTTTAGATTATTCACCCATCAATCCTATTTTAGTATGAAATTAATTGAATAATCTCCGCCGTTCGGTGTCTTGTAATTGGAAATTTAAATATTGGCGTATTTATTTTTATATTTCTTTACTGAATGGGTATTTAAAGATATTTCACTTTAGTTAAGTAGGAGTTAACTTTTTTCACCTTGCATTCTAGTAAATTTTTAAGGACACTTTTACGTAGTAGAGTTCTAAATGTCAATAAAGACACAATCTATATGTACCTCTTTCTTATACAATTAACATCTTTACTCCTAACTTAAACTACCAATTGTAATAGGTTCACTTCGTAATCCTTCACACCGAGGCTTGCTCTGCTCCGCCATAAACATTGGCATGCGCGCTCCGTCCAGACCGCATTAGCTTTTCAAATGTCACGCTCTGCCATTTATAGGGTTTTGTAATTCGGCACACGAACTAGGAAGCTTCGGCCGCTTGCATAACTCTATTATATTCAGGGATAACCTAATGTTGCAGCCATTGAATTGATGAGATAGTTATAGAAATTGCTAATTTGGTCGAGCTACCTCGTGCATAGCAACTGAAGAAATGATATTTAATAAATATAGGATCTTCTTTGTATATTTGTTTGTATACGACGAGTGTTTATTCCATTTGATTGTATGATCAGCCTTATTTAAAACTCTATCATATGTTTGCTTTGCAATTTAAAAGTTGCAATCAAGGGTAAATAGTGAGATAAATATACAAGCAAGTAAATTCCTATGACATGACTGTTTTGAACAGTGTCTGGTATTTTTTTTATGTGTAACCTACTTATACTTCCGTCCTCAATAATAAGTAATCTTACTTAATCCGGGAGATTTTAATTCGAGTAATACTTAATGATAACGCAATCAAAATTCGGTCATGGCACTGCGCTGGCGCTGACACAGCGCTACTCAAAGATACACACCAGTGGGTGTATAAACAATTAAATATAGCGATACATCCCTAATTCTCATAAATAGAGTAGCAAAATATTAGGTAAACATATTTAATGCTTAGTTGATGTAGTATTTTTTACTTTTTTCAGTTGCTAACGAGCAGAATTTGAAACGTAATAAGATTGATGACCAAAAGCAATTATAATGAGATAAGCAACGCATACAAAATAAATAAAATAAAGACTAATTCTAATTTAAGCTGCATCTAAACTCCCAATATACGGAAGCGACTCCCGGAAGCAGGTAATTAGCAAGTCCAAATTATGTGTTCCGTTTCTATTGCATAAGGCGATTGTTATCAACTCGTTACGTCAACAGATGAGCACTGTGTGAACCTAGATTGAGAAATTATGCGCCGATCTGCGCCTCGATTCAGCTATTTAAGAGTTGCTTGAATTAACCGAATGACCTGTTTCATTTAAGGCGGCTTTCGTTAATATGCAACATTAATTATTCTCCCATTTGTATGGTGTTGGCTGAAAAGGGGTTATTCTCGAATAATGTTTTATATTGTTGATAGAGATCGGCTGATTCTCTAGTTAATCCAAGTTTACCTGTTTCATTTGGTAATTTTTACGATAATTGGCATTCTGCTTACTGTCATTACGATCATTAATTGGTCATTTCGATCATTCTCTTCGAGAGTTCAAAACGATGAGAGAGGCTTATCTGAATACGAAAATTAGATACAATGACAAGTACACTGACCGACCACTGACATGCATTTAAAATAGCTGAATCGAGGCCCTGAGGTAGCTATTGCTATTGTTATTTGTATTTGTAATACGCCTATTGTAATATTTCGTTTGAATACTTTGCCATGACTAAACGAGTCTAATGTGTTTTCACACACTTTTATTATTTCATACCGGATAAGTTTTGTATGTAAATTTAATATTCGATTGTTTTCGTTTCGTTGACAGTAAAGATGAGTAGCGTAAGATTGAAACGCCTTAATTTATTAACCTAATAGGAATACAGGAAGTCTATATTAATTGGCACTTTTTGAAATTACTTTATGATTTGGTGATATATGGTTGGAACCATATATCACCAAATCATAAAGTAATTTCAAGCCAGGGCATAAGACTTCGTTGCGGTCACAAAATATATTTAACATGGTATATAATATTGCCTCGTTGGCCTAGGGGTGCTAAGCGCGCCTGCTACGCTAGAGGTCTTGGGTTCGATTCCCGAGTCGACCAAGGTGTTATTGGTTTTTTCTATGAAATTCTCAGTAGCAGGTCGGAGTTTGGATTCGTGCCCGGTTAGTGGCAATAGGCTCGCCCCCTATTACATGGGACTTAAACATATCGGCGAACTGTGGGTGTACATTGGTACGCCTCTACCTACCCCTTCGGGGATACAGGCGTGATGATATGTTATATAATACTATGTTTAGATCTTTTTTTTTATAACAACTTTTGTCAGAACATTCCTTTGTCTAAAAATACATTTTACTAAATATTTGACTAAATTAAAGTGGCCGCACTTTAATTTAGTCAAATATTTAGAGAAAGCTCAAAATATACTTCCTACTTATCAATAACTGAATTTATTAATACATAAACCATTAGCTAATCGTTTGATTATATTTGCTCGACCTTCTAACTATTATGTCATAGATTTTCATACCGGATGAGTTTAATTTTGATTATGTTAATTAATTGATGACTTTAAAATATTTTAAGAATATTTATTTAATAATGCGTGAAAAATGGTTATCGGTTGGTCATCTCATGCCTATAAATGCTACTGCCGGATGCAAATGTCAAATACGAAATTTGTTCAATTGAATACTAGAACTTTTCAAGTTTTGTGTCATGGATTCTGCCGTCGAATAGTTACAGGCCTTTAAAGAACATTATACTATTTATCTAGACCATTCTCACTTGTAGTTTTCAAAGCAACCTAAGCTACGGCGTGGCGGCGTTACTATAACAGTCTGCCAACATTAATATTATTATTATTCCCATGATGTCCTACTGTTGTCCAAAGGCCTACCTCCCTTCCTTCCAATGTACTCTATTGAGGGCAAATATGGACCAGTCCTTCATATAGGCATCCAGTTCGTCTCATCTGCCAATATATTTAATCATTATTATAAAACAAGAAAGATTAACATTACAATGAAACTAGAATAAAAACCTAATAAAAAATCGTCTATATAATATTATATAGCCATTCAACGTGGCAATGCTGCCAGCCTTCTGGGCACGTTCCCCGCCATTGACAAGGATGACGATGAGTTCTTTGACGCCTGTTAGTTTTTATTCATGTAAGTTTTAATTTTAGTATAGTTAGAGTTTGTTCTTATATTAGATTTAATTGTGTATTAATAAAGGTATTATAACCGCATTTTTGACCTCACGTGTACAAAACGATACTCATTATCAAACATCACTGTTAAGGTCAAGAGTTAAAAATTGTGTGGAACTGTGTCAATGTCTGTACCATAATGACGTCGTAATGGCGGATGCGTGCGCGCATCATTTGTGGTTGATGCACAACTATTATTTACTTATCTAATGTGCATCAAACATAATGAAGATATTAAGTTTAGTTTTTAGGCCAAATTGTTCAAGACCTACTTATACATAATGGTCATCCAAATGAAATATTTTATCGTGACTTATTTTTAAAGTGAGCATTAAATATAGACGTAAAATCATATTTTATGGAAAGCTTTCTTCGTTTATTTTAAATTATCAAAGGCAGCTTTATATTTTTAGCGATAATTTTACAAAATTGCGTCATTACTACTACCTATTTAAATTAATTTATCAGACCATATATTAATTAATTATAAAACGTATTTATGTAGCAAACTCATTTTATGAGAATTGGGGCATCATCACCAGCCAATGCTAAAATACAGGAAGGGTTGCAAAATGATTCTTTCATGACACTATACGAGCTAATAACCTAAAGAACTATATAACAAAATTCAACGGAAATTTAATTTTGGAGATATATAGGAATATGTTGTAAGTAATACCGCATTGACGCACAGATTTAAGAATAGGTTCGCTAGACGTCATTGGACAGTTACCGGTAGTGAATGACGGTAAAAATTGCAATGTCCGCCATTTCCTAAGACTTTACCGTAAAAGGCATATGCACCTGTCAGACAGACATACTCGCGTGATGAAACATTAGAGTTGAGATCGCTAGGGTTTTTAGAATGTATATGTACAGTTAGTGGTGTCTAAGAGTATTTATATAATTTATTTGTTAATAAATAGCGTGGTAATCTAGAGTTCATTGACATCTGTTTTAAGGAAAACAAGCGACACAAGCAGACTGCCGGATTCCTTGCGTGCAGTTGCATATGAAACAGGTTAAACGTAAAACAAAGATTTGACCCAGGAAAACATCAAGGAAGATTGATTGTCATCCATTCCGAAATGAGAAACTATACCGACTCTAATACAACATAAACATAACATATCATCACGCCTGTATCCCTGAAGGGGTAGGCAGAGGTGTACCAATGTACACCCACACTTCGCCGATATGTTTAGGTCCCATGTAATAGGGGGCGACCCTAATGCCACTAACCGGGCACAAATCCAAACTCCGACTCTAATACAAAACAAACAATACACATGTCTTGTTGATCCTCGAGTCAACACCATGTCACATCAGTTCTCGAAGGTCACACCATAAGGGGTGAACGTGATAAACATACAAATCTGTATGCAAGGAGATTAATAAACACATACCTACATAATTATGAATCACCCTACCGTATTGTGTTGTGCTCAAGTACTAATAAACAAATGCAGCGCGTACCGATGCAAGTATGTGATGGACAAACATATTGGGAGATACAATGACATCGGAAAATACCGAAAATGAGATACAATCTGAACACTCGTGTTTGTAATCATGGTTTGAATATGCAAGTGTTTAGGAAACAGGCTTTAATCTTTGTAGCATTTTCTTAGTGAAAAGTGTAACAAATCTCTCAACACCAACAAGTAGTCACACAGAATATATTTCTGCCAAGAAATTGAAATCAAATCCTTACTCAGATGCTAAGATGGAGCTTGTTTCCAAAGTTCATTTCTATCATATGTTCTAACTAAATAAAACTGGCTCTTGAAAAATTATATCTTCTGCATTCCGTAAAGGAAATGTCTTAGTACCCAGACAGTTAATATTTGTAAGCTTACAAACACTATATGAAGCAATACTTTAGCGCCACAATGCACCGCAAATACAGTGGGTATTTAAACAAATAAACCCTTAACAATAACTCGAGGCTTGTCTTTATCCCGCCAATAGTCGGACAGCTAAATAAGATGCATCTTGTTACTCGAGGCACGATCTGTTATTTATTCATGCGCTGCACATTTGCATAACAATTTAGCACATTGCTACGTCACCTGCAGGAGCATTCTTAACCAACGTGATGAGGAAAACCTTTTGAGCGATATCTTTGGAAAGCTATGTATAGATTTATATGGCGAGTCCTGTGACAGACCGACGTGACGGACTTGTAAACAATTGAATGGAGATCTTTTGTTGTGCGTTGCAGATATGTTTTCCATTTCTGTACAAATTAAGAAAAAGGGCTCGTTTTATTGTTACCTATATTGTAGTAGACATAGCAGTTTTTCTCGTTTAGTACCATATACGTGAGGATTTTGGTTCAGCCTATCAGTGAGGTTCTCAATTTGAACAGAGGCATTAATATTCTTTAAAAAATAAATTTTAAAAAGACTTCTGAAAAGTAATCTAATGAAATACAGATTATTTCGAAACTTATTTTCTTCCGCAATGATTCTACTTGAATTGGAAGATTGAAACACAAAAGAAACCACCATGTTAATTAGTTTACAGACATTTTAAACAAACAGTGAACACTAGTCCTCAAAACTTATGCAAAAAATAGCTCTACATCTAAACGTCTCGATTTGTTTCAACATTATTCCTTTATATAATTTTAATGATGCTTCATTGACAATCATTATTCTTCCTTTGTGTTTTTCTATTATGTAGGTATTTAGTTTTGACAGCGGTAATTATTGCAATTATGAACGTGACAAAATGACGGCATTCGTGTGATATAATGGAAAGACTCGTTGCTATAGAAGTTTACAACTTTAATTAGTGCATTTGTATTTAATTTTTGCTTTGCTTGTATATTTAAGTTTTCGGTGTTATTTGATCCTTGACTTTTAGTAAAACTTCCTTTTGTACACTTTAAATTGCTAAACTACAAGGATTGTTGAATATAAATCTATAATGTTATTTGAATCCCGATGAAATATTTTTTAATCATAACATTTGAATTCAGCTGAATTCTCCTTATCGTTGCGTGATGTCATTTTATTTCACAGCATTGTCTTGTAATAAATAACATCCTTAACATATTCAAATATTTTAACTTCTTAATAATTGTTGACCTAATTTCTATTAACCCAGTGTGCTAACGATAGTTTTAACTTCCATAACATAAGACAGCAAAAAGGATATCCGACCATAAACACTCAAATAAGTTAATAAACATTATTGTTGGGCCTGTGGTGAGTAGACTTGACTGCTATACTGGAGGTCGTGGGTTCGATTCCAACCCAGGACAAATCTTTGTGTGATGAGCACAATCAAAAAATGACAGGCCTGTTGGTCTAGGGGTTAGAGACCCTGACTGCTATACCGGAGGTCGTGGGTTCGATTCCCACCCGGCACAAATGTTTGTGTGATGAGCACGATCATTAGTTCGGTGTCTGGGTGTAAATTATCTATAATATGTATGTATTTAGAAATATATAAGTATGTTTATCAGTTGTCTGGTTACCATAACACAAGCTCTGCTTAGCTTGGGATCAGACAACCGTGTGTGAGATGTCCCGGAATATTATTATTATTATATTATTACAATCATTTGTTATGTGTAATTTATCATTTACATGTATATATTTAGAAATATATAAGTATGTTTATCAGTTGTATGGTTACCATAACACAAGCTTTGCTTAGCTTGGGATCAGGTAACCGTGTGTGAGATGTCCCGGAATATTATTATTATTATATTATTACAATCATTTGTTATGTGTAATTTATCATTTACATGTATATATTTAGAAATATATAAGTATGTTTATCAGTTGTATGGTTACCATAACACAAGCTTTGCTTAGCTTGGGATCAGGTAACCGTGTGTGAGATGTCCCGGAATACTAGCTATTATTATTATTAAAAGTAAGATGTGTAACGTTTCATAAGGTTTCCTCTCCTCAGCCGGTTGCTGCCACAATGTTACCGGCACACGATTTATCACTGTAATCAGAGCATCACAACATCACTACAAAAATCGCGCGTAATCTTTATTTAGTTGCGTAAATTACTTCACAAACTTACATCTGCAGTTCTAAAACACACATTTCTTTATAACAAACCTTACGCCTATCAAAATAAGGTTAATTTTCATGTGGATTAGTTATTTGTGTGTTGGTAAAGTTATTTAAGTACATATTACGTGAACTACCGCTCGTGACATTTAGTACGGCATCGCCCCCCGTTCCGATTTTAAATATGTAATTTTTTTATGAAAGTTGTTCAACATTATCTAATTGTTTGTAACTTTCATAGAAATTATTTCTGTTATTTTGATTAGAACGACGTTTTCTGAAATTATGTGGCATCATTGCGACCTCAATTCGGATTAATTTTAATTGTTTTTTCAAAGAGATTGTCCAACCTGCGAGTATTTCGCAAACGTCTCCAATTAAAATTACTGCAGATATTTTTTTGGATTTTGAGTCTGCAAATTAGTTAGCATTATAAAAATACTGACACACAAAGACTGCTCATGTTCTTAACTAGGCAATATATTTAATTAACTAGCATCAAACATTTATTACACAATAAGATAACATTCAAATATAAAAGTAATAAAGTTAATTAGCATCATTTAATGACTTGATGACGAATGATAAGAGATATTTTATTAATTACCAAACTTAATTAGATCCCTTACTTATTTAAGAATGTTTGTATACCAAAGGTAAACATTAACAATTCACAAACCCTAACAGCTAAGAGCATACAAGCTATAAATGGAACAAATATACATCCTGCATATAGACTCTACCAAATGTCTTTTATAAAGACAATGCTATATCATGAAAGTAGGAGCAGTCATCATCTCCAGTCACCATGTCAAATGATCGCGGTTCAGCCACGCACAATGCATTACGTAACTCTCTCAAATACACCAGAATGTGTGACGACATAGAAAGATACCATCTGTGCCACAGGGATACAGAGCCTCGATTCAGCTATTTTAAATGCATGTCACTGGTCTGTCAATTTACTTGTTATTGTCCCTTATTTCCGTATTCAGATAAGCCTACAGTAAAATCTCATTGAACTCTCGAAGAGAATCATCGTAATGACCAATTAATGATCGTAATGACAGTTAGCAGAATGCCAAGGGTACAAATGAACAAATGAAGCGGATCATTCAGTCAATTCATGCAACTCTTGAATAGCTGAATCGAGTCCCAGGTCGCATCATTAATATGTATATCAAACAATCGATTAGAATCGATGTATCGATTAGCTACGATTATGCAGCCATCGATTAGCTGGCGATTGATTCATTACACACCCACTGTGTGGTTAGAGTTTATTGTGCTGTTGCAGAAGTAATTAATTTATATACGTACATTGTTGTATACTAATGAAGCATGATATAATTATTTGTATTAAGATTCTTACTTACTACATATATATTCCTTACTTAGAAAAGGTAGCCAGTCAAAATGGAATTGTTTTTCATAATTCTCGCAAAGAATTTGCTAAAAATAAACACCAAGAAGTCGGCATATTGAAAAATGACCTACGGCTTAAAAATTGTAAAAGTAATTCAATATACCAGCTAAGTCCAAACGGATTTGATGGAATTTACACTGATAGTGTTTCCTGGATTAACTTTTAAGACTTTTCAATTGAACATCGAGGCCGCTAATTAAATTGTATGTCATCAAACAAAGGTATTAGTGGAGTTACAAAAAACAACATGCTGTATGTTTGTTTGAAATAGAACATGTTTCTAGTTCATTGGCCGTTCAGCCATTGTCTCGGTGATAAGTATCAAACTGTCATAACTTATTCCGAAGTATCACGACTGATCACGACTTTACATACATTAAATCATTGTTTTTTACTTCTTCAAGGTTCTGAAGGTGCTTAAGAGTTATCCGACTTATTTGTATCATAAATCAGATATACTTCTCGTATATTATAAAATTTGTGATAAAAATTGCTAAACCTCTGAACGAACTTATATTATCAAAGTTCTGAACCTAATTTTCGTGAACTTAGGTGCTGCTGCTAACTAAGCTAAATCGAGAGAGAGAGTTAATTTGAGTTTCAGTTAGCCACAAAATATGGGTAAACCTTCTGTATAGAATTAGCTACAATCTTTGCGATCGAAAATTCTCACAGATTACTTACAGCAGATACATTTAGAGACTTGATCCGTCGTATATTATTCAGATTAAGAAGATATTTCTGTCAGATTAGACCTTTCCAGCCTCAATGCTTACCATAAACAGGCCATAGAATAATAATATGTATAAAACAACAATGGAAATCTACAAATGGTCACCACTGACATAGTTATGTAAATTTATACATATCATAATACGAGTAAATAGTTTTCAAATACCTACGCTCTATAAGTACAGAGTACATCTCAGCTAAGATTGGATCAGATGTAAATACTTATTATGTAGGTATGTGTGTATGTATAACAAAGTACACAAAACGCTCGTGGAATTAACAAGCACATTAGTAGTGAGCTATGCAAGGTCACCTACCTACCTAGCCACCTAGGTACCTAGGTACTTAGGCACCTAGGTACTCAGGTAGTGGAACACCTACCGCAGACGTGTTCTGTGTTCATACTGCGTCACGAACCTTGGAACTTGGAATATGTAAAGGATAACGCCATATTTGTTCGCAAGATGCGCAGGACGAGTTTATTGTCTATTATGTATGAGATATGAGAAGTAAGTTGATGGAAACATAAATAAATAAATAAATAAATAAATGCGGACAACATCACATACATTGATAACAACAATTGAAACTAACATTAATGCAGCTGGATATGTATATTACATTTTTTTTTTGTCATGCCTACTTATAAATAGAGGCTAAATACTGTTGCAACAAAATATATTTATCAAACATCTCTTTACCCAAATAACTTTTTACTAGTTATAAAAGAAAATTCAAAGGGTTACCTTTTGAAATCGCTCTTTAAATCAGTGCATTGGAAAAAAGGCTAAAATTCATTCAAGACTCGAGATTTGTTAGATTTTGATTTCTATTACAACAGAAACTGGATCCCATAATTCCACTAGTAGGTATATTCTATAACAAAAACTTTTGATACACAACCGGATTTATTAGATTTTAGTAGAAATCTTTGTTATGCGGCAACTTTCTAACGTCCACGTAATTTTTAAGTGTTTATGACATCGCATTCAAAGCGGTTTCACAATCCTTTAATGGTGAGCTGCTTTTGACTTAGGGCCGGACTCCACCAAAGAACACGAGCAATGCTAGAACCAGACCCGATTCCTTAGCGAAGTGTGCGAAACGAATTCCTATGGGTTTTTTTGTGTTTCTGGGACTACTCACACTCGGTTATCTGATACAAAACTAAGCAGAGCTTAGTATATGTAAATATACTGATAAACATACTAATATATTTCTAAATGCATACACAAACACATTATAGATAAATTACAAACGGACACAGAACAAGAGATCAGGATACCACACAAAATTTGTCCCGGGTGGTAATCGAACCTACGATCTGCGGCATAACAGTCGGCCACTAACCACTTGACCAACAGGCCAGTCCATTTCGCACGCAAAGTTCAAAATTTTAAAATCTGCTCCGTTCTGCTCTTCCCCGCTTTGGTGGAGTCCAGCCTTTATTGTGGCATGTAAGGGCACGTCTGACGTCACACGTGGGCAAATATACGTGATAAGATAGCCGTGATAATAGCCGATTAGAAATGTTAACATAATATCAACAAGTGTGTACGCAACTTTATTACTTAAGGCGCTGTGTATAGTAAAAATGGGCTTTTTCAAACAGTTTTTTAGCAATCTGTATAAATGTCAGAGCAGCTAAAAAAATATATGTTAATCTTCATCATTTTTGTGAGATAACCTTTATTTCCAAAACACGATTTCATTAATTTTTCTCGATAAAAAAAAATCGTAAACATACCTATAAAATGGATTTTCAAAAAAGTTTTCCGGTATTACTGATGAACCAATCTTGATAATTTTTTCAACAGAAACGTAATAACTAATAATGAAGATAACCTTTATTTTAGTTTTTCAATAAAGGTAGTATTTTTCCAAATATTCAGATATTTAATGAAAAACAACACATTCCTGACAAACTAAACATTGCGTTTTGTTCGCTTCTCTTTCATTCCTTCGCGGACAGACAGTGTGCGCTGAGGCGCGGTGCTAGACGGACCTGTGTCACTTTTTTTCTGATTGACAGATCTAACATTCATGACAAATCGAAAATAATTTCATGAAATCTGTCAAACAATGACACATAATAGAATTTGTAAAGTAATTACTTCCTGCTTTTTGCACATCTAATCTCTTTTCTATTGATCCTTTATAGAAGCGTAATTTGAAAACTTATGATGAAGCTACATTGGTCGAGCGGTCGCGTGCTCATATAAATTTGCGATACGATAGCTGACCGCAGGTTCGAACCTAGCAGTTGAAATTTATTATTTTGCTTTCATGTTTTTTTCAATTATGTATTTTTTACTTTTTGTGTAATTTTTAATAAATTGTTCAATTTTAATAATAAAAAAAAACAATTAGTAATTATTGATTTCTAATAAGATGCACATTGTTTTCATTTTCATTCATGACAACTTTTTCACGACTAAGCTTATACATGGTGTATTGAAGTAACTAGTAATACCAAAAGATGTAATTGAACGCAATAACGTTTGTAATAATTACAATAATGAAGTAAACTGCTGTTTTTTAATTAATGTGAGATATTTGTGAGGAGTCATTTATTTAATGAAAAATATTTCGGATCTGACAAATTCAGTATATGTATGGCGTCTTATGGAAAGACGACGAAAAGTGTGCGCGCAGACAAAGCAAAGTTTTTTTTTTTTTTGTTTGAGATCTTTTCCGTTACCGATTGTGTTTTGTAATGCTGCTGCTAGCTAAATCGAATGCTTCTTGGAGAAGCGTTCTTTTATCGTCGAGGTAAGAGAGAGTAAGTCTGGGGCGTTCAGTCTTAGATATTACGGAAGGTACGTATCGCGCGGCCGCTACGATTAGCGGGTTACGGTGGGTTTCGGAGGAGTCGAAAAATCTAATCGCGGCGACTTTTATGAACTGCTTGATTGTTGGCAGCTTTAAGTCACAGTGCAACTGCAAGTTACGGACGTAACCTGGAGCGCCTGTGGCTCTACGCATGAAACGGTTTAGGAGAGTTTGCATTCGTTTGAGTCGATAATCGGGTACATGAGAGAATACGACGCTGCCGTAAGTCATGATAGGCGTCACGCACGCAGTGTAGATTCTCTTCTTATAAGTAAAGTAAGAGTAAGAGTTTACTGCGCTTGCTCAACATACAATTAAGTCGGCTGAGAGCGAAGGCGGCTCGCGCGCGTGCAGCTTTAATATGAGCTATGAAGGTAAGCTTCCAATCAAGGATTACACCCAGGTATTTGGCTTGCTGCTCCCAAGGAATAGGCTTGCCGAAGAGGGTGATAGGTGGAGGGGTAGCGGGAGGCTGCCGTTCCTTGCTGAAGACCACGGCTGCGCTCTTGGTGGGGTTGACTTCGATTATTCATTACGTGAACCACTTCCCGAGGTTCGTGACCGCGGTCTGGAGAGTTCGACCTATCGCTAAGGGGCTGGTGCCTGAATAATAGATGGCCGTATCCTCGGCGTACATTTGGGGTTTGCCACCGCGAGGAATGTCGCTAACGTTAGTGTGAAGAGAAGTGGAGAGAGTACTGAGCCCTGAGGGACTGCGGCACGGATCGGGTGAGGGTCAACGCGATAGCGAAAGGACCGATTTAACAAAAAGTTTCGGAAGATGAGCACAAGACGATCTGGCACCTCGAGTTGGTAAAGCTTGAAGATCAAGCCATTGTGCCAGACCTTGTCGATAGCCTTTGCTATATCGAAGAAGAGCACGCCAGTGAGCCTTCCACGCTGAAAACCAGCGCTTATATGCTCGACTATGCGTTGGACTTGTTGGACGCATGAGTGTTGGGTTCTAAAACCGAACTGCTCGTATGGTATGAGACTCCTGGACTCGGCACAATCCATAAGACGGGAATAAATTATTCGCTCGTATAGCTTCCCAAGAACCTTGAGTAAGCTAATGGGACGATAACTAGTGGGCTCAGACTTCGGTTTACCGGGTTTGTGGATGAAGATGACTATCGCCTCTTTGCACATCCGTGGGAAGAGATTGTTGTTCAAGAGGAGTACGCCGTAGGCTCTCGGCGTGAAAGCACGACACTTTTTTATTTGAAATGTGATTTACAATTTCAAATTCTAACAACTGTCAAAATCCTCATTCAACTATGAGAGAGATAGCTGCCGAACTTTCTGAATCTCCGAGTCTATCAGTACCATTTTAACTAATCGTTTGGGGACGTCACATTTTACCGGTCGGCTAATCCTAAAAGACCTGAATTTACTCCAACAACTCAATCGCATGAAAGTCGCTGAGGACATGCTAGAACGAGTCAATTCCGACCCGACCGACTGTTGACATTATGGTAGGACCCCCTCCCACGACCCTCTCCAAACTCCCTTCCCCTACATCTTTGGTAAGGGGCTCGGCTTTGTTGCTTCCGCTTAGGGGGATAATGCCCTGTTAGGAGAGTACTTCTCTCCTAATCGCACACCGTTGGAATTCGAGCGATTTCTGGCTGCCCTCTCGGGGGTCTTGTTGCATTTAGCGCAGAAGCATGTGGTCGTCCTCGCTAATTTTAATGTAAAGTCACTGGCGTGTTGTAATCCATCGAACGAAGCACAAGGCCATGCTTTGGAGGCGTGGGTGGTTTCACCTACCTCTCCCTCCTTAATAGAGGGACGACGCATATGTGCGGGTGGCTGCACGGAGGGTCCGTGGTTAATTTAACCTTCACCACCCCAGCACTTGCCGCCACCGTTGCGTAGAGGCAGGTCGAGCTCGTGGAGAACCTATCCGATCACCGATACATACAGATAGGGTTCTCCTCTCAGTTAGCACAGGGTACGCAAGGGTCATCCGGCGCCTGGGCCTGGAGGTGGCCCTAAACAAGTCGGAGGCCATAGTGTTTCATGGCCCCCGACGGGCGCCGGCGCGGGGAAGACACATTGTGGTCGGTCGGGCTCGGATAGCTGTCGGGTATAGGCGCGGTGGTGTCCTTCTGCGAGGACGTGATGTCGCAGAAGGAGACTGCGGAACGGGAGAGGGAGATCTCGTCTCTTTTCCCCGGCCGCAGAAGGCGCACCGGGCGCAGGAGAAGGGCGGACAACGCCCTTTTCCGCCCCCCATGAATGGGTCCAGGGGCGAGGGACTTGGGGAAGTCCCCGCCCCCTAACCACTGGACCCGAGGCGTAGGCGCGCGCGGGTGTCGGCGCGCGCCTCCGAGGCGAAGCACGGGGTAGTCTTACACCTCACTACCCCGTGCACGAGATGAGGCCCGGACAACCGGGCCAGCACCAGCGTGGGGCTGCGGAAGAATTTGGATTCCCGCGGCCCCACGTGCACGTGCGAGGAGGAGACACTGGGGGGTTTTAGCCGGTAAGAGTCCGGCATGCCCCTCCGCCTCTCCCCAGGCGGAGGAAGTCCATGAGGATTTCCCCCCGAAAAAAAAAAAAGGGTACGCAAGGGTGCTCACCGTTCTCGAGGTGGTCCATTACCTACTTGGACCTCCAGCTCTCCTGCCATTGTCGTTGTCCTCTCTCCTACATATCCAGCACTAAGGCAAATGATGGCACCAGGTGTTGTGCCAGATTAGACAGAGCATTCTCTCGGACTCTTGCATCCTCACCCCCTTGGACATGCAAGGCTGGCTCATAAATGAATTTCACGTGAATAATAAAAAAAACAAAAGAGGTTG
This sequence comes from Autographa gamma, assembly GCA_905146925.1. Classification (NCBI taxonomy): domain Eukaryota; kingdom Metazoa; phylum Arthropoda; class Insecta; order Lepidoptera; family Noctuidae; genus Autographa; species Autographa gamma. The sequence continues at coordinate 1,355,436 of LR989850.1, forward strand.
ACCAATTAACCCTTTCGTACACAAAAAAAAAAACCTTTAAATATACAAGTTTTACAGGTGAGTGTTTGGACTATCTGCAGTGTGAGGGCTTCATACCATAAAAGTTATTCACAAAAAAATAATTAGTTTCGTTACTATTCGAAACACGCTGTATCTCCAGACTCAACCATCAAGCGTAGTGTACGTTTTTTTTTTAATTTTACTCTTGATACTGAAGAAAAATATGGATTGTCATAAAACATATTGTTCAGGTTTTCAATAAATTTTTTTTTCAGAAAATCAGAATTAGTATTTGAAAAATTATTCTAAAAATAAATCAACAACTTGTTTTAAAAAATAAAAACACGATAATGATATGCAGTAGGTGCATAATACTTTAAAAATAATAATCCAAAAATTTATGATTTTATCGGGATTCGAACCTACTGTTCGCCGCGAGAACGCAGTTTAAAAAGTAAACATAGTCCAGCAGGGCTAAACTTACATCTAAACAATTAGCAAAATATAGCTTCAATATTTTAACACCGTTACGCATCGGACGAATTCGGAAAAAACGAGTAGCAGGGTCGGGGCTACTCCGTCCCGCACCTGCCCGCTTCACCCCTTCAATAACATCAATGCTGGCTATACACAGCGCCTTAATGCTTATGTTTTTTGTTTACAGTTTATTTATTTGTTTGAAACTTGCTTGCTTTGCTATATCTCAGTAAATAAATTGATTAGATTTTATTTTTATTTATTAATACATTGAGTAAATACATAATGTTTAAGTACGTAAGTTAAACTTAATGTTTCCACCATTGGATTGGTGCAGTGTGCCTGTCTAAAGTGCGTAAGTATTCTGTTTGTATTTATTTATCCTATGTCTTAAACTGACATGTTACCAAACCTTTTTTGTTCTAAGGATGTGGAAAAACGTTTAGTTACGCTATGCCAGCAGTGAGCAGGGCTAACGACACAGTTTAACTACATTGTCAACTCAAGGGATATGTGGACATAGCTGGTAGTTTGCTGTACCACAATTATTTTACGATTATCTTGTGTCCTCAACTTCTTCGGCGCCATATTCCCTCCAGTTTTCTCAATCGGACAAAATAATCTACGAAATCAGATCAGTCAGTCGCGTAAAATCAATCATCTGCAATATTTTATAATCGTTTAAAAATAATTAGCTTAGATTACTAATATCAATTCTGATGTGAGTTAATAAATAAACAGCAGAGACAAGCTACCCGCCTAATTATAGAAAAACCCACAAAAAAAAATCTTTACAATCCACTACACAAAGATTACCTTAACTGCAGTCAGTGACATTAAATTACGGAATACCGAGAATCCAAATATTAAGGAGCACTATACCTAACCAATTTAGTACCGGGCTCGTAATACCGGGTGTAATGAGTCAGTAGACGCTGGCCGTACAAGGCAGGGGTCATGAAGAGATGTGGGCGGGTTGAGTTAGCGGCACATGACACGCGGTACGGTGATCCTGATTTAATAGCGTCCAAAACCACCAGGTCAAAGACATGAATTTTCTGTGTAGAGCAGTCTTTACTTTAGTTTTGATATTGTAGCAAGCCTGTCTGAATACTATACTATGGGATCCCTATTAACAAGGAAACAGATTTTATTAGGAAGTTGTTCAATGTGCGATTTATCTTCATCTAATAAACCTATTAATTTTATTATTTCTTTTTTGGCATAGTTAAATTTTTATATTGTTGTAGTTGTTATTTTATAAGATACACTAAATTGCGAGAAATACAATTCGAATAAGTACTTAATAGTTTTTCTTAATAAATATTAACTCGACCAGTACAAAAATCTATAAAATGGATGAACAAAAATGCTTACTTAATTTCTGATCGCTGATCTGAATTCCGTTCGTCACTGACACTCAACACTCATAACTGGTCTCTCGGCGAACACCAACACAACTGACTTAGTACCACTGTGATCTATTGACTAACGTAATTGTACGCATGTTAATGTCATACATAATTATATTACAATATCGCGTGGGTGGCACTCGTTGTTTAAACGGGTTCCGCAAGTTTGAGTAGTAGGTAGGTACTATTTACATTCATTGAACTCAATTTATACGATCTTTCGGTAAATCTTGCCCTTAAATTTGTAGTAAGCCTTATTCTTGTAGTAACGCATTTTGTTAATGTAGTCTTATTCAAAATTTTGTTGATCAAGACCTAATTTGGAAGTACAGTTTTCAGACTTACTTATTGTCCCAAAATTTGTTACCAATGTTAACTCTTGTTCTACCCTCATTTTTCATTAACTAGTATTTGGAATTCCAGTCTCACCAGATTTACGTGAATCTATATGTTACCATTGTCTAGCAAGCTCTGTTTTTTTCGTTACTTCCTAAAAGTGGAATTTTGTCTGTTATTATCTTGGTATGTTAATTAAAGTTCCAAATAACTCGAAATCCCTAATCGAAGAAAATTGATTGCCTGCCAGGGTTCTTAATAAATAGGTTTAGAGGGTAATTCTTAAATCACAATCAACGTTAATTAAAAGTATGCCAAATTTAATTGTACGTGTCGAATTTATAACACCATAATCCCACTTGACCGCCTTTTTAAACGTAGGTGGATAACTACAGTCAATTATCATGGATCCATTGTCTATGGCATGTGTCATCGTACCAACATAGATAATAATAGTTTATGCTGAACTAGTGACTGACATTTCATAAACTTTCACAAGGTTGCTTTGGTACGCACCTTTAGGATACGCGAACTAGGAAAAAGTAAGTAAGTTTCAGAAAAAGCAATCAATACCTACTCATCCATTCTCAACTTATACATTTGGTTCTGGATGCAAGAGGGTTGAAAATATTTCTACACTTCAAACAATACGTAACTTAAGATTTTCCGATTTCCAGTTATGTTCTTTAAGAAAGTATCCCCATTTTTGCAAAAGAATTAGGTATCTGGTAAAAACATAACATCATCAAAATAAAACAGGTTTTTAGATTACATCGCAATCATAATATGTCGCGTTAAGATGTTAGCTCATTGTCTAACCACAGATAACGTGCTCATTTAGTTCCGAGACGAAATATTTTATCATGAGCACCTTATATAAGCAACATATCTACAGCTGTAAGAAAAGCTGTAAGAAAAACAGTGTTAGGAACTTCTAATTTATATCTTCTTATCTCAAATGTCACATAAATGAAGGCTGTAGGTGATGAAGACAGCTTTTCATTAGTTTTCCCATGGCTCAAGGAACCCCAATCTACTTGAATATCTTTAACCATCGAGGCTCTCTAATTTTCCAACAATACAATAAAGATAATTTAGTAGTCTGACATTATATGAAGCTGTAAAAGGCTCTGCCAAACATGGCCCATCCTAATGACTGCAATGAACGGCGGTGTACATTGTCATGATCAATAGATTGTGTTGGCCTTAAAAGTAATGCTGGCCTTTTACTGCAGTCGCCAATTAATCTAGTCTCGTGTGCTAATAACAAAATAATGTTTTCTTGATTAAAAGTACTTGACCTAGCTAGCCATAAAGAGGTCAGGAGAAAACCAACAATCTCATGGAAAATTCAGATCACCCTTATTTTAATTTTGACCTATACTCCACAAAATCAACTTCAAAAAAGAGGCATGCTGCTTCACAAATTCCCTTTCTCTATGCCTTCGATAAGTTCTGAATCTCGACGGTTTTACATACAGTGCAAACTCCAAAACATTGATGTCAAACAAAAAACAGGAACACATTTCTATACACAAGACACCCAGCATTCAACAACAATCAACATTTACCTTAAGAGAGTCAACTTCACAATTCAACATATTTCACAAAACACTTTATTTTTCATAAAATATCTGTTTCACCAAACAAACAGTTGCAAACTAAGAGATAAACGGAACAGATGAATTCCTGTCAGATAAAAGATATCTCTGAAGAAAACTTCGAATCCTCTCAATGTCATGACTTGAGAAAGATAATATTTATAAGATAAATGCAATCGGAACACTATGTTTGGGTTTTTACGTGTTCTTGTGAGTAAGTTAACTGTATCGTCGTGTATGTGAGTGGTTAGTATTGATGTTCGGTAAAGATTAAATGAAGAGGAAGTTCAGAGAAATATTAGTCAGCGTGGTAAGTGCAGTGAATCAGAATCGAAAAGTAAAGCTGAACTAGAACAAATATTATTATACCTTTTTTGTTTAATTGGTGCTTTATTTACTGTATTGACCATCAAGCTGCGGATCTTACAGTGCGTGTGCTAGCTGTTAGCGTTTCATAAGATATACTTGTAAATACTATGTGCTTTTTAGTAAATAGCTATAAAACCACAAATAACAACAATAAATACTCTTTATTGTAAAAACAAAAATACGTATTTTACACAATTTGGGCCGCTGGTGCAATGACTACTTTTAGACGTTTGCACAATTGGTAAGGAATGCAGAAAATATTGAAATAAAAGTTTAGAGAATTTCTAACACAATGTCAATGTCCCCACATCTCCATCAAAGTGCGGAACTCGGTAAAACGTTATGTAAAGTTATAATTACAATATAGAAAGATGCAGTTCCTAGGTGCTAATGCGTTCAACACTAATCCTCATTTCTCATTGGTCTACAGACACATCAAGTGTGCAGTGACACTTCCTGCTATCACTCGAGTTCCGTTTACAGAGTATCGGTAATGTTACCATTTCCAAACGGAAAGCTGTAGTGAGAGCCACCGGTAAGAAGTCGGACTGGTTATAATTGCCTGTGGGAAATTCTCTCGATTTGGATGTGTTCTGACAGCTGATGATTGAAGTGTCGGAGATAGGTGGTATGGGAATGAAGATCGAATTATGAAATGTAGTGGTGAAATTATCTACTTTTTTAAAGTCCTCGAATTTCTGGCTAAGGTACATCTATATGTTGTATAGTTTCGTTTAATGATACACCTTCACTACGTAGGTACATAATTCAGCTATAATTAGGTTATTAATGACAAAATATGTAGACAACGCCTGGCAAATACTTAATTGGAATCCTGATATCATCGCACCGCAACCATAATATATCTTCAATGTATTCCCATCCTTTAAAGCGCCGAGCTTGATAGTAAACAAACGACATTTAGAGTCAAACCTATCGCACATAACAGCATATCCAAAAGGAGTCCTATTAATTACAATGGCGGACTGCCCAGTGGCCGCGCGACACACTTCGCGGCCAGTTGAAATGCAAATCCCGCCGCTGCCGCGCTGCCTGCATTCCAACACTGTAGCACTGTAACGGCACACACGCAATTACCAAAGGACGGCAAAGGACCAGTTTCGAAATATTGACGCTTAACTTACAAACACCGTGATTACCGTATACAAGAAATAGGAATTACCCTTTCATGTTATTCTACGCTACATGCGAAGGATATGCTAATATGCAAGTTCAATGATAAGCTTGTTAGTAGAACGACGAGAACTGCAGTGTAACTGTAGATACTATGGACAGATAGATATTTACCTGGCTACTATGTGTAGATGCGAACAGTTGTTGTGTATTTATATTTGGGTACAATTTTGGTACTAGATAATAAAACGATCCTCAAGCAACTTCATTTTTTACTTTTGAGGTTTCCCGCAGACCAACATTACTTGATCAGGTCAGGCATTGTCAAAGAGGAGTCCATTCACGTAATCAATTAAATAACAGACTACACAATATTACATGGCACTCCCAGAGGTCTTTGTAACTCACAATATTTCTTAATGAGTCCTTATTTTGTCGCTAATTGCAATTGGCGCATATTTAAAAGACACGTGCTTCGAATGCTTGCGTTTGTGTCACAAGCAGCTGTCACAAGTCTCGGTGGCTCGGGCCGCCGCGGATCCGGGGAAGGCGACACCTGCCGACGTTTCTTAATTCAATTAACTATTGCTGCACTCTACAGTTGCAGATGTGAAATATGTGTAACTACTTACTTAGAGCCGTATTCATAAACCTGCCTATCTTATATCTATGTGATTGAAAGAAATACTTGGAAAGGTTAAAATATATTCTTTAAGGTACCTAAGGATGAGAAGAGAAATCTTGTAAGTATGAATAAAGAATCCTAATCCTACTCTACCACCTAAAAGGATAACTTTTTAATGAATGTAGGTACTCTATTTTCATACCAAGAATGAAGGCATCGAACTTGATTATCATAATCGATCTCTCGATGAATAGCTCATTTAAAATCTATTAGATAGTTCATACATTTATTAGTCGGCAGCTACACGATATGGGAAGTATATTCTAATCATTGACATCTGTTTGAAGCGGCTTCCACCTCAGCTAATGACACGTCTGACGCTGACTATTGATAAAGTCCGTCGTAATGGCGTCGATAAGGAAGCAGGAAAGACAGCGTGTCTCAGGTGTCGATGGTATGTACGTATAGTGATGGTAAGATGCTAATGCGCCTGCGCACGATTAGTGTACAGTCAACTGTCACCGAACCGGCTCCGGTGACCTTGTTGTGGAGCATGGACTAAGAAGAGGTGGATGTGATAATACTCTAATATTTAAGGTTAAGTCGTGGTGGTCTAGCGGTTCAAGGAACGGATTTGTATGTTTGCAGTTTGCAGTATGATTATATGGTTGCAGATTCGAACCCGGGCAAGTACCAATGTAACAATGTAATGTTCTTAATTATTCTAAGACACTTCTAACAAACGGTGAAGGAAAACATCGAGAGGAAACCTGGATTCCAAAAATTTGGGATCTGATATCGCCAACCCGCAGAGAGCAAGCTTGGTGATCAATGCTCGTGCCTTCTCTATATGGGAAGAGTGCTGTGCCCAGCAGTGGGTCGTTTATAGGCTGGATTTTTATTATTATTTATGGTTAAGGGTTTTGGCTCCGGTAATGGAAAGAAGATATATATCGGTGGTAAACGTTACAGATGAAATAATGTGATTAAAAGTTACCTACTTTTAAGTGCCTAATCAAAACTTGGAGCACAAAGAAAACCTAACAATAAGTTTAAATCAAGCCTAAATCATTTATCTTTATTTACAAGAAATCTGGTAAACAAGATGAAAAGTCGGCATAAAAATACATTAGGTAATAGTTTTAAAATTCTTATAGGTAGAACAACAAAAAAACAAAAGCTACCACATCAAAACCAACTCACATGATCGAACCTAGCGAGCTTCCGCGTCTGCGCACGCGCCACTTCCCATAAAAAGGAGGCGCGGAAGTCGTTCCACTGATGGATGGGTTCGCGGCGTGCTCTCCATACCGGAGGGTACCTACTGGACGTGGCGGTAGAAAGGACCCGGTCCTTATAGACCGAGGTATGTTAGTGCGGACTTTAGGAACGGTTGATTTCAACAAGGACTGGCTGTTTATTGTAATGTGTTGTTCAATATGAGTATGGGCTAAGCGTATTTATTTTCTTTTTTGTGGTTGTGTGCGTACCTTGCTAGTTGCCTATGTATAGAATATATAGAAGTACTTACTTACTTATTATATGGATGAATTAAATACATTTCGTATTAAGTCACATAGTTTCGTTTTAGCCCTGGTTTTGAACCTGCTACACACGGCTTTAGAACTTCAGCGATATTTCTGTTTTAAACAACATTTTCTGTTCAAACATATTAAATACTAAATGCAAATATAAAGTGTCGAACCAAATACATTTCTTCATAGTTATAATATAGATATAAGCCTTAATATGTTGATCAACCGGCAACTTGCGGTTAATAAAGATAATAACAATACTTCGGTAGACCTTTACCAACCTACATAATTTGCTGCTCCCTGTATGGAGCGAGTAATGATATTACACGACAACCAAATTGGAGGTTTGAAAGCAACCCTATAATTATTATTCAATCGAACCGACCCACAATAAGGTTCCGACCTCAGATCACATCAAACAAGGGAGATTTGCTATCCTTGTAATTTTAGTATGCGTACCCGATGTCGCCACTTTTCACACATTTATATTTGTACACGCCCAAACGATTATCTCAACAGCGCACACACAAACATAAAAGTCAACGTGATTTGCCACAAACACAACAATATCATTGTTGCTGTTAACTCACACAAATCAATGCTCCAATCACGGCATTTTTCACACACGCTAATGATGGGAAAAATTGGTCGATAAAATATTTATCGATGAAACAGACAACAAAATATGGTTCATCAAATAAATAAAAAAATATTATATAGTCGGTATTATTCGGTATTGATATATCTATTTGACTTGAAAAATTAAACAAATGAGTAGGTAGATTACTCTACACTTATATTAACGAGCTGAAGGGTTTGTTTGAATGCGCTTATCCCAGGATAAATCGGACCTATGTCAAAATTAGAAAGGTAAAGTATTTTATACCTGAGCGTAAAAGACTATGTATGTACCACGAGCAAACCCAGGGCGCACTGCTAATCAAACTAATATTACAAAAGCGAAAGATTGTGAATATGTGTGTTTGTTACTTCTTCATGCTCAGATCGTTGTACCAACTTTGATAAAGTTTAATTTTTGCTAAAAAACTTACACCGTCGTATCTCTAAAACTACTGAACCGATTTTAATAAAGCTTGCAGCATTCCCTAAGTTGAATAATACCTAGTACAACAAAAAATATTTCCGGCCGACTTAAGTAATTCGGTAATTCCATATATGCGAATACAAACATAAAACATACATACATACACTTTTGAAATTGGGCACATTTGTTCAGACGCTGATATAGACTAATATATACGAAACTACGCAGTTCTGGAAATATAACATACATACGGGTTGAATTGATAACCTCCTTTTCTTAGAAGTCGGTTACAATATGTACTAATGTACCTTCGCCTAAACGTAACAAATACTTTTCTGAAAACCATACTAAAATTGGTTTAGCCGAACACGAGATAATCTCGCAATAGCATACATATAATAATAATAATAATCCATTTATTTCAGGCATCAAGGCCTATATAAATATAAACAATACTCTACTTAATACAACTTAATAATACTATAAATACATACTACATAATTAACTAATACTAATGTACACGAAGTGTCGGCGTCGTGTTTCGCTGACATATACATACGGGATATATACATACGGGTCGAACTGAGAACCACCTTTTTTGGAGACGGTTAAAGTTAAATAAACAACTAAAACACACGCTTTAACACTATATCGATACATTGTTTTATCGTTACGACAGATCACTCGTGAAACTACATCACTATTTTACGGCCGGGTACAGCGGAGGTACCACGCGACTGACATTACATTTTGAATTTGTGAGTATTGGTGACGCACGCATCCATTGCGCCATGGAGCGGAACGAATAATTGAATGATACTTACTTAGCAAGCAATGTATTTATTATTACGCTAAGGATGAATTGTCACTTAATGTCATTTATGTTATAATTAATTTCTATTTTTGTGGTTTTATAGCAGAAATATGTAAATATTGTAATACTTACACATGAAATGAGATTCCATCTTTCACGTAGTTCACTTTTTTGCTTGTATTTTTGCAAACAACAACAGAACAACTCGGCATTTTGGCAAAAATCGAGAGACGTGACGCGAGCGTGTAGGTACTTTTGACTGGCGGCAAAAATCGGTATCAAGTGCAAATTGAGCCAGATGCGTACGCACGTGCCGGGGCGCTATAACATATCTCCCTTGTTTGATGTGATCTGAGGTTCCGACCGTGTGTTGCAATATAAACAACTGCAGGGCGAACCACAATAGAGTAAGATAAAGAAGGTTCATTACTTACGAGTATCTTAATACATTTGGTACAATGCAAGCCGGCAAAAGAAAGAGTGAGGATGTGACTCTTTTCTGAGATTAACATTACCCTTTTTCCAGTTTTCTTTATATGGAATGTATGCGTGATAGTGCTTCACAGCTAAACATAGCGAAGCATTTGTTTTGGATTATTTTGTCGCGAACTGTTTTCTCGCGTGGATTTATAGCGTAGTGCATTAAGTAAAATTATATTTATTTTATATATTTCGTATCCATAGCCTTTTATTCTATGTTTAGCATGTCTCACTTAACAACATACCTACAAGCAAAACGCACATCACACAACAAGTTTTATGAACTCTCTTTCTATATCTTATCTGAATTAACCTTCTACAGTTACCTGTCATGTGGCGTCATGTCGCAACGCGATCGGTCATCAATGGGCCACAGATGGGCTTGCCAAAGGTCAACAGCACCTGCCACTTTCACCCGACGAAATCGAAAGTAACATATCTGAGTGTGACAAGTCGCATTGTCTCGCTAGATTGGAACTCGACTAGTTGAGGGTAACCTGCAGCGACAGATTTAGCGCAAGGTGGGAGCACGGTCTATTGCGGATTGTTATGTTGAGGTAGGCCATTTCTCTTTAGATAATGTACAACTATTCTGAAACCTGATTTTGTAAAAAAAAAAAAAACCCATCTACATTTAGCCTACCATATTACATACTGAATTCATTGACAACTGGAATAAAACACAAAGATTAAAACATTCTTTAAAGACCGAAAAAGATTCTGCTAAGCAAAGCTTTTTTTTCACGTGCTTGTGGGGGACAAGCACGTGAAAAAAAAAGCTTGTTGTGTGCTTGTTTTATTCCAGTTGTCAATGAATTCAGTATTTAATATGGTAGGCTACATGTAGATGGGTTTTTTTTTTTTCTCCAGTCCTGTACCAATCTCACCCAGATTCAACCCAAAAAAGATTAACTTAATATTAGAACAATAAAAACCACAAATACAATATGTAAATTTCATTTATTGTTATTACACAATAACATTATTTCCTGGACTTAGTTACATAATTATTTGCTTTACATAAAAGGAGCTCTTCCTTAAATAGCATAAAAAAATCAATTCATTCATAAACCAAGCTACGTATACTTGCATAGCCCACTTCCAACTAATATGAAAGCAACCGTGTAATTACTCGACAGCTCATGTTACCTAGAGATCAATCAAGTATGTGAGTGGTGTCTGGCAGTTAGAAATTACTTGTCACTCAACTCTTGCGCACCAAATCTCTTCATCAAACAGTTAATGCCGTTTATTTCCCCGCATATGACTAGCTTATGATCATTTATACCTTTAGTAAAGCTTAAGACAAAATGTAATATTTTATACCCTCAACTTTCGGCTTGTAGGACCATATAGTTAAGAGTATATGAGCCATAAATGAACAAGTGTTGGTTGAAGTACAGAGCAAGCATCAATTGTTTATTTTGTTCTTTAAATTATGTCTTATGCGTGACTGTATAAGGTACAAATTCGCTCACTCTCTAGGGCTGTTGTATTGGTGTTTAGCTACAGTTGTTAAGGATGTCACTTAGCGATGGTTGACCAAGCTGCAGCGTTGACCGGTTTTGTGCTTTATGCTTGTTATAATAAGGTATAAATTTCCCGACCGCGCCTGTAATCGACTTTTGTCCTATGTAACATAACACTATAAGGTACAAATTCCTTCAAACCGCTGGTTTTATTATACATATAGGTGTAGCACTGCAGTTGTTATGATGACGTCACACATTAGCTCCTGTTGTGTCGGTTGCCCCAGCCGCGGCGGTGGTCGTCTTTGTACTCGTCCATGTTCCGCTGGCGAGCCAACTCTTCAGGGTCGTCATCTTCCACCAATTGTTCCTGGAGTTAATAAACAAATAAAAATTACAAAAACCGAAATTAGTCATTAAAAACATTATCTTACTATTTAAATGCCAATACGCCACATACGGAAAAGTAAACGACAAGCATTAAAGAAGTAGCCTATGTACTCTCTATTCAACGTTAAACCCACCACATAGCGTTCATATTTCAGTGTCTCATACATTGTAAAATAGCAAATTATTTCTCTAACTTATTAAACATAAAATGGACCTTTATCCATCGACAATAAGATTCATATTCAAACCGCTTACCTTTCGTATTCTGTCGGCTTCGTCTTTGTCTTCCTCTGTGTTCTGGATGGTGGTGTGTGGTATAGTCGTGCACGCGCCCGGGAAACTGTACAATAGATATATCAATCACACATCTGATAATATTAAAACATGACTGTTATGTTGAATAAGTTATTTTCGAGGTAGGTTGTTGCGTAGTAATTAATTCATTCGTCTGAGGGTGTGCTTTTAGCAAATATAACTCAGCGTTTAGTCATATATATTTTTTTTGCGATTTTACGTATGGCCCAAATTTTAGGCAAATATCCAATGGCTTTCGTAAGCAATTCGGCACCGAAACGCTGACCGCAATTCATCATATCAAATTCCATAGTTTTCTGGTGGGATTTGACAGCTAACGCACCAGTGGCGCCAACTGGTGAGCGCAAAATCCGCACTTGCCTAAAATTGTTCCTTCTACTTTATCTTTTCTGTTTATTACGTTAATAGATTAGGTATTGTATATGGTATACGTACAGTCCCTCCTTGACGCGTTGTTCGTAGAACTCTTCGACGGTGAGTGCGGGGATGGCGGGGTAGCCGGCGCCGTACACCGCCTTCTGCAGCGCGTCGCGGGTGATGATCACCGGCTTTAGAGGTGGCGGACGGACTCGCTCCTTGGGCTTCGGCTCTGGAAAGGTACAGGTTAATGTCTTGAAATTCTAAGGTTTAATCTGACCACAGCCATATATTATATGCTTCTAATATATGGCTGTGTGGAAGAAAAGTGTGTCTGAATTAGGTTTTTTATTATGATCTTAGCAAGAACATGTTATTTTGATGTAGTTTTATAATCCAACTGCTCTTGTAAAAATATATATTTTAAAAATTTACAAACACTACTCAAAATTAAATCTATACTCATAATTTCAGATTTAGTTATTACTTGAGCAGTCAAACATGCCATACAGCATTTTTTTTTAATCATCGTAGCCTTAACTAGTCTAGAAGCACTCAAACACGAAACCAAAATCAAAAGCTAACTACAGTATTTTTGAAGTACAATAATTTTATTGAAATAAGTCCTACCTCCAGCATTCTTAGCCATGTACTCCAGGATGCCCTTCTCCTGGTCAATGCTGCTGAGCTCCTCGAGCGCCTGGTTCACGAAGCTCAGCAGCAGCTTCAGGAAGTACTGTCTCTTGGTATCGTCGTCCGACGAAGAAGCCATGGCCGCTGATAGTGTGCTCAACTGCAGCTTTAGCTCCTGCATCTCCTTGTACCTTTTGATTTTACTTTCTCTGGTTCGCACCTGGAAATGTACATGACAAAAGAAAATTTATAATAAAAACTTGAAAAAAAAATTGACCTATAATATAAAGTTATAAAAAAAATTAAAAGTTAAAATGTGTGTTAAACTATCCACATAGATATAGTTTAGTGTAGACTATAAAAATACATGACATTACTTATATTCCTCTATGCTTAATGGAATTCATAGACTAACTAGACCCATAAATCTAAATTGTCTTATACTATTAGCTGAATCATAATATATTCAATTAACAAGTTTATGCTAGAATATTCAAGGTTAAACACACTTACCAAGTTAGCAATCTTAGCCTGTTCAGTCTGTGGTTTAGCTACATCTGTGCTTGTGCTGGTCTCCGGCACTTCTATGTCAGTCACTCCATAGTCTTTACACCTCTGCAGGAAATCTCTGAAATATTCAAAGCATACCATGAAAGTAAATGGAAAAAAAAAACATATATTTTCTTATAGGCTAATTTATAATTTTACAAAAGTTTTCAGCAGTAATAATAATGGTGCGGACCATGCTTTCAAATATTATATTTAAAAAAACATAATACTTGTCTCTGTTTCAATGATAGTTTTACTTCTTTAACAATATCGAATAAACATACAAGTATTACTTTGACTAGATTGTTACTTCGAAGACTAGTAATTTCAATGAGTTACACAACCAACATATTGTTAATACCACCTTTAATGCACTAGAGAGCAAAATTTACTACCAACTTTATTTTTACTTTTCTTTTGTACAGTGTACTCACTTGAAATATATCTCAGCGACATTAACAAGGTCTATGCGTGGCTGGTTGCAGAGCTTGAGGCTGAGCTGTCCGAGCAGCGCGGGCAGCAGCAGGTACTGCAGCGTCTCTGTTGGCAGCTCCTCCAGGCTCTCGTTCTTACTGAACATGCCCGAGAGGGACACTAGGTTGGTGGCCTTCTCAAACTTGGATATCGCTGATTTTACACTTAACTGAAATATTAATAAATATTGTACATTAATACCGACAAGTATTTTTCTTAAATTAAGTAATTAATTTCTCTATTCCTACAAAAAGGTATTGCCAACAGAATCAAATAAGTATATCATGATGAAATAAGTGATTGATACTTGAAAAATCATTTCGAAAACATATATTACCATAGCAAGAGTAACATTTAGCGAAATCGCATACTGAACATTCAATCTGATGTTTCATGCCTTCATACAACACATTGTTTTGACAGTCATTATACCGACAAGATAATCCTGGGCTAACTTGGAACATTCTAGACTTATACATTCTAAATATAGCACAAATGCAATTCCCTAGGGCGATATATCATATTGTTAAGATTTCAAATCAAAGAAATAACTCCAAAGGTACTAAATACTGTACATATTATTGTAATCTCACCTGAACAGCATTACTGTTTGTCGGCTCGTTGTTTTTCTCTAAACCCTCATATATTTTCATGGCGTCATCGAATATCTTTTTTAGTGGTTCCTCGTCTGTAGACTGCCCTGCATCAACTTGAGCCATATTTAATAGAGATTTATTATAAAATTATAAACTGCTGTTATTTATTTCGCCGAAAACTACGATCGTTTCATTTATATGACATTTGCAAATGACATTTCTAAAGTGTTGCTAGTTTCGAATATCTTAATAATTTCCGCATAGTGCTACAAGTACATAAAACGCAAATCATTGTTTGAATAGAAACTCAATGAAACTATATGATGAAAATGTTACAAGATAAGCTACTGCAATCTACCGTATTATGTTTTTAGAAAGAAATGAGAGTTTCAAAAACTCGAGCGCTTTATACTTGTTTCATACTTGATAAGCAAATTGAAAGCTACTACTGCATGCTATATCATCTGACTTTACTTTCTTATCTACCATTTGTTCTTAAATTAATAATTATTTTATGTTCAACAAACCCGTTAATTATTTTAAACGTTCCTATGTTTTTTTTTATTATTAATCTCCATTCAATATGATTATATATATATACTTATGTACTTACAGATACTTTTGTGCAGACACGGTGAACGACAACTACATCGCTCAATACTAACTGCATTCCGTGCGATCGATAACCGCCAAAAGTCGCAACATTTTGAATTATCTAGTTATGCAGTGCAGTGTAAATAAATGGCCAATTACCTACCAAACCGCATAACCAGCCTGCGTAATGTTATCTTGCGGCTAATGCAATATTTACCACAAATACTGACTAAATATTATCTCACGTTTATTGAACAACATTATACAGGTTGACTACGTAATCGTAGTATTTATTACTGTTGGTGTTTTAGATTAGATATCCATTTCTAAATGGTATACATACATTAAGCAGTTTGACGCAAGCTGCCACAATCCTAAATACTACACATCAATTAGGTACTTTCTGTGTGCCTGAGCAGGTTCACATCATTTAAAATTATCCTATAGTGCTAATACTTTCAGAAATGTGGTCAAAATTAAGATACGGGGGTTTTGGGAAGTAGCTAGCCACGTTGATACAATTACATCAAACGCCTGTGAAGTGCATTATAGCAAAAATCTTTTAGGCAACATCGAATATTGGTAAATTGACCGTCCATTTAAGGTACAACCATATTTTGATTTAGCTCCTTGTACTAACATTCTATTTACAAGAGGAGGACAAATAATATCTACGTAAATAATCTTTCTTCGAAATATAAATTACCTTACACCGAAGCTTACGGAATTACAGATACAGTATGCTATCCCTTTAGTTTTGCTGTAAACTTTAGTTGGTATCAGTACGTATTAGTTATTTTATTTACAAGTAACTACCTAAGTTAAAATAAAAGATGAACATTTACAGCACCCCATATATTACAATAACAGGACCATGTAACGATCTTTATCTACGTGCAACTTTTTCATCGTTTACGTAGGCACTTGAGATATCGCTATCCGTGCCTACTTATTTCCAAAAAAGATTGGAAGTAGGTACCAACACACCTACTGCACTCGTTACATGATTTTAATATGCCCTGGATGTTTATTACTTCGTTTTAGGTACTTTGATGTAGTAACAACAAAATCAATTCTGTTTGTCCTTGACACACCTTAGACCAAGACATTGGTTTAGAAGCAAAAGGTACATTAATTATTAGGTATGTCTTGTGTCTCCAGACAGGACTTACTCGATGTATTTTTATAAATATATAAAAGAAAATGGACATCACTAGGCGCTCAATAAGCAGGCTGTGTCATCAGTATAGTACCGATGTTATTCACTTGATACTGCTTGTTAGTCGTTCAGTGGAGAGTTCGAGACTAGTTGAGAGCCGGTGGCTGGCAAGTGTGCACGTTATCCACGACTCATGTAAGTTATTGTTCATATGCACCGGCACGGAAACCGCCATGTGTGATGTGACCTCGTCACAACAATCGTGCACTCGCGGACGTAAATCTTGTGCGGTTTCCATTTTTAAAACATGTTTGTTTGTGGTGTAGAGGGAAGATTATTTACGAAATTTTCCCTTTATTTTTTATTTATAATTTTGACAGGTTCGTCATTACTTTCGAATTGGCCATTGGTATCAGTTACTATATCTATTTACTATGGATACTTACTCTATGTGAATAGTGAATGTGTTTTATGAGCCGTGTACTACGGGAACCTGCTTCCGAAGCCCTTCTAGGTCATTTAACTGTATTGTTGTGCAATATATGTACCAACCTAGTTATTACTCGCATTACATCGACGGCAGTTGTTTTGTTTACTTATAAAATGAGCTTCCTGTCTTAATTCACGCTTTTGTTTGACGTGCGTACTGCGTATGTCCATGTTATTGTTTATCATGTTTTTTCTTATAACAATTAGCTGCACAGTTAATATCTTTAGTGGAACGTGTGTAACGACAGCGAAAACCTTCCTACTTACATGCAGATTTTGAATAATTAGGAATGAAAAAGTATAAGTATAAAAGTAAGTTGCAACCGCGCGCGCTCTCAGAATGAAGCCAAGTAAAGGGTGCCGATCTTGATTATTTCTCTAATTTGTAGTTTATGTAAAATCATATTTTTATGCTTCTTTTGACGTACTTTGTGTATACTTCATTCACCTTTTTATGATCTGTGATGCGTAGATAGACACCTATCTATGAACGTACATTATCACTGATGGTAGCTATTGAAATCTTATCAGTCTATGTGCCTCATCTATTACGAAACTAGATGAGGTATGGACCAATTAAGATTAACTATCCTTACAATAAAGAAAATGTATGTGCTTTACTAATTATTGACCAAACACTACGCTCGCGAAAACCTGAATAAATCTCTGCGGATCACACATGCTTTTCTCCTGCAGGCTTCTGAACTGGATTTAAAGACTTTTGCATCAGATGCAAAAGTCTTAGACCCACTACGTATTTCGAAACTATCACATTTATATTATTTCTTTTAAATATATCCTTATTTTCTGATAAGTTATTGGCAGGCCCATATAATAATGAGGTTCAAAAAACATTTATCAAATATTCTATGCTTCTTTTTCATTTGCAATAATCCATATGGACGGAAAAAGTACTTTTTCGAACGGTCATATAGAACATCATTTATTTTATTTATATATATCACTGCGGAACAAACAAAAGAAAATCGCGGATGTAATAACAAGCAGAAAACTGCTGAATTGAATAATTAAAGTGATGACAAACGGAATCACAACGAGCGTGCAGTGACTAATCCATTTCGTTAATGAAGCTAAAGACGTTTCAATCCGCAACAACTTTAATCAAGGAATAACATTAAATGTAGACGTATAGTGTATTTATATTTACATGTCGATTAGGGAAAACATATATGTTTTCGCTATTGTTTGCTAAATCATCTAATTATATTTAATCTAATTAAGACCTTTGCCTCTTTTACTTGACTTAACCGTACTAAGGCTTAACCTTACTCCAGTTTTTGTAATGCTGATCAACTTAATCAGTTGTCAAATCTACTGATCACGACCGTGATTGGTTGACAAAAAAGACTAACAACCAATCAAAGCGCTTAACTTAAGGATCGACAGATGATTAGTTAATTTATGTGCCAACCTTTAATAGGCTCCTGTTCTCAGTTTCTCGACATTTTGTTAGTTCGGAGATGTTGCAGTCAATGACGGTTAAAAGGTTTACGAGGCATGAGGCAATTTATTTAATTAGCATTGCTCTTAGCCAGACCGGACGGGAATCAAAGTCATCACAACTGGTTAGCTACGTCTTCTCAAAGAAGTTGGTTAAAGAGCCAAACAATAACTATGTCAGGCTCATTTTCAATGGAAAAATCAGTATTGACCAAAGAACTTGCAAGAAAAACAATTTAAGGTGGATGCTGGAATAGCTAACATTTCCTCAACGTATTCTGAAGGATTCCATGTCTTTTCATAAACAGCAGAGGCGCTAGTGTTCCATTTGTCACAACATCATACAAATGTTTGTCATAACTTGGAATTAGAGTCGTAATAGCCGCGTGGTTACAATGATGTTATAAGGATCCATTACTATAGTTATCTACCCTAAATGTTAAACATGATCATTATAAAACTACTACTACTTGTGTTCATTAAAACTTGTCTCCTTTTCTCATTAGGACGAATCGAGTAGCGCCCTTAGATAAAGGTGCAAATGAGGCGATCATCAGACAAATATTTTTCATTCCATTTTCCTTTCACGTCAAAGCTCGATCTATAAACCACTCGCGCGGCAGAAAGCTGATCTTTTACAGCGGTGTTTATTAGATAGCCTAAGGCCATTATCAGTTTTATGAACCGAGGATCATAAAACGACTACTATAATCGACTTATTCATTATGACCTCAATATGCGACAACCAAAGCACTGGCCAGCTTTTGGTAAACAACTTAACGTATCAATAAAATGTTATATCAGGTCATCGATCAATTTAAAGCATCGCTGACTCTGACTGACTCGTGACCTAACTTCATTGTGTCGTTTCTGGAAAATTCTGGCGGGAAACGCGTCGCGCCGGCCTGCGCAGGATGCCGCCCATTACTCTTATTGCCCCGACACTCCTATAGCTTACACAATCTTTATATTAACACCAGTAACGTCTCAAAGAGTCTTAACAATAAAAACGCAAATTAATTAACGTCAAATGCCAAACAAGCGTCCATAATCGATGGGCTGCGACGGTCCAGCTAAATTAAATATTTTATCTCAATCAATCGAGTGATATCAAACAGATACAGTAATAGATGTCAGCAAGTGGGCATGCAACGCAATGAGTACATCACTATCTGCCGGAGTAATCCTTTGTTTACCGAACACTCACCATAACAGAACAGTTTTATGAGTAAAGATCTGGTGCACATGTTGCTCATCTATTTACAAGTCTCTGCGACGCGAGTAATAATTACCGTTAATCATCTTGTTGACAACGGATCAAAGCGATAATTAATAACAAATGTTTTTATTTTCAGATAACATGGCTACCCAAGTTAAATTCTGAAGTTATTCATCATATTGTAACATGGCCCGCAGCACGGTACTTGCTTTCTATCTGATCGCAACTGGCTTGACTTACGGATTCAATGGAGACAGCTTCGAGCTGGAATGCCCGGACGAGTGCGACTGCCACTACTTCAGGATCAACTGGGTGACGGACTGCTCCGAGAGCAACCTCACAGAAGTGCCCTACGATGAGCTGAGCCTCAGCGTCTACATCCTGGACCTCAATGGCAATAACATCACAACCCTCAAACCTTTTCCCGGCGACATCAAAATGAGAAGACTGCAGATAGCCGACAATCGCCTGACGAGGGTAGATAAAGAGGCTTTCAAGGGATTGGAGTATCTGATAGACATCGATTTATCTGGAAACAACATCAGCTACGTGGATCCTGAAGCTTTTATGTAAGTTGCTAAACTTTTCCTTCTAAATGCCGCAATACGGTATGAATAAGTACTTTAAATTATAAAAAATAAATCACTTTCAACTTTCGACGATTATCAAATAAATCCATGACACATTGCGGATTATAATTCCAAAACAAAACAAAATATATCACGATTCAGCTTAGTGTAATCCATCGGTCATTGGCACGTTATTATGAAATAACATCGACTTAAAACAATAAAAACTTTACAGACAACTGAAACGATTTCTTTTATAAACTGAACTGAAATTATCTGCAAACTTTCCATCACAAAACGAGTTGTGATAACAATAGTTTTTATATCTTCACGCTCAGTTTCCCATTCAGGTTAAAGATCATTGAGACTAGCTTTAAGATATCTTCATTAGTGTGAAATTTTAAACTAGAAACTAGATTTCTAAAGATCCCGAAAACGATCGGAAAACATAGATCGATGTTAATTGCTCGCGTTTTAAAATCTAATTTTTATTTTCCTTGGAACTGGGAGCAGCCCTTCACCTGTACCCACAACTAATACAATGAGTCATCAACTCACATTGACATCACACATGCATGTTATTCTCACGGGCGTCCATTGTTTGCGAGTTGACTGTGACATTCGCTGGGCACAATGCCTGCTGATGATAAAATTGTTCAAATTGCTCTCGGTGTGGTACCAGAAGTGAGTACAATTGCCGCCAGGACTGGTGCCAATATTGGATAATGGTCACACAACGAATGCAAATTGAATTCGCTGGATAGAGCGCCGTTTACATGCTTGTGTTGATTATGGCCAGCCAGAGTCACGGACAAAGGACTCGGTTACCGTCCGTTGATTGGGGACCTTGTGGCCATGTTCATCATTATTAAACATCGTAAAAAGAAACATGTTTTAAAACTTCACTCTATTTATTATGTCACGTAGTTACATGTTTATTTTAAACCTTGTGGAGTGTATATTGTATGCACATGTTCGCCGTCTTCAAGGTACTAAGTATTAAAGTATAAAGGGCAGATATAAATGATAAGGTCTTGAAGGGAAAAGTTTTTATTTTAAGATATTAAGGCCGCAAGTTTTAAGATCTCCCAATTGATTCCTAATATTATCAAAAACGTAATTTAGTTATTTTGTCATATTTTGAACTAATAGTCGTCACAAAAAAAAATCTTTAATTTACATAATAATGGAATATTTAGTCATAAACCTCTTCTTCTTCTATTACAGGGAATCACGTGGTCTTCTGAACGTTGAGCTTCAAGGCAATCCTTTAACAACGGTGGAAGGACCGTTTCTCGTGTCTCCTACGCTGCAGTACCTCGACATCAGTTCCTGCAACCTATCCTCCATCAACCCGCAGTTCTTCGACAACATCACGACACTGACCACGCTGGACCTTTCTAGCAATCCCCTTAATACTTTGGAAGCGGGAAACTTCGATGTCCTGACAAGCTTAGAGACATTGAAACTAAACGACTGCAAACTCACTTCGATATCAGAAAACGCTTTCTCTTCAGCAATAAATATTAAATACCTAGAGCTCTCTGGCAACCAACTTATAAACACCGATTGGCCTGAGGTCCTCGGAAAACTGCTCAGACTAGAGTACCTGAACTTGCGGAAATCTGGGCTCACTTCACTCTCAGAAGACACGTTCTCTAATTGCACCAATTTGGTCACGCTTATTTTAGCCGACAACAAATTACGTGACTTAGATGTCGCCGCCACGTTGGGTAACAGCGTCACTCACCTGGAAGAATTGGATCTGTCTAACTGTAATATACAGGGACCTATCTCTGGCGAGACATTTACAAATGCGACTAGATTGAAACGTCTGTTTTTGTCTGGAAATCCTTTGGTAGCAGCAGACTTGCAGGCGGCGCTGGAGCCATTGCCTAAACTAGAGAGACTATTTTTGAGCAATTGCGGCCTCCGCGATCTACCAGATAACTTTAATGTATTCGACAATTTAATCGAGTTGGATATATCTCATAATCCTCTAGAAAATGTATTCACTAAACTATTAGCGCCCTTGCAGAAGTTGGAATATCTGAACATGGGATACAGCAACCTATCTTACATCGGACCGGACACCTTCTCGAAGATGGCGGCAATGAAGAGGCTTGTACTCTCTGGCAATGACCTGCTATCCTTAGAAGCAGGATTGTTTGGAAACTTGACACAATTAACTACAATAGAACTAGAATTTTGTGGTTTGAAAAGACCATTAAACGGATTAGCATTCTTTAAAAACTTGACGTATATGGATTTGCGAGAGATTCGGCTCGGTGGCAACCCGTTAGTAATCCCGCCATCGGGACCTATATTCCCAAAACAATTATCACAAGTATCTATTCTGGACCTGAGCAATTGCAACATAACCTCGCTTAACGTAGATGCTTTCAAGAACACAGAGAACATTACTGATCTGAACTTAGGTGGAAATCGTTTAAGGTCAGCTGGTGCGAGTTTGTCATTCTTAGAAAGGTTACATCATTTGGAGAAGATCAACCTGAGCAACAATAATCTGACTACAATAGATCCAGACATTTTCGCCAATAACCCCAAACTACACTCTCTCAATTTGCTTGGCAATCCATTCATATGTGACTGTAAGATCGCTGAGATGTGGGACTGGGCGAATATGATCAAGGGTGATCTAGACGTTTTAATAGGAGCTAAGAGCGCAGAGAAAGATATTGTAGTTAAAGGCAACAAGAAGAAGAAGCATCTGTATTGTCACTACAATGAAACGCAGCTTAGAAATATGACTACTGTGGTGAATAAGACTGTGCCAGGTAGAAGGCCTTTCGCTAAGCCTAGAGAACTGACATTTGCAAACAGGACATGGGCCAAGTACGTGAGGGAATCGGGATGCGAACCAGTCGTCAAAATACTTCGACCTATAGCTCTAGTCGGTGACACTTTTGAGTTCAGTCAAAGTAATAATATAACAGCTGGAGTCACTATAGTAGCCATCATGGCATTAGGCTTAGGAGTCGCCACACTCCTCATGACTATAAAACTCTTTAGGAGAAAGAGTGTTGAAGAAGCAGACACAGAGACAAACAGAAAAGTCAGATAGCAGTCGAGTACTTCCGCTGCACACCAGTGCCACTGTCCATTTAGTTGTTAAAATATAATTGTAATTTATTTTTGTACCCTCATCTCTTATTTTATAATAGTCTCTCTAGAGGTAGCAAAATTTTGGAATGTTTCGAATTTATATAGACACCTATTTATGTTATTTTACTAGTCACATAGCTTCGAATGAGGTGATGATTCTCATGCGGTTTGTGAAGTTATAGGTTATGTTAAGTACCTTTCAGTATTTAATAAATAAAATACGATTATTATTTTTGAAACATATTTTGAATAAAAGTCACCTGCATCATGCATGACGCAGTTTCTAAGATTCCTTTTTAGACTCATCGAACCTTTAGCTGCAGATATTGTGGGATACAGACCGTGTAATAACAATATAAATAGTAAGATTTAGCTGAACGAAATGCATTTATTAAGGATCAATTGGATTTGTTAGTAAATGACACTGGATCTAAAACAGCAAGGTTTTTGTTTATTTCTTCATAATATGACTGCAACTGCGGAGCGTATAATTGAAATTGCAAAACCCCTAATACTCCTCCGAGAACTCAAGGTACTTTAATATCGTCATATCGATTATTTTACTTTTCGAAACAATCGATCTTTTTTGTTAAGTTTACTTCAACCTATATAATGGAAATAATAGCAAGTCCTTCATAGAACGATCTCGACAACTGAAGAACAATAAATTGACTTTTTTAAGCTACTCTCCGAATTTTCTATTAAAGAAAAACTTGTTCTCTGTTGACGGTTATAAAATTAAGTCACAAACACGCATTGCAATTAACATAATTATATAACTAAGCGAAGACAATGATAGCCTATTAGTGGAACGCTACTCATCGCCATGCGCTTGCAAATTAATCTGCTCTGTTTAGTGAAAAAATGTTCTTGCGTGCCTACGCTATGATCAAGTATCGCGTGATCATTACAATGTTAGTTCCGACCGAGGAAACCGCCGGAGGACCGGTGCATAACCGGACACGGAAGGAACTAGGATACAGAAATACTTTTTATCATCATTAAATAAATTAATAAGACAATTGATCCACTTTACCTACATTATTTTCACTGTTGCAATTTGAATTGCCTCAGCGTTGCAGTTGAGATTTGTTTATTATTTACCATGCAAAATCAAAGTTAACTTTTTATCTATTCCACGGTGGCTGATTTCATTCACTGGAGCAATGTGGTTTTTTTATTTGCCGATGAACGACAAGACTTAGGCAAAAAATAGCTAGCGTCACGTAATGTATTGGTAGATAGCGAAAGTTTAATTACACAATACTAAAGAAATAGTTAAAGATACCTTAACACCTGCTGTTGGCGTTTAACACCCATTAATCTGCGATGGCTATCGCAAAAGAAAAAAGAAACAAATAATGTAATGAATTTATTAATTTACTATTACAACAACTATTAACAAAATAAATAAGTCTTATCAGCTACTTGGCGCCCCAGCAGACGTACTCGTCTTTTTAATATACCAGTTTTCTTTGTACACCTTTTTCCTCATGGCCGGCTTTTCACTTTCCGGCCTGTGGTTGCTAGCCATTGCGGATAGTTCGCTGTCGAGGAGCTTTGGTATAGTTATGGGTTCGAATCCGTACTGGAACTGTGGCTCCACGAAGTTTGTTTTACTCTTGTACCTCTGATACGGCCGGGAAGCGAAAGCGGAGCTGTCGCGCGGTGAGCCTTTGGAATAGTCATACTCGTGAGATGCTTGCTTGGGCTTGTAATGACCGCCGCCGTAATAAGACTTGCCCTTTTCCTCCTTAGCTGTAGAAAAGTCAAACGACGGGGACACTGAATACTTAGCGAATTTTTGGTTTTGATTCTTGTCATCGTCATCTCCTTTACTGACGTAATATTCTGGTTTCTGTTGCTTATATAATTTATAGTAACCTAATTTGTTTTGGTAGCGGTCAAGTAAGCTTTCTGGCTTACTTATAGAATAATCAGTATAGTAATCCTCCTTCATTTTGTCTCTCGCATCTTTATAGCTGGAGCGGGTCTCTTTTGGGAAACTGTCTCCGTCTTCTTGGTATTGTTGAAAAGGAGTGTTCTCGACGTCATACTCGACGTGGTCAGGAGGCACTCCGTAGCTTTCGGGATCAAAAATATCTTTTTCAGCAGCTTCTAGAGCTTCTTTACTATAAGCAGGGAAGCCAATGGCGGCGTTCTTATACCCCTTCTCAAAATCTTCTTCGTTGTTCTCCTCCTGGTCAACGACTTCCTCTTTCATTTGAGCACTAAGCGAATGCCTTTCATCCGGAGCTTCCTCTTGGATAATAACACGCTTAGATTTTTCCTGAATGTGAGCCGCCGGAGCGTATGATTCGTATGAGTCAGAATTCGGCGAAGAGTAGTAATGATTTTGAGGCACGGATGATGGTTTATTATGTGGAGTTGAGTGATGGTGGTCATGCGGCGCGTACGACTGTTCACGCTTTGGTGACGATTCGTGCTGCCGCGATGGAGTCTTTACATGCTGATCCGGGTCCACTTTAATTTGAGCATTGTTTAGTAAACTTATATCTTCAGAATATTCTTTAATAATAGGCTCAAAATTAAAAAATTGAGTGTGTTGATTCGGGGCTGAGTAATACTTAGATGGATCGGCATGTAGAGACTCGTTTTGTTTTCCATGATTAGATTTGTGATAATGCTCTTGTTCTCTGTGAACTGGTTCATGATGTTTCTCAGAAGATTTAGGATTTTCGTTGTAATATCCGGTGTAATGGTGGTGATTATATTCTGGGTTTTCATCTTCTGATTCTTTAGAAGAATGTTCATGATTTTCAGGTTTACTGTGCGTCACAGAGTGTGCTTCACCATCATTATTCTGTCTTTCGGGTTTAAAGTTATAGTTCTGGTGCGCAGGCCCTTGATCATTGGTATGATAATGAACTTCTCGTACAGGCTCCTTGGTTGTTCGAGTATAACTATAAGTGGCAGGGTCTTTCTCAGATTTAACCCCATAACTGTAATGTACTGGTTCGGACTGGGTTTCTTTGTTATAACTTACTGCTTTTTCTTTGTAGGTTTCCTTGTGACCAGGAGCGTTAATTTCGTAAACGATTTCTGGAGCATCTTCGAGAGTTTCGTGGTGAGAAACACTTGTTTTCTTCGGAGCGTCATTTTTCTTCGCATGTTTATTAGTTTGAGTCGGTTTCTTCTGTTTCTTTTTCTGCGGTTTTTCCTGAATACTACCACTGTCGTATGACATTGTCTTTTGAACTACAAAACCCTTTTGATAGTTATTCACAGTATCCACTGCATCTGGTAGTTTCTGGTACGTGGCCTGATTAATTCTGGGTAAAAAGTGCTGCACTTGAGGCACAAGTGGGTTGTTGAACGTTAACGGCTCAAGAAGCGTTAAGTCTAAGAGGGGAAGAGGTTTAGTTTTCACTTTCACGATATTTTGCTTTCCGTTAATATTATTTACATATGTTATGGTAGTCTGTTTAGCAGGAGCAGCTTGCTGTTGTTCTTTGTCATTGTATGTGGCCTGAGATGATTCACCTTGACGTTTCGGGGCGTTATGTAAATGTTCATATGAATGTTCTACATGAACAAGTTTAGGCGATTCTTTTGTCTTGTGATAATCGTTAACCTCTTCATTAGACACATGAGATGATTCTTGGTTACGTTGGAACTTATCCTTTTCGTGGTTAACACTTGGTCTTTCAGGGGCTCGTTGATAGTTCGAATCACTGTTACTTACATGAGGGGACTCTTGAAGTCGTTGAAACTTTGTTTCGCCATGAGTCGGTTGAGGAATTTCTTGAATTCGCTGGAATTTAGTTTCGCTGTTAGGTGTATGTGTTGGTGCTTGAACATTTTGGAACTTTGATTTACCAACAATTATTTCCGGTTCTCGTAGACGTTGAAACTTTGGCTCATTTTTGACATTGCTGTATTGTTCGTGGTTTTGATTGTTAGCGAATACAGCTTTATTGTTAGTTGGCTGTTGCTGAGCGGATGACACTCTGAAGCCGTGATTTTGTATATTCCAAGTAGGCGCCAGGTTCTGAACTTTATCCGCATACACTAAATGTTGGCCAAACGTCGGAAATTGATTGAGAGGCGTCGGAGCTGGGCTCTGCAGGGCAGGTACTCTGAAGGGTGCACCAAAGAACACTTGCGGGGCTGACTGCTTGAACTGGAAGTTGGGAGATGCGGCGACCAACGGCTGCGCCAGATGTGCCGGCAGCTTCGGTTGTAACGCTACGAACTGTTGAGGAAATGCGGTTCTGTACGGGGCGAGCTGCGGACTCTCCGTGAACTTGTTGCCATACGAGTCCATAAGGTACGTCTGAACATTTTGATGCTGGGGCTTCTGCTGGACGGGAGCGACCTGAGACGCGGATGCTTTGGGTTGGGCGATGAACTGCGGCAGGTGGAACGAGTAGGACGCGTAGGGCGCGTACATGCCCACTGGCACGTTCCGGTACAGCCGCGGGGCACCTGCTGCACTTGCTGCACTTGCATTGTCTTTAACTGCACTATTTGTCACAGCGCTTTTATCACTAAGAGCTTGGCCTAGCGTCAGCCAGCACACGGCCACTATAAATATTACCTGAGAACAAAAGAGAGCTAAATTAAAACACAGTTAAAACTAAATTAGATTATTTAAATTAATTGCAATTGATTAATTGTAATTAATTAATGTTTCAGTCAATTTACCTTTCTCCCCATGTTGGGCGTCGTTGTAACAAGACAGTGGGAGCGGCACTGTGGCGGCGCGGCGCCCTCCGCAACCTTATATCGGAACGTGCGCGAGCGCAACCGACGACCGACGCTCGTCTTTTTGCTAACGCCACTCTATTTTTCACCGATTTAGGTATAGCCCCTCAGTTATATCATTTCGTCGCTCAACAAAGCCAAATAAAATAAGCTGAATTGTTATTATTCGTTTATATTTAATTGTAAATGGGAAATACATAAAGTGTTTCCTGAGTCCGTGCACGTAACACAATTATAAACTAATGTTACACGACTGTCGACAATAGATTTGGGAGTCGCCGCGTTATGTAAGTAGAGTGGGTGACAGATCTCTTGTAATGGCTTCTGTTTAGTAGGTGAGTGACAGCATAGTAGCTACAATAGAGCGGACATGGGTACCACACCGACGGTATCGCGGTCATCGGAATGGTTAAGGGCGGGCAAGATAATTGTCACGCTTGAATCAAGTGTTTATTTCTGCAATTTACTAACGCAATAGAATGTCACAACCGATCGGTATTTTTAATAAATCAATGAAATGGACAAATTGGTTTTAAGAAATCCATTTTTTTTTTATTAATAATCTAAGCTTAGGAAAGACCTCTTTAACTGAGAATATTTGTCAAGAATTCTTTACAAACTGGCTCACATTAAGGAATCGCATCGCACCGTGTTAGAAACAGGACCTCAGAATAAGTACAAGCAATAGATAAAAAGTACCTTCCTCCTGAAATCGTTAACGAAAATTACCTTATGCATGACACTGCCTGAATCCCAAATTAACATTAATAGTCATTAGACCCGGAATTTATCGATAACATGAAGTAGAATGTGTCACATATGCTTAGGTAGCAATTACTTTCCTAACCCAGTAGCTTTCTTTGGTCTCCGGTCACGGTCAGCAGGCCAGGCAAGCTAGACGAAGGTGGAAACCCAGTGAAAGTTCACTATTCAGGGCTAAGTCATGCGTGAGGGTGTCGGGTGGGCTGACAACTGATACGGTGGCAGGGGATTCTTAAACCGATATACACCATAGGAGTGTGGCTGTAATATTCACTTGGTATAGATCAATCACTAGGTACTGTCGATTTTAAGGTTGATTTAAGTAAACTATTTTTTCCACCAAGCAAATTAGAATTAGGTACCTATGACTTTTCCATAGTTATTTGTACCTACTTTCTTAGATATTTTAAGAGCATTTGGCATTAAAAAAAACCTGAAACCGAACCCGAATAAAGTCTGTAGTATTGCGAGACAAGACAAACAAACAAGAATAATGCTCGTTCTTTCTCCAGATGAGAAAAGTCTTGACCGTACACAAAAATACAACAAGAGGGGTCGGTAGGTACCTTCAGATACAAAAATACAAAATTAGATTTACATAATAATTAGTACAAACTGCAATAACATCCAGACTTCCTAGTGATGTAAAGTCGCAGCTCGATACGTGAAGAAATGTATTAGTAAACTACAAAGTGAAATGATTACATGAATTAGATACTACCACTGTATAAACCACAATACAATTTAGTTTGCAAATTGGGGAACATAAATTGCAATGTTTTACATAGTTCGTAGTCGGTCCTGTGGCGGGCAGGAAGAAGCACAGCAATTTAAGGTGGTAGATGGTACTTAATGTTAAAGAGTGGAAAAAAGCGGGAAATGAATAGCTGTCAAAATAATTTCAAATGTCCAAATGGTGGGAAAGACGTAAAATGGTGGTGTCAACGCTTCAATGACCGTTAATCGGTCTGTGGTAGAAGTCAAGAAAGGTACTAAAGAAAGTGACTTGAAGATTATCTCGTAACGACATTTATTAAATGTAATTCTTCGGTTTTAAACCAGCATCTGGTTATTTTAAACGCAATATTGGTGGTGTTTTTTTTTTAAGATTGATTCTCCTTTTTTATCATTTGATTGTAATGTTGGTTGGTTCATTCTTTGATGTTTTAATTAATGATTTCGTATTTCGTCAATTTTAAAAAGGTAGTTTTCAGTACCTTTACCTAGGTTTTTTTAAAGGCACTTGTCGGAAAAAATATCAATAAATAAACAAACAAATAAATTATACAATTTATTAATTACACATAATATTTACATGAAAAAGGTTTATAATAAATGTCTTAATAATATTTAAAAAGGAAGTCATAAAATGATGCAACTTGAAAAAATAGGGTATTTTGGCCTAATTGAACTATGGTCGATGCTTTGGCCGACGGTACTTTATAGCAATAATTAAAAATGGTCATATTATGTATTCATAACGTCGATGTTAACCTTTTTTTTTAAAGAGTAACCTATGGATTTTCTTGCCGGCTCTTCTCTGTAGGAATGACACTTTGCAACCGAGCAATTAGAATCCGTAGTTTTTAACGTAACGTTTCTTGAGCGCCTTTTTTTGGTTTATAGGAAATAAAAATATTTTGATTTTGTACCTTATTTTCCTCGTCCTTAAGATTTTTAGAGTAATTTTCAATTCTCAAATGTAACTTCAATAATATAGTGTAGGAAAAATCGATAATGTAGAGTATTATGTTTTACTCAATACGCGTAAAAAACGTTTAATCCTATTTCACTTTATTTATTCTTTTCGCACCAGACATAAGGTAAAGAAAGTATAATATTAACTTCTAACTAACCCAGACACAGAATCACATTCACACGAAAATCTATGATCTGATTGTAATAAATTATTCTTTGCACATGTGTGAAACAATTTCAAATAACTAGTACCTCCTTCTGATTTTTATTTTTATTTCACCCTATGTTCAAAGCGAGAAAAAATCAGTAATTGTAGCACCTATCCTATAGTCATCCTTAGGGTGTTACCACACCAATCGATCGATGGTCGATCGATGCCGTCGATCGATGGATGAATGGATTGTTCGACGCAAAGGGTATGGTAGAAACTGTCGATCGACGTCGACTAGTCCATTCTGCCGTCGATCGATGGCATCGATCGACTGTCGATTGATTGGTGTGGTAAGACCCGTAGTTCCAACTTTTATTGTAAAGGAAGAAGGCATAGTTTATACCAGTGGATACGAAAACAAGGGGAAACGGGCGACGACTCATACTTAGTACTATTTCCTAGAGCTCCTAACTTTATCATATTACTAGAGATCTGCGTACCTAAAGAAAAACATCGGTCGTTAGGGACACCCTGCTAGAAAAATATTTATTAACTATTTCTGATAATATTACAAAATGGTTTCTTGCTTTAGGAAATATTTTAATCCCTAACAATTTGTGTTAAATCCAGACAATTTTACATCCACAGATTTGACACTCAGGATGATATAACCAGCCGCGGTTCCTCTTGCAGTTCAGTAAACCACAATGTAAAACGTAAGATTTAGAGATTCTTAAAAACTACTTTAATTTACTTAATTGTTAATTTAGTCATATATGTTGCATGTATATGGGGTGTTACAAAAATCCATTAGGTTCGCGTCGCGTTAATTGCACCTACTTCTCTTCTATGATTGGTGGAAACTAACAGGAAGACCCAAACGAGATACGGATTTAGTTATTACCCCATTGCTCAGTTATAAAAATATCCCTAGTATTACCGGTTCCTGCTCTAAACAAATACAAGGCATTCAATGCCCTATAGTACTAAAATGTAATCTTAAATGTAAATTTAAAGGCGTTATGTGGTGTCAATTGATTGAGGATATCTTTTTTTATCTTCTAAAGATACTACATGTTTTAATTCTATATTATTCAGAGCTACAAACAAACATTAGTCTGGCATTCCGTAAATGCTGTATATAAAATGGCAGCATATCTTTCTATGACGAAAAAGTTATAATATTAAATAATTTATAATCAAACACATTGATTTAAGAAGTAATCACTTATTACTATTTCTCTCTCAGATAATTATTAAAAGGATAGAAAATTTAACTGATAAATTAGTTTTGATTACCTTATGGGGTACTGCCTTCCAAGATTCATACAATATCTATCATTATACCAAAGGTATATCAGATTCCTTGAACAAAACCGCACAAGCACATAAGTATCATCAATAAACAAATGATTCACAACACTTGTTACCACACAAACACAAGTGCAAACTAATTAATGTTCTCTCAACAATTCTGCTTGCACTTAATATTAGTCATTAGCAAGACGCAAGGCACGGAGGCATCCTCGTAGCATCAAACACCCAATCTGTTGAACACGTTCCTTGTGATGGTGAGGTTGTTGTCTTTGGCTCCCAGCCTCTCCTTCACACTATTACTAGGTTCAGGCATAGATAACCTCCTTTCAGGCTTATTGAATACTTGCGTAAACTTTGGCACCGGTTTCTGAGCTTGTTTCTGTAATGCTGCCTTCTTATTGGCCTCAATTTCTTTGTACTGGACCTGACTGGAGAATTTCACGCTTTTTGGTACGGCGAGCTTTGATTTAACGCTGACCGGCTTCTCATCAGCTCGCATGGTGCAGTTCACAGCTATCTTTCGCACATCGTTCTGTGAGGTTGTGACAGTGAAGACCTTTTTAACGGGCGGCATGCTTTTGAGGATGCCTTCGTATTTGAGAGCTTCTTTGTCTATGGGTATGACGGCGTCGGCCACCTGCTTGTCTGATTTGTTGCCGAGGCGGGCGTAAATCGGTTTGACTGCCGCCTTCATGGATACTTTTACTGGTTCAGAATTCCCGAGCCGCGCGAACACTGTTTTAGAACCTGCAATAAGGAATTAATGCTCATTTAGACTGGATATAAAAGTAAACTACTCATTAGTTTGACGTTGGAACTTACTTATACATATAATTTAAATAATGTTATTGAAATAGCACAAAGTAATGAAAATTGCCCTTCCCAAAGTCTATCTCATGACATCATGTTGACATAATGTAATTACTAGGCTAAGCTAGACTAGACAGCAAGGCTAGACAATCATAAAAACGCCAATAAATTAGACTGGCTCAGGTCATCGACCCGCAGTATTCCCTTGTTACTCAACCACGATTTATTAATAAAAGAAAAATGAACCTTAAAGTATAGTTCAAAGAGCTCATTGTTTATTAAAATAATGAGCCACTAATTTTTGTATGTAGACAGCTGAATTGGTTATGTATTTTGTAGTATAAATGATGTTGGAAACTTCTAATACCTTCTTTGGGCTGGGGCTGCGAGGCCTCCGCGAAGCGTATGAGACGCGATTTCTTCAAGTGAACATCGTTGCTCCTGTACGAATGGTAAATTGTTAAGTAACATTTTCAGCCAAAACTTACAATCTAAGCAAATTATCAGGTAAAATGCGATATAAGAGTAACTTGCCCAGTTTCAAGAGACTTCCTCTTCAGCTGTGATCCAGGACTGGTCGGCTCCTGAGGGTTTCGAGTGTAGTGCTCCAATATGCGACTGGCCGCTGCAAGTAGAAAAACATTTGATTGTAAACCAAAATTCACATATTACTCACTGATGATAAATAAATGTGAGTCACAAAAAACATAAAAAATTGTGAAAAGCCGAAAACGTAGGAAAAAAGGAAGGCTCATAAGTTTTAATGAAACAAAACTAAAGCACACTCGAAGAGCTTTCGTACATTATGGATCTTATAAGTTATAACGGGCGGAAGGTAGATCCAAAGTGTTATAATATACCTTTTTTAGAAATAGTAAGTATTCGTAAAAAGGTACCGATTTATTTTTACGACGGATTTTTCTTGTTCTTTGTATCTATGTAAGGTAATAACTTAGCAATATGCCAATAGTCCAGATACTCACGCGACGAGGGCTGTGAAGACACAGTGGCGCGGCCGGTGACGGCGGCCACGGGCACCTTCGGGGCCGGCGCGGCCGTGTTCAGCACGCGGTCGCGCGCCGTGCTCTCGTGTACCTGCTTCGCGTGCCTGCAAATTCAATCACAATAAATATAATCTGTGACCTGATTTGTGAAAATATGGTTTTATGAAAAAAAACTCACATCTGCATCAGCATATACAATGAATGCAAGGCTGACTTTCAATTGAATAAAAAATATGGAAGTTAATATCACTAATCATTGATGCAATAGTTTCCTATGGAGTTTCTTGCCGGCTCTTCTCCATAGGGAAGACACTTTGGAACCGAGCAACTAGAGAATCAGTAGAGTTAACATAATGTTTCTTGAGCACCTTTTTTTTGGTTTAAGTATAAGAAATAAAAAACATTTTGATTTTGATTGATTTTGAGTAGCCAGTATTGAGCCAGCATTGATGAGCTTCAACAGCCTAACTAATGTAGAGTTTAGCATTCCATTAATTATCTATGCAATGTCACATCTATACAATATTCCAATGGTCTAGATGCTTACATAATTTTAACAAAGCTTAACTTAAAAACACTGACCTCAATATAGCAATAACATCTCCCATCCGTGAGATCCCCATATCTTTCAGATACTCCTTGTTGAGGTCCAGCAACATGTCATTCTGTATCCGGTTCTCCGTGAAGGTCAAGGCATAGGTCGCAGACACGTCCGATGGTATGCCTGCTGTCGTGAAGAAGCTCACCCACATGCCTGCAAAATTAATTGTAATATACATGGTCAATAGGTAACATTACAGACAATTAGACTAACAAAGGTACATCCTTTTATTAAATCTCAAAACCCAGATTAATGAGTTTCTTGTTTTACATGTATGTTTACTCAGCTGTCCCTTCATACTGGCATAAAATAGAATTTAAGCAGGTTGGTCTGAACTTACAAGCTATTGATTAGGACTAGCTTTAAACATAATAAATATAAACGCATCTTTACGAGACTTCGATACAGATGGTTATTTCATAATTTCGTTGGTAAGGTACCTAAGGAGAACTCCCACACAATTTCTAACAGACTTTATTATACAATTTTACTTTGATAGTTTTAAGTTGAAATGGCAACAAAATCCCATACAATATTAAAAACTGATTTTAGTGCCTAATACCACTATTATTATTTTGCTTTAATGCTTCCTTCGTGAATAACACCACGAATTCAGAACATAATAACCTTGACGCATATTTTTGGAATCTAAAAACAAATACCACTAACCTACAAAAGTACCTATCTGACTATGAAATACTTATATATATGTTAACTTACTAGTCAAGTTTGAGTCCATTTTTGTATTTACTGCACTCATTTGATTTATTTTAGGAAAACTATCAAATTACTTCTCGCAACTAAACAAAATACACAGATGAAATGACAGACATGACAGTTAATGAGACATGACAGCACTCAGCAGAGCTGGGCAACAAAAAATTAAATGACCATAGCCTAATTAAGAAAATGATGACCGGTATAGAATTGACATTAGTCGATTCTCATCCGAGGTTATGTGTTATTTCGGATGGTTCCTAATCTTAAACTAAACTGAAGTAAACTGTTGTGTTAAAAACGTTGTAGTAAAAAGCAATATACAGAGTCATTCTACCTGACAATATCTATAATAATTAAATTATTTTGAAGTAACACATCAGTCACAATAATAATGTAACTTTTTGGCCCATTGAATGGATAATCCCAAAACTTTTGTGTGTAAGTAAAAAAGCATAGGTATTAATTTACAAGGTGAGATTGTATTTATTTCTTTAATAACAGTAAGAAACCCAATAACTAAATAACATAGCTGCATACACTACAGAGTACAGTGATCGATTCAATCGATATGAATGTGATAGAACTATAGAAGCTTAGAACAAATCTGCAGCAAAAATAATACACCGGTCATGCCAAGAAGTCTGATAAAATAAAACCGATTTTTCAGAAAAAGAATATAGACATTTCAGCAGACTATAAATAGGTAAATAATTCAGTCAGTCAGTTTTATTGCTGCTCTTGCTTGTTTCATTGTTTGTCAAAATTGTCGGCTTTTAGGTTATGTTATTCAGGGTTTTATCTTTCTCTAGAAGTAGTGTTCTCGCACCTACGATCTTGAAAACCATTCAAAGAGGTACTTACATAATTAACCTGTAAGTAAACTTGCCATGTATATTGTTTACATATATTTTACTTTTGTGCTTTTATGTTCAACAGAGTGCGTTACTAAGATGTCAGGGGCACTAGACGCTATACCCAAGGTTGACATAGATGCCAGTGGGGTCTTCAAATATATATTGCTCAATGTATATGACAAAACAAAGGTTAATGTGGAACCAACTGTGATTGTCCGTGGCTACAAGAGATGTAACTACCACTCCGATATTTATGATGAGGTAAGTCATTATTTAATTATTTAAAATATAACTAAAAGGCCTCATATATGTAATGTATCCTAATATGATATATTTTTAATCCAGTTGCATAGAGGTATGACCTGAACTTCAGGCATGCATGTCTTTTACATACATTTTAATGGAATTCTTGATGGTTGATGATGATAATAATATGTGCTGACTGTTCATGAAAAATACAAAAATATTTATGCTAAGCCAGTTAACCCCTCACAGCCTAATAGTGTACAGAAAATCTCATAAACCATTCTACATAAATGAAGCCAGAAATGTAAATTGTATGTATAGTTAATAATTATTTATTTAGAAGTTCATTGATATTAATTTTAAATGTATTTTTATTTTAGGTTCAAGAAGCTCTTCAGCCTCTAGACTGTGAACCTCTTGGTGGAGGAAGAATATCTCATGACCCTGAAAATAACAAGATCCACATCTATGGCTACTCACAAGGGTACGGCAAGGCTGACCATGAGGTTGCTGCCAAATTAATCAAGAAAGTCTATCCTAACTACTCAATCACTGTCAGCGATGAAGGGTATTAGTTAACTAGGATAATATGTCTACTTATTTATGCTTTATTATACATTTTAAATAAAAAATTGTTTAAAAACTCTCAATTTGATTTTTATTGTTATGAGTTGTTTTTGTTTGTTATGATGGTCTTCATGACAATAAGAAAATAATAGTTCTTGAAGACACTGTATTTCTTATTGAATATGCCTTCAATCAATCAGAATGCAGTGTTGAGTTGGAATGAAAAGATCATTTTTTTTTCCTTTAGGCTTAATAATATGGTGAATTTAATTTAAAATAAATAGACAACAGCCTCAAAGGGCAAAGATCACCGTCCAAAAAAAAGAAATCTTTGTTTTGCCTGTCATTGTCAGTGTCAAATAAAACATCATTGTGATTATTTGTGATCATACCTGTGCAGTAAGCATTTATTATTCATTAAAATTACCTACTAAAACAATGGGAAACTTTACAACAGACGGAAAAATATGCATAGAACGGGAGCTCGAGATCATTAACACTGAACAACAGTTCGAAGATTTGATATCACGCTTTGATATTCTCGAAACATGTCAATGGATAACCAACAACGACTTCAAAACGGTAAACAATACTTTCACAGTGACTGTGGTGTTTATTTATTGAATACTTAAGTGTAGTGCTATGTTATTAGGTTTGCCTTCAATTTCCTGATGAGCTGTTGAGCGTCAGTGCCAAGGTTTATGAGGAAATCAAGAAGAGGGTTGAGGTCGATCTCTATATACTTGGAGACACTAGTTATGCCAGGTAAGCTATATTGCATTGTATTTTTCTTAATGTAATTATTACCTATATAAGTACTCGAATGTCCTGCGTATATGTTGGCTTTTGATTTTTTACCAATGAAGGAGACAATTCAGGTTTTAAATAATAATAAATATCAATGAGTGGAAACACTTGTGCAAACTGTTAATTGTCATAGTAAAAATCTAGACCAATTACTGGAAATTGGCTATCATTTACCTATAATATGTATGTATTTAGAAATATATAAGTATGTTTATCAGTTGTCTAGTTACCTTAACACAAGCTATGCTTAGCTTGGGATCAGACAACTATTATATTATATTATTGTAACTTAAGCTAACATGCATCACCATGATATTTAAACTAATATACACCACCATTCCAGTTGCTGTGTGGACTCAGTAGCTGCTATGCATGTGCAAGGGAATGCGGTAGTGCACTATGGTCACACATGTTTCTCCAAGTCCAACATACCGGTGTTCACCGTGTTGCTGAAGAAACAGTTACAAGTAGATGAGACTATGAAGAGGCTTAGAAAACACTTTAGTTCTGATGATGATGTTAAGCTTTGTTTATTTTATGGTGCTGAGTTTGAACATTGTATAGGTAAGATTCTTGAATCGGAAAGTATGATGTACATTTTTGTCCCTTTATTACAAAGCCTCTTAAGGTTTTTTTCTTTCCATTTCCATTTTGTTTAGCATAATTTTTATTGTTGCGAGATTCCTTAGGTACATTCAGTACATTGTTTTGTTCACGTCAGTGTAAATCATATGTAATGAAAATTATATTTATTTGTTTTAGATAACCTTTCCAAAAGTTGGTTTGAGTCCTACCCCAAAAGCTACATTTCCTATGTGGAGATTGAGGAGAAACCAAACAGGTTCCTCGGCAGAGTTATCAGGAACAAAGACGATGAGGAGTTGTCTGTGGAAGACTTGGCTGACTGCATCTGTGTTCACATAGGGTCTAGAGGACAGACAGTCTTTAATTACAGCATATCCATTGCAGGTATATCATATAAACTTCTAATTATTCAAATAAAATGTGCAAAAATGTAACCCTCATTCTTTTTTTACTGAAAAAATAATAGGTATTATATATCTGAAAAAATTGCTCAATAATATTGCTTGATGGTTTAAAATAAAAAAAAAAAAATATATCTATATTTTTTTTCTACTTTCAGCTAAAGAATGGTACTTACAAGACCCAGACACAAATCAAGTGGATCGTTTAGAAGAAACGGTCTGGTTCAAGCGCCGCAGGTTCCTAGTAGAAAAGTGCAAGGATGCCAATGTTGTGGGGATCCTTGTCTGCAAGTTGGCCGGAGATCAGACCAAGGACATAATCAGCAGGATGAAACAACTGTGTAAAATTAACGGGAAGAAAAGCTATATAGTGTCCGTTGGCAAGCCTAATGTGGCCAAGCTGGCTAATTTTCCTGAAGTATGTATTCCTTATTTGTTCCATCATTTTATTATTCTGATTTTAACGGAATCAATACAATATTTTTCTTTGTTTCAGATTGATATCTATGTTATGATTGCTTGTCCCGAAAATGATCTGTACAGTGCCAGAGATTTCTACAAGCCAATTGTCTATCCATATGAGTTGGAAGTAGCTCTAAACTCCAACAGAGAACCATACTTCTCAACACACATCACTGATTATGACCAGCTGTTACCAGGCAGGCGTAATCATTGCGATATTGACCATATTAAAGAGACTATGGATGTCAGTCTCATTACAGGAAAGATACGAGAAACCAAAGTAGACACGAATGAAGGAACCAGCACAGAGTTAGCTGAGAAACAAAACTGGGCTCTAGAGAGTATAGGACAGAACCTCCAGGATAGAACATGGACAGGTCTAGAACAAAACTTAGGGGAAACTGAAGTGAAAAAGGCAGAGAAAGGCCGCAAGGGCATCCCCCTGCAGTACAGTAATGAACCAGAGTGAATTTAGAATAATTGTATTTAATATTTACATTGTTTTGGGTTAGTCTAGTAGGTACAAATGTTTATAACCTACTACGTAAGACTGCATTTTACAAAATAAATTAATGAAATCATTGAGAACATCATTGTTTTCTTTACAGTGACCAGACTGTTGTGTTAACATAACCTAAAAATTGCTAAATATATATTGACTTTCACAGAGCAAATATTACAATATAGATGATAGACATACAGTTTTAGATCTTTAGCATTAATCCCTGTCTTAGCAATATCAGCGAATGCATAATATTATAGATAAGACACATTTTCCAAAAGTTTACATTTTTTACCATGCAATAGTAATCTAATAGTTGTAAATGATTATACAAATGTTTGTAAAAACTTCACCTATTATTAAAAAATCTAGAAATTGGAAGTTTTCGAGAGTTTAATTAATGCTGTTAGGTTTCTCGCAAGTGATTGTCCCGCAATCAATGTTCTTGGTATTTACTGGTTGAGTGGGTTTTGCGGTGACTTGATCCATTCTTTCCTCAGCATCTGCTTGAGCTGTGACAGCCTCAGGCTTGGGTTCTCAGCCTTTAGGATTGGCAGGTTGGTCTCCTCAAACAATGTGTAGGCTGCCTTGATGCGCTTCTCAGGGTGCCTGTCGGTGTCAGCTTTGTCTCTGCAAATATAAAGCATTTTTAATTAAAACTTTATATCTTTACCTAAAACTAGGTGACTACTGCCTAATCAAACCATACAAAAATAAATAGTATTTTTCGAGGTATTTTATTGACTGTCACAAAAATAACACCTAAAACATAGCTGTGCATAAGATATTCTTCTTATGTATATAATTTAATTAATCTCTTTTGTATCTTCAATTAATTTTATAGGCTCTAAAATATTTTTATTTTCACGATATATACCTATTTAATAATTAAGGCACTTACCCAAGTATAGAGATAGCTTCATCAACAGTCTGTGCCACTTCCCCATCAAGCTGGATCCTGTTGAGATTCTCTTCAAGGGGCGCCTCATCCACCACCACTACTTTAGAAGGCTGGAAACAAAACATAATATACTAAACATTGTCCTTCTAGTTAGAATCTTATAAGGTATTGAGCAAAATAGTCTTTTAAGATTTTGCCCTGTTCCCAATTATTTACGGTTGTCAAAAGTATTCTAACAAGATAATATATGTGTTGTTTGTATCTTACCACCTTTACTGGTTCAGGCTTAATGGTCTTCTCCTTCATCCTCTCGATCTGAGCTCGTGTGATCTTTGGTGGTGGCGGCGCTGCCTTCGGAGCAGCCTTTAGTGACTCCATTTCTTTCTCCAGAAGTGCCTTAGCTTCTGCCTTCTTTTGAAGCTGTTCGAGACGCTTTTTCTCTTGCTCTTCCTGGAAAAGGTTTTTTTTTATAATTTGTAGGTAGAATTGTATTTCAATGGCTTAGTAGAATTGAAAGTGAGTGGTAAAGTATTTGGCAACTGTAACTATGCCAAAACACTTTCAGTTTTATACTGTGACACTTAATATCATAAATACCATTACGGTATTGTGAATATAAATAAGAATGAACAACAGTAGGACTTGAATCTGTTCTAGAATTTTACCTTTTTCTGTTGTTTCTTTTTTAGTTTATCATCATTGTCGTCCCACTCTGCGTCCTCCACCATTTTCTTCATTTTCTGATCTTTCTCTTGCTTAACATTTTCTTTTCGCTGTCGAGCTGCTACAGCTTTGCTGTTTTCACCAACGAATTTTTTCGGCATATTTAACTCTGTAGAAAACGCCGAAAATACTTATTAGACAAGATATTCTTGTATTACAACAGTGTTTGAATATATTCACATAAGTAATACTGTAGTACTTTAATAATAATGATTTATTGTTATTTATTTTTTTGATACAAAACGTTTTATCCCAATGATTTCTCAATTTGACATTCGTGAAACTGAACTGTCAACCTGAAAGTTAAATAGGAATTGATAACCTTTGGAAATTTTGAGCCACTGAGCTTGTTTAAGTTAAGCGCCTTTTATTTACTGAATTATGTTTAAAATCGACTATAAACATTTCTTAGCTCACGAGTGCAACACTAGGATTGTCAAAGTAAATGTCACGACCATAGAGTAAAAGTCACTCCTGTCAAATTACGATTTACAATTACAAAGACCCTGCATGTTTTACAAATAGATGATATCAAACTACGTGTTTTCATAACGATAAATCAAAATGGCTTTAGTAGCATACGAAAACAGTGATTCTAGTGATTACGAAGATGAGGAAAACGATGCTGCACCAGTTATATTGTTGGACAAG
Organism: Autographa gamma; assembly: GCA_905146925.1. Classification (NCBI taxonomy): domain Eukaryota; kingdom Metazoa; phylum Arthropoda; class Insecta; order Lepidoptera; family Noctuidae; genus Autographa; species Autographa gamma. The sequence continues at coordinate 1,397,154 of LR989850.1, forward strand.
AAACCAGAAAATAAACAAAGTAGCTACATACTGTATTCACATCACATACTGTTAAATAAATTCACAACAACGTTAATTTCTATAATAAAGCCAACACTTTTATAACTTACTTCTAAATAAGCAGTTTAAAGAAGAAGTTTGGGCTAAACATAAAAATTATCTCTCATGTTCTACTTTATAGTGTCCTCCATTAATCCTTATTTGAGTATCCATTCAGTAAACAATTCAGTTCCAGGTCCTTCAGCACAGACATCTGTTATAACAAACGGAGAAACAGAATCACAAGAAAATGGTCCAAGTTTATTTAATTTCCTACCTCAGCCTAAAAACAAGAAACCTCAGGTTATTGAAGAAGATGACGAATTCTTACACAAAAAGGCAGATGTTAATGCTGTGAAACCTAAAGCTAAGATCACAGTACCTTCACTTAGCGATGTAAGTACTTTTTAATATACTTTTACATTAATAATAAACTATTAAATACCTTGTTTCCAAAGTAGGTCAATAGTTGAATGTTTGTTTAGCTTCTTCTTCTTTTCATGTTGATGGTCGATTAAAGTTAAAGTATATTGGCCCAGTAAGTTGTGACATTAATGGAAGCATCTTAAGCGTGCTTTAACTCATTCAAAGTGCAAGTGTACGGACACTTAAGGCAATTTATTTATTTATGTTTAGCTCAAGTAACATATCAAGTTTCACCTATGTTAATATCATATCAGATGACAGATATTTCTGTGTTGTTTGACCAAACTCTAACGAAAAATAATCTTAAATTGAATTTACAGTTCAAAGATGTGGAAGACAACATACCAAATGTTAAACCAAGATCAACACAAGCTGTAAGTATTTAATTTAAACTAGATAAATAATCAATGAAAGCAATAATATAAGCAAAGTTATAAAACCTCCAATCCATCCACAGAAAAAATCAGGATTACTCAGCATGCTACCACAACCCAGAAACGGTTTTCTATCTTCAACTAAGTCATTGATACCAAATGTGTTGACTAAGAAGCCGGCTCCAGTTAAAAAGGCACCTCTGCCTACACCAGCCAAGAAGGCTAAGGTGGATTCAGCTCCTCTTATAAATGACTATTCAGATGAGAGTGATGATGAAGTACAGAATGACTTCTTCTCAATACACAAGACTGTGGAGTTACCTGAACATGTTGACATACCTTTAGAAATAGAACAAAATGCCAAGGCACAAGAGAGTAAACCTAGAGGTATTGAAGCCTTCTTCAAGAAGGAAGAGGTTGTGGAACATGTGGAGTTGCAAGCAGATTATGAAGGTATGGAGAGCATGGAGCAGGAGCCTGGCTCAAGCTACAGCAGTTATGCTGAAACTGCTAGTGCTAGCAGTAATGATATGGAACTTGATGATGAAGCTGTAAGTATAAAAAAAGCTATTATCTATAACATTATTATAATAGCATAGTATATAGACCTTTAACTCAAAAAATTACAATTCTTTGTGGTGGTGCACTTATTTTATTTAGAATGAAAACTATTCTCCCTGTGGGGTATAAGAACCTTGCTATCAACCAGCCTTTTATGAATTACATACAACCTCTCTTGGTGATATTCCTAGTTTGCTGCTCTATCTCTGCCTTCCATACTACTTACAATTATTATTTATCGTTTTATGTTTAATGTTATCTGTCCCACTGCAGGTTAAAGGCTTTCTTTGTAAGAGATAGAGGGATGACATGGATGATACTTATAAACAGAACCATAACATTATTTCTCAATTTTCTCCAGATCATGAAGCTAGTGGGTGCTCGCGGCAAGAGGAAGCGCGAGGAGATCCAGATAGTGGACGTGAACCAGAAGGAGGTGCTCGCGAACGCGCGCGAGATGCTCATGAAGGGGCTCATGGACGACACCACCAAGCGCGTGTCGGCCAGCAAGAAGAAGGGCAACGAGCCCACCACTCAGCAGCGGAGGAAGCACCAGATCACATACCTTGCTTACCAGGTAAGTTTAAAACTAATACATTTATTTGTATATTTTTGACAAAATAATGGTTGTGGCCTAGGCTACTTCATTAATGACTTAATATCTTTTTCAGCATAATAATATGTCATTTCATGTTATGGCTATGTATGGCTATACAGACTTAGAAATTAGTATGCAGATGAAATTCTATGTTTAAATGATGGATTTTAGATTGTCCTTCACCAAATGTTACATGTATATTAAATTAATAATTATAGCTGTAATGTAACAAATAAGGTTTAATATTATTGAGCCTATTGTACTTTCTCTTTACAGGCCAAAGCCAATGAAGCAGAACTCCAGAACCAATGGGCAAACAACAGAATGTCGAAAAGACAAACTCAAGCAAAGTATGGTTTCTAACATATGCACTCAATTCTCCTTAGCTATAGTACAATGTACATAATAATCCTGTTTGAAGTTAAAATAAAAAATAATTTTAAGTTTAAAGTATTTTATTTATTTGTACAAGAACTATTTGACTAAATAAGGCTAAGTAAGATAATTACAATCTTCTGGCTTTCCTGGCGCGCGGTGGGTTCCATGATACGTGCGTATTGTCCGTGATTGACACTACTTCAAGACCAGCCATTTGTAAACCTTTTATTGCTGCCTGTAAATAAAAAAAATACATTATCTTGTTACAAATCTTTGATCATACATGTTACATGATATGGATCAAGAGCTGTATTTATAAAATAAAAATAGTGTCAAAAAAGTATTTGTTGTACTCAGATTACATGTTCAACAATTTATTCAGAAATATTTTGCTATTATGATAAAGACCTAATGATATTACAAAGCAAATACAGTAAAGCTATTATGTATTGTAATAACATACCAATCTTCCTGGGCCTAAACCTTGCACCCTCACTCTGATGGTTTTGAATCCTCTGTCAATCGCTTTCTAAAACATAAAGCAGTCACATTATATTATATTTTTAATAGATTAAGAGTAATTTAACTATTTTAGATTTATAATTATAATCCCATTGGACAATAATAATTATAATTTGGTATTATGGCTCAATATAAAGAACTAAACTTGAACATTATTTTGATCATTGAATTTATAAATATACATTTTATCAAGTATTGAATAATTTATGGGCCCAAAGAATATTTACTAACAACCTAAAAAAGGTTATACATGGAACCCAGTATACAATTTGACATGAAATATTATCATCTACAAAAGCTAATAAATATAACATTACAAATGGGATCTTACAGTAGCTATACTGATGGCAGTAGTCTGCGCAGCAATGTTAGTTCCCTTCTTAGTGTTCTTGAAGCCCTCCATGCCACATGACCTGATGACTTTGACAATACCGGCAGCATTGGTCAAGGTGAATATGGTGTTGTTGTGGCTCACACGGATGTTGCAGATCGGTAGATCTTTGTATAACATGCCATTGAAGATTAAGTTGTCCGACTCTAGGGTTGGGAATAGATTTTGTTTGCTGTAACAATATAATGTTGATATTTAAATTAATAAATACAGTACTTACTTGTTGAAGTGTAGTATATTTATATAGAACTTTATTTCATTTACAAATTATTATCGAGAGATTAATTAAAAATGGTGTTGTGTCTTGCAATATGGGCAGTTCATCCCAAAAAAAACATGAGCAAACGCTAGATAAAGGCATTCTTTTTATAAAATAATAATTTTTTCTTACGCTTTTAAGACGGAGTCTAAGTCAACAATTTTCTCTCCCTGAACACCTTCGTCTTCCTGAGGGATCCTCTTGTGATCGAATTTGTCTGATGCCTGAATAGCAGATGTTTGGAACAACCGCGTCACGCTGTTCACGGGAACCCGCAAGGTATTTCTAATTGCACTAAGCATTGTATCAGGCTGTTTTAAGACAGTTTTAAAAGAAATCTATTTGTTTAGAAAATGTAAAATATCCTCTACACATAACCTAAAAGTTTTGACAATGACAGCTACGTTCAGTTTCATCGTAAATCTCATAGAGAAATATAATAATTAGGGTAGTAAATCTGTTAAATTTTGTTAAAAGTGATTATGCCTTAAGTAAACGTTAATTTTCCCAAGCTTGTATACAAAAAACAAATGATACTTTGAGAGCGAGTGAAAGATACGATTTTATAGGTTTATAATAATAATGTGTTAGTAAGTTATCCTCGTATTGTTTTTAGTAATAGTGGTTAGGTGGTAAGACATCAGCATAATTTTTAAAGGTATTTCAAAATAAAACAATACAGCCCTTTAACCATAATATATTAATTCATTGATTATTATAGACACTGATAAACCTAATATTTACTAACAATTCTTTAATTGGTGAATAGATTTTTACAGTATATGACTGATTGCGAGAATCCACGCAGGGAAGGTGGAACACCAATAGACATGAGTTTAAGGTGTCCAGCCTCGGCTAGGTAGTTGGCCTTGAGGAGTTCGTTAGTGGCCCATTGGAGCGTGTAAGTGTTGGCGCTGGCCTCGTCGCCCGAAGTATCGTGGGTGAGGATGTGGTTGATGAAGAAAGTGTAGAGAGGAGTGCTGACGAGTTTGATAAACATATTGTTATCGAGCAGCTCTTTGATTAGATCCTCGTCTATTTCCTGCTTCTGCACGTATGCCTGAAAGAAAGAAAAAATAATGCAATATTAAATAAAATGTACTACAATCAACATAAAATAATAATTTTGTTATAAGTATTAAGTTACCTTATGTTCAAGCACTAAGTTCAGAATATCGTCCTGGAATTGTTCGCATTTGCTGAGGAGCATCAACCAAATGGCATTTACAACAGATTCCGGCGGGATACCAGATGCCAGCCATTTTATTTCCTGAAATGAAATAACATAAATCAAGAATTCAAGACCCTAGATAATATTGAAAAGGAGTTTACAATACCTAACATTTTAATAAACGTAAAAAGACTTCAATGAAATGAATATGGGATCATCTAAAGTATTAATCGATCAATTAAATAGCCGAAGAAATCGCGTGACAACGAAAAAAAAGTTGAAAATTTTAGATGAAACTCAGAATAATAAAAACAATGATGATAATTGAAATATACCTCATCGACGAGCACGGGCCGTCGTAGTAACAACTTGATAAGAACCAAGCTCTCCTTCTGATCGGTGCAGTTGTTCAGCAGGTGGCTGATGTATTCGCTGTGCAGGCTCCGGGACTCGCTGGTCCTAGTAGGCGGCCAGCAGTTGACGACATCGACCAGCGCCTTCTTCCGCTGCCAGGTGTCGGCCAGCTGCAGGATCTTAGCGAACGCGGCGCGCCGACCTTCCTCCGACATTAGGTCCTCACCTACGAATATTACATTTATTGTTTTAGGTGTTTTTTTTAGCCACTGAATATTATGTATGATATTATTATAACGGTTATTTTTGTTTCGAGAAATAAGTCAAAGTCCAATAATCTATAGTATATAAAATAAATAGCAAATGAAATATAGCATATAGAATAAATATCTAGAAATATTATTGAAAACCAAAAAACTAAGAAGCATCGATGGACAATTCAGTAAAATTAATAAATTGATTAGCCTTCAAGTACCTACTATACCATGAATTAAACCATGTTTTATAAAAAAAAACATACAATAAATTGAGGACCGCCTCTTTTAAAAGTCCGTTAAAAACATAATAACTCACAAGTGATCTCCTGAGCGACATCATTATCGGGCCACTCTGTACGGAACAGGTCCACACTAAACGTGGCTATCTTCATCATGTCGTCAGTATCGTGCACCCGAGCGCGCTGGCTGAGGGACAGCAGGCCTACAAACAAAAACACAAATATTTTTATTTCTTACAAATTTTGTAATGTAAATGAAAAGCCCCCAATCCTGAACTGTGACTAGGCGGACATGTTTGCCGAATGGCTGACCGTTTAGCGAAGATTACATCCGAATGAACCCCACAAAACCACAGACAATCACTTGTTAGGACGGAGATAGTGAGATGAGCTCGATTTCTCCATGAAGAACTGGTTCACTAAGATATTAGTTGAGAGGATGATGTTTCTTCTCGATAGGAAGGACACTTTGAAACCGAGCAACTAGAATCAGTAGTTTCTAACGTAACGTTTATTAAACGCCTTTTTTTGGTTTATTAAAAAAACCTTTTTGATTTTTGATGCCCAGCTGTGAGACAGCATGGGCAGATAATAAATATACTTTAAAAGGCGCTCAAGAACTGACTTACAAATCTACTAAAGCTTGGTGCTCGGTTACCATCCAATGGAGAAGAAACAAGAGTTACTTAAAATATAAAAGTAATACAAGGATTCATGTACATTACCTATCTGCTTGTGTGGCGGCAAGGAGTGCTCGGCCGCCTTCTGCATGACCACGTCTAACAGCTCTTCAGGGAACTTCACGCCTTCTTTGTGGTATTGGGTCAGACGGTTGACTAGATTTAGCATGTCGCTGGAACGGGGAAAACAATTGGTTGTTATTTTATTTTATGGATAAAGTCTGAATAATTTTCTTTTAAAATAAGATAAGATATAATAGGGAATACCTACAAAATTGTTTGTTTCTATTTAGGGATAGCATTTAGCATCTAATATAATATGAATCTTACAAAAAGATTCATATTCTACCGAACGAATCAATATAGTTTCAGTCCAAGATACGTCCGAAAATCATTTTAAAACATTTACATTTTTCAACACTCTACAAGCCCTTTTATAGAGACCTACACCTAAATTCATTACATTACAAGTATTAATCCTCACCTAGAGGTATGTATATGGTGCATGGCGATGTGTGTGAAGACATGGTGCGGTTGCAGGTCGCAGTGCAGGCACTGCAGCAGCGAGCCCAGCGCCGGCGCGCGCATGTCGTGCGAGTGCACCAGCTGGGCCAGGCATGACGTCACCAAGTCTGGAGCGCCATGGCTCTTCTCTATTTCACTGGAAAACGAACGTCAATAATTTAAATGAGTTTTCGTCAGACGAAAGACGGCAACGCGGGGAAAGGGTACTATGGGTCACCCTGTGGCTTTAATGCAACATCCAATACATGATATACTTGACGATATTTTTCTAAAATAAAAATCGTAAAGCTATTTAGTTGAAAAAAACATTAATAAGACCAAAGCCGAGAACAAAGACTAGTTTGAATTGCGATTGATGTGGTTTCCTTCTTGCACTGTTGTTTTTTACTTTACGTAATGTGTTAACAACTTACGGCCATATCTGATTCCTGGGAACATTGCTGTTGTCGATGATGCCCTGCACGGTGGTGGAGTGGAAGTTCTCGAGGAAGCGAGCCCAGCGGGTCAGCTCCTGGCCCACTTGCGCCCAGGTCTGGTCACTACAACAAAATAGGTAAACAATTTTAAAATGCAATTAATCAAGCATATTTTTTCGTGTAGTTAATTTAAAATCAACTAAATGTTAGTAGTACTTACGTTTTATTATATTTGAAGTCGTTCTCTTGTTCCTGCTGACAGTAGTCGACCGCTTGCATTATCATCAGGCTACGGGTCCCGGCCGGCACTCTGTATAAAGTAATATTAATATTAGAAGTTGAAGTATGAAGAAATATGAAATGAGCCTTTTTGAAATGGCTATTCCTGATTTCCTAGCCACTTATAGTTCAGATAAAAAAAATTATAAATCTATGTAACCAGTAAATATATAAGTCTAAAACAAGTTGCGCGGTGTTATTCTAATAAATTATGAAAGTGTTCTATTGCTAGACACAGGCGTCTTCTGATGTAGAGAAGTAAGCATAAACCAATGTTACTTTAGAGTAATATAACAACTTGCTTACAGTTGTATAGCGTCATCCGTAAAGCAGGTATCAGCCACGAACTGCACCAACTCGTGCTTGGACAGCTTGTTGAAGTAGCTCGCGCACTGCCGGTACTGCTGCATCCATTTCTTGTTCGCCGCGTTTGCTGGCACCTGTAGGTATACATTAACAGCAATGTACAATGAAGCGAGGTAAATATGTTTTTTTTTTTTTAAGTTGCGATATAATAATATGTCGCTGTTTGAATCTGGAGCCCAATAGAGAATAATATAAGTTGATCAATACCAGAATACAAGTAACACATGGAATTCTCATTGCATCATCTAGAAAGACTAAGTGCAACTTTTATCTGTAAGTGTAGGAACTAAAATCCCGCTTGCGAACAGTTCGTAAGCTATGCTCGTTCGGTGCGCGTTCGCCAGATCTGGACGAACCCTAGGATTTTTGACACCAATATACAGTATATAAATAGTCATTTTTGCATAATTAAGGTATGGTATGCCCAGCAGTGGGACACATAAAAGGTTAAAAAAAGGTATGGTATAATTTCACTCACGCTAAAGAAGTATTTAGTGAGCCACTTGGTGTAGATGGCGTTGACGGCGATGGGTATCTTGAAGGCGGGCGGCAGCGAGCGCAGGAACTTGCTCACCATGCCCACGTTCTCCGGCTTGATGATGGACAGCAGGTGCGACGTCAGCTGATCCGCTGTCGGCTGCTCGAGCAGCAGCTTGTAGTCTAGATCTAGAACACAAGGATTTTTGGTAATAAGATTGATTGCTCAGCAGCGGGATAAAAGAAATTAAAAAAAAAAGATTGACTAAGATCCAACAAAAGAAAAAAAAATCAAATATTTTTACTGTATCAATTTGTAAATAAATTGTGAACGTGGCTAGTGTTATTACTATTTGTAAGAGGAAAAGAGTTTATAAAACTATTTATTTAGCTTAAGCTAACATAGCATATTTTTTTGTTAATATGTATAAGAAATCAATTTTTAAATAAGGATAAACATAAAACAACACCTACAATTTAACAATAAGAATATCTCATTTCATTGTTTTACAGCGCATTAGACTTGCCATACAAACATTTTGCTCTATGCAGTTACTGAAATATAAAAAGCTATGAACTAACCAGGTGAAGCGGCCTTAGCCTTCTTCAGCAGCTTGATGTGTTCGGCGGCGGTGAGGCCGGCGACCGGCGCCTTCTCGTCCACGCTCTTCAGTAGCAGGAAGAAGTTGATCAGCGCGTTGTGCTCCGACCCGCTCAGCTCCGGCCACAGAGCCTCCTTTATTCTGTACAGAGACGAAGGGTAGAGTTAAGAGCGGTTGAGTAATGTATTGTGAAAATAATTTATGAAAGTGTTTAACTAGATAACTTAGTTTTATAAATGTTTAAAATTCTGTTCTCTTGTTGCTAGGTGCTATGATTGGAAGACCTTAACATGTAAATAAAGATTTTGAGGTTGAGTTTGGTGCACAACCACTACTTGGTTGACCAAGACAATGTATACTAATAACGAGCCACAGCCCTTTGTATACCTAGTGTGGAATTTAATATGTTTTTTTTTATTATGTTAAAAATGTTCCTTCTTAAATCGTGGTCAGTCGAAGAGAAAACCTAAAAAATAAGGTAGTAAACATTTGAATTTAAGAGATGCACGTAAATGCTTTAAAAGTAATTTTAAGCCTCAAGCTTCAACATTGGTTGATAATTAATTTCACAGTGCCTCACACCATAGTGCCCACTTACAGTGTATGTGCAGCGGGAGTGTTGCATCCTTCAGGCGGCGGCGCGGGGTGAGCGGGCGGGCTGGCGCGCAGCGCGGCGGCGGCGTGCTGCAGCCACACGTCGAGCTCGTGCACGCCGTACTTGCTGCCCAGCGCACACGCGCGCGACACGTGCGACGCCTCCGGGGACCTGACGCAACAAACATACGCCAACTGTACAGTACACTTGCTGGAACTTGTACAAGACTAAAAGCTAGTTCAAGCAAACTTATGTATGACTCCTAGGTTGAACCTCAAAAAAATATCATATCTACTAACCAGATTCTTTTATCTTCAAGAATGAAAAGTCAAAAAGAAAAACAGAAAAAAAATAAAATAAAGTGTATGTAGCTAATATTCGACATAACAACTTTGTAAATGGTTATTATTTAACATCGTAGATATCGTTTGTATATTTCAATACACAAATCACAGCCGAAATAGCTCAGTTGGGAGAGCGTTAGACTGAAGATCTAAAGGTCCCCGGTTCAATCCCGGGTTTCGGCAAATCCTCTTTTTGCGTTTTAAAATACTTCTTTATTAATATACAAATATTAAATTTTAGTTAATTTAATAAGATTAAGTTACTTTTTTTATTTTTTATATCTAAACAAATTTCTTAACATCAGATAATAGCTTTGAAATTTTATTATCTCCCAACAAATCTATAATAAATTTTCTTGTTATTGTTTATAACTTATTTTAATTTTTCTTACTAATTTTATCTACGAAATTACTATCTTGGCGCATTCGGGTAAAAAGAACACGCTATAAAATACTGCACAAAGCGCCATCTACTTCTATAAGAACGAACTACCTTGATCATGAGCAAGATACCACAATCTGAACGATAACCATCTCAATGACACAACATAGAGGGCAGCACACGCTACGTAAACATACTGATTCGGATGAAATATGGAAATACCAATCGTTAAGATTTTATTATAATACAAGTGATCCAGTTTTCACTCAAAGAATAATTTCATTTTATTACTACCGAAGTATAGCAGAGATCCTCTTATAACAGTTTCAATGTATTCTCAGTCAAATTGGACTATTGCATACCCCAGCATTTTGGCATGCTAGCTATCCTCTTTGTTTTAAACCGTAAATAGTAAAAAAAAATATATCAAAATTACGTAAATTACAATTCTGTAAATATAAGAAAAATATCCGAAATGTCCCACATACCTGGCCACCCTGTATATGATCTCGCGGCGGTATTCCTCGTCAGCGTTGAACAGCAAGCCGTTGACGGTGTAGCCGAGCTCGCGCAGGGCGTTGACCTCGCCCATGCCGGTCAGACGCTCGATGCACTCGCGGATCAGCTCCATTTGTTCCGGCGATGCACTGTTCTGGTTCAACGTGGTGCGTGCCATCTGGTAACCAACAGTTAGTATTATTATCGGGGCATTTATTATCTGATTAAAACATAACTGGACGAATAGGTTGAATCTTATTCAATTAGTGAAAAATCTTTGTAGGTCACTGTCACACGTTGATATTTAGCATCATTAACTAATTACAATTCTTGCCATCGTTCTGACTGTGTTACCTTTGTGTTATTCAGTTAAATGTTGCGGATGTTAGGTGAGATAGGCTGATGATTTAAGTAATATACGGTATTCAGCTGGATCGGGTACAAGCCAACCACAACATAGTTTGGGAAAAGGCTAGACAGAAGGAAGATTGACTCATCGTCATTTGCTTGTGTAGTAGTTCAGTGGTGTATGTGTGTGATGTGTGTACCTCAGCAGGCTTGACGAGGTAGACATAGTCCCTGAGCGTGGGCGAGTTGCAGTTGATGAGCGCGGCGTAGAGCGCGGCGCAGACGGCGGGGCGCGAGTGCTGGGCGCCCGCGCCGCGCCCGCGCAGCGACATCGACACGCTCAGCGCCGTGTCCGCGTACACCAGCTCCTCCGCACACTTCGCCACTACTGCGAACACAACACTAGGATATAAAAGACCTTTCAATTTGACTCGATAGAGCCTTCCAGGAAAACTAGACTCCACCGCGATGGCTATCCTACCGGAGCTGCGCTGAGAATGTTTAGCAATTCGGCAGCTCTAGCAAAGGCGAGGACGAGACCAGGAGGTTTTTGGTTGGTGCAAGTCCAACCCCAAGTCGTGCCCTTAACGTTAATTGAAGACATTAGAAATTAACCCCGCAAAAAAAAAATGGTAAAATAACAACGCCATATTTTATTTATTTTCCATTTGTTACAGTCTGTCAAGCGGAGTTATATGGAGCTGTTTGTCTTTTAAATATTAATTCAATAATTTGTTTTTTTTTTGCCATATAATTGGTCGATTAAATTTTAATATTTAAAAATAATTGTATTGCCAAAAATACAACCCCCTACCTTCAGACTCAAGCTCGCATGTCGCCCCATTCTCCAGACAGTTCTGTATATAGAACCACTTGAGCACGTTGTGTCCGACCGCGGTGGGTCCCTCCGTAGCGTCGGGGATCGAGAACCGGTCGTAGCTGTAGTAGTTGTTACTGATCTGGTGCTCAGGGTATAGCGTGCGGTAGAACTCCTGGCAGTGCACTGTTTTCTCTGAAGGCTCGGTCGATGAGGTTTTGTTGTCACTGTAATACGTAGTACAATGATATAGAGAAATACTATTTTCAGACTGCTTAAAAAGTTGTTAGGTTGCAAAATATAAAACCTTGATATGGAGTGTCTTTTCATTTGTAGTCTCGTCTTGTGTTAAAAAAATGTGTTTGATAAAAGTTACCATAGTTGAGCGAAAATAGAAATGCACAAACCTTATAGCGAATTTATTTTGGAATGTGTCAAGCAGATAGTTGAAGAGCGGTATCTTCTTTTCTGGCTGAGCCGGCACCACTAGATCCTTTTTCTCAATTATAGGCTGTCAACAAAGAGAACATAATAATATCATATGAAGACTACAAAATGACGCAGAATAAAGCAGGATTTTTTCAAGATTCCTGTAGCTCATTAATCTTGTTCTTTTTTACGTACTGTTGTGATAGCGTCAGCAAATTCATCATCAGTTGACGGCCAGCGCTCTGACAGCTGATTGCTCTCTTTGAGTGTTACACCCATCTGTTGCAGACCCTCCAACTCCAATCCTAGCCTGTACATCAAATTATTAACTAAAGGATTTTTAGTCGGAACATTGTCGTTGAAAGTGGCTTGAAATTTTCAATGTTCGAAATCGTTGTTAAACTGTCTGTGATGAATTTAAAGACTACAGGCCAAATTGTGCTCTAAAGAGTGGAAAATCGTTCATATAGTAATCTTGGGTAAACTAGCAAAAGTTTGAAAAAAATCTTTAGTTCTTTTAACGTAGTTTTTAAAGTACAGGTATGCGTATACGTGCCTGGCCCGGAGCATGTCCTCGAGGTCGTGCGGCATGGCGTGCGTGAGGGCCGCGGCCAGCAGGTGGCGGCGCGTGCGGCGGTCGGCGTGCGCGTGCGCCGTGCGCGCCACGTGCGCCAGCAGCGGCGCGGCCGGCGCGTAGCGCAGCCCCGCCAGCCGCCGCGCCGCGCTCGCCGCCGCGCCCCCGCCCGCGCCCCCGCCACCCGCCGCCAGCGCGTACGACCCCACCAGCTGGAGCACCTCGCCCTCTCTACATAACACATATACCCACTATAGTACCTGTATGTATACACACACTTATTATTACTAAGGCCGCTCGTACACTTCCTGCGCCCACATTTCTTCTTTCTCTTCTGGTCGTTCCCTCAATGATGAGGAGCGTGACTGTATGTCAATCTTCTCCATTCGGTCCGGTTCTGCGCCATATTATGTACTCGCTATATACTCTCACATTTAGTTAATGATTAATGCACACGGACTGTTCGAGCTATCAACGCTATCGAGGGTCACATATGCCACCGTATATAGCAATCGGTATGCATACAACTTGAGTGCGAAAAATATTTCAAAATTGAATAAAGTATTTCATTGCTGAAGAAGAATAATACAACAAAATAAAAATCTCCTAGCAGACATGTGATCACATAAGTATAGAAATATCATAATTATTCTTCTAATAGTCTTCTAAAACTTTCATAATTACCTGGACACCTCATCATCTCCATTAACTCTCAACAAGGTCGCTAGCTTCAGCAGTTTATGACTGGCTAAATATGCATTTGGATCCAATTGTAGACATCCCTCTACTATCATTATACGATTCTCGCAAACACGAACTGAAAAAAAGAAGACAAATTAAGTAATAAGAATCTACTCTGCTTAAAGTTTAGGATATTATTATTATTATAAAACAAACCTTGTATAGGCAGAAGGTTGGTAACTCCAAACGAATGCAAGAGTTGCAACGCTAATATCAAATCCAACTCTTTTTGGACTTCTTTATTATCATCTTTTATAAGAGTAAGGCAGCATCTGCAAAGATATTTTTTGTTACAAAGACCCTTCCTTTTACAGTTCTAGTCAACCTAAATTCACACGTTTCTACCAATGTTTTTTTCACGTTCTTTGATACAACAAAACCAAAAAAAATACACAACTAGGGCTACAATTCATACTTTGCCATCTCCAAGGCAGGGTCGTTAAGACTGCCCGCGGAGTTGAAGTACTCCTTGGCGGCCGCGGACACGAGAGCGACGCTCCTCTCGTAGTTGACGAGCTGAGCGTTGCGGCGCCCATCCGCTTGACATGTTAGCACCTCGCTCGCGAGCTTAATACTCGGTATATCGCCTGATGTAAGGAGGGCTGACGCGTAGATCTGAATAGACAAAACCGGATAGCTTAAGGAGCGTTTGAACTAGCTAGCTTTTTTGCTAGCTGCTAACATACGCCGTTCGATAAATAATTTTTAAGGCCTTTTCTTTTTTTTTGACTTATGATCAAATTGCGCCATTTGGTAAAATTTAAATACACTTCACACCCAAATAGTACACTTATCGCGTACAATGATTCTGAAAAAGCATTTGAGATTGATAAAGTAAATATCGTTTACATATTCGGCGCACGTACTTTAAAACTACCGACGGCGGCCCAAAAAAGCAAAATAAAAATGTTAACAATATATACATAGTATGTGTACCTCATGGCATTGTTCCTTAGTGATACAGTCGAACAGCGTCGCTTGCAGTTCCAGTATATCCTTTAACAACTTCTCCCAATCCTGTTGAGTTGGCTTCTCTTCCCTGTAACAATATAAACCCTTGAAATATGATAGAAACCATAACAATGTTCTTCTTCTAAACATTGCAATATAAATGAACAATACAGGTCAGGCGCAAATCCCTAAATACACATAAATAACTAGACATAAATAAGAACTTCAATACACATAGAAATTAACGATCTTCATGGAGAATACAATATTGACAAACTGAAAACATTACACGACATCCAACGATACGGCAACAACTTCTTCTTTTGAACTTTTAGAAAGATAAGCTAATGCGTTATGAAAATAAATATTACAAAAATTGTTGTTTTATAGAAAAGCGCTATTCATTTGTAGTTAAAAGAAGTTAATCCAATTATTTTGGTGTTTACACTGCAAGGACATTGATTTAAAATATTTTAACCATTAATTATCAGATTTAGATGGTAATCATAATATAAAAAAATATTCAAAATTTTGGATGGTTGATTACAGAACAGCTAGAACAACTATTTTTATTTTAATATTTCAATTTCGAGAATTAAACCTTGGCTAATAGGTTTAATGCATATTAATAAGACATACATTCGCCACATGACATAGAACAGTAAAACAAAATTTTTAAATAAAAAACAAACCAATAAATGGTCTACGAATGATAGCGATACAATATTGAGGATTACAATCTTAAATTAAACATTTATAGCAATGACAATATTGTAGCTAATCATGTAGAAAATCATGCGATACCTGAAAAATACAAACTACTGTTTAACTAACGAATACAAATAACAACATTGAACTAAATATCTCACTCCTAAGGCTACAAACAGAACAATTAAAAAAATATATCAAAGACGACTGCCATGACTACAGTTTTTGTAAATATTTAAGAAAAAAGTTATGAAAATCTAGACGTCAATTACACAACTGTTTCTAAAACTAAGTTTAAATAAATTTCAGGCTCTAACTGCATCAGAACAAAATACGTCACTGAAAAAAAAAACGAAAAATACGCAAAATATCGACGCACGCAATCGCACTATACGCTATCGGCACTAACTACAATAACATGTAGATACTCGTAAACAGATCTATCATCAACATCTATTGTTACCCAGTTCATGCATGGAGCGGGGTGCCACTTGCCGGCCTACTTACCTGACCACGGGCGGGCACACCATAGGGATTACAGCCGGCTCGCTATGTTCCCGCTCACGCACGTATCGCCGGATTCGGAAAGCACTTCTGTTAAATACGTGCTTACATTCATCTTTTATGGAATATTTTTGTTTTATATTGGGTTCTAAACATGGGTGACGATAGTTGTTGTTAATGTTGAAGTTGTACTAATTGAACTAGTTCGAAATTTGGTTTAAACGTTTTAGGGTATTGATATAGCATAGTAATAAAAAATCTATAGACTAAGCTAATGTTAAGAAAGCTAAGATTTACATAAAACGGTTAATTATTAGTTAATTGTAGCGTCTAGATCGTATAGCTTGCGAGACGCCGACTAGATCACAACACGCTGCACTCGGGTACGTATTTTCGTGCGCAGTTCCATGTTCATTCGCGGTGCATACGTCAAAACTGGGAGCAAGGCATGTACCAAATTTTTATTCTGAACCTTTGTGACGTAAAATCTTAATCTGTTTTGCTGCCCCTTTAAACTAGGCTTACTATGACCTACATACCCTGGGATAGCTTCATATAAAATAAACACTTGATAATAAATAAATCTAATAAAGAGCCTATAGCTAGTAATAATTTGCTGTATCAAAAGCACGCGTGCTATTTAAACACAAGTAGCTATTTACAATATTTATAATAGTTTTTTAGCCTTAGTCTGAGATGAATCGACGATCCTAAAACCTTCTTTTTCTCGAACTGGCGACCTTGTGGCGAGGCCCTGGACCATTTGTTACCGCGAACCCTCTTCTCCAAGGCAGCATCTCCCGAGCCTTTTCCCAACTATGTTGGGATCGGCTACCACTCATTGACTTCCCGAAACACGGAGGGGTCTCGGTATGTTATAAATTGTCACCCATCCACAGACCAAACGCAGGAGTGCGGCTTAACCTGTATTATCGGTCAAACCGTACGGCGTAGTAGCACTTAATTCTATCACAGTTATAAGCCCGTAAGTACCACTGACCCCAGCGCGAGCGTGCGTGCCAGCCTGGTGAGCAGGTTGTACACATGCTTGGGGTCCTCCCGCAGCTCGCGCAGCTCGCGCGGCGGCACCTTCAGCCCGCGCCACGCCAGCCGGCTCGACGCCGACACCAGCCGCTCGATCTCCTTCGCGCGACGGACCAGCTCGCTCCCACTTATGCTGCCGTCACTGTACCAGAGGGATGTTTTAAGTGTCTGGTTCCTTGAATAGGCTGGTCAATATATGTATAATACAAAGAAATTGTAATCATATGATTCTAACATAAGCAGTTTAATTATATGTGTAAACAAGAGTATAGATAATATATAAGGATATATTAACTAACGTATAAAATGATTAGAAAAAATTAAATAAAAAACTGACATCCAATGTTTGATAACAATTATGGATCAAAATAAAATTACAACAATCATATTTATATACTTGAATTGATGATGGCCTAATATTTTTTACTTGAATAAGGTAACTTTTGAGGGTAAATAAAAAATAGATTTATAACAGAAGATGACGGATTAGAAAAGTTCTCATCACTCACAAGTATGAAGTCATTAGGATCAAGATACCCTTGTAAACTGTAATAAAGTGTACTTACGTCTCTTTAAGCAAGGTGTCAAGCAAGTCACACGCTTTATCCAGCTGTTCGGTGCCAGTGTGCGCGAACAGACAACGCTCAGCCAACTCCAAGTGAGTGCGCACGTCCAGTTCGAACTCACTGGGCGATTGTAGCACCTAATTGACATTTAAACAAGTATTTATAAAAAATAAACATAACAAAAAGGCCGAAGTAAACTCGATGATGATTTCATTCCATACAGATAGCGGAAATAGAAGATCAAAACGAAGACAATTTGTTTACCGATTAGCTGGAGCCTTTACTTTATAATATAGCCGTTCAAAATAAATATATAAATATCCTGGGACAAGTCACACATGGCTTGGGTGTAATTTATCTATAATAAGCTCTGCTTAGCTTGGGTTCAGATAGACGTGTGTGAGTTGTCCCGGATTATAAAAAAAGAATATATTTTACAAGTGGCCAGAAATCGCAAAGGACAGACAGGTTTGGAGGACGGAGGGGGAGGCTTTTGCCCAGCAGTGGGATCTGATGTAGGCTATATAATGTAATAAAGTATAGTTTACTAGTAGTATGTAGGAGAGGTCTGCGATGCTGATGCTCTCGAGGTAGTCGGTGAGGCCGCTGAGGCAGGAGTCCGAGCGCTTGGTGAGGTTCTCGAAGCGCTTCAGGAACGGAATCACGAACTGCTTCAGGTCCGCCACGAACGTCGCTGCGGTGGACTGGGGGAAGACATTTGCATAGTAACTCTTAAATATATTGCTCGCAAATTCGCTTCAAATTGAAGTGTATCTGTTTTTTACACTGCTTCATAAAAATGCTTGCATAAAAGTCCCGTCAGTATCGTACGTAGTTAAAAAATTATAGATCAAAACAAATATCCATGTTTATCCTTGATAACAGTATTTTTAACTAACTTTAACTTGTATTTTTGATATAAATGGCTATGTAAGCAAAACTCTTGAAATAGTACACAGGAGAATAATTCACTGAATATTAGATAATATATAGAACTTACCATTTTCATAAGCATGGTGCAAGTCTCCAATATGGTCATCTTCTGCACCTCATCCAAGGTCACGCCTTCGACATTAATATCATATATTAACGTATCTAGCGTCAGCAAATGGAACATGATGTCATCGAGTCCCTCCACCCCTCCCCCCACCATAGCCAGAGTGACAAGTGTGAGAGCATGTGAGACGAGGCCACTCCGTTCTTCTATCTCCCTCGCTCTCTTGTCGTACCATTTCGGTATGTCGTCGGTAGCGGCGGGTAAATCGCCGGCTGTTTCAGATTCCGGTGTCAAATCTTCAGACCAGTTTGAGCTCCAAATTGACCTTTTGGGAATAGCTTTAGGTTTTAGGTAAAATATGGAGTTATAAACGTAATACTAAACTAGAATGCTTAAGTTAAATTATCGTGCAAGGGCTTAGGAAAGAACACTTAGATCCTGGTGCACGGTTTAAAATAAAAATCATGTTCCGTAGGCCTTTTATCCTGATGCTTTTAAATCCTTGAATCGTCATACACAAAACATTAAACATAACATATACGTAGTATACGTAGGCAGAGGTGTACCAATGTACACCGTCATACACAAAAATAAATATTTTGTAAGACACGAACCTGAAAATCTCCTTCCTGCACCAGTCATGTTCGATCACCGTTGGGGGAACCTTGATCGGAGATCCCTTATCGAACCACTGGAAGGGATGCTTGGTCGGCAACAGATGCTGGTACTCCAGAGGATTGATAGTCTCTGGTAACTTCTCTAGCACGGCCAGTTGCATGACAGTTGTCTTGACGTGAGGCCAGAGACAAGTTAGAGCTTCGATGCGGCCTTCTTTGGCTATCTCCATAGCACTGTGCACTATGCTGTTGCTACGCAGACGATCGTACTCGTCTTTCACGTATGTGGATTTCTCGCAGCGGAGTATTGACTAATTAAGATAGAATAGGTTATTTACAAAGTCTATTACAAAGTTTGGGGAAATAGTTAATGTTGAGAATCTAACATATTATTTACACTGAAAACGGTTTAATATGAAGAAATATATTTTTTAAAAATGCATTTAATATTTATTTAGATCTTATATTGCTGCATACCATAGTATTTTTTTTCTGTTATAAAATAGCTAACTTTTTTATGTCACATTTTCCCAAATCCATGGAAAGAAGCTATAAATACATTACCTCATAAAGTTTGAGCCTCTCCTTATAGAACAGCATGACGTGTCGACATCGCAGCAGTTCGCTGGTGTACGCGTTCAGGTGTTCCAGGGTTATGTCGTCCGTCTCCGTTAGGGGATCTATTTGCTCCTTGTTGATTTCTAAATAACATAAATAGTGCTTTCTGAGGTTTACGGGAATTTTAAGACATTTAAATAAAACTACATACTCTGAATAAAATCCGCGATAAAAACATCAACAAGACTCAGGAATATTTATTTAAGTAAAATGGTTTTTATTGGCTCATTAAAACATAATTTCTGCTATAGATTATTTGCACAAAATATCCTAGATATGTTTACTATAATTATATTTACCATCCATTATCGTATCGTTGGTGAGTTCGAGTCCAAACTGGAGCAGTTCCTTAGCAGCAGGCAAGGTCTCCGGCAGCCGGTCCACGCACTGGTGTACTGCCCATATCTTCTTCGATACTTTACTCTAGAAACAAAAGAAACCTTCGTATACAAAATCTGAAAAACCACCTAGACTACTTCCTGTATCTAGTACGCGTACAGGAAAAAGTATAACCATCTCTTTCTTGCACACATAGTTTCACACGTTCCCGACAAAGACGGCTATAATTTTCAACTGCCTCCTCGCTAAGTACTTACCAAGTACTTCTGTATAGCGTCAGTGGAGACGGGGTTCTTCCTCCACTGCTGCTGGTACACCAGGTCGCTGTCCAAGTTGAACGTGGCAGCCAGAGCGAGGGCCTCATTGTAGTTGCCGCTCTCGATCTATGTGATGAGCAAAGGAGTGGTTATGAGCAAATAAAAAGACGTAAATAGATCACAGAAATTGTTTATAAGTATTAAAGAATCAAGAATTCGAGCAGAAAATGGTTTATCCGGTCAGCAAATTTTGGCTCATTACTATTTGTCGGTGCGATGACGCTGCGAACTCAAAGCTCAATTATCGCGTTTCCAGTGTTTCATTACATTACCGCGGCACATATTGAGGGCTACCGTTATTGCGCACACCGGTTGGCACCACTGGCGCATCATTATTCAAAGTCCCCAATAATCTATGGATGTGGACACTGCAAAAGTAGTAAGTCGGTACTAGTCGGTAGTCGGTTCATTAAAGTAGTTGGATATATTATATTAATTATCTATCAACCTCTCTCATCAATATCTTGCAATGGCTGAAGAAACGCTCGAAACAAAGCAGAAGGCAGGATATATATGAAAAATGGCGCGGCTGGAAAGCTCCGTGGGCGTGGTGCTCTTGAGGCCGAGCAGGCGGTAGACGCGCGACACGACGGTGATGCGGCGCGGGCGCGGCTGGAAGGCCTCCATGTCCGTGATGCCGTACAGCACCCACTTCACCAGCTCGTATATTGGTGGTTGTATAGTCCATACCTTCCTAGAGAAGAGCTCCGTGGGCGTGGTGCTCTTGAGGCCGAGCAGGCGGTAGACGCGCGACACGACGGTGATGCGGCGCGGGCGCGGCTGGAAGGCCTCCATGTCCGTGATGCCGTACAGCACCCACTTCACCAGCTCGTATATTGGTGGTTGTATAGTCCATACCTTCCTAGAGAAGAGCTCCGTGGGCGTGGTGCTCTTGAGGCCGAGCAGGCGGTAGACGCGCGACACGACGGTGATGCGGCGCGGGCGCGGCTGGAAGGCCTCCATGTCCGTGATGCCGTACAGCACCCACTTCACCAGTTCGTATATTGGTGGTTGTATAGTCCATACCTTCCTAGAGAAGAGCTCCGTGGGCGTGGTGCTCTTGAGGCCGAGCAGGCGGTAGACGCGCGACACGACGGTGATGCGGCGCGGGCGCGGCTGGAAGGCCTCCATGTCCGTGATGCCGTACAGCACCCACTTCACCAGCTCGTATATTGGTGGTTGTATAGTCCATACCTTCCTAGAGAAGAGCTCCGTGGGCGTGGTGCTCTTGAGGCCGAGCAGGCGGTAGACGCGCGACACGACGGTGATGCGGCGCGGGCGCGGCTGGAAGGCCTCCATGTCCGTGATGCCGTACAGCACCCACTTCACCAGCTCGTATATTGGTGGTTGTATAGTCCATACCTTCCTAGAGAAGAGCTCCGTGGGCGTGGTGCTCTTGAGGCCGAGCAGGCGGTAGACGCGCGACACGACGGTGATGCGGCGCGGGCGCGGCTGGAAGGCCTCCATGTCCGTGATGCCGTACAGCACCCACTTCACCAGCTCGTATATTGGTGGTTGTATAGTCCATACCTTCCTAGAGAAGAGCTCCGTGGGCGTGGTGCTCTTGAGGCCGAGCAGGCGGTAGACGCGCGACACGACGGTGATGCGGCGCGGGCGCGGCTGGAAGGCCTCCATGTCCGTGATGCCGTACAGCACCCACTTCACCAGCTCGTATATTGGTGGTTGTATAGTCCATACCTTCCTAGAGAAGAGCTCCGTGGGCGTGGTGCTCTTGAGGCCGAGCAGGCGGTAGACGCGCGACACGACGGTGATGCGGCGCGGGCGCGGCTGGAAGGCCTCCATGTCCGTGATGCCGTACAGCACCCACTTCACCAGCTCGTATATTGGTGGTTGTATAGTCCATACCTTCCTAGAGAAGAGCTCCGTGGGCGTGGTGCTCTTGAGGCCGAGCACGCGGTAGACGCGCGACACGACGGTGATGCGGCGCGGGCGCGGCTGGAAGGCCTCCATGTCCGTGATGCCGTACAGCACCCACTTCACCAGCTCGTATATTGGTGGTTGTATAGTCCATACCTTCCTAGAGAAGAGCTCCGTGGGCGTGGTGCTCTTGAGGCCGAGCAGGCGGTAGACGCGCGACACGACGGTGATGCGGCGCGGGCGCGGCTGGAAGGCCTCCATGTCCGTGATGCCGTACAGCACCCACTTCACCAGCTCGTATATTGGTGGTTGTATAGTCCATACCTTCCTAGAGAAGAGCTCCGTGGGCGTGGTGCTCTTGAGGCCGAGCAGGCGGTAGACGCGCGACACGACGGTGATGCGGCGCGGGCGCGGCTGGAAGGCCTCCATGTCCGTGATGCCGTACAGCACCCACTTCACCAGCTCGTATATTGGTGGTTGTATAGTCCATACCTTCCTAGAGAAGAGCTCCGTGGGCGTGGTGCTCTTGAGGCCGAGCAGGCGGTAGACGCGCGACACGACGGTGATGCGGCGCGGGCGCGGCTGGAAGGCCTCCATGTCCGTGATGCCGTACAGCACCCACTTCACCAGCTCGTATATTGGTGGTTGTATAGTCCATGCCTTCCTAGAGAAGAGCTCCGTGGGCGTGGTGCTCTTGAGGCCGAGCAGGCGGTAGACGCGCGACACGACGGTGATGCGGCGCGGGCGCGGCTGGAAGGCCTCCATGTCCGTGATGCCGTACAGCACCCACTTCACCAGCTCGTATATTGGTGGTTGTATAGTCCATACCTTCCTAGAGAAGAGCTCCGTGGGCGTGGTGCTCTTGAGGCCGAGCAGGCGGTAGACGCGCGACACGACGGTGATGCGGCGCGGGCGCGGCTGGAAGGCCTCCATGTCCGTGATGCCGTACAGCACCCACTTCACCAGCTCGTATATTGGTGGTTGTATAGTCCATACCTTCCTAGAGAAGAGCTCCGTGGGCGTGGTGCTCTTGAGGCCGAGCAGGCGGTAGACGCGCGACACGACGGTGATGCGGCGCGGGCGCGGCTGGAAGGCCTCCATGTCCGTGATGCCGTACAGCACCCACTTCACCAGCTCGCGCGCCAGCTCCACCACGCCCTCCTCCGCGTCGGTCTCCACGCGGACCACCTCCATCTAGAATGGATATACCGCGATAAAACACTCGGCAACAATCATGAACGCAGAATTTCGCCTGCCTAACAGTATTTTTGGTCCTTTTGACGGTATGACTATGAACTAGAGAAGGAAAATATTTATGATGCTTACGCCCGAACCATCTATACACCTGTAGCTGCTGTCGAAAAGCTGTTACATTAGGGTAGGGTGATTTAAAGGCAAGGACTTGAAAGGAAAACTAAGCTATATATTATACTTACACTCTCATCACTTCGAGACTTCTTGGCAGGTAGTACATTGCTTTCACATTCTAGTACCATGAACGTCCCGTCGTGAGCGCAGGTTATCTGAAACGGGCCATAAAGGTAACATCTGGCACCATATCTAAATTATGTGCTAACAGGTTCAACATCCTAAGGGTGCATGCAGATCTAACGAACGTGCACCGAAAGAGCATTCCGTGAACAACTCGTGACGGGGCGCGAACAACTGAAGGACGGCGATATTAACACTGGTGTGTTCGTGCCATGCTCTTTCGTCAGATCTGGACGTACCCTAACAGTAACTGCCCACTAACCTGGGGCGAACCTTGGAAGAATTCAGGCTTCTTTCCAAGAATATTAGACATTGTTTCAAGATCGCATATAGTGACCGCGCCACTGAATCGCGATACTATTATCTCCTGCAAAACAACAATAACAATATAAATGACGATCAACAAATTTATTACTATTATCCATCAAATTACAAGTTAATCTAACCTCATTACTCCACCAATTAATGTCAGCGGGATGGCAAATGGCCAGGTTTTTCTTCCCCGGCTTCTCAGCGCCAGTGAGCGGGTTCCGCAGGTCGAAGTGCGGCTGGTTGTTCAGCGGCCACCGGTACACAAGCTTGAGAAGAGGGAGTCTCCACACTGAGACATCTCCGTTACAGTGGAGGCAAACTAACTTCGTCGCGTCGGGAGATAGCTCCATTTGGACTATGAAGGCCTACAAAATGTACAGTATTATCACTTGCATTTGCCAAACTGAAAAGAACTTTATAAGTAACACAATAAAGTCCAAAATTAACTTACCATGTTTTTCGGGTACACAAACGGTACATAGATCTTGAACCGTTCGGTAGCAAGAGCCTCAAGTTCGTCTGATACTACAGACAGCTTGTAGAAGGGCTCGTCGTTTAATATTCGCCAAGCTGTGATTCCCGCGCTTAGGGGGGATGATGGATCCTGGCAAAATGAAAGTAATAAATTATTATGCAAGTAAAACAAACTGAGAGTATCGTCTTCTAAGTAAGGCCTCACAAAAAAAACAGGAATTACATATACCTAACAATTTACTTAGGAGGGAGGCCTTTGTTCAGCAGTGGACGTCTTCCGGCCGATGATGATGATTGATGGGACTATTTAATTTCTAGCATTTTACATAGGATAGATGTGGGAATGTAACCAACAATTTATGAATTAGAAAAAGATAATATACGTCGTCTTTATTAACAGAAATATTAGCAAATAGAGAAAGGTGATCATCCACACAAATGAAGATCCAATTTTTAAAACATTGATCACCATCACGTATCAACTTTCCTTAGAGCCGGTAATTTCAATAATCATAAGACAACATACTTTAGCGGGTCCCTTAGGCACGCCCGCGACGTAGAGCGTGGCGTGCGGCGCGCAGTAGGTGAGCGCGCTCACGCCGCCCGCGAACCGGAACGTGTGGTGCAGCTTGCAGCCGTCCGTCTGCGACACCAGGTAGCCGCGCAGCTTGCCGTCGTACGTCACCACTAACACTTCCCAGTTCCTTAAAGCGGTGATAATAAATCCATTTTTCAGGGATCAGAGAAAGTCGAAATGGATCTTAGATATTGCTACACATGAAATCATCACACACAAAGCTGCATTATGACTACCAAAATCACTTGAAGTATCTTAAGTCGCAATTAATTACTTTACAAAATAAGTCTTAAGTTAAAGTAGTAAGCACCCTTTCTGAGTTCTATCAAATACCCTATTATAAATTAAATAATAGTTAACATTTGAGCAATCTAAAAAGAGATTAGTATTAACCAACCATTTAGTATCTTTAACCCTCAGAGGCATAAATATGATGTCAGCAACTGCATGAGTGTTGTCAGTGCACTCCAAACCACCTGGTCTTGAGCAATCCTAGAAATTAATTATTCATATTCAGAAATATTAAACAAAATATGGATGATAATCTAGATTTTAAATACAATATGAGAGTCCTTTGCCACAGCCCTGTAAGGATGTTATAAAGGCAACATATTAAAAGAATAATGTAAAACCACTGCCAATTAGTACCATCCCAATTTTTTGTGCTATTATTTATTATGTAAATATAAAAAATGTATAAAACAATTAATATATATTATAAATTAATAAATAAATTTTATTCTTTATTATATTATTATTGCTATATTATTGCAAGTTCTATAACAATATTATTAATATTTCTTTATAATTGTAATTGTTTTCATCAATGTTAAACTGTACTGTAACAGCTCTAAATTCTAAATTATTGTGCATGTTGTGGTCTCCTCTAATTGAGGGAGTACACATTCTTAGTACTGATGTTTAGCGATATTATGTTCTGTGTATATCCATTGTTGGGGACCCTTAAATAAATAAATAAGACCTTTGGTTTACTATATCTATGTGTGCCCATTGCAACTTTAGTATATATTATATTGTATTTCTGATGAGTAACCAATATGTGTCAATTATCTCTAGAATAATAATGTAGCACCTTAGTTCCCAAAGGTTCCAAACTCACCATAAGCATGTATGTAGATCAGACTAACATTAGAGCATTACTGGAAAGGTCAACCCCAGCCCAAATTATTTACCACATTTCCCACATAATACAACAATTTAGTCCTAACCCAATGAAACATTTAAAATATATTTGAAACACTCACAATTGGAATGTTGAACAGGTTTGAGGCGGTGAGGTCAAAGAAGCTGACAACACCGTTACCGTAAGCCAGCACTACAAATGAGCAGTCTGGGCTCCACACCAGCTTGCGCCATTGTGGGTATGCATCACGGCTCACTAAAAGATGTTTCAAACAAACCTGTTTTAATTAATGTTCTCCCACCTTATCATTCAAGTTCATGAATAATTGAATGTTCAGTGGACTAGCTATAGTGAAATGCATACATAGTAACAAGTAATTATAATCATATACTTTGAAAATCTGTGTAGGTCAATCATAAAGCCCTCAGAAATAAATACTATATTATAATTAATTGATCAATTTTACAGTTTTGAGCCTACCTGTGGTACGAGCAGCAATAGTAGCATACTCAGAACGCTTTGTTCTTATCTCCAGTATATTATCTGTTAATACAGCAATTACTTTGCCCTCATCACCCAGAGCAATATGCCATTTCTGTTGTTTCTCCAGGTGCCTAAACCAAGAAAAATATTTATAGGACAGCAAATCATTTATAATAAGTAATTTTGTATATTCTACAATACTCACGCTGCTACTCCATCTATTAGACTTTTCTTAGGTCCAAGAAAATTCAACCATTTCCAAATAGCTGATATATTTTCTGGCAGTAAGCTGTCTGGCTTTTGCTAAAATAAATACGCAATTTGGAATTAATCCTCATAGGCACTTTAATAATAGATACTATATATGTGTATGTATGTACGTGTGTACTACCTTTTCTCATTAAAATATTGTGTTAAATAGAGAACACAACTAGAAAAAGTACAGTAATAATAAAAAAATATGGTAGGACTTACTATGTACTCCGGTTCTGGTTTCCATTCAGAAAATACATACAATTCATGCAAAATTGACTTTTTCTCCTCCATGATGGAGAAGAAAATACAAAAAGAATTGTAGTCACAACTTTGCAGACATTAAATTCCTAATTTTCACTTTATTTAGCAGCACGTAAAATAACAAGACTCGTTGCAAAACGAGCAATCAATAATATCGGATGAACTGACAGTTCATGACAGTTGGCAAACATGCTCCAACCGGGCACTGTGCATTTGTCAGTACTGAAAAATAATTATTTCATGCAAGCTGAAGGGTAGTTTTAGCAACAGATACTTGTATTCAACTTATACTTACATCGACACTATTTTGATGGTTTTATTATGTTTTAAGAAGACCAATTTACAGTAAATTTCATTTCATTTTTCTGATCCTTGTTACAGAACGAATCAACTACTGCCAATATTTTTTGATATGTCATAACTGTTCAGTCAAGTTCTATCTCTTTCACGCTTGCTATATGTAATGTAGATCGCTCTCTTTGTCATTCACATATGTTCAAGAAATACAAAAATAAATAATGTCAATCAATTGACATATTTGACATTTTATGAACTTCTTCTAACTTGTTTGAGAGGTTAACTTACAGTAGTAAAAGTAAATAAATGATTAATACTGCATTTTATAATGGATATTCTTAGTGAAGTTTATTTTAAGGTAAATATTTTTGTAAAAAATATTAATATCCTTTGCCTGTCGAACAATTTGTATTAATCCTTTTGTGTATTATTTTAGAGTGCAGCCGAAAACGAGAAAAATCTTCGCTTTTGGGAGAACTACTTACAAAACCTGAAGTCCTTAGATTTTTCAGTGTATAGCGACAAACTAAAAGTTCCGGCCCTCGTTCCAATAGGAAGCAGGATATTGTTTAGAGGTGAAATAAAACACACAAATGAAGTAACTGTTGCACTCGGCGCCGATTACTTCGTCAAGTGTTCGTTAAAACAAGCTGAAATACTGAGACAACACAGAATAAAAGGTATAGTAATGATTCTAATAAACAGATATTTGATATTACTTAGTAATACAGTTTTGAAAGGTGATTGAGAAAATAATAAAAAATTACCTAATTATTTTCAGATGCACAGTCTAAATTGGACATATACATTAAAGAAAAGGAATATCTACAAAACCAAATGTCATTTACAAAGAAATCTTTACCTGACAATCAGGGGAAAGAAATAATAGAGTATTACAGTGAGGAAGATGACAAAATATGGAGGCAGAAACATAGGGAAAATGTTAGGAACTATATGCAAAATAGAAGTAAGGAAGAGACAGAGGAACCAAAAGATATTACTGATGAGGAACTGTGGGAGAGATTAGAAGAACTAGAACTTCAGGAGGAATTGGAAAATGAATTAACTAATAATGATATTTTTGACAATCTAACTATAAACAAGATTAAAGAAAGTAACAAATCATTTATAGCTAAGGAAGGAGAAACAAAACCGGAACAAATTACTTTTAAAGAAAAATCTGATCCCGAAAAACAGGACACTGAAAGCAAAAAGAAGGAAAAGAATGTTAGTTTTAATGTGCCATCATCAAAACATGAGTTACTACAACAAGTGATAGATAAACAAAATGAATTAGAAGAAAAACTGTTTGAACTTAAAAACAGAGAGAGGACGCAAAGTAAAAATGAAACTGATTTGATGTCAAGGTTGGATGAACTGGAACAACTGGATGAACTTGAAGATGAAATGGACAGGTATTTATGTTTATGGATAAGATGATGTGTTCACAGTTGTAATAAAAATAATAATTTTAACTTTATTTCAAAAATCTTTTCTAGGCTGGATGATATCATTGAAAATGAAGATGATGAAGATGAAGAAGAAGAGGAAGATTCAATGAAAACAAAAGCAACAGCACTACAGAGGCGTGTGTCATTCGTAGATGAAGATGATAGTGAAACCTTAGAATTAACCTTCGACCACAGCCCTGTAGAACCCAACCATGAAGCCTATGATCAAAACAAAGGCATACAAAAACCAAGTGATATTTATGAAGCACATTCCAATCTCTTTGGCAGTGGAACCACATCTATTCTCAAGAAATCCAAATATGGTTCTCCCACCAGTAATATATCTGAAATATCACCACCTGAAATGAAGGCTCTGCAATTTGGTGTTCAAAATAATGTGGAACAACAGACTATAGTCGTAAAAGATGTTGTAGAAAAAGTAAAACAAGATAATATGAAGCTGCAAACCGATGCTAGACCTACAAGTTTATTTAAGAAAAAAAGAATGCAAAATAAATCTTAGTTATTAATGTAAATATAGGAAATGTAATCAATAAAATTTGGTTTTATTTCGTTTAAAATGCTCCAAATGTCTTAAGTAGGACAGTTACACTTAGTGGCTTGGTCAGGATTGGTCGATAAATCTCTGTCGATACGCTGCCGATTCTCTTTTGAGTAGGTCGGCTATTTTCACGTGAACTTTGATTCCTTTAGTGGTGTTCGTGGGGAGTTCTCAGGTCCTACGGTGGTTAATGACCCTGACTGCTATACCGGAGATCGTGGGTTCGATTCCCACCCTGGACAAATGTTGTGTGATGAGCATGATCATTGGTTCTGTGTCTGGGTGTTATTTATTTTTATTTTATTTTGCATTTTTAGGAAATTAGTTGAAAACATTACGTCACTACAAAGTCAGTTTTATTTAATTACGTAGTGGGTTGATTGGATTGGAACTAATAAGGATTCCGGGAAGGTTAAATTTATACTGTGTAATCGGTTTAATGGTGTCTTTAATCTTCGTTTTTCTGAAGGGCCACCCAACGTTTGTACTTAATATGTGAGTCTAGACACTTAACGTAATATGCCTTTACGCAGGCCGACAACCGAAAGTTTAATATCGAAATGATTTTACAGCGGGTCTCTTTAACGCATATATTCTACCTACCGTAAGCTGTTAAAGATTTAATGAAAATGATAAACTTGCATTTTAAATTTGCACTTCTAAACGAAAAAAGTTTAGTCAAACTGACAGCCCCAAAAATTCTGACTTTGACATAACACCTCTCTGTTTTGAGGTTATGTTGTGATCTGCCTGCTTTAACGTTTTATAATCACTATTTTATAGAAAAGCATAATAAAAACATTTAAACGGAACTAAAAATGTTATCACGTAGCTGGAGGCATCTATGTCGCCGATATTCCCAAGCTGCTACTTTCAGGACCAGCGAGATCTCTCCAGTAAGTTACATGACTGTTAAGGCTTGTCTTAATCTACCAAAGTTTAAAATTAGGCTGTAACTAAATAAGCTGCTTCGAGCTTTTGTATATAAATAATCATATTATTTTCAGGCCCAACATAATGAGAAACAAGAAGGATTGTTTTACACAATTAACCCTGATCTGTGCAAACAGCTCTTTGGTCATGGTGGTTTTCCAAGAAGTTTTATGAAGCAGACCAAGACATTCACAGAAACAGCCATAATGGTGCGCCAGCCGGCCTTAGACCTCATGGATTGTATAAAAGCTAGTGACATGAGTCAGCCTGTCATAAGATATGTGATCTGTATCCTTTTTCAATAAGATGGACATACCATGTATTGCTAACTGGTCTGACTGACCTGTTGGTCTGGTTATTGACCCTGACTGCTATACCAGAGGTTCAATTCCCACCCAGGATAATTCTTTGAGTGATGAGAATGACCACTTAACTTTATTCATTGATTGGATGTAATTTATCTATACTATGTATGTACATATTTAGAAATATACAGATTATTAGTTGTCCAGTTGCCATAGTACAAGTTCTGCTTAGTTTGGGATCAGAGGATATTGTGTGATTTGTCCCAGGATTTTATATTATGTTCTTCTTACGGTATTGGAATACAAAAAGTTCAGAAAACTGTCTGGTTATGGCAGAAATTCTTTATCTCACAATAAGAAGGAACAGGGAAACTGCAATACAATAGTTAATTATATTTTTTTTATATATGAAAAATGAATTGTACTTATTTTAACTACAGGCATAAGATTAAAAAAAAAATAAGGCAGTAAATAAATGGTGTGCCTACATAAATCATACTTTATTATTACCTTTTTGGCATTTTTTCCTTAGCAGTCTGTTGTATTTAGATGGTGAGAAGGGCACAGGCAAGTCAATAACATTAGCCCATCTCCTGCACTATGCTCATGAAGAAGGCTATCTAATTGTACATGTTCCTTGGGGTGAGTAACCTTTTAAATAAATTAATTAGAATTATTATATTCTAAAAGAAATATACAGGTTTATTACATTACACAAATCCCATAGCAGAAGAAACTCCTGCCTGATGTAAAAACAAAAATTATATAAATAATTTTCTTTGACTTATTTTTTTGTTTGTATGTAAATTGTCCTTTTATTTTTCTTTGGGTGACTATTGTCATCCTATACATCATCATCATCATCATACAGCCAATCATAGTCCACTGCTGGACATAGGCCTCTCCCAATTTGCGCCACAACACCCGGTCCTTCGCCCTCCGCATCCAGTGCCCTCCAGCGACCTTTTTCAGGTCGTCAGTCCACCTGGCGGGCGGGCGTCCTACCTTACGGTTGCCGAGTCGCGGTCTCCACTCTCCATTCTAGGACTCGTCTGCTCCAACGGCTATCGGTCCTTCGACAGACATCCTTTACATGCAAAAGCTTAAATATTTTCTTGGTACTCTAGTTTCTGAGTGGCTCCGGCGAGTGCCGCGTCACAAGGAAATGTCGAACTCACAGACACACGAGGGCTTGGTCGACTTACCGCTGGACGCCGCCGCCTGGCTCATACACTTCAAGAGTCAGAACCAGACATTACTGAAATCTGGTGATGTAAGTATTTATGTTAAACATAACATTTAAGAAAATAGTCCCTTAAAATTTGCTATCTTGTGATCTCTGTCCTGCTGTGGAATAGAATAATACATATGAATTGATTTCTGAGCTTCACGCGAATAATTAACATTGAAATCAAAATCAAATCAAAATCAAAATGTTTTTATTTCTTATAAACCAAAAAAAAGGCGCTCAAGAAACGTTACGTTAACTCTACTGATTCTAGTTGCTAAATAAAAATACTTTTACGGATTTTATCACGGTTTATATTTAGATTTTAGGTCCTGATGTTTTGATACCTTTGAAGGTATTATGGTCACCTAAGCATTCATACAGATAAGAAAAAAAAAGAATACAAATGAAAAATCTTCACTCTTTAACTGACTTGAAAAAAGAAGCGGTTCTCACTTATTTATCTCTTTTGTGTATATTCTTAGATTGATTGATCAACTTCTTGCAGATCCCGAAAATACAAGGGTAATTTTTACTTTACAATTTTTCAATATCTTCACTTATTTTTCAGCTGAAAACTTCAAAAGAATATGTATGGAGCAAACGTGAGACGACGGAGGCGGGGTCTCCGTTAGCCGCGTTGGTGGAGCACGGCATCAGCCGCGTGAAGTACTCCTGCGACGTCGTGGACGCACTCGTCGACGAGATCAAGATACTTTCCAATAGCAAACAGTATGTCATATGCTACAGATATACCTTTTTCTTAATTATGCGATCTTCCGTAGGTACCTACAGTTTTATAATTTCGAATAAATGCGCGTAAGTAAACAAGTTACTCCTACGAATTAACTCGCAACCACATAAAAGGAACTTAAAATTTTCAAATTTTTCTTTATAATGATTCAGAAATACAAATGCGGCGTTTGTTAATTAAATATAAGACTTCACAGCTCTCTCTCTTAAAAAAATATAGGTCTAGCCTCACATAGTCACCTCAAGTTTTAATTTGTATTTCAGGTGCAAAACGTTTGTGGCGATAGATGGTTTCAATAGTTTCTTCTACCCACTAACGAGACTGAACACTCCTACCAAGAGAAAAGTCAAGCCTGAGGAGGTTACACTTACTACTTCCTTCATGAAACTTACTACCAATGATTGGGTATGTTCTGTTTATTTATTAGTGTAGTTATTATACCCGGCACGTAAGTTGGCAAGATTTTGACGTAGTGGGGATAAACACGCGCATACTCGACCAAACTCACCAATCTCGAATCGACTAGGTCGACTAACGCACCAATCACGCGCTCGGATCGGCGCTATTGCACCAATCACGCGCACGGATCGGCGCTACCGAGTACACAGCGTCCCGCTTGACCACCAAATAGATCTAAAAAACGATTTCTGCGCATCTAACGACTCTTGCAACTTACGGGCCGGCAACGAGACTTTTGATTACAATTTATCAATGGTAGCACACTCGTCTATTAGGATGTCGGTTTAACTTAAATAGGTCTATAGATTTCTAAAATATAACATTTGGAATTAAAATTTTAGTGTTGAGTATGTACCAGTGTACCTTACTATATTTTTTGTTGTGATTTTCAGAATAATGGAGCCATTGTGCTAACAGCTGATCAATTAGCTTTCCCTGATGATCATCAAGAAAGTCATTTACCTAGATATTTACTTTACAAGAAGGTAAAAATGAATCTTGTCTTATATTAAATTGGTATTGTTACATAATTATAAATAGCTGTCTAAAGTTATCATTTTGAGTTCTGAAACACTTTTCAATACTCTTTATTTTATATTTAGAAGTATATTTTTTTATTGCATATATCCTCTTTTCCCAGAAAAGGATCTATAAGCATGAAAAAGAAATAATTTTATGAGATTAAACCTCCTTTAATTACCTTTTGTTTTTCTTACAGGGTTTTGAGCATTTAGACCCATTTGTGCCAATTGAAGTAGGCAGATATAGTGACAAAGAGTACATAAGCTGTGTCAACTACTACAGAGATAGGCTGTGGTTACGAGGCCCCCCTGAGATTGAGGCAGAGCTGAAGTTCACCAGTGCAAGCAATCCTTACAGATTCATGGAACAGTGTGCACCTTTGTAATAGATATGTATTAAGATTATTAATATAAAGTAGTTGATATATTTCATTTTGTTTTATTTATTAGGTACAGTAATGGAAAATTATAAATTGTAGACATAGTAATAAACAGTAGCTCTTACTTAACTAAACAGAACAAAATTGACACAGAGTTTTAGTAATCATATGTAAGAGTGAAATATAAACAAGTGAATGCTGATTTAATAATTTATTTTACTGAACATAATATCTACAGAGTTGCTCTTACATCGAAAACTTAAACATCATAACCGACAATGTGGCGTTTGCCAATGCACTCTCCGATGTAGAACCAGAAGATCACCTCAGCGCCGACGAGGGCGTTCAATGAGGCCTGCTTCACAGTCTGGTTCTTCCAGGAACCGCTCTTGGCACTGGTCAAGAGCTTGGCAATACCAGCTCTGATCTGTGGGATCTCACTGAGCTTAGGAGGTGCTAACTCAACGCGAGCGTACTTCATGAAGATATTGAATTTGGGGCGAGCTTGAGCGACAGCCGCTGAAAGCACAAATTCACCATTAAATACTTAATTACATTTTATGTTACTTCATATATTATATTAATGGCTGTCAAACGTTGGTACTCAAAAGAAATGTAATTTCCTACAAAAACATGGAAATCAGGGTATAAGAATAAACTTAAAAATCGCATAATTTTGTCATAACCTTCAATTTGATATTTAATTTGGAATTACATAATAATTGAGGCAGTGCTGTAGAATACACAAACAAAGCAAATAGATCATCAGGCAGTAACATAATACTTACAGCTTAATAATGCCGGTAACTTTGCAGCTGCACCTGCCATTTTGTTAATTTAATCAAAACAGTTGAAGTAGAATAGAAAAATTAACTTTGGAATGGCAATGGATGGTGGAATCCGAGCTGTCAAACTGCCACTGACATTCAGCTAGAGATAAGAAGGCACAGTCTAACCAATCAATAAGCATTGTTAAGTTTTTGGATGATTATGTATTATTTTATTTATTGCGTAATTAAGATTAATTTAACTAGAAATGAAAAAAAATATGAAATGATACCTACACTGAGTTGCATTTTCCCATAGAACCTTGTTGATAAATATAAATTAACTAGCAACACTCACAATGCTACGTCGATGATTTTATGTCAAACGTGTTTGTCAAGTGAAACCGGCGATCGAAGCATTTATTAGAAAAATAGCCAAATACTTGTAGAAAATAAGATTTTAAATATAAAATCAGAGTATCCTCTGATTCAATAGGTTATAGAAATGTATTTTCGTGGTATGTTGTCTTTCTTTCATACATTATTTTGCATGTTAGCATGGCTGGTTAAGCCTCTATTTTTCTAGTATAATAGTAATAAATCAACAAAATATATCCTTTTTATCGACTTTATACAAATATCTCAAGCCCTTAAATGTATACAAAAATATTTTAAGTCGTATATTTGTGTTGAAATAATAAGGACACGTCATTGTTAATCAGGCGTCGCCGGCCGTAGTTACAAGTGTTTATAGAGGTTACTTACTGCAACACCATAAATCCTACATTTCTGTGAAAAAGCCCTATTATCAGAAGCGACCTAAAAGTTTGTTAAGATTTAAAATATAATGTTGACAATGTAATTTCTCTCCAATAAGAAAACAATAAGCAATTCAAGCACTAATTCGAAACATTTAAATGCTTATCTTAATGTTCTCAATTACTTTTTCAGCGTTACTCCTATTATCACTAAGTACACTATGTCTGAGCACTACTTTGCAAGGCACCATAGACCTGAAGCGTCTGCAGACTATTCTTCAAGACAATGTGAAAAGTAAAGACATCACATCTCTCTACTACTCTGTCAAGGGGCTGGTGCAATTGAATGCTAATATTCCTAACATTTGTGAGGTGAGTAACTATAACTGCTATAAAGGTATATCAAAAAAATATGAAAAATATTGTATCAAAATATTTTATTTTGATGCAAAGATAACTATAGTAAATTAAGTTTAAAATAACATCTTGCTATGTAAATCTAATTAAACATTATATTACAGGATCTCAAAACAGTGAAATATGATCCCAAAAACATTGAGCAAGTGTTCCAAGTGGCCAATGCTGCTCACGTCTCCAACTGCCTCAACTCCTTGAAGCCTGACATCCTGTCTGCGGCCACACAAACCCTGGACAAGAAGGATGCCACTATAGGAGAGATATACCATGCTGTGTACACACTGAAGGCACTTGGAAAGGGCACAGTCTATGACAAGGAGGATGCATTGAAGAATCTTATTCAGTTGTTGAAGAAAGATGATTCCCCTGCCAAGTATGTTTAATTATTGCCTATAGTTTTAGTTGTAGCAAGGGATAAAACTTGACTCAAAAAAAGTATACATTTTGTAGAGGTGTTCTGTATTATGTACTTACTATATATGCTATGTCTATGCACAACCAATAAATGTGAAGACAAGAAGATTAAATTCTGAAAAAAAATACAGAAAAATGATATTAAAAAATTCATCACATAAATATGATGAACAAAGTTTGCTTGAAAGTACTGATCATAATTTATTCTCATTTAGCTCGCCTGTTTGTTCTAATTTGATTTTGCTTTAACCATAATGTTCATGTGTCAAACCTTTTAGGACTGTAAATACTTAAAAACAAGTTTTTTGTTAGTTTTATTTTTCTAATTTCATTCTTGTAAGTTTGATTTAGTTTATTTTAGTTTTTATTCTGATCTGTTGCATTAGGACAAACTGCCTGCCCTGTAATTATGAATAAAGAAAGAAATACTTAACAATATCACTAAACATTGTGATCTCCCCCCAGTTACGGCTACGTGTTCGCGCTGTGCGAGCACATGGGCTGCGGCGCGTGGACGGTGTCGCACGCGGAGGGCGTGCTGCTCGCCGCCGACGAGAGCGACTCCAAGGCTCTGCACTTCGAGGGGGGCCTGCCGGTCACCTCCAACCTACTCAGCACCATCTCCAGGTATATACAATTTATTTCAACACATTCTGCCTGTTGTCTATAAGTTTGTTTTAGTGTTAGTTCGTCTATTAACAACTAATTTATAGACGAAAATATGTAAGAAGTTCCACAGTTTAGTTTCAGATCTTGTAAAAACAAGACAATTTGTCAACAAGACCTGTTGTTTATACAAGAGTTTTTTGAAGATTGCCAAGTATATAAAGCGTTACACATTTAGCAAGTTTGTAATTGTATCAAAATAAAACTACTTTTTACGGTTTATGTCGCGTTAATTTAAGATCCCGATGTTTTGAATGTTATTTTTTTAATATATCTTTTACCCTTTATCTCCCAGGACGTACCGAGGCCAGAAGAAGCCGTCGCCGCTGAGCGAGGAGCAGCGCTACAAGTTCGCGGAGTACCTGCTGTCGCGGCGCTCCGTCAACACTGCCAAGGGCGCCTGTCTGCTGCTAGAGGCCGCCACCGCGCTCGCTGATGATGTGGTGAGTATTATGACAAAACTGAATGTTCTTTGGACTTTAAAAAAGACTATGACCCTCGAGTATGTTTCGATGTAGTGAGATAGAAAATGTCGACACTAGTTTAAAAAACAGACTTGTAAAAGAGATTTTATATCCTATTTGCAAAATAAATAATTTCATTTCACAATTAGGCAGTTCAGTACATTATTATTTTTTAACTATCTAGCATTACATAAATAGAAGAAGCCGCTTTGTATTGAAAATGAATATTACAATAATGTTAATGTATTTTCTACAGCCTTCACCAATCAGCATCGCCATCAAAGGCAAGAAATACATCACATCTGAATCTGACTCCATCGAGTTCTCCATCACAGACTTGATTGGCCGCCCAGTAAAGTTCCTTAAACCTGAAGAAGTGGTCGCACAATCCGGCACCCGTCTCGCTGACGACGTCGTAGTCCTTTCCAAACAACCTTTGACACAGAAAGCTAACGAACCAACTACCTTCGTCCTAAATCTCAGCAAGATTAAAGCACAATATGGATTATACAAGATCGCCTTGAGCGCCGCATCTAAAACAGCGAATGTGAATGTAGCGGTTTTGGGCGAGATCCAGGTTACCACAGTTGAGGTCGGCATCGGCGATGTTGATGGTACGACCAGCCCTAAGATTACGACCGTAGCTCATCCCAACAAGCTTACTGAGAAACTGCAGGCCGACCATTTGCAAAAGTAAGTAGCTGAAATCTGCAAAATAAGAAAAAATTAAGAATCTATTATTTTTATATAATTTTTTGAGTTCTGGCTTTGTGGTATAACTAATGATTACTTGATACAGGGTGACCCTGAAGTTCACGGTGCGCGACAAGTGGAACAAGCCGGTGCTGGTGCAGCAAGCCTTCGTGCGCGTCGCTTCCGCCAACGACGATCACGAGACCATCTTCGTTGCTGAACCCGATAACACCAAGGCCTACAAAGTTGAACTTGTGAGTACATTTAAAATTTTATTAATATGATATGTTTTGTAATTGTATGGGTGAGATTCGAGCCCATATGTTGAGAGTCTATTAAGTAACCATTATGTGTGGTTGCAGTTTTATATAAATTTTATGATCATGCCTTTAAGGTCTTCTCTATACAATACAAATGTAACATTTCTTCCGCAACAGAACGTGGGCGGCATCGCCAAGCACCTGAACTACGTGTCTGGCGCGTACTCGCTCACCATCTACCTCGGAGACAGTGCCGTGTCCAACCCCATCGCCTGGCCCGTCGGCGAGGTGCTCTTCAACTTCGGCAACCAAGTCGCTGCCGTCGGTAAGCTCAAATCACAAGACAAGTGAACACTACCATATAATAAGAAAGAAGGTGTATTTACAAATGTGTGTGTATTGTCAGAGCGCAAGGCATTGGTGCGCGGTCCGCTGTCGGAGATCTCGCACGTGTTCCGGTCGCCCGAGGCGCGGCCGGCGCGGCTGGTGTCGGACGTGTTCGCGGCGGCGTGCGCGGCGCCGCTGCTGCTGCTGCTGCTGCTGTGGGCGAGGCTTGGACTCAACTTCTCCAACTTCCCCTTCACACCCAGCGCGCTTGTCTTCCATCTGGCGCTCGGAGGTTTGTATTATCCTCTAATTACTCCATCATGCGACATCCTTTATTCTAAACCATAAAAAAAATAGCTAAATGTAACTGATAAGAATTGAACATCTGAAAAAATTTTTGTTTTTAACCGAAAAAATGCTTGAGAATGTTTTGCCATTTGTTAGTAGAATGTACAATATGTTTGTATGGCAGGGTCGCTGAGCCTGTACGGCGTGCTGTGGCTGCAGCTGTCGATGTTCGACACGGTGCGCTACCTGCTGCCGCTGGCCGCGCTCACCTTCCTGTCCGGCCACCGCCTGCTGCGCCGTCTCGTCAGCGACAAGGCGCACGCGCGCTAACCACACACCACACAACTTACATACACCATCCTTGTTTCATGTACACTTACTATTGAGAATAATTGGGAATGACACGTATTGTTAGGGAAGATTGTGCGAGTGATATTTAAGTCTGAGAACAGCGTAGATATACAACCAATACGATAGGTAGGGAAGTGTCAATTGCTTTTTTTGTGAGAAATTGTGAAATGCAGCACCAGTTGAAACTATGAATATTTCCTTATTTCCACAGTAGTTCTTTATTGTGTGGTGTAGAAAACAGTAACTTGCACACTAAGTTTTATATTAGATATAATTTATAGACTTGTTATTGCAATTTATTTCCAGTAAGTTATGTACTAGAAGTGCGACAGTGTGAAGAAACACATTACAATTGAATCCAATCAACACTGTCCTTACAATGAGATCTCCAGAATAGGTAGCATACTATTCATACCGGAATGATTGTATGTATGGGAAATTAATAACTATTTCATTTCTGTTCCTGTAATTTAGGAACTCTACTAATGCTGCAGGTAACTAGCAAGATTTTATAAATTTTCCCATTCAGTGGAGTTCCTAAGTAACAATCCATGTAATATAATTTTACATAATAAAAGTAATGTGATTCGTTATTTTGATTGTTTATTCCTTTTTAAGATGATCCTCTATAGTTCACCAGCCTTGCCAGCCAGGTGAACCATTTTAGGAAACCATAAAATTGCTAATAATAATGTAGATAGTGCATTGCAAGATTTGTGGGTGGTGTGTAGGAGTCAAAATTGTGGAAATGTTATAAGTTACATATGGCTGGCAGCAAATAAAATAATGGTCTCATGGTTTACAAAATTTAATATTAAAAAATATTTATATTTAACACGCTTACATTACATATAATCCAAGCAGCAAATTACTTTCAATTCAAAGTAGAAGTCGTACATTATTATTACCTATCACAGAATAAATCATCTTGAAATGATTCCATTTACTAAAAATATATTATCATTTAGGAAATTAGTCTAAGTTCATTAAGATCTATAATTAAAAGCTATTTAGGTACAAAAATTAATCTTAAACCTGAAAACCTATTTTAAAGGAAATTCAGTAAAAATAGTCAAAACACAATTGCAAATGTCAAATCAAAAACACAATGTTTTAAACTAAGGTCCTAGAAAAAGAGGAGGTTTTTGTATTACCGGGTCTACCGGTATTTAGTCGGCACCACTTACACCTACAAGCATTCTCAACATATATTTTAATTGTAGGTGTGTAAATATTGGAATCAATAATACTGTCAGTCACTGAGAACTATTGCTTTCTGTTAGTTATGAAATAGTCTAGAATTCAGCATCCAAGGTGAATACATTGTCCATCTGGTTAGACATCACTCCCCACTTCTGGTACTCGCTGACTTTCTTCTCAAAGAAGTTGGTCTTGCCTTCCAGAGAAATGAGATTCATGAAGTCGAATGGGTTCTTAGTGTTGTAGTGCTGTCGACAAAAATATTATTATTAGTTCTTGCATTTAGCAACAGTAGGCAAGTTCTGACATAAAGCTTTATAATATACAACATTGAGGGTATACAGTGTCGGAATAATACTCGTGTGAAAACGTCTAGCATGGTATCTTGTTTCGTCGCAGTATGCGTCAGCAGTGAAGGACAAGTAATGACAAGTCTCTGATTTGGAAACGTTATCGCAGCGAAGTGCGTTATGATCAAAGGACCAAAGCCTTAGTACCTCCTCACTCTATTGATTGAGTCCAATAACATACATTGTTTATACACATCAAGGACATCATCACAGACTGATTTATAGATAGGACATCCCTGTTCATACACATTTTCAGCAAATTGAGATAAAATGTTTTTGTTTGTTTTATTGGGTCAGATTTATGATTAAACAAATAACTGGCTTATCATGCAAACATGGATAAGAGAATTACCTGATTATTGAACTTTACTTCAACATTTGAAATCAGCTATTTTTATACTAAAATGATACATTGAAAAATAACACCTATTTCCAAAAAGAATAGTGTGACTCCTAAACGATTGAAGCAATAAGATATTTATGTAATTCTTATTTTAATTTTACGACGTCATCGTCGCATGGACATAAAAGCTAGTCAAACATATTATACCTTTTCGCCAATAAGTTCCACAAGCAGTCTGTCGGCAACGAACTCGATGTAGTCAGACATGAGGTCGCAGTTCATGCCCAGCAGCCTGACCGGGAGCGCGTCCGTCAGGAACTCCTGTTCTATCACCACGGCGTCCTTGATAATCTTCAGGACTTGCTCCTTGCTTGGCTTCTGTACTAAGTGCTTGAACATCAAGCACGCGAAATCTGTGTGTAATCCCTGCACACAAAATAAAGGGAATTAGTTAGCTTGCTGTACATAATCATATATGTATAATCCATTATTGTTGGGGATTACCCAACTACATCAGGTGAGGAGTAAGAATAGGTACATGTTGTTTAATTGTAATCCATAAAAAATGATATTAAACTTGCCAAAGGTATGTCATTGATATTGTGCTAATGAAATCACCTACATAACTTTAGCTATGGTTCTTATCAAAGCTAGCTGAAACCGTTACTGACACATATTTATAACAACAACATGTTCTGGATAGCAGTTTAGATAAGATAAAGCTACTTACTGACTGCACAGTTCAGATTATTATTATATAGTTTACTGCATATGCAGGATATAAGAGCTTTATTTAGAACTATGATAACAAATGCTTTATCACAATGACTGCAAGGGTGTATCTGTCCTGTTACAGAATGATAAATAAACCACGAGAATGATGTATACATATAAATATGACTATCAAAGATACAAACCTCATCCCTAGAAATCAGCTCATTGCTGAATGTCAAGCCAGGCATAAGCCCTCGTTTCTTCATCCAGAATATAGATGCAAAGCTGCCAGAGAAGAAGATGCCTTCAACTGCAGCAAATGCAATAATGCGCTCTGCAAATGTGGCTGTCTTGCTGGCTATCCACTGCAGGGCCCAGTCAGCCTTCTTCTTAACACATGGCAGGGTTTCAATAGCATTGAACAGGAAATCTCTGTATAAGGAAATTGTTGAATTAATAATGTGATAACAATAGTAAACAGATGAGTGGTTTTATGAGTCATGGTTTGAGTGCAATTACTTAATAGGTATACCTACCTACATACACAAGCATTATGTTAGCCTCTATTGTAATAGGTTAAGTGCTATTGAGTATTTTTACAGATTAACTTTGACATTGGAATTTGTAAGGACAATTTAAGTGCATGATGCAATAGATTCAATAAAGTATAACAAAAAGGCTTCAAATCAGTTAACTTACCTCTCCTTAGGGTCTCTAATGTAAGTGTCAATGAGTAGAGAGTACATTTCTGAGTGTACATTCTCCATGGCAATCTGGAAGCCATAGAAGCACCTGGCTTCAGTCACCTGCACCTCCTGGGAGAAGCGCTCCACCAGGTTCTCATTGACAATGCCATCAGAGGCAGCAAAGAAAGCCAGCACATGTTTGATGAAGTGTCTCTCACTGTCCTTTAAAGTCTCCCAGTCTGACATGTCCTGTGTACAATGAAATAGTGTTAGCTCAAATAAAAACCATACTACATTAAGTAGTCAATGTATAAAAGCGAAATTTCACAACATACTTGAAAAATTACACAATTCTAAAGTCTCCAATTTCAATAGCATGGAGTCACAGTAGAGCAGAATAATAAAGTACTTTGAAACATATACCTACTCATATCACTGAATGATTAACTATTGTTTAAGTGTCAATTAACCTTTTATCAGATTACAATACATACTAGTAAATATAACCTCTCTAGACAACATGTCATTTAATCAAAACAAATGAACGTGAAAAACAGTAGGCTCTACCTGGCGTGGTATAAACAAACATAAGATGTAAACTTTGATAACATACCTTGGACAGATCCACTTCCTCCACGGTCCAGAATGAAGCCTCAGCCTTCTTGTACATCTCCCAGATATCAGGGTATTGTATGGGGAATATTACAAAGCGACGCGGGTTGTCTCTCAGCAGGGGCTCCTTTTGTGGGTCAAACTCGACCACCTGATTTTTAGCGGCCTCTACCTCCATAGTCTCTTCGGCTACGTTATCATTTCGAGAGCTCAGAACATTGTTTTTAACTGGTGACTGGAAGTACACAAATCAGTTTAAATAACGAAATATTTAACTAGTCTAATTATATCAGTAACCGCTAGTCACGTATAGAATAACCAACCTTCAAATTAACGTTGCTGAATTCGTTGAGCAGGTTTTCCTTGTTAAAAACTGGTGGCATTTTGATTATGTTGTTTAATATTCTTGTAGAATTCAGAAATAATCAGTACTTCTCTCGAGCACAAATACGGGTAAACAGTATGAACACAATGCGCGCCTGACATGAAATAACAGGTCGCAGCTTTTTTTAACTCGATTCAGTTTCCCTCCAATGTTATGATATTTTTGTTCCGAATCTTACTATAAGGTTTTTTAAGTGTGCAGTTACATTACACAGCTTAAATTTTGTTTGAAATTTCTAAAGAAAATAAATAAATTCGAAAATGATTAATTTCTAACTAACAAAATTGACGTGCTTCAAATTTATATGAGGTAAGTAATTTAATTAAAAAATGTATCCTTTCTGTTTTACTGGCAGGTTTAGAAAACTCTGAATAGGAATCGGAACGACCATCTGTTCAAAAGGTCATTGTCCACTCACAAGCCGGAAAATTGAAAAGAGCGGTATTAGATTAAACTGTAGATTTACAAAATATAAAATACTATGAGTGGAACTTTTGTATTTAATTAGTTCGCAACTATTTTACCTATCTTGTAACAACACTCAGTGTGCTTTATATTAATCACATGTATGTTTTTATCATATATTAACTTTCCCTCCAAAATTTGAGCGGTTTACCGGTTCTGCTATTGGTCAAAATCTTAACCAATAAAATTAAAGTTAATATAATAAAGTGACCGAACTAATGAAGTTGCGTTTAATTATTTTATTTTAATAGTTCGGTACGTATATACTTTCTATTAAACGTACACCGTTACCGCAGTTATATTGCGACCTAAAGTCCATAAGAATTCACACAAAGAAACAGATTTACGTCGATTGTAAATTAGCGTTTAATAAACATATATACTTTGATCGATCGCTTCCGATTTCTTGATGAGATGAGAGTATCCCTAAGTAAGCTATAGCAGAGAATGGATACTGGAAGAGATACTGGTAAGAAAGGAATATAAGTTTAAAAGAAGGAAAAAGGAAGGTAAGAAAACCGTAGCTAACAAATTGACACTCCGC
Source organism: Autographa gamma (assembly GCA_905146925.1). Classification (NCBI taxonomy): domain Eukaryota; kingdom Metazoa; phylum Arthropoda; class Insecta; order Lepidoptera; family Noctuidae; genus Autographa; species Autographa gamma. Next base: position 1,441,926 of record LR989850.1, read on the forward strand.
TAGACAAAAAGAGCCCTACAAAATATCTAAGGCAAGTGAGAGGCACGCGAAAGAAATAATAATAATAATATAATTTATTTGCTTAAAATGTTGTACAAGAGTTGGTATAAAATTTGGTTACAGAGCTAGACACATTCCGCAGTTATAAAACAGCATGCAAATGTTTAAAAACTGTGTTTTATAATGAAAGTTAGATTTATGAAAGACGATCATGGTCGACTACTATCAAAGGAAGAGGGCATAATAACAGATATTTAGAAAGGTTGAATGTTGAATGGGGGAATATCAGTGGAGTGGAGTATTAGATGGTTTGACAGCGTAGATATAGGTCTAGTAAGAGAGATATGTATTGATGAAGTTAGTTCAGCGGTAAGAAGTATGAAAGATGGAAGGGCTAGGTCTAGATGGAATCCTAGTGGTGGTATAAAGGCTGTCCAGTGAGTGACTTTATTCTTTATCTTGCATGAAGAGACAATCCCGGACAATGGAATAACAGATCACTGGTGCCAAAATGATGTGCTAAAATGCAACAACTATAGAGGAATAAAGCTGACCTGTGTCTGAAGTCACATAGCATGAAAGAATGGAAAAAAGTGATAGAAAGCCGGATTTATGCCTAGTCGTGGAATTACTTCTGTAAAAGACGTACGACCGGGTACCCCGGGTTTGAAAGAAAAAAGTATGCCTGGCAAATACCTGCAGCTGATTTAAGTTCACGATCTGAGGTGGGTTTTATCGATTAGTTTGATGTTGTGGTAGGTTTGCAACATTGGGGTGCCTGGCAGAAAACCTCCACGTGTGCTCGGTGGCTGCTTGTCCGCTTGGTTTCTTGGGGACGAGCAGGTACCGGGCCGGTGCACCCTGGGTGCGGGCAACAGTCTCCTCGCGAGGGGTGGAGAGGGGGAGATTGTTGTCCGTAGCTAATTTCTGCCGGAGCGGAGGAGTCGCTCCCGAGGGCTCCCTATCTGCGCTCTGCTGCAGCGGAGTGCACGACCAGGGAGCGAGGTGGGGAAGACGGGTTTCCGCGGCGTGTACGTCGCGGTGACCGAGGTGGGAAAGACCGCGGGTTGCTCCTCAACCTGCGGTTTAAGGGCATCCGTGGCGAGGTGTTGGAGCCAGGTGCCGGGTGGTGGGTAGGCTTAGTTTAGGTTAGGGGGATTTAAAAAAAAAAAAAAAAAAAAAAAAAAAAAAAAAAAAAAAAATTAGTTTTAGTGTTAGTTTGTAGACACCGAGCAGCGGGCGGTTTATCCTGCACCGGAGGCATCTGCGGGCCTCGGGAGACCTAAATACCCTCCCAAAAAGAGCGGCCGCATCGCCTTGGGGAAGCGATGTGAGTAGTACCCAAAACTTTTATGAATATGTCCGACGAAGTAGAAACTTTGTCATGCGCCCCGGCTGACGCCCGGCGCTCGCAGGTATCCGGGCCTGCGAGTGTTAAATTGACTACCGATGGATGCGCAGGGGTAGGCGACCAGGCCCCTGTAGCGGATGTGGCTACTGGAAGCAGTTTTGCGTCATGCGACCCGGTTGACGCCCGGCGCTCGCAGGTTCCCGGGCCTGCGAGTGTTAAATTGGTTACCGGCGGATGCGCAGGGACGTCTTCCATAAGGAAGCGTCCAGTGAGCCGGTCCTCAGACGAGGAAGGCCTGCCGGCCCCCAAGTTGCCAACTTCTAGGAGGGGTCGACCGGCAACGAGAGGAGCGAGTGCCTCGCAGCCGCGGAGGGATGGGCGCGGGCGTTTTGTGCGCGCCAGTGCCTCGGCGGCTAGCGAGGCTGAGAGTGACGTGGGGGTCACCACGGAGGACCCTGGCGATGGCGGTGACAGCTGTGCCTCGCTAGGGAGCTCAAAGGCGGAGCTCAACGCCGCCAAGAGGGAGCAGCGCAAAGCCGTCGCGGCCGACGAAGTGTCGGAAATGGCCCGACGCGCACGCGAGCGACGTGCTACTCTGGCGGCGGAGGGGGGAGAGCCTTCGGCGGTGGCCTTGAGCCAGCTGGCTCTCGACGGGGTGGACTTAGTCCTGAAGGTTGCCACTAAGTCTGGCAGCCTGAAGGGCACGTTCACCCGCGGCCTAAAGGAGGCTGCCGCGGACATCCGGGAGGCGGTTGGCATCCTCCTCAGCAGGACGGCCTCTGACGAGGTCGCGAAGCTGCAGGAGGAGAACAGCCGGCTCCGGCGTGACATGGAGGACCTCCAGCGGCAAGTCGCTGCGCTGAGCGAGCAGCAGCAGCGACGCTCGTCCGCCGCGCCAGTGGTGGCCCCTACTCCCGCACAGGGTCCGGCAATCGCTCGTACCGACGATGAGGTCGAGCGCATTGTCCGGATCTGCATGCTCCAGTGCGGGAGCATGATGAATGCCCGGTTGGAGGCGATTTCTCGGCGTCTCCCACCGGAAACCCTCCGTCCGCCCTTAGCGGCCGACGCACGGAGGACTGGGGAGCCGCCGAGACTCTCGCCTCAGAAGAGGAAGCCCGCGGAGGGTGCGAAAAGGCCCGCGGAGGGCGCAAAAAGGCCCGCGGAGGGAGCCCCCACGAGCGAGCCCACGACTGCCGGGTCTAAGGGTGAGACCTGGGCGAAAGTCGTGGGCCGTAAGAAGGCCCGCAAAGCCGCCAAGAAGGCCGCGGCCGCGGCACGCGCCTCCAGCCGTACCGAAAATACGGTTGCGCGGCCTGTGGGGCGGACTGGGAAAGGCGGACGCAAGGGGCCGGCCGTGCATGCCGTGCATACCCCGCGCTCTGAAGCTGTGGCGCTCACGCTACAGCCCGGGGCTGCGGAGCGCGGTGTGACTTACCGGTCGGTCATTGCGGAGGCCAAGGCCAAGATCAGATTGTCGGATCTTGGTCTTCAGTCCGTCACCGTCAGGCAGGCTGCCACGGGTGCGCGGCTATTCGAGGTGGCTGGCGCTGCAAGCGGCAGCGTGGAAAAGGCGGACGCTCTGGCCGCCAAGATGAGGGAAGTCCTCAACCCTGAGGACGTCCGGGTCTCCAGACCGGTGAAAACCGCAATGGTGCGGATCACTGATCTGGATGACTCAGTGACCTCAGAGGAGGTGGTGGCGGCCGTTGCCCGAAGCGGCGAGTGTCCGCCGGACAGCGTGCGGGTCGGCGAAATACGCGCCGATGCCACTGGACTCGGCGTGGTCTGGGTTCGGTGCCCTGTGGCATCGGCGAAGAAGATCGCCGACAGGGGCGAATTGCTGGTGGGCTGGGTTGCAGCGGGAGTAAAACTCCTGCAGCCCAGGGCTCTGCGGTGCTTCCGGTGCCTGGAAAAGGGGCACGTCCGGGCAAAGTGCACCGCCGAGGTCGACCGTAGCGATCTGTGCTATCGCTGCGGTCAGCCCGGCCACAAGGCGGCCCAGTGTTCCGCGGCCCCCAACTGCATCTTGTGTTCAGTTGCGGGGAAGCCAGCGGGACACCTAGCGGGCGGAGGGGCCTGTGGCGCGCCTGCCAGCAAGGCGCAAAAGAAAAAGAAGGGGGGCTCTAAGCCTGCCGGGAAAACCTCGCCTCCCCCGCAGGCTAGTAGCTCCGCGGCCGACTCCCGGCACAGGACTGTTGCCGAGGGAATGGAGTGTCAGTAATGGCACAAAAACATTTCCTCCAGGGCAACATCAACCACTGTGCCAGAGCTCAGGATCTTTTGCTCCAGAGCATGGCAGAGTGGTCGATTGACGTGGCTGTGGTCGCCGAGCCGTACCTCATCCCCGCCCGTGAAAACTGGCTGGGGTGCGCTGACGGTTTGGTGGCCATTATTGGCGAGACTCTGATCGACCCGTCTAGGGGCCGTGGCTGGGTTGCTGCGGTCTCGGGCGGTATCGTCATTGTGGGGGCGTACTTCTCCCCCAACAAGAGTCTCGCCGACTTTGAGGGTTTCCTTGTCGAGTTGGGCGCCGTCGTAGGCCGCTACCACCCTCGTCCCGTTCTTGTGCTCGGGGATCTCAACGCCAAGTCATCGGCGTGGGGATCTCCGGTCACTGACCTTCGGGGCGAGGTGCTGGAGGAGTGGGCGGTTGCGACAGGCCTGGTCGTCCTGAATCGGGGTTCGGAATTTACGTGCGTGCGACGGCGGGGCGGGTCGATAGTGGACGTTTCATTCGCTAGCCCCTCTGTCGCCGGCCGGGTCCGCGACTGGCGTGTCGCTGTGGAGGTGGAGACGCTATCGGACCACCGGTATATCCGGTTCGACGTCTCTGCCCAGACCACGGGCGGCCGCCATCCAACAACCCCGATCAACGACGGCCCGCGTTGGGCGCTTAAGCGCATCGACAGGGAACTACTCGAGGAAGCAGCCTTAGTCCAGTCCTGGACCTGGGAGTCGGCGACGGACGGCCCCGTCGACGTCGAGGCGGTGGCGCTGCGGTTTCGCGGGGCGATGACGCAGATCTGCGACGCGTCCATGCCCCGTGTCCGCCAACAGTCCGCAAGGCGCCGGGTGTACTGGTGGACCGCTGAGATCGCGCAATTGCGCGTGGCGTGCGTTGCGGCCCGCCGCCGGTACACCCGATACCGCAGACGGCGTCGACGGGATTCCGCCGAGGAGGACGCGCTGTATGAGGTGTACCGCGCGTCCAAGGAGACTCTGTGGCTGGCCATCGGCGACTCAAAGTCGCGTGCCAGGGAGGAGCTGCTGGGGTCCCTAGATCGGGACCCGTGGGGGCGTCCCTACCGCTGGGTAAGGGGCAAGTTGCGTCCCTGGGCGCCCCCACTGACGCAGACCATGCAGCCCCAGCTGCTGGAGGTGGTGGTGGAGACCCTCTTCCCTGTGCGAGTGGGACATGTTCCCCCGCCGATGGCATCGCCCTCAGCCACAGACTCTCCGGAAGAGGAGAGCACCGATGTCCCCGAAGTGACGCAAGAGGAGACGAGAGCGGCCGTGTCGCGACTCCGGGCGAAGAGCACAGCGCCCGGACCCGACGGAGTTCCTGGCCGAGCTCTCGTCTTGGCTCTGAAGGAGCTGGAGCCCCAGCTGAGGGGGCTCTTCACGGCATGTTTCGAGCGGGGTCAGTTTCCCGGCGTATGGAAGGAGGGGAGGCTGGTCCTGCTCAGAAAGGAGGGGCGCCCTGCGGACTCACCGTCCGCGTATCGGCCCATAGTGCTGCTTGACGAGGCGGGCAAACTGTTCGAGCGGATTATCGCGGATCGCCTCGTCAGCCACTTGTGCAGAGAGGGGCCGGACCTGGACGAGAACCAGTTCGGTTTTCGTCGGGGGCGCTCCACCATAGACGCAATCATGCGCGTGAGGGCCCTGGCGGAGGAGACGGTGTCCCGGGGTGGGGTGGTGTTGGCGGTGTCTTTAGACATCTCCAACGCATTCAACACCCTACCCTGGAGCTGCATTCGGGAGGCGCTGAAATACCATCACGTGCCTCCCTACCTCCGCCGTACAGTAGGGGCTTATCTGGAGGACAGATGCGTCACCTATCGGGGACGTGACGGTGCTACTCGGCACTTCATGTCGTGCGGTGTTCCACAGGGATCGGTCTTGGGACCGCTCCTGTGGAACATCGGATACGACTGGGTGCTGAGAGGTGAGCTCCCGTCGGGTGCAGACCTGACGTGTTATGCGGACGACACGCTTGTCACTGCCCGGGGGAGCTCACTTAGGGAAGCGACGTTGATAGCCACGGCTGCGGTGTCACAGGTGGTGAACCGCATCCGGCGCCTGGGCCTGGAGGTGGCCCTAAACAAGTCGGAGGCCATAGTGTTCCATGGCCCCCGACGGGCGCCGGCGCCGGGATCACACATTGTGGTCGGTGGGGCTCGGATAGCTGTCGGGTACACCATGAAGTACCTGGGATTGGTGCTCGACAGCCGGTGGGAATTCGGGCCTCACTTCCGGCGGCTAGCGCCCAAGCTGATGGGCGCGGCGGGCGCGCTTTCAACGTTGCTTCCTAACATGGGGGGCCCGAGCGCCGCCTGTAGGCGGTTGTACGTGGGAATCGTGCGGTCTATAGCCCTTTACGGGGCTCCCGTTTGGGCGCTAGACCTGACGGCCAGCACTCTCGCTATTCTGCGAAAGCCGCAGAGGGCGATGGCCGTCAGAGTCGCCCGCGGGTACCGCACGATTTCCTACGAGGCGGCTTGTGTCCTGGCCGGATCCCCGCCCTGGGACCTGGAGGCGAAAGTACTCGCGTCATTGTACCGATGGCGCGAGGAAGAGCGGGCGCGGGGCTCGACGCCGGTGCAGCGGCAGATCGAGCTGCGCCGAGGAGAGCTCCGTCAGGTCCTGGTGGCGGAATGGCGGCAAAGGCTTCTGCGCCCTGCCGCCGGCCTCGCTACCGTCGAGGCGATCCGGCCAGTACTCAACGACTGGCTCGGGAGAAGGCACGGTTCCCTGTCGTTTAGGGTGACGCAGGTGCTGTCGGGGCATGGGTGCTTCGGCAAGTACCTGTGTCGCATGGGCAGGGAGCCGGACGCTCGGTGCCACCACTGCGTCCATTGCGGGGAGGACACGGCGCAACACACGCTCGCTGAGTGTGTAGCTTGGGAGGAGCAGCGCCGTGTCCTCACAAATGAAGTAGGAGGCGATCTGTCGCTGCCGGCCGTAGTGCAGAGTATGGTCGGTAGCGCAGAGTCGTGGGACGCGGTGGTGTCCTTCTGCGAGGACGTGATGTCGCAGAAGGAGACTGCGGAACGGGAGAGGGAGATCTCGTCTCTCTTCCCCGGCCGCAGAAGGCGCACCGGGCGCAGGAGAAGGGCGGACAACGCCCTTTTCCGCCCCCCATGAATGGGTCCAGGGGCGAGGGACTTGGGGAAGTCCCCGCCCCCTAACCGCTGGACCCGAGGCGTAGGCGCGCGCGGGTGTCGGCGCGCGCCTCCGAGGCGGAGCACGGGGTAGTCTTACACCTCACTACCCCGTGCACGAGAGGAGGCCCGGACAACCGGGCCAGCACCAGCGTGGGGCTGCGGAAGAATTTGGATTCCCGCGGCCCCACGTGCACGTGCGAGGAGGAGACACCGGGGGGTTTTAGCCGGTAAGAGTCCGGCATGCCCCTCCGCCTCTCCCCAGGCGGAGGAAGTCCATGAGGATTTCCCCCCGAAAAAAAAAAAAAAAAAAAAAAAGGTTTGCAACATTGTTCGGCTCTGAGCCCTTACCTCTTCCAATTAGTAATGGACACTTTAAAGACCAACCAGCAGGCGGAGATCACTTGGTACATGCTACTCGCTGAACACATTTTTTAGCGTGCTATGTGGCAACAGAAGTTGGAGGGTGACGAAACGGAATACGAAACGCATGTTTTGTGTTTTGGCGGTCCCACTGCTAGTTTACTCTGACTCGTCATTCAAAATGACGGTGACATCAACCGAGACATTAAGCATAGGATCAGCTCAAGTTGTCTTAAAAGGGCGACAGTTGACTGGAATTATTTGTTTGTGATCCGAAGATGCCCGTATAATTGAAAGGGAAAGTGTATATATAAGCGGTAACACCTGCACGTAGCTGAAATGAAAATATTTCGATGGATGACTAGAGTAACTAGTATTAGACAGGAGACAGGACGAGATTATGAAATGCGCTTATTAGAGCAAGTTTGAAAGTAGCTCCCGCGAATACAAAGATGAGAGTTTGTTCATGTTATGAAGAGGAATGAAAGTCATAAATTAAACAAGTTATTATGAGTATGATTGTAAATTGGTAAACGTGTAGGGAAAACCAAAAAAGAGATAGATGGATGGTGTGAAAGATGATATAAATAGAAAGGACTGAATGATGAGATGAATAAATGCTGAACACGAGTTGCGCTAAACCCAAATAATTGGCAGGGCAGCGAGGTTACATTCTACTGGAAATTTCATGAAAACTAAACATATTTTCAGACTCCTCTCTAGAATTAGCGATTTTTATTTGTTTTTAAGTGAAAAGACAAAGTGCTGAAATATTAAAGTATGTCGCTTTATAATCTGTGAAGCAAAGCCAATGCCCGGCTTGTCATTACTGTCACGTAGTTGTCATGTCATTTCGGGAAAGTAACAATTTCTAAAAAATACGCTTTTGTACATTGTGAAATTGTTAAATAAATAAATAGGAAGAATTATTAATTATGTCTGATAACGATGATGATTATATGTGCGAGGAAGAGGAGGATTATGGCTTGGTATGTTATTTATTGTCCTATTAGATAATTTGTAATGTTTTTGTGTAGGGTGACGTTTTAGTGATTATCCCGAAATCTGTAGCTGTTAACCTTTAATTTTCATTGAAATTTGAAAATGTAATGTAATTATTGGTCAATTTTGAATATATTCCAATCTACCTTAAACCTGTACCACTTTTTGTACTGTTTCGTATCAAAGGTTTTTATAGCCTTATTCCCAGTCAGAACATGGTTACAGCTGACGCTGAATATGTCAGATTCAGAGTTATCTTGGTAAAGATATTGACAATGGCACGGTTTTACACTTTATCGGTTGTTTTTTACTCTCCAGGAATACTCGGAAGACAGTAATTCCGAGCCAGATGTTGATCTGGAGAATCAATACTACAATAGCAAAGCATTGAAGGAGGATGAGCCGCAAGCAGCTCTGCTTAGTTTCCAGAAAGTCCTCGAACTCGAGGGAGGGGACAAAGGAGAATGGGGCTTCAAGGCACTCAAACAAATGATCAAAATTAATTTTAAATTGGTAAGGTTAAGCAGATGTCTAACTGAAAATCTAATTAGCAATTTAAACTCAAACTCAAAACTTTTATTTGCTTTCCACAATGTTATTAATAGGTAGTAAGTAAAGAATATAATATAGTACATCCTGGACCCTGTTGGGCACACAAACTTTAGTTTAATTTTAATAAAGTTACATGTTCTTAATTACCTATTGTGTTCTCGCTATATGTTTTACTAAGAATAATAATACCTCTAATCATAGCTATTTTTGTTTTTAATAAAAATGCTACATGCCTTTCAATAATTTTAATTTACCCACAAATTAGGTTTTTGTTGAATTAACTAAGAAGTAATTGTAGTTACTTGGTTCATTTATGACTAATATGAACTGATCAATCTTCAAAGTATGCAATTCTTTTTCTTTCCAGGGTAATTTCACAGAAATGATGTCTCGATACAAACAGCTGTTAACATACATCAAGAGTGCAGTCACTAGGAACCACTCAGAGAAGTCTATCAACTCAATCCTCGATTATATATCTACTTCTAGGAATGTAAGTCTTTTCTCCAACAAATATCATTTAATTAGTTATTAATTTAGTTTTATCTGTATAAATGTTGTCTAATTTAGTCAATACTGAATTTAGTCAACAATAAACAAATGCGAATGTATTTCATTCTATATTCTTCTGAATTGGATAACTGACTTTGGCTATGTGTAATAAGCTGTGTATTGCTGTTTCTTTTTCAGGGTGCAGGCAATTTTGATTGAATAACCTATGTTGCATATTCTTATATTCACTTATACTATACGCACACCCATAAATATGTGTTAATCAAGTATCCCTAAATCCTTGTTTTTCAATGTCTTTATCCTCAGATGGAATTGTTACAAGACTTCTATGAGACAACATTAGAAGCTCTAAAGGACGCCAAGAACGATAGGCTATGGTTCAAGACAAACACAAAGCTAGGGAAACTGTACTACGACAGGGGAGACTTTAACAAACTCGCAAAGATCTTAAAGCAACTTCATCAAAGCTGTCAGGTAAGCACAAATGTATGTTAATGAGCTTTACTATACAGGTTTTAGTATTTTTTTTTAGTCATTACTGTCCCATTGCAGGGCAAGGCCTTGACCCATTCATTTAATCAGTTTAGCTATCAAAAACTTTTATAGTTTTTATATAATGAGACACTATCTACTATCACAGCATAAATTGCACTTTTAAGTAATTGCACAATGAGTCCATGCCATAATGCTACTATCCTGTAAATAGATAATGGCAAGCATAATAATTTAATGGTCTTCTTCTTATTAGAAAAATCATTTTCATACAAAGTGTATAGAATTTGGTATTATAATATCAATAAGTAGTTACTTGCAACTAAGCAACCTTTGCAGGCATAGCAGGTTTAAAGAGTGTGTAAATTGAGAATTAAAAGATGATTATATTTGTTTGAAAGTAAATTTACATTACTAAATGAGTTTATTTGAGTTACTCATATACAATTGTGTTCTTATTTGAAAATTTTACATAAATAAATGAATAAAAAGCATTGAGATGGTTTGGTGTTGGGCGTACTTTGTGCTGCATTTTTATAGCAGTCTTATCACTGTTAACAGTCTTGTCATGCTAATCAATCATTGTTCCATTTATTTCATGATTAAATATTAATATTACAATCACTTTCGAACAGACTGACGAAGGCGAGGATGATCTCAAGAAAGGCACTCAGCTGCTCGAGATATACGCGCTCGAGATCCAGATGTACACCGCTCAGAAGAACAACAAGAAGCTTAAGGCGCTGTATGAACAATCATTGCACATCAAGTCTGCTATACCACATCCACTCATTATGGGCGTAATTAGAGGTAACTGGCGTTCATTATTACTCAATACTCAAATCTTTATTAGCATTCCATATGTTACATAACAGGTGGTACAATTTCTTATAGTATAGATACAATATGGACCCGATAGGGCACAGCTTAAAGAAGTTTGGAGAGAAATTTAAGAACTATGTAGTTGTTACAAAAATTATTATATTTAACATTTAGCAACATTAAAACACCTGTAAGATATAATATTTGTGCTTGAAGCATTATTTATGTAAGTATATTATCCTTGTTTATCTGCATAGTAGTTACTGTTGTTATAACGCCACACTTTAATATTCTATTGTGTGGTTTCATGCAATTATCATTCTCTTTCTTGAACTTTTTCCATTTGTACGCATTTGGTTTACACAACACAGTAATTTATTACAAAATTATTTTTCTTTTAGAATGTGGAGGGAAAATGCACCTTCGCGAAGGAGAATTCGAAAAGGCTCATACGGACTTCTTTGAAGCGTTTAAGAATTACGACGAATCTGGAAGTCCAAGGCGGACAACCTGCTTGAAATATCTCGTTTTAGCTAATATGTGAGTCCTTTTATTTAGTAATCTATTAAGAAAATACGTACGTCCTGTGTTTTCAAAAGTTTTTAGTTACAAATATGTGTACTGTAATATTTCAAATTTTACAGGCTTATGAAATCAGGCATCAATCCCTTCGACTCGCAAGAAGCGAAACCTTATAAAAACGACCCGGAGATCCTAGCCATGACCAACCTCGTGATGGCGTATCAGAACAACGACATAAACGACTTCGAGTCCATACTAAAGCACAACAGGAACAACATCATGGACGACCCCTTCATCCGGGAACACATAGAGGACCTGCTCAGGAACATCCGGACGCAGGTGCTCATCAAGCTGATCGGGCCCTACACGAGGATCCACATACCCTTTATATCTAAGGAACTCAATATCGACGAGAAAGAAGTCGAGAATCTACTCGTCACCTGTATTTTAGATAAGTAAGTATTGTCGTGGCTGTTTTTTATTTTTGAGGAATTTTAAATAATACAGCATTAGCTTGTTAACACCTTGATCATTATCGATCTTAGTTTATTTAAAAATGATTTATGAAATACTAGTCTGATGACGTTCTCTGTAAAATAATAATTTTAGATTTGGAGTGGTATATTTGCCTCAGTCCCCACTTTTGATCCATAAGGTTGTTATGATGGTTGTGCATGTGTAACGGTGTGTATTGTTGCGTCAGCACGATCAGCGGGCGCATCGACCAGGTGAACTCGGTGCTGGAGCTGGCGAGCAGCGCGCGCGGCGCGGCGCGGTACTCGGCGCTGGACAAGTGGACCGCGCAGCTCGCCTGCCTGCACCTCGCGCTCGCCAACAAGATGGCGTAGCCCGCCCGCCAGCTACCAGCCCGACACACGCACTCTACGCAGCCGGAACTACGTGCAGACGGAGCGACCACCACTAAAAAATAACCCGAAACGAATGTGCCGATCGCGATGTATATTTTTTAGTTATGTTCCTTTTTTAAACATTTCAAAATTATACGCGGGTGTTGTTTCGTTTTATTTTTTTAATTTTGCTTCTGTCAGCGGCTTCACGTTATATGTCGCTTTTGTTTGCGTGCGCTCTTCAACTTTTTTTTTTCTGGTGTAAAACTTCAACGAAATTCGCTTGTACTCATAGTCCATTCGTATGACTGATATCTTTCTAGGTAAGGTACAAACTGATGTATATTGTCTCTCCTAATGGTCGATCATTCTACAAATTTGTGAAGTGTTCAGTTTGCGATAGTTTGGTTGTGCACTCAATATATTTAACAGTTTACATAAAGTTTATGCTAAAGCAAAATCACCCTCTATCGCAAACTGGGCTACTAAATACTGAACATATTGTATTGAGCTTACGTCTTGTTCTATTTACTTGTGATGAGAGAACTACCAGAATTCAAGTTTGATAAGCTCAAAACGTTGCATGTGGTGTAGTAGTATGTGCGTGTGGCACTGTGGCGAATAGCCGTCGTTCGAACATTTTATACAATAAACGATCAGTTTAGTCAATACGTAATGATACTTGAAGGCGCGTGTTCCCGTGTAGAGCGACTAACGTTGATGCGCGAGTCGGCCTCGAGCGGCCAGTGTGGACCAGCACAGGCCAGTGCCGGCCAGCATCGGCCAGCTCGGGCCTCCAGACCAGTGCGTCCGCAGTTCCCCCACTAAGTCTCGAGTATGACGTCACACGCTCAAGAAGTTAAACTTGGCTCCTGAATAATGTTATACAGTTTTATAATGATCCCGATGCACTTATGAAATGGTGATGTCTGTACACCGTGTGTTGTCGTGAACTGAATTGTTTCAAATTGAAATCAACTAGAGTTGGAATTGGAAATGTGATATTGTATATGGATGCGTGTAGTGATTAGTTTATATATTTGTGAATAATGTAATATTTCTCCACAAATTATAAAAAGACATCATACAGTGGCTTGACATGATCTTGCTTGTAATTATTGGGAACAATCTCGGCAGAGCAACAACCGATGAACACTCTTTATTTCAGTGCAGTGTGATATGCAAATACACTATTTCAAGTAATTAAATGTTTTTTATTTTACTGTTATACTCTACTTTCGTCTTCGGGTTTTCAGGCACAAATAAAACAAAAAATGTAGTAATAGGTAAATATTTATAAAAAATAAAATAGGTATATAATTACATTAAATGGACGGATCGGTATATCACAGGTTAGTTATATACATTTCCATTAGTACGTATACATTGTTACCAAACGTCTAAACAATAGCAGTTAAAAGTTTACGTCAGAATCAATTTTAACAATATTTATGAAGATAAAATGGCACTAATGATTATAGTATGTAGTCCAACTGAATTATGAGTTACATATATGGGATTCCCCATGTAAAAATTTACAAGAAAGAGCATTAAAATTTAAAAATATAACACTTCTTCGACAGTCAACATTATCCAAATGCGATTTTATTAAATTACTTATTGCAGTTTTATATTTATTATCAGTTATAATAATTTTATTATTGATTATTCTTAAATTTACGGCAGTGTACAATTTTGTTACGTCATCAATGTTTTAGTATAATAATATCCGCCAAACCTTTTCAAAACATTTTCAGTCACAGACGGTTAAATGTGTATAATAATTCGTATATCGCTACGCGTCGACTATATCGTTAACGACAAAAGCCTTTAATAAAAAAATTGCAAATACTTCTATTCAATATTTATAATTCTTATGTACCAATATTTCCGTACAAAATCTAGCGAATAATTTTTCGCTGCTGAAGTTGCTGCCTAGGTGCTCGCACCAATGTGCTATTAACACAATTTCTTCATTAAAAAGTAGTAATTTGACTGGCCGACAAATCATATTCATCATACAGTCTGCATATAGGTGCAGTAAGCACTCCGATACCGAAGGGATAAGGTGCATTTTCATCTGTAAAATGATGTTCCTGTCCTATCTTCATCTGATAGGAAAGGAAAGCTCAGTCGATGACATGCTAAGTGACTTTTATCTAAGACTGCCTAAATATCTTAAGTCGATTATGTACTCAGATTCCCTATACGTAATGAGTCAGTCCCGAAGTAATTGGCACTACGAGTCTTAATTATACAAATGCAGTGTACTGTAGGTATGTGTATACATGTGTGCGTGTACGAAGGTACATATCGCGCTAAATTCTTTTCTATGTTTGTTATTAAGAAACTTTGTGCAGTGAGTATAATGAGTTCCTTAATAAGCTTTTTTTTTAACCGTCCAAAATATTTTGTGAAATAGCGCAATATGAAGCTGTATCTTTTACACAAACGGACTGTCAAAACAACATTAATGTTTCACGAATATAGTTATCAGGCAAACATCTTGGCAAAAGCTGGATTTCTACATAGAAGTCCATAATGTCTCTGGCGGTTCAGCACCACAAGATTTGGCACTCATGCAACAGTTCCATCCCTAATCTAACCCGAGTGCTTGTGCACATGAGACGAATCCACACCGCTGCGGTATCGTCGTTTGCTCAATTAGTTTGCCACAATATAGCTAACATACGACGTGTTGACAGCCCGTTTGTTGTGTGACGTGGTGTTGTGTGTGTGTGTGTGTGTGTCAGTGTGCGGGCTTGTCGTGCAGCCAGGCGCGGAAGATGGGCAGCGTGCTGGGGTAGTGCGTGGGCGCGGCCGGCTCCTCGCCCTCCTCGCGGAACGGGTACGTACCGATCAGGATCGGCAGCTGCAGCTTCACCTCCTTCTCTAAACTCTTTGGCTCGATTATGAACTGGAAATTAAATAATAGTTTATAAAATTCTGTTAGTAGTAGTAATATTTTTGATACTTTTGCCACTTGCTGAAATGATTGGTGGGAGGAAAACAGGACTGTTTTGAGTGGGACCCACAATCGAGACAGGCCCTTTAAGGCGATAGTATACAGAAAGTTCTAGCTATGCATTAGGAGGGAAAGGTGTAGGTACCAAAAGAATCAACTGATTTGCAACTTTTGTGAGTCTTGTCTGATTATACACTTTTGGCCGAATGGCATACCTACTCATATAACTCAACATTACCAGGGATTCCAGTAAATTACGAATATGTTTCCACCGTCGTGCGACAGCGACGCCAGCTCGCGCTCCTCCAGTACGGAGAAAGCTGTCATACATATGAACAGGAAGCAACAAGAGTACTCACGAAGACGTCGTACTGCACGGAGATGAGATGGCAGCCGCGCAGGTTGGTGGGCGGCAGCGGCGGCACGTACAGCAGCTCGCCGCGCCAGCTGTCCGTGCCGCCCGCGCGCGTCTTGCCGTGCGACAGCGACGCCAGCTCGCGCTCCTCCAGTACGGAGAAGGCTGTCATACATATGAACAGGAAGCAACAAGAGTACTCACGAAGACGTCGTACTGCACGGAGATGAGATGGCAGCCGCGCAGGTTGGTGGGCGGCAGCGGCGGCACGTACAGCAGCTCGCCGCGCCAGCTGTCCGTGCCGCCCGCGCGCGTCTTGCCGTGCGACAGCGACGCCAGCTCGCGCTCCTCCAGTACGGAGAAGGCTGTCATACATATGAACAGGAAGCAACAAGAGTACTCACGAAGACGTCGTACTGCACGGAGATGAGATGGCAGCCGCGCAGGTTGGTGGGCGGCAGCGGCGGCACGTACAGCAGCTCGCCGCGCCAGCTGTCCGTGCCGCCCGCGCGCGTCTTGCCGTGCGACAGCGACGCCAGCTCGCGCTCCTCCAGTACGGAGAAGGCTGTCATACATATGAACAGGAAGCAACAAGAGTACTCACGAAGACGTCGTACTGCACGGAGATGAGATGGCAGCCGCGCAGGTTGGTGGGCGGCAGCGGCGGCACGTACAGCAGCTCGCCGCGCCAGCTGTCCGTGCCGCCCGCGCGCGTCTTGCCGTGCGACAGCGACGCCAGCTCGCGCTCCTCCAGTACGGAGAAGGCTGTCATACATATGAACAGGAAGCAACAAGAGTACTCACGAAGACGTCGTACTGCACGGAGATGAGATGGCAGCCGCGCAGGTTGGTGGGCGGCAGCGGCGGCACGTACAGCAGCTCGCCGCGCCAGCTGTCCGTGCCGCCCGCGCGCGTCTTGCCGTGCGACAGCGACGCCAGCTCGCGCACCTCCTTCGCCGCCACCTTGCCGTGCGCCGAGTACTGGATCGTCTGCGCAATGCCAAGCATTCGTTAAAGCATCGATGTGGAAGAGAAGAACTGACATTGCGGCATTCTTGTCTGGATAACTCCGGAGAGACAGCACCCTTTTATAGAATAGTACCTATAGATAAGAAATAAGAACAGCTTGATCAGTGTCAGAAGGTGCGTACCTCAGTGAGCGCGGCGCGCGTGGCCTTGATGGTGGTGCGCGAGTGGTTGACGAGCGTGGCGCACAGCACGATGCTCTCGCCCGGCACGTACGCGCCGCGGTCCAGCGCCACGCCGCACGCCACCGCGCCGCCGCCCACGCAGCCCACGCCCAGCCGGTGCTCCACGCTGCACTCGAACTGTTGCTGCACACACCACACACGTTATCCACATACCCACAGCTGATGGACTAAACTAGTCCACACTTGGACTACTCGATTTGTCAATTGCTCATTTATCGATACGTACACGACCCGCCCGGTTGCTTGAAACTGTCCGGGTGCACACAGAAATCTATATAATTTAGTTAATAATGGAGCTGCGAGCTTACAAGTCTTCAAACAGTCTGAGTATGGTTGGTTCTTCTTTTTTACGTGTAAATTAAAGCACATGGGCCCAGTATGTTGCGCAGTAATGGTGGTTTCATTGTATGGTTGGTGCAAGGCCGATATTCGAATGAGCTACCGCATTTAGGAGAATACCAACCAAATATACATTGAATTTTCCGGAATCTTTTCAATTCCAAGAAATAACGGTTTATCACTTTTAGAAACCACGGACGATTAGAGATCGGTTTGAATAAATATACATAGGTGCTAAGTCTTGCTTGGTTGAATGTGACCCAGATTACACAAAGTTGTTTACTTATGTGACATACAATTGGTACAAAGAATTTTTTGAGAGGCACTGTACGACAATTATGCGTATACACTAACTGCTAAAATAAAATATGAATGTACTTACAGCCAAAACCGGCGGCTCCAAATTGAGGTCGATCGGGTTCATCACAATGAAGACCTGTTGGTTCTTGTGTGTCAGGCCGTTGGGTTCCCTGAGTGCTGCCTTGCAGTAGTACTGGACCCAGCCGTGCGTGCCGAGGAAGGTGGAGGGCAGGCCCATCGGCAGCCCCAGCTTGAAGGGGAAGCTGTGGATGCCGGGCGACAGAATTGATGTGCCGTTACCTGGGCAGCAACAGATGAATGATGATGTTCATAAATATGAGGCATATAACAGAATATTTAGCAAATACATGAATAATCGGGAATGCAATTTTGTTTGTATTTAGGACAGATTTTTTTTATATCCGCTAAGTAATCGCCCATTTTTAAGTCATAACTCGGCAACTACGAGTTTAAATTGTGGCACTGTTTGGGCGAGAGACGCGAAGAGGTAATTTGGCGACCGAAAAAAATACCAGTGTATTTCAAAGCCTGCAAAGCTTTTCTAATATTTTTCAAATATGTCCTTGCTTGCAATGGAACTTTACACAATAATATACTGTGTGAAGGTTTTGCAGAACTTTTATATTGTTGTAGTGTGCAAGTTTACGCGAGCGTCAGAAACTAAGATAAACTTAGCTTATTGTGTAAGTATTTTAACATTCACATCTGAAATTGTTTTCTGTTAGTTTAACTGTAAAGTTTGTTCACTATACGTATGTGAAGGGCCTCTACAGTGTGACAAATTCAGTATGCTAATAAGACATGTCGCCATATTTTTATTTACTGAACAAATGGTGTAACTACTACTTCACAAGGTTCATTACTCAACATCGTATTGTCATTTGTAGACCATCAATTAACAGCGCTTTAAGTATGCATTATGTGTGTACAATACCTCTAAATGCTATTAGCATGTAAATAATATACGACATTGTGTTTGCTTTGATTTCTTTATATGTGTATAGTAGGTATCTAAGTCACTCTCAAATAAAAATGCCATGTAATTACATCTTAAGAGATTTTATAATTACAATAAATATTCATGTGCCTAATTAAAATCATATATATTATTCTGAGTTGCATATAAATGTGTGTTAATTATGCTGGTTACATTTTGAGATAAACGAAAATTATCTATTAGCCATTACCTGGTTCTCCCAGGAGTCTCATTCTGAAGTCTATGTAGTTCTCTTTGTCAAACAGTCTCTCATGCCTTCCTGAGCCAACTCGCACCACACCCTCGCCAATCACATGGAAATGCAGACCTGGATCCAATAAGAATAGAATTAAAACTATAAAAGCTTTAACACTTAAGTAAAGTTGAACTTCATTACTTTGCCTATAATATAAAAATAATGCATTAAATATTAGCTTTACATGTGAGATATACTGCTTTACTGCCTCGTTGGCCTAGTGGTGCGAAGCGCAACTGCTACACCAGAGGTCTTGGGTTCGATTCCCGAGTTGACCAAGGTGTTATTGGGTTTTTCTATGAAATTCTCAGTAGCAGGTCGGAGTTTGGATTTGTGCCCGGTTAGTGGCAATAGGCTCACCCCCTATTACATGGGACCTAAACATATCGGCGAACTGTGGGTGTACATTGGTACACCTCTGCCTACCCCTTCAGGGATACAGGTGTGATGATGATATGTGAGATATTTTAATTGCTTTTTAGGAACATCTTTTAATCTGTTGGTGCCAAATGTTAAGTGATTGCAACACATAGTGATTATTAAATGACATTTTCAATATACTGTAATAGAGCTCAGTGAGATACTTGAGTGACATACAATAACACAGTAATTACACCTACATAGTGCACAATGTGTAGGTCACTATAGGTACATAATACAATTGCAAAACCTGTGGAGACAAATTTACGTAAGTACTGTAATAACTACTTACCTAACACAGGTGTGTCATCTTGCAACTCCATTAAAACTTTCCCAGACAAGAATTGCCCAGGAAAATATAACAATGATGTGTTATCAAACACTATGAGGAACTTGAGTAATTTGCGCGGCATTGTGACTGCTCGCACTTAGTCTTCGTTTCGGGGCCAATGCAATTCTAAATTATCAATTACCTGAGTTAATAAAGAGAACAATTAAGTAGTAAAAACTTCATTTAAGTATTCATAGTGAGCGCAAAGCGGTCATCGTTATTTATTTATGCTAATAACTTATTATATAAGTTACAGTCCGGAAGTATATTCCATAACTTTAGAACACTTTGCACTAAGTATGTATAACTTTATTCTTAAATTCACTTAGAGATAGAAGGTTTAAAAACCTTGTGGTTATAAAACTAACGCCTACGACATTAATTCATTAAACTTCTGACATCGTAGGCTGTGTTCAACAAAGTTGGGAAATATGTTAATCGAAGGCCATCAACTATGACCATAGGTCCTACCTTGAATACTTTACAGCAAATTTATGAATGAAATACGCATTTAATTATCACAAGTAACACTTTTTATAGAAAATACAAGCTTTCAGTACTTCTTAAAACTATTTCTATTTGCAAAAATAATTAAATTTACTCCACGAAACTTTTTCCGAAAACTTTGACGACTCGACTTTGACGTCTAAGTTACTTGAGTAGTTTTGAAGTTTAAGTTATGTCGCGTTCATTGCACGACATATAAATATCTTAAAAATATTATTTTCTTCATAACGTAATTATTAAAAGTTTTGTTATTGTATGTACCGTATCCTTGGAAATTGTATAATTGATTAATAGTATAAGTATTTACTCCTAAGACGAGCTATTTTGATGGAGTGGATGGTACTACTGTCTTTGAATTTCGATTTTAATACGATGAACATGAACGCATTAGAATAAGCACATTTTTGTTTTCTTTGTTTCCAGTGGAACCAGTCTTGACATTGATTGGTGTTTATTGAATCTCAAATTGTTTTATCCAATGAGAAGAAACTACTGCAAAAATAGTTTTATGTCAGCCAGTCTGACACAAGCGAACGTACTTGTTAATTAAATGGGCGACAGCGGCTCATGGATTTGTTTATGTTGTTTTGAAAAATAAACTAAAGATTAGGATATTTCTAGTCCCTATATAGTTGTAAAGAAAACAATTTCAAGATGCCTAGTGAAATGATAACATTGCAACTCGGCCAATGTGGCAACCAAAGTGAGTTCTAAAACATACAAATTATCAGTTATTTTAAATTTGTTTCTCGTATAATCGCAATTATGTTTAATTAATAACAGTTGGTTTCGAGTTCTGGAAGCAGTTGTGCATAGAACATGGGATTTCTCCGGAGGGGATTCTTGAGGAATATGCATCGGCGGGGTCTGATCGAAAAGATGTGTTCTTCTATCAAGCAGACGACGATCATTACATACCCCGGGCCGTGCTGCTGGATCTGGAGCCCCGTGTTATACACACCATCATGAACTCGCCATATGCTAAGGTTTGATACCCTTGTACATTATGCTTGCAATATCAAGATGACATCATATTGTTTATAAACAGACAAAGAGAGATACTCATTTTGCATGTAACTTTATTTTTCAAATTAAATTTTTAACAAATGTTATACAATCGTCCTATTATATCCTCTATTGACATGCTTATTATACAGTTAGTTTCAATGCTTGTGCTCTAAAATTTAAACAACTGATGTTACACAATTTTCTGATTGTTGATTCTGTTATTTAAGTAAGCCCTGTATTTATCAAGCACTTCTCTTTCAGCTGTACAACCCAGAGAATGTGTACCTGTCCAAGCATGGTGGTGGAGCTGGTAACAACTGGGCCTCAGGGTACGCTCAGGGCGAGAAGCTCAATGAAGAAGTGTTTGACATCATCAACAGAGAAGCTGATGGCAGTGATAATTTAGAGGTTTGTATCTACCTAGTTAAAACCAATTGAAGAGGAATATTTTAAAAAATAAATAATAAACAGTGTTGTTTATTGTTAACTCAGACAAATCAAGTATACAATAAGACTAAAAAATAAAGGTCACAGTCAAGGACATTGCTTTTACTTTTTGGACACAAACTCATTAGAATAAATTATATAATACTGAATTTAAGACTGTAGGTAGATTTAAAAATGCTAACAAATAAAACTATAGTCAGTTTCTTTTATAGGATTTCTCAGAAGTTAGAAATGTGATAGGAAATAATTGATAGTGTATTTTAAAAATAAAACTTATATCACCATAGAGTTCCTTTAACCCTATTCATCTAGATAAAAGTTAAATATGTAAGAACTCCTTTTTTATTTTCCATAGGGTTTTGTATTGTGCCACTCTATTGCTGGAGGCACAGGCTCGGGCATGGGCTCATACATCCTGGAACATCTTTCAGACAGGTTCCCTAAGAAACTGGTGCAGACCTACAGTGTGTTTCCCAATTTGGACGAAATAAGGTATGGAGTTTGAAGTCGCACAAAAGTGCAACCACCTACAAAAGTACATGCTTAAATTATTATTTTACATAAAAGATATTCTTAGTCTCAAATATTGATGTGAACAACGAAAATAATGGATAAGAATAAAATACTATTTTCAACTTAGCTAGCTTAACTGGTAAATGTAAGAAGAGCACATTTTCAATGTGTTTCATTTAGTGGAAAACAAGTCACAGCAAATCGGAATATATTGTATTCACGCGATTGTCGATCAAATCAATTAAAGCGTTACATATTTATAAATTCGTGCCACTCCATAAAATCCGTTCAAATTCATATTTTGTACTATATCGGGTATTCGGTATCGAAAAAATTAAATAGCGTGTATGTTGCAGGTAACGGATTTATATGGTTTATAATAAGCCTAATTTTATGTGTTATCACTGTGGAATACTTTATGCATAATTTAATTATAGTTATCGGCAAGCAACTAGGACAATCACCTTGGTCAAGGTGAAATGCACGCGAAAACCCTTACAATTTCTTTTGGCATGCTCAGGGGATGTAAAGGGTTTAGAAATCTAACAACTGGATGAGACGTCACATCACGTTTGCGAGGCTTTCGAAACGTTTTGTTGTCAAATTGTTTTATCCATATAAATGTACAACGTAACGTCTATCCCTCGCTACTTTTCACCTTAAACTTACAGGCAATCTCGCAAACAGTACTCGAGCTGCGTGTTCGCCTAAGGGTGCGCCCAGATCTGGCAAATGCGCACCGAATCTGGACGCACCCTAAGACTTTTCGTCTTGCGATTTTTTTGAGTATGTGGTCATTGAATACAACAGTAAGTGAAGCCATCGTTCCGCAGTGATGTAGTGGTCCAGCCGTACAACTCGCTGCTGACCCTGAAGCGGCTGACGGAGAGCGCGGACTGCGTCATGGTGCTAGACAACACGGCGCTCAACCGCATCGCCAGCGACCGCCTGCACATACAGAACCCCTCGTTCGCGCAGATCAACACACTCGTGTCTACTATCATGAGTGCCAGTACCGCTACACTAAGGTAAGAAAGAAATTACTTATGGGATATTTTACAGGAAACCTTAAAAAAAAATAAGGTTGACGACAGCCATTGTCAGAAAGCAGGAAAGGCATACATTAATATACTAAGTGGAAGTCTGTACTAAAATAACGCGCATGATCGATGTCTTTGGATGGAGATCACACCGAATCACACGCATTCCTTTTTAAGCAAATAACAAAAAGTGTAAATAGTCGTTAAAAAATAAAAATTTACAGATCTCAATTATTATTATTCAAGTTATTATTAGTAAATGTATAATTATTATTGTTCGTCCAGGTATCCGTCATACATGAACAACGATCTGATCAGCTTGGTGGCGCCGTTGATCCCGACCCCGCGCCTGCACTTCCTCATGACGGGGTACACGCCGCTCACAGCTGACCACGAACTAAACACTGTAAGTTACCAATATAATGCAAGCTCGACGTACTGATAGTACAAGCAGTTTTGAGGAAATAAAGTATAACCTTTTTAGATCATTTTTGGTAGGAACGAACTAAGAAAGTAGGAGAATTTCTCATTTAGTTAATTGTCAGGCAAATATAAATGCGGACAACATCACATACATAGATCGGAACTTAAAGTAAGTAGCTATAGCACTTGTGCTATATTATTCAGAAACAACGAAGGTACCACAAACGCCCAGAGCCAAGGCAATCTAGCAAAGTTAGTTTCTACATTGACCCGTCCGGCGATCGTATCCAGGACCGCAGAGCGACACTTTGAAAACCGGTACGTGCTCCATTGGACCACAGATTAGATTTTAAACATAACCGACAAAATTCACATACACAAATTTAGCGAAATATCTAAAACCCATAATTCCTGATTTCAGGCGCCAAAGATTAGAAAAACTACAGTGCTCGACGTGATGCAAAGGCTACTCCAACCAAAGAACATGATGGTGTCACTCAGTCCAGACAGAACCAACCAACATTGTTACATATCAATATTGAACATCATACAGGTAAGATTTGTAAAGAAACTGATATTCTAAACCAGCTTTATCTAATAATGTATATTTTATCCTCATGCATTTATTTGTTAAAATTCCTATTTTCCTAGTAATTATCTTTTTGAAGGAGTATTTGCTTGCTTAAAAATACACTTTTTTTTTTACAAGTACTTTTCTTCGGCACGACAGCACGGTAATCGAACATGTATTTGGAATTTCCAGGGCGAGGTGGACCCGTCGCAGGTGCACAAGTCGCTGCAGCGCATCCGCGAGCGCAAGCTGGCGTCGTTCATCCCGTGGGGGCCCGCCTCCATACAGGTGGCTCTGTCGCGCCGCTCGCCCTACGTGCACGCCTCGCACAAGGTGTCCGGCCTGCTGCTCGCCAACCACACCAACATCTCTTCTGTGAGTTACATGCTATTATTTTTTATTTTTTACGACTATTTAGGTGCTAAAGTCGGCTGAAGATAAACTGTTCATGTTACAGCTGTTGTTTATAGACTACTTGTACATTTCCTAACAAAATGTGTCGTTTAGTTGTTCGACAGATGTCTGCAGCAGTTTGACAAGCTGCGCAAGCGCGAGGCTTTCCTGGAGGTGTTCCGCAAGGAGCCGATGTTCAAGGAGTCGCTGGAGGAGTTCGACGAGTCGCGCGGCGTGGTGGACGACCTCGTGCAGGAGTACCAGGCCGCCGCCACGCCCGACTATGTGCATTGGAACCCGGGTATGGACCCTGCAACCTACATCACTAGTTGTTCTACGGCTTCATGACTTTGTCCACTTTTTGGTACAAGAGGAGGATATGAAGGTATCGTGCACACATGTTTGAAATACTCAATCTCTATTTATTTTCAGAGAGCAGTCAAATATAACACGAATGGACAAATGAAGATTGGAAATAATATGTTAACAAGACAGGATCGGACGCACGGCAAGGAATTCCAAAGGAGTGTGTTGAGCGACGCTAGGACGATGTACCCCCAGTTGTTAATTTAAGTTTTTGTTTAACAAGTGCCATTTATTATTGTATTCTTAATCTCATTTTGTTAACATTGTTTACTCGAATATTATGTTATGTCGATATAGACGTCACCCAAAACACGCACAGTCTGAATAAAACAAATGCTTTTTTTTACCAAGAATTTATTTTATTTTAATAGTAGCTATCTCTTCAACATTCCTTCAATCGATACACATATCACTCTCGTGCGAACATTTTCGTGGTTTGTACGTCCTGGCTATTGACACGCAATAAGACTGCTTTCCATGCTATTTTATAGACGAACATCGATATTACGTGAATATAACTATCTGAATAAATCCGCCGGAGACGGTCACATAGTGTAAACGTTTGTACACTACAAAAGCTTAGTGATAAATTATTAACATCGATTCTGTTAGTTATCTCTAAGTTTCTGCAATATACTGAACATTATACATATAATATAAAATTTGCACAAATGAGCTACACATTTATAAAAATAAAACCCTTGCACAAATGGCTTCTATGCTCATGTCCGTGGTTAGCGCACTAGAGAGCAGAACTAAACTCCATTGCCTTAATTTTAATCCTTATTCATGTACTTTTCCACTTATTTACTCAGTACTATGGCATATGTACAGGGTCTCTACTGCCATCACATTGAAAAGTTACGTTATGCGATATTATATTACGTAAATACGTTGATACACCATGATTAAATGTTTATTTCTAAACTATAACCTGGATGTTATCCTTAAATATTTCCCTGACATGTTATAATATGTACACCATTAGTGACAGATGCGCCTCCTTAGTAAGAATTGTCACTACAATGGGCATGATAATGGAATACACTTGACTCAATCAAATCAACTTGTATGGAATTATTATTTTTTAACAACAATGCCTCTACGAGCTCCTTTAGGAGTTTTGTGATCTTATCATATAACATACATTGAATCTATGATAACACTGGTTCATACGAGATGCGCCTGCTGTTTAAGATGATGCATGGCCTTCGGTAAATTAGCAACCACAAGTAGTACGCTCTACTCTCTATCAAGTGCTAATTTAGTACTCACGGAGAACATCGCCTCCAACAGCACACAACTGTATTTTTAAAGACAAGTAGATTCTTTGATGTTTTTCATAATATCCATGAATCAGAGCAAACTGGTCGAGACCTACTGCCTAGGGCTAATGATATAGTACGGAAATATATGACGATATCATTATGAGAACATAATGCTCACGAAATACGCATCCCCGATACACAACCACTATAACCTAATATTATACATCAATATAACAGTTCTTTTATAAAAGTTTTCTTTAAATTTTAACACAGACTAATTACGAATGACAATGTCAATACCATAAAGGTGCTAGAAAAAAATGTTAAGTGATGAGAAATAAAATAATGCAACTATATTGTAAGTTAACATCCATAAAAATAAAAGCGATGCGTAAGTGCGACGCGTTACTAGCAAAAAAAATATGCCCCAAAAACTAAAGCCTTTACAATCATTAACTCTAGGAAACACGAAATGTATGAGATTGGATAATTGTGATGCAAAGATGTCAAGTCATACATTGTTTGCGAGTGTAAATGATTGTAGCAGGCGACACTGTAGGCCTTCTGGAATATTATTTATTGACACGGCCTGATGTCAACGGCAGGAGCAGTGGGCTAGGAGGTCTGGCTGGGCGCCTGGTACTTGGGCTGGATGATGGAGGTCTTGCGCAGCGGCACGGTCTCGGGCGTGGGGATGGCGTCGCCGGTGGGCAGCTTGGCGGGCGCGGCGGGAGCCTTGAACGGCGCCGACAGGTTGCTCGGCCGCTGCTTGGCCATTTGATAATCGCCAGAGTCAAAGAATTTTTGCTGAAATATTCAAATTTAACACATTTACTTTTCCGTCCATCGTCGAGGTGTGTAGTTCCCATAATAATCAGATTAAACTAAGAACCCATATAAGTTTTTGAAACTATACAACAATAGACCAAGAATGTTTTTCATATTTTTACTGATGTTTCAATGCAAGTAGCATTAAAAAATTGGTGCAATTCCATAACACATAGTGATAATGTTCAGAATTTTTTTTGACTAGGTGTATTCACAGTGATAGAAACAACTGCAACTTGCACTAGAAGGAAGAAAAACTTAACAGTGAAGAAAGTTCTTACCCCCTTTGCTAGCCTCTTCTGCAGGAAAGCCGAGTGTCCCCCGGGCCCCCTTCCCAACATAGCATTAGGAAACTTTGCCTTTAACTTAGCTTCTTCCAGCTTCTCCAACTCTTTAGGCTGTAATAACAACATAACTATTAAGATCACTTCTAATCAATATTGAGGAATATTATGGATCAACATGTTTGTAACATCTTAACCCTACCATATCCTCACAAATGAATATATGTTTATCCTCACAGTGCACAACTGAAAATAACCTGCCTTGTAACCAGATTTCAAATCCATTTTATGCAAGTGACATAAAAGCCTGTTTTTTTTTTTTTGAGGAAGATTAAGGTAAAACATTAATTTAGTAAGCAAGCAAGATTACAAATACTAAAATTTCCCTTATATCTGAACACAAAGATTTTTAATTCATAGCAACTGTTCTCGCAGCCAGGTTAGCTGTTCTAATGTAACATATTATCATTTTTAAGTAATAAAGTAAATAAGATATGAAAACAGTGATATTGATACAAAGAATAGTAGTATTTACCCTCAAAATATGCAATCTCAAAATCAATACCATAATATTATCTCTGTTGAGTGCTGAGTCATTGAATTATGCTTACAAGTGATTGTTAATTATGATCCTGATGCCATTAGTAATTTCAATATTGAAATATTTATATGTAATAGTGCACAACAACTCAAAAAGAGCTTTTTCAAACATTGCTGAACGAATATGATAAATACTTACATCCTTTGGAGGCTCAGGCTGGTCGGGTGAATCACTCATTTTGAAAACCTGCAAATTAGGTAACACATTATTAACTATGCTATATTTTCTAATATATTTGCTCTTCAAAGGGTTATCAGTGTATAACCTATTAGTTCTTGATTGTTCTAACAATTTGTTTTGTTTACCCTCCTAATAAAAACAAAACTCGATCACAAGGCTATCTACCTTAATAAACAAGACGATTGATTGAATCACGAAACTTTACAAGACGTCCAGTTAAATAATCAAATAACAAAATAAGCTATTTAAATAAAAACACATGTTTCACCGCAATAACATTAAATTGCTGAGGTAATTCAATAATTCAATAACGTTAGGTCAGAAGAAAGTTGTTTACCTTGATATTGATCTTTATAACGCTTAATTAAATGGTGACTACACACATCCGATTACAATTTATGCAATTCGATGGGTAATTAATGATGCAATTGGTTTACCAATATAGATTAATCAACAAATCACAAATTCTCGTTTTACTCGTAACGTAAAAAATGGCGTTTTAAAAGATGTCACTATTGCCTATCTGTGATTTTTATTTCTACTATTTTTAGTAGGAAATGCCACAACCAATGTCATAACTTTAATTGATTTTCAATTCAAATGTAAACACCTTTTTAACTGACGGCATTTTGATTACTTGGCGATTTTGAATGATTTTCAAGAATATTTTGTCTAACCCCGATTGACAGTGGTAAGGTGAAACTATTATTGAATTGCATATTATTAACTTCTCCGTCTCTAAATTAGTTTCAGAAAATGGTCAGAATGTTAACGTTATCGTAGTGTTAATGAATAATGGCAACATGTGTCGTTGAATCCCTCAAAATGACTTTGCTCTTTGATTGATTCAGTCAGAAAGTAGAATGGCAAGATTCTAAAGCCTGTATAGAGTTGGACAAGTCTCGACAGGCAAATGACTTTAGTTGAACTGCCAAAAGTTGTTTAAGTGTCAAATAAACAAATCTCGGCAATGTTTTGTGTGAACTTTTGGCGCAATTTTATTAATTTTTGCTCTAAGTAATATCTTTTAGTTTAAAATGGCTTCCGATATCTTCGAAGAAGATACTGATGGTTCAATCGTCAGTATTCAAGTCCGCAACTTTTTTTGTCACGATAATTTGAAAGTTAACTTGAACCGCAATGTGAATTTTATTGTCGGTCGCAATGGTAGCGGCAAGAGTGCTGTTTTAACAGCATTGGTTGTAGGCTTAGGTGGCAGGGCATCCGCTACAAATAGAGGAAGTAATCTGCACTGTAAGTTTTACGTTTATTTACTATTCTTAGCATCATTTATTTGTTTGTCTACAACACTTCCTGTAACCGCATTCGAGGTCTTAAACTCGATGGTCGAACTTTTCGGGAATACAATTAGGTGTTTGTTCTCTTCTAATTTTATGTTTATAATGTTGTTCTAACAGTAATATAAAAATTTGGAACATAAAGCTATTTGTATATTGATTTATGAATGCATCACGATATTTTTCTATCTTACACTAATTTTATATTTTTCAGCTTTTATCAAAAAGGGTGCAAACTCGGCAACGATAGAGATAAAAATCAAGAACAATAGTTCCAAAGCCTACAAGCACCACATATATGGTGACTACATAACCATTGTAAGAAACATAAATGCTTCAGGTGGATCCAGTTACAAAGTAAAATCGGCAGCTGGTGTGTATTCGCATAATTATTAATTATTTATTACAACTATTTACGGGTTTACAGTGCTTAGACAGATATTAAACCAAGTGCAATTGCACACTTGTTAATCTTATCAATGTTTAACAGAACCGTTTGCTTCCTGATGCATAATAAGTAAAGCATGCAATATTGTTAACATTATTTATTTAGATGATTGTAGGCTCCACCAAATTATTCATCCTGATTTTTATTAATAGGTGAAATTATATCAAAGAAATATGAGGAAGTGAATGCTATAATACTAGCCCATGATATACAAGTAGATAACCCAATATCAGTATTGAATCAAGATGATGCCAGAAGTTTCCATGCTTCAGATGCTAAGAAGAAATACTCATTGTTTCGTAGAGCCACCAATTTAGATCAAACAGAAAATAACTATATGAGGGCTCTAGAAAACTGTAAAAGAGCTACTGCAATATGGTCTAGGAAAAAAGAGGTAAGTTTAATTAGCTTTGTAAAGGTTTTAATGCATAGTAAGTGTAACATGTAACTTGTAACAATAATTTACAAATAACATATATTTGTTACTTTTTGTTGAATAAACACACTTAAAAAGTATATATTATCATCATCATCTGCCTAGTTTTTCCCAACTATGTTGGGGTTGGCTACTAGTCTTACCCCATTCAGCTGAATACCGTATTTTACATAGGAAAGACTCTGCAATACAATACCCCAAAGCAAGAATGGTTGTCAGAATTGACTTAAAAACTGCTAAAGATCTATATGTGACCTACTGTTTAACGTGCTTTCCGAAACACGGATGTACCGAGACCGGTATGTTTTAAATGGTCACCCATCCACGGTCCAACAGCGGCGAGCGCCGCGTAACTTGTATTATCGGTCAAACCGTACAGCTTACACTTAGCCATTAATGAGCCTTAAAAAGTACATATTAATTGACTGGATGTTGATGCCTTTTCATATTATTTTTAACCAGGCATGTGCAGACTTAGAAAAAGAGTACAATAAATGGAAGACAAGCCATGAGCAGTTACGATCGCGTGACGAGATTAAGGCGATAGAAAAGTCCCTGCAAAATGAGTACTATTGGAGTGAGGTGACCGAGTTGGAAAGAGATGTGAACAAGATACAGAAGCAGTATGATAAGCAGAAGGCAGAGATGGATAAACTGAGGGAGAAACTCAGTCAGATGGAAGAAAGATATGGAAATAATAGCAGTGCTATAGAGTAAGTTCATTTATTTATTTTTGTCAAAGAATTTAGACAGCACTTTTACAAGGGTGGCCAATTTGGGGTTTTGACTAGTATTGTCATTGACATTTTAAAATCTTTACAGTAGCCTATTTTAAATAAATGAATGATGATTTAATTATGTTTTTTGACTTATACAGCACCTAAGTTCAGTGTCATTTTAACTTGATTCTTTGTTTTCCAAACTTTTCACCATCTGAATGTTAATCTAATCTGATGTTTATTTTTCTTTGTAGCGAGCTGAAGAATTTACTTCAAGCAAAATCAGAAGAGAAATCAGCTTTGGAATCTCAACTCCGTGCTTTGGAAGGAGAAATGAACACTGCACACGCGCAGCGACGTGCCGCGCAGCACGACGCGGGCAAGTACGGCGACGCGCTACATCGTGAGAAGAGGAAAGTAGCTGACTTGGAAAGAGAGATACAGAATTTTGGGTGAGTTCATTTAGTCTTTTTTACACTTCTAACCTTCACAATGAAAATCTCCATTAGATACTTGTAGTTTTCTTATAGGTAATTTTATTTCGCTATGCTCTAGGTCCCAAAAGAAACAACCTGTTTAAAAAAAATACGATTTTTTCAAGCAAACTAACCTATGAGTTGGTTTAATCAATCTTAATTTTCGTGGATTATGGTATTACTCTCACATACCTTGACAGATAGACAAAGAATCTACTGTACTGTAAGATACTTGTAGTTTATTAATTGGCGACTACATCTGGTGTTTGTATTGTTAGGTCTGGTGCGGCGGAGTCGCGTCGCGCGGAGCTGGAGGCAGCGGCGGCGGCGGCGGCGGCGGCGGCGGGCGCCATGCGCGCGCGCTACAGCACGGCGCAGCACGAGGCGGCGCAGGCGCGCGACAACGTCACGCACGCGCAGCACCACGCCGACCAGCTGCAGGCGCGAGCGCAGCGGCAGAGGGACTCCATACGTGAGGGACACTTTACAATATTTTTAATGTGGTATCTGGTAGGACATTGAAAAGAAATGTGGCTATCTATAAAAAATTGGTATATGCGAAAGTTCACATGTACTCGCGGCATTTGTGATCGACGAGTGCCACCACTTTTATGTTGGCTCGCAGGTAGCTTGCTCGTTGATCACCTCAAACGATTTTTTTTGGTGACGAGCCAGGCTCGTTTGATCTCAAGCTTATTTGAAATTTTTGCGCGGCTTGCCGATGCATCAAACACGATAAGAAAAGCCGCCGCTTGCATTACCGAGAGCTTGTGACTTGCCCGTCGATCACACGCTTTAGTTCTCATATACGTTGACTAGGACAACTGAAGCAGCAGCTGCGCGAGCTGGAGTCCCGCGGCGACGACTCGCTGGCGGTGTACGGCAGCAACATGGTGGAGCTCTGCCAGCGCATCAAGGCCGCCGTCGCGCGCGGACACTTCTCCAAACCACCGCGGGGACCCACCGGTATGTACTCATATACCACAATCTCATCTACTAATTTTGAGTTAGGAATATAAAATACTGAGATGTTTTCGACAGGTGCTTACCTAAAAGTGAAGGAGAAGAGATGGGGCGGGGCACTTGAACACATTCTCGGGGGCTCCATCCAGTCCTTCTGCGTGAATACTGCCGAAGACTCGAGGAAACTCATCCAGATGATGAATCAAGTAAGTATTGTGTGTGTGAAAAGTGTATGTATGTGTGTATGGTGCAGCCGGTTCCTGGAGTATAGTGTACATGGTGGGGGGGAGCTCAGGCTGGTGCTAACGTAGCGGTGCGCAGGTGTACGGCGCGGGCGCCAAGCCGGGCGTGACGTGCAGCCGGTTCCTGAAGTATAGTGTACATGGTGGGGGGGAGCTCAGGCTGGTGCTAACGTAGCGGTGCGCAGGTGTACGGCGCGGCCGCCAAGCCGGGCGTGACGTGCAGCCGGTTCCTGGAGTATAGTGTACATGGTGGGGGGGAGCTCGGGCTGGTGCTAACGTAGCGGTGCGCAGGTGTACGGCGCGGGCGCCAAGCCGGGCGTGACGTGCAGCCGGTTCCTGGAGTATAGTGTACATGGTGGGGGGGAGCTCGGGCTGGTGCTAACGTAGCGGTGCGCAGGTGTACGGCGCGGGCGCCAAGCCGGGCGTGACGTGCAGCCGGTTCCTGGAGTATAGTGTACATGGTGGGGGGGAGCTCAGGCTGGTGCTAACGTAGCGGTGCGCAGGTGTACGGCGCGGGCGCCAAGCCGGGCGTGACGTGCAGCCGGTTCCTGGAGTATAGTGTACATGGTGGGGGGGAGCTCAGGCTGGTGCTAACGTAGCGGTGCGCAGGTGTACGGCGCGGGCGCCAAGCCGGGCGTGACGTGCAGCCGGTTCCTGGAGTATAGTGTACATGGTGGGGGGGAGCTCGGGCTGGTGCTAACGTAGCGGTGCGCAGGTGTACGGCGCGGGCGCCAAGCCGGGCGTGACGTGCAGCCGGTTCCTGGAGTATAGTGTACATGGTGGGGGGGAGCTCGGGCTGGTGCTAACGTAGCGGTGCGCAGGTGTACGGCGCGGGCGCCAAGCCGGGCGTGACGTGCAGCCGGTTCCTGGAGCGCGCGCACGACGTGCGGAGCACGCGGGTGCGCGCGGCGGGCTTCGTGTCGGCGCTGGACTCGCTGGACGTAGCTGACCCCGTCGTCGCCAACTTCCTCATCGACAACGTGGCCATGGAGAGCGTGCTGCTGGTGCCTGACCACGGTGAGTCTGCCCCTATAACTTTTGAAATTTTTTGACTTTGCTTTTATTTTTAAATATCTGACGGTATTGCTCACACAAATACAATGATTTGTCTTCAATTCCAATCAGATGACGCGGTCCGTCTATCGGACAACGAGGAAAACGTGCCAGTGAACTGCGCCAAGATAGTGACGCTTGACTCTACGGAGTACCACCCCGCGCCTAACTACCGCATCTACGGCGGCGCGGGCCGGACCAGCCGGTTCCTGCATCTCAGCACGTCGGAGCGGAAGAAGTAAGTTTTTCTTTTGGCGACAATTTTTGTGGTGTGAAGTACGTTGTTTTGTGTAGTTACGATGTTTCGAACACATTACATTTTACATTCATATTACACACGACTCACGTTTCTTTTGCTTAAATTGGTTTTTAATTTACTAAGTGAAAGCAAACTTAACAAAACTTAAGGAGAAACAGCGTCTAGCGCCACATTTGTTGGAAATGGCGAAAGAAAAAGTTAAATTTGCGTATTATTTGGGCCTCTTTACATCTTAACAGGCAAGTCTTAGCCGAAATAAAAGAAGCTGAAGCGACACTCAAAGGGCTAGAAGCAAGTGCGGAAGAGGCTTGTCTGGAAGCCAAGCGTGCTCGGGAGAACGAGCGTTCAGCGTCTAAAGTGCTTCAAGCGCTTTTATCTGAACGCCACGAGAAGGACGAAGCGGCGCGCACAGCTGCCGCAGCGCTGGACCAACAGCAAGCCCCTCAATACGCTGTTCTGGTAATTAATTAAAATTATTTTGTCAAGTCTTTTTATATGTATCCCGGTTCCCAAAAGGGCTCGTGGCTAAATTTAAGCCGTACGGTTTGACCGATAATACAGGTTAAGCCGCGCTCGCCGAGGTTGGTGAATGGATGGGTGACCATTTATAACATACCGAGACTCTTCGTGTTTCGGAAAGCACGTTAAACAGTAGGTCCCGGCTGTCATACATAGATCTTTGGCAGTCGTTAAGTCAATTCTGACAACCAGTCTTACTATGGGATACTGTGTTTCCCAGTAAAATGGGTTGATGAGGTCAGATAGGCAGTCGCTCTATGTAAAATGCGGTATTCAGCTGAATCCGGTAAGACTGGTAGCCGACCCCAACCTAGTTGGGAAAAGGCTCGGGAGATGCCCGTTTCCCAAAAGTCACTTAATGGTTCCCCGCAATTCGACGTTGTACATGAATATTATAGAAAGTCCAAAATTACTGAAATTCCAATAGTATGTTGTACTAGAGATTGACTCCTATTCAGAACTATGGGCAGCAATCGCCCAGGACCGTAAGAATGGGAATAATGAAAGGGAGCCCTTTGCCCTGCAGTGAGAAAAAGAAAAACTGTAACACTGAATAAAATAAACAATGAGGTGTAATCCAAAATTTTATTACAATCAATCGTGTATTGTTTAGGTGGATGAGTTGAACATATCAAAAGAGAAGATGGCGACTCTGAACCGGCAAGTGGAGGAGTTGTCGAGGAAGGAGGCGCAATGCCGGCAGAACCTGGAGGAGTACGAAGCCAACATCAGGGGGGTCAGGGACCAGCTGGCGGATCTCACTACGAAATGCAGGAGCTTGCGGGTAAGTCATTTCATACTTAAGCGTCAAGTTAGTATTTAATATAAGAAAATACTTTGATATTTTTTCCCGAGCGTGCCATTCCGACGTATCCACTAGTGCCCTGTTAGACTACGGGCCCATGAACAAAATGGATGGGTCATATGAACCACCAGGTGACGTATATAGGACGATAGAAGAGCATAAAATAATAAGATTCAGTACTATGCCGTCACTTGTGATCAGTCCAACTGAGTGCTGGTAAGAATTCAAAAGTGCAGCTAGAGTGAGTACATTTTGGTCTTTTATTTCTGTACGGCATTGTTACCATCGAATAGATCAATGAAAAATAATAAGAAAGCGCGCAGTGCCGTACAAAAATGGTGGTCCAAAAAGTTGGTATTTTAGTTTTACTTTCTGTCAATTTCCAGGGTAAATTTGGTCATTTGATTCTGTACGGCATCAGTTTCATACTGTTTAAATACAGCTTCTAATCCATTATTCCGTAACGCCGTACAACAATCTTTGAACAAGGGGAAAAAATCGAGGGTTGCAACCCGCCTTCATTCCGTGGTCATAACGTATTTTATTCGGATGTATTCGGCTTGGAAACGAGTAAGGTGTTCCTTTTCCTGTAACCTGTACCCACGAAAATTTACGGCATGCAAAAAATATTATCTATGCATGAAATACTTTCAAAATAATTAATTTTATGTTGTTCAAATCACCCCTCAGACCACGGAATGAAGGCGGGTTGCAACCCTCGATTTTTTCCCCTTGTTCAAAGATTTTTGTACGGCGTTGCGGAATAATGGATTGGAAGCTGTATTGAAACAGTATGAAACTGATGCCGTAAAGAATCAAATGACCAAATTTACCCTGGAAATTGACAGAAAGTAAAACTAAAATACCAACTTTTTGGACCACCATTTTTGTACGGCACTGCGCGCTTTCTTATTATTTTTCATTGATCTATTCGATGGTAACAATGTCGTACAGAAATAAATGACTAAAATGTACTCAATCTAGCTGCACTTTTGAATTCTCACCAGCACTCAGTTGGACTGATCACAAGTGACGGCATAGTGCTGAATCTTATTATTTTATGGTCTTCTATCGTCCTAAATACGTCACCTGGTGGTTCACATGACCCATCCATTTTGTTCATGGGCCCGTAGTCTATGTGCATTCTCCGTTCTTTTCAGATTCCTAACCAGCAGGGGTATTCGCTAACTCTCGCGAGAGTGAAAACGACCTAGACTTTTGTAAAAGAACTGTCAAAACGTAAATTTCGTATTCGCTATCGTCGGTGTCTAACGAATGTGACGTCATCATGCGACGGTGTATTTGAAGGCAACTGAACACCATTTTGACAGTCGTTTCTGTATCGATAAACTCAAAATTGCGATTCCGTAAGCCTAACTGCTTTCATTTGACATTTAAAATCCGGACTACTAGACACCTAACTGTATTCGCGAAAGCAACTACTCACGGGTAAACGTTAAAGTATTGAATAAAAGATTTTGAAGCAATTTTGTTGCTTCCGTGACTAAAAGAAGCATATTTCGTTGATTTTTATTGTTTTTCGTATTTGTCTAGAAGATAAGAACGTTTAATATGAAAAATTATTGTTGCAGGAATGCATACACCTTTTGCCATTTTTTCATCATTCTCTTTTACGCGAAAAAATGCTCAGTAAATTTTATTGTTCCCTTCGATATTCTATAAACAAATACCAATTTAAATTTGATTTACTTAAATTGGTAAACGAAACAGAACAATTTCGGATATTTAAGTACCTGCCTAAATGGATAATTTTTTATCTATCGATCAACAGAACTTCAGCATATTTAATGGGAAATATCAATATTCAATCAATGATTTAATAAAAGTAATTTATTAATTTTGTGGAAACAAAAAGGTTAAATAATAATTTTAACAGTTAAACTAAAAACTCTTTATTAAATCCTACTTACACTACACATGGCGATGACGGCTACAAAGATTATAAACGTCAGCCTTTTTCATGTGTGTTTGTACCAACGAGGTTGGATTGACTAGAGCCAGTCTAACGTTCTTTGATCCGAGAGCACGTCTGTGATCACCCGCCAATTTCAATGTCACGTCCAATTAGTGTCAAAACTGAGCGCGCCGCGTTTGAATCTCCCGGTATAAGTGACAAACATTTAAATCAAAAATGGTGAATTGCGTGGTGCTCAGTTGTAATAAACGATTAAAGAAGAAACAATAAACAAAACAGTGACATTTCTATTCATCGGTTAGTAGTATGTTTATAGAAATTAACCTTTTTTTGTAATTATTTAGTAGGGCGAACCAGGGGGTGCGGGGGTTCGCGAGGGGGGGGAGTCCGCTTCGGTCCCCCCCCTCAAAAGTTCTCCGCGACCGGCTAGTGCGAGGCAGTTCCGTTAGATTTTTCGATAGTTACTTTTTGTCTCAAGTATTTTGATTAAAGTTAAGTTTGTGTTCCTTGAATTGATTTATTTATTTAATAAAAAATTGTTTACCAACAGATTCTGTATATTCATGACATCATAAGTAAGATAAATAAATAAGATATACTTTTGCGAATTACGAGTTAACCAGCATTAACAAAAAATGTGATAACAGGATAATTTAAATATGAGTAAAATTAGAATAATAAGAACAAAATCTGATTGACAAACAAAATTGTTCAAAAGTTTTTAGAATTCTACAAAGAGCTTTTGGAATTAATAAGTTTTATGTTTCTGATTGGTAAGTATGCTTGAATGGACTTTTTAGGTAACTTATAATTAATTAATTTGATGCTGGTAACTAAAAATTTAACTTTATGAATTAATGTAGCCTACATTCATTCATAAAGTTGAATTTTTAGTTAATTTGTTTTTTTTTTAATTATCTCAGATCCTTTAAATGACTTTGTTAATATTCACACCTATCGATAATTTACTATGAACATCGACGTAGGATTCAGATAGACTGCTACTATCGCTACTTTTCTATTGGTACAAACGAAAGCACTTTTTAATCTGTGCGTTCCCGCTCGCTTAGGGATGTCCGTGCGACAACAGACGTTCATAGTAAATTATCGATAGGTGTGAATATTAACAAAGTCATTTAAAGGATCTGAGATAATTAAAAAAAAAAAACAAATTAACTAAAAATTCAACTTTATGAATTAATGTAGGCTACATTAATTCATAAAGTTTATTTTTTAGTTACCAGCATCAAATTAATTAATTATAAGTTACCTAAAAAGTCCATTCAAGCATACTTACCAATCAGAAACATAAAACTTATTAATTCCAAAAGCTCTTTGTAGAATTCTAAAAACTTGTGAACAATATTGTTTGTCAATCAGATTTTGTTCTTATTATTCTAATTTTACTCATATTTAAATTATCCTGTTATCACATTTTTTGTTAATCCTGGTTAACCCGTAATTCGCAAAAGTATATCTTATTTATTTATCTTACTTATGATGTCATGAATATACAGAATCTGTTGGTAAACAATTTTTTATTAAATAAATAAATCAATTCAAGGAACACAAACTTAATTTTAATCAAAATACTTGAGACAAAAAGTAACTATCGAAAAATCTAACGGAACTGCCTCGCACTAGCCGGTCGCGGAGAATTTTTGAGGGGGGGGACCGAAGCGGACTCCCCCCCTCGCGAACCCCCGCACCCCCTGGTTCGCCCT
This sequence comes from Autographa gamma, assembly GCA_905146925.1. NCBI lineage: Eukaryota > Metazoa > Arthropoda > Insecta > Lepidoptera > Noctuidae > Autographa > Autographa gamma. The sequence goes on from LR989850.1 coordinate 1,480,259, forward strand.
ACTAAATAATTACAAAAAAAGGTTAATTTCTATAAACATACTACTAACCGATGAATAGAAATGTCACTGTTTTGTTTATTGTTTCTTCTTTAATCGTTTATTACAACTGAGCACCACGCAATTCACCATTTTTGAATTAAATGTTTGTCACTTATACCGGGAGATTCAAACGCGGCGCGCTCAGTTTTGACACTAATTGGACGTGACATTGAAATTGGCGGGTGATCACAGACGTGCTCTCGGATCAAAGAACGTTAGACTGGCTCTAGTCAATCCAACCTCGTTGACTATGAACGTCTGTTGTCGCACGGACATCCCTAAGCGAGCGGGAACGCACAGATTAAAAAGAGGATGTAATACGATTAAATGAAATGGTAAATTTTATTCTACGAAGTTTCAAGAATATGTGTTAGTGACAACATTCAACAAACAAACTTTGATGGATGTTTGTTGTGTTATTGTTCATAAAATAATTAGGTTTTTCATTTTGCCTTAAGATAATATTGTAAACTATGTGAATAAAATAAATTAATAGGTATATAGTAATTGTTTTAATCTTTTCAAACCTATAGGTAGGGTACACTTTTAGAGACAATTCATTGTATTAGTACTAAAACCATGACAAATGTTAATGATTATCATAATTAGGTACTACTGCATCGCCAGAATAAGCAGGGGGTCGCATGTAGATCCTGATGAAGTGGTGGTACAATACGTGGATCTCTGTAAAATGTAACGAAAAAATCGTTATGACATCATGTATGTATTATACCTTAAAGACAACATAATAAAGAATCAATAAAGCGGTAGGATTGGGGAAAGTACTGAAAGTTTTATTCACATAAAATAAGCAAGAGGAATACATTATATTTGCACCCACAAGAATCATCTAATGTGAATGCATATGAAATTAACATAAAGGTATGTAGGTACTCTTGAGGTTCAAGTATGCAAAACAAGAATTTGGACAAATATTGATGCAGGCTTACCTTTCACATTGTTAAAATAATCGCCATCGTCTTTTCACTCTCTAGTCTTGCCGAAGATCTTCTCAAAGGGCATAATAAATGAAACTTTGGTATCTTGAAACACATTTTAACTCGAGTATATTATACTGATATTCTGAGTTAAATTCGGTTTTTCATTTTTTTAGGACACGGATAAAGCTACATCGCTGCATTCCAGTTGCAAAATAACTCTAAGTAATAGTCAGAACCAATAATATTATGAAATAGATAAAGAGATTTAAGCATAACGATTGTTTGTTTTGACATGTAACGTAGTACAAACCCTCTTAAATAAAATGTTGTCTTATCAAGAGTATTACAAAGCTCAAAAAGTGTCACAGAATTAAGCCGTATAATAGTCGATAAAAAATAGAGCCGTCTCGAAAGCAGTCGAACCCGAAGGAAAGCAACCGGAAATAGATACAGAGAAAACGAGTTAGCGAATACCAAAATTTTGCCAACTACCCGCGACAACGAATCACGGTCGCCTTCGATTTCGCGAAAGCAACTGTTGTCTATGAAGTTAGCGAATACGGCTGCAGTAGGTTTTTTTGGACATATTTCTATATTAGGGTGTTACAACACCAATCGATCGATAGTTGATCGATTGGTGTGGCAGCTTTAGTTGATCGACGGATACCGATCGACAAACCAATCGATCGAATTCCGGTCGATGGCATCGGTCGACGGATACCTAGTAGAAATAATCGATCGACGTCGACCAATCCATTCTACCATCGATCGATGGCATCTATCGGCTATCCATCGATTGGTGTGGTAGAAACTATCGAATGACGTCGACTTATCCATTCTACCATCGATCGATGGCATCGATCGACGATCGCTCGATTGGTGTGGTAACACCCTTATATTTCGCATATTTTGCCAGTCTTACCACTCGTCTTAAATAACTTATTTGTATAGGAAGAGATAGACCAGGAGCAAATGAAGATGGATCAGGGAGTAACAAAACGGAAGACGTACGAGCAGCGGCTGCGGGAGGACGGCATCAAGATGACGCAGGTGGAGGTCATCCTCACGGACAAGCGAGCCGTCATCAGCAAGAAGGTGGAAGCCGCACAGCGACTCTGCCCCAGGGTCGACAGTCCAAGGTAACTAACAGTTATGGTGGAAGACGTACGAGCAGCGGCTGCGGGAGGACGGCATCAAGATGACGCAGGTGGAGGTCATCCTCACGGACAAGCGAGCCGTCATCAGCAAGAAGGTGGAAGCCGCACAGCGACTCTGCCCCAGGGTCGACAGTCCAAGGTAACTAACAGTTATGGTGGAAGACGTACGAGCAGCGGCTGCGGGAGGACGGCATCAAGATGACGCAGGTGGAGGTCATCCTCACGGACAAGCGAGCCGTCATCAGCAAGAAGGTGGAAGCCGCACAGCGACTCTGCCCCAGGGTCGACAGTCCAAGGTAACTAACAGTTATGGTGGAAGACGTACGAGCAGCGGCTGCGGGAGGACGGCATCAAGATGACGCAGGTGGAGGTCATCCTCACGGACAAGCGAGCCGTCATCAGCAAGAAGGTGGAAGCCGCACAGCGACTCTGCCCCAGGGTCGACAGTCCAAGGTAACTAACAGTCTATCTCCCAAGCCACAATCGGCGATCAATATCTAATATGAAGTATCTATCTAACAATAAGAAAAGAAGAAGAATAGTCAGTAAACTGATAATATTGTTAATAGCAGGGCAAAACCTGGATGTTAAGCGACCATGTTTCAAATTACCGTCAAACATTGCAAAAGTTAAGTCGCAAATATCAAGCATCTTTGCAAGATACTAGAAAGCAGTAAGCTCCCAATTTTCAACCATCACTCAGATTATATTTACACGGTCGTTAAACGTCGTTGACTGCCTCGTTGGCCTAGTGGTGCTAAGCGTGACTGCTACGCTAGAGGTCTTGGGTTCGATTCCCAAGTCGAACACGGTGTTATTGGGTTTTTCTATGAAATTCTCAGTAGCAGGTCGGAATTGGAATTTGTGCCCGGTTAGTGGCAATAGGCTCGCTCCCTATTACATGGGACCTAAACATATCGGCAACCTGTGGGTGTACATTGGTACACCTCTGCGTAACCCTTCGGGGATACAGGCGTGGTGATATGTTATGTTCGTTAAACTTATGGTCTGTATTCCCTACAGAGACGTAGCGATAGTGACGAACGAGCTGAAGAAGATTCAGCTGAAGCTGTCGGCGATCCGCAGCGACGGGCTGACGGAGGCCGAGGTGACGGAGCGCCTGCTGCAGGTCGAGCGCAAGTACCGCCGCACCCGCCTCACGCTCGAGCGGCTCAAGACGCTCATCGATGACGTATGTGCCTAATACACATATTGTTACTTATATATCTACATGTTTATTCATTTTAAACATAAACCTGAGATCAACTCGCATTAAAAGAAGGATTTTTTGTTTGTCGAACAGACACAGGTCTTATATTGTACGAGTGCACTTATTGTTATTGGTATTAAAAGAATGACATATTTTTAGTTCATAAGGGGAAATAAAATGATAAAATTTAGGGGGCGCTGAGATAAGTGTAAACTTACAGTTAACCCTACAGTTAGCCCGCTTATAAGGCTTTCTATGCATAACCATTTTAAAAAAAGCCCATTTAGTCATTGGGCCCTGATTTCATACAATGTTTTTTGACAGTCTTCAAGTCTATACTATTCTGACATGGTCAATATTTACAGATGAAGCTAACAACAGATAAGCATCTGAAGTTCTGCTACAGCGTTCAGACCAGCATCGCCAGGCGCGTGCAGCACAGCTTTCAAGCTATGCTGACACTCCGAGGATACTCAGTAAGTAACGAAACACAAATAGACAGGCACAACGTTCAAAAGCCGTATTGCTAGGCGAAGATCTCTCTCTCTGCTTTTTCCATTACTTCATTTAAGTCTATTTATTTTATTAACAAATATACGTCTTTTAAGTGGGGGACGAAGGAATATGTTATAATATAGGATAACTTGGGGTATACTTAGATCAGCGTGTACGGGACTGTGGTAGTTCTCAATCTATTCGCGACTAGTGTACTGACAAAAAAGGCTTTTTTGTCATGATAGTGCATTTATTATAAGTATGTTTATCCGTCTAGCGCGAATACAGGGGGGTGGGGGGTCATGACCGACCACTAACAATCCCAAATATAAATGATGTCATCATAATCCGGAAGACGTCGACTGCTGAACAAAGGCCTCCCCCCTAGAACGCCACAATGAACGATAACGCAACTTTGACGATATCGTCAGTCCACCTGGTGGGAGGCCTGCCAACGCTGCGTCTTCCGGTTCGTAGTCGCCACTCGAGAACCTTTCTTTCCCAGCGGTTATCGGTTCTTCGAGCGATATGGCCTGCCCATTGCTACTTTAACTTGCATATTCTTCGAGCTATGTCGGTGACTTTAGTTCTTTTGGCGAACCCCGAGCATAGCTCTCTCCATAGCTCGTTGAGTGACTCTGAACTTCTCCAAAAGTTCAACCGTTAGCGACCACGTTTCAGAGCCATATGTCATCACTGGCAACACACACTGGTCCAAAGACCTGCGTCTTCAGACAATGCGGAATTTTGGACGAAAAGATGACGGGTAGTTTCCCGAACGCTGCCCATCCGAGTTGGATTTTTCGGGCGACCTCTTTGTCGAAGTTGGACCGGCCTAACTGAACTATCTGTCCAAGATAGACGTAGTGGTCGACAACTTCGAGAATCGAGAGTATCATTCCCAACAACAACCGGTACAGGTGCGACATGACATGATCTTCATCTTGTCCATGTTCATTTTAAGACCCGCCCGTTGGGAAACGATACTGAGGTCTCTGAGCATAGTATTGAGGTCCTCCAGCGACTGAGTGAGTGATGTATTCGCCATTGATATTGATGCCGAACCCGTTCCAGTCCTAGAGCTTGAAGACGTCTCCCTGTCTCACACCACGCTGCAGTTCGATTGGCTTCATGCTCTCGTTGTAACCGGATTGACATGGTGGCGTTACTATACAAACACTTCAACACCTCGATATACCTAATGTCCATATAACATCGCTGGAGGGACTTTCAATGAAGCAGTTTACCTCCAAATTCTCAGAAACAGCACCGATTTTGGTGATATTTCTTTTATGTACTTGATTTTTTAATACTATTTAAAACCGTCAGGGAGAAATAAACATATTTACTATACTTTTAAATAATATTTTTATAGTTAAAATGATTACTTGTACGTCATTTGCCATTGGCAGAGAAGTTTAAAGGCTGGTCAAAAGGAACAAATTATTTTATGAATTATACGCTATCTTGTTATTCGTTTCTGAGACACAAATTTTACTTAGTTTAGTTATTTGTTCATGCAATCTAGTCCAACTTTTTTGTTTTGTTGTTTTCATATAAAAACGTTACGTTGAAGTTATCTCAATCCTATTCATAAACTCAAAAGTGCTTCGAAAAAAACGGCCTAAATGCCGACAATGACTATAAATTTGCTATTTATTTATTCTTCTATTTGTCAATCGAAAGCATCAGTTGAATTTAATAAGTTAAAATTGGACGAATTACATCAGTACGCACAAACATCTTCGATATATTAACTTTTTAAAAAGATACAAATCTCAGAGGAATGTTGGCGGTTTAATGAAAAATTAAACCGATAATAATCAGTTATAAAAATGAAGACCTAAACGCATGGCAAACAACTTTCGAGTAACCTAAGTAACTTTAAGAGAACAACTCAATTTTGTGTTGGGTTAATAAAATGGCATAATTAAATCTGATTCCTGGACCTAAAGCTGGGTACTCCCTTGCACTAACGCTGGATCCGCCCTTATTATCAGTTGTCTGGTTACCATAACAGAAGGGTGGGCGAAATGGGAACGGTTCATTTCTGGCGGAGCCGCGTCGCGTGTTGTCGGTTGTGGGGCGTCGGGGTGGGCGGATGCGTGGTGGGGCATTCAACCTTTCGCACTGAATTGACGATCAGTTTGTGCGTAAAGTGTGAGGGGTTGGGTGTCTCATTGTGTGTTTGTCTTATCCTGGCGTTACGCCGCCGATGATGCGCGGTTCGTCTTCCGCCAGAAATGAACTGGTCCCATTTCGCCCACCCTTCGGTTATGGTAAAGGGTGCTGTCGATTTTGTTTTCATATTTGTGTTGGCGTTGATAAGCGCTACTTTATAACATAAGTCAAATAAAGAATTTTGAATTTTGGAAGCGCTGCTTAGCTTGGGATCAGATAACCATGTATTAGTTGTCCAGGAATATAATTATTATAATGTAGGGTCGCATGGACATCGACAACGGCGCGGCGACGCTGGAGATCGTGTGCGCGGGGCGCGAGGGCGAGGCGCGGCGCGCGGCCAGCACGTCGTCGCTGTCGGGCGGCGAGCGCTCCTACTCCACCGTCGCCTTCATCATGGCGCTCTGGGACTGCGTCGAGCTGCCCTTCTGCTTCATGGACGAGTTTGACGTCTTCATGGTACGTTCATAACGTATAGGTACCGTGCTCCATAAGATGCTATTTCAATGTTACCACTTGTCAACTATAATTCGGCCGCTGACAGATTGCGTTTCCGACACAGGTCAGTCAACTTGTGTCGTACAGACAGACGAAGACAAAAATGTATTTGAGGATTAGCCTTTAAAAAACCAAGGTTATTCATTGAAACCAATTGATTTTTTATTTACTTGCGTAACTTGCAACTGTTCTATTTGATTCATTTTAATTGCGTTGCAAACATTCATACATGCAAATTCAAATAAGAGCAATTCGCAAAAAAAAAACATTTATTTTATAAATGCCTGTCTGGAATCTTATCATTACCATCTTTAAATGTGAAGAAAACTAATCGTGTTTATTATTGCAGGACAACGTGAACAGGAAGATAGTGATGGACCTGTTGATAGACCACGCGCTGCACAACACGAGCCGGCAGTTCGTGTTCCTCACGCCGCAGGACGCGTCGTCCGTCACCGCCGGCCCACAGATCAGCATACACTTGTGAGTACCACACCACGGTAGGATGGCGGACATGGAGGGTTCTCCCAGTATCTGCACAGATTCAAGTGCAAAGAGAACCCTTCATGCATCCGTGATCCCGCAGTAGCGGAAAGTGTTATGCACTGTGTGTTTGAGTGCCCCGTCTTCCTAAACCAGAGATCAGCATTAGAGCAGACCATAGACGAGGAAGTGAGCGCTGCAAACGCTCACTGCCTCATCGCAAATAATTAAGTGAGAAACCAATTTATAAAATTTGCAGTGAACGTTTGCAGCGCCACTAACAAACGGAACAAATCATAAATAGTAATCCAGTGAAAAATAAGTAAAAGGCTCTGACAATGCAAAAGGGCGAAAGGCACCTAATAAACAAAAAAAAACCACGATAGGATACATGAAGATTGTACAAGAAATAATCAGATTCGTGTTCAATAATGTTTTTGTTCTTGTTTCAGAATGGCGGACCCACGGCCGTAGTACGTAAGCATTTTTATAATCCGTTTGAGATTATGTTGTCATTTGATTGTTATTATAATTATAATAAAAACAATTACCAAGTTTAAAAATCAGGTACCTTTGTAATAAAGCTGTACGTTGTTTTGTAATTTCTGTAACTGCTGAAGGATGCAGATAAATAAAAAATATATTTAATAATCAACACCATTTATTTAATACTATGTCGCCGTGAAGTAACTGTACATACAAAATGTGATCGATGCAGTTATTGCACAATAACATCCGATTTACTTTATTTTATACATGACATGAGATCACATGCAATGAAATCCGGGATACAATATTGTCGTTTCATTCACTTTTTATATTAACTTCAATAAATTGATATAAAAATAACTTAGCTCTAAAAATCTAATCATTTCCTACGAATATAATTTTAAATTATTTTTATATAAAGTAACAAATCTAAGTCTTATTTATAAGGCGAGCGTTCGCCTTTGTGGATAAGCGTAATCGTTCAACTTACTTCTACAGAATTTTACTAAAACGAACAATACCCGGTTCTATTAGAGTTAGGTACACTGTACAATGTTAGTTGTTACAAATATAATAAATCCATACAATATGGGGGATACGTTTTGTACAACAGATTAATCTTTACATATCTAGTAATCGAGTGAAACGAAAGATTCAGTTAGGTAACAGTGCAGACAGTCAAAGTTATGAGAATATACATGGCTGAAGCGAAGTCGGTGCAGGGTGTGCTCGGCGCATACATACACAACTCATCAGTATAGCGAGACAGGTTGACACCTGCGCTTTGTGTATAATATTTACATGTTACACAGCTAAGATCACACACTTACACCTTGAATTATAAATAATAAACCATCCTTTTCTAAGGTTAGAAACAAATCCATGTCAAATGTAAAAAACATGCAGTGCATGGTGATTATTTCAATGAGGGATGAATTAACTTCACCTTCATTGAAATAAAACAAATTAAATAAGAGAGTAAGTCCTTATTATGATTTTGACCATATGCATACCCATACCCATTGAAAACATATCACATAACATTCACAATTATGTTATGCAAAGCTAATATATAAGACTTGAGGTTTTATTCTATATACTTAGAAATAATGCTACATCTTAAAACTGATTACTAATATTTTTACTTAATACCTACATACGCTGTATTAATGTCAAGCATAAAGTAAGTTCATGCATTTAGTTCCACTAAAAATATTAAGACAGTTTAAGAAACGCCACCACTTCTAAGTATGTCGCAAACACAAATGTTGAATGTCGATTTTCCAGGTATGTGACAGTCTTTGGTTAAAATAAGCCAATCAAACAATCATAAGAATTTTATCAATTAAAAAATTGTTGACTCAATCAAAGCTCTTAGTTATCAGTCTCGTGAACTTTCCTTCAATTTATTATATCAATAAATTACATTTTCACATATTTACAAACAGTCGAAAAAAAATCAAGGACTAAGCATACATCTAATTCCCTATTTAGTAGTAGTAATTTATTAAATATATATTTTTCGTGACATTTGATTTGGATGTTAAACTCAATAATATAATGGGGATATAAAAAGAAAATGATTGTTAAGTAACTTGAGTGGTTAGGCAATGCTACAATAAAGGTAAAAATATACTTGTTATGAGAATAAGGTCACAGAATGGTCCACTTATTAAGAGATTAGATACCGAATATAATATTGATTGAAAAATGATTAATTGCAATGCATTTGTATTTTTATTTACACAAAAATATGATATTATGCATTCACATCATTATTTAGATGTGAATTTCGCAATCTCCACAAATTTGCTTGTGGTTTAGATATAACCTTAGATTATAAGGTATATGAACAAAAAATGTAAACACAACCATCTTACTACACTACACGAAAAAACATTTAAATTAAAACGGTGGATTATTTCTACTTAAACATGGTGTTAGTGACAACATAAAATATATGGAATGTTTAAGCAGTATTTACTGGTGGCACAAGTGTTAATCATATCCATTAATATATTATTAGTTTTTCAAAGTAGGAACAAATATTTTTTACAGTACTGAAACATTCTTATATTATAGTTTAACAGAAAGACGTAATACTAAACATTTTTATGGCTAATATGTAAACATAATGATAAATAAAAACTTTCAAAATATATAGATCAATCTTTTGCAATATTACTTCTTTAAATTTTATTATAATTAGACACTTGAGCGCCATAGGTTACAAAATGGTAAAATAACAGGTAAAATTTCTTGTCTAAAACTAGGAAATTATCCTCCCTACAAGTTTTCTAAATAAATAATCAGCCACTAGTTTTTGCACCTTCTGATAAGCATCTTATGAAAGTAGGCTATTTTTTTAAATGGATCTCGTCTCAATTGAAATGTTAGTTCATGAACACTGCAACTGCCGTATTAGAGCCTAGTATGTTAACCCTTTAACCGCTGTATAATCTTGCAAAAAAATGTGCCCCTAGCGCCAATCACGTATTTTCAAGGTCAACTATAGTGTTGTGCACCATTCACAATTTTTTTATTTTTTTTACTAGATTTTAAGAGTAAAATTACACGTTTTACGAAAATCGAATGTTTTTTTATAAGTCATTAACCTTATAATTAAAATTACCCGAATAAAAAAAGCTATAAGCATTGATAGAGTATAGTTCATAATTCTACTAAATACGTCTTTCGGAATCCCTATTGTTGCATTTATACAACCTCGGCGCTAACATTAGAGATAAACAATAGCGTAGATAGTGCGGAAAGTGAAATTATTTCCGGTTATCGATGTTATTCATCGAATATGAATACGTGCAGATTGTTTATGATAAAGGGTAATAGAAATACATACCTCCTCCTCTTCTAACTCATTATCGGTCACAAATTCTTCTACATCTTCCTCGTAACCTTCTAAAATCCTTATTAATTCCTCTGCACTCGACATTTTGCGATTCAAACACGGCCACAAGACCCAATGAAATAAAATAAGTACCCACTATTTCATTAATAATTCTTAACAAATAAAACAGATGTACCCTCACTATTATCATTATGAGTTCGCTTATGACGTCACAAGCGGTTGCATATGTACAACTCCGGCGCTGGACTTCTTTGATAACGTTAAAGTACTAGGGTTGTTACTAAAATACAATTTAGTAAAAATCGTCTATCTAATTGTAATATGAATCTACCTTAAATCATGTTCAGTTTTAGATATTATAGTTAGAAATAGGTTCAAACAGCAACAAGCATTGAATTACTTTTTAATTCTGAATGCCTAACCTATTTGTATATTATTTGAGTAAACTAAAGTTTGCATTAAGAGTAATAAATAAACTTATGTGCTACATCACTACTGTTGTATTTATACAACTCTGGCGGTACAGGTTAAGGTCAAACCTGCATTTTGCGATGGGTTTTATGCATTTTTTTCACCGTTAATTTGGTGCTTTGCATAAGTGATTTTAGGGAAAAGGAAAGAAATTCCTTGAATGGCAACGGTGGTCTTTATTTTTATTATGAAACTGCTCCTACGTAAATAAAAATACGTTTAAAAATAACTTTGGAGACTTAAGTTGCAAATTTACAACTGCGGTGCTAGGGGCTCAGAAATGATAAGTTGCTTATATACAACTGCGGCGGGTAATGGGTTAATAAGCAGCCACACGCGGCACACAAGCATTAGAAACTCTGTATTATTAGGAAAACTTATTCAGTTGAGAGATACCATTGTGGCCAGATTGTAACACTTACAAGTCATTAAAAGATTATTTATGACAATTTTTATCAATAATTTCCAAATCAATGGGTGTGCTTAGTTGAATAAACTGTGTAACCTACATTCTTGGTGGTCTACATGTGATGACAGTTTAAGTATAGTAGATAAAGTTATTACAACTTTAATTTAAAACTGTACTTATAAGTACTCATGAGCTATTTTATAGTTATTATGTTGACTTTCTTGTTTGTCAATTCGTGTCCTATTAATTATAGCTATTAGTATAACATTCATTTCCAATAAGTGTAATTTTGTTTCAAAATGTATATGTAGTATATAGCTGCATAGCAGATTACAAACTATTGTAAATATATTCTTATACTTCGAGTCAAGTTTTTATGAGAATTTTCCGAGTGAGAATACACTTTAGCTTACCATACTGATCAATCAATTTATCTAAAAGGCTAGAACTTCACATTTGATGGTATTTCTATACAACAATGTTAACGACAAATGGAGCCCTTTGGCCTGCCAGTTCACATGGTTAAGTATAATTGTACCAACGTATTTAACAACTGTTCTTATAAACATGCGTGGGGTTGAACACACCTTAATATAAAGTGGGTATCACTCAGTGGAGAGGCGCCTGGCTTCGGGCGCGGGCGAGAGGTGTCGCGTGGAGGGTGTGTTGGTGGTGGGCGTCTTGGGGCTCTTGTGGTCGGACTGCGGCGGCGTCGGCGGGTAGATGTGCTCGCTCTCCTGCGACGTCGCCGCCTCGCTCGCCGTCTGCGTCGCCGGCTGTTGTTCTACCATTATCTGGTATACTTTATCCTGTTAAATGAGGTGTTGTTATACATTCAAGTCGTCAACTAGACATTCTATTGTTAGGGTCCTCATCTATATAATCTTAACCACAAGGCAGTTGAGAGTATGATACTTACAAACATGTCGAGGGTGACGTTGTGCGACTGTATGCGGTGGCTCTCGTCCAGGTTGACGTCGGGGCAGATGAGGTCGAGTCCGCCGGAGCTCTGCAGGAACTCTCCGTCGCCGCCGCGCACCACGCACACCGAGCCCTCCTCGCGGATGACGCTCGCGAACGGCGCCAGCCACCGCCAGCAAGGCTCCAACGCATCCCAATTATACCCTGTTCACATATACATTTTATTTATTTGCAAACAAGGTTTGAGTAACTAAGAGCAGACATGCATTTGACTTCATGTGTTCTTAATTATTCACGCCATTTTAAAAGGAGGTGTATCGCCTATTTTATTCTAGCGATTTTGTAAAAATCTCATAGAGAAAGCGCTTTTTGTTATTAAGCTTTTTAAATGTAAATATCATGTTATGTTGAGTCACTGCTCGCGTTTTATAATATTGTTTATATTAGTTACAAGGTATAAACAATGTGTATGTATTTACAAACTTTATTTAAATAAAAAGGTCACTAGGGGTTTTCTATAACATTATGACATGTTTTCAGCTGTTTTGCATTTTGTATTTCAACTGACTGTCTATGAGGTTATTCACCGATCATACACCAAACGTGTGACATATGTGGATTAAATGTTAGTTTTCATCTTCTTCATAAAAACGATGAACTTACCTGACACCCTGATGGCTAGTTCTTTGGTGAATATGTGTGCTATAGCCGCGGCGGCGACAGCACTGTACGCGAACAGATTCACATCCACATGCAACACTGCTAAGTCTATTAATTGTCCACATATCACAAATTCTAATGATGAATACTGCGGGAACACGAAGGTGTAGCCCCGCAGCGCGTTCGCGGCCACGTCGCTCTCGCCTAGGAGCCTGCGTTTCGCGCTCCTGCCCTCGCTGGCCAGCTGCATGTACACGTTCAGCCAGCTGTTGATGGTGATGGGCGTGATGCTCCACGACAGGATCTTGAGGATCAGTAACTCCTCCAGTAGGATCTCGTCTGTGGTGCACGCGCCGTCCGTGACGTACGCGAACTCGCCGATCTTAGGCGGATACACTTCCTCGACTTTCGCCGCTATGAAGAGACATGTGATACCTGGAATACAAGGTTTTCGTAATACCGAAACTTTTTGTAGGGATTTGTAACATCGCTATTGTTATGAGGACGTTTGTGTTTTGTACCTATTAGCTGCAACCTGCCCTTCTGCACGTCTTCTGTGTTTGATAGGTACCGGTCCACATAGTCCACCGTGAGGTGAAATGTTTCTCTATGCAGTTTGTAGACTTCGCATACCTGTTGATACAAATTATTTGTCGTATACTATCTTTTTTTTTTTGACAAATACCACTCTATCAATTTCTTCAATAAATCGGCTATACTAATATTGATTGGAATTATCTCGAGACTTAAGCGACGACGTCATGAGTCATTATCTTCGTGTAGGTACCTCTAGAGAGGTAGTCACGATGGTTACCATTTTATATGCCATAAATTATGTTTTAAATTAACGTGTAAGTAGCATAAGTGTTATTATTGTCTCTCACGAGCTAGGGTTATCTGTCCCGGACGCCCGGACGTCTTAATGACTTGACAGTAAGATTAATTCGGCTAAGGCATAAATTAGGTAAATTGGTTACTTTCGTAGAAGACGTTCCCGTTTCCTTCATTAATGAGACATTGCACTGAAACCTTTCAACGTTACACCAACAAACTTTCATAATTATTAATATATTATGTCTTCTTGTGTAGTTCAAGAACTTGAAAGTAGAAAGTATTGAGGATAAATTAGGTTTTGAAAAAACGAAAAAAAATAATTAAAGAATATGACCAAGTACTTCTGGTTGGTTAGTGATTGGAACACAGTGCTTCACAGGGCTTCGCTCTCTCGGAAAAATCAAGCAACTACCCGATAAAAGACAGTATTTTAATTTATACTACAATATTTTATTGGGTCAATCACCCATACGTGTGAAATAGTGAATATTATGATGAAATCTTCTAAAATTTTATTCACTTTTACAAAAATAAACGTAAATTATCGAGCACAAAACGTGGCATTATGGCATTGCTGACTTTGTCTAGGTGTCTGCTATTGGAAGCACTTGTGGTTTAAACGAGTACAATACTTCTTGGAGGACAATAGCTAACAAATTTAGCATACAGAACAAAAGTTAACGGTTCCTGACGTCAGCGTGTCGGCTGGGGTGCACTTAAATTTAATCAAATGGAACAGCATTACTGATAATCATCCTTTATCATTTACTGACCTATTTCTACATAAAAATAACAATTATCCAAGCTCGTTACGTCACAATTATATTTAAAACACTAGTAAAGCGGAAGTTCTATGCAAGATATGATACTATTAACTCACGATTGAGGAAAACCGAACGCAAAATGCGCGTCAAGTGTCGTTCAATAAAAAGGTAGACGATGGCAAAAAAGTTTGCTGTTAGGTATAGAAATAAGTTGAGAGACAGTTATCTGCTTACTGATAAAGTTCCGACCACATACCACAAAAATCCGCCGTAAAATACAAAAAAAACCCGATTAGCTTTTGTATTGCATATTGCAAAAGGCATACTGTAATGGTGAATTCAGAAATGCTCATAGAAAAGAGTAAATCTGAGAATAGATAGTGTCTGCAGTGCCAATACAGAAATACCAATTCCTGATATGTAATTATTACAATATGTCAACAGGAAAGAGGTTGAGCTCAATTAAAACGAGCATTAGGATTGCAGTTCAAATTAGCGCTTTTTATACTTTGTACTGCTTTTTGCCGTTTGAAAACTAAGTACAGTATTGAAATCCAGCGACCGTTGCTAAAGCGGGTCCGTACCGAGCCGACAGCTTTTAACATGCATTAATCAAAACCTGATTTGGCGCCCTAGTTCTCTGTCTAGCAACGCCCTAAGCCGACATCCGAACCCCAGTGTCAGCGCCCTTAACGTTATTGTTGCTTTGCATACACTTATACACAGGTACGACAGCAAAGCTGTAAGTTCAGGCTATTAGTTATAACGATTAATTCGCTCGAACAAAAAAACGCCGTTTATTTGATTTCGCATCGTGCGTAATCGATTGCTGTCTAATTACCTACATGATTTGTGATTTGCTCCACCAATCGAATATTTGTTCAAGCTAAGGTTTTTGTTTGTCTACTTTTCTATACCTACTGTACAGATAAAACCATTTCTTTAGCTGTTTAAACAAAAACGATTTAAGCCGCTAAGCAGTTTTTGTGTGATGCGTATCTACTTTAAACGGAGCCATGCAAAGTGCTTTCACAGCACATAACTTCGTCATTTCAATTTTCAACGTTTAGACTTTGTATTTAACTTGTATCAGAAATTATTTCCGGGATGCCACATTCGTGTTAATTAACAAATATATATAAATTAGTTCCTTATTACGCGATGCAGCAAACTTTTGTACCACAATAATCTCGCGGTTTTGATGTTCTTGAGGGTTATCACATTCAACAGTTAGTTTCGTACGAAGATCTGACAAGCACCTTGTACGAAGGTCTAAATTTAAGAATGGCATTAGCAAGCTTATTAAAGAGCATACAATCTAAATCATATTACGAACTTCTAACATACAACTTTATACTATAATCTTAGTTGCGTTATCAAGTTGTCGTACAATTGAAGTGTTCTACTTTCACAACAAATTAAATTTGTACCTGCTGCACTGTAGTGCACATAAATAGTACGCTTCTTATCTAAAAAGAAGCAAAGCTTTACTTAGCGTAAGGTGGCGTGCGAAGGAAGTGGGACCGATTCGAATAACGACGGTTTCAAACGAGTGCGAATAACTACGTATTTGATTCGAATACAAATTCCAGTTCAATAAGTAATCACTATTTATTTGGCCGTTATTAGTTATTCACGAACCCTCGAAACCGTTACAACGACGTTTTTACTCCTGCTTTATTTTCGCTGAAGGTCATTCGAAATATAAAATGTCGTAAACTATGTATAATAAGAACACAAAATCATCAAAATTTAATTGCCTAAAGTTGAGTAGAGACTCATTAAACGGAATATGGCGGTTCTCAGTATCACCATTGCAGAAGCGTTAAGAACATTTGACGATACGACCGCCTAATATCAAGAGGTCATTGCCTCTAATGGACATCTCCAGCCGTGGGATTTCTGATGCGATTACGACCTTGTAAAAACAATTAAATCTACCAATACTGTAGCCTGATATTACAGCATAATATAATTATAAATGTAAAGCGGGAAAACTACGAAGGAGGTATCTTGTGAACGCGTTGGTTAAGAGGTCAATGGACACGGCAAAAAATAGGTCAATGACCCCGATATTACATTACTTTCATACAATATGTGCAATTTTAAATGTTTTCTTACCTTTTGCTTGTTCTACAATCACTGTAATGCCGCATGGAAACAACACGCAAAATTTTAAAACAAGCTAATCACATAACCGTTTTTATATGCTGAAACTACCAACATCACACTCATTCATAAATCATATATATTTTTTGCTTAAATGAGTAATTATGGTGTACCCTCTGAAGATTCGTAGTCTAAGCTATAACATATTGTGTAAGATCATGAATAGCCATAGAAAACCCTTCAACAGGAACAGGTGTTTTATACCAAAAATTCTATCAGATTATGTAAATCATGCTTCACAAGTGCTTGGCACTAATTTTACAATCTAATACACTATTTTTTAACCTGTATGTCATCAAGAATGTCAACTTGTATCTTTGCAATCTATTAAAGTCAATCATGAGTGAATGTTTAAATATGATGAAGTTCTTACCTCATTCAGCCAGTCCAGTAGAATAGCTCTCATCCTGGGTTGTAGATTAGGGTGATTGTCAAACATATTTGGGTTTTTCCTATTACTAGATCTGGCATCACAGTCACACATGCTGCTCCACACATCTCCTGGGTCCGCCCAGGACAGCCCTGGTAGTGGACACTTGCGTTTTGGCAATGTTGGGCATGGTGGCTTACTAGTGCTGCAAGAGAGTTCTGAACTTAGCTTATGTAAAATAACACAGGTCTTGTGAAGGTTATTAAGAGACATCAGTATGTTGTAATGATCTGTTTATTATGCACATAGGTGTGTACTCACTATCACTTTTGGAAGGTCAATAGTGAAATACCTATACACAGACTTAGCTCTTTAGTTACATAGTATTACAAAAACAGTTATGGTTATTAATAAATGAGCTATTAGCTATTTAAACTATTTATATGTAATAGGGGTTGCTATTGGAGAGCTGCATAAACTCATAATACCAACAGGACTAGCCAAACCTCTTTTATACCTTACCTTTATCATACACACAATAAAGGAGCTTTTTACATACCTGGGCCTTTTATTTGAGTGTGGTGTGGACTCGCCTCTAGCCACATTCTCGAGAGGGCTTAGAACACAATTAGGTAGGTCAGATATACTTGGTGGGCTTAAAAAACTATCTGGGTTATAATCAAGGTCTGTATATACACTCCTTGGCTGGTCAACAGCCCCATACTGGGAGCCCTCATCATCACTAGAGCAGGATGACGACTCTAGCACTACATTATGAGCTGGCTGGTCATTGAGATCCTCTTCAAGTACTGATGAGATCTTCAGCGGTGGCATATTCTCTAACTGCAACAGACAGGGTAAGTCTCAAAGCTGTACTGATCAACAAAACAAAAGAATATAAACAGGATACAAACCTCATCGTCAGTGGAATTTCTTTTTCTTTTCAAGGTCAAACGCTTTTCACTGGATTCACTGAAGGAACTGTAAAGAAGAGTAGGTGATAGTAAGTAAACAAATAGCCATCACCAAGGTCAGAATTGGATGTAGTAAGAACAACACTGCACTTACCCAGTTTGTGCCATTGTAGTTGGACTCAGTCAACTGGCACTCTATCTCCTCAGCCTAAAATAGAAGCAGTATATAGTATGCTTGACAATTATACTGTTATAGGTCATTTAAGTTTAATATAATGGACTGAAATTACCGCATGTCATGTTCAACTTGCAAATAGGGTTATGTCACTTGACAACCGTAATTGAGGGCATAATTCCAAATTTATCGTAAAACGAAAACATTCTATTTTAATATTGAGCTCTCTAGAATCGTATGCACAGCTTAATTATAAAATATATAGCAGCTAAACACCCTTTCGAAGCAAAGAATCCCGCAGCGTGCCCCCTGCTGATTGGCGGGAGATTTTTTTCAGAAGCAGTTATTTAATGGAATTTAGCCAGAAAATCTTATATTATAATGTTTTACTTTCACTAGGATACATAAGCTATCATTTAGCATCACTAAAATATGAGTAAAATTGAATCAGATGCGTTAAAAAATGCCACGAATCCGTCACAATCGCGCGCGAAATTCTCCCGTCAGCGCCATTAGACACGTCGCAAGCTTGGGTTTCTCGGCACATCCACTTATGGAAATTGATAAAAATAGCATACGGACGATACAATATCATCACATTACCTATATTTTATCAAAATAATACGATTTAAAACGAAATAAATCCTTCTAATACGACATAACCGTTGACAATGTAATTGGCTTGGCTTATCGCCCACCAAAGGTTTATAACCTAATTATGCCTACAAGCTCAAGATTTCTTTTAATGTATTTTATTGATTAAGGTATCCCAGATTACTGAGAAACGAAATAATAATCCATAACATACCTGGTCATTCACAAATTAATCCAAATTACACAAAACGTTCTTTGCTAGTGCACTAGATACGACGTACAAACTTCCAACACATTTATCAAGGATTACACTGTATTTTAGTCACGTTGAAGGCTATATTCACTGAATATAAGTAAAAACTATACACTTAATGTAAAAATGAACTTTACATGATACTTTTCGGCTTTTCACGGCTCGATAACGCCCGGCTTTCCGCGCGAAAATGTCGCGGTAAAACTTCGATACTCAGCGGTTTTACTTTTGCCTAACTTCACGTTTGTTTCTTCTGAAAACGGTACGTCAATCGTTTCACGTAGTTCATTTTATGAAGAAATATTAATTTTTAGATGGTTTTAAAAAGTACTGTTATAAGTAATTGAAAATATAGTTAAAACATGAAACACTAAGTTCTAAATAATTGTTACTGTAATAAGTTAGTAATGAATTGTACTCGCAACTTATTGTAAAATAAATGGTGGAAAGTTGGCAAAGTTACATGAGATTGAATTTTTCTTGATAGTCTGGCTAGTTTTATATAAAACATACCTAAAAACTTCTTGTAAAAACTGTAAAAAAAGGCAAATTTAGGATTTCGTTGAAATTTTAGAAAACGTATAGTACTTTAATTTAAGTGAAACGGAACTTCACTTGAAAATAACGCTTCATTTCCATTGGTGGTAACGCTCATCCAGCGCCGCAGTGCTGCCACAATAATAGACAATTTGTTTGTCTTCGCTGTTGGCATTTATTTTATTAGCTACTTCAGGTTGTATCTCAGCTGGGCGCCAGCTGATAGAAAATTGAGCGAGAAAAGTCAATAAAGGTGCGCTATTTCGGTATTGATAACGTGGCGATACAGTGACATATTTATGAATTGTGTGAACTGCAGGTGAATTTGGAGTGATTATAGGTCATAACAACATAATGGCAGTGCAAAACATAGCCGTAAAATTATGCGGTGTGTTGCAAGCGCAGGGCGAAGAAGGTAAGACAAATCTGCTGTTTATAAGTATATGTTACGACAAACAAAAGGTTGCAATAACAGTAATGAAATTACTGTGTAGTAATACCAATTTCTGATCTCTTAAAACGTAAGATATGTGGATATCGTTCTAATTGTTCCTTCGACATAAGCCGTATTACGCAGTAACTTCCTATGTAATGCAATAGTTACCTCTTCAAAGCCTAGAATAGTAAAGTATAAAACACTTAACATTTACAGAGGTAACCGCTCGCGAATGGCGTCTCCTTGGACAAGAACAAGATGGGTCTCAGCTTTTGAGCTGGGTGTCAGAGATAGGGGGCAAGGAGGTCCTAAGTATTGGAGTTTATACCAATAAAAATAAGTCCTTGATCACTCTCCACACGTTTGACGAAAAACTGAATATAATACAAGCGTCAGTGAATGCTACGCACACATTGATGGTTTACACTGTTAAAAAGCTTCCGACTGACAACAGTGAGGTGAAGGAGTCACTGTATTGCCCTTATTTGGTATGCTTGCTGCCTGACAAGGACAGGACGCCTGAAGTAGTTGAAGAGCCTTCTACTAAGCAGATTATGGTCCAGTATGTGTATGGGAAAAGTACTAAATACAGTCCAGGAATAAGGAATGACCGATTCTTGCTCTTTAAACATTTGGAATGTAAGTAAACACCTTGACTTAGTATTTGCTGTACTTAACACTCATGAAGTATAGTTACTATCATTCGTCAAAGTAATGTAGTGTATGCTCTCTGCACTACACCTAATATTTATGTTCTCTTACAGGTATCAAAATCTACCGCACCCCAATGTTTCTGAATGAGTGTGATGATGGTACTGATAAGTGGGGCTTTGATGGTATTTACCCAGAACCTGAGAAGATTGTTAAAGTGTTCTCCTGGGTGCAGTGGGATTGTGTTAATCAGGTAAGCTGAACAAGAAATGTTACATAGTTTTTTTTTTTTTTTGGTATAGATCTTTGCAGTTAGCCTGAGCGCAGGCTTTGACTGCTAAACCGGACTTTATGTTACTTAGTACATAAACACTTAATTATTGTTACATAGGTCTATAATTAAACATTTATTATGACCATAAACAGTTACAGACTGTGAAAAAAATATAAGGTTACCTTAATGACAGTCAAGCATTAAGTATATTTACTATTTAGGTTTTCAAAATTTAGACTATGATTTTAAAGATGTTTTCAATCACAGTACTAGTTTTGAAGATAATATTTTGATTAAATACTTTTAGTGGTTAATGGTTATTTTATTGCATAGTAATGTAAATATACAGTCATTTATCTTCAAATATAAATAATTAAAAGTAATTTTTATATAATAGTTTATTAGTTACTTGGAGATATGTTGTTTATGATACCATAAACAATAATCAAAATATCTCCAGGAATAGGGAAGGCCAAAAAGTTGCTCATCATTTTTTGGATTATTCATAGAAATATTTATGTCTATGATATAAAGATAAGTAGACACAAGTAAGAAGAAACTGATTTTAAAATCTATGTTTAAATAGTTTTTATGATAAATGTCTTGGTTTAAAATAAATGTATTTATAGAACGCACATTTTAACCTGAAATTTTATATTTTTGATACATATTCGAACGATGTTTACCTCTAAAAACCTACGAATGAAAATCTCATAACTGCCAAAACTAATATGTGATAGTCGGATTCGAACTTGCGGCATCTCGCACATGTTTATCGACCGAGTTCCGCAAACCACAGAGCTATCGCGACTTCCTGATTACCACTGAAAATACCTATCTGATTTTGTGAGAAAGTATCAGATTATCAAACAGTTAACTGTTGTAATGCTATTCTTACATTTGAGCCTAGATCGTTTAATGCGGTTTGCAAAAAATAATTTGATGTTCGTTAAAATTAGAATTAGTCGTAATGTTACGAAATCTACGATTGGGGTCAAGTAATTGCGACAATATGTAAACTAACGCCGGAAAGTAGGTGAAACGAAATAATTGTTCTTGCAGAAATTATTAAACAACAACCTTTCTATAAAAATTATGCCGTATGGTAAAACCGTTGTCCATGCTAATGCAAGGTAATATAAAAAAATAAAAATGTTTATGTCCGTCTGTCTGATACGTTTTCACGGTTAAACCACTGAACCGTTTTTGGTAAAACTTGTTGTAGGTTGAGCTTGGATCTCAGGAAAGACCATAGGCTACATTTTGTCGCGAAAACCAACACCCACAGCTAGTTTTTCATAATGCTATTAAATTGTTCTAAAACTCAAATATAACGTCCATGTAAATTAAGATTTGAGGAAGGTATAAGTACCTTCATGAAGATTAATGATTCTGTTTTCGTAGGTTTTGTACTACATCCACTACCGTCAACCGACGCAGAGTTTTGCTGAAGGCGAGGAGGTGAAATCGCCGTCGGAAATGACGCCGACGTTATCCGCTTTCCAGTTCCACGCCGACCTTCCCCACGAGACTGTTGTAAGTGAATACATTTATTATTTAACTAGGCGAATCACGAGACTTCGTACAAACAGTAGCTATCTACATACATAATCCAGAAAAATCCAATAAAATGAAATTTATTGGTAATTTAATGTATAGAAGCTTAAGAATGTATTCAGAGTTCAATTATAGTATCCGGGAATCCCGGTAATTGTAAATGCGTTCCCACATGGTTTTTCAAAAATGAGTATACAGTGAAACTAAGTGGTCAAAGCTGATAAGAGTCCAACATATCCGACTTTCCTAGTAAAATAAGAGTTATTTACAGTTGGTTTGTATGCCAAGTTTCATCCATATTCGTTCAATAGTCAACGTGTACCTATTTGAGCCTAAATCAAAAATACATTCAATTAGGTATTTCAGCAATATTCAGCATGTTGACTTCCTTTACACAGGTTTCCAATGCAAGTGATTCGATTTGTACGACCTGCCGAATAATACTTGTGTACTAAATATTAATACTACTGTATGCATACAACTTGCATTAAGCCGTCCTAAAACATAATATAAAGTATGGCATAGATATGTAAAATCTTGGCGTATAAAACGCCCGAGCGAATACACAGAAAAGAATATCTATTTACCAACCGGCCACGAGATTACTCACAGAAAGAAAACGTGCATTATTGCGCCTACATGCTCCACCACGCATATCGCTATACCTACTTATATTTTTAGTGGCATCTCGCAAACTCGTCTAAATTCGTCTAGTAGGTAATACACATTCATGATTGTGTTACCCGATGATCACTATTTCTTTTTAGAAAGTGCTATTTTTAGGTAAACTCTCGTCACTTGAAATAACCGAGAATGAACAAATCTGAATGAATGCCAACGGTTATTAATGTTATTAGTTACAGATAGTATTGTCACAAAAGGTGTTTTATCATTAGACTGATTAAGAATTACGTGTTTCCCGTTAGTAATAATGTCGGATAGCACTCTCTCATCCATCCATTCCTTGGTAAAAACATATGAACCTAGGTACTGATAAGAGGTCGCCAAGCTTACTGCCACGGGGCATAAAGAGCTTCAGGTTCATTGGATTACTTTTTCATTGGATTAATTATATTTTGATACTATAGTAGGTACCTACTAGGTACGTACTAGTTGTTGTCCCTAGTCTAGGCTTGGTATTTGTTAAAGGTTCGTAAATGCGATACATTCATTCTTAGGTGTTTAAAATGCCTTGCAAGTCTTGCGCCATTTAAAAAGTGATAACTAATATGTATATGATGAGGAAAAAAGTATTTAATTAAACTAAATTGCACGATTATGTACTTACTACATTGCACTTACTAAATTGGGCGAGTAGATACAATTACTTTTTCATGACATTTTTTAGACAGAGGTTTTACTAGTGGCTCGTCGTACTTCATATACAGTCCAGCAAAACAGTTTTTTTACAGTGCGCTGCACCAAATTTCAAACATGGGTGACCACCGGGTTGGCGGTCACCAACACCAAATAAAACTTTACCGGCGAATCAACAAACCGCGGTATAGCTCGCTCGTCGATAACCGCCTGACTACGATAGCATTTTGTTTACCAGCTGAACATCCCCCTGAGCCTGCCGCACGTGTCGAGCTCCGGTGAGGGCGCGGCGTGCGGCGCGTACGAGGACGACCCCATCCCGCTGCGCGTGCACGACTGTAGCCTCGACCTGCAGATCGTCTGCGACCAGCGAGGGGTGCTCTGTATATGCCATCATTATTTATACAAGGTAAGTCAAATAAAAAAGTGTTCTTTGTTCATGTTGGTATGTTCAAATTGACGATGAAAATGTTCGCAAGGTAGTGCGGTCTTAAAAATTCTACGTCGCAAAATGAGGATTATGACTCTTGTAAAAACAAACACAATTAGTTTTGGCAAACAGAGGACAACCACATGATAAAATTCGTATCGTCTATTAGATCATGTTAGTCGACCACAAAGCGTTGTAGAGATGAAAAACATTAATGATGGTGACTTTCATGTTCTAAATCCAGATTTTATTCAAGGATTTCATAGATAGCTCATTACAAATAGTATGTAAAAGTGTACACACATAAAATATTCTTGATATGGTAATTTAATGAGTGATGAAGTTGGTTCGGGCTTACTGCAGTACCTTTTTCAAAAAATCTTTTTAACTTACACCAAAGAAAACTGTTCGGGATCTCCAGAAGAAATAATAAGGATTGTTTGTAGCCTCTAGATGACTCCACAACATCCCTGGTGATGGAGGACAGCGGTGACCTGAAGGACTCGGGCGTGAACTTCGCGTACTCCATCACGCTGCTGCAGCACGGCTGCGTCGTGCACAGCGTCGTGCCCGACCTGCCCTGGTCGCTCGCTAAGTCGCTGCGCCCTTCCTACACTCTTTATGCTGGTGAGGATTTTGTAACTTTACTGATTTAGAAGTTCCTGTTAGTTGATTTTGTAATGTACGTATATGACTAAGCGTAATTAAGTATTTATAATGTTCAAGGAGTTCAAAGGTAACTATTTCTCACAAGGGCTAAAGCGATCAGTTAATTTAAACCACATGGTCAGGGGTCATGAACACTGAAAAATAAAGAAGAAAGAAATATGGACCTGATTTATTTAATAATTATCGGCGTTAGTCATAATTGGGTTGGTTTTCAACAGCACATTTATTTCCAGACAATCACCTCCTCGTAAACATTCCGATGCTCTACACCCAGTTGATAGACATCAGCCTGTACCACGAGCCGTGTTGCCACATCGTGATACCGATGGACGAGGCCGAGAGCGGGCCCAGCCTGGCCCCCATCCTGGGGTGGGGGGCCCACGCAATGGTAGACCTTAACACGTTGGATGTCGTGACTATGACTGTGGCGGATAAAGATCTCACCGCCACCTTTAAGAGCAACACTGCCGTGGAAAATAAGTTGGCGATATTGCACTATTTGATACAACACGATGGGAATATGGATCTGGCTGAAGAGGTAAGGCATGTTTTAAATAAAATCATTAGTATTAATATTCATTACTAGCTAATGTTGTTCATACCATATATTTGTTTCGGTCGATGATTTGTAGCATACAGTTATCATGTTTATAAATAATTATAATAAATAACGGCTCTTATATTGGACTACAATTTATTTAATTTACAAAAAAAAAAACATTTGCCTTATTTTTCTTGAAGTAAAATCAAGTCTGCTATTGGAGGTTCTATTAACGAATGCAGTAGGATTACCTCTAGAAGGTAGCGGTAGCGAAACGCCGTGAAGCGCATCACATCTGCCCATTCCGACACGTGCACATAGCGATCATGACCGCTCTGTCAACAGCGTACCGGATAAGAAGAAGAATACACCATTTTCATTGTTCAAGCACTTTAGTAATAACGTGGACCATTCCAGCTGATATCATGGATGTGCGTGAACCAGCGCGACGGGTTCGGGGCCTTCCAGCGCGTGATGCAGGAGTACCTCATCAGCACCACGTACGCCGTGACGCGCCGCTCGCTGCCCTCGTCCGCGCTCAACCTCATGAAGATGCTGCCCTTTACTCACCATCTCAAGTTCGCTGATGTTAAGGTGGGGACTTGATACTGTTGGCTTGTGTATACCATCTGATTGTCATTCTGGTTAATTATATATCTATTTGTAACTTTAGATTATGTTATCTATTTGTTTTTTTTTTTCTTTCTTTCTTAGGTAAATAAAACTTGTGTAGGTACACTGCCCAAAGCTTGTTCGGTTTTGTAGGGTTCCGTACCCAAAGGGTAAAAACGGGACCCTGTTACTAAGACTTCGCTGTCCGTCCGTCCATCTATCACTAGGCTGGATCTCAAGAACCGCGATAGCTAGACGGTTGATTTTTTTACAGATTATGTATTTCTGTTGCCGCTATAACTACAAGTACTAAATACAACAAAATACTTAGTCAATGCAAAATTCAATGCACATCTAGAACGGAACCCTTCGTCGGCGAGTCTAAGCCTCATTTGGCTGGTTTTTGGCGTGGATTTTAAAGCTCACGGTCTTTTACTTATCTCTTCGCGTGTAGGTCCGCGACATGTGCGTGTCGGTGAGCCAGGAGAAGCTGTGGAACAGCTCGGCGGTGGTGCTGGCGCCGCGGCAGCGCGTGTGCCAGTTCGCGGAGGACGTGTGGACGCGCGTGTGGGCCGCGCTCAACGACGCCAAGCAGCCGCGCTTGCAGCCGCAGGCCGTCATCGACAAGCTGCGCGTCTCGCTGCACTGCTACCAGGTACGGACTTATAAAGCTTACAGAAGCTGTGGAACAGCTCGGCGGTGGTGCTGGCGCCGCGGCAGCGCGTGTGCCAGTTCGCGGAGGACGTGTGGACGCGCGTGTGGGCCGCGCTCAACGACGCCAAGCAGCCGCGCTTGCAGCCGCAGGCCGTCATCGACAAGCTGCGCGTCTCGCTGCACTGCTACCAGGTACGGACTTATAAAGCTTACAGAAGCTGTGGAACAGCTCGGCGGTGGTGCTGGCGCCGCGGCAGCGCGTGTGCCAGTTCGCGGAGGACGTGTGGACGCGCGTGTGGGCCGCGCTCAACGACGCCAAGCAGCCGCGCTTGCAGCCGCAGGCCGTCATCGACAAGCTGCGCGTCTCGCTGCACTGCTACCAGGTACGGACTTATAAAGCTTACAGAAGCTGTGGAACAGCTCGGCGGTGGTGCTGGCGCCGCGGCAGCGCGTGTGCCAGTTCGCGGAGGACGTGTGGACGCGCGTGTGGGCCGCGCTCAACGACGCCAAGCAGCCGCGCTTGCAGCCGCAGGCCGTCATCGACAAGCTGCGCGTCTCGCTGCACTGCTACCAGGTACGGACTTATAAAGCTTACAGAAGCTGTGGAACAGCTCGGCGGTGGTGCTGGCGCCGCGGCAGCGCGTGTGCCAGTTCGCGGAGGACGTGTGGACGCGCGTGTGGGCCGCGCTCAACGACGCCAAGCAGCCGCGCTTGCAGCCGCAGGCCGTCATCGACAAG
The DNA here is from genome assembly GCA_905146925.1 of Autographa gamma. Taxonomy (NCBI): domain Eukaryota; kingdom Metazoa; phylum Arthropoda; class Insecta; order Lepidoptera; family Noctuidae; genus Autographa; species Autographa gamma. The sequence goes on from LR989850.1 coordinate 1,507,568, forward strand.
CTGCGCGTCTCGCTGCACTGCTACCAGGTACGGACTTATAAAGCTTACAGAAGCTGTGGAACAGCTCGGCGGTGGTGCTGGCGCCGCGGCAGCGCGTGTGCCAGTTCGCGGAGGACGTGTGGACGCGCGTGTGGGCCGCGCTCAACGACGCCAAGCAGCCGCGCTTGCAGCCGCAGGCCGTCATCGACAAGCTGCGCGTCTCGCTGCACTGCTACCAGGTACGGACTTATAAAGCTTACAGAAGCTGTGGAACAGCTCGGCGGTGGTGCTGGCGCCGCGGCAGCGCGTGTGCCAGTTCGCGGAGGACGTGTGGACGCGCGTGTGGGCCGCGCTCAACGACGCCAAGCAGCCGCGCTTGCAGCCGCAGGCCGTCATCGACAAGCTGCGCGTCTCGCTGCACTGCTACCAGGTACGGACTTATAAAGCTTACAGAAGCTGTGGAACAGCTCGGCGGTGGTGCTGGCGCCGCGGCAGCGCGTGTGCCAGTTCGCGGAGGACGTGTGGACGCGCGTGTGGGCCGCGCTCAACGACGCCAAGCAGCCGCGCTTGCAGCCGCAGGCCGTCATCGACAAGCTGCGCGTCTCGCTGCACTGCTACCAGGTACGGACTTATAAAGCTTACAGAAGCTGTGGAACAGCTCGGCGGTGGTGCTGGCGCCGCGGCAGCGCGTGTGCCAGTTCGCGGAGGACGTGTGGACGCGCGTGTGGGCCGCGCTCAACGACGCCAAGCAGCCGCGCTTGCAGCCGCAGGCCGTCATCGACAAGCTGCGCGTCTCGCTGCACTGCTACCAGGTACGGACTTATAAAGCTTACAGAAGCTGTGGAACAGCTCGGCGGTGGTGCTGGCGCCGCGGCAGCGCGTGTGCCAGTTCGCGGAGGACGTGTGGACGCGCGTGTGGGCCGCGCTCAACGACGCCAAGCAGCCGCGCTTGCAGCCGCAGGCCGTCATCGACAAGCTGCGCGTCTCGCTGCACTGCTACCAGGTACGGACTTATAAAGCTTACAGAAGCTGTGGAACAGCTCGGCGGTGGTGCTGGCGCCGCGGCAGCGCGTGTGCCAGTTCGCGGAGGACGTGTGGACGCGCGTGTGGGCCGCGCTCAACGACGCCAAGCAGCCGCGCTTGCAGCCGCAGGCCGTCATCGACAAGCTGCGCGTCTCGCTGCACTGCTACCAGGTACGGACTTATAAAGCTTACAGAAGCTGTGGAACAGCTCGGCGGTGGTGCTGGCGCCGCGGCAGCGCGTGTGCCAGTTCGCGGAGGACGTGTGGACGCGCGTGTGGGCCGCGCTCAACGACGCCAAGCAGCCGCGCTTGCAGCCGCAGGCCGTCATCGACAAGCTGCGCGTCTCGCTGCACTGCTACCAGGTACGGACTTATAAAGCTTACAGAAGCTGTGGAACAGCTCGGCGGTGGTGCTGGCGCCGCGGCAGCGCGTGTGCCAGTTCGCGGAGGACGTGTGGACGCGCGTGTGGGCCGCGCTCAACGACGCCAAGCAGCCGCGCTTGCAGCCGCAGGCCGTCATCGACAAGCTGCGCGTCTCGCTGCACTGCTACCAGGTACGGACTTATAAAGCTTACAGAAGCTGTGGAACAGCTCGGCGGTGGTGCTGGCGCCGCGGCAGCGCGTGTGCCAGTTCGCGGAGGACGTGTGGACGCGCGTGTGGGCCGCGCTCAACGACGCCAAGCAGCCGCGCTTGCAGCCGCAGGCCGTCATCGACAAGCTGCGCGTCTCGCTGCACTGCTACCAGGTACGGACTTATAAAGCTTACAGAAGCTGTGGAACAGCTCGGCGGTGGTGCTGGCGCCGCGGCAGCGCGTGTGCCAGTTCGCGGAGGACGTGTGGACGCGCGTGTGGGCCGCGCTCAACGACGCCAAGCAGCCGCGCTTGCAGCCGCAGGCCGTCATCGACAAGCTGCGCGTCTCGCTGCACTGCTACCAGGTACGGACTTATAAAGCTTACAGAAGCTGTGGAACAGCTCGGCGGTGGTGCTGGCGCCGCGGCAGCGCGTGTGCCAGTTCGCGGAGGACGTGTGGACGCGCGTGTGGGCCGCGCTCAACGACGCCAAGCAGCCGCGCTTGCAGCCGCAGGCCGTCATCGACAAGCTGCGCGTCTCGCTGCACTGCTACCAGGTACGGACTTATAAAGCTTACAGAAGCTGTGGAACAGCTCGGCGGTGGTGCTGGCGCCGCGGCAGCGCGTGTGCCAGTTCGCGGAGGACGTGTGGACGCGCGTGTGGGCCGCGCTCAACGACGCCAAGCAGCCGCGCTTGCAGCCGCAGGCCGTCATCGACAAGCTGCGCGTCTCGCTGCACTGCTACCAGGTACGGACTTATAAAGCTTACAGATGGTCTGTTACATGTCTTTCTTCCAATAGTACTAAGACAGACATACCTACAGTTTTTCGAGATTTTAACCAAAGACCTGAGCAGGACGTGTGTTGTATTTGTTGTTAGAAATCTTGGCTTACGACGTTTTCTTGCAAGAATTTATTACGTTAAGTATGTAAATAAATTGTCTAAAGATTATGAGAAAGAGTGGTCGATAGTTTGAGAAAAATAGTCACTCTAAAATTGCGTCTCTCTTAGCAAGTTTACAAGGACAAAATTAAATTGACGTCGCGACAACATGGGACAATTTATCTACATCACTTCCCATTTTGCAGCAATATGCTTCCATTAATTTATCCCATATAGATCAATAACGTCCTCAAAAAAAAATGCTAAAATGCTCTTGATTGCTTATGTATGGTTCCGTGTCGGTGTGTAGCCGGAGGCCCTGTCCCGCTGCAGCACGCCGCTGTCCCCGGGCGGCGCGGCGCCGAGCATGTCCGCGCCGCCGCGCCGCTCCTCCCTCGCCGCGCACCACGACCTGCTGCCCTTCTTCGAGCTCGACGTCTGCACCGCCAGCAAGCAGGAGCACATCATCGCCGCGGTATTATACCAACACATTACTTCCACTTAACTCTCTACTAACTATTTATGCTAAAGGGTTTAGTTGCAAATCAAGTCAAACATTCAAATTTTGCCATAAAACATTAGTGCTGCAGAAAAATATATAAGCCTCAGTCTCTATAAAAACTTTGTTTATAGTGTTTACAACCCTGCTGCATATTTGCATGAACTAAAATAATTAACTTTAACCCTAAACTAAACCTAGAAAAAACGTGGAACAAAGGATGAATACCTCCAAAATATTTGCTTCTGAGGTATACTAGGACAGCAGCACCCCTGGAGCTAGAGACTTCGAGAGTTTGATATCATAATATGGATGTTGGTTGGTCGTGCGTGGTCAGAATCTCCGCGAGGTGAGCGTGCACCTGATGCGCGAGAGCGCGGGCACGGGCGCGGGCGGGTGCGCGGGGGGCGCGGTGCGCGAGAGCGGCGTGCACGCGGTGAGCACGCGCTGGGCCGCGGCGCAGCTGGAGGCGGCGCGCGCGCTGGTCCGCGCCCTCACGCGCGCGCTCGCCGCCACGCCGCTGCACAACCAGCAGCGCGGCTTCACCTTCATGTATGCCGACACTCCACTCCATGCCTTCTTGTTGCCTAACTCTGTGCTCGTCATCCTATGGCTCCACATGACCTCGTAACTGCTGGGCCTGCTAACGAGATTGAGAACCCACTATTTGTGGACCCAATAAATTTACCTTCAACACGCAGAAAGAAAGCGCTTTAACATTTGGTCATTAGCAGGTCTGCTTTATATTACAAGCTCATGTTAAACCTGGTTTTTGCTAGCTCGACGTTTGGTTTTTAGTTTGTCTGGTCCGTGTTTTGCGTTACGTAGAGCGTTTTGTTTGGTTTTATTTTGTTCATTTTTGGATTTGGTTGATGTTGTGTTATTCTCTTTTGGGTTCACTTTTATTGCAGCGGCACTGGCTGAGCTGGTCCTGTAGTTACATTCTATGTTCAATCCTTAGTTGTCTACAGATGTTTGTTTCTGTCGAATAATGCATAAGTATTTATGTAACAATAACTACTCAAATTAACCAACATACATATGAAAATGGCTGAAACAGACAAACCTGTAGACTTCTTCTGATATGTCTAATTAGCGATTGTCGATTCATTTGTGTTAATTTAAGTATCCTAACCCCTATTATGTCGAGTTGTATACCGGAAGGCAGAATATAGGTAAACAATCTCTAATAAGTTTTTCGATGTATCATACACATTAACGGAAAAGGCAACCCGTAAGTGTACATAACAGTTATCTCACTTTTAAGTCATTTTGCCATACATAACTTAGGTTCATATTTTAGAAACTAATCAGTGTACCTGACTCTTATTTTGATGGAGAAAATTTTGTAAATTAATTATAGCTAATTTGGGGCCAGTTGTCGAATTTTTATTTCATCCAATAGACGGCATGACAAAATGGAAAAATCCAGAAATTTTGTTAGATGGAAAATTGGACCAGCTGCAAAAATTGGATGAAAAGGGAATTCGGACCAATTTCTAAGTCTCTTACAGTTATCTGTAAATTTTAATATTTGTAGCGATGAAATGGAGCCGAGCCACGCGTACATTCTCTTCAAAGTGCTGGAGCAGTACTACTTGGCGACGGACTCGATCGCGTTCCCGCTGCCGCAGGGGTTCAGCTCGTTCTTCACGTACCTCGGGTACCGCACGCTGCCGTTCCATTCCTTCGTTCAGTACGTGCACCGGAACGTCTTCGAGTTGCAGATCGATGTCATGAAGGCTATTATTGCTTGTAAGTACTTCAAATTACGTTCTGATAAAAAGTGTTTTCTTCATTTTGGCTTTTACCCAAACAGGCAAAAGGATGTATTTCAGATGTACCGATTTATGTGTAAGATGTGGTCAGGACGACCTTCATCAGATTCATATTTCAGAATTATTCATCGTGCAGCGTGGGTATGTGGGTAGTCCGAGTAGGGTTATTTGAATTAAAAGCGTTTTCTCGGAAACTTTAACAACTTTACTTGGATAAAACTAAAATCACGTAACAATAATCACTAAGGCAACAGTACTTTGATTAAGACGATGGACAGCGATTCGTCGAAAACGTGGTGCGCCTGCGACTGCTTTATAGCATCTCCCGTACCAAGATGGGCGCCCCGCTACCATCGACTCGACGCTCCGCTAGAGTGACTGTGACAAGCTGTCACTCTTAACGTCGGCCTCCTTGTGTGCGCCGACAGATGCATGTACGTTGTTATGATCATGGTACCGCCAGGCGGCAATGCGGCAAAACAGCAGAGTGTCGTAAACATAGACTTAACATATACATAGACTGCTACTATCGCTAGTTTCCCCTTGTGCCAAGCGAGAGCACATACTAGTGCTTAAAGTTCAAACTCTGATAGACTCGCTCTTTAGTTTCCTATTTAAGTTCTCAACGCTTTTCTGACTATTCAAAGAGTCATATGCTGTTGTTAAGTCCACGGGACGTGTACTAGGTACCTGTATGACAGTCTAACTGTGATCATGACACATGCAAACGCGTCGGAATTTCGGGACCGCGATATAGTCCGGAAAAAGTTGTTTTATTACAGCAAGTATGATGTTATTAATACAATGTTGTTGTATAACCCAACAGACAAGGACGACGACAACAAGCGTTGCGTGAACAACAAGCTGCGCCTAGTGCAGCTGGTGGGCGAGGGGCGCGCACGGCGCGTGCTGGCGGGCTGGGGCGCGCGCGCCGCGCTCGTACTGCGCGCGCGGGACCACGCGCACTCGCTGCTGTCCGGCCGCGCGGCCAGGCGAGATAGGCCGGATAGACCCGCCACGGCATCGCTCACTGACACCGGTAACTATACCACTAACATGTTTATTAATTGTCAACTGACGACCTGACGATGAACCAATAGTGCGACACGACAAGCCCCAGGCCAGGATGCCAGGCACCTCTGTATTAACGAAGGTTTCCACCGAGATGAAAAACGGAAATCGGAATTTGGCCGATGAACATTTATTCAAATAGTTTCAAGACATTTTTTTGTAATTCCCTGCGATTTAAGTTTACTATAGAGCTAGTGTGAAATTGCGGCATTTTTTTTGCCATCACGACTTATTAGGATTACCTCTTACCCTTAATTTTTTCAGACACCTAATAGGTGCCTAATGTAATACTTTATTTTCTCTTCCAGCGGGTATATCAGCACTGCCATCTGGAGAGCGTCTCTCTCCGTTGGACACATTCCTGGACTTGCTCACAGCAAAGGCTAGCCTCAACGAGTTAGATTTCAACCTCATTATAGAGGCAACGTTAGCGTCAGTACAACAGGATGCAGCCGCGTAAATTAACCTTTTTTAGGCAAATAAACTTTTTAGTCGAGTTTTAGTCAAGTAACTGCCAAAGACAATTTAGTAGATTATGTAGTCTGTGTAAACTAGCGGCTTTTTAAAATCGGTGTTCTTATACATTTTTACTCTTAGTAAATCTTCTCTATGTACTTTAATTAAAATAAGAGGCTATTTAAAAGTAATGGTTACCAAATATTTTGTTTTTGTTGCGAAAATATTGTTTATTAGAGTATTTAAAAGCAGTATCAATTAGATACCGCCATCCTGGCGTGATAATTACCAAAGATATGGTATATAATCCAAAATCATTTAAAATGCAGGTTACATTGTAAGTTCTTTTACAAATTGGATAGCATTATAAGGTATGACTAATCAAAATACTGCATTCCTAAATTACCTGCGACAAAACATTGAAATGACAAGAGTTCAGTCGCAACTTTGATAGCCGGGTTTTAGTGATATTTTAAAATAACATTCCATTTAATCTTAGTAGTCATAAATAGCTTTAAGTTTACTCTCTTAAAACCAAAGTGAAAGCACAAACTGAATTGTGTAAAATTGGTGATCAGTCTCATAAATGTGCAATATTTGACTATTTGTATTTAAATAAAACTAGTAAAATTACATTCGTATTTTATTTATTTCATAAATTATAATCTAAAAAGATACCTATATCTATTACATTAATTATAGAATGGGTTATATGTCACCCAGTGAGCCCTCTTCTGGCTTTTATCAGTTTGATGTGAAGTGAAAAGAGATTTGTAGACTTCACTTGTCTGTGGGTCCTTAGCTACACTGTAGTCTTTCTTAGTCTTCTTGTAAGACGGGTCTTGGGCCAGTTCGGTGGGGATAGCGCGTTTCGTTGATCCGAAATGCCCTCTCGCCTGTTTGTTGGGGTTATACTTTGGTAGTGACAGTGGTATAGTCTCAATTTCTTTCTTGACAGCATTGCTTGAACTTGGCCCTGCGTCTGGTTCCTCCTTCACTCCATTCTCATGCTTAACTTCTACTGTTTCTGGTACACTTTCAGATGATGATGACGAGGGTGTGGCTGGCTCTACTTTGATTTCCGTCTTTTCTGTTTTCTCTGCTTTAGATTTCTTACTGCTCTTCCTGCTAGCGACACGCACAGCCATCTTTTCTTTGAGTTTTTCAATATCCTCGTCAGTCCCATTGAGTACAACAACATCATTATCTGTGAACGGCTGCTGGCACTGGGGGCAAGAAATAGGATGTTAATCAATCTTGTAAAATTGACCTCAATTTCACTTTGTAATTGGAGTAAGAAGTTAGGAATGTGAATGAACTTATCACCATTGGCATAGTTATTTATTTATTGCCTACACTTTCAACCTACATAAAACTTAGTTGCATCAATCATGACCTCAGACACTAATAAATCACTTTTATGGGGTTAAAGAGCAATGATAAGAATTAGGAACATTACTATGCTCTTACCATGAGATAAATTTGTTTATCTCAACCCTCATATAACATCAAAATTTAAAGTACTTTTAAAATAGATTTCTTCTCTTTAGTATAAACATTTTCTCTTCTAAAAATTTTGTCTTGATTGTAAACTGATTTTTATCTTTACAAACAATAGGGTGTCTTAATGTGATATACAAAGTGGTGATGACAAAACGACAATAAATTAAACATCGAGTACCTCATCATGTTCTCAGTATTCATAAAAAAACCATTAAAATAAATCCAGTAGTTTAGTCACAGGAAATTATTTTTCATATGGTGTTCTCCTGCGTTTCCAATTTTATGCAAATTAGTTTGTTTGAAATTTTTATTTTTTTATTTTTATATTCCCATTTAGGATTATTCTTATGAACTAGTACTGTCCATGTTTTCATTTATTGTCGTATTGTCATCACCACTTTGTATATTTAGTCTATATATGAAGTCTTTACAAGTATGAATCAAAATAATAGCCTTACCATGTGGCAGAGATTCTGTTTAACTTCTTTGAGAGCCCTCTCAGCGAGCACACAGCCGCAGCTCCAGAGGAAGACGAAGCGGAACTTGCCGGACATCTCCAGGCCACTGATGGGGCAGATGTAGGGGGCGTTGCCCTCGCCCACATTGCCTTCAGTGTGATCCGCTGCTGTGTACGCTGGGTTCTTCACCAGGTTCAAGTCCTTGATGTCCTGTGGAGTTGTTCATAATTAATCATAGTTTGATACATTAATTAGGATTTTTATTTTGGATATACAGGGTTGGCGTATTATAAATACATTGTAATAGTATATATTTTTAAACTTAATTTGTTTTTAAATGCAACAGCCATCCAGCTTTGGGATAAACAATTACTAAAATTGTCTCTATGAAGTTACATTTGCTTAATAACATGAGTACTATCTAGATATTTCCTTATATTTAAATAAAAAGTGTAAGGCCTGAATGTCTCGTTGATCGCTATTTCACAAAGGGTTATTTTGTGGAGATAAATAATATATAGTACTTGTGAGATTATTCAATAATTGTAAGGATTAACAGAACAGACCACTCTTATTACCAGTTAAGGTTGGGAACACTTCACATATTGATAAATGCATCATCCCTGTGGTTGCTAAATATTGAGTAATGTTGCATATTTTTTTACGATCAGTGTTTATTTGCAAATGATCTTTACCATCATAGTAAATTCTTGTGATTTGCACATGAATCATGAGAATTTACTTTACAGTCACTAACAAAAACTTACCTTAAGATTTTTGATGTGGTTGATAGACTCTGGCTTAGTTTCTTTGTCCAGTAATGATTCGATCACTGAGCTCTTACTGTAGAGCCTGCCGAGGCCACAAGCCACGACGGGCGTCTGGAGCGGCTGCTGGGATAACGCACAGTTGCGCCACTTAAACGATCTCTCCGCATCTTTGTCTTTCTACAATAAAACGAGAAATTAATAAAACACGTCGTATATTGCATCAAAAACAAAGTTGTAAGATGCTTGCCTGTTCTGGTTTTTTCTTCATACGGACGAGCTCATCTCGACGTGGTATGGTACCACCATCGCAACCCATGATTTATTTTATGTTGACACGTATTTACCAGAAAAGATTTCTAATATTTGTTTATTCCAGCTTCTGAGTCGATCCAAATATCCTCAAATAAGTATGAATGACGTAAATGACTGATCAGTCAGTGTCAAACTCAATGTCCTCTACTTTTCTCTATGTTTTCCTCAGTTTACTCAGTAAACATGGTCTATGGCTAAACGTGTTTTCTTGTTTTGCTATGTCTCGTCGCCTTTATTCAATAAAACCATCATTTATTAATAATGCAGTGAGGAGTATTTTTAACGTGATGAAAAGTTGGTTTTAGCTCACAGCGCAGGTAATCTTTATGGAATTGCTGAGCTCCATGATATTTTTTTAATTCAGTCAGGGGGAAGGGCGTTGTAAATGAATTTAGTGATTCACATCTCTACTTACGTACACAGATCTTGTTATCAATGACCTTTTCGACGGTCATCCATTCATAGCACAGAGTACTATTTAGTAGAAATTGGTAGAAATATGAGCTTCGTTTACCATGTGTCAAACCAAACTGTCAAAGTCACATGGAATACGATTTAATGTTGTGGATATCGCGAAGATTTTAACTTTAATAAAAGATTGTGTGCTTTGAACCTAGATTTTAATTCTTTATCCAATGCCTGATATTACTATGGATCGTGTGCCGGAGAATGGGTCCGACTGCGACGATAGTTCACAAAACGTTTCAGATGAAAATGTTTCAGATTCTGGTAAAGTTGTAAAAAAGAAGACTGGAAAACGAGGAATTGTATATTTATCTACTATTCCTCCTTACATGAATGTAGCAAAGATACGTGAAATATTTAGTGAGTTTGGCGATGTCGGTAGGATTTACTTGCAATCTAGCACAAGTAAGTTTTTTAGGTTATGTTATTGTTCCTTAAATAAAACATTTTACTGTTTCTATTGTACTGAACCAAGTAGTATTTTATGACCATACGCACGATATTCAAAGAAACATAACTTACAAGTAATTATGTACAATCTTCACATATTTAATGCTAAGCCTTATTAAAACATATTTAGTATAGAAATTGGTACAGCTATTAGTGCCACACAATTATAAATGAGAATAAATAATGAAGAATCATTTATTGGTGACTATTTCCAGCTATTATATCAGAGGTGAAGCAAATTTAGAGGAACCTCAGAAACATTAAAATGTATAGAAATTATATTACTAAGTTATTCCATTTTTACCAAGTATTGTGTAATTTACAGAGCCTGGCGAGAAGCGGAAACGTATACCAAATCAATTTACTGAAGGATGGGTTGAATTCCAGAAGAAAAAAATTGCAAAGATGGTTGCAAAAAATCTAAACAATACAAAAATAGGCACTCGAAAAAGGTCACGCTATTTCGACATGATTTGGAATATCAAATACATTCCCAGGTTTAAATGGATACATCTTAGTGAAAGGTTAGCTTACGAAAGGGCTGCACTTAAACAGAGGTTGAGGGCCGAAATATCACAGGCCAAGAAGGAAGCCCACTACTTACAGACCAATGTGGAGAAAAGTAAGAAAATTAAGAAGAAAAAGGCAATGGAATCTGCTAATGAATAAAATCATGTTTCACGATTTGATGTTTTATTTATTTTTACTTTTAACAACTATGATATTAAAATTATTAGTTTTGCAAATAAACAACTAAGTCTCATCTACTTTTGCAAGTTAAAGGTGAAATAAATATAGTGCAAACATAGAAGATAGATCTATTTCTGACTGAAGTTAACTCTTCCACTAATGATAGCTTCTACTCGCATCCTCTGCTTCGACGTAAGTGGGTCCGGCGTCAGCTTTTGGATATACCTTCGTGGCGGTATCGTGTGCGAAAGAATACCTTGCGAAAATTCCCTGTGGACCCTCACGCCGTCCAAAGCATTGGATTGCAGCTTCTCGAAACTATGCAGTTCTTTCATAAATTGTTTGCGCTGGGCTACCTTTGACCAGTGGTAGCGATGGCGGCAAACAACTCTACTGAAATGTCAAATATCAAATTGAAAATATAGGCAAAGTAAATATTAGTTATTTTTGGTGAAATGATTGAATATTTATTAGGTGCTGTTGTTAAAACTTACTATGCTAAGGCTAGTTTGGAGTAGGCAGGGTGTATGCTGACGTCAGAGCGCGCCAACTCCGGGAACCCGGGGTAAAGCGGGACCCGTCGTTTCTTCTTCTCCTCCCTTTCTTCCAAAGGCTTTTCCCTTTCTAAACCTCCTGGGAACGCCATCTTATATTATTATTATAACTAAGTGTTTGGTCTACAGTATTGGTATTACTATGGCATAGTTGCTTTGGTGACAACAAATGTTTGATCAATAGATTCTTGCCATGTCAAATGATAACACTAGATTATTGGACTGTCACATTCAAAAAGTAAACATTGAATAAGGTTTTGAATATGCATTTATTCTCTGGTAAGGTACAATAATTGTAAATCTAATTATACAGACTAACATCACAGTATACTAATAGTATGATGATGTAAGACTTAAAACTTTAGTTTTAAACAGTTTCACTATTTTTGATTAGCAGATGCAGTAGTGTAACATTTTTATGAGACTATTATCTCACACTCAAATCTTGGGCCGGTCTGAGATAAGCTTATCGCTTTTTCTTTATAACAGCTTGCATAAAAATACAACTTTTTGCATGCAATATTGATAATACATAAGCATAAAAATAATAAGTTAAATAAATCCATGTAAGTAAGCACTCAAAACCATTAACATTATTAAGTATTTCAATATAAATAAATTGGGGAATCAAAGCATATTAAGAATATATGAATGCAAAAACAGGCAGTGTAAATTATGAGAACAACTAAACTAAAACAAATATTTTAGTAATCTGTTAATTAAGTCACCATTTTCCCATTAAAAATATTAAATTAAATTGGAAAAGTTTAAATAAAGAACATATAAATTAATAACAGTTTTATTGATACAGCATTAATATTAAAACTACTCCACGGCCGAATGCAACCTCTGTAGTCAGTATTGCTTGGATGTCGACGTAAACATTTACTATAATGATTATTTACACAATTCCAGTTGTTAAGATGAGGCCGTTACAGCTGCTACTCGGCTCTTGCACACACAGTCATTGAATTCATTCACTAACACAGAACATAGAAGGGATTTGTTAGGATTTGTACTGTAGCACTGGAGAACCTGAAAGTAAAAAAAGTAAACTTTAGTTTTTATCCTTCTGGATGATTTAGGATATTAGAGCATCAGAAAATATAAGGAGAAAATATAGGTGATATGTTACAGAATAAAATGTCAGTAAACATAAGTTATATGACTTGTTTTTCTATTACCTCCATTGCTTTTATATATTGGTATACTGCAAGAATGCTTTCACAGGAGAAAGCATCACATAATATAGCAGTCCATAACTGACAAACTACATTATACATTTTACAGTAATCAGTTTAATGGACAACACTTTATTGATACCATGAAATAAAATGATATCCCTAACTTTATAGCAAATAAAATAAAATATTAAATCATTATATTATAATGATTGCTACAGGATATAGAGATCAGGAGAGGAAAAATGATTGGGCATCTTATACGTCATGACAATTACATAAAAAATATAATAGAAGGGAAGATTGAAGGAAGGAGAGGAAGGGGTCGGCCGAGATACAGTTACATTACACAAATAAAAGAGAAGGTGGAGGTCATGACGTACAAAGAGGTTCAAGAATTGGCACAGGACAGACATAAATGGAAAGAGCTGCACCGACAGGAGCATGGCTCTTAAATTGATGATGATGATGATGATATTATAATGAAATTGGAATGAGAAAATTTGGAAATTGCAACTTAGGTTCATGTATATGCAAGACCTATGAGAATAGGTTATATTATAAATAAATAAGTAAGTAAATATTTCCATATATTATTCTTTATTTATGAGGGAAATTGGATAAGAGACGTTAACTGTATGATTACTACCATATTGAATTAGGACAGCAATGTTTCCTTCATCTGAATTTTAGGGAAGTTTAAAAAAAAGAGACAAAAAGAAGTATCATTTAAACAAAATATGTTTCTAGTCACCTTAGCTTTTTCCTCTTGGCATGGCGGCAGCTTTGATGAAACTTTATCATCCTGAACTGTGTTAAACAAGTCATTAGCTTCTTTCAATGTCTTCTGGTATTCTGAATGCATCCCGCTGTTGATTTTCTCGTGTGCCCTCTTCAAGGTTTCGATGCGGTGCGCCCAGTAGGCCTCCTCGGCGGCGTATTCGCGGTGGCGCTTGTGTTCGTATGATGGCGGGGCTATGTATTGCGGTATGGGCTGGACTAGCGGTTGCTCAGCTTGCTGGAATATACATAAATATATCTTAGTAAGAAACTATATATTCTGGTTTCAGCTATCTAGTAAGTTATGTTTAATAAATAAAATAAACAACGGGACATTCAATTTACAAGCTGGTATTTTAAATTTGTAAACCACTTAATATTGTTTAAAGAAATACAATGTATGTATTGGTTTACAGGACTATTTAATATTAAGTTATTTAAATATTAATGTAATTTATATTAAACAGAACAGAATTGGATATTTTTTATGTTGACATCATTTGGTTTCACACGAAATAACTAACCTACAATTGTGATAGTAGAGAAGTATTTGGAAGATTTATAATATAATTTTAAAATTTTAAATGCACTTTTTTGTTTCATTGAGATTTTTATAACAACAACACCCTTTTATTATGCACTAACAAGATATGACATTGATCTAAATTATGTAATGTAACATCATATTTACTTTTGCGCTAAGTTGAGCTTGTATCCGGTCTAATGCCTCTTGAGACACTTGGATAGCATTTTCATTATCAACAGTTACTTTTCGAGTGCTTTGAGAACCTCCCATATTTATAAAATTGTACTATCCAAATAATTTTTATCGGCAAATCACGTCAAAAAGACATTTTTTGACAGATCAAACATTCTGCCATCCAAAGAGAACAGTTGTCAAGAATTTCTATTTTCTTATTGCTCTATCTCTCTATGGTTTGAGAGATTTGCTCAGAATTTTCTAACCAAAGAGTTGCAGGATTTGTTTTATTTGCTAAAATAAAACATCTGTTAGAGGTGTGAACAGTAGCCAATATAAAACTAGCCCATAAAAAACTAGCTTTATCTTAAAATGCATTTTTGAGCGTTGTTCCAAATTTCAGTTTAAGCTCGAATTTATGTAATCTGTATCTAACAAATGCTTTTGAATGGGTCTACCTAAGGTCTAAGCTTCTTAATAGATGGCGTTACTGGTACTTACCGGTGAAAATGCTATTATAGCACAATCTGGTTGCCTTATTGGACTTATTATACGTATATCATTGTGCCTCTGGTTTGTGTAAATGGAAAATGTATATATACTACATGTTAATATTTTTTTTAAAAAGATTTTGGGGTCACCCTTTTAACGCCATTCTTCATTCAAGTCTTTGAAAGTGTACAGTACCTACCGCAGTTTGTACGTAAGATGTAAGTAAATGTCGTATCTTGCAGCCTACGCTGTATCTGAGGAATCTATGATTTTGGTAAGAACAACTTCAGTTCCACTGGTCGAATGGAGTACTCCTGTTCCATATAGCAGGCACTCATGACTGCCTTTATTTATATTCATACAATTTTCAACAGAATTAGATTCCGAGGATTATTAAGTTTTGGTCTAGTGGTGCTAAGCGCGCCTGCTACGCTGGAGGTCTTGGATTCGATTCGCAAGTAGACCATGGTGTTATTGGGCTTATCTATGAAATTCTCAGTAGCAGGTCGGAATTTGGATTTGTGCCCGGTTAGTGGCAATAGGCTCGCCCCCTATTAAATGGGACCTAAACATATCGGCGAACTGTGGGTGTACATTGGTACACCTCTGCCTAACCCTTCGGGGATACAGGCGGGATGATATGTTATGTTAAAATTAATCACTAACATGAAAAATGTAAGCTAAAAATACATTTCAAAAAGAAAACGCAGTACCGAAATCAATATCCAGTATATTTAGGCAACTAGTTACTATAAGAAAATAACTGTTCATGAAATAAAGCAATTAAATGTTTGGCCACGAAATAATGGTGTAGCATTTTGGCGAAGGTTCGATACGAGGTACAAAAACTGAGCACAATGGGTCGCGACCGGCGACCGGCGACCGGTCTGGCCGGTCGCAGCCTCCGCGCTATCATCTCGGTCCGACGTACTTTCTTCTGTCTGATCAACACGCGATACGGCTCGCCGTCCTCATTTCTTGTGGATTTTTATATTGGATCTCTGTCAAGAAAATGTTGAAGCTATTTGAATTCTACTTTAAGATATAGGCTGATAGTCAATTTTATTTTATGTACTGAGGAAACTGTTTTATCATGTGTAAGTAAGTAGAAATAGAAACACAATGATTACGAATGTTCCTATTACATTAACATCAGATTAGTATAATTGTTGAAATATTGAGGCGACTTAATGAAGCAAATATCTTTAGATTAATAACACAAATCTGTTTTATAAGACTCTTTGAAGTCGTTTTAATCTGCATCAATGTAAATCATGGTGCATAAAATAAAACTAATGATTTTGTCAGTCTTTGGATTCATTTAGATACGACATGAGGAAGAAAGCCTTACGAATAACGTAAAATGTCCGGAAAAACGTATTTAGTGATACGAGATATAGGTAGCTTAGGATGGATACAAGACACATCAGACAGCTGCGTTTTAAGAATACGAAAATAAAGAAAATCTAAAGAGCACGTTAGCATAGTAATCGTATTGTAAGAAAAAAATAAAAAAAATAGAACAAGCAAAGAATATTGGGTTAGGTATAAGATTCTCTACAAACGGCAATACTCAACAAATTCCACTGCAAGCCTAATCGCGTTTGGCGGGCCGTCTCACGAGCACGCTTCTCGGTCCTGCATCGCCGCCTGCGCCGTTTATCCGGATCAGAGACAACAGTTCTATAAGTCAGTGTTACTTACACAACTGTCACACACGGACTATTCATTACCGTGTGTTATCTGTGGACATGTGGCCAACGTACAGTTACGGAGGCCTTTAAACCTTGCAGAAATATTTGCGAACTATTTTGTCTTCAAAATAATGATTGCTGTTATACATAACGGTATAATTTAATATAGAAAAAGGTTCCTAATTATAGAAAGTTGAATAATTTGTCTCAAATTATATTGCAGTATTTCTGTAGACTAAAAACTGAAGTATGGTTCCACATTTCCAGTTACGCTATCTTAGTCTTTAACTCATAATTAAGTTTATAATAAAGCCGGGTTTACGCGGGGCTGGCGAGTTGTCTACTAAAGAGACAAGCTGACATACAAGTTAATTGCAATTTATGTGCATTAAGGCGTGTTGCCTCCCTGAGACCTAGTTATACCTACTCGTTTTCTGAAAAGAGGTCTTGACACTAGTTATGTTCGTAGCCACTACTAACACGATTACAAGTGGGGTTATCGACTACGATTACGTTGAAATGTACAATTATGTTGACTGTACAGTTTAGAATTATAAATTAGAGAACTCTTGTTTAGTGTAATACTGTAATAGTTTGCAAGTTTTGTTTTATTGAAGGTGGACAGGCCAACCACATAAAATTCCGTTTATTGGATTGGAAAAAAAAAAGCGCGATCAGAGATTTATAGTAATCCAAAAGTAAACCGAGTTACATGACATATCTTTGAGAAGATAAGAGTAAAGTTTGAACAAAAGATCCCTTTACATCTGCACAATATATCAAAAGTTAAATGATAAAGCTAATTTGACGTGGAATTCTTTGTGTCCGTTCGATCACCCTATTCTGCTCATACAGAGTCGATCCTTTACAATATATTTATGTTATTATGAGGAGCCCTGACGTCTAATAACAATCGATTTTCTACCTGCACGACTTTGCCCTGTCAGTGGTCGCATCTTCTCACCCCGCATTTAAAGAGGATTTACTAAAAACACTCACGATCTCCAATGGAATATCAACTAAAAACCTATCGCCATAAAGTTCATTTTCAAAATGCTACAGCATCTATTTATACAAAATAACCAGTCATTGAAATCATCTAAGGGTCCGCTTTTAGACACAGATGCTTGTTGAATACAAAAAAAGGGAAAAAATAACTTTGAAAAAGAGGTTCCAATCCGGGCAATTAATGGATTACGTATAAAATAAGACGCGTAAATGGTACCATAAAGATTGTAACGTCTTTCGCACCAGGGCTGCAGGGTGGATCACTTTAGGATTTTATTATTGTTATACAAGTCACACATTTTTTTTATAATAAGACACCTAGTCTGATGTCTTTTGTTCCGAAATGCTATCTTACCTGGTATCTTGACTTGGCAAACTTTACTACATTGATACTTCCTAAGCATTTAAGACTAAGCTTTGAGTAAGAATGGGTATTGTAAACTCTAAATGCATTGTAATATAAATTCAGCTTATTGTATTTTATGAATAATACCACCTCATTGATTTTAAATGACACTATATTCATATTAAATCACACTATAAAATAGTTATAGTGTGTACTTTCTTTATTAACCCTTGATACCTATATTATTTCATTAAATATTTCATAATTTATCGGACCAGACATAAATGTTCAAGTACAGCATTGTTCGTCATAAAACCACCGTAAATCACAGCATTTACAAAATCGGGCAGATTATACAAAGGGCCGAGTAAACAAGCTCTTTACAGGTATAATGCTGTGACGATGGTAAGTGGCCTTAAATCATCATTTATTGGTCTGCACTGACTTTTAGCTGTAAGCCTTGTGTGTACTAATGAACGCCTGGACTCGCCTCGGAAATGTTTACACCGATATTTATAGAAGGGTGTCTATTGGCCTTAAAGATCGGATGGATTTTCGATGCCAATACATGTTCACTACAACATCATACGTTAAATAACGAAAACCGACCTTATTGCTTGACAGATAAAAGCTAATATGGAAGAGTTCCTGGTAAAATGTAGTCAAAGGTACTGTGTTGCTAGCCAGCTAGTTCCGCAGATGTAAATCTATCTTAGTTGGATGCTAATGTCGATACATTATCCTTAAACGCAATTGGTAAGTGTGGAATGCTGACGTTTTATTATTTTCTTCGTTGGTACCTAAGATATAGCATAACTTTCATAAGACTTTTGGAAGGAAGTAAACACAAAGCTGAACCGCCTATGTATTTCTGACAGACATGGTTGATAAACATATTTTAATATATTTCATCAACAAGTAAGTAACAACATTTTGAGAATTATGGTATGTTCTCTAGTGTTCGAAGCCAAATCATGCACTCCTTTCCCAAATCACCTGAAGCTGAGCCTCGTCAATTGTTTAATGTCCAGCCAGTACACCAAAAACAGAAATTGTTAATGAAATATAGTAACGCAACATTTCCGCTGTAACAAACATAAATATAGCTCTTCGACTATAAATCAGTATATTATTTAAAGCGGTACTCCTTAGAGTTTGGACGTGTGCTAAGTTATTATCGCGATAAGGCTGGTACACATCGTTCCCGTGGGTAGCCGCTGGATTTATAGTCGGCGAGAGGTTTAGTCCGTCTCCATTCATTTATCAACCGCGTTGCTCCTGGACTAGGTGGAGGGATCAGCCATATAGTTGTGGTCATCGAAAGTATTTTGGAAAAAGAGTTTTGGATTAAGTGTTGGATGTATTTAAATAGTTTGTGCAGTCACATGTTTACTTACTATTTGTAAAATACATCAAACAGCAAAATTACCAACACATTACGTCTTTAAATGGTTGAAAATACCAATATATAAAAATGCATAGAGTACAATATTTGCCATTAACAATTTAGGCACAATTATTAAACTGCACAAACCTATTGAAACTTTATTGTCGATTAATGTTTAATATGTATTTCAGGCTGCACCCTTTTACATGTATTTCAGTGTTGATTCATGTTTGCAAAAGAAAAAGCATGCTTAACATTCCACATACTATATGGCAGTACCCTCTGAGTATAACTAACGCGACGGCGATGGTTTTCTATCTCGCAGCGAAGTTAGAATTAATGTCGCGCTTATCACCGCTCGATTGCAGCGCTACTCATTTGTTTTTACTAATTTATCCCAACTTCTCTTCAGCGGTATCAGAAAAAACTGCTGAGAATAAATAATGGACAGTGTTATTAATTGCTATGACAATTTTGAAGTATTTCATAAACATAAGTGTTATTAACATTTATTTATTCTACCTTGTTAGAAATTATAACCATACAGTCCATAGTCTGATTGTTAGACCTTTCTAAGATCTTTCTAATGTGAGACAAAAAAATAAATATACCTAAATAGCTACTTACTTTTAAATTATTTCGTAACCTTTCCGAAAGAAAAACAAAATATCTAACCTATTCACTTGTTTCAAATAAATGTACAGAAACATACAGAACCCAGCAAACAATGTTGCAAGTAACAGTGCGCCGCGTAACCCGCTCGTCTTAATTACATACCGCTTAATGTGCGGTTTTGATCGTGATTATTTTGCGGTCGCCAACTTACTCGGAAAACGTTCAAATGACACACTTTTATTATTAAAACCTGCTATTTGTATGCAATGGTTCTTTAAACTTTCGACATTGGACTGTTGAGGAAAATAACCAATCAACGGTCATGCTTTTCTAGGAAGATTTCATTGGTGGTTAATGATTTGGAAAAACGTAGAATACTTAAATACAAAGAATATATTAACCATTAGATTTTGGTTGTTGATTTAATCTTCTTACACTTTACTAAAGGAAATCTATATGGTTAACACATAATTACATGTCATATCTAGGCGTTAAGATTCATATCTTCGAAGAAAAAAAAAGAAGTGAAATATTACCAACTAGCCTTTCACGTAAATCTTTAGCACGCCAGATTTCCACACCCCGAGGAAAGTAAATATAAACAACACAAAAAAGGTGTTTCTCTATAATTATCTAGAGAAACATCTCAGTGTGTAATTACACACTCAACTTTGTGGATAATCTCTAAGGCTTTAATCAGATACAACGACTATGCATCCTTACGAGAAATCTTATGAATAATATGTATGGGAATAATACCGAGACTTTTATGAACAACACACTTCTTTGTTCTTTGGGAATTTTAATGTGTTTAACTTTCGCGGAAATTCTTTGAGCTGAGTATTTACCGGCCGCATATGTTTAAGGCCTATACAACGCTTTGTGGGGTAGAAAAGTTATTTACTACTTCGTGTTTCTACTTTAAAAGTTCTTTTGTCAGCTGGATATGTGCTTTATTATTCATCGCACATTAAGACTTTAATGTCATCATTAAATTTATCAGAGAAAATAATGCCGCTCAGGGAATAAAAGGTGGTTTCTTCAACCTTAAGTATTCAATGATATCTAGAAGAGTTTTAACGTAAGATTGTCCTAGTATGTCTAAAATTTAAAACAAAATATAAAAGCAGTTATATGGTTTTCTTGTGTCCGTACCATCGACAGCCAAACTTTGATTAGGAACTCTGTTTCAGTCGTTCGACTATAAGTCTTGGTATCCGCACTGTGCCTTATGGCAAAGGTGTGCAATGTGCGCATGCGACATCGGCTGACCTGCAGCTTAATCAGGTTCGTAATTAATGTTCTCTCTCGTTATAACATAAACTATTCTGTTTGCACTCCAACGTAATTACCACCTACTAATACGAACGTTTACGTCTGATATGTAAATTATTTGTAGTGCTTTTTTATAAATAAAATTATTTTGAGATTTTTATGTAACAAAAATCAAAAATCAAAATCTAAAATAACGTTTTAAAAGATTGATTAATAATTAGTAATAAAATTAAAAGTTTAATTTATACATCTTGATATATTCCCCTTTTACTTACCTATGTGTATCGGCCGATGAATATGCAAAAAACGTTTTTATTGCAACATGAAAGTAATTTCTATCTGACTGTTCAGATATGTTAAGTCTCTTGACTGCGATGCATGAAATTAGAATCGCCGCTGCCTTCATATTTATTTTCAGTAAGAGGCAAATGCTACGCTTGCCCATTGCGGCAGCTCAAAACTTCAAAAGTGGTTCGTTTTAGCCTAAAATATATTTAAGTGCAAGCTGCTCGAAGAGAGATGATTTTGTTTTGTCGCCCGTTACCCAACTTATTATACAGTATAGAACGAAGATCAAAAAGTTAGTTCTGGAAGCGTTACCTCTCGCTACGATGACGGGACAATTTGGTCAGTTAGAGTGTTCTCATGAATACGGCTGACAAACAGTGATGAGTGGCGAACAAACACACAGACAGACAGGGGGTCCTTTCCGGTGCTCTGTTTGTACTCTATCTGTCTATATGATCATGTTCTTCACGTGACTCACTTTACTGGTGTACATTTTTTGGGTGGTTTTTGGTTGATTGTACTGTTGTAAAGATCTCACAGATGAATACCTACTGGATTTACTATTTTGTGGTTTTATGGTACCCATAATCCACCAAAGTCCATCCATATATTTACATGTGGAAGCTTGTAATCAGCAAATATACTTTGTTAATTAATTGTTGCAATAAGACTGTAAGCTTTCTTTAAAACTAAAATAAACCCACTATATAGTAAGATGGAATAATTGAGAAAACTGGTTATATTAGTCTGGTTATATTTAGTTAGCATGTTTAACTATTGTGTCCGACTAATTTAGGTGAAAAAGATTTTCTTTGAGGATCAGATTTGAATGCTCGGATTTTTTGGACATTGATGTCGGACTATAACTTTAAAACAACATGAGTTAATTATCACCCAATAATAAGCAATAACTTAAACGCAGTAAATTCAAAAGTCACACCAATCAGGAATAATATTAGCTTTTTAATTACTTTTAACACTATACTACCTTCTTTACTATCGTTAACGATTTAAGTTATTCTTGTTCACATATTTGACACATGACAGACATATATCGATGCTCATTAAGCCTCCAATCAAGGCAGTATCATCTCATTTCATTATAAATGGTGTTATAACGTCAAGTTAATTCTTCGCTAATTAGTTAGGATACTTTATGGCGATATTCATTTTGTTGATAAATAATTATATCGTAGCGGTTTCACACCTGTTTTAGTAATAATTTAAGTTAAAAAAAAATTTGGTTTGGTGTTAATTGCATAGTATTTGATGAGACACGTCTGAGTAGCCGAAATGTATTTTATTTTACGATCTTTTATCAGACGTCGTTATTTAATCAATAAAATATAATTTCAAGTTTTTCATTATGCTTGTTTATGCAAAACTTAACAACATTTTTTATTTATTTAAATGTTCCCTGGCACAGTGACGCTACTCTGGGGCAAGAAAAAAACTAGAGCCATTTCTTTCTCAAATTTCACCAATAATAATTATTTCCTAAATTAGGAGGTTAGGTCCAAGTCATCACCCGACAAAGCTACATCCAAAATAATATTTTCTCCAATCTCAGAAAACTATAAAAGAAACCGACTCTTTTTGTAGTTGTCGGTTATTTGACGAGACGTGTAAAGAGAAAACAGCGGAAGTCACCGAGGTTTATTAGTATTTTTATACGACACAGGTGTGGCGAGCATTCAATACGCTGAGTCGCTGTCTCACTGAAGCGTGTGTTTCTACTAATTTCGCTTAACTATAAAAAAAGAGTTAAGTTGCAAACATGGGTGTTAGGATTTCTTGACGATTTATTTTATGTATGTCTTTAGTTGAAGAGAATTTTACATACAGATAGCTATTTTAAATCTTCGCAAGCGAATTCGCGTGCAGTTGCTATGCCGCTATAAATAAATCTCAAAATGGTGTTCAGTCACGAAACTACATAAAACTAACAAAACTATATTTACATTTTAAATTGAGCGTACAATAAACTTTAGAAAAATACATTTATGTAGTGTTTGTAAAATAAATAAAAATGGTTGGGAGGTGCGCACGCGCAGCGAGCTCGTTGATGTCTTTTGTATGCAATGACGCGTACTACGAGCGCTGCGGTCGGAACTCTGTTTATTCATATTGTAGTGGATCTGAAGCTACAGGCTGGTGTTTACGAATCAGGTTGTATAGGCCACTTTTTTTAGGGTACCATGAAAGTTTTCAAATGTCAATAAAAATAGCCTTATTTGATCCAATCATACTCCTTAAAGAAGTTAGCGACAGATTTGTTTTCTGCTTGAGGAAGTGGGCTTAGTACTTTAAGTTTTAAGCATTCTCAGCTTCTCTCATCCCACTGTTGCGTAAACTCTTCTATTTTTGCCAGCCTTAGTTTTTTCTTTATAAAATACATGTTTTCAAATAATTATTTATTTTCTTACCAAGTGATGGTATTTCACACGCTCCGCAGTGACAGCCAACTCTTCGTGTCTCAGGCTGCCCTCAATATACATTACGACATTAGCAATTTATCTTCAATGCACACGATGCAATACATCAATGCAATAGTATTAAGTAAACATTATTGTAATAAGTACGTGACAAACATATCACGGAATTACGGGTTCGTGTGACCCCGGGATCGAGTTACGAAAATTAAGAGAAACTATTTGATTGTATTAAGAAGGGAATTTCTTGTGAATAAAATAAGGTTAGAAGATATACCTGGTGATCAGAAACTCAGAAATACACAGTTTTTTTTATAACACTAGTCGCAAGAAAAAAGTTGTGTAAAGATTATATTGTGTAAAGGTCAATAAAGAAGGTAGCGAGGTTCAATATACAGGGTGTGCCAAATGTACTTTAGTTAAGTAAGTAAACCAGTAAATTTTTTTGCATAGTAGGTATAGTAAACACAATGATCCGAAGGTTCGTTACCTCGGGTCATCGACCAGATAATCTGGACGTCTAACAACAATAACTATTTCCTCCACATCGAGACGACGCTTGCTGTAATTTATTGGCGAACATAACTTGTTCCTAGAGTTGGGTCATCACGTCGAGAACAAACATGTTGCAGCCTAGTTATACTTACTTATTATGTTCTCGATGATCGGGCTGCGGCATTCGATTTAGTTGTAAGGGATATATTAGTACCTATCTTAAGTTCTATATCTTATAATCTATGTACCAATTGTAACCATCTATAAGCACTGTTATAATGAAATATAAGAGAGTATTATTTAAGAAGTCACTGGTTTCATTTGCCATCGACACCGCACATTACATAGTGGATAGACAAAGGATAAATAATCTTGGATAGTAGATCTGTGCGTACTGAAAAGCAAATAATAAGCTTATAAAAGTAAATATAAAATCATCAATCATACTTAAACCAATTACAATCGTTCAACAGGCTAAAAAGATAGTGGACTTAATATGAACATAATTTCATTTCAGATTAATGTCTTTACTTATTTCTAATTCTGTCTAATTGTTGTACATTGTATGAAGTTATATTAGGGCGTTAAATATTTAAAGTTATTGAGCTAGGCAAAAGGTATTGCTAGTAAAACAAAAAAAAACATAAGAAAGTAATTTCGTACTTTTTAAAAGAAATGCATAACTATCTCAAACCAACAAGCAAACAACACGGGATGATCCATTCCAACAAGAGAACCTAAAGCCGTGTAGCAATCAGTTTCCTATTCGTCCATTACAGCAGAATATTGGACGCAGGCTGTATAGATGAAGCCTCCGCGATGGGATCTCGCAGGCCATCCGTCACGCAGTATGACGCCTGCGTTGCACGAGTAATACTCGCTTTCATCCTGAGATGTCACTGTGAATAGATGCAATTATTAATAACTGTTCTATGTACACTTACATGGATTAACACGTATTTTGTTTAGTACATTTTCAACGTTATGTAGAGTGCATTTAAAGTTGTAAATCCATCGACGATTAATACACAAACTTTATTATTGGACATAGTTATAGGATATTTTTTTTTCCAAAATGTACTTTTTGACAAGATTTCCATTACCTTGATGTAAAAAATAAGATATAGACAATTATATATAAGACATACCTAAAACAGAAGAGAAATTTTGCACTGAAGTTTGTTTACAAGTTTATCATGTGAGACTTAATGAATGAAAAGATACTTTATAGAAATCGATCATTCACAAACCGAACAATTGAACACTCATCAAAGTATTTAGTTGTCTGTCGAAGTCAATCGCGTTAGTCACAGTACTTAGGGCCGGCTTTGTCTTCGTCTGTTTCTATTGGTTCCGATTGAGCTCGCACCAGAGCGCTATTTCCGTTAAGGTTTAGACAAATACTGGAATTAGTTGGATTTCATTGGTTTGGACTTAAACGTAAGTAATATATTCAAAATATTGAAAATATGTGTAATCTATACCACCGTACTAATCGGATTGAGAGTATCCTATACTACCTATCTTAACCAATGGTAAAAACTTAAACGTAAAAAATCTAATAGTGGCGGTAACTTGCTACGTATGTGAAGAAAAATAAACTATCTAAAACTGTATGTGCGATGTTTCCAAGATTTTGAATAAGTGGTAATTGTGAAATTATCTGATATACACAAAAGTGCTAGCTAAGTCTCCATATAAGATTGTCTGGCTATCAGTTTGAAGTTTTGTTTATTGCTTTAGTTGAAAGCGTTAAGAGATCTAGATCGCTTATCCAACTATACCTTTCTTTTAGGATTTATAGTTAAACGATCAAGATGATCCTAAAAGCTTTACAATTTTACAGCTGAATTGAGATCAGTTCAAAAAGAATCAGTTTCTTTATAATATAGTTTTCTACTTCAAATATCTCAAGTACACTTTTTTTTTTGCTTTACGTATATGTTGTCTTAAATCAATTCTTGAATATTATTACATAAGATACCTCTAAGATGTCTATAACATCTTTCCCGCCATTCACGTAACACTTTATTTGCCTCAAATTAATCCTTTCCGTGGTTTCGCTGCCGTGGATAAAAAAACGACACCGATCGGCGGAGAAATACCACGATAACTCAACAACTGTCAAAAAGAACGACACGCAAAATTGAACCTTGTGTGTGTAGTGTTAAGGTTTTGTGGGTTGGTTGTGAGTGGTATTGTTATTTGTGCGTATAGTAACATGTAGCGGCGGGCGAGGGGAGGGCTGGAGGGGGAGCATGGGGCACAGGAATGCGGTCTTCTGAGATACCCTATAGGCTATACGCGGCTATTGATAGATGTATACTTTATATAGGAGCCGCCGACTGCGAGAGCTTTGGACTTCATTATTATTACTTACGATTTTAATGTTATACAGAGTTTGAGAGTTGTATCATACCTCTGTGGCGTGGTATAGTGATTGAATGGATGAAAACTATTTTGTAAATAACAACTCCTTAAGACTGATAATGAAGTTATTTGCAAAAGATTATAGGCATACTCTTTTATAGATTGACATTACATGCAGCAAGGATGGTTAATTGATTTAGGCTCTTAAAATATCTGCGTTCTCTCTATTATTCTTACTTATGTCTATTTCATTTTTAGGCTGAGATCTTAAAAAAGGACTTGCTTAGTCGAATAACGGACTTTTTCAAAAAACTACTCTTTGATCCCTCACCTCACAAATACGATCAACGTAAATAAAATATTGAGCTAAGTCCGTGGTGTGGGCAGTAGCACTGTCCACACAAGAGCAAGAGAGCCCGCGGCGGTAACCACTGGGTGGTTTTTTGACGGCGGCCCATTTCGATGCCAGGGTCAACGACCCGCTCGAAACAATTGCCTACACTGACATCTTGGAATATTTTTAATGTTGTCTTTTATGGCCAAAATTAATAACACATCTGCTTTTATTTTTACTAAAGAGTCCTAATATTGATGTCCAACTCATTTTCAATTTCGAGCAGGTAAAGTTTTCTAAGGATTTGTTATTCATTTCCAGCGTTAGTAGAATTGCTAAATCACGTACTTATGTCGTTAATTTATTTTCCAATAATTTCTCTAGTCATTCTTCGGGTTTACACTTTTCTTTAATACTACAATACATCTGCACCAGCAATTCTAGTTGTTAGAGATAATAACAACAAAGAATTAAAAACTGAATTGTTCTTTAAACATTTCAACATTGTCGTCATACACACTTTTAATTTTACCTTTTCGAGAGTAGAGACACAATTCAACAAGAAAAGGCTTTTGCTAGCAATTGTCAATGTACGCAATACATTCCAAAAGAAAATCTTGCAAAGACGTAAAATCCATCAAATAATTTATTTTACAACTGCTAGTAATATTATTTAATGCATGTTATCTAAGTAACATTAAAACAGCAAGTGCTAGTCACCTAAATTTATTTCTCCACTCCTTTGCCCCAAGCTATTTTTATATAAAAAAAAACAATAAAAAGTTGAAAATGTTCAGCCAGCATCCAGTGTGACGTCACAGGCTGGCGCGATGTCGTCGTGACCACAGCGGCGGGGAGGCGCACGCGCCGCGCTATCGGCAACATCTAGCATTCGTTTAACTACCCACGCTCAAACTAAGATTACTTCGCTCTACCTAATAAGGGATACAGATTCCTTGGGACAGGGATAAATGTTAGTATTTGTAATTGATTTTGTATGGGTTTTAAGTTGATTTTCCTTGTTATTTGAACGAAGAGTACGTAAGATTCTATCGAGTTTTACCTTTTTTGTTTAAAAGTCAAGTACATCTACAGATAAATAAGTAATAAATCATTGGCACATAAAACAACAGAGGAAGATTTATGATTAGAGAGAGTTAATGCTGGGAAATGAGAATACAAAAAGAGACAAGTAAACGTTTTAGTTTATAATAATATAATAAGATATTTATTTTCATTATAGGCTGCAGTGCGACCGAGTAATAAACGGGGTCATACTTACAACAAATATTATTATTTATGAAACAAGATAATTGGCCATTCGTATCACGTATTCAGTGAACCCAACCTTTCAATTAAATGCACAAACTCCATTACTGTAACAAATTACAATAATTGGAATTCGATTATCAATTTGTTCGCTTTTATAAAATGTAGACCAATATAGATCTTACTTATTTATGAAATATTATCGTGACTTAAAAAGGTCTGTGTGGAAATAAATATTCAGTTTCCTTAGGTCTAAAATAACTGGAACGAGAGAACTCAATAATGGAATACTTGAAAAGTTGTTCTGATATGAAAATGACATTATCTTAATTCTATTTGTATCATGATGTAACTTATAGATGCAGTACTACAGTGGATGAAGTGTTAATATGAGTAAATTAGACTAACATTGGATGCGATTGGCACGGAACCGCAATACTTGGCGTGCTCATGAAGAGGCCTATACCCGACTATGGGTGACTACAGGCTGAAGAAGAAGAAGACTAACATTGTCTGATGTTTCAATATGCAGTATTCTTCACACATTACTAATACATAAATATGAAACCAGACATCAGTAGATGACTTTATTATCGATCGTTAATTGTATCCTAACAACATAACGGTCAGCAAAAACGTTACAAAACACATCATTCCTATTCTCATACACCTATTTATGTTTCATTTTATTAGTATTTTTAAAAGCAAGTTTGGACCTGTTTCGTTGGGACCTAAGTTTAAGATGAGTCATTGAGAAAGTAGGTACCTATTAAACTGGGTATTTCGTGATTGTGATTTGATTGGAACGACTAAGACGTGATGTCATGACTCTCTTATCCTTGTGACTAAGCTGCCGTACCTAGAAACTGAAGTGGTTCTTGAGTAGTTTATTTTATTGTATTATTAATAGTTTTGCTTGGTTTTGAATGCGCGACGAATTCATACAAAGCATACAATTATAATGTCTGGAAATGTTGTGAGATAGCATTTAAGTAGACTTATATATAAGTTAAATGTTCAAGTTCAAAGTTCAGTTGTATTGCATTGACATTTTAAGATTAGCAAATGATATTTTTTATGATCGATTTTTGGCATACTATTCTAAAAGTCTTAATAATATTGGTTTCTTAGGTTTACGCGGATGTCTTAATAATGTTATCAAAATGCTGGCGAGAATTTGCTCTTAGAAATATTTTCACAGTAAGGACTAGGAAATAAAGTCCTGTGATGTTGTCATTACTTCCCTAACGAGTTCCAAACAATATCACCCAAGAAGACATCACCTAACATCTGATTCTCCATCGCACACACTTCTAAGTTTGCGTAATGTGTTCACACCGCCTGTTTACCTCCACATATAACATATTTCTAACCAACCCTACATTCAAAAACTCACCTTAACAGAAATAAATAGAGTTTATATTTGATATGTGTATGTCCTTGTGAGTACTCTTTGCTTGAGACTGATAGACGTCTGTAATATTTCTCGTAGTATCAATACCGTTTAGTTGGTAACAGTTTGCTTTCCATATTATTACTCTATTCCACCCATTATGAAAGTCGTATTTTAATTTTGTAGTGGTAATAACTAAAACAGATATTTGAAACTTAATTAGTAGCATTAATTTTCGGATTTTCGCCGTTGTGCTTTGTTGATTGGTATTGAAAAAGTAATTGTTTTCATTAAATTTCGTCCTGGGTGTTCTAAAAAGTGTTTTTATATATGGATATTTATACTTTAATTACTTTCTTAAAATATAAATCATAGCCGAATAAGGGATTCAATATTTTGACGTAAAATAAGACACATTTCAAATTCTAAGAAATACCTAAGCAGTATCTAAGTAGTAGTAATATATACATAATCTGAATTGAAATGAAATTGGCTCAACATTCTCTAACAGCAAACTAGTAGCGGTCCAGTCAATCCGACAAGCCCGGTGACTTACAAGTAATTGCTGATATCTTCCTCGCAGATCAATCAGAGTAACCTTTCGCCCGGCTTCTGTATAAGGCATTAAATCCGTGACAATGGTTGCACGAGCCACATACCGAAACACAAGTCGTGTAAAACCTTAACACCAAAACAGTGTGTAACTGTAAATTAAATACAAAATGGGTGCGAACAGGATTATCTTTACAATCGATACAAGTTGGAATTTGCGGTTAATTTTATTTTATTTTACATTCCTCTTGACAGTTATCGAACAAGCAATCGGCCTAATTTGTGATCATTTACCTTACAATACGAAAAAAACGAAAATTAAAACAAAAGCGTTCCTAATTTGAAAAATGACAGCGAGTGCACCCAAATTGTTGTCTTTTTAAATTAAGAATCTATTTATTCTTTTAAAATTACTGGCCAGTATTTGAAGTATAAACCTCATTTCTGAAACACCCGCGTTATCGGCGACTAAACAAATGTGCAAGTCTTGGTAAGATATTCTACAAACTAGTATAAATGACTCAGTGTATGTAGATAGAGACAGTTAATCGTTACTGTATATCTGGTGTCGTGAGGCGTATGTTTCTTAGCAAATTGGGTACTCGGTACTTAGATTACGGGAGTGGTTCTAAATGAGGGTAGTCAGTTCAAGTCGTTTT
This sequence comes from Autographa gamma, assembly GCA_905146925.1. Classification (NCBI taxonomy): domain Eukaryota; kingdom Metazoa; phylum Arthropoda; class Insecta; order Lepidoptera; family Noctuidae; genus Autographa; species Autographa gamma. The sequence goes on from LR989850.1 coordinate 1,538,298, forward strand.
GAATTTGTTGTGGATTTACTGTGATAACTGAAGTATTTCACTTTATTGGCTTTGAAAGTTGTTTTTTACTTAACGTGTTTCTTTAAATTAGCATACCTATTTTAATTTTTTTACGTTGCCGAAAATAAGTATTACAAAACTCGGAGTTCTGAAATATAAGTACGAAATACTGAAGTTTAAAAATAAATGTTTTATTTATAAAAGTGCTTTTCAATTTATAGTTTCTATCGTACTTTTTTCTAGTTATTAATATTCAAAACGTCGCCCTCGGCTTGGAAGGGTTATTATTGTGTTCGATGAAAATAGTTACAAACAAACGATCGAAAGCCACGAAACCTCTTTAATTCTATAACTTTTAGTTTCGTTCAACTATTCCTTTATACAAGCTCAATTTTGGAAATATTTTACAAATAGAGTATATACAATCTTATGTTTTCGATAAAAGTTCAATAAATTGCTGGCCTTATATAATTTGGTCTACTCACTTATTTAATTGGGTCATCGAAATAAAGTAGTAATAAAACCTCCTTGCATTGGAAGCCAATTTAAATTAATTGGCTTTCGAATTTCGAACCAGTAAGTACGTACTGGCATTCGGTAGCTTTTTAAGGAATTAATCGCAAATCATTCCTTCATTACCTCTTCGATTTGAGGACTGTTAAGAAAACCATCGTTTCCAAGCTAACTCGACTCTCCACCGTTCCATTTTTTAAGGAATGGTCTTTTTCCACAGATCTAAGAAAAATGAGATAAGGCGTCCGTATACTAAAGCGTAAAATGACGTGAAACTTTCGTTACAAAGTAAAAAATGAGAAACAAAAAATAAATGCGTATGTTTTGTAATTATTTAAGAATCGATTGTTTGAAAATATAACGCGAAATGAATATGAATGGCACTCCATTTAATTCTAGACAGCTTCGTTGTGGCCCATTTTGGTGCTTCGATCTCCGTCTATTTTTTTCTGTATTTTAACTCTAGCATCGAGTGTAGCACGTCATGCCATCTAATTGATGACTCGGGAGATCGGCCACGATCGGCTGCGATCGGAAACGATCGTGTATCGCCGCCATCGAGGTTCGTTAGTAAGGAGTATTTTTTACATAAACATGTTAAACGCTGTCGCGTTGTGGGGAAATGGTTTTTAACGGTCGTTTGGGAAGTTGTGGGATTTTAAGGTGGGATAATGATTGGGAGGCTGTGGAGTGTAGAATATATTGTAAAATGTGTAAATAGGACTAGTATCCTATTGATTATTTCTTTGGTTTGACTCGATATAGTGATTCTAGTTGTGATTTAACCATTTCCCAGTCCCGTGAGTCACATATGAACATTTCCATTGTTTAACTATTGTGTCTGCTGGCAGGACAGTTAAGTTGTTAATATGCACGTACGTTAAGTTTGCTTGAGAGTTGCAATGAAGAAATCTTCAAAAGAAAATTCTTTTCGAGTTCTAAAATGCATTTACTACCAAAGTTATATCATTGTTAAGGTTTTAAACCAACAATTAGTGTAACTGTAGGTGAAACTGCAGATATCTATTCCGATATAACTCATGCGCAAGTAATTAGCAAACCAATCAATAATATGCTAATTGTAACATTAAACACATCAGATTAATCAAACAAATGGCTAGTTTGCAAATGGAGCCACTTCCAATAATTAACGGCTGATATTCGGGTTTAATTGGATTTGTTAGCGTGTGAAAATACATATTTATTTAATTTTATTTTGATTTAGTATTTGCATTATATTTTGACATTAAATTATTTATTCTAAAAGTTTTAAAATGGTGATGGAATGATCATAAATGAGTACTGACGAACTAGTTTATGTGAATTTGTTATTTATTTTGTTTTTTTTTCTTAAGTTTTTAAGCAACGCGTGTTTCCTGACTGCCATAGTTGACCACAGTAAAAGTTTTTTTTAGTGATTCAAGATAGTTCATTGTATTTATTGTTACTTAATCATAATTATCTCAAACTGACTCGTTAAATCTTCTGCGAGTGATAGACCTTATGCTCTGACAAAAGTATTATAAGTCAGTAAGTGATTTGACCTTTAGGTTTTTTGTTGCAGAACATTTTCTTTATAAAGTTATGAATAACGACCTTTTTGCTGTTTAAATTCGGATCTTCCTAACTACGGCATGACTTACAATAAAACCGTTACACCTCGCCTCTTTATACGAGGATGAAATAAGCATTGATGGAGTTAACTTATCTACATTTCTTGGTTTTTTTTTTGGAGATCTTTGCAGGTAGCCTGAGCGCAATCTTTGACTGCTTCACCGGACTTTTGGCGAGGACCTTAAGGCCTCCAGCCAGAATACTTGTCTTGGATTTCTCCAACAATAAGACAGAGATTTATAAGATCTATTCTCCAGCTACAATCATTCCGAGTTTGTCTGTCTCTACGTTTGGTCAAACAAACATTCAGATATCCAATTAACAGCATTCTCACAGTGAGATCATGTCCGAACCTTTAAAACACAAGTACGTAAGGGTTAATACGAATTGAGCACGCCATTACATCATTAAGCGGTGTTCGTACAAACGGCGCCCACTTAACTTATAAGTTGTTTGGTACAATTAGTGGCGACCCTTATAGCGCGATTGACTGTACAGTCACGAGCAAAAATCTGTATACTTAGCGAAATTGTAAAAAAAAAAATATATATATAAACCTTTTAATAATCTTATTGCTGGGCAAAGGTATCCCCCGTTTACCTCCAGACATTGCTGTCTCAAGCCACATGGCACCAATCACTTAAGAAGTCTCCTCGGCCTGCCTCGTCCGCGAGTGCTGACATTAGATACCCACTCGGTAACTATTTTCGCCCACCTGTACGGAGTCATACGGCAAACGTGTCCAGCCCAGCTCCACTTCAACTTGGCTGTTTGAACTCCTACATCGGCGAAGAACCAAATTATCAGGATTTTTTTCAAACTCCGAAATAATGGTCACTGTATGTTCTTCTTTTTGAGTCTGGTAGGAACGAAATTAAATATTTTTTACATGGCATGTTGTTCTATACCAATCTAGAATTGATGCCTAATTATCATCATCACCTTCCTGCCCTGTTCCCAATCATTTGGGGTTGTCGCAACGCATATTCAGCTTCCACAATTAGAATTGCTTAGTATGTACACATTTTTGCTCGTGACTGTACCTGTGTATGTATGTATATAGTATGCAGCGAATATCTTGTCTAATTGGCTGTTTTTCGGTAAATGGAAAATGTAGAGTTGATTGACCTTCGATTCCTATCAAAACTTCTACGATGTGATAGTCGTAAACAGGGGAATTAGATATTTGGGGAAATTAAGTTAATGTTACTATGTACTATGAAGTAGAGAGAGCAGATTACGCGGGAGCCGTCAAACAATAAATTGCGAGTATACAGAAGTGTATGTATGCATATTGCTTATGTATTATGTATTAACTAATAAAAGTGCAGATATTTTACTTAAAGTTTTTTGATCTTACCAGTTAAGACAATTAATAAGACTGATTATGGGATGACAATAGTAATACATACAGGTGTACAGATATTAACTTTTTTGTTGTGGATGAAATACAATTAAATAACTAAGTAAAAACTGTTAAACAACCAGTCATACAGATAACGGTTACCATTCAGCTTCATGTCGAAGCGTCTTATTTAACTCCTCACATTACCAAGTAATTGGTAAGACCAATATAATCGATACATCGCTACAATGTATCGATAATCGGAGTCCAACCTTATTTAGTGAACATGTTCAGTTTGTAATCGATAATAAATATTGATTAAACGTATGACGGAATTTACTACCAATTATTAAAAAACTTGATTAAATTAAGTTACCTGGATATTGGTACTTTCTGATATTATGGTAAAACGCTATAGGTATATGTATTCTTTGTTGGTGCAAAGCTTTTATACGAAGTGTAAATATATTTCATAAGTAAGCAAAACTTGATAAATCTTCAATTAGGCCAGTAAAATAAAGATATATAGGATGAAAGAAAAACCTATTTTTTTTTAACATTTATATTGTATTTAAACTAATTTTGTGTATTATGTAGATATAATCTACCTTTCCCAAATCAGGTTTTTTGGAAAACATGGTAGTAATCATTACGCCATGGGACCGTTTGGATCCCCATATATCTACTAAGGGGTATATTACGCTGGGAATTGCACGCGATTCCATGCTGAATTTATTATGCCCACATTTACCCTTCTTTCCGGGTAAAAGTTACATTGATTGCAATCAAGACCCTTGAAGTCAATTAATATCTTCAAAAACAATTTCAATATGTGACTAGGGGTAATAATGGATTTAACATGGGTTAAGTTTGTTTTAGATCCAAACGATGATCCATTTAGTTAAGTTAACTTGAAACTAAAACGCAAGCTGCGTTAGTGTAGTTACAAGATTTGTAATAAAATATTACAAATTAATATTATTTTATTCCGTAAATGAGTAAAAAAATTCAAAGCACACTAACATAGACGTACAATATTCTAAACTAGACTTCTTGGCACAAACATCCTTGTAACTAAGTCGCGATCCGTGCCAGAAAATATAAACACAACACAAAGTAAATTAGGCTTTATTACAAAGCGCTAGAATTCATAATAATCTCATTATGTCTAATGAGGCAGACGGATTTCTCGCTGACACGACCGATGATAAATTAATGTATGATAAATGAATTTATAGTTCCACAGACAAAGAATGGGCAATTTATAACGTCTGGAAACCAGGTCGATATTATTTTACGAAATTGTATTAATATTGTTTAATTTATTTTATTTTATTGAATACAATTTATTGAGTACCCGAAGGTTGAGCTGCGGTAATTGATATTGAAGCCTTAAATTAGGACATCGTAATGAAAAGTGACAGAATTCAATTACTTGAAATGTTAGGTGTTTGGTTTTTTCTTGTCATATTTATTACTTTATTTTTTGCGAGTTATGGTAATTCGTTGTCGGATGATATAATAATGTTGCTTGTAGGTATTGCTAGTGGCGGTGATAATAGAATATTTTTAATATCCCAATGTGTAAGTAATTTATTTCTAAGTTGCGCAAATCTATATAGTAAAACAAATAGAAAAGCTGAATCAGCATAGCCAAAGTATTCGATTACAGGACTTGACAAGGCTATACAAGTTTTCATTAAAATACGACTAACTATAAATAAATTATATCGCAAAAATAAGCATTTGAGTACGACATCAAAATCGTATAGTGGATTCAAATATTTAGGTATCACAGAATTTAGAAAAAACCTCAGCAATGGAACCGCCCTCGACTTATTACCAAACAATGAATCACGGGTAAATGACAAAATAATGTAAGTATACAATGGTGGATATAGCTAGGTATAGTATATGTTGTATGTCTGATATTCAATGAGGCTCGGACAACAATAACAGGCGTTTGGCAGCGCCGACTGTGCTGCAATCTAGGCCCCGACAGAATGGAAACTTAACGATGTCAGCGGTAACGACACGGTGGTAGGGCTGCTACTGTTGAATTGGCTGAAGTCAAGTTTGATCAGTATAAAGAAAAAAATAATTGTAAACAATAAAAAACGTGTTCTTTATCAGACTTCTTTTTTCACGCCTTTCATTTCTCTACAATCCAGAAACCTGAATTGGAATACCTATTTAAATCAAAGTTGGTATAGGAGGTCGTATACACAACTGAAAACAGTTTATTATGACGTTTTGTAATCATAAACTAAAGCTGAAAATAATAGAACTCAAATCAAGAGACCAAGAACGTATTAAGAGATCGAGCCTTAAACTTATAATTCAGGTATCAAATAAACTAGTAATGAAAGTTAGTTTCAGCACTGTCAAGTTAAAATCACCAGCCCGTGGCAGTTTCCTACCCTCCATCCCTACAACCCCATAGTAGTGGCAGCCCTACCGCACAATGGGCTCGCGCAGTGTTGAGCCGCGCGGCCATTGAGCGGGCGACCGCACTCGCTGCCCATTGTGACTTGTTTCAATTAGCCCCCGCCATTTAGATCGCTGATTAGATTACTTGTAATTTGTTCTTTAGTTTATTGGTATTGGTTGTTTATAAAACTATCTGTATATGCTAAGTTCTGATAGATAAGAATATCATCGCTAGCAGTGACGGCATTTGTCCTTTGCAAATTGTTTACACCCTCTCTTCCACTCATATAGCAAATCTTTTAAATCGTACAATGAATGTTTTTTTACGAAAAATCAGAAATCACAATCTTATGAAGAATAAATTAAGTGATAAGCTTTCGACAGTTTTCTGGATCCTTGACTATACGAGTATTGTGTAAAAAAAAGCATAGTTCAAAAAGTCCATTACATTACGTTCAGGGGAAAGATATGTCGTTGTAAACTACAAGTACAGTAGTATAGTACCAACTATAGTGAACAATTTCATCCATCCATATAAGGTTATAAGCTTCAGTAAAACGACATAATCGCTGAATGTTCCCCCGCATCACGTCCGCCATCCACAACTACCTTATATGTTTGCGATAAACATTCACCGTTCCGACGTTTACCAAATCTATACTGGAGATGTATAACAGATGTACACACTACTTATTACTGCACTATTTATACTCAAATATATATCAGTTTTAAATTGATAAAAGTATCATGTTGTCTCTATCATTTTCAGGTGTATAGTAGCGACGGATATATCTTTAAGAACGTCTTAAAGTAAACTGGGTCTCTGTTTTTAGGGGTCAGCAGTGCAGTGTTTCGATATAATAATACTTAAATCTTTTTTCACTTATCAAGACAGTAAGAAACACGTTTATTTATTGGATGTAAAAATACATGAATTTTGAAAAAGTTTCAATGTACGGATCTCTAAAACACTTTATTGGTTAGCAACTACTTTCGTGAATAATACCAACTACAAACAAAAGTATAAATACATTGTTTGACGTCATTCACTCAACTTCTTTAGTACATACTATACATATAGGTTTTATAGGCCTACGTAGGGTGCCCTAGTATTCCCTTGTTTTTAAGCCGGGTCTTAAGCCCTCAAACGGCGAAAGCCTCGTTGAAAGCCGCTTACAGCTTTTTACCCGAGAATCAAATAAAAGTATAATAATAGCTCCACTGAATATTAATTATCTAGTAAAACTGCGTAAGTTTTAAGCAAACTATTTAATTATTTTTTAAGAACAAACAGGATTTTCTAAATTGCTTGATCTTAGGGTTTAAAATAAAACTTAACAATGAATAAGAATTCTTTTATTGTTCACTGAAATATGTACCTTTTGCTGTGACCGATAAATTTTCTAGACAAACAATACTTACAATTATATACTACGGCAAAAGTTTTCATGTTCGGCAAAAACGACAGTACCTATTTGCTGATTTCCTTAAATACCAAAGTTTAGTACATGGATACTGTAAATAGATCTACAAATAAAAAAATAAAATACCCCTCTTATCAGGGCATTCAAACTACATTTTCCTCGAAGATATCTACCCAATCTCTCAATATTTTGTCTTTATTTAGTGGAGTGGCGAACTTTATTCGTCAGAATCATTAATTGGCAAGCCTCAGTCTGGCGCAGTAAAGTACGGAGCCGTGTCAGAGGATTGGCGCCGAGCGATGGTGGGCGTCATTGTTCATTTGTTTCTTATCATAAATTCATAAACGCATTGTGTTCGGAAAATTTATTGACTATGTACCTTGGAAAGTTAGATGCAGACTAGGTTATGAATTTAAATTCAAGACTTGATATACATATTTGACAATTTTAATAGCAAAATGTCTAAATTTGATATAACTAGTGTCACTTAGATGCCTTTCAAGCTAGCCGCTACAGTCAGGCTGTGTACGATATAGATAGTATGGTACCTTAGAAATATTTATACGTACACACATGTCATACATTAATTTATATTAATTGCCTTGCACAAACTTATGTTTTCTCTATAAGTGAATTTGTAATTCTTTTGGGAAATAAATATCTTTAACCGTAATTTGAAAAACATAACCTTCTTGTGCAGTCAGGTAAATAAAGCTCTTTTGATTGTACAATAAATTAGCTTGATTATAAATAATATTTAGAGGCACCGAGTTGCCGTGTCTAGCAATAACGCTGTAAAACCCTCGATGGTTTGTCCATTATGTTTAAATAGCTATCCGCATTTTTTTAATAATAAATGTTTAAAATAAGTAAATTTCCCCAAAAACTACACCGTTTCATTTCCCAAAGTATCATCAATGTTGCGCAGCGAGTTTTATAGTGCTGTAGTGGGCAACACTGTTGCTTGCTTAATGGCAACACTGAGCTTAATTATAGCGATCCTCTTTGTTCGCAGTCCGTCTGTTAAGCAAATAATACTACAAGCAGTTTGGTGCAGCGTTAACTCAAATAACATAATTACTTGAGCTTGTTTAAAAGCAAGTCTAGACGATGCTCGAATTTGCTGCTTTCGTCGGTTTAAGGACATAATGCAGAATGGGTTTTTTATTATCAGCTTGCTGCATCCGATTTTACAACATTTTTCTATTGATATAGCAACAGCCCACCAAGTAAGTTGTCTAGGTACTTTTGTCATATAAACTTTTAAAGTCTTTTCAGTCTGCTTGCGACCACGGCCGGTGTAACCCGGTCGAAACGTCAAGCCCTAAAGGTATTTATGCATGTACGCGCTAATCCCCGTTCTATATTATTCCTATACTTTTTTCATATTTGAACATAATGTGATAAGCACAACTATTTATAAATGTGTTAACAACACACAGCTTCATCTTCGTCCCTCTATATACGGGTACCTAGTGCTATTTTAATATACAGTGTATGAAACTTTGGCTTTGCTTAGGAACCGCGTAAGTCCCTATTGTTACCACAAAGGGAATTCTTCATCAAATAAATTTGATAATTAATATTTGCCGACAAAGGAATGCTCAAACGATGTTGTTTAATATGGACTTGTAATAGAATGAAACTAAACTATTACGTCAAAGGATAATGAGCTTCCTATAGGTGGGTGCTGTGAATAAATAGACCAGTAATTATAATGACATCGTGATTCAAAGTTTAAAACATCGGGATATGACCTTAGTTATTACGGTGGGTACAATAGTGGACGAAAATGAACCTTACCTCTTTGAAATAGAACCCAATCATTCCAATCATATCTTAACTGTTTAAATTTGTATAAAACATTTTTTTACAAAACAAAGCTTAGTATAAACATTACAATAAGTACATTATATTACATTTCAAATTATCAGACAACGAAATATACTTCTAGCTTTTATTGAAGTCTATATCATTCTCTGTCCGTACTTTCTTATTTTCGATCCAATATTTCGTGTTCAAAATACGCACGATTTCACCTAAGAAATATCAACATAGATAGGAATTAGACACAGCTAGATGTTATCTTAGCATTTGATATAATGTAGCGAGAATTAACATTAACCTTAGAGTGTATACTCTAAATGAAACTATAGAGTGAGCCTATCAGAGTTTAAACCGTAAGGACTAGTGTGAATAAGTGTTGTCGTGAATTATGTATGAAGATGGAGCTTGCCGTTTTCAAAAATCTATCTAAAACATTAATATTATCCTAACAATGTCAAAACCATCGATATTTTCTTATATAAGTTTCTCGTTGCGCGAAAATTTTAAACTTAAATAAAAACGAAATGTACTAGGTTCAGACTAAAAACTGCTCTCGCTTGGAGCAGTCTATGCATATATTACGTCAATGACATGAACAGTAAGTGGATTGATCTGGCATTTCATTGCGAAAGCCATTACTTGAATAATCCACAGGAAATGGAAATGATTATTGAATCGTCAATTTATGTTCAATTTCACTCAATTATTGAAGCCATCGTGATTCGAGGTAGTATTGCTCTAAGATTGCTTGGTACAGCTGTGTTTAACGTCAGTCTATTGATTATGTCTTGAGCTAATGTGGAAAATAGTTTTCCATAATCTGCTACAAATGCGAGTGAATTGAACTCCAATGAATAGAATATGAGTCAATTAAGGTTTTGTAGTTTTACAAAGCCTTTTTCGCAAAAACGTTTTTATATATACTGATGACAGCATTTTGTATCATAAAGTACTTTCGGTTGAAAACGGTTATTTATTTTTTATTTCCATAAAACACTTTAGGGCATTTTATTATTAGTCGCGACTGACAGCCCTTAACATCAACGTCACTTACTGAACTGAAGTTGATATTAAGTGCTTATATTTTTTGAGGCTTTTTGCTGATAATGTAATAATTCAGTGTGTTTTAGTTTTAGAGTTTTATGTACCTAAATATAAATTCAGTACATTGTTAAAAATACTTAAACTTGTTATTTTATACTATTACTTCAATTTGAAGGTGGAGTTATCAATTAATGCTGATGAAAGAAAATCATAATGAGCACCACGATCGTAATGACGTCAAAGAAAAATGTGTTGCTGATAATGTAGTTAATTAGTTAAAAGTAGTCAGCCGTAACTATCCGAGATCTCGAGATTACCACGACACTCTTCACCTAATCGTCACATTAAGACAATTTTAGATGACAAAGATACTACGTGCATCCAATTATGTGACAATTTGGAAACAAGTTACAAAATTCTACTTCAAAATATTTTTCCCTCAAATTAAGTAATTACAGAAAACTAGTGCTCGGGGCTCCACAGCAACAAGATTTTTTTTGTTATTATTAAATATGGGATTGTTTAGTTCTGTCTTAAAAAAAACTCTATTGAAATCTTATCGTTTTTATATTTTTCAGCATCAAATATAAAACCATACAGAAGTTCACACTAACAAGAATTGATTCCTTTCTCGCCTTAGATCATACAGATCAAACCACAAACAATAAATCATTATTTCCATAAACAAATGACAGTGAGGTGCACAAGGAATCTGATAGTATTCTGAGAGCGGTCAAGATCACCCACCTGTGTGAACAATATCATATCAGACCATTTATATACGTGCCAGAACGTAAAATGAAAATGCCCCAATATTATTACTATTTAATTGATAATAATTGTTTGAATTATCTGGTCTACTTGTACTCCTGGTTTTCTGTTTTATTGAAGTATGATCAACATTCAGTTTACTGTTAACAATACATCAGAGAAATAACGATTTAAAAAGATACTGTTTTGGCGAAATTTATGTATACAACATCACATTTTATCAAAATACAATCTACTACAATCTTAACAGCATCCAAAAGACTTATCTCGAAATTTGAAGCCGAAAGTCCCCAAACATTTAATAATACCGCATTAAATCTCAAATCACCCGATGAGTATCTCTAAACAAAAAAGTATCAAAATAATAATAAGAGCGGGTTGGGGCGCGCGGCCAATACAACGAACCACAGAGTTCCCACAGCAATACAGAACGTCCTTATTGCGAAGTGTTAAGGTTGGTTTTCGTACTTGATATTTGTAGTTGTTGTGCTTAATGTGTGGTTGGTTGTACGTAGTAGCCGTCGGCGTCAGGGATTCGGTCGGACCGGTCCGGCGGGTTCCGATCGCAGCCAGTTTTTTCGCAACACAATTCTTCCTGGCTCCCCGGCGCTGTTCTCTCACGATTTCGATGTCTGTAGGTATAAGTAGGCTGTGCTGTAAAGAGATTTCGATGTTTTAATGTGTGGAAAGCTGTAGGCGACATCTTTGGTACTTACCTACTTACTTAACAACACACTTACAGTTTTAAATCAGAAATCTTTTAAAGTATTTGAGACGGCATTAAATGTCGAAATCATCCTGAATGTGTTCAATTAAACAGCCATTGTTTCAAACCTGTATACCTTATACTTGTTACGTAACCATAAATAATAAAATCCTGGAATACTAGAGTAGATAAATAAGTAATACATAGTTACGCATTTCTCTAGAAGCTCTGCTAAAGGGTGAACATTGCTGATCAGTGAGCATGCAAATAAAACAAAAGACGAATAGCGAACTGATCATTCTATACATTCAGAACATATTGATACAGTATCTATAGGTGTTGTAAAAAATGAGCAACACGCGCAGCTCCGAATCTGCGAGCGTTGACTCCGCAGATGAACCATTTAGACGTGCCTGTGTACCGTGTATACTCGAACGAGTTCTGTGCGCGTTCCCATTGTCAACTGGCACGGGATTTTTCATTAGTCAAGTTGGTACTTTCAGTTTGCATGTGTCAAGCCTTTGCTTTGTGACTTCTGCTTCAGATTCGATGGTAGAAATAAGCTCTAATGCTGGCAGCTATTTGCAACCTCTTTCGCTTCATTACGTTTTTTTTTACATGTTACTTAGTATTACCGTATTATGTTGCATTATCAATGATCATCGAAGAATTTCTGCACGTTCGTCGCTTTTTGAATAAGATTCAGGACATAAGAAAACATATTTAATAGGGTAAGCTGAAACCATATGTATAGAAGTATGTGTTGTGTCTAATATTTACGATAATACCTATTTGCATTGTAATACTCATTAGCATTTTAAATCCGTTGAAGCATTTTAAGCTGCGTCATTAAGTCTCGTCCGCATGTCAGTTTTCATTTAGAGGTCCATTCAGCAAACTGACAATAAGTCTCGTTGGTTATAAAAATTGCAACAAAAATAGAAAACATAAATGGACGTCCAATAACCGGCGGGCAGCGGGCAGTGCGCGCGCGCACACCCACACACGCGCGCCGCCCGTAGCCACGCCCCACACGCGCGGGCGCACGGTCACGAACAAGCCCGAGATTATACGAAGATTGTCTTCTCGTCTAGTCTCGCCACACTATGTACTATATAACCGAGCACATAACCAAGTACCTATTGTCTGTAGCGATGACTCGCAGATACCTACCGAGCATATGATTTATAAAATAAAAAAGGTATTGGAAGTTTGTAGGTATAATGATTCTCAGAACCAGTTAGGTTTAAGGTTTTATGATTGTGGGAATAAACCTAAACTAACGATCTTCACGTCTTTCATAGTAACGAAGTAGTAAAGTGAAATTAATGTCTTAAGAAATTAAGGTAATAAAAAATTGTACAGAGCTAATAAAAGACAAAAAAAATCGTTAAAATCACGAAAAGTTTCTTCTTTACTTTAATATTTATGGAAACAACGTCTTTACGTCGCAAGTACATAAATTACATGGCACACAACATGTTCTAATTTTTTTCATCAACTCCACATTTACAACATCCTTATTCCACTAACAAACCGCCTTCGAAACATACAAATTGTCGATCATTTAGATCACCTATTAAATTCTGCATGACGTTGGAGTCGCAAAAACCCGTCTACATTTCCGGTGAACGAAGAACAAATAGTCCGTATTTAGTACTTAGCCCGACGCCGGTAAAAAAATAAAACGCTCAGAATATAGTAGCGTTGTATATTAGTACGCGGTATGTGTGTGACACGTCATTCAGACGCGGCCTCGCGTGTAATTGAAATTAATTGTGTTAAGTTTATTCTTACTTACCTTTTTTTTAGGTTTTACATGCGAAGGTATGAGCGTCTGTTTTGATTGAAAAAGTACGACTTTATAGTAACATACCGAATAAATAATGTAGGATAGCAGAATTAAATGAAGAGAAAGAAGTTCTTTGAAGAATTTTATGGTTTCTGAAATGGCTTCTGCGTTGAACTTTGACAGCCGTTAAGTCGGTAAGCTTTCGACACCCGGTCTTACGAAGGGATGCAGTTTTACCCAGCTCTGTTTTCAATACAGGTATTTAGATGAACCTAGTTAATCTGAAATCTTACGCCAATATAGGTAAATAAAAGAAGAAAATAAGATATGTACTGTACGATTAATAAACTAAAATTTGATTTTTTTTTACCCGAGTTTCAGTTTTCATGATCAATGCAAGAGTTATGATGCCAACTCTAGGACTTAAACACTAAAATTTACTTTTTTTTACGATATGAATGAACTAAGTATGTGCTAAACAAAAAGTTATTGCTGTATAGATCCCCTGCATCGTCTAGCGGTGTCATTCTGGCGGCACTTTGTGGTCCCGTAGTGCTGTTTTTATCTGTTCCTAACCAACGCTGTAATGTCTTCACGCTGTGTTAACTGCTTCAGAGTAATTATGACATCGCCTTAAACCGCTGCTCACATAAATATGAAATTACCATCAATACCTTGTAAGTATAAACGACAAACGTTTCTCTGTCTCCCGCCATTAAAAGCATCAATAAAAAATTAAAATCTTGTCATATGTGATTGATTTAAGCATTATTCCACGCTTTCAAACTAGTGTAAAAAAAAATTACTTGACACAAGTTTAGTTCACAAATATACCACTTATAATTACATAACATATCATCACGCCTGTATCCCTGAAGGGGTAGGCAGAGGCGTACTAATGTACACCCACAATTCGGCGAAATGTTTAGGTCCCATGTAATAGGGGGCGAGCCTATTGCCACTAACCGGGCACAAATCCGAACTCCGACCTGCTACTAAGAATTTCATAGAAAAACCCAATAACACCTTGGTCGACTTGGGAATCGAACCCAAGACCTCTAGAGTAGCAGTCGCGCTAAGCACCACTAGGCCAACGAGGCAGTTATGCCATCAAAAATACAAAACGAAGTCTTTCGATCACCGTATTCATATTATTAGTCAATACTCTTTAGTTACTAAGATATACGAGTATATACACAACTTCCAACAAAAGATACTAATTTATTTAGCATTTTCGATCATCGACTAGCGTCATGGTTATTAAGAAATATAAGTATGTAAAACAATAAATTAGGATCAGATGGACGTTAATCTCGAATATTGCTTAATTAATAACTGTGTGGAATGTCGCTTATTGAAATATGATAGAGTTAAATAGTAGTAGTAGCTTTTTGCGTTATTCTCTATGTCATTTTATGACTGTCGTTTTAAAGTTTTATGAAAAGTGTTAATTAGTTTGTATAGGTTTTCGTAGTTATCTTGAACGTGTTTTATATACTTGTTGCGCCCCTCGGATTCTCGCTATCAAAAAAAAACTAATGGTAACCTAAGTAATACCTTATAACATTACACATTTGCTTATTTAGGTATTAGCTGGAACAAACTCTTCAATTTTATTTATGAGTAAAGATATATTTTATATGTACTGTCCCGAGCTCTCTTCTCTACTAAATATAGATAGATCTGCTAAATACAGATATTTAGTCCTTTATGTAAGTACTTTTTGTTCTTCATCCGGTGTCGCCGTCGTTAATATCACCTGAAGATCTTGATGCATATCTTTTTATACCCTCAAGCTAACTTAAAAATAGAGCTTAGACTTTTATTTTATATATTATTATCGTCTATCGACCTAAATTCGTTGTTAAGGTGTACCTAAATATCTGGTAACTTTTAATAAAATACCCCTTCACACAAAGGTTGGAAAAAAGAAAAGATTAGGAAAAGCATGGATTAAAATAAAAAGAAACAAATGATAATTTACTTATCATATTTTTTTACCTTAATTTTACAAAAATAAATTACAAATGACAAAAATACTAATTAATTCAGGCCATATTAAATGAATATGTCATTATTTATTTTAGACTTACCTATAGTTCAAAATGTTAAAAATTTAACTTAAAAATACCGCAACCTGTTTTCTATCGATGATAATTATCGCGGGAATGTGAACAGCTGATGCGTAAAGTTTTTTATCCTCTCCCGGATAATTACGATGTAATTAAACTACAATATAGCCTTCTTAAAGGGCATTAGGCCAGTATTACAGGACCAGCAGGTTTTACTAAGTATTTGTAGAAATAATTCAATTTATTAAAATTGCTTTTAAATATTTGTTTTAGTTAAAAATTTATTTTATCCGGTTTCATTCATTTTGTGTTTTATGAATGGATGTTAAAAATAAAATAAATAATAAAATTTTAATCGTGTTAAAAGATATGTCTTTAAATTACTACTTTTTTATTTCTTTAATCCTGTCATTATTTCAGTGTTCCATGAATCGATGTGATTAAATTGATTGCTTCGATGGCTTAGTGGAAATTAGTTACCCAACATAACTTGTGGTGGGGTTACATCAACGTTACTTAAACCGCTGTAGTCCACAAATATTTGGTTCTGGTCTGAATGTAATTTGTAATTGAAGTGGTTTTTCAACCACCCCCAAAACGTCAAATAGAACGAGATCTGAACTGAGAATAGAATCGTAAAACAATCAATTGAGAGTCAAAGCTTATTAAATATTTACATATTTTATTAACCAATCATTGTACGATTATTTTTGTACATGCATATAAAGAAATCCTTACAAATAAAGCAATACAGTAGAACCAAATGAGAAAATACCAAAAGCTTTTAAAGTTCGAGTACAACGTAATACATTCAGTATCTTACAATAAACGGCGTCTAATTACTAAAAGCATGTTCCTTAATGTATATTAAACGCGGACCAACGCTAATAACCTACCTTCACAATTTAGATTAAACGTTAAACGTTTATTTAATGGTTTTCAAATGAATCATTCATCCTAGTTATCGAGCCTGTGGAATCCGTTCCGAGAAGTGGCCAGTTGGTTTCACAGTATTTGAGCAGTATACGTAAGACACGACTAGGATGAAGGTAATTTATTAGGTTTCTATGCGTAAGTTTTTGTATTGATGTTTAGATAATTGGTGGGTTTGGTGAACCAGGTTAAAGGAGAACACAAATTTTATGTATTTTTAGGAAGTTAGACCATCAGGAATGGTAATTCCAAGTAGATAGTTCATTTGACTGAATATAAAAAACTAAGGATTGGTCGATTGGATCGATATTGCCTATCAGATATAACTGCTCATTTGAGTTCATCCTTCACCTTAGCACTAACTTCGCCAACACCAAGTGATTCTCCTAGTGACCTTGACCAGCGGCCGTGGGATCATATCCCACCTCTTGAACCATTGTGCCGCCGTGAGAACCTGTAATTAACTTGCAGTGAGGCTAACTCAGATGTTCACTTCTGCCTCACATTAACTTGCTATCATATTTAATGTCTGTGTAAACATTGTTACTAAGAGTTTATGCTAAATTGCGGACTAAGATGTAGAGATTTTTATGCGAAAGAGAATATATGTTTCTGTTAGTGTTATTTGTTTGCTAACTAGCGAATCGCCGTGGCTTCGCGCGGTTTGAAAACATAATTAATGTTCGAAATGTACATACAAGCCTTTCTCTTGAAAAACCCTATATACTTATTTGTGAAAGCCATAAACGTAAATCCGTATGGTAGATTTTTTCTTGTTTGAGTATCTAATTTTACAAATTCAGAGAGAGGAGGAAGAATATGATAGGACATATTTTTTCAGAAGTCCTTTTGTCCGTCTGGGTCTTAAAAGATTTCTTCCTTCTACTACCGAACCCCAATTCTATTTAAGTTACTTGACTTTATCTCCAAATTGTGTAGATAAAGAACGTGTGATTTATATAGTCGAACCTGCTAATATAAATATCAATTAAATTGTAGTGAAATGCAAGATTTATTGCGACTAGTTTCTTTGATTTGCAAATGTTAATGTATCTTGCATATGTCGCAAAGGCTTGGGTGTTTTCGCTAAAAGCATGTGATTTTAATCGTAGACTTGATTTATTATTCAACTAGTTTTAATTGGAATCGAAATGTTTACTTGCTTAATTAGAGTAGCGTTTGGAGAATTAGTATTGATATATTCTAGTGTCCGAGAGAAACTCCGCTTTTTGCGTCAAAGGTCGGGTGATTGATCTCAAGCGATTTAAATAGAACAGATCTCTTAGTTAGTGAGCTTTAACGGTAAACGAGTGACACTAAACACTAATGAAGTTTCTCAGATCCTAATTACTAATCTTCATTAGTACGTGAGTGAAATAAAACAATGGAATGTTAAAAAGGAAAAGATCATTTTCTGAATATAGAATAGTTTTGCTAAAAAATATTAAGAGGTATTTCTTGAATAGCGGTCTGCTCTTCTGATATAAGACGAAATGTATATAAAAATATTCAGCTTGGTAAAATACTCGTATTTGAAAGTTTTATTGCGTTATTTAAATACAATCGTATCTGGAAGTGTTGAGGTGAAGCGAGCAGGCCGCATAGTTACTGCACCCAGATTGATTCGTTATCACATCCCGCGTCCCACACTACGTTGCCTCGGACAGGAACGCGATGTTCCGACCACATTAATTGACAGCTGAATCGGTACGGACCACGAATTAATCGGGTGGCGTTTTGAATTATTTATAGGATGCAATGCGCGAGTGGCCGGCGGGGGCGCGGGGGCGAGGGGCGCGGGGAAGGCGCGGCAACAGGTCCGCATTGTGTCGGGATGCAGGGGATGAGGACCGCTCTAGGGCTGTCACGCAACACATTTCATCCACATTACAAACTTCATATCATTTATACTTAACTTTTGAACTTAAGTAAACATCTGTTTTGTTTCAATATACTATAGCTTTGAAATGTTGAAGACTATTGTTTATTGTCCTCTTAATAAGGATCGCTGCACTGTTCTATAGGACAGTGATTTATCTGCTTATTAACCTAAATAGAAGGAACATTCCGAGTTAATTGCGAAAACAGAATGGCCATTAACGATAATACTAGATCATAGTATCGAAATCCAAAGTTCATTATTGTTGTTTAATTTAAAGAAATAAAGTAAGAATATACCTCTGCGACGATTTACTATGGGATACTGTGTTTCCCAGTTAAATGAGTTGAAGTCAGATGGGCAGTCGCTCCATGCAAAATACGGTATGCAGCTGAATCCGGCAGGACTGGTAGCCGACCCCAACATTGTTGGGAAAAAGGCTCGGAAGATGATTTACCTTTCCGACAATTTGACAAACATTGTTCCTCTTTTACGAAAAAAAAACTAGAGAAGTAACTACCAACGATAGGAGCTACCGCAATGCAAAAACCCACTGGGGTCTCTAATATCACCTCAGGTCTAGTCAATCTCCACTAATTTGAGTGATTTAAGCCTGGACAACCATGGCTAGTTCACTACAAACCAGCAGTTATCCCCAGAGAGATAAATGTACGGTTACAAGAGATTACTTATGTCTTTCTATTACCAGCTGAAACGTTTGGTTCGCAAGTATCGTTATGTCAAGCAGTTATGACCCTCAATTATGTAAAGCTAATTAAAATGTACAGAGTAAATCGTTTAAGCAATTTTGTGAATTAACGTGCTTTTAGTTTACCGTACGGGGTACATGATGGATATATTTGATGGGTTGGACGTTGGCTATTTATTGCAGTATCATGATTGTGAACCTGGACAGTTAGTCTAGTGGTTAGTGACCCTACATTGCTAAGGTAGACAAAACTTTGTGTAATGAGCATGATCAATACTGTTGTGTCCAAGTATTTTCTTTTGTTTTTTAAATAAATATATATGGATGTTTAGTCGCCATAATACAGACTCTGCCTGATTTGGGATCAGATGGCTATTTGTGAGTTGTCCTCAACATCAGCCTATAGCAGTTCACTGCTGGATATAGGGCTCATATGTGTGTGTTTATTTTCCATTATTTTTCTACATTTTTGAAATCAGATATCGATATCTAACAACACCTTAACGGATCGGACAGGGGTTTTTTGACACCCTCTGTTTATGAGTTGTCCTAAGATATTATTATTACATATTAAGAGATTATTTTTATACGAGTGTTGCCACCCCTAGTGGTCGGGTGCGGGGGTACCGTGCGCGGGCGGCGCGGCAGGAATGCGCGCTCTTGTTCGTTTTGGGGAGCGTCTGCGCAGGTAGGCGCGCACCTCGCCCCGCGCGCCCCAGCCGCTGTTGCCAGGCGCATACCCGACTGATGAACGTATATGTTTGTGGGTGATCGAAAAAGGGTTAAGTTGAAAGATTTTTAACATGTATGGAATTTTGTTTAAATATATTAGTTAATGTTAATATACAAAACATATCCAATTAGGTATTAAATTTCTCTTTAAACGATTAAAAAAAATATATATTTTCAGAACTAATGACGACGACAGAAATGATGGCACCCACAGTTGTTCTTTATATGTATTATATTTTTTATGAACTAAAACTGTGGTCAATTCTGCTATATGGAGAGTATAATTATAAGAAATAAACATAAAAAAAACCTCTTTCTCCTTTTGTAATACCATCGTTGCATCTTCCTTAAAGTTCGTCAGTCGAGTATACCCCGGCGGAGCCCTTCAATATTTTTTATTCGTTTACTCGTCCGGAGGTCATTCGAGTAGTAAAAGTAAAGTATTGAGTCAAAATAAAACCGCCCCGACCGCTCATGGGAGCTGAATCCAGGTCATAAATGGTGCCCACGAAAACTGCACGCTGCCTAATTAATTAGTATTGTAAATGTACGCGAGGCAAGTACAATCAAAGTGCAATTCGAAAAATTACACACATTAAACTCACGACAATGTAATGAAATTGACGAATTCTTGGAAATGTTCGCTTTAATTTCATTAAAAGGACTAGCGGTAGTATTATCTGGGTGTAGGATTTCAGAAGAGGAGATTATTAAATGCAAAAAATATGAGCAAATAAAAACTTTTTAACAAAAAAAATAAACCGCCGAAAACACTGAAAAGCAAAAAATAAGAAACCTTTTTTATTTAATCTTAATAACTAAGTTCTTAAACGAATGTGAGTATACCTAAGTAATTTCGAGTCGGCGCCAAACAGACAAATTAATTAATTACGATACATAGGTACTAAATTTTTTTAAAAAATTTAATGTTTTACGCTGGAGATTTCATTGCATTGTTAAGTTGATTCAAACTTAAACTCAAAACTTTTATTTGCTTTCCACAATGGAATTAGTAGGTGGCAGGTAAAGAATATAATTATAGTATATAGCGTTTTTGATTTGGTTGTTTCTTTATTTTTAAGGTAATTTTGTGATCTTTGTTAATTGATAGATGCGCCGCCTCAAAATTATTTAGGTATACTCACATTCGTTTAAGAACTTAGTTATTAAGATTAAATAAAAAAGGTTTCTTATTTTTTGCTTTTCAGTGTTTTCGGCGGTTTATTTTTTTTGTTAAAAAGTTTTTATTTTATATTTTTTTGTGGCTATTATATACTAATTGCTACATGCTGAATTATTTATTATTTTTAATATAGCTAACTACCTTATTTTAGTATTCAAATCTGTGAGTGAACAATCAATCACCCCTATTCTCCCAACCTTAGAGTAAAATTATATGGGACCAGCTTCAAGGTATAACCCCCTATCTAATAAAAAAAGATTTATCAAAATCAGACTGTTCTGTAATAAGTTACACGTGGTCATATTTTAAAATCAGTTAGTGAACAATCAATATATCCCTGTTTTTCTACCCTTAGGATTGGAATATTTTTTCCAAATTTATATGGGACCAAGTTCTAGGTATAGCCTACTCAATAAAAAAAGAATTATCAAAATAGAACTACTCTGTAAAAAGTTACGCGTGGTAATACATTACGATCAGTGCGTGAACAATCAATAAACCCCTGTTTTTCCACCCTTAGGGTGGGAAATCTTTTTTCAAATTTATATGGGACCAACTTTGGAGTATACCCTTTCCAATAAAAAAAGAATTATCAAAATCGGACTACTCAGTAAAAAGATATGCGTGATCATACATAAAAAAAAAATATATACGCGTCGAATTGAGAACCTCCTCTGTTTTCGTCGGTTAAAAAGAGTGATCTCCTTAAAAAAGGAATCTTAGAATAGCGTTAAGGAATACACAATTGAAAAAGCGACATTCAGAAATATTAAGAAACATTCAGAAATATTATTCCTATTACTCATCACATGATGCGCTACATCATGTGATGAGTAATAGGAATACTGTTAGGAAAGTATCATAGAAACTATTAAGCGCACTAGTGGGTAGAACAGAGGCTGCGCATGTCAAACATACTTTTAGGATACATAGATGTAAGGAGATAACAACTAAGTGTGCAAAAAGATACATTTTGAAAAGTACGTGGGTTAACAAAAACGATCGTTAAACTTCAAAAAAGTATATTATTAGCCATACGAAGAAATGCTTAATTTTAGTGCAAATGAAGTTCTTATTTTTGGTTACAGTGAAGAGAATCGAAGTTATGGTCATGACGGTGGTTACGAGAAATTAATATAAATTATTCATGTAATACTCTAAGATATTAATTAAGACATGTTTCTTCCCTGGTCCTTGTGGGCACTTAATGTCACCACAGCATTTAGTTTTTTTATTTATGATTAAAAATGCATACTATGTTAACTTAACTACCAACAACTACGAACCACTGATGGCGACTCACTGATAGATATAAGATTTATTCTCAGATACGAGAAAAAATATAGCGACGATAAAATCCAGCCCTGTAAAAATTGAGGCAAAAATACATACATTTTAATTAAACGGCAGGATCTGATAATTTAGGTAACACGCTCGGTAATTTATTTCGTATTAAAATAAACATTAATTTAATATTATAATTGGTATAATTAACGAAGTCGGCTTACAATGATGGGTGTGTAGCAGCTACTTAATGTATGTAAAGTTATGTTAGAGTATCAAGTTTGTGGTCATAGTGTAAGAGGCCTGTGGTGCGTCTGTGGTCGCCTCTCACCACAATCAATATGCTTTTTGTTTCGCAACTATTGTCTTGTATTTTGAATGTTCATTTGTGGTGGAGATGATGTTTTGTGGTCGATGGGCGTTAAGATAATTATAATGTGTGGTTTTCATCTAGATTCTAGGGCGTTAGGTTACTTTCTTTCTTACTATACTTGTAATATTTTATGATGAAGTCTGTCTTACGGTTTTGTGTAATTTAATTTACCGTATAAGCCATAAACCTTATTCACTTAAGCAGTGACATGAACGCGAAATACGGTTTGAATATTATTAACGTCTAAATACCTATTTTTACAACTAACTATTCAGTTCGAAATAAAATGTGATATGACCACATTATCACAATAGACCACAAAACCGCAAAATTAAACCTATAACAAAAATATGTATGTTTGAGTTCATTCTTTAGTTAATATCGTCCAAACACTTTTGTGGTCAACTCACAACTCGAGTGGCGTACAAAAGTAGCCAAGTTCACAATGGTCGTGGTTTTTATCAAACCGTCAACGAGAGAAATCCGATTACAAGTTGTTAAGAAATTTTTGAACCTTTCTTTATATATGTTTTATAGGATTAAAGTCTATTTGTATTTAAATAAGTTTGTAAAAGGTATATTAACTTCTGTAGGTTTGTAAAGATATCTTTCTGGTAGCGAAAGTATCATTTTAATTAAGGGTCGATGAAATGTAATGTTCGTTGTGTAGTAAAATGTAGGTGTATAGAGTTTCATACCGGTTTTAAAGGAATGACGCTTTCGAGAAATGGAATACAGAATTAATGTATTTTAGTAGAGTAATTAGTTTATAGATTCTATTCAAATATTTGAACTAGAAAAAACAGAATAAAAATGTTTTATTTAAATTTCTTCTTGGATCATCCAGTAAGCACAAAATTCTGAGTTCGACTGAATTTAACAAAATGTTCATTAGTTAAATATTATGTATGTAGTGTCAGTAAATGTCTTTTCTTTCTTTCTTAATTATGTAACAAATCTTTCTCCGTAAATCACACATTTGTCTTACAATCACGTCGGTTCTTTGGCAGTGATGAATATTATACGTAATACATATAAAAATGTCATTGAAGTAAATGAAAATAATATATTTATATACATCTTAAAGCTCGCTCAGTCAGTCGCAAATCCAGCTCTTATCTCTCTCATAATAACTTGACGGTAATCGTTTCTGAACACATACAATTAGTGAAGAAAAAATGTTGGCATTAAAATCAATTAAAACATATTTATAGTAGTAAATAAATGTTTAATTACAAATCTACGTATATCTTGTTATGTTAATCTTTGTAGAGGTTAAGGTCATTTCTTTAAAAGTTTTTATTATCTTGATGAGAAACAATTATGTTTGAGAAAAGCGAGCGCGTGTTATAAAATATAAATACCACTTTTTTATTTGCTGATATCAAGTATATTAATATGACATAGAATCCATTTCATGAAATAATTTTGTGCTACCGTTTATTGTAGAAAGATTTATGACTAATAAGTTTTAGACCAAATTTAAGTTCACATGCTATAAGGACTGCTTATGTTCCAAATGTATTATAATTGTTTTCGATATCTGCCCAGCTAACTAGCCCAGCTACCTAGTCTGATTGGAGTCAAGTATAACATCAACATCGGCGATATCAGATAAATCAAACTTATCCGAACGGCGACAGACCTCTTCAAAACTGTAAAATTCTGTCGTCTCTATGAGAAGTTCGGTTTTCAATGAGGAATTATGTCTGAAAATATCTTTATCGATGTCCACATGAACAAAGCCTTAAGACAAAGCTGAGGTAGACAATGGTCAGTGAGATTGCGCGCGGGGAGAATGCTTCGCCTCAGAATGGTCCATCTTTTAAAACTCTTGAACATTAACTGTTATTACTAAGTACAGACTTAAAGTCACTACAATGGAAATCTCTGGAAACATTAAACACGCTTACGTCTCTGAAGTCGCCAGACACGACGTATTATTGCGTTCGGTTACAAAGACCGTCGTTAAAGAAAATGTTCATCCATTTGAAATTGAAATTTGTGTTGTAAATGTTGTAATACAATTTTGTGGTCCTTCGAGTCGGCTTTAAAAATGTTACGGATTAATTGGAGGGCTTTTATTTGTGCAGGTCTTGTTCTTGTCTTGTTTATTTTTCTTTTGGATTGATTTCTCAGATTGGTTTCGTGTTTGAAGAATATATTTAGTTGGTTGTATTTGTAATAGGATTAGACGCAGTAAGCTGGGTGTTTCTGTAAGTTTTGAGCTGCAATATAAACAGTATGGCATGAGTAAACAAGATTTATTAAACGCCAGACGTATGTATTCGTTTGTGTAACTTAAGTAGCAAAATATTTTCTTTGTTGTTGTTAGCAGTTAGCAGTTACTAATTTCAGTCAACTTTGACCTTGGTTTCTCAAAATTTAATTCAAATATCATTTATTTACAGGATTTGCAAAACTTTTTTAATTTTTGCTTAGTCCAACTTTTACTAAAATGACACAGTACAACTCATGTTCCGTCGAGTTGGTATTACAACATTATAGTAGATTAACACAAAACAACTAAATTTACACCTTTAATATCATATGTTGGCGTTATCCAAACAAGGCTTTGTGAAAGTGTTAGTGTGAACATAAATCGCGTGGAGCAAGTCGTGTGTGTTTCGAGGGTCACGATCACGACGCGTGCTGTGACAAATGTGCTATGGACGCCGTGTGTGGCAACCCTATTGTTTGCTTACATTTGTAATTTCGATAACCCTGATTAGGGTTGACGCTTTGAAGTAAAGATATGATATTGCTTATTTTATATTACAAGATTTAGGCATAGGTATCTTTTAAGATCATAATTCTCGTTGATTTCGGAATGAAAAATGTTATTATTTTCGAGGTAAGGATTAAAATTTATTCGTGACAAAATAGCCTAAAGTCGACTTGCTAGCTAAACTAGTGAAAAGCTTAATGTATGTGTAAGTAGTATCTACATTTAGTATTCAGAACTCGGATTATACCACTTTAAGTCCTTAAGGAGAGATTAGGTGGTCACGAAAACGACTCTCACGATTGTTACAAATGTGTGTCATTTATTATTTTTGTGTGACAACCCTATTGTGACTTACTAATAGGGTTGACAAAGTTTTATGAAATTGATATTTTATGAAGATTATGTTTTTTTGGTATTGTCTGTGGTTATGATTAAGAGTGCTTGAATCGATGAAGAGTTATTCTTTACATTAGGATTCTAATATCTTTTGGTTGCTGTGTGGTTTTTTACCGGTATATGTTTATGTAAGTAATCTCTGTTTATGACGCTTCCTGGGCATCGTCTCATGTATTACTATGCAATTTTATCTAAGTATTTTCTCGCAACATAAATTTCGATCAAACATAAGCAACCTGTATAGAGCTTTGGCTCATAAATCTATTTCAGTTTTAGTACATATGCTTAAAAATGTGCATTAAGTAGGAGAAACCTTGTAAAAGTATTTTGCAATGGCCACAAATCATTGGTTTAGCAAAACTTTAAAAAAACAATAAATATTAATTCTGAACTGTAGTAACGTGCTTTTTGTTGAAGGCTTAGACCATTTATCTTTGTTATGTTGAAAGCCTCCCAAAATTGCTATTAACTTTATTTTATGTGCGTACTCGTTTTTACCCGATGCCGTTTAAATAAATGGTTATTCATTTTGTTGGTTATTTTTGGAAAGATTAGAAAGGTTTCTGGAATAGCAGTTTATTGATTGGATTTTAATTCAATAAGAGTTTTATGTCTACAATACTACGGACAAAGTATTGAGTACATAGCATCATATACATTTTCGCGGAGAGCTCGAGTGGTTTACAACTTTACTTTACCGTAGTAATTAGAAAATTATATCCATATTTAAACAAAGCTGGTTCTTACCTCATTACCATTTATTATATGATGTATTTTAAGCATCTTTATTGGTCCATATAACAAGTACAGTATATCTTACGCATAAGAAGTATCAAATGCCATATGAGCCTTAGTTATTAGGTCGCTTTTAATAAGATAATGTTTCGCTTTATAATAATAATAATAAATTTATTATTATTATTTAAAGCCTGAACTGTCCCACTGCATTGTGATATAATAATATGTGATTTAATAATTGTCTTATTTTTTTTCTCCTTGTAAGTATAATAATTGCCATAGTAGAATGTTTGGAATACGTATGGTTAGAAAATAGTTCGTTACCCTATAAAGGCTATTTAAAATGTAAGTATATTACATGTACAAAAAGTAAAACATCTTAAAATTTACGTAATATTTTGAAAAATATCATCATTTTATAATTTATGAATGAATAATTATCATAATATAATCCAGAAGTTGTAATTCAAATGTTGTTTAATTAACAATAAAATTATGGCTTAACATAATTAAACTAAAGTTAAATTGGCGTTAGGTTTATGACACGTCATTTGGTTAAGTTTTATTGTAATAGAGCCTTGGTTAAATATATATTGTTAGCTTAACTTCATGTTACTGTAATTGGATTACAACCAATTACGGGCTTGCAATTGCATCCATGGTTACTATTACCTTAATACGGGTATTCAAAGTAATGGCTTCTCTATTTAACTGAAACACGAGTTAGTAATAACTTAATAACAGATTCGTACCTAAAGACAATAAGGAAACATTAAAGGACCAGTTTTGTTTACTTCTCGTACAAAAGACATCAACGCGTTCGAATTAACGATTTTGATCTAATTGGCTGGCAATCATTCGACATTTTTATTAATATTTAACATTTAGTAATTATTTAGTGAATTTCAGTGGAAAGATGAAGAATGCTAGCTTCAAGCGTAAACAATAATAATAATAATGATGAACATTTTCACTCATTAAGTATTTTTGATTTTGATCTGCGTACTAAAACTAAACTTTTACTATTTTAAGTTTCCGAAAACTTTTGTATTTGAAAAACGATTAACATAAATGTAAAAAGTACATATTCTGACCTTACGTTGCAGTTTGCATCACTCCACAACTCACACTATTCCAGGTGAGTGAAACACAGCGGGCAGCCGTCACATTTAATACCACCAAAGATATGAATAACGATATTGTTTAATAAATGGAAGAAAGTTGCAAACAATGACCCGGGATCAGGAGGTTCGAAGGCTTTAAATGTCAGGCTCTCATGCTCCGAATGTCAAAGGCTTTATTCAAGCAATAAAAATATAGAAGGTAGCGTGAATAAATAAGACTGAACGATTTATGGATAGAAATGTTACGTCAGCAAATATTTTCGTACAGTAAAAGATAAAATTTTTAGGTAATAAAGATTATAACTTTTTATAGGGCGTTTCTAATCGTTTTATGACAACTAAATCATGTCTTTAGTTGTGACTTACATGAGCATAACGTTATCTCCTATCAGTAGAAAATGAAACGCTGAACTACACAGAAAGCTACATCTACCTAGGAAAACAAATTGGCTTCAACAGAAAACTAAACGAACTAGAAGTAGAACGAAGAGTACAAAATACCTGGAACAAGTACTGGTCCTTAAAAGAGATTTTCAAAAGTAACATGCCAATCAGTATCAAAACGAAAGTTTTGACGTCATGCCTCCTACCTTGCCTAACCTACTCATGTCAAACTTGGAATTATACATCCACGGTAAAAAGTAAAATAACCACCTGCCAACGCGGAATAGAACGAAGCATGCTCAATATTAAGAAAATTCAAAAAATAAGACACACAAAAATCCGAGAAACCACCAAAGCGTTGGATGCTCTAACATACGCTAAAAAACAAAAATGGAAATGGGCTGGACACGTAGCGAGGCTTACGGACGAGAGATGGACCAGCAGGGTAACAACGTGGAAGGGGCCAAACGGCAAGCGTCTCAAAGGCAGACCCTACACGAGGTGGGCAGACGAGCTGATAAAAACAGCTGGTACCTGCTGGCCGCAAATAGCTCAGGATAGAGACAAATGGAGCTCTTTAGAGGAGACCTTCACCTTCACTTGAGGAGGGGTTCATGCAACCAAATAAAAATAAAATAAAAAAAAATGTAGTATTTAAGTACCTATGCATGAAATAAAAGGTTTTTTATTTTTATTTTTATTTTTATTTTTTATTTTTTATTAACGTTATCTCCGGTTGTGCCTATTTGCAGATAAAAAATAATTCAAATAAACTGAAAACTTAAAAATAATTCGATGAAACTATAAAACTGACTGTACCGGTGAAGATTTAAAGCTCACATAAAAATACACACCTCAATAAACAAAAATAAATATCAACGGTTCCATAAATAATTTAAAATAAAATTATATCTCCTTAAAATCGTATAAATTCATTTAATTTCCCGAAGCGGTTAAAACGGACGCAGTAAACATATAGCAAACGTGAAATATGATTGGTCAGTCGTAAAGTATTGAGCAGAAATGATACGTTCTCAGACAAGCCAGGCCGTGCGTACTACGTGTGTAAACGACTAGCTAGGACACCTGGCTTTGCGTGCCAAATGACTACAAATAAAAAAGAGGTAAAGAGCAATAGGTAATAACAGTGACTGGTTTAAGCAAAAAGTGTTGAAAAAGTACCAAAGGACCAAAATCTATTGATGAATAATTCAACAAAATTTTTGGTCCTTATATCCGTGAAATATTTTTTATTGAATTTCCTATCATAAAAATAAGAGCAAGTATAAACCTATTCATTCGATAGTAAAAACGAAAACAAAAGCTGTATATTAATTTGCGAGTTCAATAATAACAGACAGACATAAAACCGAACTTTTATTATTATGGGCTGGTTGTCTATGTGTGTGTGTGTGTGTGTGGACGTCGGCTCGCGAAAAGGTAACCTTGGTACAAAAATATGTGTACGTCGGGTCGCCGCGGGCGGGGCCCGGTTTTAGAGAGTAGGTTTTTTTTGAAGACCGTACTGTTTGTTAGTAAAGTATAGTAGGTGATTAAGCGCTTTGGATTCAGAAAAGTCTCCAAAGAAGTACCATGTCAGTAAAACAGCATCATCAGGTACCTGATGTTCTAATAGTACAAAATGAAATTGCACAGTAAAGTACCGTATATGCGTATTACAAAAAATTGCTCGTGTAAATAATAAAAATGCTGTCGAAAATCCACAACATTAGATAGAAGACTTTAAAAAAAATATCCTTTTACATTTCCTAAGCTTTTTGGCCTTCGTAATATACTGAACCCATTTGCCCACAAAACCGTGTATTGCCACCATTCCTAATACATTTTTTGTTTGCTTTTTTCTGACGCGGCCGTTGGAGCTGATGCTGTTACTGATAGATCTATCCTTTGTCGTGATTGTTTGGCTCCGGACTTTTTTGGCGTTACGTAACCTGCCAATTATGAGGAGGTACAAAATGTCAACGGTTTCGATCGTAATGTAAATAATTCTGACAGATTTTTTGTGAGTATGTGCAGTGATTTAAATGGTTTTGCTTGTGTGGTAGTTTTTAAGGTGCGAAAGGACCAGATTTATTGTAAAGATTTTATAAATCATTTCAAAGACATAAATACAGGTAAAATGTGTAGATAGAGTATTGTGAAGCAACT
This sequence comes from Autographa gamma, assembly GCA_905146925.1. NCBI lineage: Eukaryota > Metazoa > Arthropoda > Insecta > Lepidoptera > Noctuidae > Autographa > Autographa gamma. Next base: position 1,568,468 of record LR989850.1, read on the forward strand.
GTTGTTGGTACTCTTCTTTACGTTATGTTATAATAAAAGTAGTTATAGGAAAGTAAAAGAGCGGTATTAAAAACCATTGAGTATTCAAACCAATAATTGAAAAACCATTATAACTGCTGCATCAAGAGATTAAAATTGAATTTAAACCAGGATTAAACCTTAGCTGCTTTATTCTACCTGCTATTGAATAGATAAGCATATACCTGTCTACTGTGTCACTATATTACTGTAGGTATAGTGACTTCGAGAAACTGTATCTGCTGCATAAGTTTTTGTAGTCTGTTAACGAGCGGTCGAGATGAATGGTGGCGCTTTCAACGTCAGCTATCTCAACCATACTGTGCTATAAGATTAATGACGATGTGTAAGAACGAGTTTATTCATTTACGTATAGCTAATAAATGTATTGGGTGATTAAGAAGGCTTTGTCTTGATTTAGATGGGTTAACAAACTGGAAGAGAATCTAGATTAAAAAGGTGCCAATAAAATGAAGAATTTGTACATACTTTGTTCGGAAACCGTTATGCAATTTTTTTTTATTGTATAGTTAAAATACATTTTCAGTGTTCCAACTGTATTGCACAATACCTATAAACACTCAATTTTTCAGAAGCAAAAATACGCAACACGAAACAGTGAAAGGACCAATAAAAGATCGAAGGACCGCGTCACAGCTAAGTATTTCTGTGTAAAGTGATTCATAATCCCGCGACCACTTCAATTGACCTCTTCGAGATTATTTACCGTTGCGTTTTACACCTACAGTGGAATTATTACACTTAATATATCCGGCACATGGCATGCTTTGAACATGTGTCAGATTTGTAAAATAAAAATAAAGATTTTTGACATTTGGTATAAAATAATGTTTGAATAAGTTAGTATCAACAATATCATTAAATGTTTTCAAATATTGCTCCTACTATGTGCTACAGCGGTTCGTCGTTAAAAAAATCCTAGTGCTATGACTAATTTCTATTAACCTAGCATACTCCTTCGGTCCTTCCATACTCCACAGAGGTATAAAGGACCAGTACGGTTCACATATGAGCTGCACATCGTACACTTGACCTTTGAGCGATGAGATTACCCGCGGCTCGCGGCGGACATATTGATTATAGTGCCGTTATTTGAGCCGGAACTAGGTATAACGATGCGCATAGCTCGCCAATATGGTGGGTAGGCAGTGTAGGCACTAGGCGTCTAAGGCTTAGTCATGTTATTTATTTTCCTTTTGATAGGCATACTAACATTTTTACCTTGTAAGTCCTGTTTAAATCAACTAAATAGTTTTTTTTATGTAAAGTATGTTTAAACAATTTAATTTAATTATCCAATTATTTAATTCTATTTCGACAGAATCATTCGCCTTATCTCTGCTGACTGTAAATATTCTGCAATTTATTCAAACTAAATCTTTCATCGCCAATAATTTCAAGGTACTTTAAATTGTAAAGGTGGTTTCATTAAAAGATCATGTAAATAAATTAGAAGTGCGTAAATCTGTTTGTAAATACCCTCACATATAAGAAACCTGCACTCGTGTAACGCATTCAAAAGTCAGCTTAGCCATTACCTAATTACAAACCAGATATCTAAGAAATGAGTGCGTTGGATGGGACTTGTTTATAGCTTTTTAGTCTGCACCAAATGTTGTCGAAACTAATCTTAGTTATTTAAGTAATTGTTATTGTTCTCAAGTAAGCGACATTATGTAATGTTTTTATTGAGAATAAAGTTTCTTTAAACCTACTTTACAATTAAACAACAAATTATTTTTAAGTTGACGTAAGTTCATTGACAACGTCCTATTGAACTCTTTTTACGTATGTCATACATTGCTATCTATTGTATAGTCTACAGACCAAGCCTTGGAATTTGGGAATTAATTTTAATAACCTACTCAAAATTTCACCAAACAACGATGATAGATCGACGTATAATAGAAAAAGGGCGTGAATGATGCCATCAAGAGCATACATAGAGGTCACAGTACACCGGCACGAATGCTTAATAACACACTATGATAGAGAACAGGTCACAGTGTAATTATGACGGGTCGCCATCTTGCTCGGCCTGTCAAATATGGCCGCCATTACTTTGTTGTGTATGACAGCTAACGTCAAATTGACTTTGATTTTGACAGTTCTGAAGTTTTGGCATCTCGGTAGCTGGTGTGTGTTGGAAAGTTTCTAAAGGGATTGAGGTGGATGTTTCCTAATGTGTTTTGGTGGGTTGTTATAATAACTTAACTAGTACTTGATTAAGTTAGTTATGTATATGTCGCAGACAAATAGTATAATTTGGCATTTTACATACGGCGTCGACAGTTTAAAAACGTTTTCGGCTATGTAATATGCCGAAGGCAAAATGACAACTCATTCAATCGTTATAATGCGACGTTAGTGTTATTTAAGGGTGACCATGCTCATTAAAATCTCGAGTCAAATTTTGAATTACATACGTCGTCGCTCGCTTCGCTCGCTCTGTTGCAAGGTCACAATATCTAACCTAACCTAACCTATTGATCTCTGTCACAAAGTCGAACCTAATCAAGCAATGGATTTCTGGGCCTATGAATTTTTGAATATTCGATCAAATACATTTTTTTTTGACCAAAAATACTCCGCAGGAGTCCTTCACGACCCAGAGTTTATGGATACCTTAGCATTTTTGACGTGCCGGATAACCTCAAAAACTAAATACTTCAATTTGCCTAGGCATTATGTATATGGTGTTTAAATTTTCGATGAAACGTTGTGGCATATTATAAAGTGACTCGGCAATATACATTTTGCCTTCGGCATATTACATAACCGCAAACGTTTTTAAACTGACGACGCCGTATGTAAACACGCAGATTATACTATTTGTCTGCGACATATACATAACTGAAAATGTTATTTTAAGAATAGTTAAATGAACTTTGTCTTTCGATAAAATGTATCTGAAGACAAAACCTCAATAACATTTATTCTTCATACTTTATGTAGCCTTATGAAGTAGAAATAAGGACGAGCAAGTCAGTTAAGCAAAAAGATGGAATAAGAAAATATTAGCGAATGATTTAGGAACATAAGGTTTATTTCTTAGCAGAGAGTTATCAATAAAGCATGAGTTCCATCTATGGCGACACTACGAATTACCTAATTACAATTTCAACGATAAACAGTGGCACTGGCGTTACCCAATCCCAGATCGGTATGGAAATATTCTAGATCCAACGATAATGCTGTGCGTGGCAAATAAATCCAAGTTTAGAAACATGATCTTAGATGTTAAATGCTCGTTGACAGCTAATAAACGTCAGAAATAACGTTTCATTTAAGATGTATTGCCCATTTATATTTATATAATGGCGGTTAGATAAATGTATATGGTTATATACGATAACATCCATTCTGGAAAGCACTTCTGTTTAATTCATTTCGATTATTAATTTATTGTAAAAAGTTGGTCGTGGCTGTTACAAATGGTGAAGGTATGCGTACAGCGTTAAGATATTTATGAAATATCCAAAGATAAAGCATAGCAAGAATCTTAGGTTTTTGTAATGTTTTAGGTGTAATCCATGTATAGGCAACTTTAGCTTATTTTGTCTGTATAACATTTTAACACTTATTGGTAATGTTGATGCTATCTTAGGAATCTGTTTAAGTGCCAACTTTTTAGTACCCGTATGTGTCCTCGATCAATTTATGTTTTTTCTTGTAATTTTTAATAACTAATACCTATTTCTGATCTCAGGCACAGATAAGTTGTTGGTGAGCTTATTTAAAAAGTCAATTTTCACAAACTGCTTCAATATTTGCGTAGTTTTGACATGATTAAATGAACTAATTTGTTTACTAAGCTACAATTATGGCATGCCGTCGTGGATGTAGATAGTTTTGTAGATAGGCATTTAAAATTAACTAAAACATACCTTCTGTCGCGAACAAAATAATAGCAGCGGACTACGATAGACTCGAGGGTATAATTACTATTAATGTACTAATATACTATAATTATGGTGCAGAAACAATTCAATAGCAAACATTCACAACAATAATCGTTTAGCTTTGTCCTGCAACTACTGCGATAATAAACATAAATTATATTAATGTTTACATAAATAAGCATTTTAACACATTAAGTTAAACGAATACGTGTAACTTACGCCTTAAGCTAAAGATATGGGCTTTGCGTACCTCAGGGCTTTAGGAATTCTTCTGAATATCTTAGGGTTTAAATATAAATAAAACATGTATGTATAAATTCTTCAAGACCTAAGACCTAGACCTTAAAGCCTCCACAGACGTTTCAGAATACTTTATAGTGATCATTGTTTAACATGTTTATTAGTTAAAGGTATTCTGAGAAATAAGGTTCCATTTACTTAGTAATTTGATCCAGTCGGACTCCGATTTGTAATGTAATGTTGTACACAAATTGATCTTAAATTAAAGTAGATCCTGACTTACATGAGTTGTCATGATGGGAAAATGTGGTAAACAAATCAAATTAACAATATAATTTTGAGTTAAATCTAATATTACAGTTCTAATTGTCAGACTACAAACAATTAGAACTGTAGAAAAATTGAAAATGATATGAATAAAAAAAATATCGTCTTCCTTGTCAATGGCGGGAAAAGGCTGGAAGCATTGCCACGTTTAATGGCTATTCCAATTCTCTGTGCAAGGAACAAATCAGCCCTATGATCACGAGTCAACCAAATGTTATATTAGATTTGAGTATTGAAGGATAAATTTTGACTCCGTACAGTCTCGAAGTTTCATTTAACATATAATAACAGTTGATTAAGTAAAAACTTGAAAACAATATTTATCGTTTAAACATAAAGTTTCACTACTTAACATTTCCATAAACAGAAAATAAATATACAAGTTGATTGATTAGTTACCTCTTTATCACAGTCATAAAAAACATAGCTAAGTATGTCTAGACGTACCGACTATAAAACTGATTCGTGGTAACAAGAAAGTGCTTCGTTAGAATAACGTTTCATATGTACTCGCAACAAATTTTATTGAAATTTCTAATAGGGAATGCCGATTGCCGGCTACAGAGATTTGTCGCTGGTACTTTGAATGTGGCCACGAAATCAGCGAATAACAAAAACCGTATCTTGACTTTGATTTCAGCTCTTAACTTTCACTGGGAAAAGCAGTTCTTAAACAATGTATTTGTATAAATTTCACATTTATTCTGAAACTTTATTCACCTTAATTTCTTTTTGTTGGCGGTTAAACACTTTGTAACAATTTTTACAATTAATATTCATCGTTATATCACCCGCGGGTTTAAGAGCCCCATTCTCAAAATAGCTTTTGTATCGGCCCTCGAATGTTTATAAAGTAAGATTTAAATGCAACAAGAACGAATTGCTATTGTTCTGCAGATAAGCCGTTACGGAGGCGGGCTAACTGTCCCGGATAAGCCTTAGATCTAGATAGCTGTTGTGGGATCGCTCGGGAATTAATTTAGTAACGAGTACCAGGGACACATAAAGTAGAGGGTGACTAAATGGCTGCGAGGATAATAGATCTGAATGTTGTTGTTGGGTTGTGTCGATAAATGATTACGTTATCGAGAATTTCTGATTATATCCCTACTGAAAAGGACCTAAAGGACTACAGAGTCTATGTCTACAGTCTGTGTAAACATAGAATCTGCAGTGATCGTAATGAAATGAATGAATAGAGTTAATAATTTTAAGTTGTCGTCAAAAGGCATTGGCAAGGCATGCATTAGGAAAATTATAATTTATTTTTCTAAAGTTCTATTGGAAAAGCTGAAAAAATAAATTTGCAACACATCGAATTCACAACAGAAGGTATTCTCGAAACTGTTATTAAATACAGATATAAGTGAACTTACTGAGAAACATTTTAGAATGGCAACAAAACTCCTATTTCCTACTTATCTCCTGTCACCTGCTACGTCTTCATCCAAACACATTTACAGTTTCAAGAAAGTGTATTAAAGTTTAAGAACTAATAACTATAGATAATATTGTGCATATTTATGATACAGAAACTTAATCTCAACAATAACAATTTTACTACTCCGTTACACAATACGTTTTGAACGTGAACATAAATAAAGTTAGTTTTATGTAGTCTCGGTAATGGCTACCTTAACAATAAACTCTAGATAGGTATTATGGCATGCACTAGATATGCACAGCGATCATAATCTTGATTCATACTGTCCAGAGTTACGACATGTTATATTTAGTGCTAGGGGCGTGATTTATTGGCGAAACCGAAACTAGTGACCATACTCGTATTTGGAGGAAAGCCGAAACCAAAACTTTTATTTTACGGATCTGTTTTAATATTTTTCGCTGGTTGGTACCGAAATTATAACCTATTTCTGGAGGAAACAAAAAGACTATGTAAACGTATGTAAATGAAATGATAATGTTTTGATTCGGTTATTTATTAGCGTTATACCATAATGAAGAGACGCATGTAAAGTGTCTAATTATTTTTTTCTCTCTTAGAGCCGATTTGTCATACGCCTGACTTTTTTATTCGAGAGATAACGTTCTCGGCTGGCAGTTTTTAAACTGAAGAACTGTCAAAAATTCAAAATCATCCGTCGTATATTTAATTGTTGGTAAAAACCTCCCTTCTCATTAAAAATAACCTAGCGCTAAATTCATTAGTCTTAGTTATCGTCTGTTCGCTACTAACTATACTGTAACAGTTGAAAGCCGAAACCTAAGAGATCCGGCCAACTCTAGTTAGAGTGTCGTAACTTAATATCTGTGTTTACTAGCACATTAACTGGTCTCCAGCCTTCACAGAAATCTTCTATAAAACATTCAGTTGTGTAAGTCTATTGAAAATTTTGTTATGGATATAAAGACTAGTATGTGCACCAATAACTCTTTATAATTCGATTGAGATGCATACCTCAATAGTTGAGTTGTTTTTGCCAGGGACAAGGATTTATGAAAAGACCTAGGGAAGGCCTCTGCCCATCAGTAGGACAGATAAAGCTAACAAAAATAATAGTGTCAGGAGATTCTGATGGTAAAGCCTTTATCAGAATTATGCTTTAGGAGTGATGAGGGAAAGGGCCCTTGTGTTGTCCAAACTAAATGTGACTTTATTATTCAAAGAAAATATAATACACATTAGATTGGTATAACACATTCTAGCTCTGTCGTCCTTTCCTTTTTCCTGACTATATTATTATTACATTTGAAAAGGATGCAAGATATCCTTGTAGCCACACGCATATTGTAACTAGATCTATTGTACCCCGACATGTGGAAGAATATGAGCTGTTATTTAGAATTCTCAGTTTTGAAAGCGTTTTGTTCGCTTTATGTCTTAACTCTTAACGATATGAGTGAGGCTGGACAGCTGAATGTTCTGTTATAAGCTTTGATATTGTCCGCCATTGTTGTGATTCAAAGTAGATTGGCATTTATGTTAAGGAATGATCGGACCTGGCTTTTGTAAGAGTTAATGCTTTTAGGTTTTAACTTAAACGCTAGTCCTTTAGAGTTCGTGACGTTTAAAGTTACTAAATAAAAAAACATACACACAACAAAAGAACACAAAATTCCTTAGCTCGATTCGAAAAAAACTTATTTTGATCCTTATCGATCCGAAACCTATTGAGCTCCTTTACTGTTATATTGTGTGGGTTTTACGAGTCGTAAATCATCTTCTTAAATTAATAATGATGAAACCAATTAGTACTTATTGCTTATGTTTTTTTTATTTGTACGTGTTAAATTTTTCTCAGAAATATTCGTTAGCTTTTCTCCAATTTGCGGTCATAATTCGTTAAATAGTATCGTCAGTCATCACCAGGTATTTCCTATAAAAACCGTGGCTACCACACAACTGGTACGTTACCAATCAAACAGAGATTTCTTAACGAATCGCTTGCGGTCATTATGTTCGGGGTCGATGATTCGCGAACAAAAACCGCGGCAAGAAACGGTAAAATATACGCAAAAAATCTTTAAGAGTAATTAGTTATATTTTTTCTGTACTTTTCTACTTATAGCAGAATACTTAAGGTATAACTCAATTGACTATTAGTTACCAATGGTAGATAGTTAAAGTCACGAGTAGTAAGAAAATTGACCTTAAACGAACGATAAACGTTTTCACGTTTAATTTCGATTAGCTACCTTGTTTACAAAATTAAGCAATTTACATAGTTATGTATAGAATCTATTCATTTCAATCAAAGGTATTTATCGAGTATATTTTTTTGTCCTTATTGTAAATAACGATGTGTAAGGAGTGAGACCCATTGCCGTGCTTAAAAGCTTTAAAAAGAAAGGAATTTCCATTCTAGGAAGATTTTGCTAAACTTGCTTTATCAAACATGAATTACACAAAAATAAAGTTACTAGTTAAATTGTTTACACGTGTTCATGTGTATTTTCTAGCCGCAAATCCTTAACTATTACGCGCAGCGGGTCATCGAATTACGATTGATTTGGATATGTGTGTCACACGTGGTACCAATTAGTGTCTGCATACTAATTTAAGCTATACTTACCCCGTTACCGAGGTCAAAGCAATCGAGTGTCGGCGGGTCTAGAATATGAGATAGTAATATTTTAAATTATAATATGACTTAATTAATTCATGAAGCATAATAGTTTTGAACCGTCCAAATTATGAAATATGTAATCAAACATACTTATTTTATGGTGAAAGACATTTCCAAAAATGCCTTATTCTGCATTCAGAATGATATTACGCTAAACTGCGAAAAGTATAAATCAGCATGGTTGTCGTTATTTTACGCCCTTTTATAGATTGAGGATTACGTAGTAAGTAGAATCAATAGAATTAAAAAGTTTTTAAACTCTCTTCGTAAAATATAATCTCTACAATCTTCGCTAATGTTTTTATTATGAAGCGCTGATTATGATGTTTTCGTCACCAGCTCTCCGAGGTCGTTCACCTTACGATTCGTAGTAATCACGTTATATCATCACCAAAAATAACAAAGGTTACATATGTTCGTAAGAACACTTAATTTTGAGCTTTTGACAAAAATGGTTTTTACTTACTCGGGGAATGTTGGTATTTTAAAAATAACATTTAAGCTTAAAATTAAATTAAATTTAAATTGAAACTTAAATTTGCATATATTGTTTAGACAGAAAAATGCTTTAACTATGAGTGCTTTTAACAAAATACCAGTAAATTCAAATAGGTATATCGTTTAATGTTTTATGGCCTGTGTGTTGTACGTAATAAATACTCGTGGTTTCGCAGTAAAAACCTAGTGGTAAACAACTTAATCATGTTAGAACGGAAGCCGATGTCAAAATATTTATAAAAAGTTAAGGCAGAGATACTAGAGATTTTCGTTACAAAGTTTGAGTAATTTATTATTTTTATCAAGAAATAAAGTCAAATTTTATTTTCCTTAAATGTGGCAATAATTAAATTTTGTTAAAATAAATTCGTCTTAAGCCGTAGGTTGAAACAAAGTCCAATAAATAGTCCGAACAAATTGTTATTAGCTGTACAACAATAGTAACATAATGGACGTGTGAAACGTGTTTTATTGATACGACATTGTTCATACGTAATTGTTACGTACTAATTATGAATAATTGGCGCGGATGAGTAAAGTCTGCAAGATGAATACGTGATAATTTTATTGTATCTCGGTAAGTTACAAAAATTTTCTCCTTGGTTCCCATTTACCATTCCCATTCATTAGGAAATTTTAACGTAGCCTAACCTTTAAGCAAAGTATAAGAAATTGAGAATTTCCTCCTGGGAGAAGTATATACGAGACGAAATCTCTGTTTGTATAAACGACCATAAAATGTGTAGCAGAAAAATGATAAGAAATCTTTATGGACGAGCAAAATATAAATAAAGGCATAATTATGTGTACGAACTTTAAAAAGTAGGCATCTATAAAAAGTCTCTACTATTTTCTAGCATTAACGACCTAATAAACAGTTGAAATTGATTTAATTAGTATAATAAAGCATAAAAATTCATGGGAGTGCGGTAAGTAGGTGCGTGGGTCACACGACGTGCGCGCGCGCCTCGCCCACGCGCTCCGGTACATGTCAGGTCACAGCCAGGGCTGGCACTAGAAGGTTTACCTTTTTTATTGCATTATGAGACGTGCCTTGTTTCATCCTTGTTAGTGGTCTCTGATCCTGTGAGACATTTAATGTTTCTTGACTTTTCCTGCTTTTCATAGTGATTCTGCTATTCGGGTGCAAAAGAAACAAATGATTGTGAAAATCAGTTCATCCGTTCTTGTGTTATAAATTTTGGAAGTAGACAGACTTAATAAGAGTGTAAGTTAATAATAATAATTGTGTCCCCATGTACTCTCCAAACACCGGGTATTACTGTTACTGAGGATAACCCGTGAAAAACAAGAGAGATACATAATAATAAAAATCAGTAGTCGTATGCGTCATGTCAGAAAACTAGACATTATTCTTTTATTAGGTATATTTAACCTTTTATATCTACGGGTATTTATACCAAACGGCATTTACGATCAAAAACAGATTAATACCAACGCTCTAAAGGTTTAGTTTCACACGACAAAGCAATAATTATAAATCACTGTTAACATAATAATTACTGATTTAATATCTAGTACTTAAAGGTGACAGCCCTAAGACGTCATAATACGTTTACCTAGCCTAGATATAGGTATTGTGACATCCGGGATAAATCCCTAATACCTAGAATGTAGCTCGTTAATCATGTTTTGTGGTTGATACCGGGAACCGAGTCTGTTCGCAACAGTTCCCATTCTAAACTGAATGCCTTTGACAACACTATTCAATGTTATTTTATGATTTCGCTAGAAATATTATGTTGGGAATTAGGTATGACCTTTTCCGTGCGATTAAAGTCTATGATTTATACTGCTGCGTTAAAATATAAGATGTGATGTGAACTGGATTGAAACTTAATAATTTTAAACTAAAACCTCTTATTTATTTTGTGTTCATCATCTCCCGAGCCTTCTCCCAATTATGTTGGGGTCGGCTACCAGTCATACCGGATTCAGCTGAATATCGCATTTTACATGGAGCGACTGCCTATCTGACCTCCACAACCCATTTTACTGGGGAACACAGTATCCCATAGTAAGACTGGTTGTCTGAATTGACTTAACTACTGCCAAAGATCTATTTATGACAGCCGGGACCTTCTGTTTAACGTGCTTTCCTAAACACGGACCCTCCGTGTTATTATGTCCCTCGGTATGTTATAAATGGTCACCCATCCACGGGTCAACCGCGGCGAGTGCGGCTTACCTGTACTATCGGTCAAGCCGTACGGCTTACACTTAGCCACGAGCTCCCCTTTATATATATCCTCATCATATTGTATTCTGTCTTATCGTCTCATATTCTAACATTTTTATCGTCAATTATTTTCCTAAATGAAAGTTGTGATTAGATTCAGCAGGTATTAAGTAAATTTCCAGTGTCATTATATTCCCGACATATCACATTATTACCGTTGAACGACTCCCACTTCTATTGAACTATAGGAATCGTAAGCTAAAACTCTGACATTCAAACATTCAATATTGGTTCAAATAATATCACAAACATATCTAAGTACATTACTACTTATACTCTACACCATTGTCATTATATCTTTGAACCCAATCGATACGCTGCAAATGCCAACGTTCGTGTTGGGCCAACATTGGTAACCAGTTTGGGTATATAATTTATATTAACCAATCTAATTCTTGTGAGGTCGTTGCCTCTGACTCGTTCTTTTAATAATGACGTTCATTTGTTGTATAGAACGTTATATATTATTATGTTAATGTTTGAGATAAGAGTACTCCGGCTGTGTACTTGGGACAAGTTGAGTGTATGAAGAGGAAAATATATTTTCTGGTTGTGGCAGTTTGTGGCAATTCGTACATCTATATTTATTCTATCTATAGAATCGTAAAGCAAATGTGAGGAGGATAGTTAGGCGATATTATGAAAAATATTGTCTTTATACAATAACAAGATTTTAAATAGCTTTTAATATAACAAAGCTTTCGTTGGAACGTCGATGGCGCCAGAGCCATTTTTGGATTAATTAAAAAAGTGGTTGAGTAGGTTCGGCGCTTACGCACATCATGGTGACTTGATTTGCTAAAAGTCTACCTAACATTTTATGAAGAGTCGATTCCTTAATATAACATCGTAATTATTTTACTTTTTTAATATGTTTGTGAAATTTTAGGTAATAATTCTGACCTTAGGTGTAAGGTTTTACGTGTCAATGTTTCATATTTAGAAACTTAGGTATGGCAAGGACGAGGATTCTTGACAACAACAACGACGGAAAATTGTTAACAATTTACTGAATTAAAAGTTATGTTAAAATACTTTATGTGTTTTCAAGCTTTCGTCGGTCGCCTCGATCGGTACAATACACAGTTGCCTAAATTATTATTACCTAATCGCGAAACCTGCTACACAATCACCAGTTTTATTGTATATGGGTGACCCGGGGATCGATCATGGCCAGCCGTTATACAGCCTTTACACTCAACGACTCCACTATAACCTGTATAGTATAGTTTTAATAGGTTTAAAACAACTGATGTCGTATCAGTAATAGCGAAGTTTACAGGAGTCAGAAAAAAAAAACATATAATTTTGAGTTTGAGACGATTCCACACTAAACTTTGTAAAACACTACTTTTAAAGTAATTTAAAATGAATAAACCCAATCTCCAAAAAAATTAAATCTTCTTCTTCTTTTCGTGTCGATGGTAGATTTTTAAAATTATAGTATATTGGCCCAGAAAGTTGCGACATTAATGGCAGCATCGTTAGCCTGCCTTAAGTCATCCAGAGTGCAGGTGTACGGACACTTTGGGCAATTCAGTAAATGGGGCATGGTTTGGTTGGGAGCTCCACATTCGCATGCGGTATGAAGGGGGTCGATAATTCCCCATTTTGCGAGGTTGTGTTTACAGCGGCCTACCTGGGTTCGCAGTCGATTGAGCGCTTTCCAGACAGGCCACTGCAGATCACTGCCAGGTGGTAAGTACTCCTTAGGTTGCAGGAAGTCATGTGGTGGAGCATAGTGTTCTTCCCATATTTTAATTCTTGCCTCAGGTGGTAGGTCTTGGATAGCTTGAGTACAGCGGATGAAGCTCTTTCGACTTTTAAGTCTACCCGTGGTGGTTGTGTATTTGTGAAGCGTGTGCCGTGGATCTGTTTCTTGAATTTGCTTTTCAAGGGCACACGCCACTTCTCTTCTTACAGCAGGTGGAGCGATACCAGCCAACGGATAAAGCTTATTCAGTGGGGTCGGTTTTAGACAGCCAGATATTACTCGGCATGTCTCGTTCAGTGCAATATCGACCTGTTTCGCGTGAGCGGATCGGTGCCACACTGGGCACGCAAATTCGCCAGCGGAAAAACAAAGAGCCATACCCGTCGTTCGAAGGACATCTGGAGCAGCACCCCAACTGGTGGAAACAAGGCGGCGCAGCAGGTTGTTCCGTGTGCCAAAAATTAAATAGAAATTAAAAAAAAAACTAACGTATAAACTTACTTTTTTTAAAGAAGAAAAAAGGAGTAGCAACAAATATAAAATATAAACTATATACAGAAACCAGTGTAAAGAGGAAAGAGTGGCGTTTTCCCTGCAGTGGGATATACTTCAAATAAATCAATCATCATCATCTCCCTGCTCCTAATAATATCGAGTCAGCTCAATGCGTATTCAGATTCCCTTCATCTCTACTTCTTAAAATAAATAAATAACGTGTCGTATGGTATAAAAGGTATATAAGTGAGGTAAGCTCCGCGCCGCCTACGTCTCGCCGGTAATAGATAGACAATTGTGACGAACCGGATCCGCCCGGCCCGGCCAGCCTCGATACACATTAACATAACGAAGAAGGTTCTACAGATTTCAATACCACGTACTTAGAGACCTATTTTATTTTATTTATTATAAACATTATAATTTATATTTGGATACGTATATAACAGTATCTTTCATAAAAGAAAAACATACCATCACGCCTGTATCCCCGAACGGTTAAGCAGAGGTGTAGCAATGTAAACCCACAGTTCGCCGGTATGTTTAGGTCCCATGTAATAGGGGGCGAGCCTATTGCCACTAGTCGGCCACAAATCCAAACTCCGACCTGCTACTGAGAATTTCAAAGAAAAACCCCAATAACACCTTGGTCATGTAGCTAAATAAAAATTTCTAAGATAAGAAATCCCTTACATCAATAATAATTATTAGACTAATAAACAAAGCTCCACGCATGAGGTGAAAATCCAGTATCAGAACAAGAAAAACTGTATCGAAATGGTATCAAAATCGGTCTATTTGTTTGTGAGCTACGATGCACATACGAGCTGCGACACCAAAATTTGACGATCAGTTTTAACTAAGCTTGGTTTCGGAGGTATTGCAGTCTCTTACATATTCCTATATAATACATTGTGTGATACAGATTAGGTCGTTAGATCCGGACAGTTGGAATTACTACAGTTCATTTAAATATTACTTCCTCTTCGACTAGTTTTCTTAAGTGAGCCAGTAATTAAGTTAAATATTTTAGATCAGGAATTACAAGTTTGGTAACATGATAACTTTACGTTTCATTTAATACAATTGTTACTTGGAATTTTTATTACAAGAAAATGTTTCTTTTTCAATTTAGTGAAAATCAGTGCTTGCTTCTATCTTGTACTTGACGATAATCGCAGAGTCTTTAAACCTTTAAATTAAAAAAAAAAAGATAAAATACAGTCGAATCGAGTACCTTCTTTTTGAAGTCGGTTCAAAACAATTCAAACTGCGAATATATCACATATATTTTTTAGTTTTCAACAGTATTCTGTAGATTATTAGCAAGTTCCCTCTCGATATAAATTCTTCTATCTATTCAACGATGACCGTTTCACACATCTAGTGAAAGTTAAAAATAATACTACTGAGTCCAATATTACCTTAAAAGTTTTAAAGTAACATATTATGATACATAATGGCGTATCATATTACGACGGAATAGGACCACATCGTTGACCTCTAACCTCAGGTTACTGGTATACTTACGATATGAGGCTTCGACCCACGCGTGGGCACTTTTTATGGATACAACGAGATTTTCTTGGGTTTTTATAAAATGTATTAGATTGGTAACGAAATTTAAGTAGTAAAATAATAATGGTAATATGTTTGCATAATAATATCTTGTCTA
This sequence comes from Autographa gamma, assembly GCA_905146925.1. Taxonomy (NCBI): domain Eukaryota; kingdom Metazoa; phylum Arthropoda; class Insecta; order Lepidoptera; family Noctuidae; genus Autographa; species Autographa gamma. Next base: position 1,583,706 of record LR989850.1, read on the forward strand.
TTATGGGGGTTTACCCAATCTATTTGTTTAATTATGTTACTTTAGCTTTAAACTTATTAGGTAAAATAAATAAGTAAAAGCGATTATGACCAAAAGTGTAAAGAGAACAATCGAGTTTAAATACAAATAAAATGTAACTTGGAACTATGTTTGGACATTTTCTACAATGCTTTTCTTAAAAAAAAGGTGTTTCCAGTATCAGCTTTTTCGCAATTTTATCTACATATTTATGTAATAAGTACCTTTGTAATTCAAATAAGTTTGCAATACATTTTGATACCTTTCCGACTGCCTGTCTATCAAACAGTCCTACACATGCCATGACAAAGGGACAGCCACCACCAACAGTGCGGTAGTAAATTGGTTGTTGACCTAATATGGGTAAGAATTCATATGTTAATGAGAATACAGACGATAGAAAGTAAGCCTTGTTTTGACCAATTTTAGAATAGCTCTGGAGTTTGTTGTTGTAGTATTTTATACGAAAAATGTGGACTACCTTAGAATAACTAAATATTTAGATTTGTCGCGTGGAAATATACCCTCGCATACAACAAATGATTAAATATTTTTATAATGTCAATTTTAAATATCGGGAGAATCAGAAGAAGGAAATCTTGAGGTATTACCCTCCAGCATGACATATGATATTATGAAAAAGTTATTTAACACTATTGAGAACCGCAGCGGGACGATATTACGATAATGGCTGGAAAATAAATTAATAAATAAATAACATTTGATTCTAGTCTACGTGTTTTAGTTCTTATGACACTACAGATCTCAATCCTTCAAATCTAAGTGCTTAAAACGTCTGGCTATCGGCTTTGTATATGTATTTACGATAGACACGAATTTAATATAATTTAAATAACGGAAGTAGCTATTACTGTTATAATTTGCTGAATATGATTTATATAGCTTTACAAAGTGGTTTGGGTGGTAATAGACGATATTTATGATGTCAGTTTCCTGTTGATCTCATTTTGTATAATAAAAATAATAATATTTCTGCAAAAATAGTTTATTGTATTTAGAGATGTGTTTGAGAGTTTAAAAGGAATAAGCCAGAAACCCACAGCGGCGCACGGAGAGGCTGTGCACGTGTGTTCAGCTTCGCTTTAGTACAAAATGTATGAGAGCGTTTCCACCACAGCGCACGGACATGCTACGCAGCAATTGACGTCATAAACACACGCGTAGCTAACTCGATTAGGCGGAACGTAGCTCAGCCACGTAGCCGACCCACGCATCCCAGCTGCGTGGGTCGGCCATTTCTCGGCGACCCACGACTATGTACAGTCTCGAGCAAAAATATGTACACACATAATATTGTTAAGAAATTATTATAAGAATAAGCTATAAATAAGAGGTACAACTAATGTTCCTAGAATATATAAATACATTTAAGTTGTGATAAGTATAATTTATGTAAGAACTAAGTAATTTATAATACAAATAAGTAAAACAGATGTTACTACACAATAGCTAAATTATATTGTTACTTGGAAGAGCTATTGTCTATATTATAAAAATAATATATTGAATTTAAGTAATTTTTTTATTTTATTAAAAAAATATTTGATCCATTTCATTTTCAAGTGTCATCTGTCAGTATGCATTGATTGGTAGATGGCAGAAGAGATTCGACGAAAAATCTCACTAATTTCGTTTAACAATTTCGCATATTATTAAGTATACATATTTTTGCTCGTGACTGTACCCCACGCATAGCTATGAGCTGTGTGGGCGACACATCCGTGTCCGTGCGCCGCAGTGGAAACGGAGGCCGACGATGCCGAACTAATGAGCCCACGCAGCAGAGGTGAGCCACGCATCCGTGCACAGCCTGCGCAGCGGTGGGGTTCCGGCTTGACTGCAGAGCTAGAATTTGATGTGATACGTGTATGTCTGACTTTTTGTCTGTCAGTGTGTCTCAGTTGTTTTTATTAGGTTCTAATCGAGATACTTTATATTTTCTTTAATGTCTTTTTCACTACTTTTCAGAGTACTTAATTGCTTATTTACAAAGCTAACAATGTTTTATATTTACGATATTTTTCATTTCTTTTGTATTATATATTGATAGGATTTGTTTATTTCTGTGTATGTATTCTCATTACAATATCTGCAAAAAAACAGAAATATAAAATATCCTAAGCTTTCTGCGCCAAATGTATTGTTTTTCTTTGCTAGATTTGTAAAAAGTTAAACTATTATAAGATATGTATAGATATTTAATTATACTTGCTAAACCAGTTATTCTGATTGTTTTAGTTCGGCAGCAATAAACTGCGATAGCACAGCAATATAGTTAAACATTATTGATATAAAACATTCATACCGGTTGTGAGTTTTTTGTTCTAAGTATGGTATCACGACTAAAATTGGACCAATCGCTTATAAAAACCACGTTTATATTTAAAGCATATTTTTAGGTACCTGCCTATTTACTGATTAATTAGTAGAAAATGACTTCGATTTTTCATATATAATAAGCTCTCCTCAGTATCCATGGACAAATCCAAAAGCACCGAAATAGAAAAAAAGCTGTAAGAATAAGATAATATGTAATCATAATAAAGGACTTAGGGGAGGCCTTTGCCCAGCAGTGGGACAGTATAGGCTAGAAAAAAATAATAATCAAATAGGAGAAATAGTATTTTCAGTACCTACATTGTAGCCTGAGTCCTAAACAGTACGACAAAGTCTTCAATCAACGTTAGATAATAATAGCACATAAAACATAACACATTGTAACGAAAACATTATTTTCTATCGCTGTAAAAGCAAAGCCATCTCACAAATCGTCTTCGCGTTATTAAATTATTCCAAGTGTATAATTTTGTTGAAGTTCATTACAATGATAAAATAGCAAATGTACTGAGCACTAGACTACAAATATTAATGTAGTCAGCTTTCTCGATTTACGTCAATTAGAAAGGTAAACCTTCGTAAAGGGAAGTATACACTGCAGTTTTATGATACAAAGTAAAACGATGAAAAGCCTAAAAGGAAAACAAGACAAGAAAAAATCGTCACGTACTTAAGTGTCGTTGACGAAAGGGCAAAGATCTGTTCTTCATAATATATAGGTACAAAGATCACCACTTAGTCGGTTTTTGATTTATATAATTGCAATATGACGTCCTCAAAGTCTAAAAATAAAGTTGAACCTTGTCCAAACGAATCCACCCATTGTACCTGATACTTATCTACCCTAAAGTATCACTCAAAGAGTTCATTTTGAACTAGAGATACTTCTAGAACACCACAATGTGCACGAGCTCTTAGCTCCATGAGTCATTCGCCGCCTACGCTGGACGCAGCCTATTGTATGCAGAACCAGAATGCTTGCATATTTCGTGAAAGCGCGTTGAATGCAAAGTAATAAGATACGTAAAATCCCCATATTTTATAAGGATAGTGATTATTTTAAAGAATGGCGAGAGCTGGGGCCCTCCTGCCGGTAAATAGACGTCGTAGTTCTGTGGCGCAGCGGGGCGCAGTGTGTCAGTACCAGTATGTGCCAAGTCTATGCGTGTGCGCACTCTGTAATCTCCAATGCTGCGGCTGTATCTTTTTTGCTTCAGAACAAAGATAGGCTTGATTGTAATGCTATGAATATGTAGATGGAAATTACTTTTAGTTTTATAGAATTGTTGTAGCTGAATGCGGCGATGTGTTTTGTTGTTATGGCGATAACTGAAATGTATTGAATAGAATTTATAAAAGGAACTCATCGGTGATTCATTGTAAAACTATAATGCCGCATGAGTTATAAAATTGTCTAGTATGTAGGAATTCAAGCGTCGGATATGCAATAGATAAACTTGAAGCCATTATTATTATTCGACAAAAACAAAAGCAGACTTATTGTTTAATAGCACGAAAATCAGTATAGATTTTATGAAAATAAATACTAAAACATTATAAGCTTATTCGTTTATTTAGTTTTTACCTTTTCAGTTTAAATACATTGCATATTACACATAGTTTAATTAAGCAATAATCTTTGATATAGCAAGTGAATAACAACGATACAAACTGCAACATTTTAAACAAAATACGACCCAACCTAAGTTATGCACACGTGTTTAACTTTAATATCTAGACCACGATTATTTGAAGTTATGTCTGACAAATTGATTGAGTCCGATTTCGTGACAGCACTACCTACCTAGACTTATTATTACTCGTAAGTATAGTGTTCTGTATTAGTGTTTACAACAATTTATTGTAAAATAATTTTGTATCTTGGGGTTTAGTGAATAAGATCTTTTGCAGTTAAGTTCACCGAGTTTTTTCTTTAAGATCCTTCTTGGTATGATGCAGGCTTTTTTTTGTAGCAAATTGAAATTACAAAAAATTATAATTGTTTGCAAACAAGACCATCATTATGTTCATAAATATGTTATTCTAATTATATTGAAAACAGCATTAAGTTATATTAAGTGTTGCTAATATCTTAACCGCACCTTAATATACATTTTGTAACAGCTGTCGAATGACATTATTAACTAAATTGAGTGATATTTTACGCGAATCTAAATTTGAAATTAGGTAAGAAACGGGTAATTTGATATAACAATTTATGTTCCGGTACAGTTGTGTTCTGAATTCATTGTTACCCACACACACGTAGGCACGCACACAAGTCAACGTGTAATTGTGAACGCAACGATTGTGCACTAAGGTTAAGGATACACGAGTGGGACTGAATTAAAATATGTAGTGTTGTTAATAAAATAAATATTTTTTGGCTTATATAATAAGATCAAGAAAGTATTTGTTTGCAGGAAAAGAATAATAGTTACAAGTTCGAAAGACTATTTTTAAGCATTGAAAATTGCCAGTAAGTTATAATTGCAGTTAATCAAACAGCATCCAATTCAGTAAATCTTCCAAATAACTGAAAACCCCAAGTAACCTAAGAGAAGTATACTCCGCATGTTCAATACATATTAAAGTTAAACCTGGTTCAGTAATAAGACTTTCAAGGTGTTTAAAAACTGTGCTCAAATTTTCGGTGGTTGGTGATTTTCTTGAAACTCCAGCGGAATACTAAGTACCTGAAACTGTGTTGAGGTTTAATTAAACGCTTGGAAAGTAATGAAAACTGGGACATAATTTAATAACAATATTGTTCTTGTAATTTTTTACCTCAAATTAGAAAAAGATCCACCGTTTTTTAGATGTTTTGAGGTGGTCAAAAACTGCTATAAAGACACTGCTGTGAAAACATAGTGGCTTAGGCATATTTATATAATTTTTTTTTTAATATTTACGATCAATGATAAAATTATGCCGTAACTTTTGTGTGTTAAAGTCAACAATGAAATAAATTCCGTTTATAGGATTTATCTTAAAAAAAAAATGGGAATAGTTTATGTATTACAAAATTTTGAAGAAAGTATTCCGTGTGCACGTCCCCTTATGCGCAAGCGCTCATTACGGAGTATCCCACGAGTTGAAGCAATTTGTTCTCAAATTTCTGAGCTCATTGTTTTAGGGTAACGCGGCCTTTGTTTTAAATTATATAAACATTGTTGGTGTACTATTTGTTTTTATATAGATTCTTGTAATTAATGGCTTTTTTGGCACTGACTTTTTGAACTTGCTAAGACTCAGCTGATTCTGAAGATAGCGGTTGACAAATTGTTTCGTAATAAATATTCGGTGAAGCATTGTTTTTATAACGTTCTCTATTTAATGTTTTATTACATAGTAGTTCTAGTATTATTTTTTATTCTTTAAGAGAGGGCTGGGGGATTCTAGCTCAGGACAAAAGTGCGTGGCAAAGAAAGATTCCTCTATTTTGCTTTGCAGTGGGACGAGCTTAGATTACATTAAAATATTCGCAAAAAAAGTTTTTATTTCTTGTCGGTACAACCAACACCTGTATTACTTGTATATAATTTAACTCTATTAATATTCGTGTTTCTACGCCATCAACCGTCCCCTCGGAATGTTTTCTCACGTCGTTGGAACCCACCACCAAATCTTTCTGCTCACCACCCAAAGCAACAAGCGTACCGCGTCGAGTTTGTTACGCCATACGCGCCTCCCGTGACGAAGCGAACCCACCGACCTCAAGTTACTCTCAACACACAAAAAATACACGAAAATATCACCTTTATTACATTAAAGTTAAGGCCATTTTTCCGTGCAGGTATAGGGATAGTTCAGGGATATGTGGTAACAACTGTACTTGAGCGTCGTTGCGTAAGAATAATTAAGATTTCGGTGGAAACGTATTAATTTAATGTAATGTTGTATTTTTTTTTCTTTTTCATATCGATGGCAATGTTGGTTTGTGTGTAGGTAATGAAAGTTTTCAAGGAGATACAAGGGATTAATTTGGCACATTCCGTTTCTGCAATGTCCGATACAATGACAACAAATAAGTGTGTATTTAAAATTTCTGAAATTATTGTAGCATGATATTATGGTGATTTTCGATACAGGTAGATACGTATTACAATAAATGTATGGTTTTAGTATGCGAAGCCATGTTTTATATTTTCTCTGTTTGTTCTTTGGGTTCTAATTTGAGCTTTAATTCTTTATTATGTTCATTGCGCAGAAAAACAATACATGTTCGTTGTAAGCTGCCGTATAAAACAAAAATACATTTTCATTGTTCAATTGTGTGAAGTGTATCTATTTACCACTTAAGTGTGAAACGGACTTTATAAGTAATGCTACTGTATTATACATTCAGAACAAAATATTTAATTCAACAAGTGCGCGTGCCGCTAAAATATATTTTTTATTTATTTTCTGTAGCACGTGTCTAAATGCCAATTACACAGTTTGACTAAGAATTGCATTAAATTATAATTTACTTTTTGCCCTGACGTTGACTGTGTGCGTTTCATAATATTATTATAACTTACTAGCTGTGCCCCGCGGTTTCACCCGCGTGAATTCCTAGGTCACGTTCCCGGTGCCTTTATATGGGGGCGGACATGAATCCAACAAATCACTATCGTAACAAAGGTCAGGATTACAATTTTTTTTCCACGTAATTTTCCATTTTTTTTTCATAAAAACCTTCTCCTGGTAATAACTAACACAACAAAAAAAGAATTAGCGAAATCCATCTAGGCGTTATTGAGTTATGCGCTTACCAACACATATAGCGATTCATTTTTATATTATAGATAGTAAATCTTTGACAAGTACCATTTTTGTGATCTGTGTCTAACCATTGTAAGTTTTTGTCAAAACATTCTACCGATTCCATTTTCACTCTAGCAATGTAGAACAACATTTAATCTATTTAACTTTAATACCTTCTATAAAGAAGAATATCTAATGACCCTGTAACGACCCCCTATATAACCCTCTCTATAAGAGTAATAACCAACGAGGTTGCATTTGAAACTATAGAGTGAGCCTATCAGAGTTTAAACCGTAAGCACTAGTGTGAACAAGTGTTGTCGTGAATTATGTATGAAGATGGAGCATGCCGTTTTAAAAAATCTATCTAAAACACTAATATTATCCTAACAATGTCAAAACCATCGATATTTTCTTATAAAAGTTTCTCGTTGCGCGAAAATTAACTTAAATGAAAAACGAAATGTACTAGGATCAGACTAAAAACTGCTCTCGCTTGGCACAAGGGGAACCTAGCGATAGTAGCAGTCTATGCATATCATAGGTCGATGGTAATAACCCTTCATTGCCCATTGTAACGCAAAGTAAATTAAGGAGCCACTGTCCTATAAATCATCACGCTCTCCCAAAGGCGTAGACAGAGAAACATGCATTGCCTGTCTGAACAACACGTCATTAATCTTAAACCCATTTTAACCGACTTCAAAAAAGGAGGAGGTACTCAATTCGAAATAAATAAAAGACTTATTTTGAAGTCGGCTTTTAACTAACCATTACGGATATAATCGTTCTAGAAAACAGTGTCTTTTGTCTTCATCTCAAATGACTGTTAATAGGTATTTTAAGAAGCCCACAAGTTTTATGAGTTATGGCGAACTAGTTTGTAGCCGGCGCGGCCTTCGAGCGCAGACGAAAATGTTTACAGCCCGGTTCCCTCGAGACATGACGTGGTTTTCTATGCTATGGTAGGAAAATAAAAGAAGGTCCACTTTAAAAAATAATCTAAATAAGCTTGAGAATGTAAAAGTAATAATGAAGCTTCTAGAAATCTAAGACTTCTAATACAAGAATTGTCTTTACAGTTATCGAAGGTGGTTGGAATGGTTAATTTATTCATTTATCATTGCTGCCATGTATTGTTTATATTTGATAAACGTAAAAAAAACTGTTTTCGTATACTCTTTCATAGTTTTGGACAAGTTTTCATCAAAAAGCAGACAAACACGAAAACTGTATTAAGAATTAAGTAAACTCTTACCGATCTGTAATAGGTACTAGAAATCTTGGAAATGCATTGTTAAAACAAAAGAGATTGCCTATTTTTTGGGCTAATTCTTTTTATAAAAAAAATGAACCTTCTGCTCCTTATAATTCCATGCGTAGATTGCGTAGATCACGTGTCCAAGTGAAGTCGATTAACAACATGCGCGGCGAGCGTGATCACGCCGATAGCCCACAGAGCTATACCTAACAGGCTAGGCCAGCTCACTACATTGCCCTACCTAGTAGACTAGACTAGAATAGGTACAACACTAACTAACCTAACCTAAAATACGTGGATTTGAAAATTACTATTGTTTTTGTCCCTATAACTATAAAGACGAAAGGGAATTTATCAACTCGTCCTACATGACTTGGGCCCATTTAGGACGAATAGCAGAAAATATTTTTTTTTATTCTGAAACTCGTCCCACGTTCATTTTTGTGTGGAACTGAAAACTGGTATCAACGTTACTTCTAGTAACTGTCCTAACAGAGCAAAATATTGATAAAATAAGCACCACCTCTTGTACATAGCACCTGTTCTATTACGTATCTTGTAAAATTATCCCTTGTGTATCTAAATAATTAAGTAAAGAAAACAACAAGAATTCGATGTTTTAAATTCACCAAAAATTTTACTACGAATCACATCACCGTCCCATTTTATTAGGATACGCGCGCATTCTTTAAAATCGGCGTCTTTGTGTAACGGCCTATTTGGCCTTCGTCGTCCGTGACTGTTGGCTTGTTGCAGCGGGTCAATACCTTATGCCACTTCTAGACGGGGAGTCGAGGCTGACATCATACTATTTGAGGAAGTCTGAGAGTTACTCATAATTATGGGGCTATGCATTTTAGTAGATAGGTTTTTGTTTTTAGTTTATTTTGATTTTGGTTATATCCTGTTTGGATAGATGCACCTATTTGTCTTTTGTCTATTTTCTGCCCTAGAGGGTTATGTTTTTGACGGTATGTGTATATATGTATATTTCTTTCGCACGCACTATTAAACGGCGTATTAGAATTTAGTTTGAGTGCTGTCGTAAGATTTCTCTCAACTGAGAGTGTTATCGTGTGTTTTTTTTCTATTATTTTATTAATAGTCCTGTTAGATATTGGTAATGATGATGGACGTACAGTTTATTGCTAAGACTTAAGTTTCTCTACTTAATGTTTTCGTTTCTATACTTAAACGGCGTAACTGTTAGACATGACATAAATCGCGATAAAATCTCGCCACACGTTTTATTTTCGACAAGTCGTAAAGTTATTTACCCTTCGGCCGTGCGTTATTCCCATGGATAACTAAACGCATCTGTCATAGTTTAATGACCAGGAATGCCTGAGATTAACGATGCCCAGTGATTGACGGACAAGACAAGCGAAACATTACCTGTAACTTCTAGACTAATATTATTTAATGCGATAGTATGTTTGTCTGTCTTAATGAGTAAATTAAAGTTACGACGTAAACATTTTTTTTAATGTTCTTTATTTTGACGGAGCTTTGAGGTTTTTTTTTCGATTTGTTTTAGATTTCTAAGTACTAGAATTAAATTAAATTGAATTTGTTGCACGTAGTTAAGATTTGTTCAACTGCAGCTTGTGATTAGGATAATGGACAAATACTTCTTTTAATACTCATTGGATTTTTGAAGTAACGTTTGGTTTGGAGAATTCAAATAATCTATGTAAGAGAAAAAAAAAAAAATTATGAAATTTCTACGCAATTTTTGTATTGTAAAGGTACTTGAATTTATCTTAAAATTAATCAGGCATAAACCATTGTCCTTCTGTGACCAAAATCCAGAATTCGAATTCCCAAAATTGTCCAGTTTCAATGTAGACATTTCCCTCGAATCTGTAAAATACGAGTGTTTCGAATTCGTACGTGAGACTGTTCGACGACTTATCGCTATGTGACCTCCATTGTTGTAGAATTCAGCACGAAATGCGATTTGTGTCGCTCCAAACACCGAAATTTGAGACTGCAGTCAAAATATACGAGTCATTCACACAACCAACTTGTCTTGATCTACCTTTTAACACGAGTTTAGTACATTTGTAGCTCTTAATGTTATGGTTTTTATGAACTTATGATAAGCTTTGTTATGTTTTCAAACGGTTTGCATGTTTACTTCATCCATTGATTAATAAGTTGAAAGAAGTTTTTGAGTGTTAAAGTCCAGTTTATTACTGTGTTTGTAAAATGCCGCGTTATCAACTTTGCACCCACAAATCAAAGAGCGTGTATGGAGAGAATAATGAAAGTGAACGAAACGAAACAAGTGCGTAAGGATTGTAGCAAGTGCAAAGAAGTGGTCTCTGCTTAAGGGAAAGGCGTGATGATATATATTATACGTTATTTTTCAAGCGTAAAATTGCTATTTGAAAACTAAAAACTGCTGGTCGTAGAAAAAGATACAAAAATTACAAATTGACTTTACAGACTGTTCAACAAATACTTTTAAAATTCCATCACGATTAACTCATTTTAAAAGCTGTATTAATCCTTACTTTAAATTAATTAACATAGTCAACGTATTAATCTTAAAACGGCTTCTCATTGCTCAATCAACGAGGTGCGTATAAAGTTTTGAAAGCGTATTAATTGATAAATTTGCAATTGAGATAGAGCAATTATCTCGGTAATCTGGGGGCACGGGAGTGCCCCTGCCAAGTCTCGAGCAAAAAAAAAAAAACGGGCACAGCCGTACCATACTTTTCTCGAAGCGTTTCTCGGCTATTTCACCCCCCCTGTATCATCGATACGGACGAAGCTAGAGAAAGCATTAAAACAAGCTTAGCCTCAAAATTACATGACATTTGAACCAATAGTTTTAGAGTTATGAGCGATCAAAGTTACACCATTTTGTCACTCACTGACTGACCGATCATCAAAAGTCTAAGGTACTTCTAGCAAACTTGGAACCTTCAAATTTGGCACCAAGATAGGTTTTTAGCTACAAGCAATGGGAAAATTATAAAAACGGTAAGAAATTATATACCTTAGTAAATATTAGGAAACAAATTTACATTTGCGGTTTTACAAGAACATGGTGTATGAATTTTGACTGCATTGTTAACTTTGTTCTTCGTTTATGTACAAAAAGTAAAACAAATCGATTTATATTATTTAAAAAACTTGAGAGGTGTCAAGGTACACCCGGATGGAACGAAGTTACTTTTAATTTAAGAAATAATTTGAATGACTTTAATTTAATTTAATTAACATAATTTAATTTAATTGAATTAAGTTAATTTAATTAATTTTTGTTATTAAATAAAAAAAAATATGATTATTTGTAAACGCAAAAAGAAACATATCATCTAATTATCATTAGGATTTGAACGCAAGACCCGCGGCTTATCAAACTCGTCATGTGTCAACACCGCCATCTGAGAAGTTAGGATATCTATCGAAAGTCTTAATCATAAGACTGTTCACTAATGACTTCATTAAAAAGTTTCGTTACAACTTTTCGTAATTAGATTTTTTTTCCGTCTAGCCTCCTTTCTCAACGCGCGATAAGGAACTTCGTTTCAATAAATTGTAATAATCTATTGAATTTAAATATTAATAAACAAAGCTAAGTTAAATTGAAATGAATAAAGCTACAATCTTTCATCCACACAATGCAATGCTATAAATATTCTATGCTCGCTCGATAGATGGCTGTGTATCTGGTCTAAATCGCGCTATGGTTTCGCTACATAGCGTAGTATTCGGGAATCTCTTACAGCTACCGCCGGTAAGAAAAATTTCACCTTTTAAAAAACTTTCATCTACTGAAACTAATAGGTTGTTAGGTTCCCTCAGTATGCCGAATCTGTGGAATGAACTATTTATATACCATGAACTTACAATTAATTTACGACTGCCCAATGATTTTGACTTCGTTGACATGCTCAATGGAATAAGTGTTATGCAAACGATATCCATTTATTCACCCTGGTTCAAGAGAAATCTTTATTTTAGGTTGCTGAATTTGAGGTTATAAAAGTTAAATTCTTCAAGGTTTATCAACTTCTAAATAGATATCCGTTTACTATTTGAATTGATATTGTGGTAAATGCTAATGGCTCCCACCTTTTACAGAAATTTTCATGTTAGTAAAAATCTCATCTTGGTGGCCCAAGTGGCTAATTATTTGACAGATAAATCTACCCTACTTATTATTTTTCTATGTTTGTAAAAGTACAAATATGCAGATGTAGGTACTGAGATTCAATTAAATAAACATTTATGACGTTTACCAATGCTAGCGTAAAATAAATGCTACTAAACATAGCATTAAGATGAGACACGGCGCCGCATAGTCAACAATTTCCTATATGCATCGCTTATGCTATAACCACCCATAAAGCCAGGGGCTAAGTCTAAACCACGCGATGAAGGGCATAGGTTCCTCCGTTTTCACCTATGGTCAAGTATACGTGGCTCTTTCAAGAGTGACAAGTCTGGGTGGATTATATTTGGCAAATATCGATTTTAAAAGCATCAAAGTTCAAGAGACAGCAATAGTTGAATATAATCGACTCAGAAATAATTACCGCCCAGACTTGTGTGCCTTAAAAATTACGAAACATCACAATACAGGCAACAGAGTTAGAGACAGGGAATGGGCTCTAAGCAAAGCAGCAGCTGAAGCACAAGTAATAATTAAAATACCTAAAAATAAAAGAAAGAGACCTACCAAAAATTAATGAGATCCCACCAAAAACATTCAATGTAAAAAAAAGCCGTCTCTCTATGCAATTCTTCCATCGTAAAAAGTTTTGAGATCGTATAGGAGCCAAGCCCTGTTCACCATTATTTGTAATAATAAATCAATATTTTGTGACTATATCAATAGTTTTCTTTGCATTGCAATAATAGTGACTTGGCCATGAGCTCAATAAGGTACAAATATTTGGAGCAGTTGAAAGTAAATAATAAATAATATCAGGACACCTTAACCGACAGTCTGTATCATCGAAGATCAGTGAACTGCACATGCACTATTGCGCATGTTAAGTGCATAGTGATCTCAAATTCCAATTAGTTACAAAATCATTTGAACGATATTTGCACGTAATTACAAAGAGCAAACGACATTTAACTTGTGCTCATGGCCAAGTCGCTATTATTGCAATGCAAACAAAACTATTGATATAGTCACAAAATATTGATTTATTATTACAAATAAAGTTGAACAGGGCTTGGCTCCTATGCGATCTCAAAACTTTTTACGATGGAAGAATTGCATAGAGAGACTTGGCTTTTTTTTACATTGAATGTTTTTGGTGGGATTACGTCTGTCTTATAAAGCGACGACTAAGAGATTGTCGTTGTTTAATATACACTAGATATTCCTGTAGACCTGTGTATACAAAGTATGTTTTAATTAAGACAAAATTAACTTTCAATAATAATTGTTATAATACTGTATAACATTTACTTATAAGAGTACAAGGCGTCGACAGCAAATTAAATGAAAACGAGGAAATAGAAAACTTTATTTTTTCACATCGTCACCTTTTTTTTATGTGTCCCACTGCTGGGCAAAGGTCTCCCCCAATTTGCTCCAAGCTATTCTGTTTGGAGCCACCTCAAATTCGTCACCTATCTCTTTTTAATTCTAATCTCTCAACCGCCACATACTCAGACCAAAGCACTTTAGTCCGCAACACGTAATCTGTAATTCAAAGACATTTCTAGAACTGGCCACACAAAGCGCGAACCGAGCTGTCACAATAAGAATACAAATATGGAACCGAATTCTTTTTAATCGTTGCATTTAATTTATAACGTACTTAAAGCCTACACATTGCAGCACATTAAGATTCCTCCGACCTAGCACGGAGTTCGAAGTGTGAAGTATTTATTACATTTCTTTATAAGACCGATATAGTTGGATTCAAAGTTAATGGCGGCTCTGAAGTTAGTCAGTACCTCGCCCCGCAGCCCCGCTGGCGCAAAAGTTTGTTACTGCGCAGCGACTCGCCCCGTCTTCGGAGCCGCCATTAAGTTGGCACCGTACTGTACCTTTATACAATATTTCCCTTTAGTACATTTGTAAGCTGAATCGATTCAATTAGCATTTAAGGAGTAAGGACTTGTATTTTGGTCCGTATTTAGCAAGAGTTGCTTGTTCAGTGTCTGTAGCGTGTCCGAGATATCTATTGCTCATTTTATCGCCGATATTATATTGCTACTGGATATTCTGTTTTATGTGACATTAAATTTGTAAGTGTTATGGATTGCGTCGATCGTTATTACTTTTAAAGGAGAAATAAATTTTTAAAATAACTTTAAATGTTACATTAATGTCAGTTATCGCAAGATAATTATCTTTGAGACGATGCAACATAGTTTGGTTAGTTAAGAGCGTTTTTATTATAAAAAGAACATTATTTTCCATTAAGGAGAACGTTCGCTCCGACTGCGATTTTGTGTTAAGTCGTGACTTTTGCAAGCGAAGCGTCTGCACCTGGTTACATTACATCTACTGGTAACTCTGTAATGTCTGGCTGCTTGTACCGTCTGATATAATGGATTAATTTTAGAAACTGATGAAAATGTATGGCATATAATTTCTCAGAAATGTGTTTTTGAACAACCATTCGTAGCCATTTAGTTGCTTGTCTCTGGGTTTTTACTATGTTTTCTGAAACAATTTCATCGTTCCTTAGATAGCACTGTATTCATGGCCTTGTCGTAACATAGAAGTCATATTGAAATAGTGAAATGCGTAATGTAAATAGAGCAAAAACAAAAGCTAGCGACATCGGTGAACAAAGCTAGTTCTAACCTTATTACAAAACAGCTTTACACAGAAGATATCAGACATAGTGTTGTTAACCTACAATCACAAAATCTGTGTACAACCAATAAATTATTTATGTACACCTTCCGTTGCGTGTTCGACTCCCATGAACTATGGCGCGCCAGTTAAACCCGCGTTAATTAGCGAGTAATGTTTAGGAGTGGTAGCAATCTTACACTGGGACTTTAACTAATACGAATAGTAATAGAGAGCTAGTTCATGTAATAGAGGGAAATTAGAATAGGGCTCGCGGTTGGGTAGTAACATTCGATTGGTGATATACAGTAGATGCTTCTTTCTGGTCTACAACAGATATGTTTTTTATACTACAATTCTACGGAACCATCAAACCTCATCTTTCTAGGTGCGATGACTTCAGCAAATTGACATATTACTTTCATTTATGAAGACTACAGATCGATTACGCTTGGTGCATTTAATTGGTACACCACATAAAATAGTATATTGTAAGGCACTTTGACAAAAGATTAAAATTTAAAATCGTGACAAATACACAAAGACATGACCAAACATAATAGCTGTTGGTGAACCTTTTTCAATAATTAAATAAAAAAGTAACATTTACACAAACATGACCAAATGTAATAAGTTTCATTTCATACAATATTTTTGCTCTATTCCTTGAGATTAGTTTACATGTGCACCCTTGGGGGATACAGGCGTGATGATATGTTATGTTATGCCCTTCAAAGATGTTTTCGACAAAAACAAAAAAGTGCAGCTGTCGACCACAACATAATTACATTCTATTCTGCTGTTGACAAGTACTAACGATATGAAGTAAAACAGTAATTAAGCTTTCAATATTTTGCTCAAATGAGGTAAAATGATGAAATAAGTGAGCACACACACACATGCACACAGTCGTGACGTCACGAAGTCATGTCGCCACCCGATACCTCTCACCCGTGTTGATAGCTAACAAATAGCTTTTTACCCTTTAAACAAATAATTTTAAAAGCAAGCATATTATAGAAACAAATACACTCTAAAATAAAGATTAGAACCGACTTTTATACATCAATGTTTGACAGTAAAGTCACTACAATTAAGACAACAAGGCTTGCCTACTATAGGAATACTGTATTACCAAGAAGGTTTGTATAGTTTAAGTAGGCAGTCGGTCCATGTAATATGGTGGTGTTCAGCTAAAACTGGCGAGACTGACAGGCGACCCCAGCATAGCTTGTGAAGAGGCTAGCCAGATGACAAAAAATATTCAGAAAAATATTTTTAAATATATCTTTTATTCTTAAAAGTGCCAGCAGTTCTAATAATATTTTTATATTATTTTTTGCAATTAAAGTTGTGATCAATGTATGACTAGAAATAATTTATCTGTCTAAATCTCTTGAAGATTAAAGTTTAGTATAAAAATAAAACACAGATTTCATTGAAATTACTGTATCTTACTAAGGTGCACACAACATTCTAATTCCTAGCTTTAAAAGAGTTCATTAACCAAACATAAAAATATAGGAATGTCTTCCATTATTTACTACTGAGTGAGTAAGCATCGTAAGCACTAACCATTTAAAGCATTATCAATAAGTTAATGGCCAAAGTAAGTGTACGCTCTTTTTAGGGCTTATCTTTATTTCCACTTACATGCTATAAACCTCTTTTCATTAATCCTTTTAATTGATTATCACCACATTAGGAACTAAGAGAAGTAAACATTTGTCTAGTTCAAGATTTACAAATCGACAAGTAATGTTTTATATTTTAAAACAATATTTTATTACTTCGTGTTGTTTTATTTCAAATTATTTGAAAAATACACAAGTTTGAGTAGGATTAGTATTTTATAATTTGTATAAAATACTAATCCTACTCAAACTTGTGTAAACAAAAAAACGGACAAAAATACATAAATTCGCAACTGCTATCTTAAAAGTGCACAGAAGTATTTTTTTATCAGGATACTATATACCCACGGTTGCAACCTTATAAACTAACACAATTTTAGTTACGAAAATAGAATAAAGACAGCAGAACAAAATACAAACACTATTAAATTTAGTATTCTGTTTAAACATCATATAATATTAATGCAATACAAACTCATAATTCTTGAAACAAATTAGCGTAGTTATAAAGTGAGACACGATAGAATACAATTTGCCTAAACAGACAAGTAATTAAGGATATGTATCGGCTGCATTTCTGTAACGATGCTGTCGCAATGTGCACGCACCTCGAGAAATGTCGCGGAGAAATCGGAGCCACGCCTAGCAGATAAGCCTTTCGTTGCGACGGTGAATTTGCATGCGACGCTTAGATTATTGTGCAGAATGGACATATCATTCTTTTAAAATTTAAGATAAAAAATAATAAAATATACAAAACAACAAAAGCTCTATCTAAACACAGTTTCATTAAAAATACGTAACTAAAAATCAAAACACTTGAAAATATCCGTATTTTATCAACCAAAAGTTAATTGAGCCTTGTTTTACATTGTGAATTTTCTTTTTAAATTATATGATTTTAATTATTTTGTTGTCATTTAGCGAATCCAACTTTAAAAAAGTACCAGCGATATTTATGTAAGACAAAACAGTAAGACTAAAAATACAGCAAAAAATACACATGGTACTAATAACGGGAATGAAAAACAAACCTTCATTTACTTAACCAACATAAAGATCCAGCATGCACCATTCTCCAAACCACATAGGCACAAAACATCAAAATTCATCACATCGGCACAATATAACATTCTATGGCATCACGTTCTTGAGAGCTGCATAATGAGTTGCATCGGGCCGCGGATCACGTGGCCGGCCATTAAAGGCGACGCCATACAAGCTTCGCCCATTATACAACACATTGTAAGCGTTTTGTTTTCATATCGAGAAAGCTCTCGCCATTCGGAAATATCAAGACACTTTCGCGACAATTTCTGGGAATTTATTTCGCAATTCGAATGTTCTAAATATGGGTATTATTTTTCTGTGTGTTGCCAACCTTTTTAATATTATTTTAGTTTTAACAATGATTAACACATGAACTAAACTTTAATTTACAGCCATTTAAAAATAATATAAAACTTACATAAATAAAAACTAAATGGCGTCAAAGAACTCATCGTCATCCTTGTCAATGGCGGGGAACGTGCCCAGAAGGCTGGCTGCATTGCCACGTTGAATGGCTATGCCGATTCTCTGTGCAAGGAACAAACCAGCCCTCTGATCACGAGTAGATTCTACCAAACGTTTGGAAAGTTCGTTTAATATTATTCTATTTTAAATATGACTTATACAGGTAAAGAGATAAGTTCCTGCAGAACTTACTTGTTTAAAACATAGCTATACAAGTTGCAAGAAAAAAAAAACCCGATCTAAAAACTAATTTGCACAACAATTTACAGTTCTTGGAATAAAATAAAAAATATATTAGGTTATTGGTGACATTAGTCACGTTTTGTTAGCACACTATACATAGTTTCACAAATTATGACGTAGGTAAGTACCCTTTTCACAACAACACGCCTTACGGGGATCTCCCTGACCATCACATAGACTCGCTAATCAAATCACCAACAATTTTTCGTATATAAACCTTAAAAGTGTACCTATATGTTGTGATAGCTTAGCAGTTCATTGACTGGAATCATATATTCAAGGTTGCTAGGTTTATTTCTGCGTCGTCTATGTGAGTTTTCAAAATTGTTTCCTACGTTTTAATTGCCTTAAGACACTGATGGCAATGGAAAAAAGATCGGACATAAACTCTAAAAATGATCTGAATTCGCCAGCTATTGAGCCAGCGTGGTGATCAATGCTCGTTCTTTTTATGTAAAAGACAAGTGTACTTCACCCAGCAGTGGGCTAATGAGAGACCAGTTTTATATCTATTATTATCAAATGTATAATCCGCGTTTACATCCACTAAACGTTGAAGAATACTCCTAATTTGGTTGTAAAGGAAGTGAACTGATTGTAAGAATTAGCGAGTATATGTTAGCTGCCCACGACTGTATATAAATGGTGACATTGACATTCGCTACATGACATGACCACTAAATAGATAGTACGCTAGTAAAGCAGTTTCAGCCTTTGATTTGGTTTTTTGTTGTTGATTTTAGTTTTAGAGATAAGTATGTCCTTTTAAATTCTATTACATTTTGCATTGTTAATTTGTATGGTAGGTACTTGTTTTATGAAATTTTTGTGATGTTGACGAATTTTAGACACTTGAAGCTCTGTTCGATTAATTGACAATGATAGGGTTTAGAGCGGTTAATATAATGAACACATACGCATTTAAGTCAGCTTAAGATTTTATACGGCTTTTTTCCTGTTCCTAGTTAATTTAAAGCTGACTTCATCTCTCATTAGCAAGTTAATTTTCTAGCACTTACTATTCTTAGTTTTCTGACCTGCATCAGATTATAGGACAAAAAGGAATACTGAGAAAATCTTTATGAAAGAAGGTGGAAGTCTTATATCTCTTGATTAAATTGAAATTATTATTATATAAATCTGGATCTAATCCGTATTTCAATAAAAGTCGAATACAACATTATCCAACTGTCACGTCTTAAAAGTTTAACATATTATTATACTGCTATATTTTTTTAAACACACAAAGTTTTTTCTCTACAAAAAACATACAACATTTGCATTAGTGATACATAAAGGACTAATTACCAAGTTTGTCCTCCACACATTCTATTATTATTAGCAGTTTATTTATAAACCAGCGATAGCCTAACACTGCCTTAAGGCTTTGTTCGCTTAATTGAACTTAGCTAATGACGTGAGTCGTGTATCAAGATTTACAGAAGGTCTGTTTATCTAAGACCTTCTTGCTGCAGACTTTTTGCTTTTGTAGAGATAGTTGTACTATCGTATTGTATGTTTGTAGGGATAGTTGTACTATCCTCTTGTCCGATTTGGTCAACGAGCGATTCTGTAATCGTTAGACGTGATAAATGTTCCTTTGTTCTTCTACCGAAAATTTGTTCGTGTTTTGGGATGGTCGTTTTAATCAGGAATATTTTACAAAGTGTCGGTTTTAAGTATTTTCTTTTATTTAGAACTTTTTTTTTATTCCAAATGAGGTCCGGTACACATAAGATACTGATTTTGATAAATTGGGCCTTATAGTTACGAAGTTATTCCTCGTCACAATTGCTCGGTATGTTGCGAAATTAATAGCGGCATACAACTTATGTCATACAATTAGTTTAGTAAATATTATTTATACACCTTGTACCTAGTCATATTTTGGCATCAAAAATTTACCAACACGTCAATACCATGTAACTTGTTGATCTCACGCAAAATAAGAACAGCGGACATTCTTTCGATCGCCGATCAGATCCGATAGCAATCTTACGACTTACAAGATGTCTGGACATTAGTCATTAGCGTTGAGCAATAGCTAACCTGTCACTGCCGACTGTACTGACGCAATCTTCATGTCGAGATATCATTACAGTACCAGATAACATGTATGAGGAGGATGAGAGTTGAGATAGAATTTATTATCGTGATGGGTTATTAAAAATATATCTTTTATTTCTTATTTATAGAGACGTTCCATTTTGAATAATGTTGTGCGATCTTGTTTTGTTTTTTGTGAGTAACAGTAATAATACACATGGTTCTCAAGATCGAAACGTTATAAAAGAAAATACTTTTTAGAGTAATTGGAAATGTAAATATTTTAATTGTTTTTTTTTCTTGTCGATGACTCAAGCTGGTGTAATAAAAGTACCTTTTAAAGCATAAAACCGAAAAACTTAAACATTCCAATCTGGTGAATTACAATCAAGTATTCCGATCGATACAAATCTTACAGAACATGGAAAGGCATGCACATTGTTTGAATGCGATGTTTTCGGCTTCATCAAACGGTCACCAAGTTTGAGAAAGTTTATTGCTTTGTACATTCGAGCAAAAACATAACACCAAACGATTTTCAATGGTAATGTAGTATAAAAGTTTGGTTGAAGTTTCACATGTATAATGATAGTTTAATATCTCGAAATAATTTTATACTTTTTTTACATATGTTTTAGCTAACGTCTGTACCTATATTTTGAAATAATTTAATATATTTTTTTTTAAGAAAAACCTGTTTGCAAATTCTTTAGATTATCTTTTCGTTGGCATAAAGTACAGTTTACATTGTACCTACAGGGTTTTTACTCTCATTTATAAAATATCACCGAATGATCTGGAAAACCCAAGTTTTGACCGTTTAGCGTAGAGTCATGGAGCGTTCACGTCTGTTAAGTGTAGTGTGGGCAGATGATATATTTATGGGTCCCGAGGTCGCGTGTACCCTTTTGGTCGTACACTATTTATTTATTAAAGTACCGGTCACGTCTCATTGCTTACGATGATATTCAATTTGACTTTAACTTTTAAAAGGGATTTGTTTGTTTTTGGTGTGGAACAAAAGACGTATTAATGTTGCTTTGGTAAAGAGTCATTTTGGTTATCAAAATGTTTTGAAGTGTTGAATTGTTAGTCATTTTCCTTAGTCTTTATTTACCCAAATCAATTTCTCAATTCAGATGATACGATTCGTTAAACATAAGTTAATAATGACATAGCGTGTCCATAATGGGATGTTCTTGTTGTTAGCTGGGTCTTCAGAAACCGCAGCCAGCTTGTCGGCTTGCGGCGGTGTTGTAGACAGCGTCGATACTGGGGCTATCTAAATACTGAAATCGATATCATAAACATCATAGTATTTGATGGCATTGCAGACCTACATACCAAAGAAAACAGAGAAATTATTAAAAGGAGCAGATTAAAAGTCGGAGCAGATAACAGCATCAATAGAGAAATTCTATAAAGGTAAAGTTCAGAACTATAGAAATTCTGTAAAATGTATTACTTATAGAGTTCTGAATTTTACGTGATATTTGTTACATGTTTCCTCATGAACACCTGTGTGTTGTGTGTTGGAAAATTTTCGAGTAGATTTCCGTCAGTAAAACATCTTTTACTCATAAGAATGGTAGGCGTCGTCTATTTCGTACTAACACACAGTCCTACCTTAAATTGACGCCATAAAGAAAAACCGGTAACAATACAAACTAATATAATACCTAACACAACCGCCATCTTGAGAACAGGTTTCAACGAACGTTAGCTGCAACAAATTCAAATTTAAATCGAACGTTATTCGCATTGCCGAAACGCATGACCTTCTCACAGAGTGATACGGCCGGGGTCGATGACCTCGGTGATGCAGATGCGTTGCCGTTCACATGTAGCGTTACAACCTCCCACGTGACGCGGTATAAGTGATAAGAGGAAGCGGAGGCGATGGCAATGGCAGTTATCACTACACTTTAAAGGATTTCACTTAGATTTTTTCAAATTTGTGCAATAAGTTTTCTATTTTAGTTGAGTAACAGGATAAGCAAGGAGAACTCAATTTACAAAAATACTGCAAAAAAAAGAGATGTAATAATAAGATGCTTTTTCATACAACGGATTGAACATACCAAAATTATATAAAAAAAAAAGTTGTTTTAATGTTTACATACTTACTTTCAAAAAAGCAACAGCACAGAATGTACTAACCGTCCAAAAATGGATATGGATACAAAATTGTATTAAATACGCTACAAAATCTGTTAAAAAAAGGAATCGCTTTATCTTTCCCTTTGTACCACACACCCATATGAAATCCGCCTACACGAGTCGTTCTCGAACTAAATCCGAGGTGATTTGAGAACTTTTTGTTGGTATTTAAATTGGGTGCGTCGTTATACCGGCGATACTGTACTCGCCAATACGTGTGAAGCCTCATACGCCTCGTACATCGATCATTTCGTATTGGTTTATTTGCCAAAGTTCTGCGGTATTAAATGTAAGGCTGGGTTCGCGTAATTATATGCATGCACGTGTGAATTGGAATTTTGTTGTTGAACTATTTTATTTACTTTGTAGTACGGTTAAGCTTATTTTTGAAAAGTATTAACGTTTTTTACAAAAAGTTGGCCCCACGCCTTTGTATGTTTAGGCTAGTTGTTTATATACTTTATATCAGGCTGGTTTGATTTCAGATTAAATTACTATTAAGTTATAAAAAATTGTGATAAATTACCAAACACAGTACCAGATCACAATTCATAGACATGGCCTATTGTTAAAAGGTATTAATATTATTCTATTTACTGCATTATTATAAGGAATAAAACGTGACGGCTCAATACTGTTCTATGACGTCATAAGACGGCCGCAGAAGAAGTGGTGGTTGTTTTGAAAACGATACGTGAAGTGTTAAAGCGGAGCGAAGTGGTAATGGTCCGAGCTGTTAGCAGACTGTTTTTGTCTGCAGGCTTTATTACAACCTATTTCATGTTCGTTTCATATGCTAGTGAATGTTAGGTGTTGGTTTTGATTTTGCTTATTTTTGCCAGTGGTAACAGAGGTACGGACGGGAGGGTATGTCTTTGAAAATGAATTATGTTTTTGACACAAGACTATACTTATTGTTAAACAATAAGAAAGCGTCTTAGAAACAAGATTGTAATATCTTGTACTCGGTAATATCTTTGTGAGCACAAAACAAATATAACTATTTCATTTATTACTTTTCATCGCGATTATACTTAATATTAAAACTTGCTTAACAAATTTTTTTCTAAATAATAATAAAGTTCAGCTGCTACAAATCCTTATAACATAACACCTACACTGAAGTAAAAAAGTCACTAACAAAATAGCCTTTCACAACAGGAAAAAGCTGTGTACAAAGTATGACGGCTACAACTAGCCGCTACACGCGGCCGCGGCCTGTGGGAATACGGCCCGAGATTGGATTCAGATCGAGCAAACATTACTACAACGGTTCTTTATATTTCCTCTCGTACGATACAATCACCACTGACATTTGCATAGGGCTCCCCGCTTTTATTATTGACCGTATAACGTACAATCGCGTACTAAAACCACTCGCGTTCTTGGCGCCATTTTGAACGTCATCATATTGCTCGATTTTTGAATTCCACTTTCGAATTGCTCGGTTTAGAATTTTATGAAATTTTATTCGTTATTTGAAAAGTGCAAATACTGGTGCACGTAAATATTGGTTCTGTATTTTTAATAAATGGAAATTCATTTTTACTTTGGCACCTCCCGCAGGAAAAATGAATTTCACATGAAAAATGAACTACACATTTGTGTGTGATATGCCACCTTTTTTTTGTTACATGTGCTCACTTGCAAAATTTTTACATTGCATAGTTCTCCTTTAATTGTCGAGCAGATTACTATCATTACATTATAATATCATTCTTGTTCCGAAAAAACTATCTACTCCTATTTTCGTTTGACATAAAATATTCAGTCACTGAAGAAAATTCACTCAATTTGATTATTCCATTTCCTCACACAAAACGCATCAAGGTAAACGTAGAATAATGGTTGCGCGACATCAAGAGATTTTTTCCGCTCCAAATATACGGTTGAGTGTTACATAAGTGTTACAGGAACTTTGTTCAGTAATGGAGCGAGCGACGTCGCGTGTAAGTAATATGTTACGAGTGGTGACATGCGCTCGTATTGTTTCTGTAGGTAAAGGTCAGGGGGCCATGTTAACGTCTCACTGTGGTCGGAGTTATGGTCTTATGACAGTTAAATTTATGCGGTTAGAAAACATTGGATTGTGGTACATTTTTGATGAATCATTATTAATATGTGACAAAATAAATATTTTGGCAAAAAGTGTCACCAAATTCTAAGCATTACGTGGTTATAGCTCTGTTTGCCTTTAAAAACAGAACTTCTCATAAAAATGATTTCTTCCAAAAACAATGACTTTTAAGAAAAAGATGTAGTCGTCAAAAGCATGACTCGTCTTGTAAATGTTAGACCAACGGTTCTTGAACATCAAACACTAAGTATCAATATGAAGGTAAGAACGCAAATCATCCAATCTCCACAATCACGGGAAAGTTCAAAACAAATACGTGGGCCAGTCGTGCCAATAGAATCGGATAGATGAGTCACGTGTCACGAGCCGAGCCGAGACGAACGCAGCCGAGTCGTCACGAGCGCGAGCCGACTCCCCCGCCCCCTATTGTCTGGAGAAAGCCGGAATCAAAGGTACTATTGTTAGCTACAGATGGTTTTGAGACGGCCTAGATTTGTTATAGCGCTGGATTTGTTGGTTTATGTCAGGATAAAAGATTAGGCTGATAAGGATGTATTTCATACATGTAATCGTGAGAAGCTTTTCCATGGCACTTTAACTCAGAAATAGTTTGTAACTATTTTTACTTTTGTAGTAAACATTTCCCTGTCCCGTGAGTCACATATGAACATTTTGTTTGTGTAACTATTGTGTCTACTGGCGGGCCAGTTAAGTTGTTAAGCATATGATTTGAACGACTGAAAAGTGCGCTTGAGATTGAACAAAAGCAAACGACTACCCTACATTGTTAGAGAATGCAGTGATATCAAGATGAAACATTACATAAGTAAAATTAATACGAGAGAGGCTTTAATACTGGCAGAGACAAAAGAAAATCGCAGAATCCAAAACAAAGCGGTGGATTATTTTACATAAGTCTGAAGATGATGATGCACTTTGACATTTTCTTATATTTTTATCAAAAAGATACGTTTATATTTCTCGGTTTTTATCTATAGCTCAAATAGAAATGGATAGAAATAGTTTCTATGAGTCATCTCTTTTAATAGAGATAAGAGTACCTCAATGGATAACACAGATGACAAATTGAAAGCTCTCATCGTCGATTGGGTCGTCAAAATAAACGATGTTTATGATGTTACATTACGACGGATTTCACAAGTAACAATCTTTAGCTTACACAATACACTTTCGTAAGATCCTACAATTACATCCCACTAGGAAATAACTCAACGTTGAGGTATTTGGCTGTTTATTTGATAAAGTTTAAGATTCTTTAGTGTAAATAAAAAAGCCCAGTGGCCTTCATATTACATTATTTCAAAAGCTGAAAATAAAAAGATTTGAAGATTAAATTCTTCTCAAAAAATTCTAAGTTACAGAAGCCAAGTTGAGTCCAAAATATTTCAACGTTTTCGTAGAACAATAACGCTGGTAGCGCCATCTATCTGTTTAAGACGGACTACTAGTTGTCTCATCCATATTTCGCAATATTAGTTCCATTCATTCATTTGACCACTTTTGGAATGAGCGATGTGAACCCCGCCGCTTCCTTACCAATCCTTTCGCACGCCTGGCGCGTAACGCACGTACGCGCTTTCGCAAACCGCGGAAATAAACGAATCGCCGAGAGGAGACACACGATATCGCGCCCGTGTCGCTCCTGTGCTGCATCGCCTCCTTACTGCTGCTGCCGGATAGCGAACTTTTGTGATAATCCGCCCGCGGGTGTGGACGTGACAGTTTTGTGATCGCATCGGGAAGAACGCCGCCCGCCATCTTGGACTGCCCAACGCTGGAGAGCCAGGTATGCGTGCTTTTTCCCATAGACCTACATCGCTCGCTCACCTCTTGGCGATAATCAGCCATCCTCCAAAAATACAGTCCACTTAAATCTTATACCTCGTTTATTTCCAAACCATTTTTTTGGTCCGAACGACCCGGATTCATATATCCGTATTCCCGCTCGCGTAGGTATCTTTTATAAGTGCCTACCTAGGTAGTTGTAGCACCTAGCTGCACTCCTAGTTCATAAATATATACCCATTACGTGGTTATTCCCGCACCCCCAGTAGGTAATATACTCAACGTAGCTACCTACTGACTTACAATAATAATTATAAACTAGGTATATAGTCGTTTTGTAAATTCATAATTTCAAGCGCCTTTTACCACCGCCTTTAAAGTCGTTGCCTTATTATTAGGTACAAGTACTTACTTTCCGCATAACATAAAACTACAGCATAATTTTAGGTTATTTACTTCTACCTACATTTTGTATATAAAATGTCGCAACAAAAGAAATATACTTCTGACGAGAATGAATTAGCTATCTTAGAAGCTAAACGCAATGTTTTGTTTGAGCGCATACAAAACATTTACGAGCGTTCAAAAACCGCCAAAATTTCCGATGTCAACAAAGAATCATTTCTTAGTTATTGTATGACAGTAGACGATATTCGAACCGATTTTCATAAATTATTAGACGCTTATAACGCACAATTACTTTCTATTAATCCTGAATCTAAACCAAATTATCAGGCGTACTCCTCATTCGAAGATCTTTATTGTATCATAAAACGTATACAATCGCAGTTAGATAATCGACAGTCCGCGAAGCCCAGCGCCGGACCGGCTGTCCGAGCACCGAAACTGCCCGCGATTGAACTCGTGTCATTCGATGGCGATATACGAAACTGGCCATTATTTTATGCAAGTTTCAAGTCTACAGTGCACGATAACGCCTCGCTGACGGACGCTGACAGGTTGTACTATTTAATAGGTAAGCTGTCGCCGAAAGCGCAATCTACATTCGCAGGTGTCACACCAAGTGCTGAGAATTATCAGGTCATTTTCCAGTCACTTCTTGATAGGTATCAGGATACTCGCATCCTCGCGTCTACTTACTTTGATCAAGCTTTGAATCTTAAATTGTCTGGTCCCGCGTCAGTTTCGAATTTCCAACTGTTTATTGATAACTTTGTTACCGCAGTAAATTCCCTTAAAAACCTAAAGTTAGAAAACCTTGCAGACTTTATGTTATTGCAACTCGCATTAAAAAAGTTCGACACGGAAACCGTTCGTGCATTCGAGATGACCGAACGTCAAAATAAAATACCTACCCTAAATAGTTTTCTTTCATTCATTAAAGATCAGTGTCGAATATATCAGAATACGCAGCCTAGTTCGTCTAGCTCGTCTAGTAATAATAATACAAGTAAACAAAACTTTAATAAATCGCGAAATAGTAATAATAAGTCGGTCCCTAACCCACAATCTTACGTAGCATGTTCGGATTCCGTAAATAACTCACACAAGTGTCTGTGCGACAATATTGTTCACGACCACCTTTTTAAATGTCCAGCCTTTAATAATTTAAATCCGACTGCTCGTTTTAAATACGCTAAAGAAAATAAAGCTTGTGTTAATTGTTTGAGTATTAAGCATAAAACAAGCGATTGTTCTAGTAAAACTAAGTGTCGCTCATGCAATCAACAACATCATACGTTATTGCATTTTGAGAAAAAATCTCCGTTATTTGACCGCGGTAACCTTAACGTTAACGTAAATCCTAGTCCAGCTGTTTCGTTCTCTGTACCGCAGGCACAGGCCGCTCGTACCACGGCGCCTGTCCTTCCCGCCTCTCAGCCCGGAGTTTCTTTGTGTACGACATCCATTGCGCTCGCACGCCGGCAGTGCGCACGCACTCAACATACTCAGCGCGAAGCAGAGCGTCAATGTAACGCGTCTACTACGATATTATTAGCGACCGCGCAAGTTATTATTTATGACGTGAACAACACACCCCGCGTGGTTCGTTGTTTACTTGATAGTGCATCACAAAGTAGCTTCATTACTTCGGATTGTCTCAAATGTCTTGGACTTTGGAATAACTTTAAAAATACTAACTTAGTAGTTAAAGGGATCGGTGGTTCAGAAAAATCTTGTAAGGGTTCCGTCGATATTAAAATACATTCGCGTTTCAATAATGATATTAATTTCAACGTTTCGTCGCTTATTGTGGAACGTATTACGGACACGTTGCCTAGCGCTCACGTGGACGTGTCGTTACTCGCGCACCTCGAGACATTGCCGCTCGCTGATGCTCACTTTGCGCAGCCGGGTAATATCGATGTTTTGATCGGTGCTTCAGTTTTTCCGCACTTACTACTACCTAATGTTGTACGTAGTGAGCAATATAATTTACCTCCCGCTATTGAGACGGTATTTGGCTATGTAGTTATGGGTGCCGTACCTACGCTGCATAATACACATTATACTACGTCTTGCTGTTCTGTTCTTCAAGAAAATAATATTAATTCTCTTCTTAAGCGATTTTGGGAGCTTGAAGAGGTCTCCGCACCGCCCTCGTTGAGCCGTAAGGATCTCGAGTGTGAAGAACATTTCCGCGCTACCACTGTCCGCGACGATAGTGGTAGATATGTTGTAGCATTGCCGTTCTGTGGCGACCCGTATTCTTTAGGCGACTCGCACGCTGCTGCACTTAGGCGCTTATACTGTTTAGAACGTAAACTCGATGCGTCGCTTAAATTACGCGGTGCTTATAATGACGTCATGCGTGATTACATAAATAAAGGTTTTTTAAGCCCAGTTGTAAACGACGAGGGCAATTCTCTTCCCGCGTATTATATTCCGCATCACGGCGTGGTTCGCGAAGATAAGACCTCCACTAAACTTCGTGTGGTTTTAGATGCTAGTTGCCGAACTACATCGGGTCAGTCGATCAATGACATTTTGCATGCCGGTCCTGATCTACAGGGTGATTTATTTAACATCTTAATTAAATTCCGCCTTTTCAAAATTGCACTTTCAGCTGATTGTAGACAAATGTTTCTCAATATCGGCATTCGCGAATCCGACCGTAGATTTCAACGAATTTTATATCGTTTTGACAATAGTGAGCCTTTAACCGTGTATCAATTTAATCGCGTTTGTTTTGGACTTAAGTCTAGTCCATATCACGCGTTACGAGTTGTCCGCCAGTTGATCGCTGATGAAGGCGACAACTTTCCCGCTGCAGCCGCTGCTGCTGCTTCCGCCTTATACATGGACGACATTGTCTGTAGTGTCGCATCCGCTCCGCAAGCAGTTTCGCTTTGTGAAGAGCTTATTCAGCTTTTCAAACGAGGCCAATTTGACCTTGTCAAATGGACAAGCAATTCCAAAGAGGTTCTCGCGCACATACCTGATTCGCATAAAGCTTCTCCGGACATTGAGTTCGAGAGGTCCGCACATCACAAGGTTCTTGGTTTACGCTGGGACAGACATTGTGATAACTTCCGCTTTGACATCTTATCACCAGGTGATAAGTGTACCAAACGCGCAATGCTATCCACAGTGGCTCGTTTATGGTACATAATGGGTTTTGTGGCTCCTACCATTTTGTATGCCAAGCTCTTGATCAAGGAGCTTTGGTTAGCAAAATGTGATTGGGATGACACTCCTCCCGACCATATTGTCGCTGCTTGGAAACAGTTTTGTGCTGAACTTCCCGCACTCAATAAAATAATTGTGCCGCGCCATCTAGGTTTAGTAGATGGATGTTTTGTTAACTTAATAGGTTTCGCTGACGCCAGTGAACGCGCTTATGGCGGAGTCATATATTTGCAAGTCCGCATTGGATCTAACTACTCTGTGCAGCTAGTTTGTGCCAAGTCTAAGGTCTCGCCTGTCAAAACCATTTCGGTTGCGAGACTGGAGTTGTGCGCGGCTCTGTTGCTGTCTCGGTTGCTTCGCAAAGTTCAAGACACAATTGCGCCCCATCACTCCATCAATAGGATATATGCATTTTCGGACTCCAAAGTAGTGCTCGCTTGGATTAATTCTTCTCCGCACCGCTGGCAGACCTTTGTCGCCAATCGCATTACTAAAATAATTGAACTTATTCCTGCTACTTGTTTCAATCACGTCGCGGGTACTGAGAATCCTGCGGATTGCCTGTCTCGTGGTGTTACTCCGGTTAATCTTCTGGATCATCCTTTGTGGCATCATGGCCCTTCTTGGATTTCTCGGGATCCATCAGAGTGGCCTATACATCCATCTGTCCACGATGCAGAGGACGAGGATATACCTGAGCGGAAGTCTGTCTCTCATCCCGTGACCATTGAGGTTGCGGAATCTCCTATTTACGCACTCGCGCTACGCATGTCATCGTGGTCCAAGTTACTACGTGTCATCGTTTATGTCTGTAGGTTTATTAAGAAATTACCTAATGGAACTTCTGTTTCAAGCTCTGATCTTGAGGTCGCAGAGTATACATTGTTGCGCGCCCTACAGGCTGTTCATTTTAGTAAGGATGTTCAAAATTTAAAAAATAACATTCCTTGTTCTCCCGCTCTTCTTAAACTCAAGCCGTTTCTCGATGAGCACGGCATCATACGTGTTGGCGGTCGTTTGTCAAATTCGGACGTACCTTACAACTACAAGCATCCTTGCATCCTGCCGCGTCACGACCATGTAGTCAACCTTCTTGTTGATTTCTATCACAAGAAGCATCTCCACGCAGGTCCAGAGTTACTCATGTCCTTACTTAGGCAAAACTACTGGATTCTCGCTGCACGACGAATAATTCGCCACATAATTCATAAATGTAACACCTGTTTTAAATTCCGTCCGCGTCCGATCTTTCCTCCAATGGCAGATCTTCCTAGCCAACGTGTCAACCAGGTAGATAAAGCGTTTACACATACCGGTTGTGATTACGCAGGACCACTGCAGTACACACCAGTTCGTGGTAGAGGCGTCAAAAGCCGTAAAGCTTGGCTATGTATTTTCACATGCCTTACAACTCGCGCTACGCACATCGAAGTTGCGACGGATTTAAGTACGGTTTCATTTCTCGCAGCTCTAAAACGTTTTCTTTCGCGACGTGGTCCCGTAAAGTGTTTATACACGGATAACGGCACATGTTTCGTGGGTGCAAGTTCTTATCTACGCGATCTCTATAAATTTCTCAATAAAGAGTATAGTTCACGTCTTCAGGAGGAACTTTCCATTAATCGCATTGATTGGAAGTTTATTCCGCCTGCTTCACCACATTTTGGCGGATGTTGGGAAAGCATGATCAAAGTAATTAAAACGCATCTCTTCAGAGTCATAGGTCAACAAATCCTTTCTTACGAAGAGCTTTTAACTGTCCTCGTGCAAATCGAGGCACTCGTTAACTCGCGCCCGCTCACAGCACTCAGTAGTGACCCTGCTGAACCATCCGCGTTAACTCCCGCGCATTTTTTAAATACTGTGCCATTGTCGTCACTTCCCGCGCCTGAAGCAGACTCTTCTAGCTTGCTTCAGAGACATACTCTTCTTGACAACCTCGTACAGTCGTTTTGGCGGCGCTGGCGCTCAGAATATCTTCACCAACTTCAGGCTAGATCTAAATGGAATAGTCCTGCATCCCCTATACAGGAGGGTACGTTGGTAATTATTATAAATGATAATTCAGCACCGCTTTCATGGCCACTGGGCATTGTTGAGAAGTTACATACCGCGAAGGACGGCACAACCCGCGTCGTTACTGTAAAAACCGCTAAGGGTAGCTACGTGCGCCCTGTTGTACGTCTCTGTCCGCTACCGACTCAGTAAGATCTAGCTGAAGTTGGATCTCTGTCTTAGTTTAGGTATTTAGTGTGTAATTCAATTATAATTTGTTCCGCTTTGTTAACGCAATTAATTTAAAATATTTTAACGCTCGCTGTCTTAGACTGTGTATAGGTTATGCGGTAGTACACCTTACATATCTAGATTATTATTATTATATTTCTTTTAAAGGCAACCCTTTAAGGCCGGGGGGAAATGGTAGCGCCATCTATCTGTTTAAGACGGACTACTAGTTGTCTCATCCATATTTCGCAATATTAGTTCCATTCATTCATTTGACCACTTTTGGAATGAGCGATGTGAACCCCGCCGCTTCCTTACCAATCCTTTCGCACGCCTGGCGCGTAACGCACGTACGCGCTTTCGCAAACCGCGGAAATAAACGAATCGCCGAGAGGAGACACACGATATCGCGCCCGTGTCGCTCCTGTGCTGCATCGCCTCCTTACTGCTGCTGCCGGATAGCGAACTTTTGTGATAATCCGCCCGCGGGTGTGGACGTGACAGTTTTGTGATCGCATCGGGAAGAACGCCGCCCGCCATCTTGGACTGCCCAACGCTGGAGAGCCAGGTATGCGTGCTTTTTCCCATAGACCTACATCGCTCGCTCACCTCTTGGCGATAATCAGCCATCCTCCAAAAATACAGTCCACTTAAATCTTATACCTCGTTTATTTCCAAATCAAACGCGTTTTCTTTACTTACCATTCTTTCTTACGACGTATATTTATGTAGTACCCAAAGATTTTTCTCCGGCAAGAATTTTGTACAAAATGGACGAACGCCCCCGGCTATACATTACAGTCCGTTGAAATATTCGCTGATATTTCCTTCTATACCATTTTGGGATGAAAAATATGTTTGCGAACAAAACACGGTAGCAAATGGTATCACCTGGGGTATAATATCAGTTATTTATTTTATTATTGGAACAGCCTATTTAAGATTATTTCGCTATTTAAGAGTTGCTTGAATTGATCGAATGACCTGCTTCATTTGGTAATTTTTACGATAATTGGTATTCTGCTAACTGTCATTACGATCATTCTCTTCAAGAGTTCAATGAGATTTTATTGTAGGCTTATTTCAATACGAAAATTAGGCACAATGATAAGTACACTGGCCGACCACTGACATGCATTCAAAATATCTGAATCGAAGCCCAGGTATCGACGAAATAACAGGCAATCTCGTCGTCAAACAATAGTAAAAAAAACTTTCGACCATAGCTACATAGCTGTGTTATATTTTTAGCTGGACATAGCGTTATGAGTTCTTTCATTGTCTTGAAGTATATAATAACGTCTCGGACGATTCTTTGCAGACAATTTGATGAACAAACTTAGTTTATTAAGTGAGTATCACAACAAAGTTTGAAGACAAGCGTCACATGTTCCTAAGAATAATCAAAACTTTCTTCATATACCACAGCTTTATCATATTGTTATTGCTACTTAAGACTACCTCATATTTGTACAGTTGAGAACAACTGTACAAATAGTTGTAATAGGAGACTAATAGATAGCTTTTGAAAGTTTAACAGTTTAATAGGTAGGTATAGATTTGTTTTTCAAACAAGCTGATATACTGGTAGACAGAAGGACAGAAATTAAATTCTTAGATACGAAATGAATTATAAAGGTACACGATGTATACATGTAGACGAAGAATCGACTGCTTATAAATAAAGAAATATTTGTTAAAAATATTAAATCATTTTCCGAGCAAGATATAGTAGTAAAACTGCGTTTACAAAGGTACATATGTAGACAAAACATGGTATGCCTTCAATAGATAAATATTAGCTAAAAATATTTCATCGTTTTCTGATCAGGATATAATAAAACAGTGTTTTAATATCAGGTCCAGTATAAACACAGTCGCGGAGAAATGAAACTGGTTCACGTAGCGACCAGCGGCTAGCGGTATACTCCACTTTATAATATGAGCAAACATGGTGCGGGTTATCTCATTAAAATAATGTAGACAAGTCATTTTAAATGAGATATTCGTACTTTATTATGCTCCAATGTATGTATTTAACAAATGCGTTGAGTTTGTTAAAAGATTGGCGAAAGTTCTCGCAGTGTTAGGGTTTCATTTCGTAACTGGATGATGACATCAATCAGAAATTGTCGCATACCCATTAAAATATGTTTATCCTAGTTTCTTGATCTATTAAAAAATGTGAAGCACTTTTGGCTTATTTTGACCATCTTCTATTCACTGGGCTACGGGGCTAACTTGAATAATATGTTAAAAATACAAACATCCGAATTGAGAACTTCCTCCTTTTTTGAAGTCGGTTAAAAGAAACAAAATCTTAAATTAACTACTGGTCAAAAGAAAAACACAAAATTCACCCAGCGATCAAGGTCGCCTATAAATCTCAGCTATAATAAATCATAATTTAGTTTTAGAAAAAAATAATAACACCTAGTATTAATAGTACAAAGGTTATCCAATCCTAATTCAAAAGCAGTTACATTTAGTCGCTCACCTTTCCAGTACGGTCACAGCCTACGGGATATTTGTTAAACCCGGTTAATATGTTCCACATAAACAGCTATAAGATATTACCTATCGCTTTAAGATGTAGTGTCTTAATCTGTAAACAAATACGCTACTTGTATCCTTAAGTGTATCTAACTTAGTATGCGATATCGCTGGCTATATCTTGAGGTGGATTGCGTGGATAACTTAGCTTTCGACGTTCATAATTGGAAAGCTAAATATAAAATATTTAATTTAGAATGGGCTTAGCTATTTTTTATTTTCGTTTAGAGTTTCGATGGTAATCTCTTAGTTCAACATGCAATGATTGTCCTACCTCTGGGTAAACCGAATTTCGCAGCACTTTTTACATAAAATGTGCACTCACTTACTTCTACGATATTTCGGAAGCCAGGTCTCAATATTTTGGCTTTGAATATGATAGCAAAGTTCTCAATACTCAAATCTTTATTAGCATTCCATATGTTACATAACAGGTGGTACAATTTCTTATAGTATAGACACAATATGGACCCGATAGGGCACAGCTTAAAAAAGTTCAAATAACTAAGTAGACGTTACAAAAAATATTTTTATATTTAACATTTAGCAATAATTTAGTGTGAGTGTATATGTCTATGTGTGTATGTGTGGGTGAGTGATTATTAGTTTAATTACCTTTAAAAGAACGAATACAGAGTATTAAAAAGTCAGTATCTATAAATTTGTATATCTACAAGTGTATTGTAAGCAGGTGCTTCATTCCTTACTTTTATAATAGCTGAGACTACGCCTGTAAGTACTGCCAATAAATATAAATCAATAACTTATCAATTAAATACATCAAATAAGAAGGGAATAAAATCCATTTACACGTTGTTTGTGAAGTTTTATTTTATTTTGAGTTAATGTGTTTATTTTAATCGCAGTATTATTAATGTTGCAAAAAATAGTATTGTCTGCATTTGTGTTAGCAAATAATTTAATTAACATCAGTTATAAAAAGTTACCTTATGAGTCAAAATAACTAAAATGTTTCAAAATATAAGTACTTATTGAACTTTTACATGCACGGCAAATATGGCAATGAGAAAAGTTTAAGCCTTGGGTTAAATATTTGCCCGACTGTAAGATGTTATCTAAGGTGACTGCTACTGGTGCCTTTGTCTCTATTCGCGAAGTAAAATAGACGCCGACATTTACTCACGAGAACGTACAAAAAAGCTTAGAACCTCTTTCAAAGTTATTTCGTTCTAATCAAAGTGATATCAATTACAATACCTTTCTCTCCACAGCACATTAACTTCATAGTGACTTCATCACAAGATTTACACTCGAATACATCTGAGTATGTGCAGAGATCCATAAATTAACCGATGGAACAGGTTGTGTTAGAGTCTGTAACATCCACACATCCACCCATCCACGGACGGTTGCTAGGTGCCTCAGCTTGAAACGCAACCGGTTCATATTTTAATAAAATCGTAAGTATTTTTACTATTATGCTATTAACTAGTCGGATCGTTTTAGAGAATTTTCCATTTGTTTGTTAGATAAAGGTTTGATTCAGGTTTATTTTTAAATCGATTGAGGTCGGTTGGTGTTTTAAATTTCCAATTCAGTGTGTTGAATAATAGTTTATTTTAGTTAAAAATCGTATGATGCAAAATATACTGTTATTTTTTTAAGTAACGTTTTGGACAACAGAACGTATGTTGATGATGAAAAAAATATTACAAATACAGATTATAGACATAACGGAACACAACAAAAATCTACTCCAAGCTAACTAACTCACTCCAAATGACTCCACAAAAAACTACGTACTTAACCAACAACATATCGGGAGGTATTATGTGTTTCGGTTCAACGACCTCAAATAGAGTTAAAATACCTGTTTAGAGCGGTCTTGTAAATCAATCGTCTATCCGGCTCTTGTCAAGTATGGCCCATGATGGATCGATGTGGGTTATAAAAACTTTTTAGTATGGACCTACTTTTGGTACTAATGTTGGGTACTTTGTGTCATCGTCCGATAGACTGGGGTATGCAGAATGGTGGTGAGTGCTAGAATTTGGGTGCTATTGTTGCAGTTATAGTCTAGGTTGACTGTCTCGTTGGCCTAGTGGTGCTAAGCGCGACTGCTACGCTGGAGGTCTTGGGTTCGATTCCCGAGTCGACCAAGGTGTTATTGAGATTTTCTATGAAATTCTCTGTAGCAGGTCGGAGTTTGGATTTGTGCCCGGTAAGTGGCAATAGGCTCGCCCCCTATTACATGGGACCTAAACATATCGGCGAACTGTGGGTGTACATTGGTACACCTCTGCCTACCTCTTCGGGGTTACAGTTGTGATGATATATGATATGTATAGTCTAGGTAAGTAATACGGTTAAGAAAGTTGAAAGAAAGAAGCATAATTGTATGATTGATACAAAATACATTATTTAAGGTGGTATCTTTGGAGTAGGTAAACATGTGTAGATAAATCAATAATTATGTAGTATATTACTTTTCTTCTTACAGCGTAGGGTGTCCTACTAATGTTCTCAACGGATTTTAGTCAATGGAACGTCAGGTTTTAACACAAACAGAAAAGGAAATCGAACCCAAGACCCCTAACGTAGCAGTCGCGCTTAGCACCATTAGGCCAACGAGGCAGTCTGCAGCAATTCTTGTATAAGTAAAATTATACTCTTAAACAGATTGCACAACACTTAAGTATTTATTCTATTAATAAACCGTTTACATAAATGTATTACGATTCTCTGATGGGGTTATGTAACGTAACCTCAGGTATTGTAATAATTCAACGTAGCGTATAATAATATGAATAACTTAATTGTAAATAACATTAGATTATGCAATTAATTGTATGTACCAACAGGTTTTATATTAATTCATAATTGTGTATTATTGTAGCTTATTAATTTTGAGATAAAAAATTCTGATACCAAAAAAAATCCGTAAACCTAGCCAAAATAATAAATTTCTAGTAGTTAAGTTCAATAAAAGCAAATGACTAAAAAAATATTATTATATTTCATGAACAAAAAACGATTTATTTTGCCAAGTCGTTTTATTAAAAGTTTGTTTAAAAAAATCCCTAACACGATCACTTAGATCAATGACGCACACCGATTACTCATAATACCAATTAACAGAACCATCACAATTAAATTTATAAAAAAAAACAGCACTATTTTTATCAACATATCTACAAGATCTAACTGTTTTACAATCACGTGAATTGGACAGATACACACAAATTCACACAAAATATAATATAATATTCCTGGACAATTGACACTTGGTAAACTGATCCCAAGCTAAGCTCTAAGAGAGCTTGTGTTATGGTAACCAGACAACTGATAAACATACTTATATATTTCTAAATACATACATATTATACATAAATAACACCCAGAAACAGAACAAATGATCGTGCTCATCACACGACATTTGTCCTGAGTGGGAATCGAACCCACGACCTCCGGCATAGCAGTCAGGGTCACTAACCGCTAGACCAACAGGCCCGTCTAAAATAAAATAAAGGAAAAACGGATGTGGGCTGAAAACTCATGAAGTAAGATTTTTCCTCGTAGATGACTAGCATTCTATAAATAAGTATGATTGGTAATGTATGTATGTACGTCGTGATGCGTTATATGATAATTATATCGTTGGGTCAAACAACTCAATAGTGTTTGCGGTAGAGAATGGACTGGGTTTCCGAATTAAGATGAAATGAGGTTTTATGTTAATGTGGTGTATGACGACCCTTAATTTGTATGGTGTTTCTGTTAGTATATAGGGCTCGGGATTGGGTTTTGGACTAAGGCTTAATTTCACGATGTTTTCTATTTCAAAGAATTGAAATCATCATCAACTGCCTAGCCTTTTTCCAGCTAAATTGGGGTCGGCTTCAAGTCTTGCCAAAGAATTGAAATACCGGTTTCATGTACTTTTTCAACTAAAGATTCATATGTAAGATATATGGTATCTATACCTAAAGATATTGGTCCGTAGTTATCACAAAGAAACAAATGTATCGAAACGATTATCAGAGCTCCCATTTTCAGGGCACAAAGACAGTAAAATAATCAATTACCCAGATAACATTAACTTAAATAATAATAATTTATATTACATTTACTTCTTGAAATTGAATATCGACTTGGATAAATAAAGCTTATGTGTCTATTAGCATCGAGTAAGGCATTAATTTCCTCCGTAAGTAAACACAATGCAACTGTATTCGATTCCCATGAGATAAGAGGTGTTTATTAATGTAACCGCTAACTGATTCGGCTATGGTTGCGCTTTAACTTGACGAGGAATTTAGGAGGTAAATTAATTCATACGAATTCCATTTGTTTTGTGGTTTTTTCATTGCTGAAGTAGTGCGAGTGTTATCTGCTAGCTAGACTTGGACAATTGCAAAAAATGCATTCACACTTTATAGTAAATTTTTAAAGTTTTTTGTCCCTCTTAATATTGTTTATTTTAGAGTCATAATTCTGTGTAATTTAAAGAAAGGAATTGAATGTTTGCTCTGAAATGCCAAAGTAAATACGCCGAAATACGCCAACGCCTAACGAAAATCTCTCTAAAGAAATACCTTAAAAGTGATTTTAAAAATCTTCACGTTTTCGAGAAAATAAAACATAAAAGACATCTTAGTAATGTGTACAAAACACAATAAACATTACTTCACAATACATAATTTTCTTACAATATCAAGATTAGTAAATAGAAAGGTAGGTCTGCACCTTCGGTTAAAATCGGCAATGTTAGTGCTTATTCGGCAACGTCCGCAGACGGTGTGGCGAATCAGGAATCGTGGGCGCTTGACCGATTCTGTTAGGTGCTTGAATTTTGTGGAAACTTTTTAAAAATATTATTTGTTGTGTATTATATTCAGCCAGATACCTTTTTTTCTTGTAATTCGATCTTTGAAATCAATTTTCGAATTTCATACTGTCAAAATTTAAACGTCTAAGCATGATTCGTCGAACGTTTAACTTTATTTGTTTTTCTTATATTTGTATTGTGACTAACCAGTGTTTATTATTCATATGTTTGTATTGGACATAATTATGCATGTCATTATACTTTAACTTAGCATATAGGTATTTGAACCTCTTTGGGAAGTCTGACCGTTATTAAAGGTTCGAAAATTCGATTAGATCCGTCAACTTTGCCTATAGTCTGCTTATTGAGTTTGATATATTTAAGCAGCAAACGTCTAAGCGAAAAAAAAAAAATTAAAATGAAAGAAAATATGATTAACCTTGAATATGTGAATACGAAAAGAGAACAGTAAAAACGTGAAGACTAAATAAAGTAATTCCCTTTTAATTTCCCGATTGGTCTTCACCCAAGTACTAAAGAAGCTAGTATACGGTTTAAGGGTTCAGCATAATGACGGCATTCCGGAGTTTATCTGAGCGGTGCCTACCAGCAGTCGCGGAATTTACATCGATTACGAATACCTATCGTTTGTCTAGGCAAACGTGTGAACTCGCCAGCCCTGTCAAGAATGGTGATCACTGTCTGGTTTATTATTAGACTGACACCTAACTATGCAGGAATGGATAGAAAAAGGAGCTGTTTGAGTAAACAGACAACGGTAAATGTGGTACAGACGTGGAGCTTACGAATGTTTGGTAGAACGACGATGTCGACATCTTCCTAAAGGAAACTATAGCATAACGAAACAAGTTACT
Source organism: Autographa gamma (assembly GCA_905146925.1). Lineage (NCBI taxonomy): Eukaryota > Metazoa > Arthropoda > Insecta > Lepidoptera > Noctuidae > Autographa > Autographa gamma. The sequence goes on from LR989850.1 coordinate 1,624,394, forward strand.
TAAACGACCAAAAACGTCCAAAAAGTATATTACTCTGTGAAATTAAATGAAGAACCAAGGATTTATTAGATGTTCAATTGTTTAGGCAGCCGAAGGCTTACATAGTTTGCGTTCATCGCCATATGTACACATCAAAGGCCGCCGGAATTAATGACCGTGGGAAGTACAAGTAATTTCCTTATAATGGACACCACAGCATTAGACATCTGCACATCTAAAAGGTTATCAGCAATAAGCGAACATCGCGAGATTGCAATCGCGGAACACTTATCGATAGCTCTCTCAAACGCAGACATCACGATTTACTCAGATGAGAGGTGGAAAACTCTTCAAACCAACGGAAATTACAAATATTCTATTCCACGTTCGTACTCCTTTCGCGTGCTTATTGCGTTGGCGCCACACGGTAATTAAACGTGAATTTTCATACCGACATCCGTCAGGCGAGCCTAGATACCTCCACTATTTTAAGACACAGAACCCTTTCGAAACTGGTTCCTCGGAACAAATGAGCATTTTATTTTTAAACCTCAAAATACTCGTAAATTACAAACGCACGTCTCGTAGTGAATGGCAAGTATGCCGGTAATTTCATACCAACAGAGAAATAGTAAACTTGACGTAAAATTCAGCCGCTAACCTTGAGCGGAGGTGCCAACTAGCGTGAACTCGTTGCAATGGTAATCATAACTCTGGTGGTTTAGAAAACCGGTTATTTCAGTACTGTGATACCGCCTGAAGAGGCTGGACGTAATTTATACAAAATTAGTGCATGAAATTGTGTTCGGAGCGCGTTCGCGAAATAACCGCGGCCCAAACCGGTCTCGCGTTCGAAGAAAGCCGCCATTGTGGGGCGGCCATTACGAAAATTCGGCCATGTTTGTTTCGCGGAGCAAAAACGCGGCAAAAGTGAGCGATCGTCTAGTCGCGGTTAGAGACGTCGAGTCGGATTCTAAATTCAAATTCGAACAGATGATTCGGGATAGTTCGTTGGAGTTTGTCTGTCGGTATCAATTTTTGCGGTTACATGTCAAAGGCGCTGGCGATTACGGCTGGTGACGTAGTGGCGTTAAGTTTTATATGTAGCATTAATTTTTAAATTCCTCTAGTTACGAAAGAATTTACTCAATGATCAAGACTGTCTAGGTAGTTTTTGTCAAATATCCAAATACTGTGTTGATTTAAACTACCTAACAAATCCACTTAAAAATTGTAGAAAGAATTTAAGTTCGCGTATTTATTCGAGTGCACTAATTACTTTGGTGTATTGGAAACCTTTGTCGTTTTCTCAGTCTCCCGGCCGCGGGCGCCTGTGTCGTGCGACGGGGTCATCGCAGGCTGACGTCACCAAGGCTCGACGCTGGACCAATGGCTGCGCGGGGGGCGCGAGGGCGCGGGGACGCGGGGGCGCGGGGCACGGCGGCGGCGCTCGCGGCCAGTCGCGGGCCTCCGCCGCCCAGTGCGAGCCGCACGCGCACCAGTGAACCTCATACCTCACGAGTACCGCATACCGCACGCCGCACGCCGCTACTACCCGACGTCCGCTAGAGGCCTTTGCCAGGCCATAGAGTCCTACAATAAGGACCACTAGAATACCGCCACCCTTGCGACCGTGCGGCAGTTTGGCAGCCAGGATTCAAGGACCAAAGTTCGGAACTCTGGTGAGTTTTTTATGTCTCGTTTAGAGTAATATTCGTGACCGGTTTTGTAAGCGGATTGGTCTGGCGAACATGAATTACTTGTTGGCCGACTTAATCTCGTTGATCTGACTACCGCCTATTTTGTAATTAGTACAAGTAATTTCCTGTATACTTTAACTAACTAATTATGAGTTTATGTAACGTTATAAGATTAAAGATTAATAATTTTCATGTTTTCTGCCTTCTAGAAGTTGAGCAACATTTTGCTTAAGTTGAAATATATTTTGGCGGGCTACATATTTTGACTTAGTGTCACACAAAAGTCCGAAATAATTAAAATTGTTTCCCACCCTCTTTGGTCACATCTTCCCCAAAAAAAACTCAGCTAAATAAATCTTTTAATATTACGGATATTATACCAAAAAACCGAATTTCGTACACACAAAATTTATTTTATAAAAATCTCATCCATGGCCGTTACCTAAACAAGAGGGTATTTGAATATCAACGTCTATTCATCTCTAACTCTATTCATTTGATTGTAAGGCGTTATACTCGTAAGTAGAGGAACATATGTGGGTTTTTTGTGAGGCATTTACATCCGGGTTCGTTGTCTGCGCCGCCCACCGCAGGCCTTGACCGCCGCGAACCCGACGCGGCTCAGACACGACAAACATACCGACAGTCGTCAACATTATAATAATATAAGGTATATAGAACCTTAGATACTCGTAAAAATATTAAAGAGCAACCTAAAAATATTATATACCAGAAATAGGACTTAAATATGAAGACCAAAAAGTCACGATAAGGACACGACACAACAACTTTACATTCGTCTAGATTATATATATAAGGTACATTATTACTTTAGATAGAATAAGACCTAGCTAAAGGTGCTATATACCAGGAGTAGGACTTAAAAGATAACCGAAAAGTTACGGCACGAGAAACTCACATAGGCTGGAGACCAAAGGTTTGGTCTCCAACCAAACCTATGTGGCGACTAATTTAAGTACTTGTGTTTGAGAACCAGAAGGTACAACCATAATTTAATACAACTACCAAAGTTTTATTTTCGGCTATTTTTCGGCGTCTAAAGCGGTTTTAACTAGTTTGTAACTTAAGGATTTGAAACATGATATATTACTATTATATTTAGTAGTAATATTAGTGCTTAGGTAATACCTTATAACCTTAGGGAAATTTTTGTTTTACAGTTGATCTTTGATGTAAGATACCAGTTTTGAGGTGTCCGAAAAGCGGTTATAACTAGTTCGTTATTTAAAATTTTAAACCAAACTACCTTCAACATTCACTTACATTTATTTAAAGGTTTAAAGTTTTATACAATTGGCCATAGTTTGAGTAGTGTTTAAATACCTTTGTCTATTATTTTGGACGATTGCCGGCGTAAAAGCCGAGTCGATAAAGAAGCGGTTCTAACCAGAAAAATCCGGTTAGTAACATACGATTTAGAAAAGATTTACAACTCAAGCAATTTATTTTATCATTGACAGCAATTAAGTTCTCCTATATTATTACATTTACTTTTCCATCTTAGATATTTCTCGACTAATAAATGTTGCAATGACGGTTGGCTTAAGTTACTTTCAACTCCCACGCATGTTATAATTAAGTAGCCATCTACATATTTGATTAAGAAACCGATTACGTCCAAGTAATATTATCCGCCGATGATTACGTAAAGTAATAAACGCCTATAACGCCTATAACTTACAAGGTGAATTTAGTAAATTCTAATTTAATCGTTAATGAAAATGTAAGATCACACTAATGTTATGTGAGCGCGTTGATGTCTTCTGTATGGAGCGGGGCGGGGCGATTGGATTACCATCGAAAATTAATATATACCGACTTTTTAATATTGCCATACCACATTTTGTATTTGAAATGTATATTAAAGACAATTAACATAATAATATGTCTATTAATGGCTTCTACTAATGTCATGGTTTCATGTTCAAGGGTTGATTAAAAAGGATGTAATCACTATTAAAGGCTTAAAGAAAGGCTTTTGGCGTGAGTCCAACATAGCTGGGCTCGTCCGTCAGTATGTAAATGAATGCACGAACATATTTCCTCGGCATTTTATAAAGTTTAACGCGGGAAATTGTGGTTTAACTTACTGGAAAATTAATCTTAGTCTGTACTAGTTTAACAAACTCATATTAAGAATACTGTGGTGTAGTAGCTTTTGTACTAATCTGCTAGTAATACTACTAAATATGCTACTTACTGTTTTTTTACAAATATTTTTTTTTACTTTTGCTTTACATTTGTCTTTGTTCTTAAATGAAATACTAAAAACATTTCTTTCTATTTTACCTACGTTAATCATTAATACATATAGCTTTTAGTTTTGCCATCACAAACTAATCTAAACTCTCATTTGACTAATAATATTACTATCAGCATTCAGCTTTTAAAAGTCCTGTTATACTTTTAATTGCTTTTCAAGAAATATTGTTGCGGTACCTTTTACTTATTTACTGATATTTGAATATAATAAAAAAATCGAAACTTTAGCAAAATGTATCGTAATATATTATAATTTAGTATTTATGTAAGAGTAAACTCATTTTTCTTTAAATAAACTTACGAAATAATACAAATAGGATACATTAACGAGCCTTATAATGTGAAGCTGATGACGTGTCGACATAACCTCACTTATAAATATATTGCAACTTGCAACACCGCTGCACCGGCGGGTATCGAGCCAAGTTTCCACTTATGCACTTAATGGTACCGAATGGGGACAGATTTGTAACTAATTGTTCCTAATTGGTCGCAAGCTATTGGGTAACACGTTTTTAAATTTAATTAAAAGTTTTGATAATGTAACAACGGATACGTAAAATTCAAGTCTTTTAAATTAATATTTTTTAAACTCTCAAATCCACTCTTTATTCCTCTCGGTTATATAGTTTTATTCAGATAAAACTAAGGTATTATATTTCAAGAAAACGTTAACGTGTTTTAGCATATAAAAATAACACACCGATTCGATACGAGTTTTTATAAATAAGCGTACAACATTCCAACAGTTTTTATTTCATTTTTGCATTAAAATATTAATGAACTCCGGCTTTGTTATATTTAATATCAGTTATTTTCTAAATATAATAATACTTCAATACTATTGGGACTACTTCTCAAGTTTCGAGAAAAAAACACTCGATCAATTACCACGAAAATCGATTAGCTTAATGAACTCGTTTCATCAATCACTACGAAAAGGTTTGATATGTTCAGTCATTGTTCTGGTAATAATATTCGTGGGGCGACGCTCGCTGCCTTAGTATTCATGCCTATTTACATAGGCAGCGACCGTGAATGTATGTGTAAGTATCATTCACTAGCAACCGTGTGAATCCTGCCTGAGAATGTGAGGAAATATTTCAAGAATTCTTAGGGTAACCATACATTTATTTTTTGGAAAATTGAAAAGGTTTTTGCGACATGACGTATCAAAATTTGGTGAACATCATACAAGTTGTGTAGTTGTTATGTACCGTGTTTTGATTACAAATTATCACAGTAATAATTAAGTATTCTATTTACAATAAGGTTGGTGAAATATATGTGTATAAATCATAACGTTTTTAAATTAAATGTCTGGTACAGAGTTTAAAATCTTTTTGATGTTTTCATTACCGACTAAAAAAACATTTGGCTAGCATAATATTTTACACCACAAACGTACCGATAAATAACAGTATTTTAGCAGTTACATACTCAGTCGTATTTTTGTTTGTGTATTTTGAATGTCCATGTCTACGTAAAGGCGAAGGCTGTGTCGGTCAGTGCCGTGTGCATATTCATAGTTCGCACAACGGTTTAATGACCGTATGTTCTTAACATTTTAGTTTTATAGCCTTCCCATGTTGGCTGACGAATAGTTTTACGTCCTTTGAAAGTTCAAGACTTCGAATAAGGTACGAGTTTATGTAAAATCAAATCTGCTCTTAAATCTTTCATGCCATGTTTTTTCTACAATTTATTTATGTCGGGGTTTATAAAGTGGAAAAATAATAAATTCACAGCAAAAAAAGGTCAAATTTAGAAAAGAGCTTCTTCTAAATCTACCTCAAAGAGCTACCTCCTAAACTGGCATGTCAAATTATCATTGTTTTATTTTTGTTTTGGCCTTTATAAATATAATACCTTTAAATTCTGGTACCTACATACTAATATAAGCAAGTTCGAGTAATTTCTGGCGGTTACATTGATGAATACGTTGGACGACCCAATTGGCTTCGGAGCCAAGTGATTGAACTGTAGTTTTAAATAGATTAGCTGTATATTTACATATACAAAAATATGTGTTAAATGCGTTTCCTACATATAGGCGTCAATTGATAAAAATGTTCATCTTCTCGTTCTCGTTCTCTCAAACTCCTTTCTAGATTGAGTTTTATTTCGTCATTATTTATTTATACATATTTGTACAGTGTTTATTAACTTGTTTGACTTCTATAATTTGAGAACATAACCTTTGTAACAAACATAAGGTAGCTAATCGTGTTGCGGAACTCTGGAAGTTGGCTCTAGCATGTAGTTAGACCGGACACAGCCACAGTTAGGCAAAGGCTGGCAGTTAGGCTGCGATGATGACTAAACTATAGTTTCACAATGTCTGGCGTCGTTAGCCGAGTTTCGCAAGTTTATAGTACCTCTGATGTTAGGCTTCATCACAGTGTTTTGTGTAAAGGAATTTTATATCAAAATACTACGGTAGTGGTTGGTGAATAAAGTCAAAGTGTTTTCGTTTTAAATTAAGTTATAGGTAGTTATTATTAGGTCATGTTTCTCAAAGGTTTTTAGGCATAAAATTCTTGGTTTGTGATATAAAATAAAATGAGTTTTTTTAGTAGAAAAAATCAGCCCTTCGCCAATCATTTTTGGCTATTTTGTTTAATAATTTTAGTGCGGTTTTAGCTAATCAAATACTAATAAAATAATATAAGCTTAGTAAAGCATAATTAAAATGTAGCATCCGCCATTTTTGAACGAACGTCCATGAGCATAGCTGGCAGTAACGGCTCGCGTCTCCATTAGCGACTCGACAACAATTTCCTCCATTGTACACGAACGCCAGTTCCTTGACTCTTCATGTACCTATTATAACAAAATTACCTGCTATTCATTTGTTTTGTTTTCCGCCGAACATTCAGACAACGGTCCATCATACATCATTTTATTTCACACTTCTATTGTTTCAATATTTACATCGCGGCACTTAAGTCGTATGTAACAGTATTTTGTCTGTAGCTCAGGAATTAGTCATTCAGTTTAATGGTCTAGAAAGTTCAGAAGTCATAGTTTTGGCTGGCGTTGTTTTAGCTGTAAGAACACAATTTCAACCCGTCATTACTTTATATGTCTGACGCAGGTAACGCATTCAACTTACCTTCTCATTCAAGGAAAATTGTGTGATAAAAATATTAATAAACATGATACACATTATGAGTAAACATTGTAGCATCTATGACTTCCTATGTATGGTAGTGAATGATTAGATATTCGATTATACGTAACTGTGATTCAGAAAAAACAAAACACAACTCTACTGCCTTTGACATATAGTTTAATTTTGTGTGTCAATTGATTTTTGTGTATCAAAGGAGTTTATGAATCCGATCTTACCTTTTTAATTGAGTACACTGTACGGAGTTAGCTTACTGAGTCTCATTCTGTTTCGTTTCACATTTACATAGTCATTGACCGTGAATTTCTCGTGTGAAAAGGCTCGGGCGTCGGACCGTGCAACTTCTATAGCTAATGTCCAAATTAAATTAGAACATTTTGTGGGTGTTTTTGTAAAGATCTTAGATTGTTAACTTGAATTTTCAGTGATATAAATCTGTTGTGTGTGAAACTGTTTGAATGGATTACTTAACGTGTGTCGATTGGCTAAGGTCTTGTCAAATTCCTCTTGCTTGTCTTGTCGAAATGTTGACACCGACAAGTCACCTACGTAATATGTATTGTGTTGTAACCGTTACTTTGAACGAAAATTGTAGTGCAGTTCGTGTATTATTTAAAGTAAATGATCTAAAAGTTCAAGTTAACTTAAGCCAACCAAAATTTGAACTCGAAAACAAACAATATAAAAAAAAAACTTTTTACTCCAACTTAAAGCCAACATAATTCGCTCAAAGTTCTACGAAAACGTTATTTGCATGTAATTTTATCCAAATTTATCCTGTCAGCGTCACAGCCTTCCTTCTGGCTCATTACGAGTACAGTCACGGGCAGTCCGCGAGCGGCTCGATATAGACATATCTACTGCATCGGACCTGTTGCTGGCTGAATGCCTGATTCTCTAACTGTTTGGACTTAGGAACTTATTTCTGTGACGTCACATAGTTTGACTTGAGTTCGGAGTTATAATAGAACGTGGTGTTTTATAGTGTGTGTGAGTTATAAAAGTTTGTGATAATAATAGCAGAATATTTGGCGTGTATTTTTTTCTAATATTCTGTTCTTTGTTGTTCTGAAATGTTGTGTAATGGTCACTGAACTTACATTTAGCCAAACATATGAATATAAAGTTAGCAATCAACTATTATTACAGTGTCTACAGTGATGTGCAAAGTGTGAAAATAATTATGTAGTGGCTGTGATTCATACTAAATACTAGTAGTACCTAGTTCATGGATACGGAGAAAACTTCAAAAAAAAAACAAATTACGCCTTACAGTTTCAACCCTTTAATTCAATAAAATAAGTGTATCTTGTAAGCGTTTAAAATCGTAATATTTAATCGAAAATATATCGTACTTCAAAAAGAACATTGTGTGGTAAATCCAAATAAAAGGCCACTTAATATTACCACAGACTCCACTCAAGGAGGTTGTATTACTGTGTTACCTGCACCAACTCCTCAAGTGTTCTCTGAATGCCCATTTAATTTAAACAAAAGGAACAATAAAAGTCTCTGTCCTTTAAGTGAGGTTGTAATACTTTTATTGTCGATTTCAAACAAAGAACGCTTTATTTTCGTTTTTGACTTTCGGAGAATACAGTTGCCAGTATTTTGTTTTGCTCCCCGTAGGTTAAGTGGCTTGTGAGATTAGCTTAGTTTTTAACAGTAATAACAGATCGAGGTTCAATAATAATGATCATCTGAGAATATTTCAAGAGTTTCGGGGAAATTAGGGCTCATTGTGTGTGTATTTTACTAGCCACTCCAACCATTCATAAAGAATAATTTAGAGATGTGAAACATAGAATAAGAACCCGACCTATGTAGTGTTCAATCATCAATTAATTTGTCAGAAAAGTCTTGGTCAAAATATTTGCAATGATTACAAAGGTTGATGTTTTTTAAGTAAGATAGTCTTCACATATATACTTAATTTTGCAAACAGTCTTAACAGTGGTCGTAATATGAAGAGTATAAATTTAATAATTGTATAATTACAACATATGTAAATAGGAACATTAAAATATTTAAACATATAAGTAGACGACCTCGGCGGAGTTTGTTAAACAGTGTTTTTTATTTAAAAGTAATTTAGTGTTTAGATATTTATTACGTTGTCTTAGTGCAAAAAGTTTGTATATCCAATATTGCTATTACACAATACGAAGTTTACGCGTGCTTGTGATTATTTTTTGTTCAATTTCACAATACAATTTAGGTTTCTAACAAACAGTTACTTAATCTACTTAAATCATTGCAATTATTTAATTATATTCTCAAACTATACAAAACTTGTTCGTTTTAGTCAAAATGATAAGCGATTATGGAGAACCGTCTCTCTAATAAAACCACAAAGCGTGGTGTTTTTTTTCTTGTAGCTGTCAATGAAGTTCTTTATACAGCCAGGGTTACCGGTTTTCAAAAAGAGTTATGCACGCGTGAGACCAAAGACAACAAAAAACTGTCTAGTACTTGTTTCCAAGAATTTATAAGAAATAGAAGCTAATACCACCTGTTGACTTGACCTGTTTTTACTTTAAATAATTCTCGATTTAATTTAAATCGATTCAATAAATGTAAAGGCAAGAAAGGCAAATTTCTCTATTTAACTCGTGTAACGATACGTGACTCCCCGTTTAAGGAATCGATTGTATTCGAATCAGTGGGTGGATCGATTGCGATAAACGTGGGAACGCTAATCGATTACCAAAATGAGAGCCAATGTGACTCGAATGTCGAAACTGCACGTCACTTGGGAAAGAGTTCTTGTGTTTTTGCTGCTGTTCTTTTGTTTATAAGCTTATATTATGAGGTTTTAGAAAATGTCAATAGTAAAAGGCACACAACAAGCAATGATAGAAAAAGTTCAAAGTAAATAATTAAATTACCTGTTAAAACGAAACTAAACACTTCCAGGCATTATAATATTTCTTGAAAAACTTCAAGAAATTAAGATTGCGAAACATTATACTATAGACATTATTCATTTTAAAAAATTTGGGCAACCGCCGAGAATCCTCATAAAGGATTGAGGAAAAACTTTCTCGAATTCCTTCCCGTTGAGAATTTTTATAGCTTCATTATAGCGTCTTACATTTACAAGTTGCTTCTAACTGGGTTTTTTGAAACAAAGTAATATCGCAACTTGGCTTAACACCGACAAACATCAGTTGGCAAGGTTACGCATAGTTCTCAGTTAGGTGTACTGAGGGGGGAGGGGGAAGGAAAACTGCGACACGACTTGACTTTTAGCGAAAACCTTGGTTTTCTTTGACAAATATTCGCATTACCTAAGCATCTCGAGAAAGATTTGAGTCTAGGATCAATAATAATACTTTAGTGTACTACCACCCACGTTCCAACGTAGTTCTAGTACACAGAACTCTTAAAAAGAAGAAAATCTGTTCCATTTACCCAACAAACACAATTAAACGACCAAACAGGTCTTTAATTTATGTAAATAACCTCAAATAACGATCGAGTTACAGTACAAAACCAACAAATCGTAACAAATCCCAAAAGTCGGTTTCGACCAATTAATTCGTCCGGACCGGATCCCAGGTACCTTTTATCTTTCCCTTGGGGCAGGTAACTGGTGACTTGGTAAGTGATCACCTGTGAGCTCCTCGCATTGTGCTCGCTTCCCCTCTGTCGCCCGCGCGGGGTGCGGTGCGGGGGGCGCGGCAGCTCTTGCTCGCCGGTCAGTCTTGTGCAGCCACCTGTGAGGCATACACGGTTCTTTTTGTGTGCTATTGATGTAGTGTTATTGTCTGCAACCACCTGTCCTTGAGGTAATTTTTTTTCTTGTCTGTCGATTGTGTGAGGCTTGAAGTTTGGGATTGAAGTTTTTGTTCTCGATGGTTTTATTATGATGTGTGCTGATTGTGAGCTTAGCTTTTATGAGTGTGTGTGTGCATGTGGCTTGTGTTGGTAGTCGTAAGAATCTAGAAAGTATTTCGTATTTTGTGTAGTTGTATCTGGTTGTGTTTTGTGTTTAAAAACTTGCATGGTATTTATACAAATGTGATCATCCTGTATCATCGCTTCACCTAAAAACCACGTCTCTGTAGATAAGTAAATTCGTTAAAAAATCAACCAAAAATTGCCAGTAAAACAACACGAAATCTTAGTATTTTTCCACGCTGTGGCTTACGCAAGTCACGCGATTCTGTTAGCAACGCCTTCTTTCGCATCTGGCATCTTGATGGTCTGAACGCGGCCTTATTTGGCACCGTCCACCTGTTCTCGCTTTAGTTATTACATTGACACACCTGGATGTAGTAATGTCTGAGTTTTGCTTGCTCTATAGTATGGCTTTTGTTCGCGAATAATACTTTGTCACTATACAGTGTGATGGTACTTTGAAAGGGGCCTTACGATACTCTAATCTCATCCGTCTGTTATGTTATAAGCGTTAAAGAATTTGTGTAGTTTTCAATCTGTCATAAAAACATTGAGTCTATTCGGTTTGCGTGGTGATTTTCCCAATAGTTTAAGGCTTCTCAGCCAACGACTATCAAGAGACATTAACAATTTAATGTAACTTTTACCTTTATAGCAAAATTCTTCGCGGCATTCACACAAATAGCAACACACCATTCAGTGCCAAAGAAAAGAAAAAGATTTTCCTTCATCCATTGGAAACCAGTCATAAAACAGCTTATACATTCAACGTTCAAACGTTTAAAAACTTGTAGCACTGCCGATCACAGGAATTAAAAAAGTTCAAACGCTTACAAAAATGAATTAATAATAACTTATAATTGCGGCTTGCAATGCGCATGCGTGGCGCCAATGAGTAATGAATGAATGAATTGATTATGTGAACGATGAATGAACGTGCTAGGTTATACTGCAGACGATTCGCGATTACCTGTCAGGACTTATAATTTATAACCGCTTACATCTAACCTGCATAGTATTCAATGTGAATGTTGTTAAGTCATAATTAGTTTTGCTTACAAAACTTTTAACGCCATTTATAATATTCAATTTAATAGTATTAGCTTTTCAACACTAAACAAAATTTATATGCCCCAACTATACAAGAAATGCAACCCTATTTCCGTACCGAAAGACATAGTCGTAGTCTTAATCGCATAACATTTAAAAGACGCACACCGATAGCCGTCGGGCGTTTCACGAAGGCACTCGGTTTATGGCCGAGAGGCTGAGACTAGATAGAAAGGCCTCGGGACAGTTATTATAAGACGGAAGTGCCATATCTTTATCCAACTGACAGCTATTGTTCGGCCTAAGGCTTTTTGTTTAGTACTCTGATCTGAGCAGGTTGTTGCTTTTCATTTTATTGTATTTTTTTAGACTATCGAAGATTAGAGATCAATATGTCCTTTTGTGTTACTAAAAATATGTAACATTTATAATTATTTATTCAGCTTTTGCGGTATGTCTTTCATAAAAGTTTTGCACCTTTATTCTTAAGGTTATAAATCTTAGGTTCGACGGTATTTTAGAATACAGATAGCAATATTAATAGACGTTTGTCAGACTTTTATTGTGTTGCAGTTCAGGTATACAATATGGGCCTTTTTAGATGCAGTGGGTAATTTGTACCTGCTACTCGACAGTGACAATGTTTTTGAAGAAATATAAACTATTTGAAAGCACGTATCTATCCACTGCAAATAATTTAGTTTAGATTTCAATAACATGTGATATACTCCAAAATAAGGACAACACGTCTTGTGTTTGTATATATTATGTGTACCTGAAAATAAGATAGTAATTTGACTAGTTATTTAGTTTCAATTACAGACAAAAAGCTATTACCTCTAAGCATCACGCATGCGCAGTGTGTACGTGTTATGAGCGATAGTCCCGCTCGCAGTGTGACCCTCGCCCATTCTTCTAATCAATGCAAACGGCCGTTTTCTATTATAATGGAATCACATTATTATAAATTCAACCGAGTACGTTTACTACGAATTTTACAATCGAGAATACAAAACGTTCGTGAGTGCGTTATCGAAATTTTAAATTTTTACGTGAGCTTTTTTACAATAGTATGCAAGTTGCGCATTTGTTTTTTCCATTCTTAGTAAGGGTTGGAACACTAACATTTGAAAAACAAAGTTTATTTTACTCTACGCCATCATATTGTCAGATTCTAAATTCAAATATTTTAAGTTCTAATGTTAAATAGTCGAGCTATGTTCTAAATTCAAAGTATTTTTTCTCATCTAACCAGCCATGAACAAGAATAGTGCTAAACTAACTAAACAGGTCTTACTGACATTTGTAAAATGATTAATGTACTAAAACTGGCACATATAAAAGTGGTTTATGAGTATGTAAGTCTAGTATATCAATCATGACCGCTGCTGTCAAAACTTTTAGTTTGTAGTTAGTAAGCAAAAATAATGGTGTTAACAGAAAGAGCCTTAAAATTCAATATTTTTAACAAAATATCTAACTTTGTTACACTTATAGTGCTTACTTTTATTTTATCAATAAAATGATGACAATTACGTAGGTATTCGTTTGGTGGAAGTGTAATATTTTTTTTTATAATGGTGTCTAATCTATTCGGTTTTTTGCCTTGCATTATAAATCTTTACGACAAAGTCATTCAACAATTATTGATCTATCTTTTATGCATTTTTTTGTTTCTATTTAAATGTGTTCATATAATAACTGATATTGTTATAATGGGTGTTGAAGTGTGTCCAATGTAAACTATTGTGTGCATGATTGACTATTCTTTGTAAGTTTTTACTCACTTTTGTGTAATTGAAAAATAAATAAGATCCATATTTAGCGTTTCGTAAAATATTCATAATAAATAATAAATCGACAAACAATAACTTTTATTTATCTTGATAACTTGCCTCGCGTAATATAATAAGACATATAATTGAATATCCACGCTTGCTCAACTCAAGTAAAAGTTAGTATTAGCGAGAAAATCTGTGAAATCACTCGGGAGACAGTCTACCAATAAATTAATGAAACGTGTTTCCCTTGACAAACTTTCGTCGTTTGTAATTCGATTTGTTGTTCAGACAAACATTAACTTACTGCTGTATTTCTTTCATATACTGACATAATTAGATCGTATTTCATTACACACATAATTGAAATATTAATAAAATCAAGACTAAAATATTTTTGCAGAAGCGGACAACTTTTTATAATTCCAAATCGCAGATACTAATTTACTTATCGTCAATATAAATAATATAAAAATATATATTATTGTATCCCATTAGTCCGGTGAAGCAGTCAAGCCTGCGGTCGGGCTAACTGCAAAGATCTCAACCAACAAAAAATCATCTCAAAGTTCCATAAGCCTTATTGAAACAAGATCAATACTAGTCTGTGGCAAAAAAGATTAACACCCATTTACAACTTAATAAACAAAGAAAGTTGGCAGAGTAAATCAAAGAGAAAACTGTAACTTAGTAAGAGTAAAGGGGCGAGTAAAAGGCACAAAGTACAATAGATTCAATCAAGGTAATCGCAGAGCCGTTACTGAAACCTAGCCGCAGCGCTAAGGGTGTCCGCCGCCATCGCCCATAACTCAATTTACTTCGAAAAAGCCGAAACAAATTGCATTTCCAACCAAAAGTACGTAAATATCTTTTGATCTTCCGATTGAGCTCTGTTTTCGTAGTAATACATTTTTGATTGAAATGTAATTGTGTTATATTTTATTGGGCGTAAGTGGTTTGGCGTGAAACGTGTTTTGTAAGTGAGTGTAGATTACCGACAGGCGTTAAACTGCTGATTGAGAGTTAGCCGCGCCTTTAACTGTGTTAATGTGAAATCTTATACATAGAACACGTAGTTATTTAAACCTTGAATTAGATTACATAATAATATAATATTACTGTTTTATATTAACTTATTTTTTGAAGCAGAATATTATTATTTTTGAGACAGAAGTGTTAGCTTTCCATAAAAGTATTTGACAAATATAGAAGTAAATAGATAAAGTAAAAGTTCGATGGAAATGTATTTTCCAATCACATTAAAGTGACACAATCCGCTGAAAAAGGCAGATTACACCCAAAGGACCAGTTCAATACTTTTTTGGTCTTTTGAGGCATCGCTCCATCTTGTGAATAAGAAATCACATTCAAGCGTGCCAAAGTATGTTCATTCTATACAGCCTGTAGATAAATTCAAAGAGTTTTTCGTCGTGTTTTAGAGCAGATCTCAGCCAACATAGACATAGTTGGCAGACCGGTCGGCCGGCTTCGCGGATTGAATAAGCCATTACTAAAGTTTCTACAGCAATTACTAGTGCCCTTATATGGGCAAGACTGGTCGTTCGCATAAAATTTATATTGCACAGATGCTCGCCCCGAATCCGACGCTTATTTCTTTAGTTAACACCGGTCTTTTACGCACTATAAATTGTTAAATAGTATTTTCTTTTTTGGATTGGTTTTATTTAAATTACCTGTAGTACCCACAGTTTGTCCTCATTGCAAAATGTTTTTATCAAATTAAGATATTTAAATTTTAAAATAGCGTACCATGAAGGTTGTTTTTAAATTATCTGGGTCAGTCTGAGATAAATTGGAAGTATAGAAAATATAATAGAACCAGGAACAATAGAACAGATAAAAGTTCTCCCGTCTACCTGACATTGCCGCTATTCTACCGCAATAGAATTCGTAGCTCGACGTTGCTTATCTAATAAGCTCAACCTACTTTCTCGGACTGAAAGTTGGTCCTTTTGGATCGGATAACGTCATTCTAATTCTAAAACTTTGTTCGTCGGTGCATCAAAGCTATCGGGTTTCAAAAATGACAGCTATTGGTCTTTCTGATCACGCTCGCGGACCAATACCTCGGTATGACGTAGCTATCTTGATGTACCGACGGACCGAAGGACCGACGTAAAATTGTGTCGATCCTGCATTTCCCTGAAGTCAACAGAATTTTGAACGTGATGCGTCGTAAAATATTTAGATTAGAAATTTATTTTGCTTACTCATGTAGGGTATAAAATACTAAAGTTATTTAGTATTTTTAGTCCGTATTTGGATTTGCCGAGTGCTTGACTTTAGAAATGAAATAAAGAATAAAAAAAAACTCAGTCTGAAGTTCTAGTTTGTAGGTTGTGAAAATAATCGATTTCTTATTCTAGTCCTTGAAAGAGACCTTATTTATTATTCACACTTTTATTAGTCATACTTAGTAATAATAGAATGTGCAAATTGTTCATGTCTTTTATTATTTACCGCAGAAATGTCAGTCCAGGATATGCTAATTGTCATTCTGATAAAACACTATGACACAGACCTGTGTAGATCCGCTTTGTAGTGGAAATTATACTTTTAAATAGACCGACTATAATACTTAAAGAACATTTAAATCTTTACGTCTGACTGAAGTAGTGGATTTAAATTTCAAGACTGTAGGTTAACGACCGGTATATCAGATGTCTACCGGTCAAAAACTTATTTGAGTGATCTGTTAAATTTTACGAAAACATGTGGCTGTCCGTTCAAAGAATAATTTATAAACTTTATTCTATATTCAAGTTAGGAGGTCTTCATAGAAACGCAAAAAACAATACCTAAACTGCTCAATTAATATCAAAACCTGCCTAAACATGTTCCATGTGAGTGAAATAAGTTCTAAACACGTTTCTCATCACGTCCTCGCGAGGCAATTCTGAAGAGGAACGACAAAAACACCTTTATACACGAGACGCACGCATGAATGCTAATGCTTGTCTGCCACTATCGAATTCAAATCATGTGGTTTTTAATACAACTCACGCTTACTGAAGGACGATATGCGTAACGGCCAATCACAGGCGTGGCCGTTGACGGTTCGAAATTTAAAAATGTATTATTTTAAGCTCACTGGCAGTTAATGTCTCAGTCTGAGAATCTCAGTCTAATATTATAATAATTTGATGTTTCTTTCATGTATAAGAATAATCCAACCACTATTTCGAGTCAAATTTCCTACTAACTCGGACCGTACTTACAAAGATCTTACAACATAGATATTGTCCATTCAAACTTATCTAAAGGAAGGAAAATTCTCCAATGACCAAGATACTGGGCCGTTCTTTCCTCATGGTGACCACAAGCCAACACAAGAAGACCCCTTGCAAGTCATTACCCTTCTTTCAAGTGCATAATACGGGGAGGTTCAAGTTACGCTGGTGTATGTTTTCAGTATATTAACCTATCTAAACAATTCTTAGAAGTATTGACGCTCGTCTTTACACAAGTCATTTGCACTTGCGTTAGTTTGCCTTCTTATTTTTTCTTGGTCGGTTTTTGTTACGTTTTGCCGATGTGCGGTTGTGGCGATAAACTATCTTGTACCTGTCGGCTAGTGGCTACCTGCTACCCACGCTTTCTTTTATAGAATACCTGTTACCATGCGAGATAGTAGCAATAGATTCAATACATTGAAAGCGGCTAGAATCGAGTAAAACTAAACTCATTAAGTAAGCTATGACTACAGAAATGTTGAGAGTATTAAACGTGCATTCTATATTTTATGACTGTACAAATCAATAACGCAATGATCTGTGTTGCTCAGGATTTTCCTTACAATAACATTAATATAAAACTCATTTACGGAGACAGCTCTCCGCATGCGTCTGGTTAATTAAAGTAAACATTGCCATCACACACTGCTTACTTAATGTAGCAAGTAGGTTGGTACCATAGTTTGAACACAGTTTCGTTCACAGATATTAAGGAAAATATAACAGTGACGACACCCGAGTTGACTCGAGTTCTTGGTCAACAACAAACAAGGGCAGTCGGAGGAAAGTCTCACAAGTACCCTGAACCAAGTCATTAGGTCGCCCCTGAGAAATGATTTGCATAAAGTTTTTCGTAAATTCTTCCTAATGTTAAAAGTAAATGTGCAAAACAAAAGAGAAACATTTCTGAGCCTCGAATTATAAACAAAATACCAGTTACAAAGTCTTTCAAAAATTCTTCTTACATACTCTTGTTTTCATAAAATAAATATAATTAAATGAAAACAATTCAGCTACATCAAAATAACACGGGCAATCCGTCCGTACAGAGTTCTCAAAGTAAAAATGTGCCTTAATTATTACATCTTATTGCAAACAGGGGCCTCCCTTTTAATTCGGAGATTGTGTTCACAATAAGTATCTTCAAAGAACAATTTTTGTTTCAAAGCCCCTTCGGAGACCAAAGTTTTTTTCAACCGTAAATTGGACTCCCAAGTTTGGATAACATTTTTTAATGTTCGTCGAATAAAACACTGACTCTTTTTGTTTTTGGCGTTTGTTATAATTTATTTTTCTGTGTTTGGGCTTGGGTTACGCGGTCGTGCGCCCTAATTTTCGTCACTAGTAGATTGTTTATGTAGAATGTTGTTGAAAGATGTAGGTCAAGAATTATGAAAATGCTTTTCAATGTTGAATTATGATTTAATAAGTTCAATGGGAAACAAGTTTAGTTAGTTTATTATGACAGATTTTGAAAGTTCACAACGTATTTCAAAAAAAAATCTCAACTGTTGTATCCATAATCATACCGAATTGAGTCTAATATAAAATTTGTATCAAATTTCAGGTCGTGTGGAGACTTCGAAGTTATGCAGATATAATAAATACGCAGATGAAAACAATAAACATCAGAGGTGCTCTCGGAGAATACAACCAAGAGAATAAACTTAAAGAACATAAAATATAAAGAAGTCTTGAAGAAAGAAGGTTCAAGATATTTATGAAGAGAGAAGATGTAGACTGGTTAGTTATCTTTGGTTATCTAGCTGTATGAGTATTTAGACATCATAAAGCTAGGTTACCGGAGTTAAGTGCCATCTACGTCGACGATATAACTACGAGTAATACTCAAGACATGAACGATTTGCAGAGTCGAAGAAAATCTTTTGTGTATTTTTAGATATTAAAAAATAGATTTATGTATAATATTTAGATACCTATAAAAAATAGCTATTTGTAAATATTTGGTCGCGAAAAGATGTTGGCCATTTATGTTGGGATATTAATAAGTTAAGTTTATATTTCCATATTCTGTAATATTTATATGATTTACGTAAGTTAGGTTGTTAATAATTTTCTGTATTATTTTTTATAAGATACATGTCCTAGTATAATTGAATGAGTCAGTCTGTTTACTCAAGCCCACTGCATTCGTAATAACCTGTGTATTTAAGCTTTTTGTGCAATAATACACCGCCCACAATATTCGTAAGCTTTGGTCATGCTAAGTCATTTTATAAATAAAACAATTAGTTCCGTCTGTCTAGACAGCAGCTGCGGTCGATACTGGTAATCGATAGACGCAAACAAATCTCCATAAAATAGGACTGAAGTACCTACACGATATGACTCATTTTATATTGACGCATAAAATAAATTTTAACCCGTTTTATCAAGCTGTACTGTGATATTGTTATCATTATCATCATCAAATTAAGACCCATTCTCTTGTCGGTGCAGCTCTTTCCTTCTATCTCTGTTCTTGAACTTCCTTGTACGTCATGTCTTCTACATTCTCTTTTACAATATTATGCTATCTGCTTAAATGAGTTAATATCTCTGATGCCATTTTATATACACATAGTTATTGTATAGCTAAATTAAGAAGTACATATCTGTGAGACAATTAAAAAACTCTTACAAAAACAATCAACTCAAATATAAATAAAAGAGAAATGGTTTAATTATGAACAAAATGCTGTCTACATTTCAGAAGTAAACGTACAAAGGTGCCTGAAAACATTATTGTAGGTATGCTTGCTTTCTTTATATTAATAGTTTATTTATTGCACTGCTATAAAGTCCTAATGTGCCGTAATTTACGCGAAACTAAGTAGTTACTTAGAAAATGTTGTTCGTTGGTAATTAATCTCAATCACTGTAAAAGCTCACCGAAACTTGTAATTAGTGTTATTAGTCATTTACTTTATTACTATGAGCTCCTAGATTGGAATTTATGAAGTTTTGCCGCAAACTTATTATCTAAACGAGGGCTTAAATCTGATTTAAGTTATAATTATGATATATTTTTTAACTGTAAATTTCAAAAAACTATAACTCGTTTTGTGAATGGCTGATCAACACTAACATTATGTTGATCACCTGTCAAACCTCATGTCAAGCATTGTGATTGGTTGTTAGGTTTTAGTCAGCTAATCATTCTCGTAATTGGTAGATTTGACAACAAATTTACTAGAACAGTTTTTCTAGAAATTGGGGAATAGAAATGTTAAATTTAAATGTTAAAAATAATTTCTAATCAATTTTTTAAGTGAAAGACAATATTCAAAATGTAACTAAAATTCTGAATATTGTTTAATTCAAATTTCAATATCTCTAGTACTTTAAAGATAAAAAAAATATACTTTCGTAATAATAGACAAGATTAAGTATGTTTTTAAAGTATATGAAAGTATCTCGAGTTCGTTTTGCAATTGATTTTATACTCAAGCTTTACGATTTAACCTTGAGTACAGGCCTAGTTTCAATTAAGTAGAAAGTAAACAAGTTATGCAAGTACCATTTAATAAAAAATGCGTAAACATTGATTTCATTGAGGCAATGTCGTAAATTATTTAATTTCTTGTTTGTACATTTAAAAATGTTGGGTTGTTGTAATAAAATTTGATTACACACTGTAGTGTTACATATTTTGCTTAATTTATACGCTTGTTATGCAGTGGGACGATAATCGCTACAAATAATAATCATTCATACTTTGTGTAGTTTTGTACATGGACAGCTAGCATAGTGATATGGCTTTATTATCTGAATATATAAGAAGAAGAAATCCAAACCGAAGTTTTGTACTATGTGTCTTTTTAATACGATTAGCGTCTCGTCATTTATATATACTATGAAACAAAAGAACTAAGCGAATCTTGAATATTAAAGATCCGACTCTGTATGCGACAGAAATGAGGTTAACAAACGAGACATAATTATAATATTAAATGCATGCATTAACAAAAAAACCTAGTCACAAAGTAAACCACTTTCATTTAGCACGTTATCTTTAAATGTTAATTACTAACATTTAACCTTTTAAGCAGAAAAGATGTGCATATCTGTATAATCTGTGGCGAATGTTAGTTTGTTTTTGACAGTTGAGATTAATGGCCGACGCCGCGGGTCCATTAGCAGATTAAGATTTTATTTGTCCAGCGTTTCATTAACATAATTACCCTAGCTCTTTTAGATGATATTTTTAGTGCTTTTAGTGTGAAATAACATAGTTGTTTTGATAGGAGGCGAGGCAGTTCTTCATATCATTATTATTTTTTAAACATTACTTAGTGTGCAGTCGCGGTAAAAACGGTGAGTAACCACACACTTGGGACAGCCCGAGAGGCTGGACGATGACACAAACGATGTTCAGGAAGTGCAGCAGTAACAAACTAAAACACGTGCACGTACCTTGGTCTGCTATGTCTGCTGCCGATGACCCGCCTGCGTTCTGATTTCACCACAGTTGTTGCTGAAGGTCACGAATTGCTCGGAATAGGGATTCCTAGCAGAATATCGATCGAGTTGACGCGTTTAAAGGGTTTTTCTTGGGATAGATCGCGGAGCGCGCGCGCGTGCAAGATGGTGAGAATACGAATTTTTTAGTGGGGCGGCCGTTCGTCCGTTAGCGGTTGTGACGTCATGACAGTTGCAGCAGGAGCACCAATCGGGTAACGAGTACGGCACGTATGACAACCGTCAAAACAGTTGTGATTGCCACTGCTGAAAATCGATAAGAACATCGTGTGTGTCCGTGGTACATTCTAAACGATCTGATTTTAGGAATCTGTATGATGACGAAACATACCGCCCACCAAAATACCTATGGTATTTTCAAAAATACGAAAGATAAATAGAAAAGTTAGGAAGAAAACGTTAAACCTTAATAGCCACTGAACTATGAATCTAATCAACCTAACCTACGGTGCTTAATAATCTTAAAAGTTAAATAATACGTTAATCCTCTATAGGTAGAGGACAGAGTTTGACCAGCGGTCGCTTAACAGAATTGCTAGTAGCGGTTTTAAGGATTGCAACTCTAACTACTCCGTCAACGCCAGGAAGAAGATCAGTAACCCTACCGAGTGACCATGCAAGAGGAGGTCGATTGTCATCCTTGATGATCACAAGCGAGCCCACCCTTAATGGTTTTGAGTTCTTGGTCCATTTGGCGCGTTGAGTGAGTGAATTTAAGTACTCGTGTTTCCATCTTGACCAAAAACTTCGTTGGAAGGCCTGCAACAACTGCCACCGATGAAGACGATGAATATTAACGTTGGAGTAATCATCATCGGGGACAGCGGCCAAAGGCTCCAATGTAAGGAAATGACCCGGTGTTAACGCTGACAAGTCATTAGGGTCCGAACTAACAGGGCACATGGGCCGTGAATTTAAAACCGCCTCGATTTGTACGAATAATGTAGTAAGTTCTTGAACTGTTAGAACCTGATCACCGACTATGCGATACAAATGTTTACGTTCTGAATTTTTAAGAAACGCACTACGATTAGCAATAGTCGGGTTTCGAGAATGTTGAAGAAAACGATAGATGTACGTAAGGGTACGAACGATTTGTTCTAACGATGAAAAACGATTTATGAAATTATCGATGATTGAAACATGGTTTTTTCGAGGATGCACAGTCGATACTAACACAGGAGATTTACGAGTCTCGGCCTCAACAACCTTCTTCTCGTCATTAGTAACGCTGTCAATACAAGATGGCCATGTCTCGTGCGGTTCGGATAACCATCGTGGCCCCGCCCACCATAACGAGTTGTGAAGAAGTTCACTTGGAAATTGGCCTCGCGAACAAACGTCTGCAGGATTGTCTGCAGAGGACACGTGATGCCAATATTCAATAGCTGTTATTTCTTGAATATGACTCACGCGATTGGCAACGAAGGTAGACCAACGACATGAGGGTGAACGCAACCAAGAGAGTGTAACGGTGGAATCGGACCACAAAAAGACAGCTGAAATAGGAATACGAGACAGATAAGTTTCTGTAACGAATTTGTACAGATCTGAAAGCAAAACTGCAGCGCAGAGTTCGAGACGTGGCAATGACGTACGTTTTAATGGCACCACGCGAGCTTTCGAACAAACGAGATGAACGTAAGAATTGTTATCTACGTCTGTTACTCGTAAATAAATGACCGCGCCATATGCAGTTTCCGAACTGTCGCAGAACCCGTGTAGCTCGTAGGATTGTGAATCAGTACGAGTGATTCTACGCGAAATTTTTAGATGGTGCAACTGAGAAAGTTGCTCCTGATATTTGTTCCATGTACTGATGACCTCGTCAGGGGGAACGTCATCCCACCCGACACCGATAAACCAAAGCTTTTGGATTAAGCTTTTAACGTGTATTGTCAGGGGAGATAAGAATCCTAACGGGTCGAAGATTCTAGCGAGTTCACTAAGAATAGACCGTTTGGTACATGGCCGATGTGAAGATTGAACTTCAAAAAGAAACGAATCAGTTGAGGGATCCCATTTGAGTCCCAACACTTTGAAAGAAGCCGGTTCAACTTTATCTAACGATATAGAATCAGTGAGGCAATCTTCAGGTTGAAGATCCGATAGAAGACGATTGTCATTTGACACCCACTTCCGAAGATGGAAACCTCCCTTTTTTAAAGAGAGCGATAAGTTGTGTTTTTGTTCTTTGCGCAGTGGCGAAGTCCGGACTACCGGTGACGACATCATCGATGTAGGTGTCCGACAAGATTACACTCCTGGCAAGCGGGTAAGAATCCCCCTCATCATCAGCAAGCTGTCGCAAAGTACAGCAAGCGAGATAGGGGGATGAAGAGATGCCATACGTGACTGTGTTCAGACGAAACTCTGAAAGAGGTTCGCCAGGCGAAGCTCTCCAGAGGATTCGCTGACAGTCACGATGGTCGCCGAAGAGTATACTCTGTCGGTACATCTGACGCACATCTGCCATGAAAACGACGTCGTGTTCACGAAAGCGTAAGAGAATTTCCAAAATGTTTGATTGTAATTTTGGACCGATGTGTTGACTTTCGTTTAACGATCGAGAACGTGCATCTTTCGCAGAGGCGTCAAATACGACACGAAGGCGAGTCGTGGTGCTATCAGGACGTATGACGCAGTGATGGGGAATATAGTATTTCCCATTCCCCACGTCATCTGGAGAGACTAATGACATATGGCCCGCAGTTAGATAGTCGGACATAAAATCGCAAGATTGACGATGACATTCGGGGTCACGTGACAGTCGACGTTCAATCGCATAGAAGCGACGCAAAGCAATGTCACGTGAACCAGTGAACATAGGCTCGGACTCGTCCCTGAATGGCAACTGCACGATGTACCTCCCAGATGAGTCACGAGAATGAGTTGTGATAGAGTGTTGTTCACATCCTATCTCATCTGGAGTAAGGGATGCTGCGGGTGGTAATACATCTAAACAAGTTTTACCGAGCAATAGCCATCCAAAGACTGAGTCGAAGGCGGTAGGTTGATGTGATTTTCCTTTAATAGTGCGATTAAGAAGCGATTCTGCGAATACATCCGCACCGAACAGTAGGTCAATCCGGCCAGGAATGTCAAAACCGGGATCGGCTAACGATAGTGAATTGATGTGAGACCAACCCGATGTATTTAATTGAGCTATTGGTTGGTCCCCGCAAATTTTTGACATTACGTGCATATTTAAATTAAATAAAACTTGATCACCAGTCCCAATGGAGCAATTAATGTCTCCTAAGATTGAAGCCGGGGCTTCACCGATTCCACTTATAGTTGTGGTAGGACTGGATAGTTTTAAATTTAATTTTTTAGCAGCTGAGTCAGTAATCAGATTAATCTGACTCCCGGAATCGAAAAGAGCTCGAAAAGACACGAACTTGCCGTCCGCATCCCGTACCTGCACAATGGCAGTTGCTAACAAAACAGTTGTGTCTTTATTATTAGAAAATAATGAAGAGGTTGGGTTCGACTCGACCGGTTTATCTTTATGAAGTAAAGTGTGATGTTTACGGTTACACTTACGACATTTAAAAATAGAAGTACAACCTTTTAATTGATGTGAGGCTCGAAGACAATTGAAACACCAATTACTTTTGCTAGCGATAGATATCCGCTCATCTACTGGTTTATTAATAAAATTTTGACATGAAGATATTGAGTGAGTTTCACCACAAAACGCGCACCTAACTGGTTGTGACGTAGGAGGCTCACGGCTTGTAGTACTAGCTGTGGCAACTTGAGGTTTATCAGTACTGCCCACAAGCGCATGAGACACGTTTGCCCGTTTATTTGTTTGAAAGGATATTACAGATCGTTGTTGTGGCTTACTCGAAGGTTTATTATTAGCTTCACAAAAATGAGAATCACGTAAAAGCGCTTCACATTTCAAGTGTAAGAAAGACTTCAACTGTGCATATGGAGGAAACTCAATATCAGGATATTTTTCCTCGAAATCGCAACGCAAGTTTGAGTCTATCTTAGAGAGAAGGTGGTAGACTAAGACAAAATCCCATCGGTCCTCAGGTAAAATAATTTTCTTTAAAATAATTAAATTTTCCTCAAACAGGTCCAATGATTTCCTAAACTCATTACCGTCAGTCGTATTGAAATTAATATTTAAAAGGTCCTTCCATGATGTAAAAGCTAAAGGTCGTTTATTTTGATAGCGAGTAACAAGGGCCTGGTAGGCATCGTTGTAATGCTCACAAGTTAATGGGAATGCCTTGATAACAGATAATGCATCGCCGGTCAACGATGAGAATAAATAATGAAATTTTTCAGTATCGGTAAGATTACTAGAATTATGAACCAATGCATTAAAAGTGTCGTGATATTCAGGCCATTTCTTGATGTCACCACTGAAAGTTGGAAGAACTATTTTCGGTAAACGAATATTTGACGATGAAGAACTTTGTTTATTATTGAATTGAGGTTCACTTTTAGTTAAACTACGATGAATAGATAATATTTGAAAATATTTATCGTCAAATGTATCCTGGAGCGAATTATCTGCATGATCCGGATCATCTAAAAGCTCCAAAATAATCTGGTGAGCACTCTCAAAGCTATCTAAAATATGTTTAAGTTCCTGATAATAAGAAAGAAATAAATTCCGTTGTGAGTCATCACTTATTGCTAATGAACCTATTTCCAATGCCTTATCCAACCGCTTCATAGCTAAAGTACGCTTTCTACGTAACTGTGATAAATCTTGAACTGTATATTCATCGTCCGTAGAGTGAGATTTCGATTTCTTAAAGCAACTTTGTTTACGAGACGAATGTTTACCTAACAATAATGACATAATGAAAACTATTTTATTAAACGATTAGCAAGATCGGTAACTGATAACGAATAGTCGGCGATACAAGATTCCAACAGATGAGCGCTACCTGCTTATAAAGATGTAAACACGATAAGAACACGAGTACTTACGCCAACCGGTAGTATTGTTAATGTGTATGTGTATATATATTATATATACAGATTATAGACTGAGTAAAACGCGCAACATAAATCCTTTGTTCAATTTGATTTCTTAAGTTGATTAAGTGTTGAAGTGAAATGGATGTAGGCTTCGTAATACCTATTGACACAATTTTTCTTTTATGTAATAGGAAAGAATGTAGCTAAAATAGTCTTGCCTTGGTTTTACGATAATCTCACGAAGAGTATTATCGCGTTTCCCGAAGGCGGAACGTGTTGGTTGCGTTTCCGAACGCAAGCCGCTGACGACTCGAGACTACTAGCACGGTACGTTTAAATAATTTCGTTACACCTACCTACGAACAAAAAATGTTACACGAACAAAGGAATTAATTATGATCGATATTTACGATACGATATACCTAAAATAGTTAATATAGGCCGAAAACGATAATATTAAGCACCGAAGGAAGATAGATTGCCTAATATTGAGATCCTACAGTAACTATTAAGGTTAAACTGGGTTGAAAATTAAATCGTATAATGGCGGGTCCCTGGTTTCGGCACCATAAAAATGTGCAGTCGCGGTAAAAACGGTGAGTAACCACACACTTGGGACAGCCCGAGAGGCTGGACGATGACACAAACGATGTTCAGGAAGTGCAGCAGTAACAAACTAAAACACGTGCACGTACCTTGGTCTGCTATGTCTGCTGCCGATGACCCGCCTGCGTTCTGATTTCACCACAGTTGTTGCTGAAGGTCACGAATTGCTCGGAATAGGGATTCCTAGCAGAATATCGATCGAGTTGACGCGTTTAAAGGGTTTTTCTTGGGATAGATCGCGGAGCGCGCGCGCGTGCAAGATGGTGAGAATACGAATTTTTTAGTGGGGCGGCCGTTCGTCCGTTAGCGGTTGTGACGTCATGACAGTTGCAGCAGGAGCACCAATCGGGTAACGAGTACGGCACGTATGACAACCGTCAAAACAGTTGTGATTGCCACTGCTGAAAATCGATAAGAACATCGTGTGTGTCCGTGGTACATTCTAAACGATCTGATTTTAGGAATCTGTATGATGACGAAACACTTAGAATAACTGATAAATCTTCAAAATATACTAGCTTAAGAATAATTTATTACTGTACTAGTCAAATATGTCTAATTTTTTATGCTACACGTATTGCGACTAATACTTTTGAACAAACTTATATCACGTAATAGTATAAAAATAAAAAAATCTTAGAGAATCAAAATAAATCCTAACTCTAACATATCTTGAACACAACTTAATATTAGTTGTATAACTGAGGTACCTACCACGTGTGGTGTCATAAAATAACTTTATTACATCTGCCGTCCACCAGCGGGATGTTCTAACATTACTCCGTGCAGTCAGCGTTTCTGATTCCCTGGTACTTTTGTTAGATAAACAACTGTATTTTCTCATTAGTAACGTATACACTTGTTTTATTAATTAGAGTTGTGTTTACTGAAAATGTTTGAAAATATTTGTTTTTATGTGAAAATAAAGTGAGGATGCTTGTTTGTTGTAAGCATGTGTGTAATAGATTGTTCACTGGTCAAACTACATCCCTATTTTTAGAATATAGTTTTTACTCATTTTATTATTTTTGCTATATCTATCTATCGTTTTCATTTGGCAACACATTGAATATTTTACAGTTAATTAAATAAAATGTTGTAACTAGAATTATTTGAAGTAGTAATTCCAGTTTAGCCTACTGTAAAATAATATTCGTCATAAACCCGTGATTAAAATCTTTCATTTGTAACGTTTTAATATTAAATTCAATACTAAGTAAAATGTTTATATCGAACACAAGAAAATATTACATTTTCAACTGCAAAGAAAATCCAATCATACTCCGATTCAGCGATATACAAGCCAAACCACTCTAATATAAAGCCAACTTAAAGTAATAAAAACTCTAACATTTCACACCTGGAACATTTGCAGTAGAAGCACGGAGCTAACACACCAATGCAGCAATGAAACGACTTAGTTCACGTCCACTGACTTTATTTACAGAGGGCGCTGGGGAGCACGATGAAATATAACTCGCTTCCTCATTAAAACTGCAGAAATTAGAAAATATTTTCCTCGAGTGCAGGTTTAAATGTATTACTTTTTTCTCAGTAAACCTGTATACTTGAAAGTAATTTTACCTCTGGAGAAATATGCTTGTAGCTGGCCAGTTTTCATCTTGAACAATGATTAAAAGGAGGTTGTATATTACAACTGAGGACTGCCTCGTTGGCCTAGTGGTGCAAAGCGCGACTGCTACGCTAGAGGTCTTGGGTTCGATTCCCGAGTCGACCAAGGTGTTATTGGGTTTTTCTATGAAATTCTCAGTAGCAGGTTGGAGTTTGGATTTGTGCCCGGTTAGTGGCAATAGGCTCGCCCCCTATTACATGGGACCGAAACATATCGGCGAATTGTGGGTGTACATTCGTACACCTCCGCCTAGCCCTTCTGGGATACAGGCGTGATGATATGTTATGTTATGTTATATTACAATGAAAGAAACAAAGAAGAGTATAGTACGGTTAGTATTTTTCAGTCTAAATAAAATACATATAAGTATAATTCAATGATAAAGTATGTGAAGGAGGTTTTATAATGTAACAACATTTTTACTGATGATTTATTTTATTGGTAGAAATTATTATTAATAATTAATGAAAACTCTTTTAGAAACCAAGCAATAAGTTAATAACCAGTTGTTAAGACAGTCGTTAGTATTTTTGTAACTTGCGAATTTTTATTGCATCCAGTTTCAAGACATTATCTAGTATAACACAACATACAATAGGAACTTATTTCGTTTCAAACAACAACAGTTATGATCCACTTTAAGGAAATTTCGCAGAACCGCGTTGAAAATGCGCTGCACTGCATTTCATATGTTTTGAATTGAAGCTCAGAATGCCAGTGTCCCTGCATGTGTCCCTACTACAAGAGAATTTCATTTCAAATGTAATATTATATTTTAAAATAAATACGGTATGTATTAGGTTCCCTCGGGCTACTGAGTTTCTCGCTGTATATTAATATTGTTATAATGCAGAATTTCCCCGAAGACTAGAGATGGCAATTAAATAACTGTTTAGTTTGGCTAGGAAAAAAGTTGACAAATGTTAAATAGGATTTATGTGCTGTATTTAGTATTTTATTCCTGGGAACGCAATTTATGATTTTCCCTGAGCCCGTCATCTAGTCGTTATTGATAGATCATTAATATTACATAAATCAGTCAGTATGGGTAGTTATTTTCATTTAAATCAAAGAAAAACCTTAACAGAGTTCGAGCACATAATTGAAATATAAAAATACTTTTTATAAAATTACTTTCAAAACGTACGATGAAAATAAATCCTGCTACACAAAATTCTTTGAAAGATAATTTATTTTGTACTTACAACAAACACGTTTCTGTATGAGAGCTGTTCGACGTAAATAAAATGAATGCTTACTCTAGTAATGTAAAGCTAACGCACGGTGTAGCGCCCAGGCGGCCAGACTCACACGTGGGCTCGTAAGTGCCTGTTACGGTAGAGCATAGGGTTGCTACAGAAAAGTGCTCATCAAAATTTGCGTGACTTGACAAGACGTACATTTGGCATGAAGAAACTGTTTCCTAATGTGATAATATTTTAAGAGTAATATGGCTATCTGTAATGCCAAATGCTGGAGCTTTGATAATCACACGTAACAAAAATATATATGATGCTTTTATTTGTATGTCATGTGCATTCAATATGATTTTTAAACGTCCACAGGGTATTCACATTTACTCGGAATCTATTTTGTAATTTATTTATTTCAGTCGTTTATATTTAGAGAGTTATGACAATAGTACATGCATAAATAAATCAGCATTTGTCCTTATTTTTGCGAGACATTTATAATTATTATTAGTCTGCTTTCCTTAAAAATAAATAAAACTTACGAAAAAACCAAACTTTAAGAATTGTCGACCTCTTTCTGACGAGAATTCAATTTCGCTTCCGGCGTTATTTCTAGGTCATAAATTAGGCTATAAGTTCCTCACAAAGCTAGTTCATATCGATTTTATTTTACGACGTGCCAACCCTAACATGTCGCAGTAAAACCCCAAAGCTGAAAAGAAATTCAATTTGAAAGAGACAGTTCGCGATGTTTACACTTCCTATTCGTTATTTGGTACATCGGGAAAAGGATTTCGATGTTTTTAAAGTCGTTATATAATGCTAGCTTCTATTACTGTAAATAGAGAGAGACACTTCGGTAGTGTCGATACAGAAAGGATAGTCGACGTAAATAAGATCGTGATCAATGTACTCTGATTGAAGATGTCACAATGGTTCATATTGCTTTACACAAAAACTTTTTTACTGTATTCGTTCCTAACTAAAATATAGTTTTTTTATAACAACTATTCCATTTATTATTATTGCCACAAATGTCTTTTTATTCTTGCATTATTAGATACTACTCCAAAATCAAATTTTTATGGGCCATAAATTCTCCCAATAAATATTTTTAGTTTATATAGTTTTTACCAACAAATCCATGACAACATACAAAGAAGAAAAAAAACTAATAAGACCCTTTTAATATGAGACGACCTCCGTGGTCGAGTGGCGTACGCACCGGTTTCAAGGCGTCGCTAGCTCTGAGGTCCCGGGTTCGATCCCCGGACGGGGCAATGTAGAAAATCACTTTTCTACATTGTCTCGGGTCTGGGTGTTTGTGGTACCTTCGTTGTATCTGAATTCCATAACACAAGTGCTTTAGCTACTTACTTTGGGTTCAGAACAATGTATGTGAAGTTGTCCGCATTTATTATTATTATATTATTATTATTAATATAAATAATTCTTTAAAACAAATCCATTCTTCTAATGAGTTACTTTATATTACTCTAGAACAAAAGAACGTTGCGATATATTTATATCGCAACGTTCTTTTGTTCTATTTGCATTTTAGTTAGCATTTCAGTTAGCATTTGCTAGCAATTAATTATCACAAAACAAATCGTTAAAATGCAGTAAAAACGTAGTTGTGAAGCTTTCTAAGTAATAGGACGGTGTTTGCAAGTTATTAGCGGTACCTTGGTTTTATTCACGCCATTTTTCTTGGTGTAAGTAAATCTCAAGGCAGTAGTGTAAATTGTGTGTGCTTAGGAAAATAGGATGCACGCGATGCCATGTTTGCTTGCTTTATAATTTATTGTAGTAGATATTGAAGATATATAAACTAATTTGTATTATAATATTTGTATTAAGGCATGATAAATTACATAACTTTAGACATTGTAAAAAATTGTATGTATGGATACTGCCGTGCTTTTTGTTTTGTTGAAAAGTAATATTCAATGTAAAAGCTCCAGGCAGGGCGTATATGGAAAGTTAGGGACGCATTTCAGTGATAAGTATCGATGTAGGTATATAAGATACCATCACGCCTGTATCCCCGAAGGGTTAGGCAGAGGTGTACACTCACAGTTCGCTGGCATGTTTAGGTCCCATGTAATAGGGGGCTGTGTATATGTACTAAGCATAATATAAGTCAATGGTGGTAGTAATTTAGTTCAGAACATCAAGATAACGCGCCTTCCCGTTTTGTCCTTCTGTCTATCATTTATTTATTTATATTTAAGCGCGGAACTTTACAAAATATCTAAGGCCTTAGTAGGCCGTAGGCCTTCTAGCTATCATGATTTTATTCGAAAATTTTACTATACTCTTCTTAGGTTCAACGCGAATGTTAGAGATTGAAATTAGATTAGGTTTTTTACGGATTTTGTGGTTTATTTTCATTTTAGGACCCGACCGACCGTGAGCATAATTCCTGCAAGGGTGTCGAAACGTCGACCTAAAATCAAAATAAACCGCGACAAAATCCGTAATCCAATGATATTATAATAAATAATATCATTGCCGTAATCAAAATTTAGTTTTTTTTTCAATACTGTTCTTTACTTATAACATGTTACCCTACATTCCCATTTTCCTCTATACAAGAAAGCAAGTATTATAAAGTAAAACAAGCAGTGATAGCATGGTTCCCAGATCTTATTACATTGGATACACTTGCATGATGCATGAGGCTCGGATGCACGCCAAATATTATTACTCGCATCCTATGCATGGAATATGCCCTTTGTACAGAACGAATGTCATTAATATTGAGTTATGTTTTAAACTTGATAAGTTGTATGGACTTATTACTGCATGTTTGGTGTCTTAAGCAGTAATTGCTGAAAGCTATTTTTCATAGAAATTGCAGCAGTATTTAGATTATATTTGAATGAAAATATTTGATAAAAAGAAAACAAAATTTTTAAAATTGCTTGCCGGAATTAGTTTGACGCTTTAGTTAAAATACACTAGTAGTGGAAATCATACATAAGTAAGTTATTAATAAAGGATTCTAAATAAATAGACGCCGTGTAACCTCTCTAAAAATATACACGAATATACTCAACTACGCGTATTTTCCATTTTCCTCGAATTTCATATTTTCAATGTAACCCTGCGAAAGCCGACCTGTTTTCGTAGAACCCGCATGCTCGCGTTCCAATTTTGAACGGATTTGTCTATATGTATCATAAATATTTAAGGAGGTTCGCTGAAGGAGGTGTAAATACAGTTTCTTTATGCCTTTCTTTTACTAGGTTAATACTGAAATTCAATTTTCTTTTACTCAGATACTGCTTCACTAATGCACCTTATTTATATAAGAGATAAGCTACAGAATACTATTACTTTATAATACTAACATAAATATTGTTACTTTACTGTTAGAATCTTTTTCGCTGATTCTCCAGTAAATGGTGGCCAAAATTTTGTAAAATTCGAGGGTATAGATGATTCGTTGTTATCACCAATCTTACCAGCAGTTAAGATACATGATAAGGCCGTCCTAGCACGAGTCTCAAGACTTGTCCCAAAGGGATAATAAAAGGGTACTTGGCAGTTGACATTTATTTAAAATAAGAAGACTTTCAGTAAAAGTATTTGATAGTTATTACGAAGTTGAGAGCTAAGTAAGTTCCATTTCATCATCATCTTTACCATCTCAGTGACATTAATTACTAATTTTATAAAAAGTATGTACGTTAAGTATAATTAACAAAATGATATGTATATAATTCATCTCAGAAATAATAATATGTTCATTCACCCATTGGCTTGGTTTTAGGGATATTAATTACAGATCAGTCATGCAGAAGTTGCCTAACCCTCGCTCGTCGCTTGCACGCGGCGTGTCAGTGACGGAGATCGCTTTGATTCTCGCCGACCTAAAACTATCTAGATTAGCGATATGTTTGGACTTTGTGGCCAAGTAATAGGCTGTTGAGG
The DNA here is from genome assembly GCA_905146925.1 of Autographa gamma. Lineage (NCBI taxonomy): Eukaryota > Metazoa > Arthropoda > Insecta > Lepidoptera > Noctuidae > Autographa > Autographa gamma. The sequence goes on from LR989850.1 coordinate 1,658,277, forward strand.
TTAGGCATGTGTTGTTAGCAGTTTTGTTGGTGATTAAAGATTGTTTATTGGGTCAAAGGTTCACTTACGTTTGTAACGTTTTAATGTGTCTACTTTCTGTATACGTTTGTTAGTTAGTATTGGCGTGCGTTCTAACCTGACGAAAGCAACTGAAAACAGCTCGTGAGCAGCTTGCGAGCGGCGGGCCTACGTCTGGCGGACGGCGTTATTGACACTAGTGCGTTCGCGGTATAAAACTTAAATACATGTAAACAAATTTTCTAACTGGATCTACAGTATACACCCAAATAAAAATATTTTAGTACATAGCGCTAATAAAATAAATTGTCTACGAAGTTTGAACAAAATAAATCAGTCCAACGAGTTTAAAATGTTGCTTTCCTTCCGATGTGGATTAATATATTTTGCTCATGGTTTAAGAACAAAATGATTGGATTCCAAATGTTTGGTGAACAAGAGTAAACCCTTAAGGGATCCAAATTGGAGATGAAGGAATACTTTGTAAATTGTTGGAACTTTTATCTGTTTACAGTTGAGTGGGTCGCCGGCCGGATAATTAGAATAAGTTGGTGATCCTGTTGTTAAAAGTTTTGTTGTGAAGTGATGTGTGTGGCTAATAAGATGAAGGCTGAGTATTAACAAAAGAATAGATACATATGCTCGCTTTTTTATATTTTTTTATTACATAAAGTAATTATAGCCTAGCCTAGGCTTTCTGCTAGACTAAGTTGTTTGCAAAATGCCACCGACCTTTATATTCAAACAACCAAAAAATATTTCTAATATATTTTGAAAATATCCCTCTATTCAGGGTTACGTGAAAACTAGCAGTTTATAAATTTATTAACTGATCTTAATGTTAAGTAGTAACTTCATACTCTTAACGAGAAATGTAAATGTAATGGGTAATTTAAATAAATAAGGATTGTAAATTATAAGCCGATACCAAACATTATTTTTGTGTTAGACAAAACAGCTTTAAGTCAGTGTCCACTAATTCCTCCCTCCTGGTGTCTCTCGGTATCTCCTGTTATTCTTTTGTTTTAAACTTCCAATTAGTCAAGTCGATACGCTATCTGGATCGCGTCCACTGCGAGTGCACTTGACGGGCGAGCGCCTGCAATAAATTACATAGCAACGTGAAACAGATACGAATCCATGCGCCTGCAGAGTTTTTGCTAGCAAAGATTCTTTTGTGAATATCGAAGAGCTGAAAAGTACCTGTTGTTTTTAATAAAATTGTTTTACATTTTTATAGTATTTTTGAGTCATTTTTGCCACGGTCATCTATTTGATATTCATCAGGCTAACCTTAGATTGTAGATAGAGGTTATAATTTGCCTTTTTTCTTTATTAGTTACCTATTAAGCTAGTGTAAACAAATCGATATAGTTTATCTATCAAAGTATTATAAGCTCTAACTGTAAGGTACACGCGGAAACTGACAACAAATACGTCACATAAGACACTTCATTTAAGTTAGTTGAACAAGTTGTGTAAAACGAAGATGGATCAGTTAGTATAAAGTTGGAAGTGTCGCTAATAGTTGCAACTTAGCAAATTGTTTGAAAGCTTGAATGTATTTGTTGCTAGTTTGTTTTGTGTAGGCGTAGTTATCATTTATGTCATGTTAATGTTATTAGTTAAGTAACTTAACTTTGATTTATGTGATAAATGAATTATTTACGAAGTAAAGAAAAATATTTATTCGTATAATTTATGGTGGCATTAGTTTTTCAGTTAATAATCTAAAACTGTACATTCTTCAATACTCCATTAAATACTCATAAAAATATACTGCAGCGTCCGAAAATAAACAAATCACTGGTTTTATGCTTAAAACCTGCTCAAACTTGTTAAAAGCCCTAATTAGGATATCAAATTAGTGAAATTAGCTAAAATTGTTGAAACAGTATTTTACTAGTATACTTCCTGATTGCGCTCGTCGTCTGTAACTCTACTCTGTAGCGTCGCATGTTGCGCTCTCATCAACGACATTGTTTGAAGAAACTTTTCTAGAAAAATATTATTTTCCTTTAAATAGATTTAATTGCAGTAGTCTAAAAAATATATATAAAAATATATAATACAAAAGATATAACATGTATCACTTATTTTATTATGTAACACCCTTAACACACATGTTTAATGCAAATAAATAATTTTGATTTTGAAAAATTAATAAAGGTCTTTAAAAAATTAAAAAAAAAATTGTTAGAACTTTTATTAATACTTTAATTTGTCGGCCTTGATGCCTTAAATGAATTAATAAATTAAAAGAAAACTAGTAAAAAAATAAGAAACAGGCTTTTCTGGTATGCAGGCATGAGTTTTGCATATGGAATTAAAAGACAAAACATCAAATGTACTCTACTGAAAGTTACACGCCTCATTGTTATGTCAATGTCTCAATCTGTTTAAACAAAACAACTGAAAACATTTCAAATTTTTTTTTCCACAAAATTAAAACAGACAATAAAGAAACTATAAATAATCCTCTGCTTTCTGCACTCAAAGTTAAGCAAAAACCTGAAGAGACATAATTCTCCGTTCGTTCCGCGATTTATCTAGTTAAGCCTTTGATCCGCGAAACTGAAGTGCAAAGCTTTTAAACTTTCACACTTTTACGTTTATTTTAAAAATGCTGCGCTTCAGAAATTAGCTGTTTTTGTTTAGTTTCGTTATTGCAGGGTTGTGACCTTTTTTCATGTTTAGAAACTTAAAAAATAACATGTTATAGTAAATAATCCGTTTGTTAAGAAGACAATCTAGAGAGGCTTTATGCTGATAATTTAATTGTTGTGTTTATTTATTACTAAAAACACTGTTCGACATAAATGTAAATTTGTTTAAGAGTGGATGAATGAAAAATATCGTAAACTTATAAAATTTCATTTTTATATTAATGGTTATAATATTTTTGCTGAAGTTTACAAAGTATATTTTAATCAGTGTTATTTTAGTAAAAATAATGGAGAGGTTATATTTATGTAGTGTATTAATACAATTATGATACATGATATTACGTAATTATATTAATTTACACTTGTAACATAGAAATTCTGCAAATTATTATTTCCAAAAAAAAAACACCTTTAATAAATCCTTCAAAAACTCCAATTACTAATTTAGATAGATTTGTTTTAGGCGGAATATCGGCTCCCAATTTACATGGCATTTGTTGACTACAGCAAGGCTTTTGATAGCGTCAACCACAGATCGATCTTTAAAGCTTTAAAAACCCAAGAAATAGATAACACATACATTCAAATTTTACAAAACATTTACAGGAACAGTACAGCGGCCATTAAAATCAATTCAATAACGGGACCATCATTCCGCATAGACAAAGGCGTTAAACAGGGAGATCCGCTGTCTCCAAAACTTTTTACAGCCATTCTTGAAGAGGTTTTCCGGACACTGGTAGTAAGTTGGGCGAAAAAGGGCATTGTCGTTGGCCAAAAGATCTTGTCCAACCTTCGATTTGCTGACGACGTCGTGCTCTTTTCATCCTCAGCCGCAGAGTTGACACAAATGCTTGAAGACCTAAGCAAGGCAAGCCTCGAGGTCGGACTTCGAATGAACATGTCAAAGACTAAGGTGATGACAAACAGTATACACCACAAAATCACACTAGAGGGGGCGGAGGTTGCATATGTTGATGAGTATCTCTACCTAGGCCAAATAGTCTCGTTCCAGGCAAGACAAGATAAAGAAGTGGCAAGACGCACTGAAAATGCCTGGAAGAGCTATTGGTCTATGAAAGACCTTATGAAGGGTGAACTTCCCTTATCCCTTAAAAAGAGACTCATGGACGTTTGCATTCTCCCTGTCCTCACATATGGTGCTCAGACATGGTCATTGACTGCTCAACAGAGGTCCGCACTCGCGGTTTGTCAAAGAAATATGGAACGGAGTATCCTCAATATTAAATTAACAGATAAAATAAGAAACACCATAATCCGTTCCAAAACTAAAATTACCGATGTCACACAAAAAGCTGCTACGTTGAAGTGGAAATGGGCTGGACACGTTTGTCGTATGCCAATGCAACAATGGGCTAAAATTACCACCGAATGGTTCCCAACACACATAAAGCGTCAGCGAGGCAGACCCAGACGAAGATGGCGGGATGACCTACATTCGTTTTTACCAAACTGGTCAATCGCGGCTCTTGAGAGAGATAAATGGAAGGAGATTGGGGAGGCCTTTGCCCAGCAGTGGGACATTGCAGGCTCTTAATAATAATAATAATAAATTGTTTTAGGCGTAGGCGCTTCCTTCGATGCTACGACGTAGCACGTTCCAACTAGCTACAAAAAATAGCTCCACCGCGACAGTGAATCACTGCCGTGACCAGGATTCGAACCTGGGTTACTACGGCCACAACGTAGGGTCCTAACCACTAGACGATCACGGCTATCGGAGCTGGCGACTGTGGTACTCAAATATAAGAGCATATCTCGTTTGAACTGGAGTACTTTCACTTGTGATTTGTTATGGTATGCGCAAGCGCAATAAACGTGTAACTGCGCAATGGCTGACGCGTTGATAATAATTTACTGTTAATAATATTTTGTTCTATTTTGTGTTTCATTTAGATTACACAACGGCCTATATACCATGCTAGCACATTATCATGCTACGTATGTAATTACTTACTAGCTTTTGTTTATGTCTATAGAATTATATTTTATTTTCCTATACAAGTTTAAGAGCGAAATGTGTAAATTATATACATAGACAACTAAAAGAACATAGGACTTAAGTGTTTTTTCATCATTATGGTCCAGCCACTGAGAATTTGCGTTCCAAACATGTGGTGGTCCACAGGAAGATACAGCTTTAATGTGGACGATAATTTACTATTAGTTATTTGCCCTAGAAACAAATAATATCATTCAAAATTATTAATTATAAGCCAGGTTGCAACTAATAAATATAACATGATTTTTTTGTTCTCCATACGAATGTAGAGCATTTAACATATTTCAGGTACGCATTCTCTTAGCGGCCGGACTATAAGCAACTTTTGTACATAAAATATTCAAAACAATAACTCCGCCGCGACAGTGATATCTCTGCCGTGACCAGGATTCGAACCTGGGTTACTACGGCCACAACGTAGGGTCCTAACCACTAGACGATCACGGCTGTCGGAGCTGGTGACTCAAGCAACGAATTATTCGGCCTCTTTGGTCGAAAACTCGTTAAAACGAGACCACTTTCACAATTTGTTGCGCTTGCGACATCTCAAAGTAATTGTAATCGTCACGTATACGTATAATTATTCTCCAGTAAACTAGTTTTATGTACAGCCTACATTTTAGTGAATTAATTTTGCATTTTTTTTTACCACTTCTTTGATTTTGATGTCACATGTCAGCCCATTTTTTAGACCTTTTATTATGACTTACAATATCGAGTCATTATTAAGGAATGCATTTCTTTAAAATAACTTCAACAACATCAATAAAGAAAAAGAATCGGAACTCCTGCATTATATTAAAGTAGGTCGGTGCAGTGCTACGAAAACATGTAACCGTCGTAGGAGTGTGCTACGAAAAACTACATGTCTACGATTCATGTGTGATCCGTAGACATACTCGTAGACACGTGTAGAGTGTGCTTATTTGTGTTTGTTGTCAAAATTGTGAGATTGTAATCGAGAAGATGTATAATTATTTTTAGGAATATTGATTGTTGTAAATTGTACTATTGGAAAAGTAAATATTAAACTAATTTTAATGAAAAATATATATTTCACGTTTCGTTGTTAGATGTAAACAGAGTAATAATAAGTGATGGAACTTATTGTTATGATCAAAGAACAATTATAATAATAACCCAATTAATTTAATTTTATAACCCAAATTAGCAAACTTAAGAAATTGTGTTGCAAAACATAGCTCCGCCGTGACAGTGAATCACTGCCGTGACCAGGATTCGAACCTGGGTTACTACGGCCACAACGTAGGGTCCTAACCACTAGACGATCACGGCTGTCGGAGCTGGTGAGAAACTTGCCGAATCTGTACTCTACAATGAATTTAATTCGAGTACTTTCACTAAAATGACGTCTTAAAAATAAAGCAAAAACAGTTGAATTACGTTTTGTTGCAGTTTCGTCAGTTTTTAGATATAAAGGCTGTAGTTTTGGCGGTTACTTTAAAAGATTGTACGTAGCAAGAGCTAGAATCAATGATAATGATGTCAATATAGAATCGAAAGACACATAGAACAAAAATATGACTTATTTTCTTTATTTATTTTTAACAACGACGTAAGCTGTCTTTCAGTTTACTTATATACTTCACACAAATCCAATATCTTAAGAAAACAAACATGAAAAATATATTTCACAACAAAACGTTGTTTCTTTTAAAAACAAGGTCAAGGGGTTACATATAAATTGATGCGACCGCGATAAGTTTGGCCAATATTTGATCAAGTGATTGTAACAAACATTGTGATTTAAGCTTCGTGCTTCTGTCACCGGTTTTATAATATGGGTCGTGTTTACAAAGGTTGCCAACCCCTGCCTCGATACGAAAATGTTGTTGAATTAGACAGGTGCTGTAAACATTTGTGTAAAGTTGATCAGGGGTGAGGAACCTTTTTTATGTTTGTCAATATTTAAGTTTTAAGTACTTTTTTGATAGTTTTCTTGGGGGTGGGTAGAAAAGGGGTGGGCAGAAATCCCAAATTTATGAACGCCTTATTGCTGTTAGAGCAAAATTGGAATGTTTATAATGAAGTGGTTGCAACAATAATTGAATTGACTAAACAATACCGTAAAATATGTCGTAAGAACGAGCAATAAATTGTGAAAGTGTTCACATTTTAACGAGTTTTGTACCAAAGAGGCCGAATAATTCGGTACCACAGTCACCAGCTCCGACAGCCGTGATCGTCTAGTGGTTAGGACCCTACGTTGTGGCCGTAGTAACCCAGGTTCGAATCCTGGTCACGGCAGTGATAACACTGTCGCGGCGGAGCTATATTTTTACTTTTTGTCAACTCGGGCATAGCCCTTACTTATTATACTTTGGACTTGAGGATTTATAATAAATTGGGTACAACAAACATAACAAAGTTTTTCAGAAAAGTTTGGTAACATAATTTACCAACACAATTAATAAATTATAATTGAAAAAGTATGAAATTATTAATAAATCTTACATCTGCCTTTGTTAGGATTTCATTATGCTTGTTACAGTTGATAATTAATTACTGAACTCGAGATGGTGAAGGTCCAAAATACATAAACCTATGTAATTAAAATACTAAGTATTGGAAGTGTTCCGGGAAGTGGATCTCATTAAAAATTGTTTAAATCATTGATTATTAAACAATTTATAATTTACTTAGGTGCTGAAGGATGTAACTGCCTACATAAATATTAGGTTGAAAATAGGCTCGAAATAATTGAACTAGAAATTGTTGATCGAACTGTTTTTATTTGCCAGTGTTCAGTATTAATCTAGTTGTTTTTATAAACTAGCCGTGCCTCGCTGTATTTAGTCTCCTTTCCTGAAAATATCATACTAGGTTTTTTTCCGGATATAGACGATCCCAACATATCAGAGATGATGAAAGTTGATTCATTGGTTCTAGAGTTATAAATGGACTAACCAGTCTCCTTTTATAAAAATTAAAAAAAAAGCATTAGTTTAGTCTTCAGATACACGTGGATCTCCAATACCTAACAGACTAAGCACTAAAAGCGGCACTAACTACAGCCGATTGAAACATTAAAACCTCCATACCTATGCAGAACCACACGAACCCATTAAGGCTGTGCAAATAAAACACCACTAGAGGTTCAGTTAGTGCAGTTTTATGACCTCGCTTTACAACCAATAACTGCGGTTTTAAACGAGGAAAAAGCTACCATTACTTTTATATCCATAATTAGTGCAGACACGGATTTTATGTCAGGTATTTGGTTCATCGATATACGAGGTTTGATGGTTTTTGTTGATGGAGGTAATATACGGATTTATTTGTTTTGTTTGCATCTGTAAAGATATAGTTTTAAAAAAACAGAGTTCGTTTGTGTAAAAGCTTTATTCTCCATAACTACAAATATAATCTAGTTAAAACTTTTTGCATTTGATAGCTAGATTCTGAATAAATGTAATACAACAATATATTCAATATATTTAAACAATGTAGGTTTATACCTGTCATCATCATCATCAGCCTATAGCAGTCCACTTCTGAACATAGGCTTCTCCAATTGCGCGCCACTTGGTTCTATCCTCGACTGCTCGCAGCTGTAATATATACCTGTGTATTACAGAAATTATTTACCATACATTTACATTCCCGCAGGAACGCAAAGGATAATCATAAAAACAATAATTATCCAAAATGGCGGCGATGTGGTTCGCCACCCATCACGTCTCGTTCCTAGCGGGGGCGAAAAGTGGGCCACGGAGAGCCGTTTCGCTGCGTTGAATGCAAGAGGAGGAATGGATAGGTGGATGAAGTGTGTCAGATGATGGATGTCGAGAAAAAATAAAGAAAGGTACCTATGCTGAGATGGTTTGGCTATGTTGAGAGATTGAATGAAGACGATTGAAAAAAAAATGTATAAGGCGAGTGTGAATGAAAGAAGGCCAGTTCAAGACTACCATAAACCGAACAGCATGTATGAAGGGAATAATGAAAGTGGACAAAACGAAACAAGTGTGCAAGGATCGTAGCAAGTGGAAAGAAGTGGTCTCTGCCTACCCCTACAAGGGAAAGAGGCGTGATTATATGTATGTATGTATGTACATTTACATCACACGACACAATATTTACATAAGGAGAAAACGCAGACGATATTACTTTTAAAAACCGCAGGTAGATATTCTGATATAAAAGTTAAATTGGAGTATAGTAAGTTACTATATAGAGAGCTAAGATAAAATAAACACTTCAACCAATATCAATGAATAAACTTGTTCTTCCCGCGGTTCCCAATTTCTTTGGGGTCGGCACAAAATGATTTTTCCTTCCGTTCTACCCTATTACTCGTCATGCTATCCATTCACTGATTTTCGTTCAGTCACGCAATTCATCCACCTTTTCTTCGACCTACCCCTCTTCTATACATCTACGGAAACTGATATAGATATCATCTAAAGTAAGGCCGGAGAGAAAATGCGTTCCTGGCAAGTCGTGGTCAACAAATATAAATTTAATGTGGCAAAGAATTTACTACAAATGTATGTATTACTATAACTTATTTGTCCTTTAAACGCTTTTAAACGCTTTTTTTTATTTTTTATAAACAAAGATATAAAAACTAACAAGTGTCAGGAAAGCATTCTCTCTCATTTTCAAAAATATTCCAAAAAATAATTGAAGAAATAAAGTCTCAATTCGTACAGCTTATTCGTAAAATGGTAATATCATCATTCGGAACCAAGACAATAAAAATGGATGACATACATCTAGTTATGAAGATAGCAGAAATATGCTGTTTAACTCCAATTAAGGTCAGGGGTCGACAACATTCGTATTTTCGAAGCTTTTATGACTGTTTGTTGACAGTTAACGAGAAAATACTCTGTCGGTATGAAAATTGGTATAGGGACTTATTAATAAAGTCTGGGAAATTAACAGCTTCTTCGTATAAAGTTGATATGGAGACTTGTATTTTTTGCCTATACATTCTTGAGTACCCAATAAGTTTTATGTATTGCTATAACTTGTAAAAAAAATATAAATTAAATAATTACTTCATTTTTTATTCTTGCCCGGGTGTGACCCTAGTTTCAAGGTCATCTTTACAATTTATACATATTTCCATTAAGATATCTTTTAAAATCGCTATGAATTGTATCTTAAAATACGCTGAAAATATCAAAAAGATTGCTCCGCCGCGACAGTGAATCACTGCCGTGACCAGGATTCGAACCTGGGTTACTACGGCCACAACGTAGGGTCCTAACCACTAGACGATCACGGCTGTCGGAGCTGGTGACTGTGGTACCGAATTTACCGAGCATACTCTGAATCTGGAGCACTTTCTCTCGCAATTTGTCATGGTATGCGCAAGAGAGCAATAAAAACTGGTTTACGCAATAATAAGTATTTAGATACTGTGTTTTAGATACCGCGTTAATGGACTTAAATCTTTTATTTGCGAACCTTTAAGGCAGGCAGGTATCAATTTTTTTTTTGTGCTTATTTCTTAAAAAAAAACAGTTTTTTGACCCGGTTCAAAGCATTCATCGTGCAAAGCATGTAAAACTCTTACTATACCGCCTAAGAGTACCGAAGTATTTCTTACCCTTATTGGGGGCCAAAAGGAATACAATTGCACTAAACCACAGTCTTCAATGGTGACCAACTATTCCAGACCTAACGTGGTTAAAAGTTCACAGTTTATCTACCCTTTCTTGATAATATAAGACACAATTTAACGTTCTTCTATAAATGAAGGCAAGTTTCTTTTCCAGAAGTGACAAGTATACGTAACTAATTTTGTTCGGCCAGTCTCATGAATATTAACGTGACTTGTGCCCTTTGCCCATTTAACCCTTCCATTTCTTTCGCTAAGAATGCTTTGTGTAGCTCTGAATAGAAAGTCCCCGCACGTTTCGGACTAACTCTGTTTTTACTTAGAAACTTAGCCTGTTGTGGATAAGGCTCTCTTCATTGTTCGGCCTTGAAGGCTTTCACAGCTTATTACATTGAAATGAGTAAATACTGTGGCTAAAATAACGTTTTTACATCCTTATTAAGTTTCACTACCTCGTTGGCCTAGTGGTGCTATGCGCGACTGCTACGCTAAAGGTCTTGGGTTCGATTCCCGAGTCGACCAAGGTTTTTCTATGAAATTCTCAGTACCAGGTCGGAGTTTGGATTTGTGCCCGGTTAGTGGCAACAGGCTCGCACCCTATTACATGGGACCTAAACATATAGGCGAACTATGGGTGTACATTGGTACACATCTGCCTACCCCTTCGGGGACAAAGGCGTGATGATATATTATTAAGTTTCACATAGACCAGCTATGAAAAAAGGTCTTCAACGAACAGTAACAATCAATTAATCCCAACAATGAAACTATTTTTCTTACAATGTGAATATTGAATTCTTTTATTTCTATTCCATACAAAATACACCTGGTACCTAATACCGAGGACACATACATAAGAGCACTCCACATCGGCAATTGGGGGTTGAAAATGTTATGTGAACTACACAGCCATACATACTGAAGGACATTCAATTATTCGTGAAAATTGGAGATCCCAGCTCTCACAACTAGCTGCTCACGAGGCGTGCAACTAAAAACCTGCACACGATTTTCACCAGTAAACATAAGTAATAGCTTAAAGATAGAGTCGAGATTCGCGTGCTAGATTGTGTCAAGCAGTGGTACTTATTGGGATGTTCGTAAGAGTATTGTTACGTGAAAAGTGGAAAATTCAAGAACACTAGTTTGTTAAGATTTTATTTGCAGAATTAACTTGTCAAGAGAAAGAAAACTTTCAAATAGTATCTAGTTTGAGAGTTGATAATAAATTGTACTTATTATTTTTAAAAGGCATGTTTATTTTGTCTATGTCTATATGATTTTCTAGTAAATGTCTTTAACAAATAATATGTTATTAAATAACGGAGGAAAAGTCTACAGTGTTTAAATTTATTTTCTAAATATACGAATCTAACTTTAAGATTCCATTTAAATCGAGTATCAATTTCAATAAAATACACAAAGCAGGTACTTCAACTAAAATTGGCAAAGGCTAAATAAGCAATTTGGTTTTAAAACCATTTTCTAGTTTCATAGACAATTGACTGGTAATCTAAAAATCTGGTTTCAAAAAAATCTTATTTGGATTAATTATATAAAAAAGTGTTGGTTTTCTAAGATTAAACAGAAAGATAAATATGACTTGTTTTTTAAATTAAATCAAGTGCCAAACACGGTACACCAAAAGAATACAATTAGGTTTGTAAAGTCATAATTTTAATTTAAAAAATATCCAAACGTATAAGAAACCGTAGTAACCAAAAACAGAAAATCGTAAAAATTGAATAACAAAAATACTTTTAATTTTCTACGAGTCAAACCAACACACGTAAACAGACGGTATCGATGGCTCGGGCGAACCCAGGCGATATGTAACTGTATACAACTGTAGCGAAGCCTTGTCTGTGTTGTGTTCGTAATTGCACTTTTTCAAATGTTCATGTCTTTCAGGGTTCTGTAGTGTTTGGTTAACCGTTTGGTAATGTATCATCGACTCGAAAAGAAGAAGAAGAATGTCTAATGTTGATTTCAAGCTTTCAGGAAAGTTAGAATTATAGGCTTTGCGAACAACTTTTGTATTTTTGATGTATTTAGCTAAACGGCAACTAGCTCTATGCCTGAAAATAATTTTTTTTTAATAATAATATTAGTTTTGCGAACTGGCTAGTTTTGACATAGCTGGTTTAAATTTTGGTTCTTATTAAATGCACACCATTCTCCTGGGGTATGTTAATTTGCAATAGGCTCACGTTTTAGGAATATTTCGGGATCAATATTAACCCCATGGTAATGATGGCAAAAATATAGGACATTATATCCAACGAATACGTAATTTTATGTAAAAAAAGTTTATCATAGTTAGTTACAATTTGTATTTGAATATTAAAATTAGCTACTACAATCTAAATAACATGTATTCTTGAAAGTAGAACATTTCAGGCGATTTATCATAAGGCAGTATTCAGATCGGGGCACAAATATATGGTAATGGTGTCAGCGCGCCTGGATTTGTGATTCTCATTGTAGGTTCCATGTAAACACATAACTCATTTATTTTACATAGGCGTTATACGTCTTAAAGTCAATAACCCCTTTGCAATAACCAAAGTATACTCGTTAAATATTTGAAAAATTGTACAATTGAGGTTTACATTTTTGTTCTCTGATGCAAACTAAATAAGCTTGTACTATAAGATACTAAGAGCCTTTTAGAGACCTGGGAAACGTTTCATGGCCGCATGAGAAAATTTCAGGAGTACTTGAACCATGCGGACCTGAATTCACCGCAATACCTATTCGATGGTCTCGTTGAAAACTGAAACAAATATGAAAAAAAGTACATTATGAGGCTCTCCCGTAATTTATATCCATACTAATTGACATGGATTATTATCTATTACTCCTATGTACAACAACAAAGAGTACCAGCATTAATCTATTTTAGTTAACCTCATTAAACAAATCCTTTGAAACTGAAACATAATACGCAACATAATTACAAAATGAGGTTTACCCTGTAATACGTCATAAATTGAGGTCAGAGGTAGGACGTGAACGATTCGCAACCGCACGTACACGGGGGTGGACGTCCTATCAAGCGAGAAATTGCCCCGACCTGGGGCCCGATGCCGCTATTTAAGGTCAGTGAGTGGCTAATTAACGTTCCAGTGTACGTGCTATAATAATAATGCAGCCTATAAACGTCCCACTGCTGTGCACAGTCCTCTTCCCATATAGAGAAGGCACGAGCGTTTATCACCACCCTCGCTCTCTGCTTTTATTTTTGGTAGAGATCTTTGCAGATAGCCTGAGCGCAGGCTTTGACTGCTTCAACGGACTTAACTCGCTCTCTGCGGATTGGCGAGAGCGAAGTGTACTTGTTATTGTGCCTTATTTTCGTATTCAGATAAGCCTACGATGAACAGTCAGTGGCAATCCTACAATGACAACAGAGTTAATTAGGTGTACTTTTGTCATTAAAATAGAATAATTTGAATACGAAAATAAGTGCACACTGTTTTTCATTCTCCTACCACTCACTGACTTTCGAATATCGGAATTGGGACCCTGTACACTGTACACAAGCTACTTATATGTTAATAGTTGTGGGGAATGTGGACAAGCGGTTCATGTAGGCAGTATACAAACGTTACAGTTTTGGATACTATAGACGGATAATTTGATGTATAATTTTTTTTTGTGCATTAGTAGAAAGCAGAACGATGAATTTTACAAACTAAACAATCTGCGGGGCCTGCTTGATTGTGGTCGAAGAAATTAAAATTTTGCTGTCACAGTGTGTGTATTTAGCTTACAATGTTACATTTCACCCAGTGTTGTATGTAAGAACATATTTAATCGTATTTTTATGATCATTGATTTATAGCATAAACGTTTAGTTTCGGTTTTTTCAATGATGAGCAATTCGTTTTGTCTTTTGTTTGATACGGAACCATTGTGTAGGTATTGTATGTGTGGATGTGATGAACACCCGTTTCTGATTGGCGATGCCTTTGTTTGATGCTAGCGCGGTATGAATAACTCGCAGTGGTTTTAATATACGTTACATATAAAAGTGAGGTGTTATATCTACAGATCTGTTACTGTACAAAAGAATAGAAAGACTATTGAACGATACAATTCTCGTATAACTTATAAAGTTGATGAATGACCAAAAGCTATTTTTAATATTTATAATAATGACCAAAATGCTATCGAACTTAACAATTTCGTACGAGATTTTTTGGTATGTTTACACCTGTGATCAATACCTAGATATGTAGAGTTGCTTATTTATTAGATTACATATTAACCGAGAATGACAACTTTATATGATCCCAAAATCCGAGTCACTTTAATTTCTTCGTAAAACTTGTTTAGTGCTTAAAATAGTACGATAACAATTTTCTTAGTAAAAGTAATCAGACGACGTTATAAAATTAGACTTCAGTGAAATCAAGGTAATCTTCATTGTTTTAGCTCTACCTTACAAAGAATGTGCAAAAAATCTTTAATTAAAAAGAGAATTAATCAGTTCTTTTCCATCTTTTTATGTTAGCACATTTTCTTTTTGAAACTAGAATCTTGTTAGCAAAAGGTCGTTTTAATCAATAGAGAAAATTATGAAGAGAATTCAGTTCTGCTATCTCGTTGAAAACTGAGAATGCAGCGCCTTTTTATTTGTGATATCATTTTAGCTAGCAATGATAAATTATTTAATTTCTTCGGCATTTATGAAATAGTCAGATAAAAATCTTATTCGATATTTAATAATTAATGTTGTCTTAGCGGTTCATTGAACGGAATGGTAAGTACAAGGCTGCAGACTTTTTAATTTGTTCAAGAACTAACTGACAAATGGGGCAGGAAGATATCGTAAGGAAACCTGGATTCTAAAACAAAGAGTCTGAAATCAGCAACCTGAGATAAGCAAGTGTGGTGATTAATACTCATTCCTTCCCTATATAGGGTGTTTATAGACCGGTTTCTTTTAATTATATAATTACTATGGATCCGTTTCCCTGAATGAAGTTTGTTTACAAACGTATACAAACTATACGTGTAGATAAATATCAATAAGCTAAACTTTTTATTCAAGGACATATTTTACAAACGCTTTAGGTTCTTTTTGTATCAAGATACAGGATTTTTCCGTCTAATGACACTTAAATTTAGTACTTTAGCTATCAAAGTCACCGGCGCCATCTTATCGAGATCTCTGAGAATGTATCTTACTCAGCGGACAAGGTCTTCAAAAGCTGAAAATGTATCGTGAAGGAAATAAAGTTTGTAAGGTGAATGTAGCTTGAATATATTGCAAGTACTAGTAAGTTGTTAAAGTGTGGTATTTATATAGGGTTGCCTTATTGCTGTGTGCATTTTGCTTTAAATACATCTTATTGTTGTTTTTAAATATTAAATGTTATGTTAAACCATATAATTATTTGGTCAATTGGACCCGGTATTCGAACATCGGGGGGCACGGCAGTGCCCCCGCCAAGTCGAGCGCGAAGCAAACACTGCCGTACCATCCTTTACTGGAACCATTTCGGCCCATTTTCAGGCCTCTATTTGAGAACCTCTGGATAATACCAGAACGCAGAAATTTTTGGCATCAAGTTAGCTGTAATTATATACTTAAAATCTAAAATTTCAGGTCTGTAGGTCATTTAGTTCCAAAGTTAAGCGAAACCAAACTTTCGCATTTACGACACTCACTCACTCATGATCATCAAAATAGAACTAGTACTTCCCATTAACTCAGAGAGCTGAAATTTGGTACAGAGTTAGGGTTTTATGGCCACATAAAGGGAAAACTATAAAAACTAGGATAATCGAAGATCTGAAGTAGCTGGTGACCCTCATTAGAAAGCACATACACGAGCCCAAGCAAACTATTAGAGATCGACATACCGCCTTTACAAAAAATATTTAACTTGGTGGAGCCCAAAAATCTAAGGTCTGAAGTATCTGATGAAGAACCCTCAGCTGGTTTCAGCTGTATTAGAGATATGGTATGGTAGCCCCCTTATACTATTCGTACTTAAAA
Organism: Autographa gamma; assembly: GCA_905146925.1. Lineage (NCBI taxonomy): Eukaryota > Metazoa > Arthropoda > Insecta > Lepidoptera > Noctuidae > Autographa > Autographa gamma. Next base: position 1,674,587 of record LR989850.1, read on the forward strand.
CAATCGACTGTCATTGCAAAAATCCAGAGTAGTGGGTCACATCTCCTAATTAAATCTAGCCTATAGTGTGCCGCTGCTTGGCGAATGCCTCTCCTTATGCTTTTAAGAGGAAAGGTGGGGGACTTTTCTCCATACAAAGGCTCTCGTCTATTTCTCGCTGGTTTCTGAACTCAGTATGAATATTTTTATAATGAAATAATGATTTCCAGTGTGTGCAGGAAGTAATGTAAATGTATGTCAATTTATTTTCATTTATTAAGAAAGCTCTTTTACAAACTCTTTATGATTTACCTACATAAAGGCAACAATAACTACAGCTGCCTTATTATGATGAGTTAAGAGTTAGTAGTCACTAACGAATTTTGTTATAAAATGATCATTGGGCATTGAGTAAAAACAATAAGTAATAATAATCACAAGTAAATATACCATGAATTATTCTTTGTCAAGGAAGTACTATAGAAGATGCCACATATATATGCCACATATATAATATAATATTTTTACGTCATAATTCACTCATTGTCTGCAAAGGGCATCAAACTTACGTAAAGAAAAATAGTAAACAAAAACACATAATAATCATTATTTATGCGTGTTGTGAGAAAATGCACGACAAAAATGTAAACCATTCAAAATATTTGTATGTCGTAAAAAGCAACATAATTTTAGAAAATATTTAATTTAAAAAGATTAGTTACATAAACACAAAAAAGGTATCTCGCCTAAGATTTGAACTGGCAGCAAGAATATTAATTCCCAATCGTACTACCACCAAGCTGTTTAATACTACGGCTAGTGTTTCAAAAAGTTCATCATATGGCTCCCTTTTACCGCCATGGTTACCGTTTGTTTATACGTCAATAATTCCAATTTACGAGTGCAGATGATAAAATGATTTTGGTAATTATGTAGACAACTATACGAAACGAGCGCGCTTAGACATTATTTTTATCACACACTGTCAAATTACGCTCAGATTCACAAACCTTGCGGTAGAACGATAGCACTACTTTCTTCAATAACCTAATTTTCAAAAGTCTTTCCGTCAGCGTTCCCTCTTAATACGCATATAAATAAAATTAAAGGAAAGCTCTGGATAAGACTAGACTGGCTTTTATACTGGTACTTACAACTTTACAAGAAGATATAGTAGAAGGATTAACTTTATTCTACTCGAACATAACACAAATTAAACAAACAAATTACACTAAAATATTAATTTCGCTCAAGATTTGTATAATGCATTAGACTAAGAGTGGTGGTGATACCCGCACACGTCGCTAGATTAGCAACTTGTTATTATAACAATTCGAAGATTTGAATAGGTTTGGAAGTTTATGATTAGTGACGGATTATAATTTTAATAAAGTGTGGCGTACTCCTTCCACAAACCTTCTTCCTAAAATATTTATTTTTAATGATTGTCATGGTGACGAAAAATAACACGTCTGTCAGATATCGGTTTTTACCTAAAGAAATATTTTTTATATCGTGTAAGAATTATAAAGAGAATTATGACTAAAATGTATTAAAAAGTTGTGAATGTATAAATATCGAGGTATTATCCTCGATATTTGTAAAAATATAACTTAATGATTATTGATAATATAATTTTTTTTTATTTTATTTTATTTTATTTATTTATTTGGAATAACAAACAGTTACACATTAGATCTTAGAAACTAACTTACAAAACAAATACATGATACAAACGTGTAACTCACACCGTTATCCACAGAATACAAAATAGAAGGATAGTTTTGAGCAGAGTGATTAATAAAAAAAATTAAAAAATATATTTTAGAAACACAAATCAATCACATTTACAAATCCTCAATGATCTCAACAAGACAATTCCGAAACTCATTAGCCGGCATTGCAAATATGTCCAATTCAGCAAAAATCTTATTATAATTATTAGTAATCCGCCGCAGGGGCGCGCGAACGCCAGCATTGGTTCGGCAGGAAGAAACCGCAAAAAGTGGGCGAGCGCGCACCTCTCTCCTTATGACAGTCCTAGGAACAAAGTAATGTATTCTACTTGTTATGTCTAAACAGTCGTACCTGTGATTGCAAACATCATAAAGAAACATGGTTTCTAGGTATAATCGTCTGGACTTAAGTGTCATTACATTAAAGTTTTTAAGCAAATCATTATATGAGGGGAAGTTCCGGTAACATCGATATTGCACTGATCTTAAAAATTAATTTATCTTTTAATGACATTATTATAAAGTTAAAACATTAGTTATGATAAAATAAGTGGTTGCATTGTGAGACAACCCGTTTTCCCGCCAACGCTAGCTGTGATTCGGCGCGTCATCGCTAGTTACGGAGAGTTGAAAATAAATATTGAAAACGATAATTTGCAGTCTTCTTTTAGTTTAGTTTGGTCTTTTATAAAAATACTCGGCGTCCTACAATCGGCTCTCCTAAATAAAACTTATAGTATTACTTAAATATTAAGTAATACTGCTAGAAAAGAAAGAATAGTAATAGAAAAATATACACACATAATATATATACATAAAAATTACTCCTAAAAAGAAAAAAAAGTTGTCAAATAAGAAAATCTAATAAAATAATAATAATAATATACCAAGACATCTCACACACGGTTGTCTGATCCCAAGCTAAGCAGAGTTTATGTTATGGTAACCAGACAACTGATAAACATACTTATATATTTCTAAATACATACATGTTATAGATAAATTACACACCCAGACACCGGACAAATGATCGTGCTCATCACACAAACATTTGTTCCGGGTGGGAACCGAACCCACGACCTCCGGTATAGCAGTCAGGGTCTCTAACCACTAGACCAACAGGCCCGTCATATAAATCAATATACGTTTCTACAAAAAGAAGTGAAATCCCATCAAAAACATTCTGTAAAAAACTAGCCAAGTCTCGATGGAGCTGCTTGTTTATCTCTAAAAAGTAATGAAATCTAGACAAAGTCGTACCAAGTCTAAGGTTCCTTACTGCGATTTCTTTATTATTCTAGTTAATGTTGTGTGACTTGGCCGTTGAAGGGTACACAAGGGTACAAAATCAGGTGCTTCATGACACCATTGCACCTATCTATCGCCAGGACCGCCACCCATTGACGATGGAAAATTACCATTCTGAAAAAGTTTATTCAATAACCAGTCAATTGTAGACTTAAGCTGCGTATATCAATAATACTTATGTATAGGAGCCATATACAAAACTGTATAAAAAAAAATCCAAAGTAGACGGACTTCTAAGATAATCATTGAGAGAAGTCCATCTGTACGTCTATATAATGTTAGATCAGTGGTCGATGAGACGCTCCAAAAAAAGAGAGCAGAAGTCAGCATTGTCAATGCTGAATGCATATGTTGCATAATCAACAACAGCCTTAAATGAGGTACTAGTTTCCAATTACCAATACCAGTATGGGCTATAATCTGGCTTAACAAACATAGGTAGTATCAATGTGTAAACAATACTGACTTGTACAACACTAACGTATGAAGAATGTTCAACGGCCAAGTCACACAACATTAACTAGAATAATAAAGAAATCGCAGTAAGGAACCTTAGACTTGGTACGACTTTGTCTAGATTTCATTACTTTTTAGAGATAAACAAGCAGCTCCATCGAGACTTGGCTAGTTTTTTACAGAATGTTTTTGATGGGATGCTATTTTTTATGTTAAATAAGTGGTCTCAAAGTTTGCAACGATTTAATTTATATAAAGTATGAGCTTATCTACATGTTTGGCACCTAAGAATTAATGAGTATTTATACCGATTTTAGTATCGTATTTTCATATAAACAAAATGTTATAAAAATCCAAGCAATAAAATTGTCATGCACATATCAATATCCAAGGAAATAGTGACATTTCTCAGCACATTCCCTCGAGAATAAGACGCAATAACGAAACATACAGATTCTCGTACGCAGCAAATATTAAAAAAGGAAATACTTCCTATTGAAACAATACATTTCTTTGTGACTATAAATTGTGTGTGTAGTGTTATCGTACTCATAAATAAAATGCTTGAACTAATGGTATAAAGACTCCTTTATAGTTTTGCTTCCTTTGTTGTTCAAGGACTTGTTAAAGTTTTTTCTCGCCGATTTTCTTTTTTCGTTTTTTCTTTTCTTATTTTTTTTTCTGTTTTGTGTAATCTTTGCCAGTCTTTTTTGCTGACTGTACTGTTTTTTTCCTCATTGGCTAGTTAGTATTATTTTGTACTTTTTATTATTGTTCAGCTATGTAATAATATAACATTACGCCTATCCCAACCAAAAAAATTAATAAAATTATTCTCTAATTATTATCTACAGTCATACTGCAAGGGTTGGTTCGAGGTGGCACAAGATAGAGACATGTGGAAGGAATTGGGGGAGGCCTTTACCCAGCAGTGGGACACTATAGGCTAAATAAAAAAAAAATCTCTAAGAGCATACATTTACAACTTTTTAAAAAACTAAAAATCTATATCTCTATCTTAAATATTTGGATTAAATAATAATATGCAATATATCTTTTAATACAAACGCTTATTTCATCGCATCAAATACATGAAAACCATATTTTTTACTGACATGTGTGTGTCATTGATCGGTTATAGCATCAGTCATCGTTGAGGTGAGCAGAAAAAGTGCTTCGTAAGCGACTCACTGGATAAGCTGTGACTTTAAAGTTATCAGAGTTTTACCTTTAAGTGAAAATCTATAACTTGTAAGACGTTTTTATAAGGTCTAATATAGCAAATTACAAAATATTATTTATTATATCCTGCATTTTATTTCTTTAAACACCCTATCGGACGAACCGTTCATAGTTAGAATTTTAGTAAGAATCAGTTGCATAATATCTTTTTTAATTCACTTTTCTTAAAGTATTAAGCTACTCTATTAATTCCCAGGAAGAATTTATACTAGACAAACTTTTTCAACCATAAATTAGTATAGTTCGGTAAGTTTTAAAATATTTTTTAAAGGTCAACTTAGTCTCCTATACTATGCTGATAGCTACACAAAGTTGAGAGCAAGGTCATACTGTTTGTGTACGAAAGTGAGCATTTGGCACTGTTGCCTGTTTTCTTGACTATTAAGCTGCACTGTCACACAAGTTTGGCTCTAAACCAAAGGTAAAGCTAATGGCTTGAAACCTTCATGCTCATATTTCAAAAGTATTTGCAATGTTTTATTGTTATGTAAGAAATTTTGTTATGATGTTACATTTAATGTAATATTAACTACTTGCGGCCATACATGCAAATAATTTTTTAAAGAAAGATTTTCTAAACTTTTTTTTTCAGGGCCAGGTGAATCGGAAGAAAGAAAAGAGGGCTTTTGCCCTGTAGTGCGACGATAGTGGCAGAAAATAATACTTTTTAGTTTCTCTAAGAATATAATAATAATATAAAATAATAGGTGAGTATTATTTTATCGTTGACTATTCTCGTTTTAGTACCTTTTAGAAGCACGAACAATACAGGAAAAAGGGAAAAATGTAAAGCCATCGCGGTCAGAAAAAGGGATCGAGAAATGTATGTGACAGCCATTAAACGCAACGGCAGTAACAGTAATCCTTTACCCGCAATTGATTTCAACGACTATCACCGGCTTTCACCGGCTTCCACCGACTTCCACCGACTTCCTGCGGCTTTCACGGCTTTTCATCGACCTCTCCCGTATTCCGTAGGCCATAAGCATTTAATATTATGTCTTACTTAACTTATTTAAGAGGTTTTATTCCACTTTCGAATAATAAGGACCGAAAAATTATGCTAAGTACTTTTGCGTCTATAGTTTTTATTATGTGAAAAAATGGATACAATAGATCGCACATATAATAATATGAACTTATACTAAATGAGCCCATTTTCATCATACATTTTCTCTAGTTATTATGTGGCCCACCATTTACACATGCGTCGATATCCAAGAATAACAGAACAGGAAAATTAACAAAATTCAGACTAAAAATCATACAAAAAGTTTACCTTCCAAATGCATATATCTATAGTATTGTAGATTGTAAAAAAAATATTTTAGGTTCACTTTGAGGTAATTATGTAGGTCCCTAGCTTCAGAACAATTAAAAATACATACTGTAAAAATAAACGTAAAGTAACTATTCACGTTTCACTCATCACTAATTGAAATACTCTTATACCCCGCAGCAAAGGTAATCAGAAACAGAAAATACATTCGTATCTGCTATGCAAAACTCTTTAATAAAAATATTAATTTGCATTTCAATGATAACAGACAAAGCTCTCGATAAAGCTCCGGTGAACAATCAAACAACAATGTATTCAATTAACAATTTTTACAATTCAAATTAGTTCGACGTTAAAAATTACAATACGAATACAGCTGAAATAGTTTCAAAACAAATCTGCTGCGCTGCGTTTGAACATAGGAATATTGATATGTATTTCAGCGAACAAAGCTTTCAGCCGGAGCTTTCAGTGGGAGCTTTCAGCTTCAGTGTAAGCGCGCCACCCGCGCAGTGAACACGCCCGCCTCGGCCGCGGCATGACGTCACCCCAAACCTCGTGATCGTGACAAACTACAACAACAAACCGACATCGAACAAAACCTTCTTCTAATTTCAAACTCATTTGACATTTCTAACAGTTAAATTGACATTACATATTCGAAAAAGGAATCTTAATTTAGAATTCTGTGTTGTTTAAACTTTTTGCTTAAGATGTAACGGTTGATTTTCGAATTGGAGCTTTCGATTTTGAAATTGAATTTAGAATATTGTATATAATGTATAGTGTTTGGTTTCGACTGTTTATGTTAATTGAAAGTTAATTTGTGTGATGGAACAGTGGGTTCGGGAGCCAACAAGCTAACTTCGAATTTGTTTTGTTCGGTAAGTCTATTTTAATTTATTCAGTGGCTCGGTATGTTTGGCTATCGAGTTTTCTGTTATCTTATCGAGGCATGCTGGATATTGATTGTGTAGTATTCCTACACTCCACTGCATATTCCGATCTGTCAGGATTACTCAGGATATATTAACGATGACATATTATGATTGAGAACTTAATATTCAATGGTAAGCTAAACAGTATACTCTGAAATAAATGTACGTCATTTTAGGACAGAGTAGGTAAACGTCTTATTCCTCTAATTTATTATTCACAGCTGATACGCATTAACATTTTGCTACTGTCTGTACAGTTTTAATAAATTAACCTTACAATAAATATGTTTGAAATACTCTAATCAAAGTGTACCTCAATTATGTTCAGCTTTTTCCTATATCCTATCACAGTTGAGTAAACAATTCTTCTTTTTATACCTAAGCAATACACAACATTATATCAATTTAATATCACGAAAGTATTTTAAATTTCGTGAATATGTAAAATCTATTCACAAAAAAGATTTAAGCACAGAATTATCCAAAAATGAAAGTACCCTACAACGATTTAGTTAAACTTATTAAAATGGGATCAAAAATAAATTTAATCATAATCACCGTACTTAAGGCTTGAAGATTTTGAGTGTTTCAGAGCCTGTTGTAATTGTATTAATGTGCGGAACCGTTTTGTATGATGCTCATGACACTTGTTGAACCCTTGTTTCAAGTAATTACCGTGTACGTCCTGAACAGTCTTAGATGGGTCTTAAGTTTTAAGGTCGTTTGTGGCTTATGATATTTTATTTGTGCTGTTTCAGTAGCTACACGTTGTGTTCACTCAATAGTTGATAAAACTTTGCAGTATACAAGCAACTGATTTCAAGTCGAGAAGTATCAAACACCCTTGTCCTTGATTCAATGCAGTTTTTCTTCACTAGTCACTTTTTAAATATAGGAATGATACACACACACCATCTAAATTTGATATAATTCAATTAAAACACAAATTATTTCCTCTTGTTACCTATTTAAACTTTCTTTTATATATGCTAATTACTAGTCGGCTACGGTATTAACTACGGCGTTATTGGCGTGGTTTAAGTCCTTTAAATTGCAGGTGTGCGGACACTTTGAGCAACAGCACTTGTTGCCTTCTATTATGTTTTGACGACACCTACGACGAACACAATAGATTTTAAATGTACACAAATATATGCAAAGGTTCTTTAATGAATACTTTATGCTTTTTGACGTACAAAGGCTAAGGACGATTTTGTATTTGTTGTCACTAAAATTATCCATCCCGTACTTACAAAAATTGTTTGCTCAGAAATTACATAAAACACTTAAGTAAATAGGTAATCAAGCTAATCTATTTAACCAAAATAAAACATCGATTACAGTAATCCGTCAAAGTTTACAACGAAGACTGAGTAGCATCATAATATAGATGGCCGAAGGAAGTGTGGCTACAGCTGCGGCTCGGGACATTAGACAAACGAGAGTCTCTTGCTTTTACTACACCTAATCAATCGTGGAAATTTTCTTTATTTTGTTATACATTATCCCGTATATAAACATTTTGTAAGTATTATAGATTAAGAGTGGTTTCGCACTAAGTCCGATCTGAACCGTGAAAATGGTGGAGAAATCAGATGACGGAGGTCGGATCTAGTGCGTAAATTACAATGGAAATAGTTTTACGTCTACTACGGACCATATTATCACGGGTCCAGATCGGATTCGGATAGGACGTAGTGCGAAACCGCTGTTACACATTAACTGTCCCGCCAGTAGACACAATAGTTAAACAATTGGAATGTATTATAATATGACTCGTTGGACGAGGAATAAGTTAAGCAAGAGAACTATTACATGACAGCCATCACCTCTGTTTCGCTATAAACACAATCCCTATGAAACCTTTTTGTTCCCACCTCCTTAGAAAATAATATTCGGTAAATAAACATAAAATAATACCTAGCTATTATTGTTTTTTTTTTATTAACAAAGGGCTACAAGATATTTTTAGACGGCCAGTGTTTCTAACTTTTTTAATACCCTTTCCCTAACAAATGTAGACCGTTAATCAAAAAGACCGCAGACTTTTTCGCAAACAATGTTGTTCCAAAAAGGTTCCATATAAGAGGATTCACGCATAATTTAGTCAGAACAACTAATTTTAAAGGAGCTTGTATCATGTTTACTTGTTATGAAAATACATTTGTTCTCCCGAGCACTGAATAAATATGTCATGCGTGACGTATGACTTGTGACGTCATTTATCTTACGTGGGTACAGTACAAAGGGTTAGGTTCTTTTTGTAATTAAATGAAGTTATTTATAAACTGACTACCCTGCGGGGAGATAGAACCTATTCAGAATTTATGTAAAGGGTATTACGTACTACGTTAAAAAGGACTGTGACGTGAAACGTCTTTTTATTGATTTTTTAATGTAATTATTATGTATCTATTTTTCGACTGCCTCGTTGGCCTAGTGGTGCTAAGTGCGACTGCTACGCTAGAGGTCTTGGGTTCGATTCCCTGGTCGAACAAGGTGTTATTGGGTTTTTCTATGAAATTATCTGCAAGTCAGAGTCTGGATTTGTGCCCCGTTAGTGGCAATAGGCTCGCCCCCTATTACATGGGACCTAAACATATCGGCGAACTGTGGGTGTACATTGGTATACCTCTACCTAACCCTTCGGAGATATAGGCGTGATGATATGTTATGTCAATTTTTCGAACGAGATAGGAAATAAGCTAAGGTAATTCCCTTTTGTATATTTTCTCTTGTTCTTAAATCTTAGAAGTTTCAAAAATCCTTTAAGTAAATATAACAACCTTAAATCCAGGATTGAAGCCGCTCAGGATCCGCTTACCTATTAACAGATTCCAAGTAATTATGTTCGTTGAACAATGCGTTCATTGACAAAGTTTGATGTATTTCTATTGAAATTAAAGACATTTATTTAGAGTATAATGGAGTGATGCTGAGATAGATTACAAATTATTGTAATCTAAACAAAATTAAAGTCCCCAAGTACTGTTCAATGAATCCTTTAGCGGTGTTATCCATTTATTCATGGATGACTAAAGTTTTTAGGAACGTTACAACAAAGGTAAAGCTATTGTGATTTATTTAGTAGAAATTATACATTATTTAAATCGTAGATAACCTATGCAAAAAGCTAAGACATCATAATTTAGGTGCCTTAAAAATACGATGATAGTAGACATTTAGCTTATTGTAATGTATGCCTATGTACGATATTATTGTTACGTATGTATGTTTTGAACGGCCTCGTTGGCCAAGTGGTTCTAAGCGTGACTGCTACGCTAGAGGTCTTGGGTTCGATTCCCAATGCAACTAAGATGTTAACGGGTTTTTCTATGAAATTCTCAGTAGCAGGTCGGAGTTTGGATTTGTGGCAATAGGCCCGACCCCCATTACATAGGAGTTGGGACCTAAACATACCGGCGAACTGTGGGTGTACATTGAAACACCTCTGCCTAACCCTTCGGATCCCCGAACAGGCGTGATGGTATGTTATATGTTTATGTATGTTTTGTAAGATAATATTTTCAAGCCACCAAAAAAAAATCAGCAAACCAGTGCGACTTGACATAAAATTAGTCGACATCACCCAACCTTCTTATTCGTTTAGCAAACACAATGTACACGATTCTCGCAAATATTCCCGCATTTCAGACGCGGTAACAGACGAGCCAACAACTCTTATTTGACATCGGTATCTTAGCTAACGAGTTTGTTCGTAGGAACCGTTTGCACGAATAAATCGTAACACCGCTGTTTATTTTGATCCTGTATACAATGCGTCGAGTGAACGCAACTGTGAGAGTGTTAGGGTGCACACTCACGGTACGATATTGCTTTGTTTTAAGCAATTTAAATTTGTGTGAAACCACTACAAGCAAAACAATAAAAAGAAAAAGTTTTATGGACAAAATCAAAACTTAACTTTTTTAGATTCAATACTAAAAAAAAACATACAAGAGGGTTGTTACCTAAATGATTTTCCGAACTAGATGAAAACCCATATCTTGTAAAATCCTTCAACATTTTGCTGGATAATGATCACCACAACAATACAATGGAAAAACTAGCTAAATTGATAACATTTCTCAATATCGATCTATTAATTTTTCCGGCGCTTATAATTTGCAAAAGCCCGTGTAAGAGCACCTTTACATATCCATCTATCCGCGCGTTCGCTGTAGTAAACAATTGAACAATGATGTTTTGAAGTTTTTTACTTTGATGTCGATGTTTCAGCTTTTAGAGGTATCATGTTTGTGTTGAGTGGTGTTGCAAAACGACCTCAGCATGTGGTTTGAAAATACTTAGTATGGAGAGCCAGATGTATCTGGGTGTAATATGTATTTGTTTAGTAGACTAATGTTATCATACTTTTTGTTTATCTGAGTGTGTAGTTTTATAGACATTTTCGGGCAACCTTGAGACCAACAAAGATTCTTCTAAACCTAAAGAGAAGAAAAAGAGAAGCTCTTTACCACCTATCCAAACATAACAAAAACAGAGGATTTATAGGCTTATGTTAAAAAAATGGTTGATTATTTTGTAGTAAAGTTATCTACAATCCTATCAGAATTTATCCCTTAAAAAACGACCTAAAATTCCTTGTTTAAATAAGTTAAATAAGATAAAAGTGGACAGCAACAGGGAGTATCCACTTGGCTACATTCTAGTTTGTAGGCACACAAACAAAGGAAAATGGCTGCCATTCTATGAATTTAATATGAGCGCTTACTTTCATTACTACACTATTATTTTTTGTACACTGTTCTATTTTTAAACATCTCCTTTTTTTAAGGCATCTGGCGTAAATTGCGTATTCCTGTCTTCTTTTTTATTTGTAAAAGAACAATAAGTTTTTATTGTAAAAAAGATACATTGTGGCATATTGCTAAAATATTATGATGAAGGCATCAATATACACTTTAACTTTAGATTAACTTTGAAAGTGGCGAACAACTTAAGATGAATAACTTTGAGGTGAAATTTATCTTATATTAAGTATCTTTAAGTTAGCCCTTTTCGCCGAGTTGCAACAATGTTGGGATTATACTTATAAAAAGTTGAATGAAGATTAAGTCTGTTCAAGTTGTATGAATGCGCAACCACTTTTAATAAAGCCCGACGATTTTAAATATTTGCTGTGGTTCACAAAGAGCTGGTACATAAAAAAAATACTGGCCATTTTATTAACATTGTTGAACAACTACGATTTTCACTACATGGCAAATTAAAATTAAGATATTTCTTACCTTACCTACGAAAAACGTTCATATTTAATAACTGTGACTGTAGGTTGAACCATGAAAGTTATATTTCCAAAAATGTTTGAGTTAATTTAGACGTCTTGTCAGTAAGTTGGACGTGACGCAGATGTGGCAAGATATTAGTTCTGATGTGCGAGCGCTAAACTTGGCGCGACTCAGCTCACAAGTTTATGTGGCTTACTGATTGATATATTGAGGATTTGTTTGAGGAAAATTATTCAATTCATCAAATACTTTTGAAGTGTAAATAAGGGAATAAGTGTTCAATCATGTTTTTTTACAAACTAGAAATTCCTTAAAGGTATCATCATTATCATCAGCCTATAGCAGTCCACTGCTGGACATAGGCCTCTCCAATTGCACGCCACTTAGTTCTATCCTCGGCTTCTAGCATTCAGCTCATGCCAGCTGTCTTGCTAAAATCAACACTCCACTATTGGTATGATGTATATGTAAAGTCTGGTTTGAGATCAAATGGAAGGGGTTAATTAGCTAAGTGATCGACAAACATGTCATTTGGCTGTCACGCTTTGATTGTACAAGAAGTATCATATCGCCCCGCAAATAGACTTCGGATATTAGACCGGCAGCGGTTTCTGATAGTGGAAGTCAACTCTAACACAATTGAGAAAAAGGTTACTAAGATGAAACCTCTTTACAGAAATCTCAAGATTCTTGAAATATTACTATTTTTTACGCGTGTTAGTTTTATTTATTTTATAAGATTTAAGTTTAGTATAGTTGTAAGTGTTTGTTGTTGTATTAGATTTAAGTATGGAACTTATTACGTACTTTCGCAGTGTAGTTAAGTGTTTGGATACCTTTACAGCTGACAAACATTCTCGTGAACCTAAGCATACAATATCAATAATCTTTTACCAGACAATAGAGATCAAATGCTACAAAACTTAAACTTAGTACTTATAGAATACCTGTTGACCTGATAGTTGCCGAAGTATACAAACTTCTTCGTAGCAAAACTAGTAAGTTTTACATAGTTGAGTACTAACTACAGTCATTTGAGAAGGGTCTCATACAATTTGATTCTGAATAGTTTTAGCGCTATGTCAGGTTGACGTTTAAATTTACTTAGACGAGGGTTATTACAGTTTATATGTTACATGATCTGAAATACATCTGAATCTGAATAACATTTCTTCTTGAGTGTCGTTTTATGACACTTTTTTTTTTTATAATTCAGATTATGATTATGATACTAGTATTTTACCAGCAGTTAAAAAATAAATAAATAAACTTTCAGACGGTCGTTTAGTGTTTTTTTTTTAAATAACCTCATCTGATCCCACTGCTGGGCAAAGGCCTCCCATTTTTAAGTGGTAGTAGGAATTATTTGTTGTGCAAAGATAATGATTTGCATAAGCGCCTACAGTGAGAGTCAATAAATAATATAACTTAGCTGTCAATTCAACTGAAGAAACATTTCCAATATGTGATAGTTTCAGAAGGAAAGCCTTGATACAGGTTCTGCCAAAACTTCTGTTATTACGGAATTTAAGTGTTTTTCTCTTGTGGAAAACTTTGCAAATATATCTTACATTATGATTTATAAATATATGCCTTACATTATTAAGGACACCTAAATACTATCTACACTTATATAACTACTAAAGGTACATTTAAATGTAGCGATAAAATTAATCATCTGGCTAATCCTATGGCTAATAGCTAAAGACACGAGATTATTAACCTCAGAGCCACAGGTTCGAACCCCAAAACACTCATAAATATTTTTCATCTTAAAAATATTTAAATTTTCAAACACTACTTTGAACTTATATTTTACCATTAATGCATATCTGTCAGTGCTTAACTGTTCATTTATGAAAAGATAATTATAAATTTACATTATTTAAATACTGAAGAAATATAGCCTTTTAAATAAACTATCCAAACGGATTAAAACACTAATTCATAGTTATAACTGTACTTAGTTTTGACATTTTAATTTACTAGCTGTGTCCTTCGGTTTCAAACGCATGAATACCTAGGTCCCGTTCCCGGTGCCTTTATGTTATTCAGAGCGCAGATGAATCCAACAAAGCATTATCGTAACAAAGCTCAGGATTACTTATTATTATTTTTTGCGGCACAATTATACAATTTTTTTCTTATAATAATATAAGACCCTTCTCCTGATAATAACTAACACAACCAAAAAAAGAATTAGCGAAATCGGTGCAGGCGTTATAGAGTTATGCGCTTACCAACACATTTAGCGTTTATTTTTTTATATAGATAAATAAAATACTTACTGTCTCCAAAATATAAAACCTCTTTGTTACTTCCAAAGTAAGTGTGATAATACGTTTGTATTTGTGCCGACTGGAGCCATCCATTTCTGGCGTTTGCTCTCAAGGAGCGAGATCTGGGACATTTCTCAACGTGTCTGCGTCTTGCATTGTTCTATACACTCTTGTGATATATACCTGCTTTCCTATCAGTCTGGATTTAGAGGTGCCAGCTGTTCTGAATTTTAAGGTTACATATTGTTCGTAAAAATGTAGGTATATCGTTGCTTTTACGTAATGTACTCATATTAACAAAGAAATAAAGAAATGAGGACAACATCACATACATTGTTCTGAACCCAAAGTAAGTAGCTATTAAGCACTTGTGTTTTGGAATTCAGAAACAACGAAGGAACCACAAACACCCAGACCCGGGACAATGTAGAAAACTGAAATTCTACATTGACCCGTCCGGATCAAACCCGGGACCTCAGAGCTAGCGACACCTTGCAAACCACGATGGACGTCAGATAACATTATTAAAAATTAAATGTTTTGATACCGTTTTATTGTGTACAAATTAGTCGTGTGTGTTTTCTACCATCAGATAAAATATTCATTTAAATATAAAAGGAAAAGAAAAATCTGTTACTTTAATAAATAATTATTACATTAACTAAACCATTATTGAACACAATGATTTATGAACACCGAGATTGCAAAATTACGATGATCGTCCATTTTGAGCGCACCTCGACGAGGAGGTGGTTATAATAATATTGAACGTTCCAGAAAGCAATTTCACGTTAAAAGGAAATCTTATTGAGGTGAACCAAACATCTAGCTATTTGCATCGATGTGTTCAAGTGTACTTTTAGATTATATTATATATATACGACAGAGCCGTTAACTTATTACGTAAATAATAATTTGGCTTTTTAAAAACCTTTCACAAAAGTATAAAAACTTACATAGCGTCAAACATACCGACAATCTGAAACAGTTTTGCAAATGGAACAAACTTTTAAAATAAATCTGTATCATTTACTTTGGTTAATTACGTGTATTGTGTATTATAAACCTAATTTACACTTAATTAATAACTGATCCAATCTAATAACTGTAATAATTTTCCCCTATTATAACCGAAAACTAGGGCACAATAACAATCCCCTGTACACTGCAACTGTAAGTAACCTTTGTTCCATAATTCCCTAGCAACGTACCCATTGTTCATTACATAATCAAAATCGTGTTTAGCACAAACGAGCCGCACACGACTCAGTGCGTTAATTAGTACGGCGATAATGTAAGCACCGGAGCCCTGATTAACGGCCAGCCATCAAAATACACAGAAGTTTCAGGTACCACCGATTTAGAATGGCTCACTTAATGAGTTGTGTGCCCTGCCACCTGCACACGCGAGGATCTGTGTGAGGCGACAGACAATGCCGTATGCTTGGCTGAATACTGGTCGCAAAAAATTGAACTGCCATTGATCGACTCGATAAGAAGAAGAATGGGACAGCTAGTACCTAGCGGCGCGCCCGGAAAGTTACTTCTCTGGCACTTAGTATCAAAGTAACGTAGCTCTCTATTTAAAGCGTATTTTCTCTCTAGCGCATAAAGGCTAAATGCATGAAAATGGCAAGACTAATCGATACAAGAAACATTTCCACAAAACATTTTATTAAAATTAAACAATTTGTCCTATTGTTAATGCTTGAAAAAATGGCAGTAATCTTTAAAGGCCTATAAAGCATTATATAATTTAGGTACCTATACCTGATTGCTTCTATTTTTCTACATAGTAAAAAAACTAGACTAGATCAAACAAAACCAACGCTAATATTTTTGTGACTCGACAGACAGACAGACGTTTAACAAGACAGAGAACGTTTGATGTTAAACGTTCGAAGCAGTTTATTTTACGGACTTATTTTTTAGTAAGTCTATCACTATTCTGTACCTACACCACATACTTACATTAAATTATATAGTTCTACAGCTGCCTCGTTGGCCTAGTGGTTCTAAGCGGGACAGCTACGCTAGAGGTCTTGGGTTCGATTCCTAAGTCGACCAAGGGGTTATTGGGGTTTTCTATGAAAGTCTCAGTAGCAGGTCGGGGTTTGGATTTGTTGTTGCCCGGTTAGTGGCAATAGGCTCGCCCCCTATTACAAGTGACCTAAACATACCGGCGAACTGTGGATGTACAATGGTACACCTCTGCCTAAACCTTCGGGGATACAGGCGTGATGGTATGTAATGTAATGTAGTTCTATAGACAGTTAAACTGTACTGCTATACATGAGTAGGACTTCTGTTTGAGTGAGCTTAACGTTTCGTTGACGTAAGTTAATCAGATTCCACGCGAACGCTTCTCGATAACGTGATGATAATGAGTTATCGTGACGCCGAATATGTATGTATTAGGTGAAAATAATCGGGAACTTATCAAACATAAATTGAGGGGAGGATACATTTTACTGCAAATCGTATTTTTACTTGTCGTCTTTTGCACCCTGCAACTTTTCTCCATTTTTTGCTGATAATATTAGTCGGGTATAACGTATAAAAGACTCGCTTTTACCAGTCTAAAGGAGAGTCTACCAAAAATGCTATTTTTTTTCATCATATTGCAACCCATGCCATACATCAAACGATCATAATGAAATCAAACATACTGTGTGAATAATAATATAAAATCTAGTAGATACCAGTTAATCGAAGGAAATTGATTGACGTTGCAACTGCTACATAAAGTCATCATCATGTCACGTTATGACATAGCTTAGTCTTTAATGGCGCGTCCAACGAGCATCTCATTATAATCCTTAAACGTTGCATAACACGTTGCATGACACGAACCCATTAACTGGTGTATCTTTCATATCGACAACCGATGAGGTTGCTTCATTATAGCATGCTACAAAACCGCAACAAAAGCTTAGTCGATCATACGTGATAACAACGATTCACGAAAATCAACCTTACACCACAGTTATAAGGGCGATATTCCTATCCATGCTGTATGTTCGCGCTTCTAGCTACCCCGTTCGATCGTCAATCGTGATTGTGACGGACACAACCTAGTTCGAGCGCCTCTGCTCCGGAACGTTCATTTCAAAATCGGAAAGTGACAGTTGACGATCGCGAATTCTGTCATTTGACGACGCCATTTTTGATTTCGAAATAGAGTTTGTAATGCATCCGTATAACTGTTTGTGGGATATTGTCTATTTATGGTACTCTCAGAGTTTTATAAAGTTTTATTGATGCCTTCTATCTATATGCTAGCTCATTATATAACTTTACTCAATTTTCTTCCTGTAACTAACTAGAATATTATTGAGCATTGTCACTACTTAAGATATTTTTTTGCAAATACTTTTCTTTAATTAAAAAATACATGTCTTCAAGTTGTGATATTTTTATCTATTATGTACAAAGTATGCTTTGCCTAATGTATAAGACGATTCAGCTGATAATGATAGTGCCAGATATTCTATTAAACATACAGAATGTAGGTTTATGGGTTGAGTCGAGGTAGGGCATTCAATCAAAATGTGCCATAATGTAATCAGAAACATAATACTGTACTCACACCGGTATGGGAACAGTCGGGCATTCATTACCTGGAATTTAATGGCGGGAATATACCTCCTAGGTGACATTAAGCAAGTCAACATGTCTGTCCCACTAAATTATATGTCTATGTAAGATAGCCACGCTTACTTCCGTCAGGATGATGATTCGCGAATGCCCGCAAAGGTGTTGGATGTCGCGACAAACAGTACGATATGTCCTTAGAATCCAAGCCTACCTCATATTCCAAGTTTCATCGAAATCGGTTTCGTGGTTTGGCTGTGAAAGTTTAACAGATATGAAGAGTGACTTTCTGATTTATAATATTAGTATGGGTTGAATCCAACTAAACATCTAATTAAAATGCAAACACAAACTTATAACATAAAACATTTACATATACTTTTGCTAAGTAAAACTCAGTCCTTTATAATAACCGTCATTTTATCTTATACCGCCTCTCTCAGAAGATTAATACTTAAGACAGCAGACGAACGGTCAATACAAAAAACGGAAAATAGACAAAAGTTTAAAGATTCTCAATTTATTTTCTAACTGTATTTAAAAAGAAAAGGATTTATGTCCTTATTTAAATAATGGACTTTCGATTTTCACGCCTCAGGATTCGAAGATTAAATATTAAAATTTTCTTATTTTTTTATCATACAATTAACCTGTAAGGACCTAATTTGTTCTTTTCGAGTCAGGTAAGTTGACCATATTGTCGTAATTGCCTTTAGAAAGACCATTTTATTTCCGAACAAAATTGTTATTGTACGTAAAGGTTTTTTATAGGTGCGAATAAGGCGTCTAGGGCCCATAACTTTGAGCTGTTAACCTGATTAGTGACCTAAAGGGAGGTCAGCCTGAAAATTGTTGCCTTATAACTTACGAGTACATGTTGGACTTACCTGGGTTTTGTTTATTTGTTATATAAGTTTTCTCGCGAAGAAACACGCATTTTCACTTACCAACTGGATTCTGTTTTTGTTCACTTTCAGTCTTTGTTTACTTTGTATTATATTTTTTGATTAGGAGTACAGAGTGAACTTTAACCGTGTACGTTCGTCCACGTACTATTTTGAAACATTCTCACTATCATCTCAATAGTAAGAGAAATTGTTCTTTTAAAAAGTTTTTTTTTTGATAATTTTTTGACACTTTATGTTTATTCTGAACTTGAAAATAATGGCAACATTTTTGCAAATATTATAATTACATTAACTTTAACTTTGAAGGAAACATTAACATGCAATATTACGTAGTAATTGATTTTCATAATCATACATAAAACTAACACCTTCCAAAACAATAAATCTCCCTATTTTACATTTCTGCTTTTGGGTCAAAAATATTGTGTTTTGTTATACCTAGGACTCTACCAGTACATACCTCAGTAGGTCAACAGACGGCTAGTGAAGCGCCTGAATAAGCATGTCTCAGTTGTGATAGACGCTCAATAAGTCTTGTACTCTGCCTGCAAGTGACTGCTGTTTACATTCAGACACAAATACTGTTTTTGCTAGTACATATGTCTATTTAGTATATGTTTACAATTTATTTATAGAATACATTGTATATGGCTGTGAGTCCGTTTAAAAGAAAATAGTTTTCTATGCAACTTGTTCTCATTAGGAAATTATCTTAAAAATAAAATTAAACATTAATGAGTAAAATTAATGTTAAACCCAAAAGGAAAATGTGAGAAAAACTTTAAATTCGTTTATCGCTAACATATATAATTCATCAGTCATACGAACAGTCAAAAACTATAAGACAAGTAACTAGAACTAAAACACGTCATTTTGTGCAAATCTCCGCTATCTATCCTTAGAGCAATGACCCTAGAAAAGAACAAATGTCCTAAGGGACTGCTCTCGATCGGGACTAATTAATTTCGCTCTTAATAAATGTAAGAGGCATCCTATAACTAACGAAGATGGTCCTTAATAAATCTGAAGCACACTCAGTGAGCAAGAGTAATTAATTAACGATCATGTTTTCCCGTATGAGGACGATTTGAAGTCGTCTTGTCCAGCATTGGTAGTTGCAATGCAGTTATAGGCTGATCTCTTATTATTGGTTTCGCTGATATTTTATGAATATCATTATATATTATAATTATTGTCCTGTTTGATCAACTTCAAAAATGAGGAGGTACTCAATTCGAGTGTATTTTCTTTGTTTGTTACCTCAGAAGTATTTTCGACTGGGTCAACTGAATTTGATGATTCTTTTTTTATTTGAAAGGTGGTGCTTCCCTCGTGGTCCCGTTTTAATTTGGTCCTGTTATGACCGTGGGATTTATAAGAAAACCATATAAGACTTATTTTGAAGTTGTTTTTTTTTATAATTATATAAATGTATTTCCGTTTTATGTACATATTTTTATGACATATTATTTTTATGCACACAGCTTCATGTTGCTTAAGATATAGCTCTAAAACAAATTCAAGGATGATATTCACAATGTTAACAATAAGAATCATACATGTATATACATACATTCATAATAATATATACATTTTAGATCCGAGAGTACGGGCTTGTATGTTAAGTGATACATAGCTACAGTATGTTATCTCAAAGGCGGCCGCTAATCAGCTTTTTGATATGCGGGTCTGTAACATGTGCCTATCTGTCTATCTAATTAATTTAAGATAGCTTCAGATAAGTCCAGCATGATGCATCTCTAATAACAATTACTCTAACATTTATGCAATGTTCTATTAATAATAAAATATTAATAAAAGCATAGATGCTTTTATTAGTAGTTCTAGTAGACTAGATTAGTTAAAAATAATGATTGATTGTGACTACAGTGATTGCCATATTTTTGCTAAATCAAGCAATATAAATCTACAAAGAAAACTTTCATTGCTTTCTACTAATAAATTACGACAAAAATAACATAATATTCATGAGATAAATAATTTCAGTTACGAAGGCGCGAATGAAAGGAAAACACACATTTGAAGAACCCCAATAAATAGAAAAAGGGAACAGATATAATATTATTCCTTTTCTTTTTACTACGTAGGATGAAAAGCAATAAAGCAAGGGGTTGATAGAACGCATATCATATCGAGATACGCGACACGCGACTATGAAATATTTCGTAGGGACAGCTGGATGCGATAGCAAAAAGGTTTACTATATTCTGAATTGATTGTACTCTGTTTTATATGTCAGTGGAATGATACCTCAGCAGAAATAATAAACACATATAGGTATTATATATGAATCTTTTGCTGGGCGCCAATTTCAATTAAATAAGTTAACGTAAACTAAATTGTCTTAATTAAGGTTCCATTTAGTTTCCAATAAGCAAATACTATTTTAATATATCAGTAAAATTGAACATTAAAATGATAAGTAAACCCGGCTAATACTAAATTTAAAACTAAAATATACTTCTTCAACGGTCATTCATCAAATTTAAATATCATCATAAGAATCATTAGTCTGCTATCAAATCTTGGTACATTCCTAACCTCTGGCGGATCGAGGTCGGCCCATGACCGCGACGGGGGCGTTCACCCTATTCCTTACATAATTCGCTTTATTCCTTCAGGGAGGAGTCACCAAACTTCGGCCGAACACAAATATTCTTAATTTACAGCCTCAGTTAACATTTTTGTGGGCTCAACTTTGATGAACATTTCCGGGTTGTTAAAGTTTTAATTTTAAGCGGAATTCTGCGTAGACTGGGTCTATTGGGTCACTTGAATTTTGATAACTTATTTCTCGTTATTTTTAATTAAAAATATATTTCATTTACGAGTATATTTGAAGTTAAATGAAGCAAAAAGAAAAAAGAACGTGATAAACAAAGTAAAGATACACATCATATTAGATTTTACTGTCTGTAAATATCAAATTTCATGTTTTTAAATGATAACGATAATAAAATCGGATGTGAAATATAATGGAGAATAAAATATAATAGAGATATAAAAGATATCAGATGCCGGAGGGTTGTTATTCTTCTATCTGCTAACGTTGTCGTAGTCTTACATTCGTAGAAAATAAAATAACAGATGAGTAACGGAACGTTTAGTTAAGTTCAGGTAATTGGAAATTGAAGAGTAGGTGTTGATAATTAAGTTGTTTGTTACGGAACTGATAAATACTGTTTTATATTTTATCACAGGTACTGTTGTAGATTTAGTTTTTCTTAACAATAGGGTGACAACTAAATTCTTAATTTTACAGTTCGGATTTTTTTATTTTTATTCAGAATATAATTTATTTTTACATATATCTTGTAGTTTTTACGTAGATGTTTTATAACGCATATCCGTCGGTAGATGACTTGATATTAAGTCTACTTTTCAATACCCTTTCAATCCGTTTACCGAAAACGGGCGTGATCATGTAACAAATATGCGGACATAAATTTATTTCCTTAAGGAAATTACTCCATTACCGCGGGAAGTCAAACGAGAGTCGTACGATCAGACATCACACTGACTTAGAATACTGCAGAAATTAAAGTTATATAAAATTTGTATGGAGAAGGACATGGTGGGACGAGCCTGTTTTTCCATATTATGGACGACAATTATAGCCCAGGACCGGGCGAATTGGAAGAAGGAAAGGGAGGCCTTTGCTCTGCAGTGGGACGATTATCGCTAAAATAATAATAAATAATAAAGTTAGTATGAAAAAGTAAGTTTTATTAAAAGGTGAAAGTATTTCAAATATATAAATAAATAATAGAGTTCGTGTAAAAAAATAAGTTTGAATAAAAGGTGAAGGTATTTCTAGTGTACGTGTAGGTATGGCAGTTGTCTTATGAATAAGGGTTTATAATCCAGGACGGGTGCTTTTGGACCGGGAAAATGCTCGCTTCCTCTGACCTGTCCCAGTGTGATAACCGGCTAAAACTGCAGAACCATCCCGGTGGGTTAGGTTATTTATAATATCGGGATTCTTTCCTTTACCGGTGACAAAACTGGAACTAAACTAAAAAGGATTTATTTTTATAATCCTGATGAGTAGTCATCAGGATTATAAAAATAAATCCTCAACGTCAGAATCAGAAATATGTTTTGCCCAAAATGTAGGTACAATGGAAGACCCAGTATATTTTGTCTGTAAGGCACGCAAAAATCTTAAGTAAAAAAAGGTTACTTTAGAAGAAATTACATTAGAAATAGAAAAACATTTATTTAGTACAGAACACAAGGCAACACACGGAACATAAATACAAAACGAACATAACAAGGAAAATAAAAATAATTAACAAAATAAAAAAGAACACAGTACTAGTTGAGTTGTCCAGCATACAGCACCAAAAAGGTCACCAACTCAGCATATTCTAGGTGTGGAACACCCAGCGCTGATTTTCAGTTGGCATCCCACAGTGACACACGAATTAAAAATTTCTATCATTTAAAAACTCTTTAATAGAGTAGTAGCAACCATCTTATGGATTACTGGATTTGAGTCCTAAAAATATATTTACTAATATATACTCAGCAGATATACTTAAGCTTCTATAAATAAAAACTATTTTATTATACAATATTTACTTACCAAGAAATGTTAACATAAACTGACGACCAGTAAATCAGTTAACTTCAGTACAACCTGTTGCATATTTAAATCGATTCTCAAGACGCGACACGAATTCCATTTTACTATCAAAGTAAATAAATTAATGAAATGTTGATAAATAAGTGAAGGTATTAAATGTACTTCGTTCGAATGTTTCAACAGGTTTATAACGAACTGAATAGATCTATTCAGGAAAGCTTTTAACGATCTGAATGAACGTGTATTTCTAAATGGTAGTTTTATTGAAATTGGTTAAGTATTTCTGGTACCGTTTTCTTGATAAATAAACTGTTTTAATGAATAAGGATGTAGCTACACAATTTGAAAAACAATAATGTAATATTAATAACAGAAATAGCATTGGTCTCTGCAGAATAAATTGTAACTTACTTCGCACACAACCATGAACTAAAAACGATTCTCTTTTGTTTTGCTACACAACTTTGAATGCGGGAAATTTTACATTCATTCACAATTCCACACAGTTCTGAATAGAACGGACTTCACCGTCCCCTAGTTAACATAAATCGAGAAGTTGCGTCCGGACTCGATTAGACATTTACTGGTCCTTCGAGACGCAATAGGAAGTTAGCTGGTCCTCTGTCTTTCATTCCTACCGAACACTGATTATGCAACAGGGACGTAACATTTAGAACTCAGTTTCCCACACAATCACTAGCTCCCGTACTATAAAATATATGTTCACTCCAAGCTAATTGAAACTCTATTCCGTTATCTTAAAGGTGGTTTTAGTTTGTGAGGTATTATTGTCTGAAGACGATTTGTCCAGTCATATGTTTCAGTCTTGGGCTGCTGCCATTAGGTACGCAATGCGTCTTTTTAGGAGCCAACAGGACGACTTGAATGGCTCACTTTTGTGATTCGTGTTCAGATAATGTTCATGTCCTAATTTATTGTTGCGCTGCTTGTAAATAATGTATGGTCATAAAAGGAATTTGGAGGGTAGTACGTTGTGGATGGTTGCATTTAAGAGAAGATTAGTTCTTTAGTGTTGGTTGGTGGGTTTTTCAGGAAAAGATGAACCTAGTAAGCGGATGATAGTTATATTTTATAAAAGGTGAGCGTATTTTCAACAATAATTATAATTGGTGACTTAGGTTTACACAAAGGAGACAGATACGCTTTCATACAATTTTGGGCCAGAATGTAAAAGGATGAAATTGGTGTGAATTGATAGCTACTATATTAACAAACAATCACTGAAAATATGGCAGATTTTGGCAATCTGAGAGCTGAGATAAAAGAGATTAAGTTTAAGTAAAAAACTATACCTAACTGCCTTAGAGTATAGGTAAGAAACTATAGAGTGAATTTATCATGGTTTGTTTAGTCCGCTTAGCAGTCAAGGTTTATGATGGTTTTGTTTTTTTTTTATAATTTTGACAGGATTTTTAATATTTCTGTAGAGTGGGAAGGAGATAATGTACAAAAATGAAAATCGAATTTTATTAGTATTTTTATTCATCTTCTATTATTACAAGAACGTCATCTAAGAATTGTGCAGGTGGTACTATGTTATCTAGTAGAGGTACTTAGCCTAACTAAGGTACCATATTATTGACATCACATGGGCGCAGCAGCCCACAGTCCGTTTGCCTACGATGCAGTTAATATTATATTTTAATATTGCTTCCCTACGACCGACGTATATACGAAAATATCCATGGTTTTGACATTGTTAGGATAATATTAGTGTTTTAGATAGATTTATTAAAACGGCGCGTACCATCTTTATAAAAAAATCACGACAAAACTAGTTCATACTAGTGCTTACGATTCATACCCAGATAGGCTCACTCTTTAGTTTCTTGTATAATATATACTCTAAGGTAGATAATTCGACACTCGTTTAGTGTCGAATGTCGATCGATGTCAATGTCATGCATGTCCAGTCAGAGTTAGCACAGATTAAAGAATACAATAATCGATTAGTAAATGTGAATCGATTTATCTTAATTATGTAAAACTTAATCTCTTAATACTCTCATTCTAATGGATTTAATTATTTTAAAATCAAAAATCAAAATCAAAATATTTTTATTTCTCATAAACCAAAAAAAAAAGGGCTTAAGAAACGTTACGTTACAAACTACTGACTCTAGTTGCTCGGTTCCAAAGTGTCATTCCTACAGAGAAGAGCCGGCAAGAAACTCCATAGGTTACTCTTTTAAAAAAAAGGTTAACATCGATGTTATGATTACATTAATTTTAAAATATGCGACAACAACGTAAACAGCAGAATGTTTAGATTAATGTAAAGTAGGACATCCAGAATGGAAGAAAAAATAAAATCGAACATTCAACTCGATTTACATCGTCGTCACATTTACAAAGGACGAACATAATATAAGAACAGAAAAATCTCACGAATTTAAAAAAAAGAAAATAAAAATATACTTTACATACAATCAATATGTAGTCCTAATCGAAACCCTAACAGGAATGTCAAGGCATGTCAAGAGCCTTCTGAGAATAGAGGCTATGGGGCAGCTAACTGTAGTAAATAAGGTAAAACAATATTATTAGCAGACCGCCAGGGAGGCCAAATATGCAGATGATACTAATTCCACGCGTGCTTATCCTCTACGTAGTCCCTAACCGTATAATACGCCTTCTTTATTAGTTTTGACTTAATGCACGATTTGAACTTTTTATTAGGCAAACTTGTTATCTCTTTCGGTAACTTATTATAAAATCGAATAGAATTACCTAGGAAAGATTTAGTATTAGTTTTAGTTAATCTATATCTTGGGACTGCTAGTTTATCTTTATTATTTATTTAATTAAATGTATCATCTAGTGAAAGCATTTTCGTAAATAGTACGAACTCTGTTGATGATGACATTAAAATGTCATCATCAACAGAGTATTTACTTAGACTATTTACTTCGTAACCCAAACTTAATTATTGGATATTTCATTTTCCAGATTGTAAATTGAGTTGATTTTTCACACTTTGAAATAGAAAAATATAGCCTTTTTTTTCAGCCATGTCTTAACTTATTACAATTTGGCCCAGAAATCCCCGTCTCCTTTAGAGATTGAAATACATAATCAAAAAATAATATTTCGTTATTGTTATTATTTTTATTCAGACTTAACAATAATTACTTAGGTACGTGTTTAGTGATTTTTAATCGAGAAATATTTTAGGTTTACTTCGATCCAAGATTTCTTCAGAGATTACCTTGCGTATGTAACGAAGATTTTCCTAATCTATATCTACCATTTTTTACAAGGCATCTACATTTTCTGGAACATTCAGGCTCTCCAGAAGGTTATCCCGATTCCCGCTTGCCATTCATTAGTGTGTATTTAGTATGCGGCTCGCGAGTGTATCGCGTGACCTACGCATCTCGTTATGGAAATCTATCGTGGAAGATCCTCTAAAATAAGGAAATAATATTATAGGAATACTCTAAAAAATTATAATACTTAGTCCTTTTGATTGGGTCTTTAATTTGAGATCATGCTCAATAATATGATGCTAAATAATGCCCTGTAAAACACCAAGTGCCTATCGAAAAAAGCAATTCATAAAAAGTATTCTACTTCTTCTAAAAAATATTATCTTCAGTGTGTCAATTAAATGGCATTAGATCTAGATTTTCCAGACAAAAACTTAGCTGCGCGGACAGCATTATCTGTAGCGTTGTACAGGCTCTCACATGTACAGAACACGACAAAAAATAACATTATAGAAGAACAAGAACTCCAATAATTAATTAAAATTTGAAGAACAGCCAACATTCAAGACGAACACCACCTCAGTCTGCCCGTGACCATGATCAGCAAAGTCAAAACGTCGAGGCCTAAAAATGTAAAATAAGCCGCGACAAAATCAGTAAGAAATAGTTTTATTTCAAGTACTAGAAAAGTTAAACTGGTTCTTAAAAAGGCAGTAACACATTTCACAATTAGTGCAAAATACTAGTGTCACAGGATACTAACGTCTCCCATTGGTCCACATTTAACGTATACAGTTACTTCAGCCAGTTTCTAGTGCTTAGGTAGCTAGTGTTGTACCTACAAATTAACTCGTCGAAAATTAATTAGTTACGTTTCAATTCGTTGGACGCATCGGTTAAATACCGCAAACGATTTTCCCCACTACATGTGGTTACATGGTATTTAAAAATAAATAATAATATAGATTGAGAAATAAAAACAAATTGTTGTTTTTTAAATTTTGTTGTTATTCAAATATTATGCAAAAAAAGTACAAATTTATGCGCGAATTTTCGATCATTTAATAGAATATTCAATTATAAATATCTTATAGTTTAAAAATAAATGTAAGAGTTTTACCTACTGTATGCTGGACTCTATATAAGTACCTACTTACATGAACCTATTCAGCATTCTTTTGTTTAACACTGTAACACACGTATTCAATTGTTTCTATTCCAATTTTCTTGTTGATTAGTTTGAAACTCGAAACTAACACGTAGAAACCCAATTTATTTCTCACGTTGACAAATGGTAGCTCTACAGGACATTTATTGTTGGGTCCTAACCCGTTTACTAAGATAATATTCTACAAGCAATTCTTAAAAACATTTGAAAGTAATTTTGTTTTCTTCGAGATGTGTATAGAATAAATGAGGTTTCAGAAATAACTTTTCACTGTCATGCAATGGTTAATGTTTAAACCTTACTTACTAATATTATTTTCCTAATAAACAGGGTGACCTAATTAGTTTTTGACAGATAGGATGGCGATACAAAAATATATAATATTGTGTTTTTTTTTCTGATTTTTGTGACTGGCGTACATTTCTCAAGGAGTCTCTAGGTCTGTGGGTCCAGGTTCGATTGGGCAGGCCCACAGGCCCTGGACAGGGCAAATCAGAAAATCACTTTTTAGATTGTCTTTAGGTGTGATACCTTCGTTGTCTGTTGATTCGCAATAGCATCTGTAACTTACTTCGGGTTCAGGGCAACACATTGATTTTTATAAATACACATAATTTTGGGTTACGTGAAAAACAAATCCAAAAACAAACCTTATCTAAATAAGGTAAAAAATTATCTAATATACGCTAAAACATATTGGTATGACATACACATTTCCATCGGAAATCAATACAAATCTGTTTAGAACACGCCAGGCTGACACGAAACAGAATTGTTATTATTGGCAGCGAATAGATAAGTATCTCACGAAGCGCACGCCGCAGAAATACGGTGCAAAGCGGTTCAATACTGCTCTGCAGGATGATTCTTATTTATGTGGTCCCTTTTTTGTCGCTCTACATTTTCAAGTAGAAGTTAAGTTTTTGTTTCGTAATAATTGTCTTTGAGATATGCGATTATTTAAAAATATTATAGATTGGTATTTAGATGAAATTTAGGATTGACAACAGCATGTTTGTAAAATACATTGGTAGAAAATTAGATTTTATTCCGATGATAAAAACATCTTCTCCATCAATCTCAAAAATATCATAACATAACATAACATAACATATCATCACGCCTGTATCCCCGAAGGGGTAGGCAGAGGTGTGCCAATGTACACCCACAGTTCGCCGATATGTTTAGGTCCCATGTAATAGGGGGCGAGCCTATTGCCACTAACCGGGCACAAATCCAAACTCCGAACTGCTACTGAGAATTTCATAGAAACACCCAATAACACCTTGGTCGACTCGGGAATCGAACCCAAGACCTCTAGCGTAGCAGTCGCGCTTAGCACCACTAGGCCAACGAGGCAGTCAAAAATATCAAATGTTCATATACGTAGTTATTAGGAAAGTAGGTAGTAGTAACATATTTTATTCTTATGTTCAAATTTCTGTATCATCAATATTTCTATTAATTACTAAAAAAACCGCTTGTAAGAATTCGTATGCGGGCAGCACCTATCTTTTATGACGGGCCTGTTGGTCTAGTGGTTAGAGACCCTGACTGCTATACCGGAGGTCGTGGGTTCGATTCCCACCCGGGACAAATGTTTGTGTGATGAGCACGATCATTTGTTCTGTGTCTGGGTGTAATTTATCTATCATAATATGTATGTATTTAGAAATATATAAGTATGTTTATCAGTTGTCTGGTTACCATAACACAAGCTCTGCTTAGCTTGGGATCAGACAACCATTTATGAGATGTCCGGGAATATTATTATTATTATTTTATATTTTACTATGTTTATATAAAATTTAATAAATTTGCTTAATATTAGTAATAACAGAGGAATTACGACTCAATTTCAGTGTCTAATACCTTCCACAAAACAACGCGATGAATCACAACCACATACAGGATTTGTACACAATTAGCGTTAGAATGCAACTAAATAACGTAACTAATTAGTTTGCGCTGCACTTGTGAAAATAAAGCGCTCAGCTGTTCGCAGGAAGCTCATGTGGAATGCAATACAATTTATACAATGTTTGGAGTTGCATGTAATTAGGTA
Organism: Autographa gamma; assembly: GCA_905146925.1. Lineage (NCBI taxonomy): Eukaryota > Metazoa > Arthropoda > Insecta > Lepidoptera > Noctuidae > Autographa > Autographa gamma. The sequence continues at coordinate 1,704,630 of LR989850.1, forward strand.
TTAATAGGAATGTTTACCTTCGACATCCGTTTATTAAGAGTGTTATTGTTTATTTTCCTCACGTCATATTTTGTTTGTATTATGCAAAATGTAATAGCTAAAGAAGAAATAATATCATAATAAAAGCTTTTGAAAAAGTGTTTTTTTATTTACCATTAGCCCTATCGATGTCTATTTCAATTTCAATTTCCTATAAGACCGCTGGCCAACCCAAATACAGAAAAACTCTAAGTATTCTGAAGTTAACAAAAAACATGACATACATTAGAGAAATATGAAATATGTTTCACAAGGGTTTAACTTGTAAAAGAGCTGCGTTCCATACTAAATGTTTAGTAAATAATATGGTATTGCATGAAAATTTTACAGAAAACAGAGTTAAAAAATATGCCCTGTAAATGGTGTAATAGGTTTGTTAACAGCACCCTACCCGAATCAGAACTATAAAGGAAGGAAGCTACACCCTCGATCCTATTATTAAAAGTAACAAAGGTATTATCTTGGCATAGACCTCGGGTTTAACAGCACAGTTTAGTTAAACTTCTGAACTGGTCGTAAACGCTTCGTTGCTAAGCTTACAATAACCTGTATAACAATACTCGTAACGTTTTATGATGGCAGCTCTAGGTGGGCCCGTGGCGCCGCCCGGGAATATTCAATGAGTTTCCGGTATTTAAAATGATAGAACTGCTTAGATTTTCAGTCTTCGATAAATTCATTTTTGAAATTTTTGCTACTTTCTAGTAGTAAACTTTTGTATGTTGTTCAAGAGATAAGTTCATGACGATTGTATCCAGGTACTTTTTATTTTATTCTTCACTGAGTTATTTTTACAACAGTCAAACATAATTAAAATTCAGTAACGGTGTGATAAGATGATAATAATATCTACAGGGAGAAATTATTAATGTATTTTTTTAATACTACCAAATTGCATATTGGTTACAATTTCTGTTATAAGTTTTCATTGTTACAAAGATTAAAATATTTATATGTCCGAATGTTTTATCAAAAATATAACCCTTGTTATTAAATCATACATCACGAAAGTCCATTCGCATATTTAAAAATGTATGTTCAGAAGCTGATGTAAAACATTACTGGGCTGATTTTAAACTTCCGTGTATTTAACGGATTCACGAATCAGCGGATAACACTCCTCGTAAAACCGGATGGAAATTACTTTAATCGTTGCAATTATACTCGCTAAGTACGACTTTAATTTGATAATTGTACAAAGTGGAGCATTTTACGATATTTTCACGATGTACTTTTATTAAATGACAAACTAAACCTATCACAGTGCTTTAACACATTAATTGTCCCGCCAGTAGACACAATAGTTACACAATTGGACAGGGAAAGGGTAAATGCCAAAACTGATGATATGATGAACAACATATTATTATTAATTGTATGACGTACCATTTCCTGAATTAAAAGCACACTAATTTAATTAAAAATAAAGACAACAGTCAAGCATTCTGAGTACGTATCCTCATAGTAAACTACATATTAACTACACTATATGTTGAATACAATAGGAATACAAATTTAAAATGTTACAATCCTTTTACTGTATGTAAATAAGTAGCAATGTAGGAAAATTGATGATATTTGTATAAAAATCTATTTAAACTCGTTGTCACGATAGGATATATCGAATCAGATTGAAGCAGTTTTCATTTCACCGATATACAGGAAATTACAAACATCTGCATCTTTTCAATCGACTTACGTAGACAGACAAACTTTAGAGGAGAATGTCATGGTGTTATATTGAAACTAAAAAATTACATACATATCATCACGCCTGTATCCCCGAAGGGTTAGGCAGAGGTGTACCAATGTACACCCACAGTTCGCCGATATGTTTAGGTCCCTTGTAATAGGGGGCGAGTCTATTGCCACTAACCGGGCACAAATCCAAACTCCGACCTGCTACTGAGAATTTCATAGAGAAACCCAATAACACCTTGGTCGACCTGGGAATCGAACCCAAGACCTCTAGCGTAGCAGTCGCGCTTAGCACCACTAGGCCAACGAGGCAGTTGAAACTAAAAAATAAAACCCATTTTATTTATTTCGTAAGATACTTACGTAATTCAATGTTACTGCCTCAGTATTCCAAAACAACAGCTCGTTTTGACCCAATATCATGAATGGAACCTTTTCCATTTTCCTAATTCCTTGTCCCATTCTCGTCTCATTTTACCATAAAATTACCATCAAAAATTCATTATTATCTTTTCATTACAATCGAGGAACTTGTTTATTCGTCAAAACCGACTTAGCTTTGAAAACGCAATATTACCTCACGTTTTTACACTGAATAGAATATTTAAACATGAAATTTTGTTTCACAAAGAAACGAGAGTAAGCTTATAAAATATTTTTAATGTGGGGATGAAAATTGAAGCTTCGGAAATTGTTTGTAAAGTTGAGAGGCGAACGTTTTCAGGTTTTGAAATAAGTTATCTGTGCCCCTTGGGCCGCGCCTGTTAGGGGCTCGATACATTTGCTCGGCAGCTGTAGAAATATAATGATCATTTGAAAATATTAAGCACGTACAAGAAATAAGAGCATAAAGCAATACCGACAACATCAAATTGTATTTACTACTTTATGGAGCTTTTTTCTGTCATCGTACATGATACCGTTGTTAAATTTATGTTTTGCTTGATGAATAGACACATAGTGCTTAAGTCTTTTTATTTAACGGAATAGCTATCTGAAATTATTACTTTTTATAGCTGATGCCTGTTTTTGCTAGACCTAAGTTTAAATTGTGTAAAAGTTACGCCCCTATCATGCTTATTCTGTTTGTGTTGTTGCAATTGTCCTTTATTTTTAGCAGTTTATTCTTCTGTTATACATTGTGTCCGTTTATAAATATAAACAGGCCTTTACACAGCCGGCCGCCATAATCTGCATATTTACAATTTACATTTTCACTTGTTGTTTCTGTGTAGAATAAATAAACAGCTAATCTACTGTGAATTCATATTTAAATTGAAGCGGCGGGTTTTGTGTCAAAAATATATTTTATTTTTAGCTTTATGTTTCAAAGTGTTCCTTTTTTATTTAAGGCTAAAATTATTAAATTAAAAATAAACAGGTATTTAAGACATCTTTAATAGTTTCCCAATACAATACCAGTAGTACCAAACCAGGGGCATTAATTAGAACGTAAAAGTAAAAGTTGCCTATATAATATGATGAACTAATCTTTAGGTTGAGACAAAGAAAATAGGTATTGTACAGTTTTCTACGTCAAGTGATCCAAAAAAATTATTCTCTCAACAACAACCAATACAAAAACAACATTTTTTCTGACCGATTCAAGAAGTCAATACACAGTACTTAGCTATAGATTTGCTTCCAGCCTGACAAAAACAGTCTGTATCACAATAACTGTTGGAATAGCGCCGAGATAGTTACGGAGCCAACTGGCAAACTTTTTGGATAGGTGATATTATTTCGACTCTATTTATGTATTTGTGATATTCAGGTGCGATAGTTTTATTAGGAATGTTGAGGTTATTGATCTCTCATTTGGTAAATGGCAGGAGAAGAAAGGGGAAAAAAATACATACAATGATTGGCAAGAAAAACAAATATATAAAATCGAATTTCGGGACAAGACAGCGGTAGATTGTTCAAGGAAAAAAGATTTAGTTGTTAAAAGTCCTTTTATCTCTCCAAGGTAGACATCAGTATTTCAGTCCATCAGGTTTTCTCCAAGTAAAACCAAAACTCTGACTAATCTTAGTAATAGGTAAACACATATAAAAAAAAGTAAGGAACCCGCCACCAAAATACCCAATATACAGCAATTAACCCACAAACGCTGCATCGATCGAGAAACTTCTGACTCTTATTAATCATTGTTGTTTGCGAAATTGGGAACAAATGAAAACGCTCAGTCCCTCCAGACGGCAGGTAAACATACCAGGGTTTGGTTGTTTAGTACAATTTGTGTAAGACCTTTCCTTGTGCGTGGATCGCAGGTCACTAACTTATTGCTGAAAGTTAATTGTGGGTCCCCCGCGACAAGTATATTTACTTCTAATACATGTTGTTTACATTCTTCAGGTTATTGGAGTTTTTTTGGATATATGTTTGTTTCTTGTTGCGGGTTTGATTTAAAAAAAAAACCTTCTCATGGTTTTTTCTTGCATACTAACCCGTAATGCATATACTTTTATTGTTACAAACGTGCACTTGTTTCATTAATATTGTGTTTCTTTATCCGGAAAACAAACTCCACAAAATCGCTAGCAAAGGATCGTTAAAATATTTTACTCAACTCCCTAATGAGGTGCCTATTTGCCAATCATTCTAACAGCAACAAACTTTATTCCGCATTAATGTAACAACGTTGACATAGTTCCAAACTTTATAATTAGGTATCAAGAGAACTTTTGATACACACGATTGCTCATAAAATCACATTAATTAACAACTTAATGTTCGCGAGTCGAATGAAACTGGATTCCGAACTTTTCGTTTAATTTGCTGGATTGTGGTGTATGGGAGTTTGTGCTTCGTATGACTGTTGCGAATAGAACTAACTAGTATATGAACTGACTGGAAACTAAGTGGTTAGTTTATTTCATAATATATGTATTTATCTTAGTAGCCTAGCTTTGCCGGGTACAGCTAAAGCAGTATTTTACATTCTATTCCTGCCTATCTGACCTTTGAAGTTTATAAAGAGTCCAACGACTGTCATTTGATTGTAAATAAAATTAACGAAACAGACACTTAGACTGCGCGCTCTAGTGGTGACTTCATGAAGCATAACATAACATATCATCACGCCTTTATCCCCGAAGGGGTAGGCAGAGGTGTACCAATGTACACCCACAGTTCGCCGATATGTTTAGGTCCCATGTAATAGGGAGCGAGCCTATTGCCACTTACCGGGCACAAATCGAAACTCCGACCCGCTACTGAGAATTTCATAAAAAAAACCCAATAACACCTTGGTCGACTCGGGAATCGAACCCAAGACCTCTAGCGTAGCAGTCACGCTTAGCACCACAAGGCTAACGAGGCAGTTGAGCAGAAGACAAAACACAAAGCAAACGGGTCTTAGCAGGGTTGAAGTTCGCAACATGTTTATTATTTAAATTCTCTAGAGGAATACCTACATTAACCTTTACACAATGAACTTAGCCGAACCTATTCAAATAAGGAAGGTAACAATAATCGCTAAATCAATTATTTACTCTCACCCACGGCCTGAGGGTTAACGCACAATATTGACTGTAACGTCTTCATCAATATGCAAAGGAACCTACCTAGGTACCTTCAGTAATGCGCAGTGACCGGACCAAGTCGGTTATATAAGATTGTCATAAGATAGTCATTGGGAATACATTTGGCATCTTTCCTAAGAGGTTTTACAGATAAGCGACCTCGGAATTGGTCCCATTCCTACTTACAATATATGTTTGGATAATGTGAAATCAGTTTTTTGATAACTTAAAAGAGTGAAGGGTTTAGGTTTATTTTACCAGTTTGGATATTTAAAGATATGGAAATTGGATGTAACTTGCAGACGATACTAGTTTTGTCTTTCATATCAATGGTAAGGTTTTATGTACTTTCATTAACTATGAACCTTATTCCCTTAACACTATTCAGATTAGTTTTAGCTCTGTTTGCATCCAAACTCACAAAATAATACTAGTCTTCTACATAAGTTATATGGAGTAGTTAGTAGTCTTGAAGTAATTAGATCCTAGTAAAAAAACTGCTGCGTTGAACAACACTAACTAAGGGTCTGTTCATTAGTCCCCACAATCCACCTTAACAGGAGTGTCCTACTGTTCTACATCGCCCTATTACCATTTATCAAGTGCCGGACCCGTGTCAAATTTAGTTACATGTAGCGTTTGGCATTAATTTATTGAAATCTGTTCACACCCTGAATCTTAAACGTGTGGATTGTTCTAGAATCATTTTCACGAACTACGAAGTAGGATGGGCAGAGGGGTATTGTAAGTTAAGACTTAGTTATTAAGATGCTGTGTATCTGTTTAAGTATTAACGTGACCCTTGTCTTTCTGTGCCATTTATTTTTACTGTCCTGAGAGTCACGTTGGATATTTCCATTGTTTTCTTAGCCGTTTTTTTCTCAGTCTTGGGAATCTCGTTGGACATTTCCATTATTTAACTTTTGTGTCTATTGTCATGATATCGAAGATGTTTATATTGTGTTTGTATGTCACTTTGCGATAAATGACTTATGACTTATATATATTCTTATCATACCTATTTAAAATGCACCTTGGTAAGTATTCAACAATATCATAATCAGACTCATCAAAGGCGCTTACTGTTATACCATAAATTTTAATTACGAAAACCCATAATAATCTCTACCACAAGGACCAGGCTTATTTCAGATCATTACATTTTCGCGGCATGTTCGCGGATTGCAACTATTTCTTCATTGTTCGTCAAGCATTGTTCCTGAGTGGCTCTCGAGGGAAACAAAAGACGGCGAGCTTTTGCGAGAGTGTTATAAGTGGTGGATAAAAGCTGTAGAAGAGTGCTATGTATCTGAGGTAGTGTGTTTGCATATGTGTTTGAGTGTTAGAAACTAGGATTGGTCTGGGATACATATGGCTCTTAAAGTATTGTCTATTTGCAGTGCTGGAAAAATATTTTGTTAATACTAAGCTGAAACAAGTCAGCTGAATCCTACGGGACAGGGAATAAACAAGGTAGGTATGGGGAATATGTGATCAGTTGTAGTTTCTATATCTACAGTCATCTACATATATGTCATACGGTATCTGAAACAAAAAATTCAAATTCAAAATCAACATCAATAAATTGTTATTGTCACAGCCTCTTAGATAACATTTTTCATTAAAGTTGGAATTTTATTAATTTTAAACCAATCCTGATTGAAAATAATTGGACTTTTCTTTTAATAATTTAAAAAAGATTGCTCCGCCGCGACAGTGATATCACTGCCGTGACCAGGATTCGAACCTGGGTTACTACGGCCACAACGTAGGGTCCTAACCACTAGACGATCACGGCTGTCGGAGCTGGTGGCTGTGGTACTCAAACATAACGTTGCTTTGGTCAAACTGGAGCACTTTCACTTACAATTGGTAGCGGGTTGCGCAAGAGACGAAATAAGTGTCATATAATAATCATTAAAATTGTTCTCTTGAACTTGAAAGCCAAATTCGAGGTCTTAGATTGCGTAAACCTTACTTAGAATCAGGTATGGTGCTCGAAGTGGCCACTGGGCAGTAATATTAATAATGTTGGTTGATGGTATTTTGGTCTCCAAATGACATTCGGACAAGTTCAACGTCTTCATGAAGAATAATTAATTCATTTGCATTTACTGGTTTTAATGTTATCGAAACCCTAAAATTGGATTAAAATAAAACTCAGACAGGAGTTTCGGCAGCGTAACGGTAATGCCAAATAAAAAAAAAACACTGTTTACTCGGAGAAGCGGGTTTTGGTTGAAACGGTCACCAGCTCCGATAGCCGTGATCGTCTAGTGGTTAGGACCCTACGTTGTGGCCGTAGTAACCCAGGTTCGAATCCTGGTCACGGCAGTGACGACACTGTCGCGGCGGAGCATATCTTTTGCTGAATTTTTGTATGATGCGTATGCGCAACACATCCGTTTTGATTAAATTTTTCATGTGACTTAAAAATAGATTTAATTTTCTTGGGAAACAAAGGCACATCCTTCGTCAATATGTTTGTTGATCATGTTTTTAATGTTGCTCTTCATTTAAAATTAATCTGGATATTTTTGTCGACAAGTTTATCCTCAGTTAAAAAGAAGTATACCATCAATCTGATAGAGATTACCGAAATAACTTACCACGATGTAGCCGAAAATGTTTTAGCAATAAAGTTAAGGTATTCACTGCTTCAGCAAACCCAAATAAATTGTGAAAGCAGTCACACTTGAATGCCTCTCGATTTAAGTTATCGATAAATTCGGTACCACAGTCAACAGCTCCGACAGCCGTGATCGTCTAGTGGTTAGGACCCTACGTTGTGGCCGTAGTAACCCAGGTTCGAATCCTGGTCACGGCAGTGATTCATTGTCGCGGCGGAGCTATACTTTTGTAATTTTGTGTGATGCGTAAGCGCTGGGTTAGGTATGACAAAATATTAAACCTAATCGTTGTGTTTTAGATGAACAACGTTTGTAAAAAAGGGGCGTAATAACAACTTTTATTCGATAACGACAATTTTACCTACTTAATGCTATTTACCTACTGGTAAGAAAAACATAAAACTATGTTTCCGGTATTTCATAAAATTCCCAGTATTTTTCAGTTGAAAACAGAAAACGGGAAGCATAAAACAAGCGCAAATCGTAGGTAACCGTGTCTATAAAACAATGGAAGGCCGCATCAAAGTTTGTCGCGCGCTTGTTGACTACAGTTGAGCTATTGTTCTGCACAATCGAGGGGATATTCTCCGGAATAAAACGAATGCATTCATGGAAACCAGGGGTTTTGTTCACGTATGCTCAATAAATTTGTTAAAGGTATTGTTTGGATTGCGGCTGTAGGGAAGAGGGAAAATCAGGAAGGATTTTGTCAAAGAAATCGGCATTGAAGTGGAGTTGCAAAATAACACTGGGAAACTTACGAGTAAATTATGTGTTTTCCAAATCATAATGCTATTAACTCATGCAGATCGAAGATATACAATAGAAATTGAAATCCAGGCTTTCTTCCGAAGACTTTACTATTTGTTTTTTTTATAAAGGTTAGTACGGTATGAAAAAAAAACATTCTGAAAATTATCAATGTTTATTTTTTTCCTATGAATAAGCAATAGCTGCTGGAGCACTACTCATATAAATAATAACAATTAAATTCATAACATTGCATAAACTCTTGCGCAACCCGTTGCGAATCGTAAGTGAAAGTGCTCCAGTTTGACCAAAGTAACGTTATATTTGAGCACCACAGTCACCAGCTCCGACAGCCGTGATCGTCTAGTGGTTAGGACCCTACGTTGTGGCCGTAGTAACCCAGGTTCGAATCCTGGTCACGGCAGTGATTCACTGTCGCGGCGGAGCAATCTTTTTAAAGAATTTTGTGCAAAATCTGACCGTATTTTCTTACTAATAACTGTACCTACTTCTACATGCCTCCTCATGTGTTTAGCATTAAATTGGATTTAAATTATTTAAACACCCACATGAACATAGTAAAACTAATCTATTTACAATTACATGAAGCACACTCAATTACTTTGCACTATTCGGACTTGTCTTTCTCAAAGAAGAGGCCTCATATCTAAAGGACAATCGACCATCCAGTCTTTTTCATCCCAGACTAGGCGTAGAGATAAAATAAATAACGCCCTTTTACACAATGAGAAGGCCTATTTGATTAATTAACGTAGAAAAAATGTGTGAGAATCACTGGGTTAGGCCCAACACTTGTATTGTTACTACAATCTTCTAAGATTGGTAATTGGCTGGATAAGTTAATTAAGTGAACGAATTACCAAGACTAATCAATAATAATTGATCAGAGGACTGGTTTGTTCCTTGCACAGAGAACCGGCATAGCCATTCAACGTGGCAATGCTGCCAGCCTTCTGGGTACGTTTCCCGCCATTGACAAGGATGACGATGAGTTATTTGACGCCTGTTAGTTTTTATTTATGTAAGTTTTAATTTTAGTATAGTTAGAGTTTGTTCTTATATTAGATTTAATTGTATATAAATTAAATAATCTCCATAATAATGTATAAAAATGCCAACTATATTTAGTCTTACTTGAGTAGGTACCAATTACTAATGTAAATGCTGGTACTCTCGATGGTAGTGTGACTGAGAGCCGACCGCAACATTGCTTGAAAAGCGGCTAGGTAGAAGAAAAGTACCATTGCAAAGGACTTTTTGTAGGCTAAATTGTAACACCAGCCAGAGTAATACGCATTATCTAGTAATCATATCAAAAGCTTAACCAACACTTAAAACTTAAACGCCATTCATTATTACCAAAATTATTTCCAAAATGAACCGAACCATTTTCTTGTTTTAATATTAACGCGTATTCAGTTAACATTAGCTTCATTGTAAGCCTGATTATGAATATTTAACGACGTGCCGCCTTTGAGGATAAACCATTTATTTCCACACGAAAATATAGAATATGAATGTATTAAGGGATACGAGGTGTTAGTACTGAATACATTATGCGCGATTGTTTATGGTTTGACACCTTAGGTTTACGCTGTTATAGAAGTGTGGATCTACTGAATAGCTAATTAACTAATAGCCAAGAAGTACGGTGGTTGGTAAGCTACCACCATTGTGATATGAACTGGTGGTTCAATCCCCGAATTATGAAAATATTTTGATGCTACTGTTCTACATATTGTGTTCTTTATGTTAAATCTCAAACACAATCTTATTTGGCATGAACCCTAATTTATTTTGTTTTGTTTTGGTAAACTCCTGGCGATTTGCGATTTTGACTATTATTGTAATTGTCGTTTGAAAAATTATACATAGAAGCGTTTTTAAATCAAAAAGATTTCATTTGATTTTCAGAATGCGACTTGAAAGTTTACAAAATCCCTATGATAGATTTTTTTATTCTGAGCGCATTTTTTCGTCCTCTATATCTTTCACATATCACCCGAAAACCTACATTCTGTAAACGGTCCAACAAAAACACACTAACAGATATTAACCCGTGTGACCATAATCATAAGTAGAAGCTTAAACACAATAATCTGGTAAATCCTAATGGGCGGTATAAATCCGGCCTTAAGTATGAAGTTACTTCGCGTGGCGGTGGTTTGGGACCAGGGCGTTAGAAGAGATCGGGAGGTCATTACTGCCATGGAGGAGAATTTAAAGGCTTTTGATAATGGTGTTGGGAAATAATGAGGGGTTTGAAGAGTTATTGTTAAACATGGACTGATATATAATTAAGTACGATTGTTTTTTTTTAATAAGTTTAATTGGGTTTCAATAATGTTTCGCCACCGATATAGTTGTAGATGAAAAATGTATGTTTATTATATGCCTTTACTAATCCGGTACGTTTTAATTTTCCTTGGAGTATTTATTTTAGCTGGATTCCTTTATGAAGGACTGGTCCACGTTTGCCCTTAATAGAGAAGATTGGAAGGGAGGGTGGCCTTTGCCCAGTGGGACACCATGGGCTGAATATAATAATAAAAATATTTATTTTAACAATGTTCACCGGTTTATGGAATAACAATATCAAAAACAGAAAGTAGAAAACATATTCTAAACCAAATCACAAAATTCACGCTCAATTCGAATGAATCAACAGATGTGACACATATTCAGCTTCATAATACCAGTTAATATAATACGTCAGACATTTAATGAACCGCTCTGTAGGTTACCCTCACAAACAATACAACAAACCATTCCGCCCACGTATTACGTATAATAATTAACTTACTACTCTCACAGAGGAAACTAATAACCTTCTGTGTCCAAATAAATTAGTTTTCGAGGAAGCACACAATATACATACACACACAAATAGGCGAATGTACGACTTTGAGGAGGTAAACGCATACAAATAATTAAGTCCCTGTAATAAACTATTTAGAACGAACGTTATCGCTATTAACAATATTAGTTATTGTTCGGGATTTCATCAGGTTTTTCAGTGGGAGTTGAAATAAAAACGACTTGCTTCTTTAGAAAATTTGGTTATATTTTTAAACGTCACTGTCAGTATTCTGACGTCAAATTATTAAAAATAAAAATAGCTAAAACATTAGTAGATACTCCGTGCTATGATGAACCTAGTAAGCACTCGGCGCAAACATTATTACTTATTGCACTAAATACAATTATTTATGAAAAAAAAATATGAAACTTTATAATGTTTCAAGGTCTTGCCAAAAATATCGACTAAGCATTACAATTAAAGACAAAGAAGTTCCATTTCATTCGACAAACTTCACCGATTCTAAGCTTCTAAAGTGTACCTGCATTGTGACCTTAACAAATCAAAAGCAACATTTTTGAGTGGAACTTTTCTGACAAATACCTCGTAATATAAAGTTTGCACATAGAGTGCAATCGTAAAAGTGAGCGATGGTCCAACTTGTTAAAGGTGTTGTTCATCCGAGCGATGCGAGCGATAATTTATGGTGCAGCGCAGCTATTGCTGTCTGCAATTCTAGACTAGGAAAAATAGTACTGAATATATTTTGCATCGAGTAGATTGGTAATAAATTGTTGCTTTATGGATGTACCTATTTGGTAGCTGTTCCCCTCGGTCACGCCGACCGCGACGCCGGGATGGACGCGGGCGCGTCAGTACCTGGTTCACGTTCTCGTTTTTATTGTTATTTTGCATTTCGGAGTTGAATCAAACAAAGATCATAAAAAATCGTTTTTCTTGAGTAATGAGTGGTATAAGTAAGTAAAAAAACGAAGTCAGGTTAGTAACCTGACTTCGTTTTTTTTATATTGTCGGCGACAGAAATGTAAATAAATAACGTTAGAATAGTTTAAGCAATAGGTTTACATATTTTCTAATAAAGATTTATTTAGGGTAAGGTATCGCGCTAAACGCCGAACCAAAACTAAGATATAAGGTGCTAACGCAGTGTGGGGTACCCCGCTGGGGTTTTTCTAAATTTCAATTCATTTCTAAATTTTCATTTTCTAAATTTCAATTGTTTATGTGTTATTCTATTTTATATTTAGAGTTTTATAATGTAAGTTAAAGCTAGTAATAGTAGATAATGAATAAGGAAGCGCAAACGCGTAGATAATACAAACTTATAAAATTTCGACGAAAATTACGTAAGTTGAAAATCAAGTTTTCCAATTATGAGGGAAAAATGTTATCATGGTGACTACCATATAGGAAATCGCCCAGAAATGCCAAATCCGTTTAAATCTTGACGATCGGACCACGGGTTTGGAAGATATCGACATATTTAGAAAGTAAACAAACACAAAGCTTCAAGTTTGGCATTTCTGGGGCGATATTTTAATAAATACAGAAGGAAGGGTGTTTTAATTATGTTAAATGTATAATAGGGGTCTTATTGCATAATTTAAAACCACATTGTAAACCATATATAATATATTTGGAAAATAAAAGGACGAGAAAAGGGTCGAGCCAAGTAAAAATAGAATCGAATTAGATTCAAATTAGAATGGCGCACGCGGCGGTAAAGTGGCGCTGTATATAAACAGCGTCATTTTCCGTCGTAGGTCAGTCGCAGCTCCACATCGGTAGTGAACACACGTATGAAGAAAAGGCAAGACCCGAAATCTCTCAAGATCAAGAAAACCTGTGTTTCATTGTTTCTAAGAAGCTAGTTAGAGACGTGGGGGTGTACCCTAGCAACATCTGAACCTCTACATATAGTACGCATCGAGGGGTGCGTGGGGTACGTGTGTACCAGCGTAAAGCAGCGCACGTACCAAATACTAGGGAGATCGTCCCCGACGGACAGACTGCGGGATAGCCCCTAGTGGTTACCCATCAGTAGGTCCCGTCGACAACAGTTGGTCCTTCGAGCCGGATCCCTCAGAAGTTCAGAAGTTCAGAAGTTCAGAAGATCAGAAGATTGAAGATTGAAGATCGCAAGATGCCAGTGACCAGGTCGCAGAAGGATGCTCCCTTACGCCCTCCGTCCCGTCCTTCGGATAAGGACGCGGCGGCTCCGACGTCAGGGTCAGAAGGGGTCACGTCTGCGTCAACGTCATCAGCAACAGCGACTTCGTCAGAAGCGACGACATCTTCCGGAACAGCAACTACGGAATACACCACCACCACCGAGACGACAGTTGAGACTGCGACCACGGCGGCGTCAGAGAAGAGCACGGCCGCGAAGAAGGCGAAGAAGAAGACCCCAGAAGAGGCCCTGGAGAAGGGGGTGCCGGGTTCAGCCGCAACCCTGAAACCAAAGGGGGTCAGTCGCCGAGCCAGGTCTACGAAGACTACCAGTACCTCAGCCAGAAGAAGGGAGCTTGAAGCCAGGGAAGAACTGGCACGTCTGGAGCTCGAGCAAGCTCAGGCGGCAGCTAAATTGGCACGCGTTCGTCTGGAGATGGCGCAGTGCGAGGATGAGGACTCGGTGGATGAAGACCTGGAAGAAGAAAGGACAGCCCACGTCCAGAATTGGATCGAGACGTCGGTGCTGAAGGAGAACACCACCCAGGAAGCAGCTGAAGATCAGCGACAGCAACCGCCAGAAGAACCGAAGGTGAAACCAGAAGAGGATGGTTCAGCGGGGGGAGCGGTCGCCGGGATCCAGGCTCTTACTGCTGCTCTGAAGGAAGCCTTCTCTGGAAGAGAAGGTACTACGGGGCAGCCGAAGTATATCCACGAGTTGCCGTACTTCGACGGCAGCAGCAGCGAGTGGACAGCCTTCAAGGTGGTCTATGAGGATACGGCGGACATGTTCAACAACGTGCAGAACATGGCGCGTTTAAGAAGAGCGCTGAAAGGAAACGCAAGAGAAGCAATACGAAGCCTCCTGTACTCAGAAGCATCAGCAGAAGAAGTGATGCAAGCCCTGAAGAGGAGATTTGGCAGACCGGATGCTCTCATTCTTGCGGAGCTCGAGAAGATAAAGGCCTTGGGGAAGATAAGTGAAAATCCTCGAGATATATGTGTGTTCGCGAGTCAAGTTAACAATAGTGTTGCGGCCATAAAGGGTCTGAAGAAGTTGCAGTATTTACATTCACCGGAGATAGTGAAGTGCATAGTGGAAAAGTTACCAACAGTGCTCAAGTTCCGGTGGTACGACTACACTGCAGCTGAGGATGATGGTGAGTTTTCAAACCTTAATTTAGTAAGCAAGTTCCTGAACCAAGAAGCGGACAAGTGTGGGGCTTTTGCTACGCTCGAAGAAAGGGGTAAGAAGACCTTCAGACATGCTTCTCACGCTACAAGGGACGCGCCAGAGAGAGAACCCAGGCAGTCCGAGAAGACATGTCCGATGTGTGAAGGTGAGCACTTTCTATTTGAATGTAAGAAGTTCCTGAAAGCTTCAGTTCAGGACAGATGGGTGGCAGTGAAGAAGAGCCGAGTGTGCTTCAAGTGCCTACAAGGAAGGCACAGAAAGGAGACTTGCCGGAAACCCACGTGCAAACATTGTAAAAGGTGGCACCATCATCTGCTGCATGTAGACTCTTCAGAAGAAGCAGCACCACAGAAGGAGCTCACACCAGAAGCAGCGAACGTAATGGCGTCTGTCAACACGGTGTGTAGTACGCGAGCATATTTGAAGATAGTGCCAGTTGAGGTCTTCGGAGCAAAGGGCTCCAAGAAGATACTGGCCCTGATGGACGAAGGTTCAACGGTCACACTGCTGGACAAGAAGGTAGCCGAAGAGGTCGGCGCTCAAGGTAAGCGTGAAGAGCTTGTTATCGAGACAGTTGGCGGCAGACTTATCCAGAAGAAGGACTCTCGGATGCTGGACCTGACAGTGAAAGGTGTACACAAGAACACCAGGAAGGTAATGAGAGGAGTCCGTACGATGGAAGGATTGAAGCTGGCGCCACAGTTCATAGATAAGGAAAGGATCGAGCGCTGCAAGCACTTGAAGAAGCTCACAGACGCGCTGCACTACCAAGGAGAGCGACCTCAGCTACTCATCGGGCAGGATAACTGGGAGCTGATCGTGTCACGGGAAGTCAGGAAGGGCAGACCTGGAGAGCCAGTAGCTTCGAGGACAGAACTTGGCTGGGTACTGCACGGAACAGACAGCGGAGCTGTTAAGAAGGTACAGTTTTTAAATACATGCCTTCATGTCAACCCGGCTGAAGAGGAGATGCACCAAGCCATCAAAGAGCACTTCGCGATCGAGGCGCTTGGTGTGCAGCCGCGAAGACCCACCACAGATTCCGAGGGACAAGCACTCGCCATCCTGGAGAAGACCTGCAAGAGGTTAGAAGATGGGCGGTTCGAGGCTGGACTTCTGTGGAGGAATGAAGAAGAAAGGATGCCAGAGAGCTACGCTTCTGCCAGGAATCGGCTGATCAACATTGAGAAGAAGATCGACAAGGATCCTCAACTGAAAGGGGAATACGGCAAGCAGATACAACATCTTCTGGACAGCGGATACGCAGAAGAAGCTCCTACGCAGCAAGAAGACTCCAAGAAGAAGTGGTACCTGCCGCACTTTGCCGTCGTACATCCTCTGAAGAAGAAGATTCGAATCGTGTTCGACGCTGCGGCTAAGTCAAAAGGAAGGAGTCTCAACGATGCTCTGCTGCCAGGACCTGATCTACTACAGTCACTCTTCGGCGTGCTGCTGAGGTTTCGAAGAGGACCCTTGGCGGTAGCAGCTGACATCAAGGAGATGTTCCTTCAGGTACGTATCAGACCAGAAGATCGAGACAGCCTGCGTTTCCTGTGGCGAGGAGATAGACGCGACGTGTCACCGAGGGAATACAGGATGACGTCAGTTATCTTCGGCGCCACCTCATCTCCTAGCACAGCCATCTATGTGAAGAACAGGAACGCAGCAGACTTCAAGGAACAGTATCCGGAGGCTACCAGGGCGATCGAGTTGAACCACTACATGGACGACTACCTGCACAGCTTCCACACAGAAGAGGACTTCAGAAGGGTGACAGCTCAAGTAGATCTCATACACAAGAAGGCAGGATTCGAACTCAGGGGATGGGCATCAAATCAACCTGAGCTGTTGCAAGACATGAAGACCGAGACAGCTGAGAAAACAGAAGTCAACCTCGGTGAGAAGGAAGAGAAGACTCTGGGACTACGCTGGTTCACTGAAAGGGACTCCATCGGCTTCAGGGCGAACCTGCGGAACACGCCGGAAGAGATTGCTCGAGGTTTCAAGGTGCCGACGAAGAGAGAAGTTACCAGCGCGGTCATGTCTACGTTTGATCCGCTGGGACTAGCATCACCAGTACTTGTGCAAGGTAAGAAGTTGCTTCAGAACATCTGGCGCAGTGGTGTCGGCTGGGATGAAGAGATTGAAGACAAGGATCACGCAGCCTGGAAGAGTTACCTCGAGAAGATGAAGCTGCTTCAAGATCTTCAGATCCCGAGATGTCTGGCGCCACATAGCACCGAGGGGGAGCTGCACACGTTCACGGATGCAAGCGAGACGGCGTATGCAGCTGCTGTCTACTGGAGGACGCAAGATCAAGATGGTACTTACCTCGTCAATCTGGTGGCGGCGAAGGTGAGAGTCACTCCGTTGAAGCCGGTGTCGATTCCTAGACTCGAACTTCAAGCTGCTCTCCTGGGAAGTCGGCTGGCGCACGCTGTGGAAGAAGAGATGGACCTGAAAGCAGTTAAGAAGACCTTCTGGACAGACTCTAGCATCGTACTCTCTTGGATCAAGACGGACCCGAGGACCTTCAAGACGTTTGTCGCTCATAGGTTAGCTGAGATTGAAGATCTTACTAAGCCACAGGAATGGAGATGGGTGCCGACGGCGCACAACCCTGCAGACGACGCGACGCGCGACGTGCCAGAGGACTTCAACTGCAGCCATAGCTGGTACACCGGGCCTGACTTCCTGCGAAGAGATGAAGCTCACTGGCCAGCAGCGAGGAGCTTCAAGAAAGAAGTCACCGGAGAAGAGAAGCCTACAGACGTCGTGGCAACAGCGAACGTGGTCGACCCGTCTCCAGATCCTGAGAAGTTCTCATCATGGACAAGACTCCGGCGAGCAACAGCAAGGGTGTTACAATTCATCAAACTCTGCCGACCTACGGGCCGAGTCAACGTCAGCAAGACCGACCCAGCCTGGAGGCTGGTTATGAAGAAGACGCCAGGTGCGAGATGGCAGCCAACGTCTAAGAAGGAAGAAAGAAGGTACTTGCCTTTAGATGCAGACCTACTAGAACAAGCCGAGACACTGCTTTTGAAAGGGAGCCAAGCGAGAAGTTTCCAAGAAGACGTCAGACACTTACGAAAGGGGAAACAACTCGAGGGCAGCAGCAAGTTGAAGCGACTCGACGTAGTACTAGAAGGAGACCTCATACGAGTAAAAGGAAGAATCGACGCGATACAAGGTGTGTCCAGAAGCTACAAGCGACCCGTCGTGCTCGACAGCAAGGAGAAGATAACACGACTCATCTTGGAAGAGTATCATCGCCGCTTCAACCATGGGAACCACGCAACGGTGATGAACGAAGTTCGACAACGCTACTGGGTGCTGGGGCTGAGGTCAGCAGTGAAGACAGTCCAGCATCAATGTCAATGGTGCCGGACAAGAAGAGCGAAGCCTCAAGAACTACCGACGGGCAACCTACCCGCTGAACGGCTGATGCACGGCAATCCACCCTTCACGTGCACTGGCGTTGACTACTTCGGGCCAATGTCAGTCACCGTAGCAAGACACCACGAGAAGAGATGGGGCGCACTGTTCACGTGCCTTACGACGCGAGCTGTGCACATTGAGCTTGCGCCATCGCTCTCCACCGACAGCATGGTGATGGCTCTAAGAAGATTCGCTGCAAGAAGAGGAATGCCGAAGATCATCTACTCTGACAACGGGACTAACTTTGTCGGCGCCAGCAGAGAACTACAAGAGGCGCTACAAAGTATGAAGACAGAAGACCTCGTCTCAGAAGCAGAGAAGATCGGCGTGCAGTGGAAGTTCATCCCTCCTGGCGCGCCGAACATGGGCGGCGCTTGGGAGCGTTTGGTGCGTTCAATCAAAACCGCACTAGACACCACCCTCAACGAAAGGCATCCACGAGAGGAGGTTCTTCACACCCTCCTGTTAGAGGCTGAGCACATAGTCAACTCTCGACCGCTCACTCACCTCTCCGAAGACCCCGAGGAGGAAGCACTCACCCCTAACCACTTCCTCCTTGGACGATCATGCGGCGCAGCGAGACTTGGCGACTTCAGCAACAACGAGCTGGTGGGCAAACACACATGGAAGACGACGCAGCGGCTTGCCGATCACTTCTGGCAACGCTGGCTGCGCGAATATCTGCCCACCCTGCTGCCGAGGAAGACACCTGGAAGGACAGCGCCTGCCGACCTGCAGGTCGGAGACATCGTGCTGATCGTCGACCACACCCTGCCAAGATGCACTTGGCCACGCGGCAGAATCCAGCAAGTGTATCCAGGCCCAGACGGAAGAACCAGGATCGTCGACGTCGAGACCAGAGGAGGCGTGCTGCGGAGACCCAGTTCACGAGTGGTGCTGCTGGTGCCGAGGAGATCGCCGAGCCAGGAGGATGGTGCTGCGCACGAGGGGGAGAATGTCGGCGACAGAAATGTAAATAAATAACGTTAGAATAGTTTAAGCAATAGGTTTACATATTTTCTAATAAAGATTTATTTAGGGTAAGGTATCGCGCTAAACGCCGAACCAAAACTAAGATATAAGGTGCTAACGCAGTGTGGGGTACCCCGCTGGGGTTTTTCTAAATTTCAATTCATTTCTAAATTTTCATTTTCTAAATTTCAATTGTTTATGTGTTATTCTATTTTATATTTAGAGTTTTATAATGTAAGTTAAAGCTAGTAATAGTAGATAATGAATAAGGAAGCGCAAACGCGTAGATAATACAAACTTATAAAATTTCGACGAAAATTACGTAAGTTGAAAATCAAGTTTTCCAATTATGAGGGAAAAATGTTATCATGGTGACTACCATATAGGAAATCGCCCAGAAATGCCAAATCCGTTTAAATCTTGACGATCGGACCACGGGTTTGGAAGATATCGACATATTTAGAAAGTAAACAAACACAAAGCTTCAAGTTTGGCATTTCTGGGGCGATATTTTAATAAATACAGAAGGAAGGGTGTTTTAATTATGTTAAATGTATAATAGGGGTCTTATTGCATAATTTAAAACCACATTGTAAACCATATATAATATATTTGGAAAATAAAAGGACGAGAAAAGGGTCGAGCCAAGTAAAAATAGAATCGAATTAGATTCAAATTAGAATGGCGCACGCGGCGGTAAAGTGGCGCTGTATATAAACAGCGTCATTTTCCGTCGTAGGTCAGTCGCAGCTCCACATCGGTAGTGAACACACGTATGAAGAAAAGGCAAGACCCGAAATCTCTCAAGATCAAGAAAACCTGTGTTTCATTGTTTCTAAGAAGCTAGTTAGAGACGTGGGGGTGTACCCTAGCAACATCTGAACCTCTACATATAGTACGCATCGAGGGGTGCGTGGGGTACGTGTGTACCAGCGTAAAGCAGCGCACGTACCAAATACTAGGGAGATCGTCCCCGACGGACAGACTGCGGGATAGCCCCTAGTGGTTACCCATCAGTAGGTCCCGTCGACAACATATATTAAAGAAGATTCTTCTTCTTCTTCTTCTCGAGTCAAAGATCCAACTTTCAAATATCGAAGAAGATAATTTTTGCAAGGTAAGTAATTGTTTAAGTTATATAGTTAAAATAGGGAGAATGGTATCTTTACTTTAAGTTCTTCACCTAATGTTCTGAAATAACGATGAATAAATCAAACTACAAAAGGTTGAAAACTAATTTACTAAAGTACCTATCTATATTAGAGTTTACAAAAGATTATAACGACAGTTACATTAATACAATGTAGTTTAGTTTGCAAATTGAAAACTTTGCTTTGTACTCTCCCAATCTATAAAACTTTTCAACTAAATAAAATTAGAATGCTATCACAAAGATTCTTCAAGTCTCTATTTTGAAAATTAATTTATTTGTTAAAGTTTGTACGATAAATGCAAATTCAATAACAATGTTTATTCATAAACACCAACTAAACTAACATAACTTTATTGTTTGCGTTACTAAAAATAAATAGATTTTTTTGGAAAATAATTTAATATAAATTATTTTGTATATCAAGATGTGTGATTTATATGATTTTATTCAATTTGGAAGTGGATTCTTCAGTATTAATGTAAAACATCAATCTATTTCAGAGAAGAGAATACAGAATAAATTTTAAACTATCGCACTGCATGTTTGTAAGATAGAACGGCTATTACATGCTCGAGAGTACATGTTATCCAGCATTTGGACAGAATTCCCAAATAAAAAGCTCATACCATTACAATATGTTAACCCATTAGCAAATGCAAGTGTATAATAATATCATAACATAACATATCATCACGCCTGTATCCCCGAAGGGGTAGGCAGAGGAGTACCAATGTACACCCACAGTTCGCCGATATGTTTAGGTCCCATGTAATAGGGGGCGAGCCTATTGCCACTAACCATTTACAAATCCAAACTCCGACCTGCTACTGAGGATTTCATAGAAAAACCCAATAACACTATGGTCGACTTGGAAATCGAACCCAAGACCTCTAGCGTAGAAGCGCCACTGGGCCAACGAGCAGTATAATAATATCAAAGTTAATAAAACAAATAATATACATACCAGCAAATCTCAGGGAAATAGAACGCTCATTTTGATTGATTCATTGCTTTATTTGAACAACATAATCTATTATCGTCAAAATATAAGGAAGTGTTCACATAATGCAGCCAGATGGTACGTCTATCTCAATATTTAACGATTGTTGATAGTTGTGCAACTAGCCTATTTTAGTTCGCCGTTGTAATGTACTTAGATAGTGTTGGAAACTTGAGAAATAATGCTTTTCTTTGAAGCAAATTTTCTTTCCTAAAGTGTAGCAAGCATTTATTTTAGGAAGGTACCAAATGCTTCTCTTTTTTTTTTTTATGTTTCTTAATAAACTGTCCTGTAAGTTAAAGAGTATAAGTTGTAAATTAAAAAAAAAATAAACTAAAGAATACGTCGTAAAAGGAGACGTTTTCTTAATGAAAAACTAAAGGCAAAACGTATAAAAATAATGAGCCCACTTTAAGTACTAAATTGTTAAACTACACGTTGTGTGTGAGAGCCAATAACAGGAGTCGCTAGACCTTACCAAAGTTTCATTACCATTTGATCAATAGTTAAAGGATACATATTAGCATTCATGACAATTTCAACATACCATAAAACCGAAACGAGTTCCCTGAATAATAAGAAACTTACTTTGTAAGATGTGCCAACCCTACACGGATAGCTATCCATCATTACATCGCCTAGACTTTTACGAGCTAATAAATGACTTCGCCCAGTTGTTTGGACGAGTGCTAGAACTTAGGGATGAACGTTTAATGTAATAGCTGAGGGCATATAATATACTTGTTATGATAGATGGGAACTTCTGATAACATATTAGTTACTTGGAACTGTTATGATATATATGTTGACGGGCCTGTTGGTCTAGTGGTTAGAGACCCTGACTGCTGTACCGGAGGTCGTGGGTTCGATTCCCACCCGGCACAAATGTTTGTGTGATGAGCACGATCATTTGTTCGGTGTCTGGGTGTAATTTCTCTATAATATGTATGTATTTAGAAATATATATATATAAGTATGTGTATCAGTTGTCTGGTTACCATAACACAAGCTCTGCTTAGCTTGGGATCAGACAACCGTGTGTGAGATGTCCTGGAATATTATATTATATTATATATTATATTATATCATGATATTAAATAACGATTTGTCTATTGTTTTTTTCTACTTGATGAGTGTTTTGAAATAGTGAGTATTTGTTATTATTCTACTTGGTAGTGATATTTATTGCTGGGCGTAACAAATAAATGAGTGTCAGCTTTAAATATAAACACTCTAATACTTTGTTGAACGTTTAAGATATTTCCATTTATCTTCCATTTACATGCAATCGGTTAATTTAAAGCACTAAGAAATACTTTATTGCTGCAGGCCCTAAAATAGACCTTATTCCCTTGCAATAAGGTGCCTCTGATTTCTATTTATGTACATTTTCTTGCCGTTTGTTAAGCTGTAAATCACTTTCGAAGCCAATTTTGGTTCGCCCTATACAGACAATTGTGAGAAATGGTTCCTACTCAGTTACTCGCAGCCCTGATTCCAAAAGTCACGTCAAACAATTCTTAACCTTATTATCTGTGTAATAAAACTTAAAACCAGCTTATCACAACTTTGAGCTGGATAATATGAAAGAAATCCTATTGTTCGCAAACAAAGTGAAACAAAATTCGCTTTATTTGAACATTTCTTATTTCGTTCGAGACTACATTATAGAGAAAACATTTTAGAAGCTAATTTTCTTTCTATTGTACAGAGTTAAAACATTTTAAAATGCTATAAACAGCTTTGTTCACATTGTGAATAAAAACTAGATTGAAACAAGCTTAGATTTCTTCCATGAAATGGTAAAAAACAAAATGAAATTTAATTTCTATGTTAAACGCAGTTGTTGCTATAAGTTCACTTAATATTCCTATTTCAACTGCGTTTGACTTTGTTTAGTAACTGCATACAGATATTTTTAGGCAAATATGATGATTGATAAAAGCAAGTACTGTTCCCTGTAAAACATGATAGTCACTAAACGAGCCTATTGTTCTAGTTTTGAAACTGAAACATATCAGGCACATTTCAGCACTGTTAACGAGTTAATTTGATTACAATAGAATATGTTGATGTATTGTCAATAACTGTTTAGATTGATTGTACAAAACAAACCCTGCCGAATATTTCATAATGCATACAATGTTTACCTGTTAACTAACTATAGGTACAGAAGTAGTTTCAGCTTACACATTATATTTTTAGATGTTGTGTTTTATTTTCCAATTCCTTTGTGGATGTATGATTTGGTAAGATTAACTGTCAGATACTTCATAAATACGACATAGATACTTGAAAGAATACTTCAGTAATTTCACGGTTTTTAAAAACTACATCAAGCCTTTCGTTATTGATTGCGAAGTGATTATACATATTTGGTATATTCATTGTTTGAGAAATGTTTGTTTTTCTAAGCTTTTCTAAACAGATAAACCCAAAATATTTATGTAATAAAAACCATAAAGTTATAAGATGTAACCCAGCATAACACGTTAATGTGTAACCGTTCGAGATCATCCAAGATTCAAAATTACGGTCAAATAAGGGGTCAAGCCTATTTAAGTGGACCCTCATAAATTGTAATAGATTGTGGTCTGAGAAATATCAGATCGCTTTGGCTAATGTACTTAATTCTGGTTGCCCAGTATCAGATTTGAAAATATATTTTCCAAGCATAATTTCTTAACATAAACTTAAAAGATTGAACTATACAACTGCACTTATTGGATATGGAATAAATAATCGGAAATCAACATTTCAATTTGCCTGTTACTTCATAAAAACTTAAATAAGTATGGTATTTTTACAATTCAATACATTCTTAACATTTTAAGGGTAAAAATTCTCAAAAGACAGTGAAGTTTGGAAGAAATTAGGGGAGGCTTTTCCCAAGAAAATATAATGAATAAATTCGAAAGAAAATATCTGTAACTCTAAATATCTTCATTGTAGTTTTTCTAATAAAAACAAACAACAGTGACGTAGATTTAATTAGCTCATTTCATTATTCCGTCGTAGTTACAGTTGTTGCGTGCCTGTTACTCGTACAAGTCCCTCACTGCGGACTTTTAAACGTCGACCAAACTTCTGCGTGCACAAGTTTTTTAATATAGCCCGCGGACGACCTTTAAGGTGACGTCTTCAAACAATACGAGATTGTAATTTCTTTTTTTGCGCTGTAGGTACTTTTTATACGTGTTTTATTTATTTTTATGTAATGTCACTATATTTGCCTCCTATAGTAAAGTAGGCACTTAGTGTGCAAATGTTGGAAGTTTTGATTAGTATAAGTGCAGACGTCACATTTTTTCTGCTTTGTTATTTATTCTGAAAAATAGAGTTATTATATTTCTTAGAAATAAACCATTACATAATTTAAATACTTTATATTGAGTTATATAAGATAAGTAGGTAATGCAAAGAAACTTTTAATCGTGAACATTGGAACACACCCTTAACTTTTCCGCTGTTATTTTTTAAAGTAAAGTTTTAATTAAATGTATTTATTCTATATGTCTTGAGCTTTGCAAAACTTTGTTATTCAACATTAATATTAATTCCCTTCTGTGGATACTTCTTATTATTTAAGTACGCAAGAAGTTTCATTGTATAGTTTTGCGCTCTAACGTTTTTTTCTGTAGCCATTAGGTTACAGCAAACACAATAGATATTCCATAGATATTTTAAATCCTTTTTGTCTAAAATACTTATCACGTTTTGCATTCTAAATTATGCGCAGACTAAAACACGGACAAAGAAAATAAACCCTCATTATTCTGAAACTATTCTGTAGAGCAGCACCAAAACACTTTATACAAATTGGTAGAAGGATCAAAATGTAATTAGCACGTATTAATCCTTATTACAAAAGCTCTCTGGTACGCCAGCGGCGTCGGCACGTGCCAGCGATAAGATCAACACCGGATCTCGTGACGCAGCGGAATTAGGATCCGAGTACATCCGTGAGTAGAGCAGATACGTCTCTAGAGATCGCAAAGAAAAATTGAGAATTTGGGTGCGAGATATGGTAAATAAAATACTTACTAAGAATTTTATGTAGTGAAGTGGTAGTTAATGATTGTCTTCTAGATGAATGCAAAAATACAATAATTTAGACACATTAGTAATTGTTACTAAACATTTGTAGTATAAAGTAGGTGTTTATGTAGTTACCAAATTAATAAATGAGCTTAGTGTGAAAAAAGGGATTTTGACTTTAAACATCTTTCAAATACCTAACACTCATCTTATCTTTTAACAGAGGTGATGACTATTTATTTAATAATTTAAATTATAGTCTAATATAAATAAATTTTACTTGGTGAATCCAATGCGGCCCTGTTCGATCCATCTGTAATTTTCTTGTCAGTCACTTTAGATGATTGATATCACGGTGACAATGGAACGATAGCATGACAATCTCTTTTAATGTATTAATTAGGAAAATTGTTGGAATAGTCGGTCTTATATTAATCCTCGTAGTCGTGTTATAGATATGTTTAATTACAGCCAATTTAATATTTTTATAGATATTTTAAAAGTTGATACACATACTTTATCGTGTAACTGTAGAACAGGGTGAATAAAAATCGGGATTAAAATAATAACCACAAAAAATCTTACGATTTTTATCCTCTAACAGATTAAAGATACTGATTACGAACACCTATATTTAAAAGTTTATACAAAAAAAATAAATTCCCATCTTAAAGGTCGATCGAAAATAAATGTAATCGGTATGAATATAAATGGGAAGCTCATCGTTCATTCGTGAGACGTGGATGATTAACTTAACATCATATTAGATGAAATTAAGCTGAAGGCGCGGGAAACCGAGCTGCGAGGTCACGTGACCTTTTGCTGTTGGTGATGCGACCCGCGTAAATAATGTTGACGCCTTATTAGATAAATAAAAATTGTCTTTTAACTAAGTATTGGTGTAGTTGGAAGGAGTAAGTGTGGTTGTATCACAGTTTATTGGATTAAAAGCATAACAAAAATGTTGAACAAAAGAGTCACAGATTTTTGTGCAAGGATTTTAAAATAAAATAGTGATAAAAGAATGGCTCTCTCGAGCGTAGACACGTCAGTGTTTCTTCAAAAAAAAAAATTCGGTCCATATGTTTACACTAACAGATAAACAGACAGGCACGTTAAGCTTATGACACCTTCTTTTTGCGTTGGTGGTTAAAAAGCTGCTACTGTGAACATTTCATCAAGGAATAAAATATATTCAATGAATCTTGAATTGCTTGTAAATCTAGTAGTTTCCTTTCAAAGCGACTTTGTACCTTTTATCAGTCTATCGCATTAGCAGAGCGATGCTATACAGCGCTTTTTACGAGTTTGTCCAGACGATACATTGTTAGATCGTATTTAATGCAACAAAGGAACTAGTACTAACATCTTTATGAATGCAAAGATATCACGCAATTTCAGAAACGAAATAAGACGTAGTTGCTCACAATTTTGAATATACACAAAATTGAATAGGTATTTAACAAAATGTATAATAGGCACATATAGTGAATAATATAAATACGTAAAGTGAGGTGTCATTGAGAATATTTTATGTAAATTCATAGATTTTGCGTCCTAGTCTTTCCCCAAAAATGTCATTTGTTTTATTTTCTAGTGATAAATAATTAAGTAATAGGGTGTGTTGAAAATGTGGACGTCATAAAGGTATTCACAACATTAAAATACATTGTATCCTAACATAACAACCGATCATTACATAACAATTTATTACAGGATCATTTTATGTCGTCTATAATAAGTCGTGTTTTCATAATAACGACAAGTTTGCATGTTTCATCACAAGTCTATCAAATACAGTTTACATACTAAAATACCATTTTATTATCGTCAACGTGTGTTATATGAAGAAGACATCGGTCACCGTAATGACCACCTTGTGTGATCTGAAATAGAGTTGGTATTTGTGTGATGGTTGTAAGAAGGTGTATCCAGAAATAATGTATGAAAGTTTTGATGTAATTTCGATGGTTTTTTGATAGGTTGGACGATATGAAGTTTGTTATGGCTTTCTGGAAATACTTTATTTTCCTTCAGAATGTTCTGAACGCAAAAGTCAAATGACGAATACCAAGGTACCAGATGTCAAAGGGAACATCTTAAAATCATAACAGACTAATAATTCATATTAATTTTCGTCATCTATTCTATCCATTCAAGTAATTTTAGTCAACTATGTAAGTGATATTTTCTTGAATGAATGAAAGTGGAAGGCAACTTCTACAGGTTCAAAGTCTTGACATTAAACGACAAACGCAAGTCCACATAATTTCCACCCACTTATTCTGCCGTAGTATATGTCCTCACCCTAAACATATTCCCTATTAATTAAAGCAGCAATTGGCGATCGAGATTATCCAGTTGTGGCGTTGATTAAACTATCGGTTCATTGATGGCCACAGGTAACTGATTCTATACCGGTCCATACTGGTTTATACCGGTATATACCGGTCTATACTGGTATATACCGGTTAGATGCAGATGTGAACTTAATTAATATGGTAACTGGATGTGTTAGGTTTGAATGGTCATTTGAAATGGGTTTGCAGTTTTAGTAATTGATTTAGTTTATTTATTGCATTTGGTATGGCTTGAGTGATTTATGTGTGTAAATATTAAAATTTGTGCTAATAGTTAATGTTTTTAGCATAAAGAAACCTTCGTTCCACACGCTAGTCAAACTTCATTCTCTGCGTGAAAGTGCGTTCGCATTGTTAATTAATGTTTATTTATAATGACTAACTACATAAATTAGGACACCTCAGTAGGCTGGTAATTATTGTCTTAAAGCTTATTAAACGACAGTTTGGCCTCATAAAACCTTAACAATTAACATTTCAAACTAAACTCACCACTTTACTTATTACAAAAAAAAATATTTTACTACTCTAAATATTGATTTAGTTTATAACGCAAACTAGTACCATAAAGTTCCTGAAACCATTAGCCAATCAGTTTAGCTCACTGACTGACATCGTGGTTTTGAAGCAAATACACAACGTCACTCGTACATATCATTCACTCATTCAATCGAATGGACTCCTGTAACCAATACGGAATCGATTTGACTGCACTGCAGATGCTTTTGAGTTTCGAACGTAATTGATTTAGTTTGTTGCTGTATTTGCTTGTCTATTTGTTTGACCGCAGTGGAAAATAAATACGCTGAGTAATGAGATACTCCGTACTTTTATAACTGCTCTCTCTATATAACCGCGTCACAAAACGAACTTCAAGTCGTTCGTGGTGAGCGTTCCGACACAGCACCTTGAGAAGTTCCTCAAAGAAGAGTTTTGGCCGAAAGGAGTCATGTATCGCCGGTTTCGTGGCCAACTACGTGACACCAGTCAGCGAAACACGAAGCCGACACTTCGTGTACATTAGAATTAGTTAATTATGTTTTATATATTTATAGGACTTTTAAGTTGTATTGTAGTTATAGTTGTTGCCTTGATGCCTGAAATAAATGGATTATTATTATAACCTGGTGAAAAATAATTCTGGAAAAAGGTCGCCCGTACACGGGTTGGTAGAGCAGTTCGCCAGAGATCAACATACACAGACTCAAGATGTCGACAGCGCTCGATCGACACGTCCGTCTCTCGGGCGTTCGCTTTTTGTTTTGACGACTGCCTGAAGCGGTCTGTATATGTGTTTTGCTTACATACAAGCATGTTGTTATCATGCAGCTTTTCCTGTAATAAAATTGATTCAAACCTCAATTTAATATAGCTAAAAAGTTTTTTTTGTCTGATCATTCTATTTTAAAACTCACTCAACAAACTTCAAAAAACAATGTTTGATTTCTCAATTTTCGAAGAAGGATATAGGCTATAAAACATCCCGTTCCATGTCTTGGAAGGCAAGGCAATGTGAAAGTGAAACAAATAGCCCATTATCATTTCATCTTCACAATCTTTCACCTTTATAATATTTAAGTAGGATACTAATATTAATTATCTTACAATTTCTATCTCTTTTAGATAGCGTTGAAGATGAGGTTGGAAGGCGTTGCGAGCTTACTATCGGCGTCACTTGAGATGCCGATAACCGATAAGTTATTGGGGTCATGTAACTGCATTGCGGTGGTTTTCTTAATTGGCAAAGATAACTTGTACATAAGATATACTTTTGTAATACAATTACAAATTTATCGTCAGTTCACGACGAAAAATGTGATCCCAAATATGGTATCACAATGTCAATGAAGTGAAGTCAAAACTTGACCAAATAGTTGAAATTTCCACTAACTAGAATTTCAAGATTATGTGCACAAGTCTAATAATATTAAATCTTAAATTCTTCCAGATTAATGCTTCAATATTATTAAATATTTTATTCTTGCCTGTTCCTAGAAAAAAATCTCTAAGTCAATTTCATTAACTATTTAAAATATTTCGTCAAAAAATCCCATCAGTCTTTATTAGAATTAGTAGCTTACAAGACGATCTCGGCTGTATAATAAAATGAAAAAGATGTAAAGCCAGATTATGTGATATGGGTGTGACAGACTCTCGGACGAAGGACAAGACGGAACTGTGAGGGATTCCCTTTAATGGCTACTGCTGCAAACCCTTAAAATACTATAATCCTTCTTTCTATTCCGTGTAATGCCTACAAAAGTGTTGCTATCCTTTCTTATTCAACGATGAAGGCGGAAGATATTACAGGCGTTGCCACGAGTTCTGAATTTCGCAATAAAAAAAAAGTTTTATAGAAGCAGCAAAAAGAAACAGAATCTCTAATCATTATCCCTGTGTTCAAAATAATGAGATAGCAGAGAAGGTTGTCAGTTTGCACTCAACAGCTAGAGAAAATCTCGTTACTAAAATCAGTTTTTCATGAAGCTATGGATATTTTGTAAGATTTTTAGATTCACAAATGACAGAGTTTTTTGAGCTTTGTACTAATAGTTTCACAAATTACTGTTACTTTTTAACATTTTACAAACATATTAAATTACCCATATATTTAATTCGTCTACCATGGTCCAGTGTACTCGCAACGTCTCCAATCGGCATAAATGGAAGCACATCGCTGAAAGAGCAGTCCTCGGGGAAGTAAATGACCCAACGCACATCTCTCCGTGTACCTCATCTGCGCAACCACGACCACTCTGACAAGAGTGTTACGACTTAGAAGAAGAAGAATATTTAATTTGAAATACCCATTTCAGACGAATGTTACACTTATCTGCAAAAGAGCCAATTTTTTTTAAGATACCTACTTTATATACTGAACTAAAGGACCAATTACTTCGTGAACACTGATTGTCAGAGCTAATGAAAAACAAACGAAGTAGACATTCATCTTTGATAGCATCTCAGCAAGCTTTAAGTGCACTATGTAAAGAGAAAATATTCATCAAATTAATATTCAGTGGAAATAAATTAATTACATTAAATTTAAAGCAAATGAAATGCATTTTTCTGTATGTAATAGTTCAAATTGAATAACGTAGTTTTTAATTTCGTTATTACTTCTAAGACCGGCTATCCTACAATTGAATAATAACAAATAATTAATAAATCTGTGTTCAGGAAAAATTATGAAAATAGTCACAGTTTATTTAATTTTCCTATTTTGAAATTATACTTATGATGTTCCCAACTTAATAACATTTAAAAATTGAAAACAGTACTTGGTATAATGTATTAGTAAAATAGTTTCGAATTATTTAATCCTGCCTCGTTTACCTAGTGGTGCTAAGCGCGACTGCTACGCTAGAGGTTTTGGGTTCGATTCCCAAGTCGACCAAGGTGTTATTGGGTTTTTCTATGAAATTCTCAGTAGCAGATCGGAGTTTGGATTTGTGCCCGGTTAGTGGCAACAGGCTTACCAGTTACATGGGACCTAAAACATATCGGCGAACTGTGGGTGTACATTGGTACACCTCTGCCTAACTCTTCGGAGATACAGGCGTGATGGTTTGTATTTATTATTTAAACCCTGATCCTTTACACTTTCATTATAATTATAATACTAATATAATTTATGACGTGTTTAACCATAAAACAAGCATTAATTTAACCCTGGATGTGAATCATATTACGGAGGCTGACAGCGGGTCCTTTGAGCCGCGTGTTATGATGAATCGTGTTTTTAGCCTGAGACGAGGAAATTCATACATTCCAGGTGTTATTAATCTTAACCTTTGGTGTCTTCGTTGTCTATTGTTGGGACTTACTTGAAGTATAACTGTTATTTGTTTGGTACAATAAGAGTATTCATTATTGTTAATTATGACGGCTTTACTTCATTAAATAATAATGAAGTATTTTTTATAAAACAACATTTAAAAGAATTTTTTAGGTTTGAAAAGGCGATCGACCTTTTTCTGCATATAATGAAAATGCTTTAAAAGAAAATGAATGTACCTGAAAATTAATCAGGCTGTCATTTTAAGTGCTTTAAATTAAAAACAAAACTCATGTAAAATTCTCTTTTTAAACTTTATTCTTTCTTTCTTTATTTATTGCAACGTTAATGGCGTCTTGACGTTTATATTGCGCGCGAAATTCTGCAGCAGCTCGTTGTATTAAACTCAAAGGTAAAGAAAATGTATAATGTTCTCAAGATACTGCGTCTTAATAATTTATAAGAACGTGTCATACAAATAAACAGGTATTCGTTGAAAACGTTGAATAACTTATCAGACTTTTGTGTTTTGTGACTCGTAGGTGTTGTTAGATGTTTTTGTATGGGCATTAAAACCAATTAAAAATAAGACAAATTGTCTTATCAACATCATGTTTGACTTCACACTACTGGTATGTTGTATGCTTCTGTTTTGTGTAAAATAATTACATTCGTGTCTTATGTGTTTGTCAATAAAAAAACTAAAAAAATCCTACTCATAACAAATGCAGTTTAAAGGCTCTTCATTAAAAAAATCTCCATAAAAATTATCAGCTTTACTGAGAAGGTAATCACAGTTTCAAATTTCAGTACTACTCAAACAAAAATTGATCGTATATTTGACAATAGAGCATGCTCCATTGCTCTGAGTTTTGCCCCCGGTAAGGGTACGAGAATCTACATAATAATATGATGTATGTATATTACGAAGGTATTATATAACAAAAGAGGCCTAAAGGTGCGTTGTCAATTTGTAACGGTTCGAGAATTATCGAGTCTTTATTGAAATGGAGCCCTTTGTCCTGCCCTTAGGATTATAATGGGGTCGTGATGTTAATTGTACATAGGTAAGGTAGTAAAATAATGAAGTTGCCAAAGTAAAATTAGGTTGAACTGTGATCTGTACAAAACTAAAGAACCTTTGTACCTTTTTATCTCTATAATATGTTAAATGTTTTAAATCCATTGTGTGTACATAAACTAATAAACAAATAAATTAGGAATCGTAAGATATTTTTATTTACATGTAGGTACATCAAGATAGGTAGATATTTGCCATTTAAATAAATTGTCTTCAAGCAATTAGACAAATTCAACTTTTCTTCTGTTTAAGTAGGTTATATTATTACACGTATTAGGTGGGTAGTAGTTACCTATGGCACAGCCATTTGTTTTAGAGTTGTTCACTTTACATCAGATCTATCTCAGAAAGCAATACTAAAACAAAAGACGGT
Organism: Autographa gamma; assembly: GCA_905146925.1. Classification (NCBI taxonomy): domain Eukaryota; kingdom Metazoa; phylum Arthropoda; class Insecta; order Lepidoptera; family Noctuidae; genus Autographa; species Autographa gamma. The sequence continues at coordinate 1,737,676 of LR989850.1, forward strand.
GCAATACATTATAAGTAAAGTAGCAATAAAATAGCAAGAACATTAGCACTACCATTATAACCGTACGTGAGCTTTTAATATGTTAACGAGTGTAGTAAGTTGTTTGTTAGCACACACTGGTTTATTACATTTCTACGTTTAATATACATTGTGAAGATATCGCACTCCTAAGACTTAAAAAGGTCAATAAATAAATATAAAATATGAAAATGGTCCAAACGCCTGGTTGACACTTCGCGTCACCCAAAGGCTGGCTTCTACCTAGGTCAGCGCATAACGTGGCAATGCTGCCAGCCTTTTGGGCACACTCCCAGTCGACAGCGATGTGGATGAATTTTTTGATGCCTTTTTTTATTGTGTGTGTTGGCTTAGTTTTTTTATTCGTGTTAAAGATGAAAATAATCTTCACCACATACACGTGGTAACATTTGGACAATAAGTACGTATTTGTTTTTATTTTTTATTGTCCTAAGCAACTTATAGGTATTTAAAAATATAACATTTGACCTGTTACACAGTCAGCAAAAATCTGTCCATTTACAACAATTATTCAAAAAATAAAATGATTTCTCATTAAACATACCTACTTACTTTTATTAATAAATACTTATTTTAATTTTTTGCTCGTCATTGTGCACATTTAAATTGGCAATGAGTACGCTTCCTATTATCTATAGGTATCGATACTGGCTGAAATTATGAAATATATTTCATCGTTCGCCCCGGAACAATCCAATTAATTATATTATTGAAATGATTCGCATTCATTACTTTATACGTGTTCAATTTGAATAATACTTTTAATTGGTTTATACTGTTAAGTGCAGGTAGTATGAATTTATTATAAGTTGATTGTTATTTCTCAGTCGATTTTTTTTTATTAGGTTACGTTAACTAGGATAGTTCTTTTTGTAAATACTTTAATTTGAGTATATATTTTTTATATTATACAAAAAGCGTTCATAATTAAAGAATGATCTACCTATTGTCATAAATTACCGGATTCGACGGCGCTCTTCAAGTATTTCTTGATGAACGGAGCGAGTTTCTCGGCGTCGACCTTGTACTGAGCGGCTATGTATTTCTTGATGGCCTGCAGCGAGGAACCGCTGCGCTCCTTCATCTCCTTGATAGCGCTGTTGACCATCTCGGATGTTTTAGGATGAGTCGGCTTCGCTTTAGGCTTCTTCGCACCGGCGGCGCCGCCGGCTTGTCTGGCTTGCTTCTTCGCCGGTGTAGCGGGGGCCGGAGACTCGGTAGCTACTGCTGTGTCTGCCATTTTAATTAATAATAGGTATTTTCTTGTTTGTTGTTTACTACACACGTACGAACGTGTAGCGGGCTATCTTCCAATCAAACTACAATACTTGATTTCGACACACACTATATTAATTAAATAATTACACCACACAATTAGAAACTTAACTACTTTCTTAATAACAATATATCCTTAACACACTAAACTCCAAAGGAGAGAGAACAGTACAAGTTGGCTACTGCCACCAGAATGAGTCCACCATCGCCCGACCCCATTAACGTCACCTTCCCTAGAAATCAACTACCGACATCGTGCTGCTTGTGTAAAATCGCGAATAATCAAATCAAACACTTTTAATATCATTATTTCCTATTACACAATTAATTTTAGATTGAAAATGCATGAAAGCTTACACTCGACCATCCTGATGACGTGTATGACCCCATACACGCCTCTGTTGTAAACTTACACTCGGTTGGTTGACTCATTCTGTATGAAACATTATATACAATACTGCTTATGATAAAATTATTGATGTATACATGTTCATAAATCAATTTGTTTAAAGAGAATAAAATCACAAAGTCTTATAAATTGTAAATGTTTTCCTGTTAGTTAATATAAAGCGAGTAGGTTACAATCAAAAGTAAAGCACTAAACCTCATATTCAACATATAAATCTTCTGTACTAACTACAACACATTACTGCAAGAAATGAGGTATTTAACCTAGTATACAATTTAATCTTTTTAAATATTTATTAATGCATAATAACAATCTCGAATCCCTTCTAAAGAATTTATTAAAACTAGTTACAACTTGTCAAGTAACGAACCCATCCATTCTCGTTCATGACCTCTGAACCAATCCAAAATCATAACCATATCAAGTAGCGAACCCATCCATTCTCGCTCTTGATCATGATTAATCAATCCAACATAAATAACCATATCAAGTTGCGAACCCATCCATTCTCGCACTTGATCATGATTAATCAATCCAACATAAATAACCATATCAAGTTGCGAACCCATCCATTCTCGCTCTTGATCATGATTAATCAATCCAACATAAATAACCATATCAAGTTGCGAACCCATCCATTCTCGCTCTTGATCATGATTAATCAATCCAACATAATAACCATATTTAGTTGCGAACCCATAAAGTTTCGCTCATGACTTCCGAACCAAACCAAAATCATAACCATATCATATCAAGTAGCGAACCCATCCATTCTCGCTCTTGATCATGATTAATCAATCCAACATAAATAACCATATCAAGTTGCGAACCCATCCATTCTCGCACTTGATCTGAAACAATTCATAAACTTTTATGCAGTAAAATCATTTGCTAATTCTTAAAATAGTAAAAACGAACAATATATTTTTTTGTAACAGCTCTATTAGAGTCCCCCTATTCTAGCGTATCATCGTCACTTTTATCATCCATAGCCTCAGTATCATGGCTGCTATCATCGAGTTCTAAGGAAACTAGGTGGATCCAAGGCTGCATTCGATCTGAAGCAACAGTGGTCTTACGTTTATTTCTCATTCCCTCAAACCCGGGTATAGGAGCAACTCTATACCGGTCATTCCCCAACACTTTTACAACTTTAAACGGGCCTTCATAAGTAGGCAGGAGCTTAGTACTTTTGCCATCATTCTGAAACGCTGTTTTAGCTATCTTTACCAGATCTCCCTTATTATACGCCCGTGCTGGTCTACGTCCCTTGTCATAGTAAAGTTTTTGTTTCTCTTGCTCCCTAACGATCCTATTCTTTACTTCCTCTCTTACAGATGACAGATCGCAATGTTCCTGGTTTATCTCTGTTACTTCATTAAGAACTGGATTTCTCTCACTACTTATATTTGTCCCAAACATTACCTCAGCTGGTGCCCTTCCTATCGTTTTCTGAATGGTGTTATTAAGGCCCCATTGGATTCGTCCTAATTTACTATCCCACTCTTTCTCATTGTCGTTTAAATTTTGTGCTGTCAGGGAGTCTAGTATAGTGCGATTATACCTCTCGACCTGTCCGTTAGATCGAGGGCTAGCCACAGCGTTTAAAATATGCCTGATACCCCTGCCTAAGCAGAACCTTTTGAAGGCGTGCGAGGTAAAACAACTACCACGGTCACTCACTAACCTATCAGGGGACCTAAAAGTATCGAATATATCCTCTAATGTTTTTATCACGTTTATAGTTTTGGTATTTCGGACTGCTTTTATAAACACAAAGGAGACAGATACGCTTTCATACAACTTTGGGCCAGAATGTAAAAAGATGAAATTGGTGTGAATTGATAGCTACTATATTAACAAACAATCACTGAAAATATGGCAGATTTTGGCAATCTGAGAGCTGAGATAAAAGAGATTAAGTTTAAGTAAAAAACTATACTTAACTGCCTTAGAGTATAGGTAAGAAACTATAGAGTGAATTTATCATGGTTTGTTTAGTCCGCTTAGCAGTCAAGGTTTATGATGTTTTTTTTTTTTTTTTTAATATTTCTGTAGATTGGGAAGGAGATGATGTACAAAAATGAAAATCGAATTTTATTAGTATTTTTATTCATCTTCTATTATTACAAGAACGTCATCTAAGAATTGTGCAGGTGGTACTATGTTATCTAGTAGAGGTACTTAGCCTAACTTATGTACCATATTATTGACATCACATGGGCGCAGCAGCCCACAGTCCGTTTGCCTACGATGTAGTTATAATAATATTTTAATATTTCTTCCCTACGACCGACGTATATACGAAAATATCCATGGTTTTGACATTGTTAGGATAATATTAGTGTTTTAGATAGATTTATTAAAACGGCGCGTTCCATCATTATAAAAAAATCACGACAAAACTAGTTCATACTAGTGCTTACGATTCATACCCAGATAGGCTCACTCTTTAGTTTCTTGTATAATATATACTCTAAGGTAGATACATTTTTTTTTTCTTTTGAGTTATGGTAGATAATTCGACACTCGTTTAGTGTCAAATGTCGATCGATGTCAATGTCATGCATGTCCAGTCAGAGTTAGCACAGATTAAAGAATACAATAATCGATTAGTAAATGTGAATCGATTTATCTTAATTACGTAAAACTTAATCTCTTAATACTCTAATTCTAATGGATTTAATTATTTTAATTAATTGTATCATCTAGTGAAAGCATTTTCGTAAATAGTATGAACTCTGTTGATGATGACATTAAAATGTCATCATCAACAGAGTATTTACTTAGACTATTTACTTCGTAACCCAAACTTAATTATTGGATATTTCATTTTCCAGATTGTAAATTGAGTTGATTTTTCACACTTTGAAATAGAAAAATATTACCTTTTTTTTCAGCCATGTCTTAAGTTATTACAATTTGGCCCAGAAATCCCCGTCTCCTTTTGTAAAGGAGTCTATAACAACTAATATATGGGTATTACCCCTCTTAGATCTCACAAAAGGCCCGAGGTGGTCAATATGCAAAGTGTGAAACGGAATATCAACTTTCGTAATAGGATGTAACAATCCTTCACGTGTGGTTGCAGCTTTCTTCGCGTACGCACATTCAATACATGAGCCTACGTACTTTTTTATGAAACGCGACATCTTCGAAAACCAATAGCGATTTTTTATACGGTCTAACGTCTTTTCATAACCAACATGCCCAATATCATCATGGTTCATTTTGCATACCTGCCACCTCGCGCCTTTAGGAACCACCCATCTGACCTTGGTTTTATCCCCGTCCAAACATTTGTATAATTTATTGTCCTGAATTATATAGTTTTCTTTAATATATTCAAGCCCTTTCGAGTCTAAGTCACTGTTAATTATGTCACGTATCCTTACTAATTCGGTATCACCTAATTGAAGAGTAAGTAACCAGTCTTCGTCACTAATTGATAATATGCAAGGATACTGATCAGAGTTTTGCGTAGTTATTTGGTTTATCGGATTCCTAGATAGCGCATCTGCATGTGCCATTTTTGTACCAGCCCTATACTCAACCGTACAGTCGAATTCTTGTAACGCGAGCCACCATCTTGCTATGCGGGGTATGAGATCACGTTTCTGAAACGTTGAACGAAGAGCACTACAATCGGTGATGATTTTAAAATCTTTACCGAGTAGAAAAACTCTGAATTTATTGAGGGAACAAACCACAGCAAGGGTTTCGAGCTCATATGAGTGAAGGTTTTTCTCTTCTGGAGTTGTTTGACGACTGTAGAAAGCGACTGGTTTAAATGAGTCACCGCCCTGTGGACGTTGCAGCAAAATCGCACCTATACCTATTTTGCTTGCGTCTGTATGGAGTTCGGTTTCTGCAAAGCGGTCGTAAATAGCAAGAACTGGTCTACTCACTAATTTATTTTTCAGAGTTTTAAAAGCCTCTTCCTGATCTGCTACCCATTCCCACCTAACGTCCTTTTTCAATAACTTTGTGAGAGGGGAAGCCAATTCTGCAAAGCCATGGATAAACTTTCTGAAATAGCTGATCAAACCTAAAAATTGACGAACAGCATGGACGTTCTGGGGACGAGGGAAATCGGTTACGCATCGGATTTTTGCCTCACATGGCCGCATCCCTGATGAACTGATTTCGTACCCCAAATAATCAATCTTATTTTGTAGGAAGCTACACTTGGACAAATTCAATTTAAGCTTAGCATTATCGAGAAGCTGCAATACTTCTTCGAGTCTCGTCAGTGCTTCATCCGGATCCTTTCCATAGATCAACAAATCATCGATATATACAGTTGCCCTATCGAACCTCGCCGGCCCTAGGATGCGGTTCATCATTCGTTGGAACACAGCCGGCGCGTTTGCCAAGCCGAACGGAACACGATTGAATTCATATTGTCCGTCCGGCGTGACAAACGCCGTCAGATGCCTATGCTGTTCGGCGATTGGCACTTGATAATAGCCCGACATTAAATCAAGGGTAATGAACCACGCCTGGCCAGATAAGCGCGATATTTCGTCCTCAATTATAGGTATTGGGTATCGTTCTTTAATTGTGATTGAGTTAAGCATTCTATAATCGATGCACATACGAACTTTACCGTCCCTTTTTTTAACTAAAAGAATAGGGCTGGCGTAATTCGATACAGACTCCCTAATTATTCCCGCTTCCAACATTTCGTCTACCATACCACGAACTTTATCGCGTTCATGGTGCGATAGTCGATATGGTCTATAGACGACCGGATGATCGCTTTTCAGTTCGATCTTCATCTCCGCGACATCGGTACATCCTAATTCTGTCAAATTGAAAGCGAAACAGTGTTCATAACGCTGAAGCATATTTACAAGTCTAGTCTTATCTTGTTCTGACGCTGACTCGCCACATTTTACTTGATGTTCTCCAATTTTTTTGACATAAGAAGGTTCCGCACCAATAGCAGGATCGGATGAAGACTCTATTCGATTGACAATAACTACCCTTTCGGCTCGAGAGAATACATTATCCTTCTGAAGTGAACAAGGAACTGAGCAAGGTGTAATTGTGACATTCAGAAGGCCATTCCTAACTCTATAAACGCCACCAAGCACTACAAACTGCTCATTGGGTCTCCCTATTATTTTCGTCTCTAATAAGACGTTTCCACTAAACATAGATTCAGTGGCAGCCCTAACACATGCCATGCCATACAAATTGCTATGCCCCAGTAGTCGAACTCGCTCACGACGTCCTACCTCATCACTTTGACAATAAGACGGTACTTCAGAACTGACATCGAGGAACTGCAACTTAGTTGCATCCTTGAAGACCACAATGTGAGGCTGTTCCGAATAAGATTGGCCAATAAGCATCGGTTTATCTAGCAGACTGTCCTCAACTACCTTGCACACTACCACTGCAACTACGCCATCTATTGTTAGGTTTAGTGACACTGATCCTAAGGACTGGACTAATCCATTACCAAATCCTTTCATTATTGAGGGAACACCGTCATGCGCAACTCCCAACCTATTAATATTAGTTTCTCGTATTAGGGTAACTTCACTACCGAAATCAACGAATGCTTCCAAAACTACACCATCGATAAGGACATGTTTTATATATTTATCGCTTGGATTTGAACTCGATATGCACATTGTTTTTGTAACGGTATTAGGGTTGGTAGATTGGTTTCCAGGTCTCGCTCGACAATTTTCAGTTTTGTGTCCTACTTGGTTGCAATTGTCGCATTTTAATAACGGCTTCGGGCACTTAAGATAAGGGTGCCCTTTTTCTCTACAGTTATAGCAAAACAATAAATTATTGACGCCAAACCGGGGGTTCGTTTTATTATGCTGACTGGTGGTATTTATATTAGCACTATCAGTATTTTTATTTCTGAACGAAAACTGAGAGTATTCTTTGTTACTAAGCAAAAACTGTAAGAGTTGATCCGGCTCTGAGCATCGTAAAGCTAATGCACTGGACTTTGCTGTCCTATCTGTGAGACCATGGATGATACAGTCAACGGCGCGTTTTCCCATTATTTCACATTGGTTCAATAGAGCAAGTTTTTCATAAAAATAATTCTCGATTGGTTCATTAAACCGGCTCTTTCGTCTTAGCATATCCTCCAAGGACTGGCCATAATTTTGCTCACACGGAAAAGCCTTGAGCAGTTTCTCTTGCCACTCTACCCACGAGAAAAGTATTGTGTTCAAACTCTGGTACCACGTTTTGGCCAGTCCTTGCAGTTTTTGCATGGAAAAATGGATAGTAGTCTTTTCGTCCCAGCCGTAGACAGAAGCACATTCGTTAACTTTCTTGAGCCATACGTCCATGCGTTGATTTTTGGTGGACGGATCGAATTCTGGTAAAATATTCTTATAATCGAGTTTATTGCTCGAATGTATATTCTGTTCTAACGGCTGTGACGACGGTTTACTTTTTAAAGTTTGTATTATCTTACAAATATCTCTAGTTGAAAAAGAAGGGCTACATGACCTTGAACGGCGTCCGGCGCTCGCGTCTCGGCTCCGCTCTCCTCGTTGTTTGCTGCAACCAGCGCCCGAAGCTCGGCCAGACGACCGCTGCAGCTGCTCACTACGTCTCGTCCGAGATTCTGCGTCACGCTTCTTTTGGAGCTCTTGCTCCAGACGGTGAAGCCGCTCCCGCTCGCGCTCCACTTCTTTTTCCCGCTTGAGCAAGGATCTGTTGCGGCTGCGACGGTGCCCACTGAATCGGCTACGGCTGCGTGAGCGCCTTGCAGAACTATGCTCACGATTAGGCGTCACCAGCCGTCGGCGATCCTCTACTCGTTCTTCAGATCCATCCATCTTTTCTGAAAGCAGTTTACGCCGGTAATCCCACTTCTGAATTGTAGCGGGCTATCTTCCAATCAAACTACAATACTTGATTTCGACACACACTATATTAATTAAATAATTACACCACACAATTAGAAACTTAACTACTTTCTTAATAACAATATATCCTTAACACACTAAACTCCAAAGGAGAGAGAACAGTACAAGTTGGCTACTGCCACCAGAATGAGTCCACCATCGCCCGACCCCATTAACGTCACCTTCCCTAGAAATCAACTACCGACATCGTGCTGCTTGTGTAAAATCGCGAATAATCAAATCAAACACTTTTAATATCATTATTTCCTATTACACAATTAATTTTAGATTGAAAATGCATGAAAGCTTACATACGTCAAACGTAAGTTAGCAAATGGTATATAGAGACTTAGATGTCGCCACTTTACATTTCTAGAATGGCGTCGGTCAGGTACGACGAAACTTTATATATAAGACTAAAAGTCCTTCTTGTCATAATCGGAGTGTAAGGTGTATTTAATTAACTTTAATAAACGTAAACAAACCTGGACACAGCACCAAACCATATATACCAAACATGTAAGCTATGACAAGGTAACCTTAGAACTAACAATCTAAATTGGTAACAATTAAAACGTGTACCGGAACTCCTTGGTTACCGAACCTGCATTGTAACAAACATTATTCTCAAAACGAAACTTTGTAAACGCAACGGCTACAGCTTCGCAACTTCCTATTAGTTTTGCTCTCAAGTTGCTCGAATTTGCTCGACTTTGCTCGACTTTGCTCAACTTTGCTCGACTTTACTCAACTTTACTCAACCTTGCCCAACTTTGTGTACGTCCGTGCATATATATGTCTTTCATTCACCTGATCTTGACTTATGTAAGGCACGAGTCTGTTTTGTTTCTTGATTAGGTTAATGCACGTGATCTGAGTCTGAATCTGCAAGTAACGCACCGCTGCAAGTAATAGTGTAGTCATTTGTTTCACATTTCAGATGTATATGAAACTTAACTATCTAGTTTGTGTTGACATTGTATTATGTGTCGCAATTTAGTTATGTCTGTGATATACCTAGTAATATCACTAGAGATGTATCAGGTTTATAGTAAGCATAATTCAAGAGTTATTTTCCATTTTTTCTTCAGTTATTTCCGTCTTGCTATAGGGAAAAGACGTCTTTTTTCACTCAGATATTCAGATAGTTATATTTGATATTTGTTTCATATATATCTAACTGGGAAGTGCAGAAGTTTTATCGAGACAAACAGGATTTTCCACCAGTATTTCTCTCTATCTACAGTAATTTTGTTTCCGACCAAACGTAGTTCTCTGCGAAGTGTGTACTAAGCCCGCATCTCTTTCCGGGTGAAAAATCCCGGATAACCAGAATAAATAGTGCCTTGATTGATATATGTCTGTGTACAAAATGAAAATTCGTCTGATACATATGTGCACTGAAATACGGGTTTTTGTGAGGAATATTTAAACAGCAGTGTCCAGAGTAATTCTTATAACTTAGCCTCTACTATTTGAAACTGTCTTGTAAAGGTGTTCTTATGCTAAAAGTCAACATTTAAGATGCTCTTTAAAATAAAAATTAAGTTTATTAATTAAATTAATTGCCAAATTAGACAGTAATAAGATAGACGTTAGACCATGCGATAAAATCAAATGTTAAAAAGTATAAATTTAAAATTACTGATGAGTATAATTCATATTTAATAAATAACAAAACCTTAATTTCATGTAGTCAATAAAAACCAAGAAATCAATATCACAACTGCCTTATAATTTAATTTATAGGAAGAATTGACATCTTAACTCATAAAACCTATAATATTTCTACAATTGTTCAATATTCAATCAGGTAAGACACAATTGTGTGATACAGCCCGCAGCATCCCCGCAGCGTCCCGGTGGACTTTAGATAAACTCTATAAATATTGATGAAGCTATGAATTCTCTACTTTATAACGCGGCGTGTCTCATCTCGAATTAGGTTTGTTTTTCTTCAATATAAACATACCATTTGATAATTTCTGAAATGGTCTGTCGACAGACTTTTTGGAATATGCTTGTACTGAAAGAACAAAAGAACAAAAACCATTAGGTCCAAAAAAATTTTCACATAAAAAAAACACGACAAAATTAAATATACACTTGTCCAAAACGGCCAACGCTCAGCATATGCTGAGGTTCATGTGAAAGGCAGAGCCTCAACGCTGATTTTGAGACGTCGATCGGTCTTCTTTTGGAGTCGATGGTAATCTTATTTATTTAAAATAAGATTACCGACCAGTGTAAACAAAAAATGACTATTTAATACTTAAAACTAACACAAACAAATCTATAAAAAATTTAAAAGTGACTACTATAATACTGGTCTTACATTATAGCGCTACTAGTACGGATAATTACTGTTTGTACTTTGGTCATTAATCCTACGTGCACTCATATCTGACGTCCAAATACATGGACATAAAACACGTATTCACACACATACAAAAACGGTGTTACACACCCTATTGCACATACATAAAGTTTACATAAGTATACAACACAGACTCCTGTACAAAAGAGAATGAAAAGTTCTGAATCCATCTATCAATTTTAATAAAACTTATAATTTTTAATCACAATATCCATTATCATTATCGTTATAAATTTCAAGTCTATTGGTTTTAACTGAAGCGTTATACGACATCAATCAAAAGTTTTATATTTAACTTCATCGATAATAATTTATGGAGAATATTTCTCGGAGCACAAACACGGCGATTTTAGAGTTTGATGACTTTACTTTTCAATCTGATATTGTGACGTCATTGTTTTGTTTCATTATGGTCCTTGATTATATTTACCAGAACTACGACGTAAAGCTCGCGAGAAAAAGGGAGATTAATTATTATCTACTCACTAGCCTAGGCTCGTTGGCCTAGTGACTGCTACGCTAGAGGTCTTGGGTTCGATTCCCAAGTCGACCACGGTGTTATTGGGTTTTTCTATGAAATTCTCAGTAGCAGGTCGGAGTTTGGATTTGTGTCCAGTTAGTGGCAATAGGCTCGCCCCCTATTACATGGGACCTAAACATATCGGCGAACTGTGGGTGTACATTGTACACCTCTGCCTAATCCTTCGGGAATACAAGCGTGATATGTTTTACTAGTCAAGGCTGCCTTGCTCACCAAATCTACAGAAATCTTTCATTCATTTCGAATATTATAAAAGGATCTCTTTTGTCGTCGGATTTTAACAGTAACATGACTAATTTATTTAGTAACTCTTACATTCTGATTCGTAGAATCACTTTAATTTACAAGAACAACATGACTTCTATAGTTTATTTTACGTTAAGAGTACTTGAAAGCTATATATGTAGTAAGATAACGCTCATATTTTCCAAGAAACTTTACATACATATGAAGTAGTTTTTCGAGGAAAAACACAAGAATTCTCAGAATTATACGACTTTCTTTTCATAGCGTAATAGAATTTTTGCACGAGTGACGTCACCGGTAGGGTGACTATGATAACATGTTGAACATGGATTTATCGTAACAGTAATTTCTAGTCTGTTTCTTAATTAAAATTATGAGAAATGAGAACTAGAGAAAAAACATGTGTAGAAAATAAACCGGTACATAAAACTGAAACATACTTAGAATAAAGCCCTTCTTTTTGTCATACACAGATTATTAGACCTTCCGTTTTCAAAGTATAACTACGCTTTTACTAAGAAACACAACCATTGTCTAAAAAAAATAAACCTTAAGCAAGTTTACAAAATCTGTATACCTAAAGTATTTAATTTAATTAGGCGTTAAAAATAAATACATACTTTATACTAGCGTGGTTCCTCTACTCTTTCGCAGCGCTATCGAGGGTTGATGTCACTTTAGACACTCGATTCACGCGTGACATCACTGCACGGGGCATCTTAGCTCTACATACATTTAGATATCCCTAGTGTACCTATACAGAAAAATACCTAGATACGTCTTAAATATTTAAAAAATATAAATACTATAATGATATAAAAAGAAAACTTATTACTATTATTCCTCATAAAAAAGGGTCAATTTAAAATGGCTAACAAATCACTGTGCACAAATCAAATAGTCCCCGCTCACTCTAAATTATGGAAATCATGATATGAACATAAACATTTTGCATGTCAAAACTCGTCACGTGGATTTTTGCCAAGGAAAACCTACTTTCAGAGGTATTTTTCGCATACAAGAATTTCGATATTTTTTGGTCCTTTGTATAGAGGACAAATTACCCGTAGTCATGTTTTGTCCGGAGCTGAAATGTACAACAACAGAGTTATTTATGAGTTGTCTTCTCGAAAATATGGTGCCTGTATGCCAAATTGTCCAACAGGATTTTCTCATCGTGTAGTTTTAGCGGAGGTACTTCTTTCCGGTTCAGCTCTTTTTCTTTTTCTCTCGTTTTCAAGTAAGTTCAATATTTGATTAAATGCTGGATAGAAAACATAAACACTAGCACACTATTTCGAAAAAGTAAAATGTGTTGTGACGACCAATACCTAAAGTATTTAAAAAACATGTATTATGGTTTCCTATACAATACACACAATGTGTAAGCACATATTGTAATAACATTATCTATTGAGAAGACTATTAATCCTTAGAAAAATCTTCGGAATTTCGTCTCATCACTTCATCCTTACAATTTCCAATCTCCGCAAAGCCACAGATCAATGAATTGGTATTTGTTTAACACGCGACGTTCATTTGTCTTCCGAACATTGCTTTCCATATTTAAATTTTGTTTCGAAAACTGCAATATCGTAATTCTGTTAGAGTAGTCTAGACAAGGGTGCAAAGCAATCGTTTGAATAAAATATATTTCTTTATTATAAACAGCTTTTCAATTAGTAGTATTTTAAAATTTTATTCCTCGCTTGTAATTTTTTGTGCTCGCTTGTAGTACTTGTTATTCTTTTTTATAATTCCTAAGGTCTCGTATTTTTTGTAAATGTTGGTTATCTCGTAATTGGCGAATATGTAAGACCATTACGTTTTAACATTGCATTTAATAGCATGCTGTACACACAAGCTGTGGGAAAACCTTTGTAAATAAAATAAATAAAAAAATAAAATAGTAGAAGTTGTAGAGAATAGCTGCTATTAATTTTCAATTTTTCATTAAACATATCACTTTTCATACCTACCTTTATGAAAACCTTGTTAGATGTATAATATATTATAGTACTTAAAAATATTAGTAGAATTCCACAAAAATCACCTAATATATCGAAAAAAATTGGTCAACTCCATTAAACCTAAAAAACCAACAACGACATTTTTTATGTTGTCATGGCAACGGGCAGTTTCATCTCTAAACACAAATTAGAAGTATTTTCAACCTACAAAGAGAATGAAATAAGTTGAAAACTAATTAGCAATATACTCATTGAAATATTTATGCGACCCTTTCAATTATCGTCGTCGCTTCGTTGTTCAGTTACTTTTAATTATTCACAAATAAATTCGTTAAAGTTGTTGTACATAAATTAAAATGTATTTTAATTACAAATAAATTTGTAAACTGGAAATACATTGTATTTTTATTTATTGGACATTGTACTTCACAATGTTTTTGTAACTACTTTGTGATTTTAAGCGAAAAAGCAGGTGGTAATTGGTTGTATTAAACAGTCTAGTTTATTGCAAATATAATTTAAGGACTTCTTACAGTCATAGTAACTTAAATATTGTTGTCGTGTAAATACCTACTATTATAAGAAAAATTAAGAATCGTCAGTTTCTTATATGCTTTTGCTTTTATAGGTACCGGACCGGTTTAGAAAAACCAATTGAATGTCTAGAGATAAGACGAAGTATCTTATATTAATGTATTTTGTTCCTGCTTAGTACTTCGTGACAAACAAGTAGGTATAATAAGTAATTTTGGGTACATACGTCACAGATTTTGTAGCTATGTTACAAGGAATTAATAGTAAGTTAAACTCAAAATTATTCACATCATTTTACCTAGGACTATACTAGATAAAATATGTAGCAACCACGTCTATTTTCAAGCCACAATACTCCCCTAGCCCGCGCCATCGCATCGACTGTTGATTCTCAAAACATGTGTATGTGGACGGCGACCCCTTTATTTTCCTTCTCTCTCTAAATCAACAATAAGCCTTCGCTCGCAAAAATGAATTTCAAATTTATGTAAATAATAGAACCAGTATGCCTCGTGAGGAAATGTATAGAAAATATACCACGCTCCTAGTTATCTTTTTCATATATTTTATATAATAATGTATAACTATTAAATGTAATGTCTATGTATACAATAAAGAATTATGAATTTTACAATTTAGGTAGCTCCTTTTTTATTTTTTAGCTTTTACCTAGGTGTGCCCTGCGGTTTCACTCGCATGAATACCTAGATTCCGTTCCCGATGTTTTTGTAGCTATCCTGTTAATCGGGGCGGAGACAAATCCGAAAAATTTAAGATCATGAAAGAAGGTTTACCCCTTCTTCAGTTAAAAAAATATGTAACTACAAATATGTCATGTAAAAAGGAGTTTTTCACTGTGTGATTGAAAAGAGGCGACAAAATGTGTGGCATTTTGAGGGATGTTTTTAAATCCGGATACAAATTGCTAATGGAGATTTCCTGGTAAGGGAAACTCTTACGTAACCTTACACATGGCTTGTGAAAAGGCACTTAACTACAGCAATGTAAAACTTAATGTACGTATACAATAAATTTACAGGTATGGACAAAATGTAAGTTTAATTAGGTCTACCCTAGTTACTTTCATCTGTTAAGTTTCACCTTCCTCTACATTATGGGCCGCTATTAACAAAAGCATTTACGACTAAATAAAACAATTATATCATTAACTAAAACTATATTCCTCTCTACGTAAAATTAATATCAACTGTAAAACTTCTAATAACGTATTTTGTAATTAAAATACCATTTCATTTAAAAAAAGTATTCAATGTATTGATTAATTGAAGTCCGCTGCGGTTGCCGTGATCCGCTCCGAAGCGATATGCAAATAGACATCCGTAATTGAAAATATTCCGTTTGTTTATTCTGCTTATGTTTATATTTTTCTAGCTTAATTTGCAAAAATGTTAATTAAAGTATTGCTTTTTTTGTGTAGTGGTTTTGGCAAATATAATGTTCAATACATATTATATAAAATGTTTTTTTGGAAGACGGCGATTGAATATCGAATTATTTGTTATGTTATAAACGTCAGGGGTCAGAATTAGTTATTATGATTACTACACATTTATTGATAGTCGGTTCCCTAATACGATTATCTTTTATAGGCTCTTGTATAGGTAGTTGTCCAAAGTTTTACGAATACTTATACATATAGGTTTTATGTGGGTACATTGTTTCGTGATCAAAACTCGTTATTTTTAGGCTGGCTCGTCAAGGTCATCACAGACTAATTCCTATAAAATGTTTAATGGTTGAGGTAAAATTGAGTGTCAGTTTTGAAAATGAAATATATTTTCTGATTAGAACTTTGTCAGCGCTATTACCTCCTAATTAGTAGAACAGTTTATAATTATATTATTCATGATAATTTTATTTGAGAGCTCAATTTATTTAGGGAGTATAACTTTGTATTATAACAATAATAAATTTAGAATTTTATGTTTCATCAAGTAAATGTAGTACATATCTTTCTAAATACCTATATAGATTATATGGAAATAAACTCTCTTTATTTGTATTTTAGTGATTGGACTGCTTGAGGCATCGACAACATTTTATTTTGCGATTAACGTTATTATTTGATCCAAAAATGAACTTCAGGAAGCAAATAGACTCAAAAAACATTTGAATAAAATTAAAATTGTCAGTGGACTGGTTGAAAAAAAACATGCTGTTCATTTTACAAAATTTTTAACATCGAACTATTTTTATTGGGTTCGTCATTGACAGCTCCAATAAAGGATAGTGTTCGCCAGTGTTCGGTTTTCAAAAGTTCTGTTATTTGCCCGTATCACTACGCTTTGCAAATTGAGTGGGACATTGAAAAACTACAAAAGAGAATTTTCGGCAGCCAGTTTTTGCACATATTTTTTATTGAAGCGTGAAAGTGGTATTCTTTGTAATAGATATACTGTAGTAATAAATTTTATTTTCTCTCTATTTACATAGCTTTGGATAAATCGAGGTGAAGGTCGTATTTATTTCTTTATTTACACGATTTTGCACTTATAAGAATGAGACAAAAAGATCTCTCCGTTTCTCTAGTTCAACATTTTTCATTTTATACCAGATTCTGTTTAAAAAATTAAGTACCTACACGTCCTTTTACATAATTACATTACGCTTTTCAAACCTACATGATTTGTTTCAACACACGCTAACCTTAATTAAAACCATTAAAACACTCAGGTGTCTACACGTGTAACACAATGAAATACAAACGCTGAACATCATTATTATTATTATTCGTAATTTCCCCGCATCAACTCCTAAAACAGTATCAATTTACAGAGAGCACAAAACTTCACACATAATTATTTGCTAATATAATTACAACAGCAATTACGCGGTACACTTACGTAGACGGTGAAAGTGCTCCAATTCGACATAACCCGACCAAGTCAAGAAGCCAATAATTTGATAGAAAGCCACCGTTTGAAGTAAACTTTCTAATTCAGTAGCATTATGACAGCGAAGTAAAGTAATCGAGACATTGGCTTGTAAAGCCACCAGCTCCGACAGCCGTGATCGTCTAGTGGTTAGGACCCTACGTTGTGGCCGTAGTAACCCAGGTTCGAATCCTGGTCACGGCAGTGATAACACTGTCGCGGCGGAGCTTTTTGGATTATTTTAAGATTTGTCCACTATTTCAGCCTATATTACAGGTTACAAAATAAAAAAGACATCATTTATATTATGAAGTAAATAAATCGAAACACCAACATTTTTATAGCTACAGTTTTTCTTGGGCAATTTATTCCTCGTCACAAAACGTCAAGTATAAAGTAATTTCGAATAAAGCTCGCACGTAACTTACATCGAAATTGGTTGTTTACTCTTAATAGGAAAAAGCGATCCGGAGCATAAATCCATTATTCTCAATCATGTTTTTATAATAAAACAGTACAATATAAAATGTGAATGCTTTGTGATGTTTCCGACCCCTTATTTGTACAGTTTTAATTAAAATATAGCTCTAGGCATCTGACGCTTAAGTCAATATATTTTCGAATAGGTAACTAATTTTAAAAGAAAATAAAGTACAAATAGTATATATTTGTACTTTATTTTCTTTTAAAATATATTGACTTAATATTTAACAAGTTAATATTTAAGTACTGCTTACTTTTTAATCCATGCATAATGAAACCCAAAAAACGTAGTTCTATTTTAAAAATTGACAGAATTTGAGAATAGATCGCTAAAAGAGTCGCATCATTAATTTAAGATTACAATAAATCAATATGGCCGCTCATTGGCTGACATTTCTAATATCTTAGAAAACCCGCGTGAATGATGACAAAGGGCGAAATTCAATGTAACTAATTATTTAAATTATCGCTTAAGAAGTCGTTAAGGAGTCTTTGAAGTCTTGATTTAAAAATATTATTGATTTAGTAGAGGTTTCTAGGTGAGTCAATTATGCAATATTAGGTTGTTTACCTTATGACTGGTCAAGGACCAGCAGAAAGAAAAACTTGTAGGTATGCATGATTTGGAAAAATAGAAAAAATCTTATGCCTAATTCGGAAATCGAATATTTATTTATTAAAACCTTCTTTAATAATACGTTGTACGCCTAAAGAATGCAGTTGCAATTTCGGACCGAAGACTGCTAATATCGTCCAGTAATTTTCCCAAGTAGATACTTTTGTCCTTTAGGGTTCCATACCTACCTGAAGTATGCAAACATTACTATGCCTTTACTGTCCGACAGTATCTCATGAATTTCGATAGGTACAGATTTGAATTTTTCACAGTATGTGTAATTCTTTAACCGCAATAACAAAAAAATATAAGAACGGACATGGACTCGTATTTTGTACGAAACCGTTCGTGTGCCAGTCCAACTCGTGCTGTTTTTTTTTTCATTAAAATACCCGTCTGGAATAAAATATTAATACTTATTTTTAGGCAATATTAGGCTGCTCGTATAGCTCTCACGTTACAAGGATCCCATCTGCGCAATAATATCGCATATTGTTACTCATAGTCGTAGATCCCATTTCTTTTTTTGTTGGCCTGCGTGAATTGGAGAGAAAAAAAGAAGTTTACCTATGTAATTACATTATTTTTTCTTTCATCTTATTTTGCCGACAGCTATTTTTCCAATACAAATAATAAACAAATAATATTTGTAAAAACACTCATCAAATTACATAATCACGAAATAAAATATCGCATTTTATATTAGCAAAATATTCCCAAGACGCCATCTTGTTTCTAATACTATTTTAAGATAGAATTGCGTCAGTTTTTATGACAGGGCAAATATTGTGACAGGAATCTGTTTCGAACAGGCCTGTTAAAATCGTTCCAAATATAAAATCATTTACCCTTATTTAGGATCCTGTCTTGCATAAGCTGACAAATTCGTTTAATTGGCTTAATCTGATAAAAATAATTGTGTAAGTTTAAAAATAGAACAAATGATCACTGGATGAATGAGTTTGGTAGTTTTAGATAGACATAATATAATAAGTTACTTACTGTCTTTGGAGCCTTTAATGAGCCTTAGGGACGTTCAGGCCCGTTGGGTTGCTATTAACTAACAGCTCGTTACGAGTTTCACTCCAAATGTATGCTGTTACTCAGGCTTTCAGATATATTTTAAGCATTGAACCTACGCCCTAAGCTACTGTGTCATGCTTATGTTAAGGTAAAGACTTGTCCCAAGTGATTTATTATTATTACCTAATTGACATTAGAGGTAATATCTAATGTAAAGAAAAGTGTGAAAATAAAGAATTTAGTTCTAACAAACCGTTGCAGAAAAGTCTACAACTCAATATCGTCGTCTAGACTCGATCGAATTGTAATAACGAACATGGATGGAAGGTTTTATTCCTTATTTTATAGTTGTAGCTGACAGGCGATAGTAATCACTGCTTTATTGTGATCCTGCTTTATAACTTACGATGATGTATCCAGCAAAGATCACTATACGAGATGTTTGATGGCAATATGTTATCTGTCGGTCGATTACAAAACTATAGTTTCTTTGGTAATATCGGGGAGAAATTAAGGAAATTTTCTCTTATTTACTACTTACTTTCTGGTATTTGTGGGTTAGCATTGGAAGCATATGTAATAAATGCTAATACGCTGTATTATCCACCAATTCGTCATTAAGTTGCTGTTTTTTTTTCTATCTGTATCACTCTGTACATAATATTTAAGACATCAACAATTATTAAGAACTAGAACTAGTATCCCTTTATCAAATTAATGCTGGTCGAAAAACGGCACGTGGCACTTGAATATTTATCATAATTTATAAAAAAAATGCAATCGTATTTATAAATATTATGTAAGTACATCGACGTTTGAACTTTATTACGCATACAATTCACATAAAATTATTGAATAACTTGCTCTCTGACAAAATATATTGTGTCCTTGCTACCCTTACAAAAAATCCTGTCTATAATGTTTAAGATGAATGGTCGCTTTCAAAGCGATTTTTAAGATCCGACCCCTTGTAGATATTCTTATTATTATTACAGAGGGAGGGTTGATATCACCCTTAATATTATTTACATTTTAGAAGCTTTGAATAAGATGAAATATTTTTGTGACCATGTCCTGTCATGAGTAAGAGTATACTTTGGTTTTCTAGTTGGAATTAAAAGACTGGTATTTGATATTACCGGTGGATGCAATTGGCGAGTTGTCGTTCATTGTGGCGTTCTAAGGGGAAGGCCTTTGTTCAGCAGTGGACGTTTTCCGGTTGATGATGATGATGATTTATATTAATTTGGATAAATAAGGGGACATCATGTTATTAGATTATAGACATATATTTTCGCTAAGTTATTATCGAGAGATGATATAGACAAAGTTTTCTTACAACTTCTTTTATCGACAAAATGGTGATTATTACAGTTCAGAAAGTTTTCCCCTAATCTGTTACACTGTGTGAAGGCCGTTGTGTCCTATTATAATGTGTCGTATAATAAAATTTCTGGACAAAATATAAGATCATTTTGAGGATGCCCAAATATCTCTTGAGAGAAACATTTTTTAATACAGTAGCTATATAGAATGCGCAAATAGACCTTACTAGTGAAGATTTTGATGCCGCATGCCGGAAATTACTCAGTTTTGAATAAAAATACGATTACGGTTCCTACAAATTATAAAGTATTGCAATATGTTTACCAATGATCTTACAAGCTATGAAATAAATTGAGATATTTTTTTCCTAGCCATTTCTGTCCCACTGCAGGGCAAAGGGGTTCTCTGGTTAGAGCTTTGGTCATCCACCCCTTATCCAAGGACTCCAGATAATAAAAGGTTATACATTACGCTAATATACTGTGTTAATTAATATATGGAAAGAAGGAAGGGAGGCTTTTGCCCTGCAGTGGTACAGTTCAGGCTTTAAATTCAATGAAATGAATGTATTAATTAACAATTTACCTGTCCCGCCAGTAGACACAATAGATAAACAATGAAAATGTTCATATGTAACTCACGGGGCAGGGAAATGGTTAAGCTACTTACTATTTCTATAAGGGATTAGTGTTACTTTTTGGAATATAAAAAGCCTATATTGTTGAACAGGACAGGAATATTAAAATGCTCTCTCCTTGTTCCAGGGTATGAAGATGCAGCGTGATGTACAGTAACTCGAGCGATGCGGAGCGGGACGCGGCGGAGGAGACCACGCTCGCAGCGCTCGTGGCTCTATATGTACTGGTCTCCGTCATAGGTATAATAGGTAAGTAGCTCTTAAAATATACGCATTAGGGTACACATTGCTTAGAACTCAAATAATAAATGAATGTAGACAATATCACATGCATTGCTCTGTAACAAAATACTGCATTTAACGCAGGCTAACTTGCTTGCTAGCTTGGTTGCTAGCTTGCTTGATGAAATTAGAGATAACAAATGTACCAAAACTTTCGGGACTATGTATAAAAGTGAATTCGTCCGAGAATCGAAACCGGGACCATAGAGCTGGTGACTTTGAAAACCGGATCCATCACTATGGATGTCGTCTGTAATTGTGTCAATGTCACAAGACAGAACAAAAGCCCTTTCAACAAGAGATCCTATGAAGGAATAACTACAGGGGGATCTCCCCTTGCAATTATTTAGTTTTAGTTCCTGCCAACAGATGTCGTTGTGCTTTGAGCGCCACTTTCTGAATGGCGGTGTTAAGATTTTCCGTGATTTGGTCGGGTCAACCCGAACATGTTGATAGTGTATCTCTGGTTTCCCTTCAAAACGCATAAATCTTTCGCCTTTTACTAAAGATTTCCGTGGAGGGGAACACTCAAATGAGTCTTACTCTATTTTTGAATAGCTTCGCTTTGGCGAAGTTTATAAAACCCTTATAAGATCAGGTTAGGTATTCAAACTAGCCATATTTAACGCATCTAGTTTTCCATTCTTATAACACTGGACTGCACAGCTAAATAGATAGAAAAAAACAATCAATTCAAGGAAAGCGTTATTGCATCAACAGAACTCATGTTGATGATGGCTCTAGAAATGTAAGGCGCAAAATAATGTTATGCCTTCATTAGGTACAGAAAGCAATACAGTAAGAGGAATTTTCTAGTAGATGAATATTATTCATTTTTGACCATGAAAGAAAACCTGACCGCACAAGAGTTTGAAAAACTTCGCCTTAGCGAAGAAATTAAAAAATACGCAATAAAATTTAATTAAATAGCTATATAAAATCCTTAAATACATAATCAATTAGAAAAAAGTGGTAATGCAATTAAGGGACTCACGTTATGAATTAAGCGCTGTCATAGAGCAAGAGTAATTCTTTTATAAAAATGAATTACGATAATATAAGAGATCTAGCGTTCACCTGAAATCATTTAATTTTATTCATAATAGCTGTCAGTGTTTGTTCTTGTACTATAGATTTAGCTAAATATGTATTAATATTAATATTGGAATGCAAAGGATATTATTTATGACTCATGTGGTGATTATTCATCTTGACTGAAATTCTTTAGATGAAGGGTTTTTTAAACTTCGCCGAAGCAAAGCTATTCAAAAATAGAGTAAGACTCATTTGAGTGATCCCCTCCACGGAAATCTTTAGTAAAAGGCGAAAGATTTATGCGTTTTGAAGGGAAACCAGAGATACACTGTCAACATGTTCGGGTTGACCCGACCAAACCACGGAGAATCTTTCCTTGAATTGATTTTATACCAAACGATATTTCATTTATTTAGTAGTTCATTCCTGTGTTAGTAGAATATCAAACTAGATGCGTTAATAGAGGTAACCCGAATACCTAGAAGGTATTTAGAAACAGATATAATCGTTCTTTCATAAATACTTCTCTTGCACTCTGCCCTAAGTAGATAACTGACTACAATTGACAAATAATTAGACCCAAGGCCATATAAAGATCTTTGTCCTTTTTAAGTTACGCTTTTATAAAAGAACCTTGTTCTATGTTTTGCAGATAGATGTCGCTGTGCTTTGAGCGCCCCTTTCTGAATGGCGGTGTTAAGATTCTCCGTCGTTTGGTCGGGTCAACCCGAACATCTTGTTGGTGTATCTCTGGTTTCCCTTCAAAACGCATAAATCTTTCGCCTTTTACTAAAGATTTCCGTGGCGGGGAACACTCAAATGAGTCTTACTCTATTTTTGAATAGCTTTGCTTCGGCGAAGTTTCTAAAACCCTTATACGATCAGGTTTTCATGATCAACAATGATCTATTGATCATGAAGACTTCTAAATGTGTTGTTCTCTATATGTAAATAATGTAGTGATAACATTATTTTGGGATGTAAATTACTAGCGCCATCATAAACATGAGTCCCTTTACTGCAATAAAGCTTTCCCTGAATTGATTTGATGGGTGCCGAATGTTGTTTCTATCTATTTAGTTGTTAGAATATCAAACTAGATGCGTTAAATAGAGGTAACCCGAATACCTAGTAGGTATTTAGAAACAGAAATAATTGTTCTTACATAAATGCTTGTCTTAACACTCTGCATTACAACAATTCCTGTGGATAACTGACTACAATCGACACATAATTATACTCGGCCTCGGACGGACACAATGCCATACAAAGATCTTTGTCCTTTATAAGTTACGTTTTATAAAAAAATATTGTTCTACGTTTTGCAAGTAGATGTCGCTGGGCTTTGAGCGCCCCTTTCTGAATGGCGGTGTTAAGATTTTCCGTCATTTGGTCGGGTCAGCACGAACATGTTGTCAGTGTATCTCTGGTTTCCTTTCAAAACGCATAAATCTTTCGCCTTTTACTAAAGATTTCCGTGGAGGGGAACACTCAAATGAGTCTTACTCTATTTTTGAATAACTTCGCTTCGGCGAAGTTTAAAAACTATCATCAACCCAATGGCTGCGTTTATATAAGGGTCACATTGCATTGATGCAATATAAATAACATAAATAGCAAAACCATACTTGTAATTATGATGTATTGAGACAAATGTAATGATAACCGCGTGACATCAAAAGTTTTTCTTTAGCTTTAAGAAACAAGACCATTCGTGCGTTAAAATTGTCGCAAAAATTACTCCTTGTATTCACAGTTCTTTTCATAGATAAGGTTAATATTAGATTCCGGTAAAGTTTCTGGGCGCTGACTTGAATGCAAAATGTTCCTTCACGCTTTGAGGCACCTTAACTTGCTTTAACTTTGTGCTTCTTTATACTTATTTGCTTGGCGGACTTGGTACAAACTGTTTATGTCATTTAACTTCATTTCATACAAATTCTAAATGTGTGAAGATTTATGTCCCGTGGCCATATTTTAAGCTTGGAAAATAGATTTAATTTTTATACCTAGGCGTCCAAAACTCTTTCGCAAAAAATATATCGGCTCCTTAAACCTCAAATTATGATGCATTTTTAATGAAATTCATAATACATTACGAGTTAAGATTGTTTTTCTTCTGACTGCCCTGTTGCCAATGATTCTTCCTCATTTTATGCTTTGAACAATTTAATATTTATCCGTCTCTGTCTTTGCTTATTCATTATTTATAGTTTATTCCTTAGTAACGTGACTTTAATGGGTCTCCAATTGTTTGTTACCCAGGGAATGTGAGTCTGATGGCGGCGCTGGCGTCGGGCGGGGCGGCTCGTCTGCGAACACCACAGATGCTGAGCGCATGCGCGGCAGACTTCCTGGTGTGTGCTGCTAGTGCGCCCCTGGCTGCGACGAGGGCCGCACGTGTCGATGAGCTGCCCTGCCAAGTTACTTATTATATTGAGGTATTTCACTACCATCTTGAAGTGTAGAAACTTACTTTAAAAAGTTAAAATTGATAAAAATTGTATTAGAAAAAATGTTTTTTTTTCTAATACCATTTTTATCAAGACTCGTCGAAAAGCAAGCTAACAGCGTCACTTTACATACCTAAATACAAGATCGGATACAATAAAAAAAAGAAAATACATACTTCCTTGAAGAAAATCATGTCTCTCTATCATTAACCAATTTGCGAAAGCAGATGTGCTAGAAATGTCCCAAAATCCGAAGCCTCCAAATTATCTACCCTACTCTTCTTTCAGTCATTCCCTGTGGCTGCCAGCACATTCTCCCTGGTGGCCATCGCCGCGGACCGCTGCGGCGCGGTGCGGCGCGGCGGCACGTCGCTCTGTGCGCGACCGCATCTAGCCGTCGTGGCTGTGTGGATCATGGCTTTACTACTTAGTAAGTTATATGAATAAAAAGTTTCTTGGGTAAAGGGCTGTTCAAAATGTCGAATAAAGTGATTGGTTAACTAAAAGACTAACAAATAGCACTGGATCTGAGGTTTCGACGGCTAATTAAAAAATGTATGGTAGCTCTTAGGTAGTAAAAATGTTTGGGAGGACAGAAGTGGGTACTTCTGTCTACCCTTCGAGGGATTAGACGTGACTGTATGTTGATTCTAGGATATTAAATACAACGTATAATATTATTATGGAGAAACAAGTTACCATAAAATGGAACAAAACAGAAAGGCGACAAAATATGGTGCTTCCGAACCATAAAGATGCCTGCAATGGCATGATAAGGCCAACAGTAACAATAAGATATAATCGTGACGTCGGTAAAGATATTATTATTAGGACATCAAATTGAGATCACAATAGAAGGAAATAAGAAAACGTTCTTCATGTTGTACTAAATATTTTACTACATTACATTATTTGCAGTTCCTAGCAGAACAAACTCTCCCATTTATATTTTTTTCTATAATATATAATAAACATCTTAAGTAAATATTTTTTTGTTGTTCCTAGGTGCTGCAACATTCACTACGACTTGCATATCGTGCCCACCTCTAGCCGCAGTGCACGCCCTAGTCACATACTGCTTCCCAGTCATAGTAGTCGCCAGGTGTCACTGGGCAGTGCGAGTGAAGCTCACTGCGTTGTCACTCACTGCTCGCGCAGCACACGGCGAGCTCCCCCTCCCCGTACCCCTCATGCGAAGACCGACACACGTCATCATCGTCGCTGGTGTAGGGCCCAGGGAACGCCGAGATGCGGTAGACGTCGGTGACGTCAGATCTAAGAAAAAGCTCCAGCCGAGCCTCCTAGGGCCACAACCCCAGACGTCAACCCTGCGCTCCCGACGAAGACTCGGCAACGTCCTGATGGGGATCGCGGCGATATTCGCCATGTGCTGGTGCCCGCACGCCGCCATCGTGATAGCTGGCGCGTTCGGGCTGCACGTGCCCTTCCTGCTGGCTCACTTCGCGCTGCTGCTGGGGTACGCGCACTCGGCGCTGAACGCGGTGGCCTACTGGGTGCTGAACCGGCACGCGCTGACGTCGGCGTGCGCGGCGTGGCGCCTGCCGCAGCTGCGCGTGCGGGAGGAGCGGCCGTCGTCCACGAACGAGGCGGCGCTGGGAGCCTTCCACCCGCGCCTCGCCCGCCCCGCGCCCTCCCCCCGTCCTCCCCCTTCAAGCTTCCTTTATTGATGTCCGTTTATCTTCTAAGCTCTGTCAATCTGTGATTCCTGTCTCTCAGTGCCTCGTATAGTCTACAGGCGCCCCGCCTCGCCGGGGAGCCGCTCGTTTCGTCGTTATAAACGTGGTTGTTTGAGATTTTATGGAGAATAATATCCGTGAAGCAATAAAGTGTATGAAACACTTATAGACGTTTTATTGTCGACGTAAACGAATGTTGACGTGTCGTATCCTTGGGCGGAATAGCTGTGATTTATCACTAATACAAACGCCTTGTTAACGTACCGTGCAAGTTTTAAGAGGTAAATACACTTCTCATCAAAAAAATCGAAACACTTTCGTTTTTATTGTTTTTGTCCTAATTTTTTACAAAAGAGAATTAATTCCATGAAAAAAAAAACATTATTGTGTAGCTGGCAGTTTGGTCATTACAGTAAGAAGAAAAAAATCAAAATTTGAAATTAGAATTTCATTTGTTTATCCTATAAATGAAATTAATCACTGTTTTGAGACAAATGTGTATTTAGGGTTGGAGTACGTTTCTCGTTTAAAAACTAAAAATTAGCGCTTGTCTTTAAACTTTTTGTTTCTTATTTCATTCACTGTGACTTTGGGACGTCTGAAAAAACTTTATTTTCTAAAACATATGGATACTTCGCCCGCAGAAGCCGCCCAAGTGGTGGCATTGCTGGATTCTGGACTTAGTCAGCGTGTTGTGGCTGCAAGATTGCATCTAAGCTTATCATCTGTTCATAGAGTCTACAAACGCTATCGAGAGACTGGTTCGTTCACGCGCCGTTCAGGATCTGGCAGGAATCGGGTCACTTCTGAGCGAGATGATCGATTTATTGTAACAACTTCTTTACGAAATCGACGCCTTAACGCTTTTCAACTGCAGCAGCAGCTTCGCGTTGTACGAAGAGTAGCTGTAAGTGACTCTACAATAAGAAGAAGGTTGAAGGAACGCGGATTGGCACCGCATAAGCCAGCGAATGGGCCGAAATTAACTGCAGACCATCGAAGAGCGCGCCTTAACTTTGCACGCGAGCACCTAACTTGGTCATACCTTCAGTGGAGCAAAGTACTGTTTTCTGATGAGTGTAAAATTATGCTGTATGGTAACGACGGAAGGAACAAGGTCTACAGAAGAGATGGAGAACGCTTTGCACAATGCTGCATTGAAGAAAAGATCAGCTATGGTGGCGGTTCGTGGACGGTTTGGGGAGGAATCAGCGCCGACGGTAAGACAGAACTTGCCTTTGTGTCTGGCCCACGGCTGCCTGCACTAAACTCTCATCGGTACATCGAACAGTGTCTTGAACCTCATGTGATGCCCTATGCACATTTTATTGGCAACGACTTCATATTCATGCACGACAATGCTAGAGCTCACACCGCGGGCGTCGTACGAGATTATCTTACCGAAGTCGGTATCTCCACTATGGTATGGCCAGCAAGAAGCCCGGACATGAATCCCATTGAACATCTATGGGATGAAATAAAGAGACGAATTCGAGCAAGAGATCCAGCCCCAGAAACACTTAGCCAGCTGCAAAATGCAATCCAAGAGGAATGGGATACTATACCACAACATGTGATCGTGACTCTCATCCGATCGATGAAGAACCGTATGGAAGCAGTAATAAGAGCTCGCGGAGGGAATACAAGTTATTAAATAAACGTTTCTTACATTTTTTTTCATTTACGCGTGTTGTTTTACCCATTTCCTTCATATTCCATACAGGGTAAAAATTACTCATTATACAAAATACGAAACCTATGAAGACTTAATTTGAATTTAGAACATTAACATTAGGATTTAAAAACCTCATACTACTCACAATTAAATGACATTTTACATTTATTCCTAAATATACACATTTTTCTGATAATCCTTATCAAATCATAAACTGCGAGGTGTTTCGATTTTTTTGATGAGAAGTGTAAATAACGTAGCTTTTATATTCATGGGTAAGTAAGTAGGTTTATGCATAAAACACTGCTAGATTGCACTTTTAGGGTACTGAAACTACCAAATTACTGAGAAATAGATACGTAACATAGTCCGAACAAACACAAATCACTAATTTAAGTACTTTTTGCCAAAGGTGAGACGATCGCATCGGGACCTGTTACTGAGGTCGACATGCGTCCTCAGGGACAACTGTCCACCATTTTGTAAAATGGAGTTTGGAAATGGTACTCTATTTTGGACATTCAATATCAAGTCACTTTACATACTCGCATTTTGTCGTAAACTAAAGGAGCTGTTGTAATGAGCTTAAAATAAATAGTAACAAACATTTTTGTACCACAGGCCTATATACCTAAGTAGTTACTAATGATGAGGATGATATTTGTAGATACCGTTTGCTCGTTAGTGTCACATACATGAAGTACTATTATACTTACACTTTTTCTCAGTTAATATATAAGGTGTTTCCGAAATATCTGCCTCGGCTTTAATAAGAGGTAGTATTGTGTTTATAGATTACAATAGTTAAGATAAATTATTGGTAATTTAATACGATCGAAACAAGTGTTTCGTGGTAAGAGGCGTCTTTATCACAAGACAGTACATGCATCAAGGAATATGCCTATACATTTTTTTCGTATCGTTTTTAAATATTGGGATACATTAGTAGAAGGAGGTGAACAAACTTTGTTGCAGGTTTATTTGGCGCGTACTTTAGTAAGATTAATATCGAATAATGATAAGTTACAGTAACTTGGCGTGTTTAAAAGTTAATCATTTTATTTACAACAACTGCACCGTATTTACAGTTATTTACACACTCCCTACCTACTTATCTACAAAACTGTTACGCGTACTATACCTATTACACTAACTTGTCAGTCCAAAGCCTGTTCCAAGTGTGATGGGAAGTTTATCATCTTAATTACCTACGTCAGTTTTTTTGAAGAATGCGGTTGCTGGTAAGTAGTTGCACTTTTAAAACACTTGTACTTGCGTATTATTGCGTACCTAGAAGATTTTGATGTGACAAACTAGTCAGCTGATTACGTTTCTCATTCATAGAAAAGATTGAAAGAGACAGCAGTTGTTTTCATTGACCAACCGTCACATTGCGCATAATTTGTGAAACACGTTATGCAGAATAGAGTTAATGTTCATTTAACTATTTTAATCTCTAAAATTTAATTGACTGTTCGGGGGTACGAAATTTCTTCACTATTGTAATCTATAAACACAATACTACCTCTTATTAAAGCCGAGGCAGATATTTCGGAAACACCTTATATAGCTATGTAGGTCAGGCGCGGTGAAATAAAAGCAGAATCACTATTTAAGTATTTTATTAATTAAAAATTAAAACGAGCACATGTTAACAGTTCTACGGTTATCGCCATCTGACTATTCTTGACTTTTCCCTTTCCATCTTTCCTCTCTCTCATACACGTATGTCATCTCGCTCACACTCACGTTAAAAATTCAAACTAGGAACAAGGAACACATTTTAAAATCCTACATAATTATATTCGACAGTACACAGAGGCGGAAACCTACATTTAAACAAGATCCTAACCCCATTAGGTAGCTGTACCTGCATCACAAAATCATTCATTACAGCAGGTTTCAATCTATCTTCAAGCGCTACATTAGTTGAGATTAGTGTCAGCTAAGCGACACTTAAGCCACCTACTTGTTATATTAAGCTGCTGTAATCTTGGAACTCGGATGTTTCAGATGTTATACTCTCATCGCCTGACTTGTACTGATAAGAAGTGTAGGAGAAAATTAAATGGCAATCATTTCTCTTCACTATGACAAAGGCTTTGTCTAGAAACGGGACTACTCTAGAATAATTCTATAGTTACTTATTATTTTTTAGCAGTTCCTCATTATTACTCATTTATTATAATTACGTATACTTGACCTTCTTTTTATCTATCAGGGACTCACTTAATTCTTGGCCTAAGGCGCAGGCCAGACAGACGGGGCCCGGGTCTCTTCTGTATGTTTTGCGTCGCGACATTTCTATACATTTTGTATGAAAGGGGTGCGGTAGAGACAAATGTCCGCGCCCCGTCTGCGTCTTACGTCTCTTCTGTCTAGCCTGCGCCTAAATTGTAATATTTTCAACTTTTCTTATAATTGAATAACCATACGATACATAAAACTCACACATAGAGCAGCATTGGATGAAGACCGAAAGGCCGGTGAAACTATGAAAAATGTAACAAAGAAAGTAAAAAATCCTCTGTTAAAGACTGAATGCGATCGAGCAAATTGGAATGTTAACAAAACAGTACGTTCTCATTGAAAGTTTTTACACGAACGAATTGGACGGCTCGGGCTTTGAACTGCTTTGAATTGGACTAGCACTGTGCAAGGAATCAATTTGCATTTTTATACCGTTTTACAGTGTACTCTTAGTGTTAGTCCATCGTACCCGGTAATAGACTTTTCCACTATTGGTCTATTCCGAAAAGCGCACTTTTAACTGAAGTACTTTGGTACCTACCAAAATGGCTATTGATTCTGGAATATGGAACCGACAGATAATTAATTCACGCTTATCAGATAAATCATGACAAGATTTAATACTAAAGGTTTGTTTTCATCGTAGCAAATCTAGAATTTTCTAAATCAATTCCATTGCTAGTATAGTCCCACTGATAGTTTGTATGACAAACAAATATTGTCCTATGGTTTGTTTACCTCCGCTACGTTTCCCGCGAAAACACGTCCATGCTTTTGACACGAGTCAGCAAACTCTATTAGCAATGCATTGTGTGACGTCACATTGATGCCGGCAAAAATCTAAAAACGCTCTGTCATGTTCGAAAATCGAACGTCAAAAGAACTCTTTTGTTTTCTTTTTAAAGTTCAACTGGCTGAATTCCATGACAATGCAAGTGTTCGTGTTTTGAATTGCGAGCTATTCAGCCAAGACTTGGACTGTCGGGGATAATTTCTGTTTCAATTTCATTTTCCTTTCCACCCTGAAGTAAAATTACTAAGTATATCAACCAAAGAAGTTGTCAAAATGTTAATCTATATTTCATCAGAGCCCGAAAGATTTTTAAAAACATGATTAAATTTCAAATAAAGGTTATAAGAATCAAAGGGTGTTCCCAGATGAAAACCCGGACCTCACTGATTACCTATTGATTTGTATCAAAATGTGATTAATTAAACATAATTCCGTTAATCTGTATAATTGTATTACGGATAACGTGACTGTTTCAAACGAAGCTTGATTAATTAAATTTACCAAATTGATCACGCACGTTTTCATCATATGAGTAAATTGGATTAAAATCTGTCGCTCTGTACCTGTGTGTTGGCTCTAGATTAGTTTGTTGGTAGTTATTGTACCTACCTGTCTTGCTTGATCTGTAGCAGAACTATTCTTGGTATGACAGTAATTTTGATCTTCGCTTAAGTCCGCAAATATTTCTGCTTTTTTAAGTTATTTTAAGTAATTAAGTAGAGTCACATGCGGAAAATCATTTTTCCTCTTAAATCCGAAAAAAAAACCCTTTTTCCTCAATATAGATATTATTTAAAGTCATTGATCATTGATTGAAGAATAGAGTCGCATGCGGTAAATCATTGTTAAAAACTACTTTATTATTGCTATTATACCACTGTAGGTACTGCTTTTCAGGTACACAATTTTACTGGAAAAAATCTGTAGAATCCCATTTTCAAGATTTTCTTCACAAAAATGCTTAATCCGAAAAACCCTTAACCGTTATTGCAAATGTACTCAAACATTCACATTCGCGTCATACCATTAGCCTGAATACCGAACCTAAGGGACATTCGCAGCGCCATTCTCAGCCGATCACAATAAGGGCCAGGTCACTGACCCTTCGTCCTTGGAACGAGTCAATAACTTTCAGATATAAATCCCCGTATGACCTAGTTTTGATAACAGTACTTAAGATTCTGAGATTAACGATCCTAGATTTGTGATTCTTATTATATGATGAACTAGTTGTTAAGAGGTCTGTCCGCAAATTCACTTTCTTTTCTTGTAAGGTATCTTCGATAGGATATTATATACGGGATAGGAAGCCTGGGTAGATAGATAGATGACTATTCTTTGTTTTTATGTCCATTTTATCTAATTTAATGTCCAGATAATAAAAAATAATTGATATATTTTTTTTTAATACAGCGAGTGCAATTTTTTTTTCGTGATGTGACGTCTAAGCAAAAATTGTACTTGCCCGTGAGGCCGTGATGTCCCACTCCTGAACTTTAAACGGGTTTATCTTCGTATTTCTTTATATTTGACAAAATAAAACTAGTCTATTATATTTTGATTATCTTAATGGTGGTCTAAATAAATTTTGACTTTTCATACCTAGTCATCTACCCCATTGCTTAGCTGTGTCATTCGCTACCAGACTCTTCCTGATCTTTTACTTCAGCACTTTTATTTTTATGGGATAACAAATACAGACACTTTATTAATAAATCTTGCAAAGTTCCCAAAGTTTTATCAACGCGTTCTAAAACTTTCCTTCAAGGATCATTGCTCCCCGACCTTTGACCTTGACCTTCAGGTGATCCATGACGCAGAACTAGATTAATTAGAACTTTAAAAATACAGGAAAGATGTCTAGCAATTTTTAAACGGTTTTTAATAAAATTCTAATTTCGTTTCGATTACATTTTTCTTCTTATTTTTAAGAATCAATTTAAAACTAAATCTTGATACTGAGACAACGTTAAATCTCTATTCGTGAAAAAAATACCTTTGAGCGACTTACTTGAAGCCAGAAGGGTATATTCCACTCTGTTCACCTTGGTGATATCACCCAGATGAAACACAAAATTAGTCCGATTGTTTACATTAGAACCTAATAACCCAGATGAAGCAGACTAGATTTCTTTTTAACTAGCATGGTGGAGTGATATCACCCACATACATATAAAATTTGATTTTAATGATCACAATACTAGATAATATACGTAGATACAAAATACATTTCATTTCGTGTGGAATTAAGACCTCATTTAAAAATTGTAAGTTTATCAAAACTTAATCAATTTCATAGGTTTAATATAAAATAAACAATAAGTAATTAAAAAAAAGTAAAATAGTTATTTATTGCAGTCAAGCCTATTATTTCACGTTTAAAATGAGTAAATTGAATTTTATTTCTCTAAAAACAATAGTTACTTCATAAAAAGTATTTTTTATTATTTGACAGTTAATAGCAATGATATTTTAATAAACAGATATGTTATACACATACAAAACAATCGAAAAAAGTGTTCCGCGCAGCGCGGCAGCTAGCGAAAGAGATAGCGCGATAAACCCATAAGAAAAAAAGAGACAAATAGTGTTGTTGTTAATGGCAATACGTCCCAATTAGGACGTTTTCGAGTCTTCACGATTGCACGCTTATAACATATCTGTTTATTAGAATATCATTGGTTGATAGTATTAGAATATAGTAAAATTGTTGTATTTCAGCTACCTATTGTATAATAGTGTTTGTGGGTAATATAAATCAAAAAGGATATGAGAGATCATCATATTTGTTCAGCTGGATTATGTCACCCAAGTGAACAGAGTGGAACGTACCAATAAAAGCTATTGAAAATTATTAAATTTTCTGATAAGTTTGCCGTTAAGATAGTCAATATTATTTTAATCAAGAAAGAAAATTGAACTTTATGTTTTTTTAATCTAAAATATCCGATTTTTTTTTATATTATTATACTAAGTTCACATTCCGTTTCATTCAATATTTAACTAAAATAAAATGTAACTATGTCTTGAATGTTACAGAATTTCGTAATACTGAAGCAATCATCAACATTGTTGCGCACTGAACCGTGTCAATTGTGAAAGTATTACATTTTCGGCAAGAAGTGAATACTTATTTCATGATTACAGTCACCAGCTCCGACAGCCGTGATCGTCTAGTGGTTAGGACCCTACGTTGTGGCCGTAGTAACCCAGGTTCGAATCCTGGTCACGGCAGTGATTCACTGTCGCGGCGGAGCTATTGTTTTAATTTTTATAAAATAAACAATGTATTTAATAAACTTAGTTCTCACTCTTAGCCAAAACGACACTGATAATTCATTAAAATGTGGACTTTACATCATATTCAATTAATTATGATGACATTAAAAAATAATTAATTTTTAAGTCTATTCGTTTTCATCTTTGCCAGTCATAAAGAATAATGATCTGATTTATGTACAAGCGGTGTTTTGTGTGCTCCTTACATCGTGAGGAAACCGGGATTCCAAAATTGGGATCTGAAATCGCCAACCTGCAATTGAGCAAGCGTGCTGATCAATGCTCATGCCTTCTCTATATGGAAAGAGGCCTGTGCCTAGCGTTGGGACGTTTATAGGCTGGAATTATTATAGTTATAAGTACTATTCAATTTAAAGCAAGCTCTAGACGGCTTAATTAAGGATATCTTAAATGATCATACCCTTTAGGGATATTATTAAATAAACAAAGGTGATTAAAACAATGTTTCGATCGGAAACCAGTTTACGATATTATCGAATTTCAATTAGGGAGGGAATTGCGTATGAATATTTATGAAATTTCTGAACCCATTAACTGAGATATTATCAAGGAACACCGAAAATCGCCTTAAATGTCAAAATTAATAGAGACAACTAATAACTGTAAACAAAACAAAAGAAAAACCAAAATATTTTATTTCCTGAATTGAGAGCCAGAACGGATAAAACAATTTTCACTAAAATAATAAAATTTTCACTATAAAAACAATTCATAAACAAGAATCACTATAATAATATATTCTATGGGTAAACCTAGTCACAAACAGTCACGAACAAAAATATGTAAACAGATAGCGAAATTGCACTTATTTTGCGAGACTTTTGTGTCGAAACTGAAAAAGAAAAACATGTACATGATTAAGGAAGTGTTTTCGATAATTTCTCCAAAAAAATATTGGTGAGTGTATAGATAATTTTGATCATGACTGTACATACCTACTACAGTAGGTAAGTAAAAAAGTAAGTATTACTCGGCAGCTAATTAGTGCGTTGAGAACACTAATACATATATCTTATTTCCGACCGATCTTTATAATAAGGTAACAGTGCAGCCAAACCTGAAACTGTAACCTGAAACAGTAAGTCTTTTTTTTTAGGAAGGAGCAAGAAGCTATGTAACTCTTTAGTAACTATATATGACTCTCCCACAGGAAGAGCCATGAATAAAGTAACGATATGTGTTTTATATGCTAATTTGATGTCTATAAACAAACACACTTACTAAAGGTTTTATTATCTAGTCTTCTGATAAGCGTGGTTCTTCATTTAACAGTTATAATACCTACCCTTTAAGATGTTATACCTACTTGCAGAAAAGCTTAATAATATATCAGTATTTTATACTTACTTACGCTGTTAGAGACCTAAATTGTTACTTGTTGTCCTTTCATCAACAATTAAATCTATAGTTAAGTATTTTTTCTTAACTAACGATGGCGCGGCGAAAGTGGTGTGATGATCTAGTCAGTTACGCGGGGCGCAAGTGGACAGAAATCGCCAAAACCAGAGAGGTTTGGAAGAAGACAGGGGAGGCCTCTTCCCAGCAGTGGGATCAACAGTAGGCTAATAAAAAAAAAAAAAAAACGATTACGTTTTTAAATACAACAGGTAAATAATGTGTTGTTTAAATACATTCTTATTTTATTACTTCATTTCTCCTGATACATAAAAAGGTCTTTGCCCTGTGGGCCAGTAAAGGCTGGTATCATATTTATAAACATTCGTTAATTAGGCACGACAAAATGAATCAAAATGCGGGTTCAAAGAGTTTCGTACGCTATCATTTATTATAATGATATCGCCCTCAAGACGCACAGATAACGATTTATATTTTCCTTTTATTCATTAATGAACTGTTTTGTTTATATGATAACAGATTTTTGAGAATTCATTCATTTTCATACTTTATCAGAGTATAAAATATACACAACGATAGTACCTAATTAATTGGTAGGTAGAGATTGCGTGTGGTCTATTTAAACGTACCGTTTTCAAAACAAAACAAATAATTAAATTGTTTGTACATTAACCGAACAGTCAAAGACAGTCCTCGGGCGAGCGTAGGGACATAGCATTGATCTTATTTGAGATTCCATTACACGCAACATTAGTCGCCTCAGGCAAATTAGCTGGCCTACTCTGCTTATAACCCGGCCAAACATAAAATACCACCTTTCTTCCAACATTCACTTTGTTGAACTACTTTTTGAATGAGCCGAATTATATCAAGCAATAAAATAAATGAAAGTAGTGGATAATTTCGGTGTTGTTACCACCAGCTCCGATAGCCGTGATCGTCTAGTGGTTAGGACCCTACGTTGTGGCCGTAGTAACCCAGGTTCGAATCCTGGTCACGGCAGTGATTCACTGTCGCGGCGGAGTTATATTTTTGAATTACTATTATGAAGGGTTGGAGTAAAGGTGGTAAGTAGATAGAGTATGACTATGTAAGTATGCAGTCGTCGATAATATGCCTACAAATTACGACAAAACGTTCCAATTCAAATACAATGTAATTATATTCAAATGCCACCATACACGATTTGAATGAACACGTGTTTCATGAAAGAGGTGGGATAAAAAATAATATTCACTTGTACAGTCAACCGGGAATCACTCACGGCACGTTTAAGAACTATACTAGCATGAAGTTTATTAAAAATCAACAATATAAAATGGAAAAACTCACATAAAGGCAGCTAATTAAAAACGAACAGAACAATTTATATATAAAAATCACAATACTTTTATAAATAAAGCCGAGATTTACTCACAGACAATACAAATGAGAAACTAGTAATATCTAGAAAACAAAGGCTTTGTTATAAGGCAGCTTCAACAATAGATGTTTGAAAGGAAGCACAATTATAAGTTTAATGGAATGAAAACTAAACTTTAATTAGTACGTAGGTACTTCCCTAGGTTGGTAACATCTGTTCTGAATCACTTTGCTAGAAACTCCTCGCTTAATTGGTTTTCAGGTGGATTTGTAAGCTAAGAAGTTAGATTTTAAAGCTTAGATATGAATCTGAAAACAGGAGCCCGAGTCTGCTATTGACAATTGTTTGAATCGTCCATTGGGAAGGCCAATTTTGACGTTAAAATAACGTTTTACCTACGTAATTATTCTAAATTGGACCTACTAACGCCACCCACTCAGAAAATTCAAACAATTGTCAATGCTCGGGCCCCAGATAGTTTGTATAGGATTAACCCAGAGTAGGTTAAACAAGACTGTCTAGATTGATGATGACAAAGAAATCTGTCTTTGCGCGGTAGTGGCGGATTGTAAACTAACTCAATTGCATTTTTGGCATTATTATCATCAACCAAGTGGTGCTAAGCGCGACTGCTACGCTAGAGGTCTTGGGTTCGATTTCCGATTCGACCAAGGTGTTATTGGGTTTTTCTATGAAATTCTCAGTAGCAGGTCGGAGTTTGGATTTGTGCCCGGTAAGTGGCAATAGGCTCGCCCCCTATTACATGGGACCTAAACACATCGGCGAACTGTGGGTGTTCAAGTACACCTCTGCCTAACCTTTCGAGGATACAGGCGTGATGATATGTTACGTTATCATCAACTAATACAAAACACTTCTTCGTAAAAATCGACGGTCGAAAATTTGAATTAGAATTAGGTTGTCATAAATTTGAAAATCATTGGTCATAAATATACCGTAAAACTGCTATTGACTTGTGTTTGATTCTGCTCTACAGTTTCCCTAAATTCCACTACGGAGAAGGTCTTACTACGTTTACAAAAGCATACATTCTGATGTAATCTAAGACAACGTTAATGGGTCCTTCGCTAGTTTGGCGAGATACTTTGGAAAATAAACAGGCTAACTGGTTTCAACTGGTTTCAACTGGACATCGTCCGCTATGGAATCTGTTTAATTACTTCGGAAGTTTCCACTAAGTTTCCAGAGGGTGTTCGCTAGTTTGAAGTTGGAATAACAAGTCTAGCATGTACCTTTTTGTTCTCACTGTTGAAAAATACATAATAGTTTGCTACGGTGTTTCTTATACTACATAAGTTATGTTAATACCGAATTCTTAACTAAAAAAAAGACTTATGTTTGTATAGAACACTTAAACATATCATCACGCCTGTATCCCCGAAGAGGTAGGCAGAGGTGTACTAATGTACACCCACAGTTCGCCGATATGTTTAGGTCCCATGTAATAGGGGGCGAGCCTATTGCCACTTACCGGGCACAAATTCAAACTCCGACCTGCTACTGAGAATTTCATAAAAAAACCCAATAACACCTTGGTCGACTCGGGAATCGAACCCAAGACCTCTAGCGTAGCAGTCGAACATAGAACACTTAAAAATACACATTATTTTATCTTCATTCATTCGCAATTAATATATTTTCATTATATTAAATAAGTAAACCTTACATCTACATTAAAAATGAGACTATAAAATACCGGGCGATTCTTTTTCTATTTTCATATTATGAATTCCATTCCAGCCAGCCAGCGGCCAATAAAATAAAAATTAAATTCTGCCACAAACATTCAGTAAGTTATTCTTATTTCAAAATGCTTGCATGAGACGGAGGAGGTTTTTATAAAATGTTAGCTAGTTGAAGCAAAGAGGTTTCATTTCCAGGTAAATGTATTTTTCAAGCATGAAATACTATGCCGCTTAAAAGATACATTATCTTTAAAATCTTTGCATGATGATGAAATGGTCTAAATTTAAAAGCGGAGAACACTTTGCAGTACTTGTATAACAACTTTTTTATTTAATATCGATAACATATTTGTTTTTGGAACTGATCCACCTAACTGCCCAATCAATAGCAGTTACAACTTATGTCTGCTCTTTCTTAAAAAAGAAGTGACTACTAACTCAATCAAAATTTTCACAAGACACGATTTATAAATCTCTACAAAAAATCTTAAATCGCCAGATTCATTCCTCACATCCTCATTTTAAAAACAGCATTTCTGGCTAGCTACTTATAAACTTAGTAACAATTTTGTTTCGGCCACAACCCGGCCAAATTGATTTGTTTACCATTAAAATTGTAAAATAAAACTAAAAAAAGAAAAAAACATTTGTATAATATTAGTTAAAATGATTTAATTTTATTAATATGTATGTTCTAAAGATAAAAGAATTGTAGATACTTTTGTTTGTGCAAAGTAGCAAGATTTTGCTTATAAAATTCATTATGTAAGGTGCGCTTAGAAGACTATAGACGATACATAAAAATGCACTGAAATTATTATCTACGAAAAATGTGGTGACACTAATGGTGATTTGTAACTATCATAGTTAAGTCATAAACAGCTTTTGTGTGAAATGAAAATGTACTATTTTATCATCAGGGTATATATTTATGTAGCAGTAAATTACTTTATAATTTATTCAAATCGAATATTTAATTAGAAAGTAATCACGAGAACAAAACTGCAATACGCGAACCATGCGACACTACCGCGACGCTATATCAACCGCTGGACAACCAAATACCGCTGACATCCGAAACCCACACGAGCAGATCCGCGGGCAACAGCTAGAAACAAAAAACTTCGCACCCAATCGATTCGCTACATCCTACATCACAAACCTACAAATACGTAGACCACTAATACAAACTTTAATACAACTTAGTTTGCCACTTGTATATAAACAAACGCAGAACTTGAATATTAATTTAATTATTAATTGATAACCTTTTTATCGTGACAATGAAGGTTGTGGGTATTATCGTAGTGGTTTTATCAGCTCTATGTCAAATACAATCGCGTGAGTATGATACGTAACTTTAATCAATATTACTCATACATTCTACGTAGTTACATCAACTAATTGATCGATGATGTCGTCTCATATTTACATTTAAAACTTGACAGAAGTTCCATTAATCTTTACTTGCATTAAACTTCCTGTATATCTTTAATTGTGACATACGTCGTAAAAAGATAGATGTGTGCTCCTATCGTCATTGCTTTTTATTTTCTTGTCATGTCAAAATAGTTATAAGTTTTGTGGACGTATACTACAAAGTTTTCGTCTAAAATGGCTCATCCGATTCCTCAGTCAATAACTCAATACTATTAATTTTAACGTTTAGTATCGTTTGGAAATTGTCTATCGATGAACAGGACACTAGGTAAATCATAACGAAATATATATAAAGCGGTTACATAAGTTATTGATTATAACTTGCAAAGTACAAAATAATGACTTCCATAAATTGTAACAAGCTGAATCATACCTCGCCTTCACCGTACCTTATCTATGGAACTAACTTTGACCTCAAACCGCGTCATACTGACTCATAAATATAAGAAGAAGAAAGTCTGCATTTAAAATAATGTCATTAAAAATCGAAATAATATTGGCTGGTAATAAATCTCATCTTCGTGTACCTGGCAATAAACATACAAAAATCGAATAATTTATCGAGGCTTGCAAAGAGTTGGCTATTTTTTTTAATTTACTGAATCTCTTTGTATTCTTCCAGTCAATACTATCTTAATTCCTCTAGTTATTATAAAAAAAACTAACATCACATACGTGCATCAAACTACAAGTCATTCAATTCAATTACTTTTCAAGTTTCACAACCATGAATAGATAGTAGATTTTTATGTGAACAGATATCATATTTATTTTCCAATCCAAAACATCTAGATTCCTCTCATACGCTGAAGTAATTTCGTTCCTTCATAAATTGCATTCTATCTTCGTTCTACGTCTCATTAACATTTATGAGCACTACACAGAACCATAAATTAATTACTCTATCTAATAACCACCCACTAAATATTAAAGGTCTCATAGGTACGTGAGGCCCGAAACTGCGGTATTTATATCTTCCATTTGTTTAGGTATTTCAGAAAGGTCTAGCACACGAGCAGGGAAGGAAAAATGGGGAAAGATATCTTAGTGTGCCTAAGTTAGGCATCTGTGTTCACCGTTTGAATGATTTTACTTTATACTAGCAGCGTCTCGCGGTGTTACCCGTGTAGATTAAGTTTCAGTAAAATCCTTAAGACGAAAAGTATCCTTATATTCAAATACAGGTTACAAACGGTGTGCCAAATATCGTCTCAAAGCGAAATCGCCAAAAATTTTCATGTTTATATTATTATTATCATTAGACCTTACAATTAATTTAACTTGCGATAAAAATGTCATCATTTGCATCATATAAACTAATTTTTAGCAGATCTTTCTAATTAATAATAATTTTATCTTACGCAGTGGACTCCACACTCTGTCAAGAGACGCCGAAGGCGAAACACTGTTTAATAGAATACAGTGTTCGTGACAGATGGCCGCACCAAGTCAGGTAAGGGTTTATACCATTTTAAAGGAAGAAAAAACTTAATCATCTTCAACCGGCTTCAGCTCAATACTTAGCCAGTCATTCAGCATCTTTTGTTGCTGTCAGTCTCCTCAATTATTTGTCAGGGGAAAACATCTGAAATCTTCAAACTTTTAGTAGGCCTTCGAGCTCATTATTAAAGTAACTTATACTGAATTTACATAACCCTAGTCCGTCTAATTGCTAGTCATAAATAAAATCTTCAATTCCAAACATCAGACTGTTATAAAATTACCCTAATTTGCAGTGCTTTTGTTAGTTCTTGCTGGTCCATATTGCAACTTTGAATAGAATATGTAAACTTCCAAGGCACCTAAATTGTGGTAGCTTGACTTATGACATCACGGATATAATTATACAATACACAAGACAATACACAATACATCGTTTTGGTCTTAACTTTCTTCTCGTACTATATTCCAAAGTAAATTAAATTATACAACATTATCTCCTCTTTATAACCCCCGGTGCAAAAAGAGGGGTGTTATAAGTTTGACGTCGTACTTCCTAAACGAATAGACCGATTATGTTGCGGTTTTGTTTGAAAGCTAACATGATGTCAGCGAGATGGTTTTTAGTAATCAAGATAGATTCAACATTTGAAAGTCAGCAATTTGCAAAAATTTGTTCTTGTTCCTTATTTTGTTCATAATAAAATTGAAATAAAACTACTTTTTACGGGATTTTTTCGCGGTTTATATTAAGATTTTAAGTCCCGACGTTTCGACACCTTTGCAGGTATCATGGTCACGGGTAGACTGAGGTGGTGTTCGTCTTGACGGTTGTTGTTGCTCGTTCTACCTTCATATTTTTATTAATTATTTGTGTTCCGGCCTACGCAATATGAGCTCACGGTGTCTTGAGGTCTTGCAGCGCTGCTCTTGGGTTTGATTTTGAGTTTGTTAATTATTGGATCCCAAGGGGACTTAAAATCTTAATATAAACCGCGAAAAAATCCGTAAAAAGTAGTTTAATTTCAATGTCTAACATTCGCGTAAACCTAAAAAACCAATACATAATAAAATTGTCAATTTATTCTAGATACGTGTACAACTGGCACACTAAGACGTGCTTCGAGATCCGCTGGTCGGACAACTGCGACGCGGTGCCGTCACCACCCACCAGCAACAACTTCTCCTCAGAGCGGGAGTGCCTGGACGAATGCGGGGGCTGGTCATAGCATCGGAATGTGTTTCAAATAAAGAATGTCATTGAATGAGTTTGTTTTAGTGACGTCCTAATTAAAACCTATTTGTTTGTATTTAATTTGTTAGTACAAGTTCTTTTTCGAGATTGAATGGGAGCATTTCGAAAAAAACAATTATTCATATTCTTAAACTCTGTATAATATTTAGTTTAATTGCAAAATAAGAAAGTGTATAAATGTGAGAAAGAAATCTAGAAAATAAGAATAACACAGTATTGGGGTTTTCTAGGCCAAAAGACGTTTCATTTTAGTATATTGTAATGAATATTCAGATTCAATATATTTTTTGTACTACTATTTGCTCGTGTCCTATATATTTTGGTCATAGTTTACTGTTACTATTTGTTTACTGGACATAGGCTAGACACAGCTTTTAATTACACATTTTATTGCCGCCTTCGTAACTAATATGACTATAAACATAGATATAGGTAAAAGTATAATGAATTCA
This sequence comes from Autographa gamma, assembly GCA_905146925.1. NCBI lineage: Eukaryota > Metazoa > Arthropoda > Insecta > Lepidoptera > Noctuidae > Autographa > Autographa gamma. The sequence goes on from LR989850.1 coordinate 1,781,436, forward strand.
AACAGAGAATGAGATGGAGAGGAGACTTGCCTAACTGCGGTACAAAACCATAACATGCAAATTAATAAACTAGGCAAAATAACCAACTCTTTAAAGTTTCTCTTTTTAATCTTCCAGATTTAACGGAGTTGATTCTTTAATTTAAAAATAAATAGAGTACCGTAATTTGTTTGCAGATGCTATTAACTCTTGAACAGATTGCTTTGTGATAGCAAATTCATACCAAAATTGTTTTACATAAAACAGATTTTATCATCCAATGACATCAGATTAGAGTCAAAAACATTTTGAAGATTATCAGAAAGTAATTGAATAAAATTTTCATTTAATTTTACAACACAAATTAAATAAATCTATGCTCTTTCAATTTTATCATTCATCTTTCAATGGTATCTCCATGCTCTTTCAATTTTAAAAGAACTAGCTAGTTATTATGTACTAAAGGTTATTTCTCATACAAATAAAACTGATTACTTTGTTCACATTCACTGAGTTCAAAAAAAAAATTGAAATGAGGTTTTGTACACCTATCACCGTACCGACTTTATCGTAAGGAACAACGCATGAAAAAAAAATCAAAATTAGAAATAGAACAATCTTCTTTTGTTTTTGCTAAACTAGTAATTAGCAAATCAAAACAGACATCCAATAAGTAGGGCAGAGTTCGTAATGATTGGTATGAATATAAAATAGAGCAATCAGTAGCCGGGGCTGACGGGCAGGGCGAGGCGACTAATAGCCGACCCGCCTAACTTCTGCTACATTCGCGACAGAGTAGCGGATGAACAGAGGCGTAATGATATGGTTTTATTGCGAACGGCGTGTTATGCTTCTTAAGTCCTTTTTGTTGCTTTGTGAAGATACAATAAATAAAGATTCGGTTTTTAATGGATCGAGGTTTCACTTTTAGCATTAGTGGATTAATAAATGTTATTTATCACAAAATTAATTCGCTTTATAAAAACTTTTTGACTTACTAAATATAAAAGATAATAGGACCTGCATGTAGAATTGGTGAGTAAAGCCTGTCTACACTGACTGAAAGTAAAATACTAAGAAATCGAACTTAGCAATCGCATTAATTTCAGGTAGTTTGCTAAAATGTTTGTATCTATAAATAAAACCAATTAGATCAAATTACCCTCATTGGCCCCATTTTAATTAAAAACCAACTAATTTATATTAACCTTCATTATCCGTATAATCTATTGGCACTAGTCACAAAGGAACAAGATATTGGAACTGAGCTTGACCTTGCATGTATTATGACGATAACTATAACACTATTTCATCAAACAAGGCTCAACTATCGACAAAAAAAAGGACTACAAACTATCGCTTTACCACGATTTACAACCTACCTATCGATATAAAACATGTTTTTCCCAACAACACGACCAATAAATTTGACTGCGAATAATACTCGTAATGGTCGTGAGTACATCAGACAAGCGAGCACTATTGTGGTACGCATACGAATGGCCGTGTCCTTGACATGGAGTCTCTGTCGCGCGCCTACTCTGCGCGGCACACCCTAATCCGAGCCGTGGCTTACAGCCAGTGTTTTGTCGCAGTCGCGGCAACAGGCAGCTTTACCGCCTTTTACAGGATTTTTTACCGATATTTTTTTAACGTTTACCGCGAGTGGAAATTTTTCCGTTATGGGGAACAAAGTTGTGACGTTCACGGAACAGCAACTAGAAGATTATCAGGTAACGTTTGTGGTTCGTTTGTGGTTGGACTTTGAAAAGTTCCTTTTTCGAAGCTTGTGTTTGGAACTGTGATGTTTGTTTGTTTTTTTTCTTGTCGGGCATTGGTATGTATGTTTTTATTAGAGTTTGACTTCAGTTTGTGCTTTTTAAAGTGTCCTAATTAAAAGCTTTCGTTACTGAACTTTTAAGTGAAGGTTCTAAAACTTTGTTATTTGTTTTAAACAGGACTGTACATTTTTTACAAGGAAAGAAATACTTAGGTAAGGAATGTTAATAAAAATATTATCGAGCGTCTGTCACTGATTACTGTGAAAACTATAATTAATAAGACATTTTAATGTATTATATGCTTCAAATCAGGGAGTAGATACTACTTCAAAACAGGCTTGCTGCACAAGAAGTCGATTCGATCCCTGATCGTTGAATGCTGGTGATGCTTATTCTAGATAAACTTCTAATATATATGTAAGCTAGATGCTAACTAAAGTAATTAATCTAAATCAATCTAAGTAAATTATTATTTCTAGGCAGGTTCTATATAGATAAGATACGATAAATATAATTATTTTGTAAAGGGCCATTAATTTATTTATGCTTGATTAATAATAAATACAGTTCATGATTTGTAGAAATTAGTAGGCAATTTTACAAGATGTTAATAATACAGGATGTTAAGACAAAGTGGGTTTGAAACTAACATGGAAAAAATGAGTGAAACACAAAATTAAATATTTGTTTCAAATACAACTCTTACTTTTATATGATACTACTCCCGATGGATGTCGGGTAAGCGGCTAAACGTAGCCTATGTCCGTTTTTGAGAACTAAGTTTCATCAAAATTTGTTCAGCAGTATAGCTCTGAATTTCTTAGATTGGGAATCGTTGGTTTATATCAAAATTGCTTAAATATGTTCGTGGGTCTACTAACACAATAATGAAAATGTACCTACGAATAAAATCGATATTCTGTGAGGCTCTTAATTAACATTCAATAAATACAAATCGTATTGATTTGTTGTGAAGTGTGACAACACTCAGACAACTTGACCATGAAAGGTCTTCGCTCGCCGTAATCTATATTAAAAGTATCGATTACGTGTAATTGTATTAATTTGTGCTACATACACGCTACGTGTCAATGTCGTGCCAAAGTTTTGCAGTTCGTTATGTCAGTATCTTTTAGTAATTAGATATCGACATGTACATTAACTTAATTTAATATTGTGGACGTAAATCTACTAGGAAATTTTCTAATTTAAAACAGACGTCCATCTCCAAGTAACATTTCTATAGAGATATTAAGAGTTCCAATCTTTATAATTAGTTTCAATTTTTTTCAAAGTTGCGTCTTTTGCTACCTAAGGGCATTCAAAATTGGAATGTTGTTTAATGAAACAAAACACCGCCATTTAAAACCAAAACAAAAGACAACCAAGATTTATTTACTTCGGATTAGGATTAAGCATTTCAGTCTTGGAAAAATACTGAGACTTGAACAGATTATTAGACATAAGGCCAAAACACTCGAGTATATCCCAAAATAGATAATCGGCTTAGAATGTGACGCACTATCTATAGTGTATCGATCCCGGCTTCGGCCACGTGCAACTGATTTATTAATTAAACGCCTTACGTTTATTAAGCGGTTACGGCTGTCACAATAGGTACGGGTCACCTCTCGTCAGTAACAAGTGATTTACGAAAATAGATCTTAACACGTTGCTATAGAGTGCTTTCTATGTCAAAGTGTATATTAGATGTGTTGTGCACTGTACCCACTTTTGTTGTTATCGAACCGAGTAACGTATAGAGGTTTTCAAAATGTCGCCAGCTCTATGGTCCCGGGTTCTATCTCCGGAACAATGTAAAATACAACTATTCCAGATGTTCTCGGGTGCGGTGTCCAGATGACTCAGAGCAATGATGACATTGCCCACAATTATAATTATTTATCTAGCAATAAGTATTGTGATTCAGAAATGACGTTGTTAATAGATCAATGACCACCAATACCCATTATTCAAAAATGATGACGAAGTTTAAAAGAAATGCTTTAGAAATCATATAAAATGACAATCCGTGAATTCGCGTTTTCATACATATGACTATTTAACTAGCAGACCATTGTCTACAAATGGGTTCGTATTTCACCTATTCATAATTTGTTTGACTCAGCAGTGTCAATAACCTCTACCACTATCACAAAAGGTGGATAAAAGTACACATATTAATAATGATATAGCTACTTCTTTCCTATCATTAAGTGGGGTTTTGACCTCTAACTGAACTTGGAGAGAAGCGCTATATACGTCAGTACGTCATTAACAAAGGGAAACACGATATCCTGCAGTGTCTTGCAAATTCGTTATTTATGATATTGCAAATTTATATGGTATCCTAGGCCACCAAAGTAATGTTGATGTAGTAACGCTGCCCGTAGGCACGTCCGACATTCTGTAAGTCAGATAATCGGGCTGATTTTCACGCCGATTCATAGTACCGAATTCCGACCGACTTTTTGTAGGACGTGTGACGTTGCTTTATTGCTTTCAGGGTGTTCTATTTTTTCTCCTACAAAAAATCGGTTATCGATTATCGGACGTGGTCGGATAGACTGAACCTAAATACTTAAAAAAAATATGCATTACAATAAAAAAGAACTGAAAAGTTCTTGTACTGTATCAGTTTGTTATTAATAAGCATCTTAAGATTATTTTGTTTCAACTTAGTATTCCATCGTTCAAAGAAAAAGGCAATCAGACCAAAATACTTGTGTAATAAGCGCACAATTTAGCAAACAAGAGTTTTCTCTCAAACCACTTGCCCCTAGGTCTCTATTCAGCTATTTCAAAAACATGTCAGTGGTCGGTCAGTGTACTCGTCATTTTGCATAATTTTCGTATTCAGATAAGCCTACAATAAATTCTCATTCTCAAGAGAGATGATCGAGCAGAATGCAAACTATCGTAAAAATGACCAAATGAAGCGGGTCATTCAGTAAATTCAAGCAACTCTTAAATAGCTGAATCGAGTCCCAGGTCACCTTTATCAAAAGTCAAGGCCAGTAATAACGAAGCTAAGTGGAGTTGTATAAGTAAGCTGACGTTATTCCATAACAAATGAGATCTCTACATTTCTAGCTTCCTTCGTTCCATATTTCGCGGGACATTACGTTTTGTAAAATCGGACAAATGAGGTTTTCTTTTGGAGAGTTTAAGAAATGCGTTTGTTTTAGCCGTACTTAGAAATTATTGCTAAAATTTCCTTGAAAACTAATATCTATTTTATTCTCTAACTATACTAAAATTAAAATTTACATAAATAAAAACTAACAGGCGTCAAAGAACTCATCGTCATCCTGGTCAATGGCGGGAAACGTGCCCAGAAGGCTGGCAACATTGTCACGTTGAATGGCTATTCTCTATGCAAGGAACAAACCAGCCCTCTGATCACGAGTAGTAGTTTTATTCTCTTCCAGTTACACACTGTGTCTATTTCTCTTCTTGATTTTTTACACTGTCGCAGGTCTGCTGGAAGAAATTTCATATGAATTAAGCAGTACCTTTGTACACTTGATCTGTGTATGCTAAATATTGTTTGTCTGTTATGTGTACAAAAAATTATAAATAACTAAATCTAAGCTACCCATAATCATATTAAACATCCTTCTTTACTATCGTACTATTTAAAAATGCTTGGCTCATTGCCAAGTAGTATAACGATCCAAAATGCAAGCCATGTATTTATTTAGTTATTTAACACAGAGAGGAAAAAAATGTGACATGATGTAAGATAAAAAGTGTACTAAGGTACTGCTTATTTCTAAAAGAAATGTCTTACTTACTTGGTACTTATTGCCATTTGTAAATATTGTAATTCCAGGGTATTCAAACGCTTCAGAGAAGTGAACCCCGCTCTAGTGCCGAAACGCATGACAGAAAACCAGCCACACACCATAGCAGTCCCAGTTGAGGAGATAGAAAAACTACCAGAACTTAAAGTAAGGATTTACTTATCTATATCTTATGGGTCTACAAATAAAGATCACTTTAGAACGGCTCGACCAACCTACCAGGATTTTGGTTGTTCGACATTTGTGAACGAAGTTAGTATGGACGAAACATCCGCGGGAAATGTTTTTTTTTTATAGATTTTCTTGTCAGCTAATTTAAAATAAAAACACTAAGCAGTATTTAATGTTAAGTACCTTTATCAAGAACTTCCGAGTGGATAACTTTCCCGTGGGTGTAAGACGATAAGAAATTTCTACGATCGTAAATTCTTTGAACTTTTAAATTATGAAATAAAATACTTGTTCCTTGTAGTCCTTTAAGATATTCTTGTAGATAGTATATTAATTAGATTAAGTTTATTGCAAAAGTATCATGTTATTTTGAAGAGATATCTAGTCTAATAATAATGTAGTTAATGTAAATATAAGTCTTAAATTTTTCTCGTGCCGCAAATCACACATTTCAACATATTTCATAAGCTAATTTTCCTTCTGAAATTCAATCTTTTCCTCGAGAAAAAGTTATAGCAATAATTTTGTATTTCGCAATCAATTTTCTTTTCCTTAAGGTAACTCCGTAACACGAGTTAAGAGTAAGGGGTATTCTGTAGCGATGCTTGTGCCATTATCAAAGGGTTAATTGGATGCTTTTAAAAGAAACATAAAACAAAGTTATAAGAAAAATAATAAAATCAACATTATCCTTCCTGTTGAAGCTTGACAAATTGGCAACACTTTCTAAATAAGGAAAAAAAATTCTAAAAATGATTCCCCTAAATTAAGTGGACATGTAACCAAATTACTTGTAGGTACACAAATTGGGTAGTTCTTAACAAAGCAAGCCATATAACATCAAAGCGAGAACATCAGTAAAAATGTTTTTTTTTTTAAATTTTGTATAACGACTAAATAAAATAAAGACTGTTGGAGGAATACTAAAATATCAAACTTTAGGTATACTTAAGAAATTCGCAAGGAACGAGCCCATTTCTAAATACAAACATACAATAAGGACGAGGTCTTAATCTCCAGTTGGTCTGCCATCCCACCATACTGGCTGTAAAGAAATAGAGTAGACTCTTTCTGCGCCATACTGGCTGTATGGAAACGTTGACATATTTTGTTTATTTTTCAGGAAAATCCGTTCAAGCGTCGCATATGCCAGGTGTTCTCTCACGACGGCTCCGGCAACCTCACGTTCGAAGACTTCCTTGACATGATGTCCGTGTTCAGTGAGGCTGCTCCCAGGGATATTAAGGCTTGGTGAGATAAACTATTTAGCTACATTCCAAAATAATGAGGTTAGGTTCATAATTCAATGTAGAGTCTTTAAATTATCTAGATCAAGAAGCAGCAGTCCAGCAGTGGGACGTTTATAGGCTGGATTATTTTTATTAGAACAAGCATCGTTCACGTTCAGTGTGTGCACCACATGTGGCCCATTTTGAGACGAGTGTCCCAAGTATGACTCACGACTCCATAATGATTGAAAAGATCTTAAAGCTTACACGTTTAAGTTGCTTTTTTCAGCCTACATAGACAAATACTGTAATTCAAAATTAGTGGATAAAAACACACCACACCGAGTAACACGTGAGAGATTGCTTTTACATTTGGTACTAATAACGTTAATGTGTAAAGGCCAAAAATGAAACAAAAAAATATATATTCATCAAAGTACACATTTGTAGAGTTTCTGATTTAAGAGAATTTCTGTGTAAAACATTTTAACAAGCAAACTCAATGTTATCCACCTAGAATATAAATAAGACATAAATAAAGAAAGCTTTCAGATAATTATCTTTATGAAACAAGTTTTGAACACGTAGATAATAAATATAATAACGTTGAGAAGTGGGCGAGACAGACTAGGTGCGGCTGAATGTCCTATTTGTCCCGACTGCACCCAACAACTATTGTTTTAAAAGTATTAAAAAATACATTGTATTTAGAACACGTGCCATAGATATCGTTACTTTTTATTTTAATATTCAACATGCTGTGGTTTTTAGGAACTAGAACCTACAAAAAATATCTAGCTAGAAAAATAGAGCTCTAAATATTATGTAAGCAAAAAAAATACAAATTCAACCTTTATTTTGTAACTTCAAACTCACGCAATCCAGAGATTAAGGTTAAGAAACAAGTTTCCAACTTTTTTTTCTCAATAATGAACGTGATTCTATTTTCAAATTTTATATTTTCTTTTCTATCGAGCCAACTCTGGAAAGCGGCAAACAAGAATAAAAATGGCGCGTGTAACGAGTCTCTTCATGAATTTTGTATTAACAAATCAAATATTCTTGGGAATTAACATGTGTCCACTACTTGGGCTCCTCATTATTTTAATGAGACTTCCGCTTTAAGTAGTAGAGTCCTTGACATGAATCGCATCGTATATTGATACTATGTTTGATTTTACTATCCAAGATTTTCTTTTAGTTATTTGTGAATTAAAATAACAAAAAACTATCAGCTCTGTCACTGATAATTGACAAGGTCTATCACAATAAAAAACGAAATAAGTAACTTTTAGAGATAGTTTTTTTATGAGTCTAGCTTTCTTTAACTAGGCTAGTCTCACAATTTCAAAGAACTCATTATTTTGATAGAAGAAACACAAGAATTACCTATTACAAAAGATATATTGTAATAATCGTTTAAAAATGAATAGGTTACGTAGGAATGTAATCATAGAACAATCACAGTTTACAGACTAACAACAAAAACACCTTATCCCCAGGTACGCCTTCCGCATATACGATTTAGACGACGACATGTACATCGGGCGCGACGACCTTCTAGAAGCGACCAGACTGCTGACAAAGGGAGAGCTGCATCCCCAAGAGCGAGAGGAGATAGTGGCCAGTGTGTTAGATGAAGCTGACGTGGATGGAGACGGCAGACTGTCCTTCATGGACTTCGAACACGTCGTCGTAAGAGCCCCTGACTTCCTATCCACCTTTCATATCAGAGTCTAATTTGAATAAAGAACTGGCATACGAAAACGTTTTTTTAAAAACAAATGGTTTTTTTTGTCAGGTTGCCTATATGTTGCTCATTGTTTTGTTTTGACATTCTGTTTTTGAATAATGGTGTACAAAATGTATTGAGGCTAGTTATGTGGTAGTAAATAAAAATATTTTTCTTAAGTATTATAATTTTTATCAATCACGGTGGGAATAACGTTAAAAAGGTTGAGCTAAATTACAATTAAATTAAATTAAAGTTTTGTTTATTTAATCAGTTGGTTTGAGGCAAATAACGGTCTTTAAAATAATTAGTTTGGTGACATCATCTTAATTGTCCCTATAGAAGAGTATTGTATTATTTATAGGTTCCTAGTTAATTTTATTAAAAGGGAAAAATTAGGCAAAACACAAATGATTGCCTATTTTTGGAAAGTAAAATAGTGTCGTACATTTTTTTTTCTTATTGGAATCAAAACAACGTTGTCAGATAATTAACACTGATAATAACTTATTCATCGATAGTTATTTATCCAATAATTAGTTCATGCGATTAATAAATACAGATAAGAAAATGTCACCGATACAGATATTCGGGTAAAGCCGATCGGACGTTGTTTTTGTGATCAACTAACGGTATTCAGTATTTTTGTTAAGAAATAGTGTGAAAGAGAGGGAAACAATAATCTTATGCGTGGGAGGAGTGAATGCGAACAGAATGTACTTTCTTATTTCGCACGTTTGCATATCTGCTCCGATAGCCGTGATCGTCTAGTGGTTAGGACCCTACGTTGTGGCCGTAGTAACCCAGGTTCGAATCCTGGTCACGGCAGTGATATCACTGTCGCGGCGGAGCTAAAGTTTTTGTATTTTATAGAATAATATTATTCTAACTAACGTAAGTAGAAACTAATTAAAATATGTTTGCTTACATTTTTTTTTTTGGTAGATATTCACGCAAAAGGTTCGTTTAACATATTAATGAGTATCTACTTAATATTAAAACAACATAATTAACCAAATTGTTTGCAAACATAAACAATGAAAAACAAAATTATAATAAGTCGAAATAATTTTTAATAATTAATTAACTCTACTAAATTAATGAACTCGTGTTCATGATCAAAAGCATTTCTCTGTTATTGCCTTTGCCACTTAATTCCATATCAAAGTGACTTTTACAAACTCTATGATTTATGATTTTGACAGCTACTACATTTTAGCGCCAAATAACACGCACTTTGGTAGCAAGCGTCAACATTTTTATTGCTGACCTGTCAAATAAATTTGTTCTGTTAATAACGACAAGTAGCTGTACTTTTATAACAAGATGATAAAGAGATCAGAAAGGTAGGGCGAAATAAAATGTTATGTATTAGAAACATACCTTTGTTGTCTCTGATTCTATGATACAAATGATATAGCTACTTCCTTTAGGTTTAGAAAAATGTACGTGATGTTTTCCTTATTAATAAAAAGTGTTTTCTTACAAGAAATACCGATAAATCAATCTTCTTGATTAAGTTGTAGTACGCTTTACTTCTAATTTATTGAAAAATAAGCAAACAATTGCATGATCAGCACATAATTTACACATAGGTACTAGCAATAGTGCAAATTCAAACAAACTTAATACCTAGGTGACCTAGGTCAATCCAATTAGAACTAGGTAAGGTATCCGTTTTAAGTGACAATATTCACTTGGCATTAACGGTATTAATTAAGCCAATCAAATATCCGGAACCCATATAAGACGAGTCATTAGCTCGGTCCATTTGTTACACTAATTCGCTCGGAGCTGCTGTCTCTAGAGCAATGAGACGGTATTAGGATAGTTAATTGTCTATGGTCAAGGATGAAAACAATCCATAACGAAGGGAAGAAAACGACCATTGTGACGACATTGTCATTTAGTCGTTTCTACTCAAATGGGTAAAAACGACTAAGATGAAAAGCGGTTTTTTTTACTTTTAATGTTATTTTCCTCTTCCTGTATCATTTAATAGTGAAGTAGACTTTAAAACTGCTATACCTAGAAATCTAATCGGTTTCATAAAGATCTAATCGTACAAATGTTTTTCTCAATTTTTTTACGTGAAACTTCTATTAATCTAACACGACCCCACTCTCATTGAAACATTTTCTTAAGCTCACAAAATATAAGGTAAAAAGAACTTTTAAATTTGCTATAAATAAGTAGAATCAACTACAATTATATATGTAGTTAAATAAAAAAACCACTACTACGAAGTATTTAAAAGGAAGCTTACAAGTAAATATCAACCTCATCTAAGTATGTACCTACTTACCTAATATATTTTCATAGCAAATATCCTCATAAATATTTATGAATCCGCCTCAAAAAACCCATAAAATTCCGTCATGTAATATTTTATCATGTTGGATGAAAGCAGCCAAGTAAAAGATTTGGGATGTAATCCTTTTTAATTTGATCCTCGAAAAGACATCAGTAAGGAAGAGGATGCTGTATTTTGTCAAATTATTATTATGAGGCAAAATATTGTTCTTCCTGTCATATTTTAATAGACTAGGCTTTAAACAGGTAGTTTTTAAAAAAGTAAGTGGTAATTCGAATCAGCCATTAGGATTCTATTAAGTACTAGTTCTGGTTTAAACTAGTGTTCAAATACCAATTGTTTACGCGAAGAGGATCATAAAAATATCCCATCTTTATATCCTTGTTCAGAAACTTTTCCTTCTTCACATTTTACTATTAAGTACCATTAACGAAAATAGAGGAACATGGGACGTGGTTAACAAACAAACAAGCACCATGTTAAAAACATAAAATAAGTAATCTACAGTCAAATTGAATATATTATACATGTTTTATTAAACCTAGGTACCTATTACATTTCAATCTACGACAACGATAAACACAGGGAAACTCTCAAATTGAAAATTAGTAGGCCATAAACATAAGCGTATGTTGTTTCTGACAATATTCAAGAGTTATTCTGAGTGTCAATATTGTCTTTATACGAACTTTATGACACGAATAATTTTAAAATAGGCTCGTAAAATAAATAGCTCTGTACATTTGTTTTTGAAATGAACCTACAATGAAACATTCCAGTCAAATTTTGTTTATTTTATGAAGCAAACGATACACGTGGCTTACATTAAACAAATCCTTTTCCATAGGAAAACTTAGCCGGAAAAAAAGTTTGACACCAAATTATGACTCATCAATGGACGAGTTCTCGGGCTTAGGATACCTTCTTAATTATTTCAGAAGCTATTTTTAAACTTACTTTATTAGTCTGAAATACTTCATAACAATCTTGAATCTTGCAAGCATTCCAACCTTTGAAGACCTGACCTAATACCGTTAAAACCCTATCAACCTTAACGTATTCATATCACATATTATTGTGTTACTCTCCTATCAAAATCAAAGTCTCTACATCACAACGTATGTAATTACCTGGTAAATTGAGTCCATAGTACATGAAGCGGGCGTCAATCATATACTGACGACAAACGATTGGCTATTAGTGCCCGATAATGTGAGGTCGTGTTGTTGACATAAGATTGACATTACGTAGGAACAAGGCTATTCAGAGCTTTGCCTTTGTTGTACAGTACCTATCAACGTTATTTTGTCTGTAGATACCTACGTATATGCAATTACTAATTAAGTTTGTTAGATTAACGATAGTAATGGGTATACATAGCCTTTTTTTTTCATTAAACTACGTAGTTGCCATAGAAAAAAATATCACAGTAGGTAGCTACCTATAAATCAAATCAAATCGTTTAATGCAATCCATAATGTACATCACAATATAATTTGCAAGGAAAAAGGGTTTTGATTTAAAAAACTGCTAACGGATTTGTGGCTTGTACGGTAAAAAGCTCAGCGGGCTAGCAGCGGTTGACAACTCAATCAAGTGATAGTTAATATAGATCTGCCTTTCTATATTTTATGGTAAGTATACTAGCTACTTATGGTAAGTATGGTCCTCAAAAAACACAATTACAAATATATACAAAACCGTATGAACGGTTTACCTTAGTGTCTGTCTTCCTTTTTAAATTAGAATTAGAAAAGTAGAGTCAATTCAAACAATGAGAAAGTATGATAAATAGGTACACTAAATAAGGATAAAATATTATCTACCCCTTGTTTCACCAGTTATGTTATCAACACACAGCTGTCAAAATACTGCCTAATAAGAGAAAGGAAAATATGAAACTACCAAATTTTCCATATTTTCTGTATTTTCATCATGTTTTCCATAGTAGGTATAAAATGATGGAAAGGGTCTTGTTATTTTTAATATATATACATCTGAGATATATTATTTATTTCTTTTTAAAACATTGTATAGCATTTTCTACAAGACAATATACCACAAAACCAGTTCAGTGGTTTGACTGTGGTAGTTATATAGGTTCCTACAATGGCATAGAGGTAATGTGATGTTGGGTGGGTGTAAAATTTCTTAATTATTTTTTTTCTTAACCCAATATAAGCCTGTTATCATTTCTATATACTCGAACAATAATATCAATACGTACGAAGGGTCTGCTGAAAGAGAACCGTCGTGGGACGGAGAGTGCTACTGTGACTACCTTATAATATACTATTCTGATAAACACGCAAGGGATTTATCAAACAGTCTATCTATTCAATCTACCTACTACTTACCTTGTTTTTGTATTAAGTGGGTATAGGAAAAAAAAAATATTAGCTCTGAAAGTGACTATAATAAAATTATGAATTCAGTTAAGATAGTGACACCTAGCGGATCACTAACAAACTACTTTAAACGAAGTTTCGTGAAACATTATTTAAAAAATTTGGCTAACACAAGCTAATAAAATTAATAAACATTTATTGCAATGGCTGTGGGAGTTGAAAATAATATATTGCATGTTAATAAACGACAATACTTGGATTAGTAAGTTTAACATAAACCGGTTTTTACCGGTGTAGTCGATAAAACATTATTCTGAAACGCATCCGTTTCTATACTGCACGTAATCTTTATGGTTCCAAAGTCTACATAGTCTATGCTTTAAAAATTGAAGTACCTTCGCTTTTGCAGTCGCGTTTTTAGCATTATCATGGCTAAAATGCTATTGTAATTCGTTAATTCGGAAGACGTGCCTAAGAAATCGTCGGAAACACGTAGAGTGAAAAGACAAATAGATATTTTGTACTATTATATGATTACTTGCTTTCATTTGACAAATTGCGCTAGACCGCATATTTAAAATGGCAGCCCTACCACGTAGAATAATCAAAGAGACACAGCGATTGATGCAAGAGCCGGTGCCGGGAATCAGCGCGGTGCCAAGTGAAACGAATGCTCGTTATTTTCACGTAATCGTCACTGGCCCAGAAGATTCGCCGTTTGAAGGAGGACTATTTAAACTAGAGTTATTTCTGCCAGAGGACTATCCCATGTCAGCGCCTAAGGTTAGGTTTATAACGAAAATATATCACCCTAACATAGATCGGCTCGGTCGTATATGCTTGGACATATTGAAAGACAAGTGGAGTCCCGCGCTGCAGATTCGCACGGTGCTGCTGTCGATCCAGGCGTTACTGTCAGCGCCGAACCCCGACGACCCGCTGGCCAACGACGTGGCCGAGCTGTGGAAGGTGAACGAGAGCGAGGCGATTCGAAACGCGAAGGAGTGGACGCGGAGATACGCCATGGACAACTGAGCGCCAGTGCTGCCCAGCACTCACACACCAGTGCCTCCCCGACGCGCGCCACACGAGGACGGAACTAACATATATCATGATTTAAGAGTGCAAGTTATGTTATACACCCTAGACCGAGTAACTTGTGAAGAGACAATTGTGGATAAATTTTATTATAGGTGAGCTCTGCGGGCGCTCATCGCTCAGGTTATCCTCCTGCATTTCGTAGCCTCGCCCTGATTGTCTCGGAGCGGTCCGACAGTCCCACAGGTCATTGTTTACCCGTTCACATGTAGCTTCGTTACAATATTAGGTATGCATATTTTTTTACTATCATTATAATAGCTAATAAAACAAAACCTGGAGACTTAAATGTATATATTTCATGGTTACAAATTTGGTTAATTTTATACAATGGATAGTGTTTACTGTCACAAAGTTGGATATCTTTGTAAGTCTTATGGAACACCATCTTTTGAGTGCAAAATGTTATGCTTAATAAAATGATTATATCAGTTATCTGATCACTAGTGATACTGAGAGTTTAATTTAATTATTTTTTTTACATAGCAAATGAATGCATTGTTAATAATAGTGGTTTTGATTTTCACTTGATAAGCAGCATCAGCATGGTTACACTATGAATCTTTTGTGTACTATTTACATCTTGTATAAAAGTTATCATTAAATTGTATTTATGTAAATTTAATTTGGCTTTGTGAGAAAACTTCAAAATACATAATATACAAAAAGCTAACCAATATTTTATTTTGGAACAGTCAACTTAAGGATAACTTAGGTTATGTTTTGATTCCTCGTCTACTGGTGCTGTGTGTAAAATTATTGCAATCATTTTCCTTGTTAGGTATGTATGGATATGGAAGCGATCCCTTCAATTATTTCCTTCTATGGGGAAACATAATAATAACAACTGGTTATGTGCACACAAATATCTTAGGTTAATTTTTACAAGTTTGCTGCAGATAAAATATAACTCAATACACATTACACATGCTTTAGCAGGCTAGACTAATTAATCTTATTGGTTTGATGAGTTGTTACTAACCAACAACCAAACTAAACAACTTCTACAGGTAATTTGGTTAAAAGCCACCATTCACCTTTTACCTTATCATGATATTTCTATCATGAAAAGGTCCTAATTTTGGTCTACATAATCTAATTAGATTGTATTTTTAATAGGACTCTGTTTTGAACTGAGAAATCTAGTTAAGTGACAAAAGTCTTTGTTTATTTTTGTCATTTGATATCTAATCTTTGATTTTTATCTAAAACTTGTTTTTTGTTTTGCATCTATACAGAACTGAAAGGTCATTTTAATGCTTCAATACTTTGTCATTCAGAAAAAGATAGCCTTTGTTTCGTGATGACTCAATAACTTTGTTTTTTGTTAATAATTAGTGCTATAAATAGTTAATTAAAATGACTCGACAATTAATATTGAATGGTAACAGTGAATGGACGGGGACAACTTTCTTGGGAATATTCATCTGATGAAGAAAGCAAGTTTGGTAATAATTAACTAACTATATTCAATATTACTCTTAAGAAGACTTCAGAAGAACCCTCGAGTCTACGGTGGAACCATTCTCAAAGCAAGTATTTCATTAATCAGAGTATTAAGAAATGAATACTGAGAGTAAACCATTAAGCAGAATGGTCTTATCTAAATAGCTTTATATAATTAATACTGAGCAGTATTTATTATTTCATTTTGTCACTTATCTCCAACTTACCGTTCAAAGATATGATTCAAGTTCTTAATTTGTGTATAATCAGACCTTTTTATTTAAATGTATGCCTCATTATATTTAAGCAAGGTTATATGTCTCAATAGGCATTTATTATCTGGGAATAGTATTCTGTAGGTTGAATAATTTGGCCTCCTATTTTATTCTTCTTACATTGTTAGTTTTTATTAGAAATAGCAGCATAAGTACAGTTAAATCTTCAATACAAAGGAGGACTAAGGCTCTACACAAGTAGGTGAGACATTGGTGGTGTAGCTTTATTTGAGAAGATAACGGTCTTATTTGTTCTAATAAAAATTTGTAATTTTGTAAAATAATGTGGTGTGAATATTCTGACATATATCTTGAACCAACCAATCCGAATTGGTAGGTTCCTATTCATTTTTTATCTCCAGTTAAGTTACTAGACACAAAATCCGCCTTCAAATTAAATTTGCAGCAAATTGGATAAGTAGGTACTCATGTGATTTCATAGGTCGTTAAGTGTTGATAGATGGCGCTACTGCTTCATTGCCAATGCTGGCGTAATATGCGGTGAACCGATATTTCATGATTATTTTCGTTAAATGTACTACTTATTATATGCACCATGCTTAATTGGTGGCATGCTAGTTCTTAGGTGCTGCTATTAGACTAGAAACCGAGTAAAACGATAGACCAAATCTTTGATAGATGGCGCCACTGAAAGAGAGTTTGCATATTATTATTCCCAAAACACGTACTTACTACCTGTAAAGACAAAGATATCGTTACAATTCATCTTTTATAAGAAATGAAGATTTGTAAAAAGTTCATAGGATGTCACGTGTTTGCTGCATAGAAAAATATTCTGTTGAATGACATACTTTTCGCAAACATTGATATAACATCATGGTAAGTATCAACATATTGCCGAAACCTTACATAATCTTAAGATCTAATTTATAGGCAAGTTTCCATTTCGACCTCATTCCTAACTTGTCTGTATACCAAGTATTACAATTAAATTTACCTAAGGTGTTTGTGAGAAACTGCATACTACCTATCTACCTCTTATTATCTAAACATTAGTTGCCGCAAATGTTTCTTCTGCTGATAGTAACAGACCGTAATAGAACGGAGACCTTGTGAAGGTCGCGCGTTTACGCCTAGCTCTAGATATTAGAGCACGAACCGCCTAGAGGCCTGCCTTCGTTGAATTCGCAAAATTGAGGCTGTCAAGTCTAAATACGCAATTCTTTTTTGTTGTGATGACTCATTTACAATAAAAAACTAAAATAACTTGGGATTGCTGGTGTCTTTTTTGTTTTATGATCTATTCTCAAGACGTTAAGGTCATTTATAACGGAATTCGACTTTCTCTGCACACTTGTATGCTGTTTGGTGTAAATTATCATATTTACGGTTATAATGGTGTGTAATTTTCGGCACGCAACGCTATTTGACTACACCATTAATATCTTGGCGCAAAAGAAACAGCGCCCTCTATTTATCTGTTAAAAAGCGGTCTGTTAAAATAGGTAGTCGAAAAGGGCTTAAACAAAACTCAAGTTTTGTAATAGTAATTTAAAATTCTAATTAGTTTTAACACATTCATCAGACCTTCAAAATAATTTCATGCAAACACAATAAAACAACGATGTCAATTTGTTCAGTTTATTCTTAACTTTAATGCAGACTAGAATAATACTCTTAGAAATGAGAACAACAATAGTTATTTCACATATTACAGTGTACCTACCATATACCAGCTTTCACAATAAAAGGCTATTTATTATCTGTGTTTCTCAATGTAAATAAATCTTATTCACAACAGCTAGCAATACAAAATTACATCAGACTGTATACTTATTATATTTACGTTTAGTTCACAAGGGCGTGGCCAGTGTTTCAGGATGTAGGGATTAAAAAAATTGAAATGTTTTAGACTTATTTGAGCGAAGGTACAGATAAGAATACGGAGTAAAATTATTGTAAAAGATCATTTACATTCCGAACTGACATTGGCTGGGTAATGTCGATGTTGTCCGCATTTATAAGACACTGGCCGATAGAGCAAAGTATAAAAACATTTACAAACAAGAAGACTTGAGAGGAAATAGATTCGGGGATAAATGTACGTAATCAGAAGCGGTTTATTCAAGTGTTTATATCTAGAGTGTTTACAATTAGAACCGTCAAATTAATATATATTTTTATACATAAATAAATATTGTTTACTCGTTCTCAGAGCGCTAAGCTTAGCTAAGAACACAGGACATACATAATGTAGGTTACATAGCTATAGCGACACTATAAAATTTACAAAATATGATATATCTTTTGAGATGCTACACGAAATAATGCTTTTTTATACTATATCGACTAATCAATTCTTTTTTTTTTCAATTTGATCACTGCAGGCGTGTGTTGGCGCGGCTCGGGGGTTAGGATGCGTTCACTACATGATAGATGCGCTGACGCCCGAGCCGGCGCTCACGGCGACCTGCTATCTAAGCTATACATCTTGATCGTGAACTGAATGACATGATTTGAACTATGGTGCACGTTTATACAAAGGATTTAAATAATAGTGTAAACTTAACGATCATATCTCAGAATATACAAAATAAAATTATGATGATGGAATGGCTAGACTGCTAACAGACATGAAAGTAGAAAAATAAATAACACTATGAAGTTGGTGTATCAGATATTTATAAAGTTATCCATTCCACTCAACTCTCTTTATCATTTTCTAATACATTTGTCTTCTTAAACATTATTTTTCAGTGATTACACACGTCCTTACTAGCTAAATAAATGACACACCAAGCATAAAAATCTGTTCAAAATAAACGTTTTAAAACCAAAAATCGAAATATAAAATTCAAACGCTTATGATAAGTTAAAGTAATATGGCAATAAAACGACAAGAACTTAATTCTTAACAATTTGTTCGTTCGATAAAGCGACGCAAATTATACATGATACAGGAATTAATATAATTTATAAATACCTAAGCAGATATGAGTGGGCTCTGATATTCAATTTATAAATATAATATTAAGTGGAGTATGTATACACATTGTCATGACAAAGAGTTCCACTGTGTACTTACTTCTACGGGGAATAACTTATTCATGTAGATTATAGGTACATTGCTTTCTAAGTGACAAGTATGTAGCTATGAAAAGTGGGTGAATCGCAGGAGTAAATACATAGTGAACCTTAATAGAGAGATAATACAACTTATAATCTATCTTATTAGCCACGTAAGCTTCGTAAGCATTGTAACTCATCACATGTGGTTTTTGAGTATTTTTATCAGCTAAGCTTGAGTTGGGCCCTACCCTCGCTTTGTATAACTAAATGTGAGATGAAAGTAACGTATTCGTGTTATAATAGGATTTTAGTGTACTTTGTGTTGCTAGAGTAATAAAATAAATAAGTACAATTGCATGATAGTGTTGCCAACTTTCTTTATAACTAACATTTACTCCTGTTTATAGACATCAAAAATCTGACAAACCATGTAACATATTGTACTTAAATTATTAAGTTAAATGACTCATTTAAATATAAAAAGTAATCATCTATTAACATTTTATACTTATTTTACACATCCCTTTTGAATATTCATTTATTTATTGATTAAATTCATTTTGGGGACTTAATCCTTCCATGGTCAAAATGATAGTGTTTAATAAAGGCCAAATATAAAATGCTTAAAAATAGATGTACTGGTAGTTGTACTTTTATATTGATTGTACTATTTTGTGTGACCCATACATTAGACTAGAGAGAAGTCTTGAGTCAAGTACATGACTTACTAATCGCATTTGAATTAAAATATAAATCAAGTACTGCGTTCATATGACAGCACATTGATTTTTTGAAAGTTTATACCGAACTT
The DNA here is from genome assembly GCA_905146925.1 of Autographa gamma. Taxonomy (NCBI): domain Eukaryota; kingdom Metazoa; phylum Arthropoda; class Insecta; order Lepidoptera; family Noctuidae; genus Autographa; species Autographa gamma. The sequence continues at coordinate 1,801,456 of LR989850.1, forward strand.
CTTGATAAGTTTTCAAACTCATTAGTGGCTCCATTTTTTTTCAAACTGAAAGACTCCCATAATTGATAAAAACAGATACAAAAGCGTTATAAAATACACCTCCTTTCACTAGCACAAAGAGATATATTCATCTCTTTTTAAAATATGATTGTTTGCAATGAAATGTGTTGTTTTTTTATCTCTATCGGATCAACTTACTCTGTCTCGAAATAGAATCGACAACTTTATATGAAGTATTTTAAACTCTGTTTCAACTGTGCAACATATCAATAGAAGATGTGAAATTGTTGCTTTTGTCCCTTAGCCCTCTTACGCACTTGCGGTTAACCGCGGGGGCGGCTAGTTACTGTCAACAAAGTTGTGTCTTACACGACATCCAAGAAGTTCATTATGCAATGTACGCTTTTCCTCACGATTTTCCTGGAAAGGTAATTTGAACCTTAAGTCTTTCCCCAAAAATATTAAAATTAAGTTATCTCCACGATTCTATTTCGCGTCAAGGTAATTTGAACTGTATGTGTATGAGTATAAGTAACATATTAGAAGATGTATGCGAGGCTAGGGCCTTGGTCTGCGTGCTGGCGTAATATCGTAAAGCAGGCACTTCGTAGTCGCGGCAGCTGCGCGCGTTAGATGAACACCGGGTTCTCCTGCCCCGTCAGCAGCCGGAACATCGATGTCGGCATCGTTTTCATTAAGATCTGAGGATTTATACAACAAAATTTAGAAAGTTATGTTATGCTGCTTTGTTAGGTGTGTAATTAGTATGGCATACTATACATCCATAGTATACTCTGTATGGTTAGTCAGTTAGAAATGTGTATTCAAGCTGGGTAAAAAAGATTTGTACTTTTTTATAGTCTTAATTGCGCTTTGATACATCATTTACTTTCCAATTTTTTCATTGTTTTGTGAAATATACGTTGCGTTTTGGACGAGTCGAGTCGGATTGATTTTGACAACCTTGACTGAGTACATAAGTAAGAAGCCATAAAACGTCTAATATTATGGTTCCTGTGAACTTAAAGTATCCGTGATGATGTCGAAGCATTAGTGCTTCGACATCATCACGGATGCTTTACGTACTTTAGGTCCCGAGAACCCGCTAGTAGAAACATTCAAAGGGCCACAATATGAGTGAGAAGTATTACCTCTCCAACAGAGGTGGCGAGCAGGTTGACGATGCGCTCGTGCGGCACGGCGACGACGCTCTGCGAGTTGATCTCGATGATGCGGTGCCCCACGCGCACGCCGCCGCGCTCCGCTATGCCGCCGCGCAGTAAGCTGCAGATCTGTGCCACACAAATATCTATGTATAAAAACACAGCTCCTATTTGTGAGCTTACGCAGCCGGTACCACTAGCAAAAGCTATAACTTCGGAAAATCTAATTTGACATTAGGAGTATTAATTTGAGCACTTTGAGGCAACCCGTCAGTCAAACAGCTTTTAGACTGCGAAAGAAACGGAGGAGGAATACGAAGTGCATGAATAGTGGAGAGGCGCGGTCTTTACTCATACCCCTTAAATTGGTCACAGGACTGACACCGGCGCCACTGGGCATATAAAACGACAACAATGACAAGGCAAAAAAAAGAGTGGGATGTTTAAGCGGACGTTTATTAAAGTCATTAGCTTTTCACCTGGTAAACAAAAATGGGTAAATCTATCTTTAGTATAGTGTGGCTTTCAAATAAGTAAACTGATAAATGGATTTCATCCCTTTCAATCCGAAATATAAACGGTTTAAATTTACGATTTAACGTTATAGGCATGTAATAAAACAGCACTCACGACTCCATTCTGCACACTGAATCCCAATTGGTACTTGGTATCGGGGCGCTTGATCTTGACCTCGACCACGGGTGCACACGGCACTACTGTGAGCTTGACCACGGTCTGCTGCTTCGAGTTCTTGATGTACGTCTGGCAGGTGGACAGCGGGAGCCCCACTAGGCTGACCCCGTTTATGGCTATTATTTGATCTCCTGTGGGGAAATTGGTGAGAAGATTAGTCACAGGTACATGGAAGGTAGTATTTTAGAGGAAGCCAATAGGTTTGCATAAGGTTTGCATATACAATTTCTTTGGAGATTTTCAAAATAATATTTCTGTGTCGCGAACAGTTTCTCTAATTTACAGGCAAAAATAAAACAAAAAAAAATTGGACCATATCACAGAAGTTTAATTTTTCTACAAATTAGCAATAGATTTTACATAAGAACCACTGTTAAAGAATGCAATTTGTCGTCATATAGATATAGAAAAAAAAAATTACGATCTGAATTATAAAAGTGCCTACTATAGTATAGTTCCCCATACCTATATTAAGTTGTCCGCATCTTGCGGCGGCTCCGGCGGGCGCGAGGTTGGCGATGACGACGGTGGGCAGCATGGAGCCCCAGCCCGACTCCACCACCACCACGCCCAGGATCTCGCCCTTCGTCTTCGGTACCACCACCTGACATGAATAAGGGATTTATTACATACTATATAACTGCGAGGCATTTCGTACCTGCTGATTAAGGTACTGAAAATTCCACATGTAAATCGATTACATTAGACGGGCCTGTTGGTCTAGTGGTTAGAGACCCTGACTGCTATACATGAGGTCGTGGGTTCGATTCCCACCCGGCACAAATGTTTGTGTGATGAGCACGATCATTTGTTCGGTGTCTGGGTGTAACTTATCTATAATATGTATGTATTTCGAAATATATAAGTATGTTTATCAGTTGTCTGGTTACCATAACACAAGCTCTTCTTAGCTTGGGATCAGACAACCGTGTGTGAGATGTCCCGGAATATGATTATGATGAATATGATGATTTTGGCGCATGTGTTCTTTTCCCTGCTCTTGGGAAACAGCTGTATAAGCTTTATATCGCGGGGGTTTTCAAATAACGAACTTTGATCACACAAATAATTTGCCCGTTTTTAGGGGAACGAACCTGCAGCATACTTGTAAAGAAACAAAGTATTAAGTAAAGGTTTAGCAAGTCAATATCAAAACTTTCACTCATGTCTGCTATAAAATATTATTGAATTTATTTAATCTTCACCAAGAACAACCTTGACCTTATCATGAACGATAACTGCATTATCTTTATCATCCATATGATTTACTTATCATTGGTTTGATAACAGACAATTTTAGTGCATGTAGAAGGCAACACAAGGCAACAAAAACAAGACAACAACGTAAGAAAAGACGGAACAGAAGACTATCGAAAAGACCATTAACAGAGCAGCAAAGGTAAGAAAAAATAAAGTAAAAAATATACCTCTTTCTGCAGTTCCTTCTTTGCAAACATTTGTAATTCATCGCCGAAAATCTCTTGGCTGTTCAAAACTTCTTGATAATCCATTTCCTTGACAAAACTATGGTCTTCTATACCATTCGCCTTCAGAAACTCCATGTAGGCGACTTGGAACGCCTGCCCTATGGACTGGGCGATAAATTGTGCCTGCAACAATTTGATAAGTATGTAAATTAGTGTTACGTTTTAGAGCAAATAGTTCTTATCATGTTTATATGAGTAGATATGTTTTGAGGTTAGGTAGTTCATGTTTTGTATCTTATGTTATCTTAATAGACCTTTCCACCATATAGCCTACTTTAAGAATGGTTTTTGACTGACGGAGTTAAATTTTGAAATTTCTATGTAGGAAAGAATTTAAATTTTTAAAAAAATTATCATATTAAATTTGTTGTGAGTATAAGGAACTTCAAAACCCTTCAAAAAAAACCTTAGCATTGTAATGGACCTTGGTATTTTTAGGGATTAAAAAGGTAAAAATATTAAACAAACAATGTTAAATACTTATCAGATACTAACCTCTTCACTTTCAAACACATGGCAGATCATCTTCGGCGTGCGGTTCAGTTTGGGCTGGTCGGAGTCGTTCTCATGAGGCACGAACCTTCTCCTGGCCATCAGAACCACCAGGTCCCCAATATCCGCAATATACGATATAGTCCTCAACGCATGGTCCATCATGATCTCCTTTAGCTCCGTATTCAAAACCATTATTTTCTCCGTTGATATAAAGAGGTCGACTTCCGTGCTTGGCTGGTTTTCACCCTCGGGTGCCTATAAAAGAAAATTAAGTCTATAACATGAGTTTGTTTAAGGCCGGCTTAATCTCTCTACGTACGTTACTTCAGAAAGCACATTTTAGGCGATGTGTATATTGTGACCTAGGCAAGCTTGGGTGACAATGAGTGTGATTGCTTTTTATATCACTTCTTACCAAATTACACGAGGTCTGACTGTCCCTGATATTAACTTCAATCTGAGTTGAATTACCTACGCATATACATTTCAGTCAGAGTCAAGTAGAAATAGACACTAAAAAGAGATGACTATATGGCTGTATAGTGCCATCCCTTTCTGTAATTTACACATTCATGGCTCTAAAGCTTAATATTATGTAAAATAGACTTAAAATTAAATACCGAGAAATTACTTATTTTATTACCTACCTACCTTATTAGAAAGTGCTTGTCACTTAAGGGAAAATGATTTGACAACACAAGGTAAGAAAGCTGATGATGCAGGATTAACATCAACAGGCGTCAACTAATTTAATGATTATTGATTATTAATACATGTGCGATACAAGGTGAAGGTATATTATGTTCTAAACAAGATAAATGAAGATTGTAAGAACAATCTCATCGTTCAAATAGATGCACAGTTTACAGATAAAGTTAAATTTTTCGCTAAGTCTGCAGTTATAGGCTAGTGTAAACGGAGACATTTTTTTAACCGTTTAAACATTGTATCGCATGACAGCAGTGGCGGATTAACAGTTAAGCACAAAAAGCGTTCTAAAGCTTTTGTGGGCAACTAGCCTTTTTAGACTAGACCAAGTTTTAATGCTGCTGCGTACTGACAGAAAGGTACTTGGGCTTTTGTCGTGTTAATCCGCCACTGCATTTATATCAATTTAGAATTTAGACACTTACCAAAGCCTGACCCAAGACAGCGATAAGGGAAATACGATACGATTAGTTAAATGATGTGGTAGTTGATACATTTATAACTAAAAGCATGTTTTATTGAGCTTTCACATACAAACAATTCACAAATAATTCTAAATCTCAATGAAACATTGAAAACACATATTTATTTTGTACTAGCAACACTACTCAATGGTGTTACCAATTTAAAGATCAATTTTATTTTCGATACGAACTTTGAACACATAAAATTCACTCTCTGTGGCACTAAAACTCATTAGCTTATTTCTTAAATGCCATAGTTATTGCGTAGTTGATTTATATTGAGCTTCCTTTTACCGTAAACAACACAATATTAAAACAATTTATTCTAATTAACATTGTGACGCCTGATTGTTGGCAATAGCTCACACTTAATAGATTCCAATTGAATTAGATGTTTAGATTTATTCTACTATAAAGTAATAGCAAGGTCATGTTGCAATCGGTATAATTTGGTGTCAAAGAAAACGCAATAGAAACCAACTGCACAGAACAACAAAAACGTCGCAATTGGAACCGATCCTAAACATAATATGCCAGCCAAACCACCTTGATCTTAGTGACGGCCTCCTCAACCATGTTCTTTTTGGGTCTTTTCTTGCGGCGGCGCGAATCCTCGTCCACCTCGACCGAGCCCAGGAAGGCGAGGCGGAACACGGCCGCCGGCGCCGCGTACACGCCGGAGTAGGGCCCCTCGCAGCCCCACTGTGGCATACACCGGCTAACCTCCTCGAACGCTCTCACATGTCTCGTATTCGACTTGTTTTGGACTAACTTTCTACTGCCGATGTGTGGGATGGTTTCCGTGCGTCCCACAATATACCATAATATCGGCCTTTTACTATTAATTTATCATATTATCATTCCGTTTATAATACGGGAAAACTAAGGAATGCACTTTGCCCGTATTTGGTTTCTCAATACGAAGAGCGTGGGCCTTTTTTGGCCCTTTTATTTGACTATAACCTTTTCTTACGATAGTATATTTCTTAATAACTGATTGATTCATATTAAGTGCTACAATGTATTTTCTTGCAGTCTAGTTCTATTGAAGTGCACGGTTTGTATTTCATTATGTTTGCGTGCATCTAAATCGATTGATGTATCCTGTTATGCGATAACGATTTTTTGCTAAAATTACATTCTAAGCCGATGCCTCATAGATTTCTAATGAACAGTTTCCTTATAACATTTTTTAATAGTGTTACATATTTGTTTGCAAATGTTTTTGTTTTTCTAAATAGCGCATAATAAATATGTAGAACATTATAGACGACAATGAACTGAATTTCATTCAATGGTTGATGATTTAGCACATCAAATGTTCCTTCAAGCCCCATCCCCATTTGTTTGGCTTGCTTTTCGGATAACAAAACCAATAGCAAATGATCAAAAATTTCGGCGCGAAAGCAAGCAAAACAATTCGAATACAAACACACAATGATCATGTGAGAAGCGAGCGATCCACCGTCGTTAGTATGAAAGCAGACTCAACGAATTAACCTTAATATTAGAGTAGGGTTACTGAAGTGCGTAGCGTTAAGCCTTCCGCGATGTTAGTGCCTTGTGTCGGCCAGGCCACCAGCCCACCTCAGCCGGTGTGAATCGGGTATGTTACATGCTATATTGTGCATATTATGAAATAGTGCATGGATAAAAAAGCCTCCGTACCAGTTACAGACGTACTTTCCATTTAGTCCAGTTTCGATCGAAACTTCGAAGTAGTTCCTTTTGACGAATTTAGTTCGGCGAAATCTATTAGTCTAGAAGGAGCGAAAGTACGATCTTAACTTGTAATAGCCCGAAATCGAAACATGCTAAGATAAAAGTCTAGCACAGCACAATATGATCGCATACTCAGACCTTACCTTACAGCGCGCCCTAAAGGTTAAAATGGTACAAAGCATTAGCGTCAAGCGGTAACAGTAAGCGACAGATAAACAAACATTTTCAGAGGAGGCTAGCCGGCCAATATGGGATCCGACAATCTTCTTGGGTCGGGTCGAGGGGTGAGGAGCACACTGAAAAAAATACTCTAGTGCCAAGTCAATAAGAGCTCAAACGGTTTGGCGGACAGGTCGTGGATGGCTCAAAACATTTGAAAATCAAACATACACAGGGCAAAGTCCCGTTATCGTTCTAGCAGCTAAGTATTGTTTTGTTCGTTTATATAAAGGGTATGAAGGATATCCCACTAGCATTCTCAATACACTAAACCTAATGAGCATGAAATTACATATTTACAAGATGGTCGTGACAGTTTGAAACAGGATAGTTGCGTGCAAAGAGTTTTGCGTGCAGAGTTTGCTTTACACGTTTTTTAGAAAGAGAAATAGAGATGTGAAAGAGCTTAGCTTGTATCGATGATCGACTTAAGTTGTATAGAAGTCGATAGAAAAGATAGTAGTGTTGTTTTCATTTTTGCTTTATGCTACAGCTATACAACACGTTGGCGATTTTGAGCACTAAAGCATGTGGCAAAGTATATTTGTTCTTATTTTTTGTAAGTTTTACTAGAATTTTTATTAGAGAGATAATAATTTAAGAGGTAGTTAGAGAAAGGGTTTCATGCAAATCGTAACTAATAAAAATTTGAAAACTTGTAAATTACTAAAAAAAATATACTCGACACATGGCATATTTTGAAATCTATAGTCGCTTATGTGGTATAACTGCAGCTTCGTTTGCCAATCACAAGAATAGTGCTGTCGTCAGTGTGGGACAGAAGTGACAAGTAATTTCATGCTCCTTCTCAATAAACATCTACATAAGATACAAACATTTTACATGAATACTTTAATACCGATTCACACGGGCAAACGGTAAGTTTCTCAACTGTGTCTTTATGAGAATGCAAGGATTAAACACGGAAGTTGCCAACCCCGGATAGATATTAGAGTTGGTAACCCTATTAAAGTTAATTTTAAAATTTTAGGAGATACACAATAAATTGTTTTAGGGTTTAATTTGAAATTAAATAATGAAATATATTTAATATGGAGAGTAAATATTTTTTTACACACACTATACTTTTTTATTCATACTTTAATTCGTATGTCAGATTTAGACCAAATGTTATGTGCGTCTTCAAGAACGCATACAGGGTTCCGTAGTAAGAGTTAATCATAACACAACTAAAATTACATTAATATAAGAATTCAGATTAATGACAAACGAAGTCAATCGCAAAATGTTTCCTACGGAACCCTTAAAAATCAGTGTCTATAAAAAATGATGACAAAAATGGTATTAAATTCTGGATAAATGATACTAAACTTTTCAAAGATAACACTACGTTACCTTAATCCTTGACACGGCTTCCTCGGCCTGCAGCATCCTGGTGGCCTTGGTGGGCTGGCCCTCGCAAGCCAGCTGGGTCGAGCCGAGGTACCGAGCACGGAACAGTACGCCTTCTATGAGCACTGAACGGGTTACGTCTGGGGATCATACGGGTAGGAAATTAGTGGTTGGCCGTTGGTAAGGTTAGCTAAGACTATGCGACTGTAGGTGGGTCTAAAAGTAGGTCTGGTCGACTAGGTTTTTAGAGTAAATGTTAAAAAGTGGTACGAAGTAGGTAGTGCTTTGATATCCATAACAATTTTATTTAAAAAATTGACGAAATCTTGACGAAAATCAGGAGGACGATAAGTTTTCCTAATTGGCGACGGTAAAGAAACTAAACACCTACTTTATTACTATAATTTTGAAATAATTCTTAAGATGTTTTCCAATAGCAACACATTCATAAATCAAACAAATTTGAAAATTCTAGCCTGAAGTGAAATAACCAAAGGTAAGTAATATTTAGGATTTTGTGTTATTTAGATTATATGGTAACATTTACCTTCTGGTTTATCTATAGAAAAGTACAATAATGAGTACCAAACGCGGCAGAAAGAGGTGACTCACCATGGAGCAATTTCCAAAAGCAGCACAAAAAAGTTAAATCGATTTAGTTTGCTTTACTCAAATAGTCGATTATAATAACAAATTGTTTTATAGGACTTACCTTCTTTATTTTTGCTCTTTTTCTTTCCATCTTTGTCCTGAAAAAATAATACAAAAAAGCTTGAAATAGTTTGTATGATAACGTACATTTAGGTTACATAAAATCTAATTAACATAGCTTTTTTTTTAATTAAATAAATATTTATTAAATTCTATCCTACCCATCCTTTTATCTCCCCAAGTTTCGGGTACCTAAATAGTTTAATATTGGTAGCAGAATTCATACTACCAACATACAAGTTTTCAGTAATCCCGCCATTTTATTATGGGTTTAAATGGAATTAAAACGAGAAGAAATAATAACGAAGTGCCTGTCTTTAGGACTTACATAAACAATAAACGTATAAACAAGCATCTGGAGGCGTGGTCGCCATCTGCGTAAACAACCTAATTACTAACACAAGCAACGTCTGTGCCCACTTAATATGTAACATCGATCCCATTCATACAACAAGAACGTAATTCCTTAGATGAAACATACAACTTAGAAATAAACATGCATAAAAACTATTAACGTACCGACTTAACAAAAAACGTAATCGGAACTTCTATAACGTCAAAAAGAAGAAATCGAAAAAAAAACAACCAAAAATTAGACCTTTCTTATAAGAGAACGTCGAAGGCAAGACAGACAGACAAACAAAGAAAACACGAGCACAGAAGCCAGTACCTTCCCGTTATGTAAGGCCTCATCGTCCCTATTATCGGCGGGGTCGTGAGCGTGCGGCGACCGCGCGGCCACCACGCTGCCGCCCGGCATCACCGTGCGCGACTTCGGCTTGCGCCAACCCTGAAGGCCAATTAATCTTCATAGTACACTACTAAACCCTGGCATTGACCCCCGAATACCCAAACGCTAACGTTTACTAACTATAACGTTTTCAAATATCTATCTGTCTCTACTTTTCGTATGATGATGAGAGGAACAGCATGATACCGGTGTCTTAACAATGAGTCGCGTTTGAGTATTCGGCCATGAGCTTGATAGACAATTTGCCCGAAAAGAAATAACCACTGTTGTTTATAAATTGCTGCAGCCAATTTTTTGCGACAGCCAATGATGATTTTCATTTGCAGTCAACGTGATTGCGGCAACTTATGGCAATGAGCGGCAATTCTCTCGTGGACAAATTGAAAACGTTATGCTCAGAGCTAAGTTATGAATAAATTTCCCCTTTCATAGACTATGTTGTACGATGGACGGGACCGCCATCAACGGACTTTGAAATCCATCATACTCAATTAAATAGTACGGTCGAATGAAACAAAACTATATTATGTCGCATTCTAACTAAATACTTTCGTCAAATGTGTGGAAGACTAAATACTTTCATAAGAATGGAGGTTCTATATCTATCTCTTAATATTATTTAGCTGACCTGTTGGTCATCCTTCGTTTGGAGAGGCACGTAAAGAAGAAGAATCACAATTTACAAAACAGTTCATAGCTCTAAATGTTTTAGATGAAGGTGATGCCGACACTATTTAATGATGACGTCAAGAATATAAAGAACTCACATGACGCCAGAAGTGTTGCTCGTTCTAAATAATTAAATACATTATATTATAATTATGCCAGGTACCTACAGATACAGTAAATCCTTCAATCTATTCGAAAATTCCAGTAGCATGGGTCCCATAAAGCCCCATTCACTCGCGCATGCGTCACAGGACACAAGTTTGTCATTATCAGGTCAGACGATTTGACCCGACGATCTTGTCATTGCGATGTGTTACTCATCTCAGTGTTGGGGTCACATATTCCGTTTTGCACTAAGTAATCACCTTTGTATGATTCTGGTATGAGGAAGAAAATTATGGAAAAATTTCTACGACTATGCGTGTTTTACGCATGTTTTAGAGTGGCGGAATAAGCCTTTTCAGAAAAACATAAAATAATACACAGCAAATTATTCTTTCCTATTTTTAGCTACAATAACACCTCATTTAAATTTTAAAGTCACGTATAGACATGGTGGTTCGTTTCGTAATAATACTGAATTTACATAGCTTATCTTGGCTGTACATGCAATCGTAATGTTACAGCAATGAACATAAACTGGCAACGTAGGTATATATTTATTTAACACCTAAAATGTTTGTGTCAAAACTGATTTAATGTTTTAAATAAACGACACCTTTTTGAGATTTAGATGCTTCCTTATACTACTACATACTAGCGACACAGGCGAAAGGAAATAAATGTTTACAACAGGTATTTCTATATTCACTCTTTTTTGGAGTTCAGTCAGGGTCATTGGCGCGCATTATTCCAGCAGCTATTCAACTGATAGAGTCAAAGTACACTGGAAATGGCGGTCTGCGGTAGCAACAAATAATGAAAATGAGCCTTAACCCTATGACATAAGGCTCAGTCAACGTCAAAGTGATACCACTAATCTGATGTTGTATATAGTGCCCAAGTATTTATTTCGGTTTGTGTGAAGACAAATAACTTAGCAACACATTTGTTTTAACGGATCATTAGTTTGCCTTGAAATATCGCTTTGAATTTCGACTCAACAATGTGTATTGTCTTGATTACAAGTCATTGGAATATGAAATAATGCTACAGCATAAGTTTCGAGGTTGTTGTTTTAAATAATATCTGGAAATCTTGATGTGTGAAAATAACATAATAGATAATGAATGGGTAGATATAGGAAAAACATTAGTGCGAGAATTAGCTCCTACAAGCTAAATGAAAAAATAGAGTAATGTACAATGATATTTTAAGTAATGTATGAGTATCTGCTGAAGATAATTTTTAGAATGGTAGAAATGACTACGTCATACCTAAGAATCTCACAGATAAACATCTTTGTTCCAATTCTGACAAGCGAGATGCACTATGGCTTCCAACAATTATGCTAGTTAAGAACTGAACAACAACTCAAGGTAGCATGTCTGATGGAATTTTGTTTGCGGTTTGCATCATTTTGACCAGATTTTAAATATATTCTTTCTAAAGTTTGCGCAAATATGAGTAGATAACACATAAACTTATAAGATTTTTATAGTCATGTTTATCATTCCCAAAGTTTCAAACACTTTACAGCGATCAAAGATACGAGAACCACAAAAACAGCTTAACATATTGCGATTTGCGTTATTGCATTAAACTGTTATTTTCCTACACTTTTTATGTGTCACACATGCTTACAGGTTTAAAGTTCTATTACCTAATGCCATTACCTCATTCAATAGATAAGAACCAGTTTCAACTTAAAATTTGTACATTTTTAGAAACAGCCGGCACGTTCGTAATGACCTCTAATTAACGAATAGGACGTAATTATCACACTTAAGTTTTTTAATGATTTACCATCATCTGTTAATTAGGTGTAAGGCCCACACGCTACTACATAGAATATTTAACCTATGATTTCTTACATTTCGCCTGTACAATAAAATTAATTAAATATATATTTCGTTTATGTATGTATAGCAGCTAATAACCGTCAAAAATTACAAAAGCCATTAAAGAATACAATTTTAATCGTTACAGGATTAATTTTAACTGTTTCTGATAACGCGTTTCCTTCGATAAGCTGTACGATTAAACATACACACAATAATTGCTAAACGTGAATAATTGTGACTCGAAGTTTTAATTAATATAATTATTTGCAACGAAAATTAGGAACAAAACAGACGTAAAATTGAGAAAATATTTTAAATAGGTACCTACAAGATTTTGATGACGTTTATGCAGAAATGATGTTAGAAGGATAAATATCCATGCGAAACATTTTTGATCATACAAGGAAAGAAAAGTATAAACCTAAACGCAGAGAGACTAGTCATCCCATTTATTAAACCTAATACATAGGTATGGCATCGCATCAAATCTGGCGCACAGCTCTAAGAAAAGGCATAACATATTTATAGACACAAACGCATAACGCATTCTATTTCAAAAGCTATAAATACATCATCGATATTCATTAACATAAATTTACTTTACGATACACCTACTCGATTTTTATAAATGAAATAAATTCCAACCTTTTTATCTTCACATGTTTCCTCACTATTCGATGGATTATCCGTTTCCTTGCAATTACATTCGTCACTTGACTCAGTCGAGTCTCCATTATTATTTGACTCACTATTATTGCGTGTTTTAATTCGCACTTCCTTCACAGTGTCCGCCTCACTAGCTACGTCCACATCACTACTATCGCTATGTTTAGAATCATCACTTTCATTTATTTCACTTTCAGTACACAACACTTCATCCAATTCTACGTTTATTTTATCACCTAAACCTTCATCGTCTTCATTCAGCGGCTGCGCTTCACTGCAACCATTTTCTTTCACATTTGTTTCACATAACTCACTATCTACAACTCCATTTTCACCTTTATTGTCATCAAGACAAGGTTGTCTTTCGTCTTCACTCATTGTTTAGAAACAGCTATGTCGTGCGTCGGTGTACGTCTAACTGAGCGTTCAATAAGTCGTTATCAGTGCAGTTGGTCATTTCCCAAGCGATAAAGATACTTGGAAATGGTAGGAGCAACGCATGTGTTTTGTTCGGCCGATATTCCGATACTGGCTCGCCTCCGGGTTATGCTAAGTAAACAGACTGAGCGACAAAGACTAACAAAAGTACAGTTTGACATGAACACATCGTTCTATATTCATTAGGTCGGTGTCTGGATATCCATAAAATGATAATGGTGGGTATAGACGCTAACTTAGGTATATATTGCGTTATCCTGTGCGATAAAAAATATTAATCGAAAAAGATAAACTTAATCTATTATCAAGTACTTCAAAAATCCATTATTAGATTTTTTATTATCTTTATCTATTTATAGCTAGTAAATTTTTACAGAAATAATCTTGATAAATAAAATGATATTTTTTTAATATTCTGGAATTACGTACTTTCAAAAGTTAACATTAAATTGCATATCTACAGTAAAACAAAAAGTTACCACTTAAACAATACGCGCCTCACAGAGTAAAAACACAAATAGGCACGAAACCATTCACTGCGCACTACTTAATCTTTGGCCAAGAATAATAGGAGAACAAGGTCATTGCGCGCGCGCTGACTCGACTTGTTTATACTCACAGCTGATGATTGCGTCACCTGATTAATGTAAGAGGTAATGATCGACTGGTTTGTGGTACATACGACCACGTGTAGCCGGTATTTCTATAGATGCGTGGGTTTTGGAAAGTAGTATTATAAAACAAAATATTTAAAAAAATATGAATTGTTAAGTTGTTGGAATGCGACAATATTTTATTATTAGCTCAATTAAAAATAAAACAATGCCCTTTCAATACATACCTACGTCGAAACGAGGTGTAATTTACTACACTTTACGATACTATTTTGTTAATTATGAAAAAAAGACTAACGTAAAGAAAAATATGACGACACAAAAAATATTTTTGCACTACCACCTGGTTATTAAATAAATGCGCTACAAATATTATTTAAAACTAAATAAAACCCGACCGAACTTAATTCCAAACTCAAATCTTATTTTTTTTTGTCAAGATCTTGTTCATTGCCAGTTCTGTCATGTTTTATTTTTATTTTACCTAAAACGGCAAAAAGAGGTTTCCGACTTAATGCCTAAGGTCATGTTACTAATATGGTAAGACTATGTTTTTGCATTATAATAACATTACTTGTTTAGGCGTTTATAATGGTTGACTATATTTACTGTAAAGTGTTTGAAACATCGGACATACGGAGATATGTTTTCTCAAAAATAGAAGTAATAGAATACCTATGTATTATTAAAAAAAAAATAAGGTTTTCCTTATTTTTTCCCAGATTCCTAATTCCTGCGTAGTTAGAGCGTCTTTATAGCAGAAATTAATGTAATTTATTATTAAATTAGAACTCACCTTGTCATCAAAGAAACCTTGATCATCAGTCCTCTGTTGACCAAGCAGTCTGTCAGTCTCGAGATCTGTGTCCGCTTCATCTGAAATACATTCAACATTAGAATTTGGTAAACGATTATTCAATGGTCATTGGTTTGTTTGTATTTACATTTTTATTTACAATTATCTACTGGTAAGTTAATATAATGAAAGTGAAATATTTACCTTCGTCTCCACTCGCCGGTTTTATTTCTACTGATTCTGTGCTTTGCGCTGACGACGGCCTTTTGCTGTTGACAAAAGAAATACTGTTAAAAGTTAAAAACACCAAGAATCAATTAAAGGTAGTTTCTAAAACTGTATTAAGTATCTAAGACCTAAGAGAAGTACCTAAGACTAAATATTATGGTATGGTGGTACATATTACATGAACATTATTAAGGATAAGGAAGCTTACCGTGGTGGGTAGACATCGTCGTGGTGCGCGTGATGATGGTGCGGAGTATGGGGTGCATGGGAAGTGGGCAGCGCGCCCACGCCCACGCCCACTCCCACGCCCAGCCCCACGCCCACGCCGGACGGGGACGCGGGCCGGTGCGGCGCTGGCGCGGGCGGCGGCGGCGCGGGGGAGCTGCACACTATACAGGCACAACACTACGTTAATATCACATTTAAAACAGAACACAGAGTAGTCAACTAATGGAGCAACACAAAATTCTTTTTTCTTTATTTTTTTTAACAAAAAACCAAAATGTTTTTTAAATGCATTTTAGCACACTTACCTAAAGGATCCAGTGAATGTAGGTCAGCATCAGACAACACATGAGGGTCTGTGCATGTCCCATTCTCAACTATCTCCTTTATGACTACTGAATGTGTCTGCCAACAACATACACGGTATTTAACAGCAGTTGGATTTATAAAAAAACATTTTTTTCCAAATATTTACATCTTTACTTTATTTAGAAGCTGAAAACCGTACAGCACATGAAAAAAATCGCAGTATAGCAATTTATGAAGTTGATGATTTTTTCATATTTACTACAAACGAAAGTTGAAAAATGTATGGAGTGAAGTTAAAGATCGAGTGATGTTTTGTCCCCTGTTTTCCGTATACCTGTATGAGTTGGTTGTTGTTGTCGTTATCTGACGCGTGTCCCGACGACAGGCCATCTTCGACGATGGGCATGTGCGTCACCACTGCGCGGTTTGTGTCCATTACAACTGCAGGAACACAACGATGTTTTATAAATGCTCTTTTAATTATCACACCTTTATTTTGTAGACACCGCTAAAATTTTTATGTAAATGTATTTTTAACAAATTCTATTAGTAGAAAATTTAGTTTATGTTTTGAAATAAGTAATGACCAAACAAAACGCCATTACTCATTTCAAACATCCTTTTTTTTTTTGTTCCGTGTCAAATCACTCCATTAGCTAACTAATCTGTGTGACAACATCGACAGCTCTTCATGTTACCTTTCATCTCCGAGAGTTCGTTTTCCATGAGCATGAGCGAGAGGTCCCTATCGCTGGCGCTGTCGCTGGAGTCGGTGGAGAGCGCGAAGGGCACGTCGGGGCGGGCGAGCGCGGTGGCCAGCAGCTTGTGCGGCGGCGACGCCGAGCCGCTCCACGCCGCGCCCACGCTCAGCTCGCGCACGTCTGGCGACACGTACGGGGCTGCGGCACCGCCTGACATGCGCACCTGAGACACACATTTACATTACATGATGAACTAAGTAATACTGTTAGGTTTAGGTACTAAATTCTTAATAAGAGCTTCAGTAATGTTTCAAGTAACCGCGAGATGTATTCGAAGGAAAATACACCTAGAACTGAACATAGTAAAGGAAACATGTTTTTGTTGGGAGATATATTTATACGTATTGCTAAGTTAAGGTACCACAGTATAACATGATAAAGATGAATAAAATAAATATGTGGTAGAAAAATTTACGGTGCGTCACAGACAAGAATTTGACTCACTAAAATGAACATTATTTAAATTTTATCAAGTGACATTTAACTTAATGTAAACCATTTTTTTGTAATCTCTATTTTTGTCTAAACACAATAATTATAGAATATTATGGATTAGTCGCGTACCGCTAGGTGGCGCTACTCGTTTGAGGTGGCGCGGGATAAAATTGAATGGTAGGACTTCTGGGAGGCCTTTGCCCAGCAGTGCAACAGTATAGGCTAGAACATTTATCTTAAACTGCTCTAGTATCAAACTAACCTGTAGGCCCAAGAAGTTGGTATGATTGTGCGCGGTGTGCGGCGAGTCGAGCGTGTCGGGCACGTGCGGCCACTCGGACTCGCTGCCGCCCTCCAGCCCGTTCTCCGACGGACACTCCTGCGTCTGACGCCGGAGCTCATAGTCTAGCTCCTGGAAATAAGTGTGAACATGTACGTAAAGAGAAGAAGTTAGATAAAGAGACTTTATTTGATCAGCAAGTTGTACTTGTAAGTGGAGATAATAGGATGTGACTATGTTAACTAAGCCTGACTGATCACAGTCAAAGCTTTTGAGTAGTGAAAGCAGTTTCCATTTTTGCAAAATTAAAAGCTATTGGATTATATTTCCAATATTAAACAGTTGCTCTATTTACACTTCATTCTATGTCACCTTTTACTACTCCAACCAAAGTGATCTATCATAAGCTCTAGGTGCCACACTTTTATTAACAGTTGTGTTTAAGCAGCAATTTACTATCATAAGTTGTCTGTAGAAGAACAACTACAAAACAATTGAAGCTGACGAAGCAGCAAGCGTTGTCAAGGTTTCCATTTCACAAGTGAAATATCTCCGCGAAAACTCGAGAGCTGACTCAGAAGTGCAAACTATAACAAGCGTTAAGCTACCAAGTGGAAAGACACTACACAATCAGGAGAGCTGACTAAGCAGCCATTCCGAACACAGTGCAAACTATTACAAACATTGTTTCCAAAACACGTGAAAAAACACTACAAATTGGACTGATCAAACAGTAAGGAACTTTACAATCTAGAGCAAGCATCAAGTCTTCATACTGGAAGAACACTGCAAAAAGGAAGCCTGGCTAAACAGTCTGAAACTCTGTGCAAACTAATCAAGCATTAAGTTCAGTCTTCAGAACGAGAGGACTAAAGCAAGAAGAACACTTGGAAACCTGATCAAACAGTTCAGAAAATTGCAAACTAAGCCTGTGACGTCAGGATGTATCCATACCTGGAAGTTAACGACCTCATCGTTGGCGATGATCTGCGGCTGGCCCGCGTTCGTGGGACACCTGAAGAACTCCTCCAGCACCTTCCTGGTCTCCGAGAACTCGTATAGGTAGTCGAACGCGGCCGAACTAGACGGCGGCGTCACGTCCCTGCTCTCTGTCACTACCCTCTGGAATTAGAGGTGTTCTGCTTTAGTTCTGTAAGCTTTTGAATTGGGGTGGAGGACAGGAGCCGCACGATTTACAAGTTTTCAACTCTTTTAACCTCCTATGCAGGAACGAAGGATATTCTAAACTTTGTTTATTATTTTACATTAGGTGCTTGAATTAATATTTTTTGTTTAATTTTAGCTTTTGTTAGTGAATAATACTATTAATTAACTCCTATCACTGACAAGATTCATAAAGAGTCACGAGAAATTTATCGTTTTTGACAAATGGATGGCAACCAACCATAGCTTAGGATTGGAGTCGTAAAAGGTGACAAGAATCTATGTTTGGGAAAGACAAAACTTGATCTGAATAAAGACACCAATGATAGACAAAATATTGTCCATAAAATAAGTTATAAGAATAATCTTTAGTTCATAACGAAAATAGTAGAAACCCAAATTAAAAACAATGAAAACAACGACTAAACCAACCTGAGGGAATCCTGGCCTCGGCGACCGGTTCGGCTTCTGCGTGCCCACGCCGTACCTCCTGGGCGAGCCCTCATACTCGGCGATGGGCAGCTCGCCGATGACCCTGGTCAGGCGGTTCTTGTCCTCGTCGCCCGACAGCCACACCCCCGACGGACTCGCGTCACTCAGCCGCACGTCCTCCCGCGACGGGGACGACTCACTCCCATCACTCAGTTCACTTTTATTGTTCAACACATCACTATCACCGTTTTTAATATTGTCTAAAGTTCTTTTTACACTCATATCGATCTCATCGTCACTAGCTTCTGGTTCCGTCCTCAAACCTAGAGACACAGAATTCAATATCACTGAAAATAAAAGAAAGAAAAAACAAAGTTGTATGAATAACGATGGTTAGTGGGAAAGGATGTTTGTAGGTTAGAATCATGTTGTAAACTTGTGTTAATCATTGGTTATTGAAAGTTAATGGCGAAATTTTGAAATGTAATGTTTGGAATTATTTTCTTTGGAAATTCATCGTTGCAGAAAAAGTAAATAATATAACAGAAGTTTACAACATCAAAAATACTTAAAAGGTGTCCACGAAAGCAAAAGCGAAGGTATTAAAGCAAAGAGAGACTTAAAGTAATTCAACAACAAAATAAATAGTCACATGGAACACAGTGATCACAAAACAGCATATCGAAAGCAATTAGTAGATTATTAAGAATTATTATATAATACAAAGATTCTGATACCAATTTGGTGGTAGACCTTAGACCTCTTGTCATCGTTAGGTCATAATATCCAAAATTTTCTTTTTTTATAATTTAAATGACATTAAGCTATTTTTTCTGAATTATTAGGTAAGTTAATAACATATTTAGGAATCATTTCTTGATATAGAGCACCTTTCTTTTGTCTTTCAAGGCTTTTTCGGTCAATGGTGATCTAATAGTATTCAAACTGTAATTTTTATCGATTAAGCGGTCAAAGTTGTTAGGTATTTAATATCAGTATTATTTAAGCGTGTTAGCAATAAACAAACAAAAGACAATCACCTTTCCAGTCATCATTATCATCAAAGACAACGACTTCGCCATCAGCCACCACAGCTATGGGGCTGCTCTTGCTGCTGACGTCATTGGTCTTGTGGGGGTCCAGTATCGGGGAGCTGTTCTTAGGTATACCCATAGCACTCTCGATGATAGCGTCGCGGTCACCATTCGTGTATGTTGGCGACGTGTGGCGCGATATCATTTTCTTAGGCTCATTGTTTATTCGGTGCAGGGATATCTGGAAAAAGAATAATGAGATCAGTTTACGTGCCATTTATGATTGGTTTAAAACCACCTAAATAAGCCTACATACTACGATTGTGGGAATTCTGGGAATATTGTTTAGTAAGTAAATGATGTAGAGTGGTTCAACACAGCCCTAACCATAAAAATGGAAGGAGGATAGAGACGCCATGCCCTACAGTGGGACTAGTTTAAAATAAAATTAAAAAAGACGTCAAAATAAATCACATACCAAATCAAAGAAAAGATAATAATGTTTAGGGAAAACAAATTACATACCAAACACATTTTTTAATATTTTCTATCTTTCGTTTTGCGTGCGTATACGTCTCACTCAAAGTTTAGTAAGAAACATCACTGATCATCTTGTAACATAAATGTCTTAGAATGTTTATCCAAAACCGGCTTGTCTTATTAAACTGCTAATATAACTTCCTACCTATTAAATGCTCATATTAAAGCAATCACATGTTAATAATGGCGATATTCCGTAACAAACGTTCATAATAACGGACTACGCCCCATACTGGATATTTATGTTGAAGCTAACAGTTTAAAGCTTTTTACGAGTATTTAGAATGTTGTAGGCGTTATGAGTCTTTTTACAACACGTTTTCAGGTATAAACCTTTGATGAAAATTTACTAATCAGCTCTTACATCCCGTTGTTTGGCAAACGTCCTACAGAAAAATAATCACTTAAAGCCCAACTGAAATTACGCTCATATGGATGTTTCAGATAGATAAATACGTTTTGGATTCACCACAATGTTGACCCGTTTCTGACGAATAGTTGGCAGTTCTTAGATGGTCCCGAAACTTTCAAATCCCTTCCTCATCCTGCTGTTGGGTGTTTTTTTTTAATATCATGTTTCGGATAGTATGTTAAGATTTCCACATGATCAAAAAGTATGCCACAAACAAAGGAAGTCCAATCTGTTGGTATATAATGAGGACTAGTAAATAAAATAAATATATTTCTGTAATATTCACCTCATTACTAAGGTTATCCGCTGCGTAGTCCACCGTGTCCTTGGTAAGGGAGCGGACCTTGTTCCTCAGGTTGTGTTTGTGTGTGTTGTTGTGTCGCAGCTTGCGCACCGCCTTCGTTCGGCTCTGCGAGTACAGCTCGCGACCTCCCGCAATTTCTATGATCCTGGTACCAAGAGACTTACACAGTTAGACTAACATAAAAGCAAAAATAATAATTGAACATGCAGAAATTCGGAAACAGCGGCATAATTTATTGATTATAGAAGTTTTCCTGTATCAATCAGAACAGCTTGAGTTGTCAAATAGTCATACACAAATATGGTCGTCTACCAACGTTTCCGCAAATATATTATCTATAGACTCCAACGACGAACCGACTTAAATATGCGATTAATACAGCGTTCAAGTATCTTGGACTAATTCTTTGAGGTCGATTTTAATGATGAAAATCATTTCTCATTTCAAAAGTGTCTTAAGACCTTCTCAATTATTAGAAGTCTGTGAAAGTTATAATGTGGTTTCAAACTCTTAAAATATCTTCTTCTTAATTAAAATAGCTTCTTGTTTTTGGATTAATACAAAAAAAAAGCTTCCAAGGATAAGGGCATTTATATCTTTCTCTACTTACATCACTGATGTATCTAGATATGTTGGAATCTTACCTTGAGTCTCTCAGTTTGTATGTGCCTCCCTTGGAGTTGAGGATGACGAGCTGGCCTTCAGTGCCTCGCTCTTCATCAGACGAGGCGTTGTTCGCGTTGTTCGTGTCGCGGTCCCGGCCCTCCAGGGCGGAAGTTAACCTGAAATGGTTTAACTTGGTATTAGAAAAGGTATCCAACGAAAATTGATCCATCCGTGTCATCAACAGAAGAATTTGGTCGTCACGTTTTCGGGGACGAAGAACACGTTTCAATATCTATCGATCCTAATAAACCGTCGCGTCCTAGTAATACCTTAATATTACATTCTACTGTAGAGGACTGTTTTTATATTAAAGTTACGTTACGTAATAAAATTTCCGTTACGAAGCTTGAAAAACGTCGGAAAGTTTTAACAAGTCCCGGTTACGTAATCTTACATAAACATCGAAATATACATCTCAAATGGCCTAGTGATTTTCCTAGAACAATACGTAATACAATATTCAATATTATCCGCCATTACGGTCTGGTTGCAATCCCGTTCGTGGATTGTAATGTGTTTGCACACAAGACGTTCGCAATCAGCCTGTTTGAGCATGAAACACGATAATTATGACTTAATATAGAGGTGAATGTTTACCAAACTAATAAAGGGGCGGATAGTAACTTTTCCCTACAATAACTTTGTTTACGGCTGCTGGGGACAGCTTTTGTTACTCGGGATAAAAACAGGTTAAAAGGGGCATGCACGTGTTCAGGGTAGTTATGTTATCTTACAATTAGTATGGTTATATGGACTAAGAAGAAATGGAAAGATGTTAAAAGGAGGGCACATTGCAGTTCACTTTAAGCTTAAACTTGCGATGTAACAAGAAATACAAAAATCCTAGAAACAAAGTTAGACATTCCATTTCAAGCTTATAATCAGACAAAAATATCTGAGAACAGAACCCTTAATTATTTACTTACATGTTTAAGGATGCTATTGTCATTCCATATAACCTGCTTAAAAGAGACAGTCAGTATTGTGTGTAGTCTCTTTGTGTACAACGTGCCATGCGTATAATGCTCTATAAGATAATAGTGCATTCAATAAATAATTACAAGGTAAGTTACAACTGGTCTACTCACCGGTTTGCAATGCAGATTCAATCGCTTACTCCTTTTGATGGAATCTGTTTGTCTCTAGAGTAGCACTTACTCAAGTCGCTTGATCCGCTTACCGACGTTCGAACCAGGTTTGGAATACATCACAGGTTTCCTCTCGCACTATGAAATTACCTGCAGTGTTCGTGATTTGTGTGCTGTAGCTGCCAGTTAACTACCGTTGAAATCTGTACTATTCAAACTTGTGGTTTTTTAGGGGTGGCGTTTGGAAGGTGATTGTAGCCCATTGGCCAACTTGTAGCGGTATTTTCCTGGTGCAAAGAGCACTGTATTATGTGGTGTTACCTGTACGCGATCAGCTAGTTTCAGTGTGACTTGCAGTATGTGCGATCCAAGGTGTACTAAAAGCCTTCAGCAGCTGGTTGTGGTCGTGCTTAGTGCTGTATACATTCGGTTACCTGTCGTGTGCGTGCTGCATGTTTTTGGGGCGGCACTTGGGGAAGAGCCGCGTGATCCGCTCACCGACGTCCGAGCCGGGCGTGGAGTCGCCCGCGCCGTCTCGGATGGCGGCCGCGCTCATGTCGCCAGCGCCGCCAGGGTCACGCCGCCACCGCCTCTACCGGCAATAGGTGCCGCTACGTTAGTTAATACGAACCATCTTACAAACATTCAGGGAACTACACGGGCCCAACCAACCCTTCATTAAATTGCATACCAAAACTAAACACTGAACTATTTAATAACTTCCCTGTCCCGACACATTAGTTCAACTATTCAAATGTTTGAATGTAACTCACGGGACAGGGAAATGTTTAATCCAACATATGACACTAGTAAATGAGAGATTAATTTAAGATGTTAGTCCCATCGATGATAATGACATATAATACTCTAAGGTTAACAGTATTTAACTATGTACAACAGTTCTCTAGTTAAAAATATAAAATTTACACGACGCAATAGAATGTGCCCTACCAAAGTAAAAGAAGAGGAAAGGTGACTAGTTTACTCTAGGTTAGTGATTTAAATGACTTAGGTATATTATTAGTTGTTATTTATAGCTACGGGAAGGTCATGCAAATTAAGGTCAAAGGGATAAAGTGGTTAGCTACTTCTACAATTGAGTACCTCAATACCTTGGTATGTGGTTTACATTATATTTTGTAACATTTATTTAACCTGGGCCATATTTCAGCTACAAATTACGCAAAAGTCTTTGACTTTTCAACTTTCGCGATATGATATAGCTTTCCTATTAGAAACGAAAGAATAAATTGACCAATGTATTAGATATACGATACCTTTAATTCCCAAGGAGGATTTCATGAACAACATATTATGTAGTTACGAAGTCGTTGCACAAACGCGTCGAAAACCGTTTCAATTAAGACAAGTTTTAAGGGATATAAAAAGCACTTTAAATGAATATGAATTTACAGTCTCATTTTCTAATTTGCCTTTTTAATTTAGTTATTTTAAATATCACATCAACCTTCTAAGTCAATAAATATATTACCATCCCAATCCCCCATTCAAATCGTATTTATCACCTTATTTACTCGTCTAGTTTTCACCCTATACGTAAACCTATATTTTCGCCCACATAGTTCTCTCCTACACCCAGTACAAAGCAGGGCAGTTTTCTGGTCGCGTGCCAAGCAGCGCAATGTTACTTGACCGTTAGCGGCATGTACTTATGGAAATTGAATTTGGATTCAGTTCTTTAATATCTTGAAAACTGTGGAGATATTTACTTGGATAATTAGTTTGTTTCAATGTTTCTTAATGAGCAACAGAAGGTCAGAAGTGGAGCAAAAAAGAAAATTGGACCGAAAATGTTACAAAGAAAACTTGGAACGAAGTTATTTTTGAGGTAGTGTTGTTTTCAATAGCTAAGTTTCATAAACAGTTTTCTCGCCTGCATCTTGTTACCATAAGCACTCCCTAATATTCCAAAAAATAAGGTAAAAAGGAAATCACGATATTGTGTCAAAAGATACTTTATGTAATCTGCAAATATATTGCTTAAACTTAGTGATTAGGAAGATCTCATTATTTGAAATAATATTATACAAAGAAGAGTCTTAGTTAATTGAATTACTCGTTAATGACTTCTCTTGTGTTCGAAAAGCTCCTTTATTCAGGCGCATTTGCACACCAAACAAATGAAAACAAAGGAAAGCTATTGTAGCATGCAGCAGTAAATGTAAAACGCATCTACAAAACATTGGAGGTTTATCAGAGTTCGGCCGAGTATCGGGGGCACAGGCCAATGACGTGTTCGCATGGCACCGACTGTAACCGCTGCCAAACTACCAGATCGATAGGACATTAGCGGTGTGCCCGCTAAAACTGCGAACCCGAACAAAATGTAGAAACGAACAGTACCTTTGTAGGTGGATACTTGGTTTAGTAATTTTCTAAGGCCGTTTTGGACCCAATAAATGTCCTCACTCAAGAGCTTTTGCGGTCGCCCGTTCAACTCGCTAAACAGTCGAAAAATATGCTGATTTGCAACTCAGCGAATTCAAAATTCTACGATGAAAGCATTTTGATTCATGCAAATCCGTATAGCCGTAATGGCGCGAAAGTTTTGAAGCCTTATTATCCGAACATAAAAGTTTTACATTAATAATATGAAGTAAATGTGAGCGCATGTAGGGATCGTAACAAGTTGAGATCCGGAAATGGTCTGTGCCTACCCCAGGGAAACTGGGTTGCTTTATGTATGACGCAGGAAATTAGAATATGCTATGAATGGTAATAATGAGTGCGGTGAGCGTTTAATACAATATCAGTACTTGTCTACATGTTACGTACTAGACAGCCTTTCGATTTCACATGTAGAATCGATACTAACAATATTATTTAAAATTCTAGACCCGACACTTAAACAAAATAACTGTATGGCTACCTAAATAAAACAGCCAACCGTTGTACCCTAATCACTATTTGTACAGATGGACGTTATTTAGTTTTTTTTTGGTTATCACAAAAAGTATATAAAACATTACAAAGAATTCGTAGAAGTTGTAATCAATATAATTTATAGCTAAGAAATATTTACAGTAAATTTACCGAGACATGGTAGGTACCTCAGACCAGATAGAATGAAGTGTCATAAGCTCAAACATAAACCGCAGAGTTTGTACTGCTTACATAAATATTTGAACGTCTCCTCATAAATGCACACAGTTATGAGAACAATACTTTGGCACAGATGCCTGATGTCTGATGTCTTCGGCAAACATTTTCTGCAGCACCAGACATATAACTCAGCTTATGCTAGTTTTATGGAATATATTTTGCCATATCAACGTAACGAGGTTTCGCGGGTTTTATGGCTCCACTCTAGGGTTGCCTAATCTGTGAATTCAGTACACTTGCCCCTGCTAAAAATACTGTATTTTTACAAGTACATTTTTATTCGTGTTTCAGTGTATTTGTGAATTAGAATCATGTGAATATATTTTAGAAGTATCTAAGGTAAATCAAAAGGTACGTTTATTTTTACTACAGAGGTCATGAACAAAAACGAGGTCATATATTAACAAAATAATTACCAAACCAACTTTCAGGTAGGGTTGATCCTAATTACATTCGACTGAACGTGCAAAGTTAAAACATTTCCAAAGTTTGTCAACCCTAGTCCCAATAAGGCTGGGTCTTTGTGCGCGGGTTCATACCGAAATGTTTTTATTGCGTCGGACGATACATGAGCTGTCACAGCGTGTTCTTTTTGTAGCTCTAGCATAATGTAGGGAAATCGGCTTACTTTGCCCCCGGCCCGCAGCTGTCCGCTTCCAAACGGAATGGGTTCAATGTATTTACTTTATGTGCAGAAACGATGCAGTTATTTTTTCCTCAATTTATGTAGAAACCGTCGATCACATATCAATTTGACAACAAAACAGTGACTTTTTCAATGATTCGTGGTAAGAATTATGTGTGGTTAAATTCACCCTAAAACGATATAAATTCAGATAGATAAATACCGATCCCGATATAAACGAAATGTAAAACATAACTCATCCCTTATCAAATTGGTACCATAAAGTATTTGGAAAAATTGTTTATACAAATAACTCGATAAAAATTCTTTATACGGGAGTAATACGTTGTGTTGTAGTATTTTAGTTATATGTATACACAACAATATCTTAAGGGTACGGTGTAAAACTAGCGATAAAATTGTCGTGAGGACGAATTTTATTACCAACTAAACCCCTCTAAGAAAAGAGTTTATGAATGAGTAAATGGCTACTGAAATATGAAAGGAGGTTCAATACTCTTTCCAAGAATTAAGCTGCGAACCAAGTGACATTTACCAAGAAGCGTATAGTTCATTATTTACCAACATAAATGGAACGGGACAATTCACCGCGCTCCGTCGCTCAGTTTATTTTATAAAGCAAAATGCAAAATCCAGTTCTGCAAACTAGAAATGGCTGTAATAATATTAAAATCTATTTTGTAGGAAATCATATTATTTCAATGGGGAATGATAGAAAAGTATTTTGCAAGAAAATTAAGTTAATAATGAAACCGTTGCTTTTAAGAAACTATTTTGAAGTTTAAGAAATGTTTTCTTCAGGATTATCAGACTATAGGTACTTTTAGCTCACTTCCTTAGCGTGGTAACTTTTTAGTCAAAATGTATCAATAGGATGTTTTGTCGTGTGTTCGTTCGTTCTGGCGTTGCGCGGCCGGTATTGCGCGCTGCCTCTCCCGCCGGATATGAACCGACCCCTAGGGTGCTGTCTAAGTTAAATAAATGATTTTAAATTTGAATATACGTAAATGATCATTGAATTTTGTTACTCTTAAGAATTGTATTCATATCCGAATAAACACCATCCATGGAGTAAAAAGTAGCTGTATAAAATTACCAATGTGTACATTGGTATTTCATAAGGCAAGGTCAATTTAATATTATTGTGGGCTGTGTATAACCCACTATTAAAGTAATTCTTTCTTATTAACTTGTTATTTGCGAGATCACAAGCGAGATGATGACACAAGCTTCAGTCTTAATTATTCTTTTCTATGCAAGATAAATTGCGCCGTGAATAAAGATATTTTTATTGTACATGTGACGTTTTCCTCTTTGAATTGTGTTTGCTTTATGTCTTCAATTGAAATAGAATCATAATAAACATATACCTTATAATAATACAAATAATTTGAAGATTCTTGCGTTATATTAAATATCCCGGAGGAAAACGAAATCACTGCTTTTAAAGCAAATGGAATCAACGTAATTTACATTTGAGAATCCAACCCTTCCATTGTATTCAAAATGGAACCTTTTAAGTGTTTAGTTCAATCGAAATTAAAACTTAAATTTGAGGGGAGAAGATATAATTTCGTGTAATGTCTTCTAATTGGTGAGAGGGAGAGTGGCCCGAGTGACATGCCTTTTGGCCAGACGTCAGTACAGTTCGCCAATTAGCAAGTCTCTCACGGGCGCGACTTATATTTAATGAATTTCGTAAAGAATGGAACACTCCAGTCCAGGCGTTAATTAAAATCCCATTTACAGAATAGGCGGTGAGGGCGACACTCAAGTGGCGCCCATTCATCTGTCACACGGAAACAAAAATTGAATATAATAGCATTCACACAAACTGCGGATGAAATTTGGTTTGACTTCCTGTAATGTCTTTTTAATTAAATCTTATTTTCTTGCATGAACTTTCTTCTCTGCGATAAACTGACCAAACAATGCTGATTGCATTGTGCCTACATTTGCAGTGTACTCGTATTACATATAATGCAAGTCATAAAAGTGGGGCTTTACTGCGGATGACAGGTGTGGTTGTGATTCCATACAGACAATGGAGCACCTGCTGCAGTGCCCGGAAGCCCTTTCTCCGGAACACGAATATGGACCTACTATACAGAGATCGGTCAGTTTTTATTTTGAACAAGATTAATTATTGTATGAAAAAATGGTTATCGACATTTTAATTATTAGGTAAATTAAAAAGATTTTGGCCACGAATAGATAATTACAAATATAGATACAAATACAAAATTTTAAAAAATTTTGGACGGAGTTTAATTTTTCCGTCTTTAAGTGCTTACGAAGTCCGAAATACGGACGAAACTCTGTGTTGGTATGGTTCAAAACCATTTGACCTGTGATATGTATAACACGCAAGCTTCTGCACGACATACTAAATTCTTAGTTACTTCAACTAAAAGTAGAGAGCACGCTAAAGACGCCAGTTTTAAATATGCATTACCCGAGTCTTTCGTAATATAAATCATGCATTTCCCCGTCCTACTTCCGCACGTTTCCAATACAAAATTCATAGTAGACATCCACCGACACATCTTACAGGAAACTACTGTTGTACTACTAGAAATTGTTGGCATGCAACAATATAAATAAATAGTTACTTATTGGGAATAGCGAAACACAGGCTTGAAAATGATTGTACAGGTGTTCAAATATCTTTACACAGGTTTTCCCACAGGTCATTAATACAGTAATAGTTAAACTAAAAAGTTTAGTAACATGAAATAATATTAAAATCGTAGGCTCTCTTTAAACTACATACTACCAACGGGATTGAGACATCTCTTTATTGTACCTATCTATATATTTCTGATCAAAACGCGAAAAAAGCACGACTGCCTGCCTACCTACCTTTTTACTAACTACTTACTCTAAAATTATGCATTATTAATTGGAAGTATTGTTTAGAAGTTACACACCAATCTAAAATCAAAAGATTCTCAGCTTCATATTTGTTACTGACATTATGAAGTCGTCGGATCCTCGCCTATGTCGTTTTGTCCTGTCTGTACGTTCGTACGTGGGCTGCGACCAATACGTCCTATAACTGAAATGTATCGACTACCTTTTTCAGTCGTTAGACTTGTGAACGTGCTAGTTTTGTTTCGTGTAACGTGACTATTTCAACAACGAAGTCATTAAGAGCTTTGACTCTTTCGCTGTGTGTATTGTGGAATATGTTTTTCTGGAGGTAACGATTCGATGTATTCGAACATTATGTATGGTATAAGAAAGGTCATCTGTTAATTGTGAATGTGGTATGTGTGTGTATATTGAGAGTTGTAAGTTTAAAGCAAGTACAGATGAAACTAATATGTACCTATGGACACATGACGTCAACCGTTCTGAAATCGCACTACCTACCTAACTGAGATGAGAAAGCTTTGTCTGGACGTAGCCCAGTATTACTACTTTCTGAAATACTGTACTCATTGTAGTACAAGAACCTTTCAGTAAACATTTTCAGGTCACACTACCAATTCTTCCAAATAATCGAATGTCCTGAAAGGCCTGAACCGTAAAGTACGAAGTTAATTTATTGACAAAGCATCGAGGTCGTGTGCCTGTGGAGTCGACATTTAAAAGTCGTAAACTAAAGGTCAGCCGTTGTGAAGGAGCAGTCGATAGACCCCTGGAGTAGGGCACTTTTAGGTTTGTATGTAAAGGTTAAGCCCAGCGATGTATTACTGAAGGCTGGCGAAAGTATTTGGAACTAAGTGTTTTTTATTTTAGGCAACTTCTAGAGCCCCGCGGTGTCACCCGCGTAGTGTTCGTTTCCGAAAATGTATTCAGTATACTCTTTTGTTTGGAAAGGTGGTTATACCATTGTCCTAGATAATTAAAGCAGATTTTGGTATAGCTATTGATATTGATCACTATAAAAAATGCAAATGAAAGAACACTGAATCAGAGTATTAGTTCTGACAGTATCCAAATACTGAATGCAGCTAAAGAAAACGAGAGAACTGAAGAGCGAAAACGATGCATTGCAGATTAGATACAAAAAAAGCAAAAAAAAAACATTCAAAAGGTTTAGAGTTTTTCAGACTTTATTAATTAACA
Source organism: Autographa gamma (assembly GCA_905146925.1). Taxonomy (NCBI): domain Eukaryota; kingdom Metazoa; phylum Arthropoda; class Insecta; order Lepidoptera; family Noctuidae; genus Autographa; species Autographa gamma. The sequence continues at coordinate 1,832,069 of LR989850.1, forward strand.
AAATTGAATGTATTTTTTAATATTCTTTTTACCCTAGAAATATACGGAGCGAAGTGCTTATTAAACAGACCCATGTGTCGATCAAATGAATAAATAATATATAATGGTGGTCAGTCGACGGAATACTTTATGGCCATGTTTTACGGGATGGTGTAGGGTAAGTTAATGGCATGTTAATAGTACGTTTAATTATACTATGGAGTAAAATAATTTTGAATATTGAGTAATTATCACACAATTTAAAAAAGCAAAAACATCTAAAGAATATTACAATTTGGCTTTAGTTTATTGACACGTTATTGACAAGCATTTTATTGGTGGCATTCGCGTATTGCGAAACAAGTAAAAATTCATAAAAACGTAAACTTAAAGCAAATATGTGTACCTGTACAATGCTATTTCTTGGCTACTGTTATAAATGATGCTTTACCCTTTTGATTTGATTTAATTATTTATTTTTCTACACCTTTTAAATAATACCGACAATACCTGATTCATATAAGCAGGTCGCGTTTAACCTGAGAGCCGACACCCTGTCTTACTCCTGACCGAATTATCGTGCATTAGAGCACTTAAACTAGCAATAAAAGAGGTTTTACAGACCACCGTAATAAGCTTTAATATCCTACTTTTATCAACACATTGTAGTTAAACTAAACTGCGCGCAACATAAACATACTGTATCCGTATTGTGCGAGCCTGTTGGTCTAGTGGTTAGTGACCCTGACTGATTATACCCAAGGTCATGGGTTCGATTCCCACTCTGGACAAATGTTTGTGTGATGAGCACAATCATTTGTTCTGTGTCTGGGTGTAATTTATCTATAATATGTATGTATGTAGAAATATATAAGTATGTTTATCAGTTTTCTGGTTACCATAACACAAGCTCTGCTTAGCTTGGGATCAGATAACCGTGTGTGAGATGTTTCGGAATATTACATTATATTATGTATCCAACACAAAGGACTTAAAACAGTTTCCTTTTTTTATTTCTATTTAACGTCGATATTTTCACCGAATGTCTGACCTGAGTAGCTTTACACCAACTTTAAGTTAAAGTGGCTTAAGTGAAAACATGGGCCACTAAGTAATGCACTACTCCTGTAGCGTAGTAGTTCATGTTGTCTGACACAGAAGTAGGTAAGTATACTACAAGTACAACATACTACATAAGCATATATTAGGTACTACAGTCGGATGAACAGGTGACCTTAATCGTTCTTGGATATTTATTTAGTAGCTATTCAACTGTATAACTGAACTGTAGAAGCAGAGAGGTATGAACATTGCTCGTCTCGATTCTATTCTTCATTATTGCATTCTGGTAAGTTTTTCTCGAACTTTGACTACAGGTTTTCAAATACGTCTGGTCACAGGTTTTGTACTTATTTTCTTTTGTATAAGTTTGATGTTTCGTTCTGTATGTCTGTCTTCTACATCCATATACACTAGGCTCTTAGCTTATGAATATCTGTTCAGAGAATTTTAAAGGTTTTCAGCAATTAAAAAAACAATATTTGGTATTATTATTTTTGTTTTTTTTTTTTGTTACAGTTTGCTTGAGCACATGCTTTTACTGCTTCTATATGTTGTCCCGTATAAAGGGAAATGAAACACCCTATTGTTTTAGCTGGAATCTATCTGAAATCCTGCACAGAAACTACAACAGAATTTCTCGGGCTAAATAGGTTTTTTTCTACTTCAACATGCAGTGGTAATAAACGATAGAGGTGTTCACATTCGGAAGTCGTAAAACGAGTTTAACGCCACCCTGTCTGCGGTTAAGTTTGTACGACGTGGGGGACCTACTAGATAGGTACGACGGTACGAGTGGGTTCACTGCAATCCAGTTTACAACTTTCCAAAACATCTAGTACAATGTAGAGGTGCAATTACAGGTCACATAACTTATTGTCCAACAGACAATAAAATAATGGTCCCTTTTTTTTAAATTGTTAGGAATAATTAATAATAATAATAACAATAATATTCCTGGACAATTCACACACGGTAATCTGATCCCAAGCTAAGCTCAAAGAGAGCTTGTGTTATGGTAACCAGACAACTGATAAACATAATTATATATTTCTAAATACATACATATTATAGATAAATTACACCCAGACCAGAACAAATGATCGTGCTCATCACACAAACATTTGTCCTGAGTGGGAATCGAACCCACGACCTCCGGTATAGCAGTCAGGGTCACTAACCGCTAGACCAACAATTCCGTGCTTATATATTGGAAAAGAGAATCGTTAGACTTATTTGGTCGGTTCTGTTTGCAGGAACATATATTATGGCAAAGCTTCACAACTTTGATTACCCTCACAAACGTAAAGCGAGAATACGCTGAATAATGCACAATTTGTAATGCTGAATGCAAATGTTTCGTGTAGTATTTAGAAATGTGAGCATTTTAAATTGGGCATTTAACGTATACGTTTAAGTAAACGTGCATTTGTTTTTACAATTGCCCATCGAAAGTAGGTCAAACATAACATGACTATAAAATAACTACTTTTATACCGAGTCTGTTCATTTGTTATAAATTATAATCAAGAAACTTGCTTAACTATGACATTTGCGAAAAAAAAGTTTCATATAATTAAACTTACTCACGAAAAACCCTAAAACAAATTCTTTCAATCTAATCAAGTCGTAAACACAGGGAAGTGCCAAAGAACTCAATGGACCTACAGAGGTCCAAAAATAAAGGGAAAAGGAAAAGGGCCAAACAAGTTTGTTGCGCAGTTTTCTCAATGTTAACACGGGCTGAAGGCTGGTACAAGGCAACCCTTAAGCGAATGTTTTCCAAATTATAATTACTCTCGAACACAAAGTAAATTTTTAAGCAAGCCTGCTAATATTTATGTTAATTGTTTCTTTTTAAGCGGTGTTTGGTGTTGCTTCGTGGTTCATCCTAAATATACCTTAATGTCTATAAATATTTTTGTGTTTTATTTTGTGGCGGTTTTCAGTTCTTTACTGACGTCTTTGGAGCAGTGTTGACCCAATACTGCAATAAACATTTCGGCTACTAATTTGTCTAAATTATATTATACTGTATTTTACCTATACAAAGATATATAGAGTACTGTAACGTAGTGAGAGTACAGTAGATTTATTTCAAAGCAAATGTAAATGAAATTCAACCTTTTTTTTATCCTCTGACATTTTTTGTTCAACTGTATTTTATGCATTCAAAGAATGTGTTTATTTTGTTCAATTATTGATATCACGCATATTGTTTGTCACAATGAAATTGTGTAATTTGGGATTTTAATGAACTCCGCCATGACACCAATTTGATCGAAATCATTTATGAAATGAACAACAAAGTAAATAATAAATTGCACTCGTCAAAATAGTCATAAAGTACACAGTTAATTACCGTTGATTAAAAATGTATGATTGACTAAGTTCATCGTTCAATTCACCAATTAAACATGAATATGAAATTCATTTTTGTTTAAAGAGGAGTGCTGTTGAAGTACACTTTTTATTCATAAGGTAAAGCCGTCATTTGGCACGTAGTAAATATAAATAAAAAAATAAGGATAACTTTGCTATAACGGGAGAAAATGAAGATACAGTAAAAAAAATCACAGAAAAAACTCATATTTTACATTATTTATGCCTAAAAACTTTGTTGTATATTTTAAGCGACAAACGACATTAAAACGTACTCGAATATGTTATCTGTGGCTGTCGAATGTTACGCGACTCGTGTGAATGCTAATGTTTCACCTCATTAGTGCAGCAAAAAGGTTTTATTGCTACAATTTCTATGGAAGCAAGTTTCGTGCCGCTGGCGTTCCGTACTTTATACGGAAAATGTCGCCGACAACATATTTTTCAAACTATTCTACAAACAAGCGTGTATGTTGGTATAATGAGAGTGAATTAAGGAAAAGGAATTTCAGGACCTCATTATATGAAAGAAACAAAGAAAATATTTCACGTTTTCTACTGTTTTCTGTATTTTAAGTAAATTAATTACCCCTGTTTTAATAAATATATCAGAGTTTCTAATAGTATCTACTTATTAAAATTCTGACATGCAATAAAACTATCATATTGCAGTCTCTATATCTCTAATTGGATTACTGACGAGGAATATTAATTAAAAACAGATCGAATACTAATTAACATCTATGGAAAATAAATTACAATATAAATTGGTTATGTCCACATCTACGTGTTTATATTCTATACATTATTTAAATAATTAATTGAATATTCTACTCGAAGTTTGAGTACAAAAGGTCTTGCAGCACATTCTTACCTTTCCTCATAATTGTATCGTCGTTATTCCTGGAACAAAATAATGAATATTAATATAATAAAAGCAATTTACAAACAAACAATAAGTTGAATAAATTATTTGTTTTCAGATGCCATTTGGCAAGTCCGCCAAACTTCCGAGAAACGAAGTTCGCTCATAAACATACGGAGGCACAAATAAAGCTAGGTATGTACGGAAATATTTTTCATTAATATCCTTGTCATTACGTTAAATTGTATTTTATTTTCTGTAAGAGAAAGGTATTTTAATAAAGCACAGTTTTTATTGGGTCAATAAATAAGGAATTTTCTTTCAAAATGCCATAAGCGAAATGTCATCATGTTAAATTATTAAATATTGAAATAAGTGCCGTGCAATAATGCGCTCTCTTTAAGGTGGAAATTCTTTGATTTAATACAGGATTTAAAACTATGAAAGTACTTCACAAACTGGTACCCTTCCATAATATGTATGTATGCAATAAAAACAGGAAATTAGAACCCACATAACATTAGAAAAACCTTTTATCGTACATAAATTGGAATAAATAAGAATATCATACATTATTTATGAATGAAAGTTTGCCCCAATTTTCTTCAAACGCATGACCATATTATACCGCTAAGCAAGGGCTGCGCTTTAAATTGAGATGCAAATTTAGCGTCTAGTGGCCTAGAGGATATTGAAAGCGCTGTGAAGTAGCGCTGTGAGGGGGCTTTGTGCCCCGCGTTTGCGTTACGAGTACTTTAGTGCGACATTTCCCATAGAAATTCAGTTTTCGTATATCTAGGTTAAGTTTGTAAAGGCATTTAGCAAGAATACTTAACTAAACTGTCAAAGTTAATATTAAGATAGCAAGGCACCAGCAGCACTTGAAATAAGATATGTTTTAAGATCGGTTGATAATGACTTGCATGGCATATTTAGGTACCTTCTATACCACAGCGGGAGACCACTCACCACGAAACAATGGAGTACTTAAATTGAAAATGATTAGTTCAGTAGTAATGCATCATTTTATTAAAACCAAAATTACAATAAAACCCATCAGAAAAAAATACAATCTTTGCAAATGGCTCTTTATAATCTCTTACATTTTCGTGATAACACAATAATCACATAAATTTCGGATAATTTTGATGGCATTCGATTGCAACAATGCAATGCTATGAAATCAATACTAGCCGGATACTAGGCGCCCAGAGCAGCAACAGAGGGAATTTCAGTAGAGGAATGAACTATGTGTTGCCCTAATACCGCTAATCTCGGCTCAGGCGTTTATGACCCCAACTGCGGTCACTGCGGTGGAATCAAAGCGTTTACAGAGCTCTGTTGACCCTGTGACCCACTGATAAAGGTGTTTATTTATGCGTAACTTTCACATACAGGTTGTTTGATTTTTGACCGTTTGTAGTTATTGATTTAAAAAGTTCTGAAAGCGGCAAATCTGTTTCTTATGTATTGACGGAAAAATAAATTAGAAGTTCCTATACCTACATTACATAATTACAGAATGTAAAAGGAATTGATTCAACCAAAGGTGGACCGTTTTCATCAAGTCTTTTTGGTTTTGCTAAAATCAATTGGAATGTAAAACTCATTATAGATTAGTACTCCATTAATCACAACAATTTATTCAAACTTGCGGAAAGCCAACCAAACTACTTCTTTGTTAAGCTTCGTCTAGACGTCATCCATCTTGATGACGTCACATTCACCCTGTAATAAAACAGTGGCGCCAACTATCAACAAAAATAAATGAACATCAACTGTTTCCCTGAAACAAAAGTGCCAGCATTTCTTTTTCTTCAACTGTATCAAAGTTAATGTAATTGGACGTCTTTGTCGTGTATTGCGTATCTTCAAACAGTCAAAGAGTTTTCCTCATAGATAAATGTTACTTCGTTAGGTGAATATGTACTGATTAATTGACTCACCTTTGTATTCAAGTCAACTCGCTAGATTAGACATTAAAAAAAGTAAATAAATTTAACCTAAAACTGTTTGAGTTGGCAAGCTTAAGACGGCAAAAGAAGCCTTCAAATAAGTCTTCTAGACCTTTAGAGGATTTAAGAAGTTTTACTCATTTATCAGTAATAATCTGCTCTGACATACAAAAGGCAGACGCAATGAGTCAGCAACCTTCTTCAGCAGAATCTCCAGACAGTTTATGATCACGACCCTAACGTCTGCCCCACTTCTAAGAATCCACGCCCCAACATTGATTCTAATTACGGAGCCAACGAAACCAGTGACCTTTATCATAATGGTAACATTTAAATCTTACCACAATTATTTAGGTAAGGTAGACTAATTATGTCTAATCTTCCATAAAGTAGGCGTGGTCAGTCACTATTAGAAACCTTATTCCTTTTAGAGAAGTTCTCAGTAAGACCGTTGTGTGTCTGATCTGCGAAAACCTTTAAAAGGATCTGAAGTTATCAAGATGAAGAGGGACATATTAAATAATATAATAATAATGACTTTATTAATATCCTAAGAAAGTCCACAAATATAATTACACGGCCAATGTTGGACCAAACTGGACCAATTTCGGTCTTAGATTTGGTGCAGTTTGTGGTTGTATGTTTAGGAAGTTGATTGCTTTTAGGTGATGCCTATGTCCTCAAGATGCTAGTTCCCTTGTAATATATACTTACTGTTTAGAACCCATTGCATAAGTCTTTATAGTTGCCACAAATCACTGAATTTGTTTGTGGTAATTTCCATTACGTTTACCGCAAGATTTTTAATAAAATTGTTAGAGACACAGATATTTATCAGGCTCCTCTTTTCTTTCGTATATTTACTTGTCATATCTAAAATATAATAAACTTTCATGATAAGCCTATTCCTAAAAGGTTTAAATCCAAGAAGGTTCTTGAAACAGCTTTGTTAGAATGCCACGGCAAGAACTTTATTCAAACTACTTGACTGAAGCCACTGCCTAACTTTAAAGCGATTGTTAATAACATTAATGCGTAAAATTGAAGCAACTCACTGTGAATACATGAAACAATGAGCAATCTAAATGGTTTGAAAATGGCTTTTAAAAGTATGGAACAAAGGAGAGAAGGAAGCGATTTATTTATGGCTTATGTTGCCCATAAACTAATGTAACTTATGCATACCGTTTATTGAACATTGAAATTCTTTATTATAATTTAAAGAAAATCATGAGTTAAGATAGTATTTATCTAAGGCAATATTATAAAAGTATTATCTACGATAGTAAAGGATTCATCGTTAAGTATAAGCCTTATGGTATGACCTCAACCTAGCTTCAAAAAGGCTAGGCAAAAGGTCTATGATATAAAGAAAAGTTTCCTCAAAGAGGCATTAAATCCACCTGTTACAAAAACTAACAAACACCTCGTATAATTTAAGGGTCTTATAAATATTCCACAAAATCCTAACCTTCTTGATTTGTTATCACCCAAACTTGGCAGGGGTTCAAACGCATTAAATTCAAGTGAAAATATATCGTCGAAGGTTTGTGACTTACACCACGCGCCATTTTAATTCCGGGCAATAGTGCGGTATTCAACGCTGTTCGGAGTTGAGCGGGTGCTTGAGAAAATTTTAATATTTGCCACTGCTCGCTTTTGAGATCAGCTCTTTTAGTGGCCGGTGTCGGTTGGCTGAATAATGTAATTTTAAAGTAGACTTGTAAGACTAGAACTGTTACCTTTTTTATAGGATTATCAACAAATTATAGATATTGACTATTTAATATATTTCCTTGCTTTTGTGTTATTTTACCAAAAAAAAAAATCATGAAAAACATTATTTAAATTACCCTTGGTTTATTAGAGGAAAAAATATCACTCTGATTGACATCGATAATTCCTTTCTATCCTAATTAAATTAAAAAGTCTCATCTAAATATCTTCGAGTTTTGGGCTAAGAAATAATGATCTAGCGCGCCGGAGGGCATTAATTCTTCAAAATTTATTTGCCTCTTGGGATCACGGCTATCAGGGGATAGTAGCTTGGATACAAATCGATACAGCTCTGGAACGAACGAGGGTCCGAAGTACCTCACCTAGTGATCTTTTGATGTCTGTTAACCGTACTCAAGCGGCGTTAAAATGAACATTCTTATGTAAGTCGGAAAAGTTGTGGCTCAACGTCAATCGTGCTTAGACATAGGTACGAACAGATTGGCCGTGACAGATAAGTGATGCTTTCACAAATCGTAAGTTCTTAAGACCAATTATGGCGGTGTATAGTTGGGTCTAGTTAACCGTCTTGGTTTTACAAAATAAGGTTGAACGGAACGTAAAGCATCTTACATACATTTCAAAAGTAAAAGAGTTAACTTTTACTGCTGGTACCTTATCCTTTGAACCTTTTCAACAAGGATTTCCTTTGTTTATTAGTATTTTTTTTTTTTGTAAAAAACACATTTGTCCAGCAGGTCCTTTCGAAACCAAAACGAATGTGTCCATTTACACAGACGATTCATGTAAACAGCGCCGCGCCAGGAAATAGGGGGCGCGACCGGCCTGACCGCGAATATTGTGCGGTACGCGCTGCGGCTTCTTACACATGCACTAGGTACACAACACACGTGCATGTCCGACAACAATATTACACGTGCCCACATCGGCCGTGGCTTCCTCGATATTGGTTGTTAGCGGTCTAGCTGGACGGAAATTACGTGGAAGTGCATAATTTCGCCCCTGTGTATTGTTCCGTTGTAAGCTTATGCGGTTATCAGGCCGTTTCAATAGTGTTGTGAGCTAACACCTAAGGGAAGCTTTTGTGTTAAATAAAGGTGATTGTTGTGATAGACGTCAGAAACAAGGTTCTATTGAACAGGTATTGTCGATAATATAAGCATGCTTTACATAGTGTCATCAGGTACTTTTTGGTTTACTTTAGACTGTCGCACATTAGAACTGTCCTTATACAAGTTAGCAACATTGGTACACGGTTTTGGAGCTTAAAGCGTCCCTTGCACTTCACAGAACAGCCAGGTAAGTTCTGTTTACCAAAGTAATACAAATCAGAGTGACTGCAGACACTCTGTAAACATCAGACCGAGACTTACTTCAGCCAGTTCGCTTTGTAATTAGGTTGTAAAGCTCAGATGCCAGGATCTTGAGTAAATCACTCTAAATTCAGCTGCATTTAAGCCGGATATATTTCCAATATACTTCGTGTTAAATTTTGTTAGTTAAATACGAACATAAGTAACAGTATAGCTTTCCTAATAGCTGGATTTAATTTCACTTTTCTTCCATTCCATCCAATCGTTATCTGAGTCACTTTTCTTTTTTATGACATTTTTTTGCGGAAGACACTACAAGTATTAAATACGGGTAAGGCTGACAGCAACATACCTAAATACTAAACCATTATCGTATACTTATCGCTACAGCTATTTTCGTAAAAGCTCAATAAATCCATATTACATGACAAAAGGCCTTTATATGATATTACACACTGCTCACGTAAATTCTACGAAGACAAGCAGATGAATATTGCATCGCAATCCGTTCTTCAAACAAGCGCAATCCTATTGTATCATAAATAAGTCTTCTGAATAAAATGTTAGATCGAACAAATATTTATGGTACTGTATACTAAGTTACAAACCCGTCTAGACTTTTGAGTGTCCTAATAAAATACATGCGATCGATACGGAGTTATAGTTTTCTGTAAATGATACACCGGCTAGTGTTGGTCTGTTAAATTACTGTTTTAAAAACAGAACGCTCGTCATTTGTTTTTATAATTCAGCCAGTTCTATTAAAAGAAAAAGCGAGTGTTTTTTTTTTCTGTTTGAGAATCACCAGTAATGAAATAAAATCCTTGCAAAGAGTTCTAAGCATTATGCATATGTTTATAGGTAGCCGACGAGCATAGCTGTACCCATGTTACTTATCTTCGTTTTAATGAAAATGTAATAAAAGGGTTTCCTTTTTCAATCTTTTACAACCCACGTGTTAATACCCTGAAGCAAAATGTTTTACAATTAATTAATTCTTTTTACAGATACTTATTAGGTGCCAGAGACACATTACGTACTTGTTTTTCACAAATTCGAAAAGAGAACGTCAATTTTCGCGCGTATGAGCAACTAGCGGATTTGTCTGCCATTTTTAATAGGCGGTTCCTAATTTTCAAATGTCGAGTTTCAAATTACATAACGGTTTTTTATAGTACGTCATACATATAGTTTGTGTCGCATTACAGCGGTATCGAATATAATCCAAGGTCGCGTGGAGGTCAGGAATCAGAGTCGATGCGTACCGCACGCAATCCCTCGCTTACGATAACTACTGTATTATGTAAACTGTGAACTATGGCTTTTTACTTTTGTTTCTTGAATTATGTAATGTTTTTGTTGAGGTTTACTTTTTGATGATTATTAAGGTAAAGTAAAGAGTAGAATTAAAGCAATGGTTGATTAGGAATAAAGGCATGACAATGTTTTTATTTGTACATTAAAATGTATTGATTCGATTCAATGTAAAGACCGTTCAATTAACTAACTGGACTAGTGTTAACTTATGTTAGTTATAAACTAAAAAACGAAAGATTGAATTAATTTATTAGCGACAGTAGAATTTATAAGAACACATTTGTTGTTTTGCAAGAAGACAGTTTGTAACGGATTTTAGAAATACCTAGGTATAAAAAGTAAAACGATTTTCCTAATTGTATTTCACTACATAAATAAAGAATTTACTTTCCGGAGAAAAACAACGACAAGTAATTAAGCGACATTACAAAAAGTACGGTACGTCTCTACTTTAAAAGCCCGGCTCGTGTTGGCAGAGCAATCTCCACTGCTTTCTATCCTATTTTCTTTGCTTTAAACTTCACGCTTTAAATTGTAATCGAATAAAATAAAGGCTGGTATAAAATGTTAGTGTGAAGAACAAAATACTCACTAATACCTATATTCATTTCGGGAATTTAATTGAACTCTGTTGAGACCGTCTACGTCATTCTACTTGAAAAAAGAGCAAAAATTTTTAAATCGTCGTTTAAACGTAGCACAAAAGTACTAAAAACACTAGCTGGCTACACAGTAGCAGTAGATTGGCTGGACGAAAACAAAAAAAAAACAAAAAGCACTCACGCACACAGAGACACCTCGTGCAAAAACAAACAGCTGTCTGTCCCCCCCTTGTGTGCAGTCCTGTGTATACAAGCCCTAATAAGGGCTCCGCTAAAAGCACTTATCTGGTTTAAAACCCTTTAAATGAAGCTATAAATGCGAGAATTGTTCTAAAGCACACACGCGCACTGTTTATTTATGAGCAAAACATTTGTTTGTGTTGCCTCGGAGGTGTTAGAATCATGGTTGGAAACGGAGTTTGAATCTCGAATTAATTTATATTCGGAATAAATATGAATTTGAACTAGGTTAAGATTTGCTTCGAGTTATCTAATATATTGTCAGTTATTTACCTTACATGGAATAACCATGTACTGTTTTATGTTAACGAAGAGGAACTGTGATTCGCCATAAATATTAGTAGACGTATAGGGAAGCATTTGCTATACCGTGGGACTGTCATAGCTGAAGACAAATGATAACTAAATGAAAGAAATAAAACTACTTTTTACGGATTTTTTCGCGGTTTATATTAAGATTTTAAGTCCCGACGTTTCGACACCTTTGCAGGTATCATCAGACTGATGAGTCTACCCGTGACCAAAAAATTTAAATTAAAATCTTAATATAAACCGCGAAAAAATCCGTAAAAAGTAGTTTTATTTCAATGTCTAACATTCGCGTAAACCTAAGAAACCAATAAATGAAAGAATATAATTTTTGTTTATGTTTCTCATTGCTATAATACATAATAAAAGCACATTATTGCACTACCCGTTGCCGCAAACAAATCAACCGCGAACACGCCTAAAGTATAAAATATCTAAATAAAAATCCATATCTATTATGCACATTCACAAAAATGCATCGTCAAATGACGTTACACCTTCATCAACCTATTCGAATTCAAAATATTCAAATAACGAAGCTGATGGACGTCCCCTCCCGTTCGTCATTTTCACCCGATCCGTCACGTACAGAGCTGTCGCGAACAATTTAAATTTTTCCGTTCCCCGTCGCGGATATTTTAGCAAGTTTAATGAACAACGCTTAATGAAATTCGTTCAATTACTGTGCAACATTAGGTGTTTAACGATTAAAGTGTAGATAGTGAATGGATACACAAACACACTTAGATCGGATTAGTGTTTGCTTGAGTGCACGTTGCGTTGCAGACACCAAGTAAATAGCTAGCAAAGATCAGAGAGATTTCTATTGCGATTTTTCTAATACATTAGACGGGCATGTTTATTATTTTATTTACCTACTTTTGCAAAGAGCGTAACGGGTCCCTACTTGAAAAGTCACTTTAATAAGATCAGTGAAAAGTCCATGCTACATTGCTGTGTGCGTAATACCCTCATATCATCTACGTATACAATACGTAGGTATTTTATAAGTCCCTGTACCTTTAACCTACATAGGTATATTTCACATTGTTCGGCAATAATGTCTGCCAAATTAATTGGCTGTGTTTAATTCCCGCGCCACGCAGGAAATCCGCGGGAAAGCAGGGAAATGGCGACGGACGCAATCTCCCGAACACACCTGTTCCGAACTTAATTCTTTGCACAATGTGTTCTGCTTGTTATGTTCTTTTATTAGATTGGTTTTGCTTTACTTGGTGATTCTGATTGCCCAAGTTTTCTAGCACAAAGGTAGGTTACATTATAATTATATACGCTACTTTTGAACTCCTGTAGATGAATCAAAACATCAATAACATCAGGATTACAGATATTTATTCAGGTATGATCAATTAATTCATAATAAACATTAATACAGCTGTCAAAGCAGCATTTTCGGCTTAAATACTGCCGGCTTCTTGTCGGCGGCTAGTCTGTTTCATCACTGAATTTGTACTAACTAAATGCTTTCAAGAAATACATCGCACTTTTTAGGAATACGAGAAGAGTAAACCTTTAGCCCCAACAGCTGACGCAGAAAGATAAGTTGCTCGCGCCGCGTATATTTCTTTTTAATTTAAGCGCGAAATTGATGGAGTTTTTAAACCAACATTGCGTAGAGATTGGCTTCAAATTGCGCGTACATTTGCGGGGTTATCAATCCTCTCTGTTGACTTTGTGGCTATCTATATAGACGGGGCTGGGTTAAAGTTATGGGTATGAATCGCGTCAAAGGCGATTTACGGCACTGTTGAGGACGCCATAATGAATTGTTAGTTAATATCGATTGAGCTCCGGTCATACAAGAGTTAACTAAGTTGAATTTCGTGGCTGAATACCAATTGACCTTATCATTAATTAAAACTCTCGGTTTTTATACTACAATAATGATTCGATGCGTACACGCCCTGCGAACGACCTACACTAAAAAAACGAGTAGCTTTTAAACCTAAATGTTCTCCAAATATAAATAAAATTAAAATGAACCTTAAAAATAAAATTACGTAGGATGAGTCCCAAAACCAATTTGATTAATCAAACGAAACTTGTTTAGTTAAATTTAATTATTCAGCGGAGTATTATGAGATGTCTAAAAACGTACATAATTATATTTTTGTAAAGGTAACTTGTTTCAGGTAGGATTTCGAAATACGTCAAACACAGACGCCTAAACAACGAAAGAAAAGTAAAGTAATTACGAAAAACTAATTAATATTTTTAATCACATTACAGAAACACGGGGCAAGGAGGACGTTCCTTATAATCAAATTAATAACGTGATCAAATTTTTTATAAGGACTCGGCTCTGGCTTATAATAATTGATTTTTACGGAACGTCCATAGAAATTCTTGTTTAACACAAGAATTTCTATGGAGCAACAACGTATAATGTTATAATGGGATTATTTTGCGTAATATTATATCTAACATGCAAAATAGAGATTCTGATGAGTATTGTTTAAAGTTGTGTATATATTTTTTTTAATTTAACTAACATATTTGAGAAATGCTCTTTGCCCAGCCGTATGACACCTAAACCGTTATAATAAAAAAAACGTATGAGTTGGACCAGAAGGTAAAACTAACTTAAACAAATATATTAAGTTTAAAACCTTCCTAAGATTTAATTTCCAAACCAGACACATTCCATGACGAATAGACATTTATGAACTAAAGGCTATAACACAGGCATCTCGAACAATTCACCATCAAACAACACTCACGAACAGCTTGAGCAAGCATTGTCAACTGTTCGCCAATTAGTTCAAACCGACAGAGCTGTTGACTATTTAAGTGCGGTTGTATCGATTGTTATGGCAGAAGTTCCAGTAGGCACTAAGTCTATAACTTTATATACGACAAGAGCGTAAAAAGCTGAGACAAGTGTAAGATCAAAAATAAAACTATTAATATTCATGAAGTCAGACAACGGGACATGTAAAATGCAAGTCAAACTTGACTTTCGGGAAATCGAAATAAAGCAACTTTTTACAGAAGATGTCGTGGGTTATTTTAGATTTTAGGAGATTCTGATAATCTTTAATTTTAACTTTAGTTTTCTAAATCAGGCGGAGATATAGGGATGAACTAGCCACATACAATCTTTGCCCGGGTACTCAAACGGTCAACATAAGTGTTTATTTGCTCCGTGCCTAAATTGCATTATACCAATCAAATTCCAAATGAAATATCAATATAATTTAACCGTAATATCCATAGTGCGACAGTGAACCGAAATTGAAATAAGAAACCTAGAAAATAGTGCGAATAGAACATATTTTAGTAACAAAAGTTAATAGTTTTAAAAATCAACGAGCTAACCGGTGAGTGCATGACAAGACTTTTTTACGCACTGCGCAACGAATTCGCACGGTTCGGCAGTGCGCATAAGCACCTAAACCGCTTGCTCCAGCTCCTGATGACGCATACGACCGCGTGCGCCAAAGATAAATCAACGCAGACGGCGCAACACTTTATGCCTTGCTAATATTGCCTCTGTGAGGTCGAGCTTATATATTTTATTTTTATATTTTGGATTTAATTATGGCAGAAGTCGTGATTCAATGGGGATGCTGCAGTAATGAGAATGAATCTGATTTAGAGGAAAACTCCATAATCTGCCCTCGTTGTGTAAAGAATTATCACTATGCTTGCGTGTCATTAACCGAGCCTCCGAACGATATTTGTACCTGGAAATGTCCTTCCTGTCTAAGTATTGCTCCTAAAGTGGGCAGAAACGATTCAACTCCAATTCGTAACGTGTCAATGTTCAGAGGATCCAAAAGGCAAGCTGTGAGCTCACCCTCACCTCCTCCAGTAATATTTAGTGATAAAGACGACCTGCGTTCAGTCATAAAAGATATAATGAAAGAAGAATTTAGAGAAATGATAGTACAATTTAATAAAACTATTGTCAGCACGATTAATCAAGAGCTTGAGCCAATGAAGAAAGAAATTCAAGGAATCCTCGATTCAATGTACTTCATGAATAAAAAGTTTGAAGACGTTTTAAAGGAACAGGAGACTTCTAAAATTACTATAAAGAACCTAGAGCTGCAAAACACGGAACTAAAAACGACGGTAGAAGATCTTAATGAGAGGCTCATTAACTTGGAACAGCAGACGCGATCAAATAATTTAGAAGTTCAATGTGTGCCCGAAAATAAAAATGAAAACGTGTACAACATCGTCTCTCAACTCGCCCGAGTAGTGAATTGCGAAATTAATGAAAAGGATATCCTGCACTGCACTCGTATTGCTAAAGCCAGCCCATCCAACACTCGCCCTCGCTCGATAATCGTTCAGCTTGCATCCCCTAGACTCCGTGACTCCGTGATCAACTACTGGCCGCAACCATTAAATATAACCAAGGAAACCTGCAAGAAAAACTTAATTCGTCGCACCTCGGATATGGCGGTCAAAAATATCCTGTATACGTCTGTGAACATCTCTCGCCTACCAACAGATCCCTTCATGCAGCTACGAGGATTATGGCTAAAGAAAAGAAATATAAATACGTGTGGGTTAGAAACGGCAGGATTTTCGTAAGGAAAACCGATGGCGAACAAGTTATACAAATTAAAAGCAAAAGTTCCTTAAGTAAAATGATCTAATTGGTTGGATATATCTTCTTTTTCATTGTAATGCAAGTTTTTGATTTTATCTTATAAAAATTCAATAGTATTTCAATCTATTACCAAAATTGTAGAGGTTTAAGGACTAAGACTAATACTTTCTACACTAACCTTTGTTGCATGTCTTATGATATTATAATTTTAACAGAAACCTGGCTAAACAGTAACATTCTTAGCAGTGAGTTATTTGACAACCGTTATAATGTATATCGGAGGGATAGAGAAACCGCAGGCTTTCTGAATAGCAAAGAGGGGGGTGGGGTATTGATAGCTGTTACCAAAAAACTTAACTCTAAGCAGATCGAACAATGGCAAAGTAATTGCGAGGATCTTTGGGTCACTATCAGTCCATCTACAAGAAACACATCACATCAATTGGCTATTTGTGCTATCTACTTGCCACCACCAGTATGTCCATCAGTTTTGGATCACTTTATCGAGCATTGTAATATTGTTCTTGACTCTGTTAACATTCCGATTTGTATAGTCGGAGACTTTAATTTAGGTAAAATTAACTGGGACAAAAATGTTTTAAATGTCTCCCTTCCCAAAACGTGTCAAAACCTTCTAGATTTTATTAATGTAAGTGAATTAACACAGTATAACCATGTTACAAACTTTTCTGGGCGTATATTAGATCTTGTGTTATCTACTGTACCAACATGCACGGTAAGCGAATCGAGTTCGCCTATAACAGTCGTTGATAAATATCATCCTCCCCTTGAGTGTGCACTATCTCTAGCAGGAAATCCTAACCTACCATATAAAAGACTGGATTATAAACCAAATTTTTATAAAGCTAACTATGTACAAATAGAGACATATTTAAATAAACAAAACTGGAGTGAACTTTTTAGACTTGCAAAAGATGTAAATGAAATGCTGTCCATATTTTATAATCAATTAAATGAGTCCATAAATAAATTTGTGCCTAAACAAAAACCTAAGCAAGGTCGTTACCCACCATGGTTTAACAGATCTATGATTAAAGCCCTAAAGGAGAAAAATAGATTAAGACTGCGTTTTAAAAAATACAAAAATCCACTAGACTTAATTGAATTGAAACTGATCTCCAAGCGATGCGTAAAAATTGCCACACACTTATATAACGATTACATAAGAAAACTGGAAGAGGACATCAAAATTAACCCTAAACTATTCTGGAGTTATGTAAAAGCTAAGCGCGGCGGAGCCAGTGCTTACCCTGTGACTATGACTAACGGACAAAAAGTTACATCTGACGGCGCTGAAATCTGTGATATGTTCGCCAGTTACTTTTCAACTGCGTACACATTGGACGACAGCAACCAAAGTGATTGTAGTTCAGGTGTTTTTCAAACCCAGATTCAGATGGGCCAGTGTTTGAATATTCCAGCAATAGACGAGGACTGTTTACTTAAAAAACTAAAGTCTATCAATATCAGCAAGGGTCCAGGTCCTGACGGTATCCCACCTATCTTTATTTCTTCCTGTGCTACTGCTTTGGTGGTTCCCTTACTTAAGATTTATAACGAATCACTAGCTTCAGGAATTTTTCCATTGGAATGGAAGAAAGCCAAGGTAGTCCCAGTATACAAATCGGATGAGAAAGCTGTCATCTCAAACTACAGGCCAATTTCTATTCTATCTACATTTGCAAAAGTCTTAGAGTCTATTATCTGCCCCCACATTCAACAGCATTTTAGAATGTACCTAAGCGACTGTCAACATGGTTTTGTAGCTTGTAGGTCTACGACTACTAACTTAGTTACTTTTACTGAATCGCTTATTCAGGCTGTGGATGCAAGTAAACAGTTTGATGTTATGTATGCAGATTTTAGTAAAGCCTTTGACAGGATGTCTCATTCCAGGCTGATTGATAAACTGGCAGCATATGGTTTTACTGGGTCTTTGCTGAATTGGTTCAGGGCGTATCTAACGGGAAGGGATTTCTATGTAGTCGTCAACGGTTTCAGATCGTCAACGCATAAAATAACCTCAGGTGCTCCTCAGGGTTCGCACTTGGCTCCAATTTTGTTTAATGTCTTCATAAATGATCTTCCTCGGTGCTTCCGATTTTCAGAGCCTTCCTTATATGCTGACGATCTTAAGTTTGGACGAACGATCGAATCACCCAAAGACAGTGAATTGTTGCAGAGTGACATTGACAGAGTAGTCGAGTGGTGTAGGACTAACAATATGCAATTGAACTCAAAAAAATGTTACCATGTAAAATTCACAAGGAAAGTTAGTAGTTGTATTGAAACTGAGTATTCCATAAACCAACAAAAAGTGCAGGAGGTAGAAAAAATTAGAGATTTGGGAGTGATATTCGATAAAAAGGTTACTTTCTTGCCTCACATGGAAAATATTATTGCAAAGGCATCTAAGATGTTGGGGTTCGTACTCCGTAATAGTAAAGGTTTCCGCCAAATCGGCACCAAAATAATGCTTTACTATAGTCTTATAAGAAGTGTCTTAGAGTACTGCAGCGTCGTCTGGAGACCTCACTACGCCAATCACATGCTCCGGTTAGAACGCATACAGAAGCGATTTCTCTGGCACCTGGCTTTTAGTGAACAGAAATCAAAGCGATTACCCTCCTACAGGACTAGACTACATCATTACAGAATGCACTCCTTGTCCACGCGTAGAGATATCATTGATGCAATTTTTTTATACAAGGTACTAAGAAATAAGATTGATTGTCCCAATTTACTGAGTCTCATCAGGTTTCGAGTTCCATCGAGATATCCCAGACATCCCATAACACCACTATGCCCACCGTTGAGAAGGTCGGTTCTGGGGTCTAATTCACCTATTCCAAGATTATGCAGGCTTCTTAATGGTTGTAGTGATTTGGTGGACATACACCAGGACAGTGTTAGTCACTTTTGCAGAGCCATTGTCAATAACTCACAATCCAGTTTTTTGTGAGTTAAAAAATGATTATTATGTAGGTATGATAATATTAAACCGTTTAATTTATTGTAGCGCTATTGTCATGTTATTTATCATTATTTATTTTCTGTGTTTTTGTTTTTGTGTTATTTGTATGGTCTAATGTAATGTTAATTATTATTGTTTGTAATGTAAGTTTTATATCAACATAACCGTTCATTGTACACGCGGTGTTAGCCTGTAAGTAATTGTTACACCTGAAATGTATATTTAGATAGATAAAATAAATGTAATGTGTAAACAATTGTAGGTTAACCTTAAATAAATAAATAAATAAAAATAAATACAAAAAGGAGTGGCAACAAACAGCAAACAAAAGAGACCTGTGGAAGGAAGGAAGGCCTTTGCCTGCAGTGGGACAGTTCAAGTATTAAATAATAATAATTTCTAAATCACTAAACATTTGAATGTAAAACAAAACTTGATCGCCTTTATTAAAATCAAAACTTAATCCTAATAGATACAGCGATAAAGTCAAAACTTACCAAACAAAGCCGCATGATATGGTAATTTTAATTTGCAAACTAGCAGAATGTTTGAGAGTATAATGATAATGCAGTGGAGTAAACATTCTGTCGGCTTGTTGGCTCACAACAAACATTTTAGCCGCGCCGCGCCGTTATAAAGTCATAATTAACTGTACCCTTATTATGCGATATTCGCGAGTTTCGTTTTATTGGAAATTTTAGAGCCATAGTTGTTTGCTGTAAGCTTGGTGTTGAAAGCATTTGCTGTTGCGACTTGTTTATTTTTGTTGCAGGTTTAGAATGTTTCTTTAAGGGACCATTTACAGGACTTGGTTGATTGTTTTAGATACGCTACATGTTAATTTTTTGTATTAAAATTCAAAGTTATCAACAACTAGTTTCTAAAACTACCTATGTGTCGTGGAGTATAAATGCTTTCAGATAATATGGTAAATACATAAATTAATTGGGATGGGATAAATGGGATTTAGAAACACATTTTTGGCACAGTGTAGCGAAATTCCTGATTTTGGAAACATACAGACATCTTTTACTGTTCACATTTTTTTTATCCACATACAACCTAAATAACCCCAGAACTTCACGCCCTGCAACTTCCTCTGACTGACGTACACGCCAAGCTTTTATCGCTTCCATTAATTATTAACATAACAACAGTTTGCTGCATCAGTAACTAACAAAGTCTAACATAAATATTCAATACAGTAACGTCACGGTAATGTGCTAGAACAAAAGGGGTGCTTCAGCCCTTTCAGCCGCTTCAGTCGCTTTAACCGCTTTAGCTACAAGTAAACGTTAAACAACAAAAACTTTTCAATTATGTAAACGGTATGCTAAAGCGACATCTCCTGTTTTCACTTTGCTTATGAATAAATAGTTTTGTATACGTTTATTATAGACACTAGAGCTTTGAAGACATTTTACGCATTTCTGCGTAGGTTAACTGTCTTGGAACAGTTGGAATCAAAGCATACAGACAAGTGGATAAATTAATACTCTGTCATTATCATTAGCCTGTTGTCCCATTGCAAAGTAATGGGGATACCAATCTTCTTTCAGGCAACAAAGTACACAAAACATGACTACAGCCACTGCGCGTATTGGCATCTCGCTTTAGCACAGTTCTCTTTATTTTTATAATGACTATAATATGTCCCTCTACGATGTTCTACAAACTAACCTCAAGCTGCTTTTTGTACTTTTCTGATATAGGAATGCGGATTTCTCATTCATATAATTTCAGTGTCTTTTCTTCGAAACTTACACAACCCTTACACAAGAGACTTCATATATTAACACAGACAATAAAGAATGAAATGGAACTGAGAATAGCAATAACAAAATTCCTCGCAAGTTTACGTATCCTAGCACTATATCGTCTTAATATTAAATACGAGAGCAAAAAAAGGCGAACTTTTAGAACCGTCTGTCTCGCTTTGTTTGTATGGAACTTTATGTTAGTCGACACATATGAAGGAATCATATCGTCCTTTTGAACGACACTCACTTCATTAATAAAATACGCGAGACTTCCTTTTATCACTTACGGAATTCTGCCTTTGAAATCTGTGTAATGTTTTTATCATACGTTTTTCGTATGAATAGGGCCGTTTGAGGGTTTAAAGAAAGCAAACAAGCGAAAATAATTTTCTTTTATAATAAAGGGGACAGAGGCTCGTCCCATAAACATTTTAAATGTGGGACGGTTGACACGAGGCTTATGTCGAATAATGCGAAATTTTCTTTCTTATATTTTAATATAAGCAACAGTCAGAGCGGCCATGTTAGCCTTCATTTCGGTCCGGCTTTATGAGAAATCTCAATTACGTCACAAACAAAATTTTTTTATAATTCCGAAAGAAGCACTTATATATATTTCGCAACATTTCTTATTTAATAATAAAGCCTAATTGGTACGAAGCCTAGCATCGTAATGCCAATTATGACCAATAATACCTAAAGTCATCTTGTACCCACATACAAGGTTTCTCATAAAACTTTACGTGACCAACACCAGAGCAAAACGAAGACATTTGAACGCCCGCTCGATCGTAAGTGATAATACTGAAGCAGGTAACGTCGAGAGCGAACCTAAACCGTGATTTGAATTCCTGCCTTGTCCAATACCTAGAACGTAGATCCTTTACAAACATACCTATACCTCTACATGTAGGCAAACACATTACAGGTAAGGTACAAAGTATGCTAAACTGTTCCAGGTAATCTCTTAAAACAAATTTAAACATTGTAATTTATTCTTAATAGAATATCCCTTCCAATTTCCCGTTCAAGCAACCCTCTCAATCCTTCACTTCCTTAATATTTCTTTGTCGGCAAGTTTGCTCTTCCAGTTACCCAGATGGTTAGCGGCAACTTGCTCATATGCTTAATTAGTAAGGCTGCCCGGAGGTAACACAATATAAACATTCCCCGGTCTCCGTCAACGATATTACATCCCAAAGTAGAAGCCGACCTAGCTCGAAATTTAGAGCAAATTTAGAGCAAACTTTGACATTTAAGGCACAAAGACCGTTCTATGAGTTATTTTAGTAGCAATATAGATTTTAACTACTGTAATTCTGTATTGCTCGCACTTTGTTTCAAGTGTACGCGCTGAAAAAAGAAATTGGTTCTACTTGGGGTCAGTAGTAAGGGATAAGCTCAAACTAAGTACAGAAAAAATTAATAATAAAAATAGTGATACAAATGACAAAACAAATATGTCGTATTGGTATAAAAACTAAACAATCTTGTCGAGGTTTACAAAATAATTATACAATTATTTCCTTTATATATCAAAGCAAAAACAATGTCCTTCGATAAATAAACAATACAATTTTCTGAACATCTCTACAATGGTACAAAAAACAACAATTCATTTGATATCGTATCTATCTAAAAGAACAAATATCGTCAACTAAAACAATGAAAAGACACCTAACCTTTGTAGGTAGAGAACTGTCGAGGGCTGAAGATTAAAATGGCTACCGATTGGTTCCTTTTTGTTCCATGTAGATCTCCATTTTGATAAGAACTCGAATCATGACGCCGAAATGTAATCAACGGGAATGAAGAAAATGGGGTTTAAATAATGTTACTTGTAATAAATTGAATAGTACTGTCATACATTTGCTTGTAGATAATGGAGCTCTATAATGTATACTATGCACATTTGAAAAAAAAAGACGAAATAGTCTTTCAATAAAAGTCACAGTCAATTGTTTGAGAATCGTTCTCGATCCGTTACTTCAAAGTCACGTAGACTAGCCTTCCACACCTAGCAATTTTCACGGAACAAAACCGCTTTTCGCGTATCAGTTGTCCACCCTCAAATAAAGCTATTTGGCAGCGAGACGGCGTAACTTGCTACTTCAGTGTTCAGCTCGCGTCCGCAGCCCCCGAGAGTTTTAAACTTCACAGAACGCCACGTTTTATACTAGAGGATTTAGTAGCGCCGCACAAAGTGTGTAACTGAACGGTTTTGTGTGACAAATTGTGAAAGAAAGTTCGCAACTTAAATTGAACAACTCAAGATGTTTCTTGCTCATTTCACAAGTTAATTGCAATGCAGAAGCAAAGTTGTGCGTATGAAAGAAAATGTTAAGATGAAAAGACGTCCCTGTTTCCACCAAGTAATTGAATATATGGAACTTTATGTTGGAACATAAAAGAGAACTTAATTAACTGTATTGTGTCAATGGCTATATAAGTTTACGTGTACAACGTAAAATACCAGGAGACATTGAAAATATAATATTATTCAATTTCCTCGCAATATTCCGGTCGAACAAAAGTTATAAAGCTCCGATTTTCGCCACGTTACAAGCTTGAACGAGCTCTCCAAACACACCTTATTACTTGAAACTAAAAGAATCCACTCTGTTCATTAAAGGTCGTTTACATTGGTACAGCCGGCTCCGAGACGAGGGTTCCCAGCACGTAGCCGCTGCAGATGTAGCTAATTGTCCAAGTGCCGCTTTACATTATACTTTTTAATTACAAGCACTAGAGACTAGGTATAATAGATAGGTTTTCATAGTCATTCCGTAAATCGTTAAAACACGGGACAACTACCATACGATACAGTTACATTGAGTGTAAATCCTGTTTTGGAATTTCAAAAGTCGCTTGATACGCGTAAGTTTAATTGATAAAATAGCTTGATGTCTTTGAAAAAATGAAGAAATTTATTTAGAAGACAAAAGAAAAGAGGATTATGTTTGAGGTAACTTCAAACCTTTAATTAATTATTCCGATAAATAAAAGAAATTTCAAACCTCCAGACCGTGGATATTTGACAGGCACCTTAAGGTTGATCGACCTTAAAACTTCAAAGACGAAGCCCAAACAAAAACATAATTCACGTTCCAATCCAATTAATCATAAGCACGTTTGCAAAATGAAAACAAGTTTCGAGATTAAAATCAGAATAAATAAAGCGGGATCAAGTCCGGTCCTTGCCCTGAGGGCACTCGGCGATGCACTTAATACATTGCTGTATTTGCCTGCAGACCTATTAATGAATGACGAAGTTTAGAGGCGTTGGATTGTTAAATATTATATTGTTGTAATATGTTTGTAATATAATATTGTTAAATAACAAGTCTTGTGGAGTCGTGGGGTCGGAAACAAATGAACACTGATAATAATAACATGGCTTTTTATGTTACAGAGATTTTCGGTTTAGCTTTGGTCTAAGACTACTCCGTAAGGTCAAAAATGATGATCATAATCGAGGGGTAACGGGCTATTTGGTTTAAGCGACATTTTTGCAACTTTACAGGAGAGCCATTTAAAGTTTGAAATTTCGAAAAAAAATTCATACCTAAAAATCTTCTGCATTTATTTAAACGGGGTAAACTGCATAGAAATTTAATTAAAATATCTAGTTGTTGATGCTAATACCAATTAAAGCGGACCTTTAATTACAAAGATAAATGTCGCTTAATACAATCTGCCCTTTTTTAGAGACAGGAAAAACGCTTCAAGTGACTTCATAACTACAATTGGCTACAGGGGAAAACAATTAAGCGACGACGCATTCTATTTACAGAGTAAGCCAAAATGTATGAAGTAACGAAACCCACAAATAATAGAAACAAGCTATTTATCTCAACTACCAATTTAAACTAAAATGACTGACAGGCTAGTTTACTTATGTGTGTAACATTGAAATCGTAACGTTTAATGTCTATGTTTATTAACATCTAAGACTACTAGTATCAATGGCTGATAAAACAAGCTGATTTTGCTGATTAAGACTGAAAAGTAAATAAATATAATTGATTTTCCTATTGAGACTGTACTATAATAATTATTTCGTATAAACAGTTTAAGCGACGAACCCTGTCGGATTTGGGTGACGGACAAATAGCTTAAGTTACATCACACCGTGTGATTAGTGGGAAGTCAAAAAGATTCAAGTTACTTTTTAATAAAAAATAGAAACAGGAAAAACGCTTTAACTCTTATTGACTTATTTATGAGAGATAGGGTGACTGGTTTATGTCTCGGTTATTAATATGATGGCATGGTTCAAGTACATGATTAAAAATAAAATGCAAAATTCACGTCGTTTAATACACTGCCACTTTGGAAACAACACGAAAATAGTATTGTTTCAAACGCCAAAAAAGTGCTCCGATTTTAATGAAACCGGCATCATTCGACGGAGAAAAATTCGCTGATTCCAAATATATATATAACTCAATATCACCCAAAATGTCGCTTAAACCAAATAGCCCGTTACCCCTCGATATCTATCTCTTAGATTGATTCACACATAATAATTTTACTGTTTGATTATAATTATTCAGTGGGAGTCTGCTAAACTAGCTGTGACTTGACGACCAGTTACTCTGCTCATACAAAGTAAACCTAGACTTCGAGGACTCCAGAATTTGATTTTATCTGTGTGGCTAAGTTAACCGCTTTAAAAAACAAGTCACCAGTTAACCTGACGTTAAACATATTTACAACACAACCAACATTAACAAGCGCTAAAACGTAAAATCTGCGCACATTTCACCCTCCTCAATCAACAGGATATTACATGTTACGTAATTTCGGCAGTAAGCCCCGGATAATTGAAGTAAAATTATTTGCCAACCGAGATATTAATTCAAATTGATTTAACGTCGTTAGATAGAATGTTTGAAACCCAAGCTGAAGAGAATGTCGTGACGTAATCAATATGGAGTTAGTACCGTTCAAGTTTGGAGCTGAACTCTTAATCTGCTAACATCGGACGATATTTGGATATTCGATTACCATGACAATAGGAGGAATGATACGAAACTTTATAAATAGAAAGGAGACGATAACAATGGATAGTTACCTATCTGAATATGGATTGGTGATTATTTTGAAAGCATCAAGGTTTACGTAAATATTTGTAATTGCTCACGAACCACTCGACGGATAAATGGATTTTTTGAAATAGTTAACTAAAATTTCCTATATGGCCATATGATAATAATATTAAAAAGTATATACTGGCTTAAAGAACATTTATGTGAACAGTAATATTGATTAATTAAAACGAAATCAAGCACTTATTATATTTATACAATATACAAGGTTAGGAAAACAAACTAAAGAATTTATGTATCTTTCAAACGTGTTAGTATGTTATTCTCTTTGCTTCAAGTTGTTGAAACAGAATACACTTAAGGCAAACGCCTGATTTTCCCTAGGGTGTTAAATTTACTCGTGCATTCACCGTCTCCCAAAAAATCTTAACCGTCAAATATGGAGCAAGAAAAATTTACTCCGTGTCCTAAATTGCGAAGTAAAATAACATTACCGGCCTCATTACAAGTCGATGGGCAATTTCGTATTAACGACAGCCCACTAACTATTTAGGTAAACTGGTGGATTGCCCTCTAGTGACAAATTATCCTTGATTAGATTTGGCTAATACAAATTGATTGTTTTGACCATCAATGTCTATTGATAGGCTGGGAGTAATTACATTTTACTCTGGTTTGCTTACAAGAAATTCTCTGAATTCTGCTTGAAATTCTTTGCGGAACTTCATCTCATTGTAAGGTTTTGCTGTAAAACCAAAGCATTTTCTTATTCGGAATAGAAAGTATCTGCGTCTTAGCAGCATGCACATTAAAAATATGGCTTCTTTATCCTTCCCTCTTAAAATGGTTTTTAAAAATCTCTCTGTATTACCCTTTATGGTTAGGAAAAGCATAAAATTTATAATTGAGTGAGCACATTGTTAAAATATAAGTATTAGCAAGATTGCTAAGGATAAGCTTCTTACCCATAAAACTATTATTTAGTATAACTATCAATTAATTTGAACCACCAATATTGTGTACTTCATACATGATCACGCACGGCCCTTGTGGAATTAACAAGTGAACTTAATCCTCCTCTCTCTATTATTCAGCGTTATTAGGCTGACCCCTATTATCCGTAAGATATTGCGTTTAAAAGCTCTTCAGTATAATATAATACGTCATAACATACCGTTTTAGGTCTTGACGTCAATGAAATATGTTTTGCGAACAAATTAATAAGATGAATAGAGATTGTTTACCTGTAGTGTAGTCGTTAGCAAAATATAATCGCTCTAAAAAGCAAGGGAGCATTTGCTTTTGTTTGACCCCTTTTCTATTCCATAAGTTGTGATCTTTGAACTGGGTAAGGTTGACATGCCTTTTCATTACTTTAATAATCCGATTAACTTCCATATTTATCACACTTGGCACGTCTGTATTTTCAATACCATGCCAGTTAAATATCAGAATATTCGCATTCATTAGAATGCTTTTAAATATCATCCCATCAGCTTATTTTCATCCATTCAAAACCGTCGTCGGCACAATAAAACAATTTTAATTGACATTTATGCGGCGTTGATGCATAACAGGCTTTATGGACGTGACATTAAGTTTCATGTTTCATAGTAATTAATTAAATTATTTATCGTGCTCTTGTGTGGCGATGTGTCCAATGTTTGTTATGTTCACGGTTTTATTTTCATAAAGCTTAAGAACACTTCTCGGAATAACTTTGTAATACCTTTGTGAAGAAATTTGTTGGAACATGGACGTATTATTTAATTGCTGGAAATAATAAATACCAAATTAAAACATGGTTTATCCACTTCGCCGAATCTTGACATATTTTTTTACTTTCCAGGAAAGGCAAAAATCATGACTACAAACTCGAAAGCTTTAGCCAGTTCATAATAAAAGAAAAGTATGACAGAGGTAGTAATATACCCACACGTAGGTATAAAGTGCTATTGTCAGGTCGCCGAGCCCTAAGGGCATTCGGCGTACGTGATTAATGTTTTCACGTCTGTCTGCAACCCGCGTCAGGAACCATCTGTCCGTCTGTCTATGCCCGTATAATATTTATGGACCTGCCATTGATATTTGTTTCCGATACCAAAGTATAAATAAAATGCAGGCATATTTAAACCCAGATTGAGGCTTACAGTCTTAAAAGCGTCATTTCGGGCAACTGCTTTCCCCGGCGAGGTATTATAACAGGAATAAGAACCTAATGCATTTCAAGCCACAATCTTGAAAGAATTCTACAATATTATGTAAGAAAAGGTCATTAAATAAATAGGTACATTAAATACCTATAAATAAATTTTATATTCGGCAACGGTCCCAGAATACTACCTTGTGGAAGTACCTACTTTACTTTAATGTTCAGAAAGTTACTACTATGGAGTAGATTCGAAGAAAACAGTTGCTTGCTGAAATAATCGATGGAATTCGTGGGAGCTAACATAGCGGAATTAAAGGCGTAATTGAGTTTCTTGTTCTTCTATATTAACTATTTCCTGCTTGCTTCCCTTCTTGTTCTGAAAATGATTATCATTGCTTAGGTTATATTTCTGATATCTTGTTTCTTTTATAAAGATTTCCTCAGTATTTATCTTAACCAAAATTACTTAATTACAAGTTTCCAACAAGTCTGCTTATAAATATATAGTCTTCTATGTCTTCATAAGTTCAATGCTAGGATAATTTGTCCCATACGAGACAGAGATCTGTGGCCATATAATCTATAATTCAAGGCATATCACCAACAATAATAGCTCTTAACATCGTCGCTTGTCTAAAGCAGCCACAGAGATGCATCGGCCGTTGAACATCCAAACTGTGATGGAGTTAGCACGCAGTTTGCAATTAATGACCGAACATAACTTGTGTATGGGAGTTACGAGTAATTTATAGTTGAGGGCCTCTAATTGAAGGAACAATGCTCTCCTAACTTTGGATGGCGTTTATTTGTCGTCATGCTGAGAAGGAATGTGTGTGACGTCATAAAGGAGTATTTTATGTGATTAGATATGGAAGTTTCTTTGTGTATTGTCTAGTGTATGAGGTTTTCAGTATATATTTTTTTATTTCGTGTCCAACTTTTATTTAGTATCTATGCAGTCTGGTCATTACTCTATCTACATGGTGTTTTTTTTGCAAAGTACAGTAAATTGAGATCCGAGAGACTTATACCAGTCTTTTTAAATTGCAAATTTATCATTGGCTTCTATAAAAATGATATTCTGCTTATCAAACTAAACTTATTCCAAACATGAATTCAATAACCGAATTGCGCAGCCAACGTCTGCAATTTGAATATTTATGAACAATAAAACCTTTGTTTAGTGGGCTATCAAATCAATTTTTATAGTGGAAGGCTCTGAACAAAACATACAATAGCTCATAGTGAAGTACGACAGGCCGCAATAAACGGATTTCTTTGACCCGCGCCTGACAATAGTATTACGACCTTACTTATGTGGGCAAAAGGATGCTTCTACAGCTTTTCATATATGTCAATGTGGGCTTATCCTTTCTGTTTCGATATAGGTCCCTAATACTCTATTTCAGTGATTAAGTCTACTTAAAGTCAATAAGACGTGGAGATAAAAGGTTTCTATGCCAGAAATAGAACACGCATAGATTTGACGTATAGCTCATTGATAAATTAACTATAAGACTCATTTACTCTTTGAACGATATAGCATGCAATCGATATCGATTGCCGTTGAATATTCATTGGCCATCAGCAAAAACCAGACAAAGGTTTGAATACAATTTAAGACGAAAGTAATTCAGCACATAATAAAAGCAGGGTCACATACTCCAGCAACACGCGGGTGTCAAAACACGCCATGCATGTTGATAAGAGCGTCCTATTCGAAATACTCGTAAAACCCGTATAAATATCCGGCTTATATGTAAGGTGCGGTGTTTATATGAAATGAAACCAGTGGATGCCCGAATAATACTGTCATATATTTGATAGAATAACATAATATAAATGGTTACATTGATACAAAGATTAATACAAGATAGAACTTACAATAGGTGTAATACATGCCTCACATCACCACACTTATTGAAAAAAAAAAACAACTTTTTTTTTTTTTTTTACATGATATATAGTTTACATTTACATGTAGTTAAATTAAAATCAAGTTGTATGGTAAGGTTTCGTACGATTTTTATGAATAATGTCTTTTTTTCCATATTTATTTATTATCTCTACGTTTGGTGGTATGTCTTTAACTACTTTGTAAGGACCTGAATAAATGCTATCTAATTTACCTAGTGTATAATTTTTAACTAAAATTAAGTCATTTTCTTTATAACTAACAGGATTAACATATTTGTCATACATTATTTTCCTATTCATCTTACTTTTTACAAGATTATTTCTTGCTTCTCTTTGAGAAAGTTGCAAACGGTATTTTAACTCATGCGGATAACTCTCGAAATTATAAAGTGGTTCTAAGTCATTGGTCAGATTGCTGGGAAGAGAACATTTCTTACCGAACACCAACTCGTAGGGAGTAAACCCTGTCTCTGTATGTACGCCTGTATTGTAAGCAAAACACCAAAATGGAATCCACTTACTCCACAACTCAGGATGGTTCTCCGTTTGAATACGCAAAAACGCATTCAAATGTTTATGAGTAACTTCTAGGGCTCCTATTGATTGGTGATGATATGCTGTAGAATTTAATTGTTCAATGTTAAGTAATGTACAAACCTTCTGAAATACTTCTGATAAAAACTCCTTACCTCTGTCTGTTGCGATTACTTTTGGCACGCCGTACCTTAGAATAAAGTTATTTACAAAAGATCTTGCTACCTCATCTGCTTTTTTGGAAATTAAGGGATAGCCTTCCACATATTTCGTGAGTTCACATTGTAAAGTCAATACATATGTAAAATTATCGTTATCTGTCTCCAAAGGACCAACAAGGTCTAAAAATATCTTTTCAAATGCAGTATTCGCAGTACTAGTAATCACCATTGGTTCTTTCTTTGGTAGTGAATACTTTTGTCGCTGACACTTATCACAACGTTTTACGAATTCCCGTACATCGTTATCAATACCGGGCCAGAAATAGTATTTCTTTATATTGTTGGACATCCGTCTCATACCAGCATGGCCACTACTAGGTAAGAGATGGAAGTCATTTAAGATAACTTTTTTATCATCTTTATTCTCAATTCTTTTTACATTACTTAAGATACATATGCGCGGTCCGCACCTACTCTTATTATTTTTAATCTCTTCTAACAACTTTTTTATAAAAATATCATTATCTTTGCTTTTTAATATGTATATTTCTTCTATATTTAACAAATTGCAAAATTTATCAATCTCTCCCACAAACTCGTCTCGCGTCATTTGTGATTGAGAGTCTAAAAATTTCACATAAACAGTCCTTTTACTTTCAACGTAACACAATATTTTGTTTTCTTTAGTAATTATTCTTAGTTTCCTTAAGTTCTCTAATCCTTTAATATCAATAAATCTTAATTCGACTGATTCTTTCGGTTTGATGTGGGTGCTTACGACTTTCGGTTGATCAGGCCTCAAGTCTGAAGCATCCATATCTACCGCAGAATTAGCATTATTTAATTTTCTTGCTTGTGCTCTCGTCATTACATTCAACACACTCTCATGCATCTCTTTCAAATCCTTAGAAGTGATTCTAGACAATGCATCTGCAGCTGCATTGTCAGAACCTTTAACGTACTGTACTTCAAAGTTGTATTCCTCTAACGTCATTCTGAATTTCATAAGTCTACTAGAAGGATCTTTCATATTAAACAAGTAGACAAGTGGTTTGTGGTCTGTAAGTATTTTAAAAGGTCGACCATACAAGTATGGGCGAAAATACTTAACAGCCCAAACTATCGCGAGAAGTTCTTTTTCAATTACTGGATAGTTCTTTTCGCCTTTGTTTAAACTTCTACTTGCATAAGCTATTGGTAATCCGTTACCATTAGATAAAATTGCTCCTATGGCATTGTTTGACGCATCGGTTTGGACAATAAAACGATTTTGATCTGAAAAATCCGGGTACTGTAATATAGGTGGGCTTGCTAAACGTTGTTTTAAAGTTTCAAAAGATTGTTCACATTCAGTGTTCCATTCGAATGGTACTCCTTTTCTAGTCAATTTATTTAAAGGATGTGCAATTTCAGCGAATTTTGGTAAAAACTTTCGATAGTAGTTAGTAAAAGCTACAAATCGTTTTACTTCGTCTGTATTTGTGGGGCGCGGATAATTTTGTACAGTAGTTATTTTTGCAGGATCCGGCATTATGCCCTCACTTGAAATTACATGTCCCAAATACAGAATTTCTTTCCTTAGAAAATCACATTTTGCTGGATTTAATTTTAAGTTAACAGCCCTTAATCTTTCAAATATATCTTGTAAATTCTTGTTATGAACTGTCAAATTTCGGCCAAATACAATCAAATCGTCCAAATATATTAAACACTTTTCATAATTTAGACCAGCCATTGCCATCGTTATCATTCTTGAAAAAGAACTTGGACTAGTTTTCAGTCCCATCGGCATACGCGTCATCTGGTACTGTCCTGAATAAAAGGCTGTGAATTTTCTACTATTTTCATCTAACTTTACATTATAATAACCCTGATGCAAATCTAAATGCGTAAAATAAATACTACCCGTCAATGATTCTAAAATTTCTGTGATATCTGGTAATGGAAATTTATCCTCCTCTATACAATTGTTCAGCTTTCGATAGTCAACCACTAATCGCCATTTTTTATCTTCCGTTGTATCTGACTTTTTTGGTACTAATAGTATCGGACTTGACCAATCGCTTTTGCTAGGCTCAATTATACCTTCTTCTAACATTTTATTAATTTGGCGTTTAACTTCATCTTTTTGAGAATATGGCAAACGATATTGTTTTGAAAATACTGGATTTGTGTTAGGCTTTACAGAAATAGTGTGAGTATATATATCTGTTGTAGTTAATTGATCTCCTGGAAGGTAGAATATATCTGAATACTTTTCGCAAATGTTTTCAATAGTTTTCTGCTCCTCATCATTTAAATGTTTCAATTTCATTAATGAAAATAACTTTTTTACTCTATCAGCGTTTTTTTGTGTTTTTTCGAATATGCAAACATTAAACTTACTAAGTTTCTCAATGGTAGGCTCTATTTCTGTAAGTGTTAAATCATTTTCAGTTACATTTAATATCCGAATAGGTATTAATCCGTTTTGAGGACTACCTATAGAGCTTGCTAAAAATACTCCATCTCTTAATTCTTTTGATGACACTACACAATCTTCATCGATGTTCGTATATATAAAATGTATAGACTCACTTCTAGCAGGAATGTCAAAAGTAACGTTATGTTTATTTACCAATGGCAAAGAAAAAGTTGAAATATTATTACGTAATGTTAAAATATTTTTATAAAAATCTAACTGAGCTTTAAACTTGTTTAAAAAATCACGGCCTAATATTCCACTTCCCTTAATGGGCAAGCTATTAAAAACATAAAACTTCTGACTAAATGTTTCATCATTCAAGAAGAATGATAAATATAGGTATCCGATTGCCTGTACTTTGCCACCTAAACCGTTTATTGTTACACTCTCTTTATGGATAGGAATGTTACATTCGAGAGCATGTTTATATGTACACGCTGACAACGATGCTCCAGAATCTACTAAAAAATAATGTTTCTTATTACGATACAATGGCGAATGCAAATAAATGTAACAATTACTATCACTGGATAAAATAACATTTTCACCGTTATTCACGAAAAAACTGATTAGATGTTACTTCCGATTCTCCCGTAGTTTCAGAATTTTGCATTAAATTAACGTTGCGTTCTTTACGCATCCCTTGATTTCCTCTATTTGAATTATAAAATTTACCTCTATGTTGTTTGCGACCCGTATTTCCTCCTCGAGTCCACTGTCCTCGAGAAGCGAAGTGGTCTCCACGCTGCGATCCTCGGCCTCGTCCTCTGTACGAATAAAAATTACTGCGACCTCCACGTTGACCTCTATAATTATTTGCATGGTTCCTGTTATAAAAAATATTGTAAGGCTGTTTGTACATACCCATAACTTCTCCAGAGGGTGCACCTATGGTGACTTCCTCGTCTTGTGCAGCCTGGACAGCGTCTTTAAGCGAGCTGTAATTTCTAGCAGATATAATCGTACTTAATCTACGATTCCGCAACCCACTGGCAAACTGCTTGATTGCCATTTGTTCATTTATTGGTTTTAATATATTATAGCATTGATCATTGCCATCGGCTTGCGCAATCGTCAGATCCACAAATAATTCTGTAATATCCTTCCCATAATCCGCAATTGAACAATCATTTTGTTTAATTCTTTGCAACTTATTTTGTATTGCCGTTGCAGCTTTCTTACACAATAACACACTTCTCATATCATTTATTAACTCGTCTACAGTATCATATTTCGCTTTTAACTTTATCTTAGCTTCTTGAGAAAGTCTACTTTTTAGCACAAAGTTTATTAAGTTTTGTTTACAAGAACTTTCTTTTAAAATAGAATTATAATACACTATATTATCAATCAACTGTTTTGTATTAGACTCCTCATTTGTCATAACAGGTAAAAGGTTCAAGGCAGTTTTTAAATCA
Source organism: Autographa gamma (assembly GCA_905146925.1). NCBI lineage: Eukaryota > Metazoa > Arthropoda > Insecta > Lepidoptera > Noctuidae > Autographa > Autographa gamma. The sequence goes on from LR989850.1 coordinate 1,866,864, forward strand.
AATGAACTCATCTTCGAAAAAGATTCTGACTTATCACTCTGACACAACAATAAAATATCCTCATGTAAATCTAAAAATTCACGACACTGATTTTGTATTAATAAAATATCTTGGCTACTATAGTATTTGTTCTTAACTTTATCATTAAAATCAATTAACCAAGTCTCATACTGTTGATAAATAGCATCAATTTCAATTAACTTCTTTTCTAATACTCTATCTGTCCTTCGTTTTGGTCCTAACTTTATTAAATTTATTCTTATTTTCTTTAAATCATTATACAATGTTAAAATTATATCCATTAGGTACTTACCACCACAACGTAGAGCAAAGTAAAATATTTATGTATCTGTTATTCATATTATAACATTAGTATAAAGTTGTATAATTAAGTACGAATGCAAACAAACGCAATTAACACCATAGTTCAAAGTTCAATTCACGTTCAGTCCGTATTTGGTAAGGCACTGCATTATTTTAAAACTAAGATACTACGCAACTCGATTGATATAATATTTGCATATGATTATTGAAACGATTAAAAACGATTTATACTTTTCCGCACTAATACTTATTTATTTATTTTTTCACTTATCACACTTTTTTTTTTTTTTTTTTTATACACACTTTTATGTTTCACACCATATCTTCTGTATATGTTTTACCCGTGTTATCGTTGACCCCCGACTGCAAACGACGACGAAGAAAGGATCTCCTCATCATAGTGGTCCGATTGATCTCACTTGTTATCCATCGCACATGGCATCTTCTATACAGCTGGTACACGAAGTATATTAGCCCAAGTAGTATAACCAACAAGATAATCGCCAGGAAAATATTCGTTATAGACATGTGAAAACGAATTTCGTCAGTTTTCGCCTCGTTACTGCCTGCAGCGTTTTGAATAACGAAGGTCTCTTCCTTAGATTGTTGTTTGCCCATGGTCGTAGATTATACGTACACTCACGTTAAGTTCGTAATTACAATAAATCTGCACTAGCCCCATGGTTACTAATAAATCGCGGTACTTAGGTAGGTACACAGTACACTCGAACGTCTCAAATTCGCGGCGCGCGTGTTGACCATCCTGGCAGAGTCGCCATGTAAGGTGCGGTGTTTATATGAAATGAAACCAGTGGATGCCCGAATAATACTGTCATATATTTGATAGAATAACATAATATAAATGGTTACATTGATACAAAGATTAATACAAGATAGAACTTACAATAGGTGTAATACATGCCTCACAATAAGACCGGGTGACGTGCAAATGCATGAACTTACCCGGTTTTATGTCGCCCAGTACAAGCGGTACGTTAGGCGGCCCATATTTAACATACAAGGGTTTTGCTTTTTAAAATGTTGGGAGTAGTTTTTTGAGGCGACTAATTCTTACTTCAACGTTTAACCATCTTTGGTGTGAAAGCACGCAAAAACTTAAACCGTTAAGTTAACTTTGAAAGCTCATTCTGATTAGAAATATAGGATTTTATAACAGAGAACGAAAGCTGACTGAGAGTTGTATTGTCTCTAACATCATTTAACAAGCTTAAAAGAAAATTGTTTCGTGACATAATACATACTACTCAAAACAAAACACGATCATATTCTTTAAAAAGGTTTTTAAGCCTTACCAACTCAATACTCGTAGAAAAACAAAAAAAAAACAATTGAAAAGTTGATCATTGTGCGAAATCTTACGCAAAACAAAACAGGGTCGTGTTTAAAACCTTACAAACTCCAATCCCTACTCGTTCGAGCGAAACCAAATATTTATCCTTTTCGAACGAAAACTGTCTCCCATAGCGGTAATAAAGGTGTACACAGACTTTTTTCTCATTTCTTCGCGAATTCGGAAGAAAATGAGAAGGTGAATTGATTTACGTTCAAAGTTAGACAGTTAGTAAATGAAGAAACCAAGAATGCGATCCAACTACTGGATTGTAGAGATCGTTTCTCGGATTTATTTTTGATGAAACTTTACAATGATATTTGGAATTATACCGAAGCGTGCAAGTTTTGAGGGTACAAAAGATTACAAATCCCTTATTCGCCCAGGGGAAGGCGGATCGTAAAAGGCAACGGTCCCTTGTATAGGGTTGATGTAGAATGTAGCTATATACCTACATATTGTTATACTTATTGGAGATTTGGTAGAAAACTCATGAAAGAAAATAGTTGTGTTTATGTCAACGTTGTTGTCAAAGCCATGAAGTTATGCCATGGAATATAGAGGAGGAAAGGAACAGGACGAGTGTAGTTTCATAAATCGAACCTTATAGTTATTATTACCCGACTGCCAAGAAGGGTTATGTTTTGTATTTTTGTAGAGGGGATTGCATAGGAAGCATATACGTATGATAGAATTATTTTTGGATTGAAAATAAGATTTTGTAACATCTATACAAATTAATATCTTTTATTAATCACGACAATAATTGCAATTACTACATTGTTAATTACTTATATCTCCAAACAAAGTCACCATCGATTTCGCTGTTGATGTCGAAAATTTATAAGTAATACAATAAAATTCCCCCTTCTTGACGTAAGGCATCAAAATCCCGTAGCATTAACTTCAACGACATCTCGTTTACTTGTCGTTACCGTACACAGCCTTACGCGTACTACAAATTATCACGTAACATCTTCCAATAAAAAGAGAAGTTATATAAGCCAACCTAAAAAACAAAAGAACCTAAGTATACCCCTAAGCTAAGTATAACCTAGGCTTTTCATCCCATATTTCACAAGATTCCGCTGGTCACGATCCGCTAGAAAAGCAATTTAACGTAAAGAATATAGTCGGATTCCATTTTTAAATCTGACTGATCTTTTCTTTAGGGGCCATTATTTACTTAAGATTTATTTTAAAGGAGTCGCGGAAAAGGTTATTTTATTTAAGTGAAATAAAAGAATTTGGTAGATTCCGTTTCTTTTTATTAAAAAAAGTAATATGTTACATAGAAGTTTCAAAACTAATTGCGATATTATTTAGTATACGCTAAAGTTCAAAGTCCTACAAACTTATATTAATGACATAAAGATTTAAAGCCAAACATTTTCATCAGAAAATATCATAATCCCGGAACTAATTTGCATAAAGTGACTTTGTTGTTTGAATCTCTTGGGGACCCGACTTAGGTCAGTATTTTTATTAATATTAGGGTTCTATATTAAGTAGGGTAAAGTCAAAACCGTCTAATACCAGTATGCTGTTAGTAAAAAGAATAGCCCATGGAAAAGTGAAGTGTCAATCAAGTTTATGTGATCTTTACCATAATAACTAGAAAGCCATCTTAGACATTCAAAAAGAAATAAAGAAATGTCTTATTCAAAAAAAAATCAGTAGCCGAGCTTGGTACGGATTTTTAGTATAATCATTAGCGTCGCACTCGCAAATCTCGGCCAAAGCCTTCATATACATACACCTATAATACATCCGGTCAGCCGTTCTGCGTCCAATGCAACCGAATATTTAAAACCAAGTTTGGCTTTGCAAGCCACCAGAGAGCACATTTAAGAAATCAAAACTAGTCCGGGTCGCTGTCACCGGATACGGTGAAGAGGACTATATATAATCATTAGTAGGTACTACATATTTTTAGCAGAGTACTGAACTGTGTACGCAAGTCTCACTACAATTAGAAAAGTTTTAAGCAAGGTACTGTTTATACAACTTTGGTTTAAAGTTTCAACAAATAATATCCCTGAAAAATACCACAAAAGTTTTTCCTGTAATCCCTTTCCGACACATTAGATAAAAACTTGGAAAGCAATTTCATGTAATGATCTTGAATACTACCGAGAACAAAAATATACTTATCACAGTACTGTCCTTTACTTCAATTTTTCCACAGCAGTAAGATGGGGTCAACCACTTGATATCTCGAATCGCCTTATCTGCTGTTCGGATTTTCAGATCGGGAAAGCACAGATAAAGAGGGTGGAAAGCACTCTGCCAATTGGCTTGCATCTATTAAGGAACCCTAAATGAGGAAACAAATGAATACAACAACCGATTCGCACGCAAAGATACGCTGCTAATGCAGTAAGCTCCTTTCATTTGCAATCACAACGGGTACTTGAAGCTAGGGGATCGTGTTTTTATTTCAAGGATTTTATTCCCTACTTCTGAGGATTCAGGCCACTATAGGTGCATTTTTTCATAGTAGCTAAAGGTTACATTAGTATGCATAACGACCAATGCAATTTTTTACGTAAAATATATTTTTATGCTCAATATTTTTGCCCTTTGGACGACTCATCTATGTACGTGTCTTCCCAAAAGAAAATTGACATAAGCTAAAAACAGTTTTACTTTCACGCGTAGGCGTAATCCTTAGACTAGATGAGTAAAGGACTAACATTTTACTTATGAAAAATTGTTGTTTGCTACGAAGCCGCCAGACGGTAAATGGACGAACCGGATAAGGGCAGAATTAGATTATTATCAAGATGGCAAGATCGGCGGTGCGGCGGTAAGTTCATTTTGGATGACGTACACGTACACTATATATTAATGGTTTTGATAGACATTCTATAACAAATACATGTGTAAGCATCATACGTACTTATTTGTTCTCAATACCGTGTGTTATGGTAACGAACACAACCGGCAACTGAAAGGCATGTATTGTAAGAACTCCATGATTTAAACTTTTATGGACTCGATAAACCCTGATTCCATCCAAGTACTTTCCAAACGCCTCATTAAATATATGGTACAAAATTCCAGGAGCGATAAATATTTAATGTCCTCTGTTTAGATTCGAAATACAAACACCATGTGCCATAAAATGATTTGTTTTATGTTTGCAATGTGAAAATAATTGAAATGTCAGTAATATTATTAATGTATGCCACACGTGCAGCACCGATAACGTAGCTACAGTGACATAATATGTTAGCCTGATAACGACATTACATCTAAAACAGCGTAATCATGTTTAATTGAGCGAATGAACGCACATTTTGAATGCTAACCAAACATAAGCTGTCGTTCGCAAATGAACAGTGAAAGCGTTCCAAAACCGCAGATCCCGTTGATCTCTGGCCATCACAAACTCGCCCTTTGTAATCCCTGCCCCACCCAACCACTCATTATTTATTATTTTTTATCTGACATCCGATGTTGCGCAACGAAAATCGCGGGAAAATATTCGCTGCTTTCGCACAAAATGATATTGCTAAATAGAACTGTTTACTTTTATACATGTCAGGGCTGTTGGAGGGTGTTACGCCGAGTGCAATCAACATCCACGCTGGAAATTGCATTTTGATGATAAAAGAGTGACGATCGTAAAATTGAAGTGCTTTTGATATAAAATATTTTATTCTATCGCTGTGAAGATGAGTATATGTTTGTGTATCGTGCTCAATCAAGCGCGATGATTGTGGCATTACGTCCCCCGCATTGTTCACTGTAGCGAGTTATGGAAGCTCACGTTTAATACATGTTAAACTGATACGTCATTATAGAAACTTTATTAACGTTACCTTCTGGATATACACCTGAAACTCAAAGGTTACGAAGGGGACAAACATATACTCATCACTCAGAAAAATTGGCGATGACGACGCTACAAAGTCACATCGTTTTTTCTATTATCGCATAGAAATCCCTTTACATTACTGTTGAGACTTGAGAGCACGTTCCATATACAGGGGGTGGGATATTACGGAGGTCTGGGGTGAGAAGCCTCCCAATGACGTGTTGCTTATAGCCGAGTACAAGTACCTACGGCATGTGTAAACGAATACTCTGTTTCTTGGTAATACATATCAAAAAGGAAAAATCTTTAGGCGCAGATTTAATTTACGATGTCAAAGTGGAAGCAAAATTGGTATTTTAATTACATTTTTCGAAGATTTAATGAGCCTTGTATTGACTGAATTCCTAGTAATTAAGCGTGGGAATTCTTTATCTCTCCGTCATTAGTTCATGATCAGGGTTCATTACGATATGTCCATTCATGGTCGCCTTTCACGTCACGTAATGAATAAGGTAAAGATTCTTTGATGGCACCAGAGACTGCCATTCGTTAGAACTGAAAGTCGGCCTGTTCTAATAATTAATTAACACGTTGCTTCTAATCATAGTCCTTATAACTTTCATGACGACCTGCGGACCAAAAACTAGTTTACCTTAAATAAACGTAATTAAATCAACAGTTACTTTTCAATATTAAGAGTTTAGTAGAACTATCATAGCTAAAAGTATTTACAATATTACCGTTGACCTCATTCCATAGACTAATCATGTAATTGAAACACTAGTATTGTGGGTTCAGACAAACCTATTTCATTACATGACAGAACTATTTCCTGATATACCAGGGACTTTAATATTACTAACTAAACTAAACTTTAATATTACTAACTATATAAATAAAGCAAAATCCGTTGCTTTATTTATAGTTCAATATCATTTATCAAATAAACCTAGTGATGGTTATACATTTACATTGAATCAGGTTTTCTTGGAAAGAAATAGCTCCGAAGCTTACTGGTACATGACAAAGGAAATTATAACTGAGGTATACCCAAACGAAGAAAAAACTTTGAATTTGAATTAAAAAAAAAACACATATAAAACCTCCTCCATTTAAAGTCCGACGTTTACTCCTTGCACAAAAGTTCGACGCAGTCTTGAAACATGATTCGTTGATTAGCACCATCCACGTGGCGTTTCCCGGTAACTCCGATAAGAAACCATTCCCCTTCGCCCAGGGGGACCGTAAGGGCGGCTAATGGGACCAGACGGACATCGGCTCACGTTGAGACACTACACATGCTGACAAATATTTATTGTTTTGTTTCCTTATTTTGTTTAAAGTGTAAGTTACCGTCAGCTTTTGTAAGTACGGTTGTCTCAACAGAAAATATGACGCTTAAATTACAATAAGAATCTTTTGTAATATGGTACGTAATAATAAATAAGACACAGCATAAGGCCTAATGATTCAGATATTAGTAGTGAAGTTCCGGGGGATTGATTCATTTTCAGGTATAACCACTCGGCTGCTTCGCGAGTGTATTATAAATCGTTTGAAGTAAAAGGTAATTAATTCGAGCTTTCTAAAAACCCGATACAAAGTACTCTGTATGTTCAACATTTAGCAAATATTTGAACATATTTAGCAAACATAATATTTTTAAATTGCCGTTTAAATGTGAAGCTCCTTTATTTGAATTACAGCCAGAATGAGTGTACTTTACCCGGGTACATCCGTAATGGGTGTGTTCTAGCCGGTTATTGCTGTAAATCCCGGTTATATAAGTTCTGCAGCGATTGCCCGGTTGTTGGCTTATGTAAGGTACCCTTCATTGTTGTCTATTTCCGTCCACCTAACTAAAAGTTTTTGTGACATAAGCCAGTCCACTGTTATGCAACTCGGTGAAATGAAAGCAATGGATTCGCAAAAAGTAAAAATAGAATGCTTTCAGTGTACCGTATAAAAAAGTATTTTCTCATTCGACGGTTACATAAAGAGAGAAAAAGCCTGTCAATTAATGAAGCTAGAAAATTGATTTGACTATTCGGAAACTCGTAAAACGTATAACGGAATACTTGAAATTCTTTTTTCTTCTGATACCAGACAATACCTCCAATAACAGATCGTGTAAAACCATGTTAAGACAAAGAGATAAAAGCAAAAATACAAAAGCGTTAAAACTGCAACATTTCCCGGTAGGAATGCAAAGAATGTGGAACTATTATCAAGCGAACAACCAAATGCATGTCGTTCGTTGTACCAGCTTTACACTGCAGAACATTTGTGGGTTGCAATCCTGTCCTGAATGTCCATTTCTATGGTAAATTCATACGAAAAGGTATCTTAACTTGTGTAGGTAAACTTGAATGAAATTCACCTTTAAACCTACTTCGAAAGGAGGAGGTTCCTACTTTGTCTGTTTTTTTTTTCTTTATCCATTTTTATGCGACACCTACGGCCGTATTGGATCGATTTTGAAAATTATTTTGTCATCTAGTGTACTTTTTAGGGGTGGTCCCACACAAATGTCATCGAATTTAATTCAGTAGATAGTTTTGTTTTATGTTCAACTGTAGTTGCTTGTTTTTTGCATTGATGTACAAAAATGAAAATTTTGAGAAAAGAGAGTGATGTGGTTCGTGCAATATTTCCGTACATACCAAACAGCTCGTCAACCTGTAATCGAGGTCCCGATTATTTACCGTAACTACCGTAAATTGGTTTTGCTTACCTGAAACAAAAACAACACAATAATTAATCAGAGAGTTCCGAGCATTACCATTTTAATGAAGTCATTCCGTTTTCGAGCGACCAACAGATTTAATACAATTTGACGTAATTGATACGTAAGGGTTATTTGTTCGCATAATTTATGTTAAATAATATATATACATATATATATATAATAATAATAATATTAAATAATAATATTCTACTGTATAGTACGACATGTGACAATTCTCAGGGTAGGATTGTATCGTCCCAATCTCCTGTATTCAATGCAAAACGAAGGGCGCCCAATATTTATTTAGGTAAACCTAATTTGTGGGACGTGACTAGAGCGTATTGGATTCTAGGTCAATCAAGGAATGTAATGTATGTATATCAAGGCACCTATCTATACGCCGAGAGGATGATTAGCAGAAGTTCCATTTATTAATATTTTAGGAAAATGTTATGAAGAAATGGAAGGACGGTCTTTGCCCTGCAGTGGGACTAAAATTGCTGAGAAAAATCCATTACGAGTATTTATTTGGTTAAGTAAACCGCATAATTTACTTTTGTTTTCTGCTTACCGCGCGTTACAAATACATCCGCTTAATAATAAAAATACATTTTCAGGGCACATAACCAAAAGTGCATAGTATTAAAAATGATTATGCTAAATACTGAGGTATACTACTCGGATCGCGTGCTATCGACTCGCTTTCCCGAAGTCTTTAAACTTTAATGCACCTTTTCGCATTGCCCACAAACACGACCATTCTCCGTAGTGTTACAGCAATTATTACGTTTATTTAAAACTAGGGTTTCAGCTTTACATAAAATATTTACGAAGCTTTTAAACTGTTAAAACGAATTGATAGTGTAATTAAATCAGTTTTCATTCTGGAAGTATAAAATATAATAAAATAAATAAATAAATGCGGACAACATCATATACATTGCTCTGAACCAAAAGTAAGTAGCTATTAAGCACTTGTGTTATGAAATTCAGAAACAACGAAGGTACCACAAACACCCAGACCCGAGACAATGTAGAAAAGTGACTATTTACATTGACCCGTCCGGAGATCGAACCCGGGACCTCAGAGCTAGCGACACCTTGAAAACCGGTGCGTACGCCACTCGACCACGGAGGTCGTCTATAATAATGTTACAGCATCGAACAATGTTTAAAAGGTTAAGTGAAAGCCTTGCTAATTACTAATGAAATAATCTATAAAACATACATATTATATTGCAAGTGCAATTTGCAGTATGCACCTGAGGCTTTACGTAATTGTGCCAGGCACTGCAATCCGATGGGTCATTAGGAACGAGCATTGATTATCTTGCTCACTGTGTTTCGCATTACGGACTATTAGATCTAATTCCTTACAACCATTTCTTTTCAAGTGGGTCACTGGGAAATTGTATACTTAAAAAACAGAGAGAACTTTTTTTTAAAGAAACTTGATCGCTCTTTACTATACGTTGAGACGGGCGAAAGTGGCACGAGACTGCCCAAAAAAAAAACAAAATAAGATTATTTGAATACAAAAAAACATTAAAATCCTCGAAATAATAATTAATATCATAAAATAAATACAGGAAAAATTTATTTCAATATTTCATCGAAACGTGTTACAGTTAACGGAATCAGTCCATTAGCGGAATGCCTCGTCATTGGCACTAATAGGGCGGAAGTCAGCACACGTTTATGCGGATAAGGGTACAATCGAAATAGGTTGTACAGCCCCGCATTGTAAGGCCGGGAGTCAACGACCGCACTAACGATCGTAGTGTAACACGCGAGCCGGTACACACGGGGTACACGGATATACAACAATACAGTACTATGTGGTAAAAGCTTGATGGTAATGAAAATAAATATATTTTACTAGAATTATGGATATTTGCGACAAATCTAGAGTCTAGAGTATTTTATTTAGTCTAGGTAACACTTGACTGACCTTTTAGTACCTACATTAGTGACTGACAGTAGACAATAAAATATATTTTAAATAACGTATATCGACCTGTCCACCTACTACACTGTAGAAAAAGTATTTCATAAACGTAGATGTAATGTTGTTATAATAAAGAGCAAAAGCTAAAAGGTTTAGATTATCATAACAGTACTATCACCGTATGGCATTAACTAATAACTGAGTTATAACTAGCGCAAATCGAGTCAGCCAAAAACATCCTTAAAATGTTAAGATTTTCATTTGGATTCTCAGCTCAGTAAGTCTGCCAACTTGCTGTCTACACAACTATCCCGTACGTACCACATGTCCGCCGGCCGTCCTGACGCAATAATAAAGTATGGAGTGCCGCCGGCGCCCGGCGAGGGACATTAGTTGTCGCGAGATATAACACGAGCCTTACATCATAATAGTCCGTGAATGGTGAGGAAGAGATGTTTGTATGTTACATGATCGGATTGAGTTCGTTTTATGTTTCCGTGTGTAACAGAGGAGTTGTAAGAAAAATGATAGAGTAAATACATGTTGAGGCAGGTAATGGCAACATATTAATTTGTTGTATGGTCATCATTATAAACTATTCAAAGATGGCAAATAGACTCTGGCTGACAAAACACGGAACAACATGTTCAGCTTAGTGTACACTGCACTTTAAACCCTAAATAAAACAATCCCGATAAGTAAATCCTTATCATGAATGACGTGATTTATTAAATCCCAATATAATATTTTTATAAAACAATCTCACTTATTCTAAAAACTAATTATAACTACCAAGATGTCACCGCCATAGTCTTAGCTTATTGTAGATGCCGGAACCGAATAGTAAATAGACAGGCTGTTCGCACGCCTGGTGCAGCAATGACGCAACAATACACTTCTAAGCAGAGAAACGCTGACTCTAAGCAGCACGTAATTCCATGTTCGAATTAGTATTCCAATTTGTGATAACAGAGTTACAAGGTATTTATGGGTAATGAGGTATGGATTCTTATTTTAGTTTAAGTATTAAAAATCAGGCATGATATTGGGTAACTCTTACAGCTACGCAGCGGTTTTTTAACCTTAGAACGCAAGTTGCGCTGGCCGTTACATCAAGAAAATCATAGTCTGATTTGTTTATATAATTGAATTACGTTAATTGCCAGACTTTAATAAATGATTACTATCTTTATCTGTCATGCTCAGTCGTGTCATTCGTGACGGTTAAATACAGTAGACAAGCCAGTATCTTATCAAACATGGTATGTCTTTCAGGCGTAAATAGGCACTGTAGATTGCTTGCTTTATTAGTTTCTGACACAGGCTAGCTCCAGACAGCTACCGGTTCTAATCTAGGCACGGGATACTAAGCCCTGTCTCACAGCTTCCGCCTGAGATTGGTTTCAACCGACCAGAATATACTATCTATTTAATTTTCAATATCTTAAAGCAAACGCAATAAAGACTCAAATGCTTTTCAAATAACATATTGAAAAGTATTGTTAAATAAACGTATGACAAAAGTGTTATTTTATTCAGTTATTTAGAGCCGAATAAACGAGTAAAAAGCTAAACTGATATACACTTTTGGCATAAATAATGCACTACAGCAATCATAAAACTGTGAAAATGCTATAAAACAATATACGCTCGAGGCTCGAGCATTGAGCGCTGAGCTGACTGCGGCGTCGAGTGCTCAATTAACCAGGCTACAGTTCGTGATCACATTACTGTTGCCAGTTAGGCACAAACACTCCTTTTTAATGGCTCGTTATGTTTTGACAGCCTTAATTGTGGGCGTTAATGAGGATAATATGCGTAATGATGACCTGTGGGCTGTTGACTAGCTTAAGTGGCATCGCAACTGGTCACGTGGTAAGCAACAGAAATGAATAGTGCAAGGTCTAAACTGATTGGTACCCATGGCTTCATAAAGCAAACGGTGCAAAGAAAAAATGGGAAGGCAAGTTAAAGCTTGCAGCTTGTGATAGACCACAAAGGAAATTGCTAGACCAAGGCTTTTGAATTGAAAACTTTAACTTTAACAATGTCAAAAACGCAAAACAGTTCACAATAAAAGGGCATCATTATCATTATAATTAATTGTGTCCATTCAATCATCAACTTACCCACGAAGGAAAAGTCAACAATTTTCGCAATTTAAAATAAAAGGATATTCGTATATTGCGTCGGTTTAAAACGGGTATTTTCGAAAGCAATATTTCGTCGGACCATATTACATCGGTATACGAATCGGTGGAGGCGAGCCGGCCGGCCAGCGAAGCTATTTAAAAAATAATACTAATGAACGTTACATTTCTTCCCACTCTTTTTCCTGTCGGAGTTAATAGAATTTCCAGCCAGCTCTTAGTGTGCTGATATACTGCGAGCCGCTTGTGTTTCTTATGAACTTATTACAATAAATTTAATGTTAATAGTTCTTTGGGACCAGTTAATTTCTTCTATTGCGACTTAAATGGCTAAAGGTACGATTGGCGTAGCGAATGTAGCGATTAAGGTTTCCAATTTCCAACTTTTCACAGACATGTATTTATAGCCTAAAAATAACCAATCACCCCTTGCAGGGTAACATCTGTTACGTTTGTTTTTCAGCCTAAAATTTTAGATTTATTCGCTGTAGTTTTGTTAATAGCAGTCACTAACACTACGTCACAGCATTTGACGTTTGACGCACATGTGTAATAAGGATTCACCACATTATTGATCAAGTTACATCACTAGCCGGAGCCACAGCTGAGCTCCAAGGTTGTTGCCACGCCGCACAATATCACCCTCAAGGCCGCTGTCTGAAGACGTTCCGCTTTTCTAAACGGCACATGTTTGAATGCGGAACCACGAACATTTTAAAATGTTAAGTGCTTTTGACATATAGAGTAGTATGTAGTATTCTATTTACGGTTTGAAATACGTATCCATATAGATCTTTGTCGATGTAAAACGTAGTTGTCGATTGTCATTTGTTTTCTAACCCCAATAGTCAGTGATCACAAAAACCAGACAATATTACAAAGGCACACTAATGAAACCTTTGGGTGCGCCCGACCGCAGTCAAGCATAGAAAATCAACCTACTGATCTCGGTCTTTCTTCTGATGTGCGGTCTACTAAACATTAAGGAGTTTAACCTTAAAGACGATATAAAGATTACCTGGATCAAAAATTTAAAACCTTAATTGAATTAGGTAACCCTAAGATGCTATCTACCCGTGAGGTGGACAGCCCTCATATTTCCGTTCCGTTAAGAGCTCCGGGGAAATAAGTCGGGTGTTATCTGTATTTCCCTCTTGTCCCATGCAAACAAAAAGATTAAAGGACACACCAAATAAAATATGAGCTACATTGCAATTCACATCAAGAAATGGAAGAATGTAGAAATGTATTTCTGTGCAGAAATTATATGCTGTGGTAGCATGATTTGTGCTATTATTTCATTTAAGGGTATAAATCGTATTTATTGTCCCCTTTTAGCGAAACTATATTTTCTGCAAGATTATTATACTTTGTTCTAAGTCACTACTAAATTGTTATCCCACTGAGTTAGCAGCTCACGTACCGTTACGTTTCAATCTGTTGCTGAATTACGTTTCACTGACGTCATAGGCACAAAGGCAGCGTCTACACACACACAGATAGATACGAGTAGCAAGCCTATATATTACAGGCTACAAAGTCTTAAGACGGGAACCCGATATGCGGTTTTCTTTGTAGGCCACACGAGTCCCACAGAAAGCTTCCTTCAAGGCGACATTTAGGTCGTCAAGCATACAATCACAGTTTGCATGTATATGCTATACGTATACATAAACATGCAGTACACAATATACATAGCAGTAATTGATTTATTATTCCCCCTTTGTATAGAAACACGCGAACGAAATTAAGTCGGTTACGCCAGACCTAATGTTCTACTGGATACGACATTGAGCGACCTTGCTTCACAATTACCAAGTTATTTTTGGTTGAATTTTAGAAATCGATAGCTCTTAGTTTGTGTGTTTGAATAACTAATCAGTTGGTAACCTTTTACGCAGTTGCTTTGTTTGAATTACTGATAAACTGTTTGAAAAAATACAGTATAATCAAGATTGTTTCTGATTGAAACTAGTGGGTGTTAATCAGAAAAAATCTTCATTATACCTTGGGCTAGTAGTCTTGTTGGAGTTCAAAGTACTTCACAAACAAATCACTCAAAATTACTATTTAGGTTTACTTTATCTTAACCGCCCACAGTTTTAAGTGAAATGTAAGCCAGTTTCGAAATATTAAATTATACCATATATATCTGGTATAATTATACCAGTTATATAAATATTTCGCATAATGTGCAGACAGCATCTATTAAATGCAGCATGTTTTCTAAGGAGAGCTTTAGTGTGGTTAATTATTGAGATTCAAGTTCGATAAGCTTCGGCAAAGCTTTGTTCGGTTCGAAATAAGCGGATTAACTTCGAAACAATATTAAATGCAGAACTATGAATTAAATAGATTTTGTTGACTTGTTAGTAAAGAAAGTAAAAGTAAAACATTGTGTTGTGTTTTTCAATTCATTATAATTTTAGAAAAAAGGTTTTATTAAAATCTTAATTGAATAAAGCCGGAACCCCACAGCGGCGCACGGAGAGGCTGTGCACGTGTGTTCAGCTTCGCTTTAGTACAAAATGTATGAGAGCGTTTCCACCGCAACGCACGGACATGCTACGCAGCAAATGACGTCATAAACACACGAACGTAGCTCAACCCACGGCCGTGCGACGCATCCGAGCTGCGTGGGTCGGCCATTTCTCTGCGACCCACGACTATGTACAGTCTCGAGCAAAAATATGTATACACATAATATTTTTAAGAAATTATTATAAGAATAAGCAACTATAAATAAGAGGTACAATTAATGTTCCTAGTATATATACATACATTTAAGTTGTGATAAGTATAATTTGTGTAAGAACTAAGTAATTTATAATACAAATAAGTAAAACAGATGTTACTACACAATAGCTAAATTATATTGTTACTTGGAAGAGCTATTGTCTATATTATAAAAATAATATATTGACTTTAAGTAAAATATTTTTTTTATTAAAAAAAATATTTGAACTATTTTATTTTCAAGTGTCATCTGTCAGTATGCATTGATTGCTAGATGGCAGAAGAGATTCGACAAAAAATCTCACTAATTTCGTTGAACAATTTCGCATATTATTATGTTACATATTTTTGCTCGTGACTGTACCCCACGCATAGCTATGAGCTGTGTGAGCGACACATCCGTGTCCGTGCGCCGCAGTGGAAACGGAGGCCGACGCCGCCGAACTAATGAGCCCACGCAGCAGAGGTGAGCCACGCATCCGTGCACAGCCTGCGCAGCGGTGGGGTTCCGGCTTAAAGCATTTTTGTGAACACGGAAAGTTCTTCATATACACTTAATAAAATTATGATTATTTTATCCATTAATTTCAATCCGTTTTATTCCATAGTACTATATTATTATGTCTCCATTACGGATGACTCATCTAGAGAACTACACCATACGTCATAAGGGACGTTTCGCCCCACACCCGTTCATGATCTCAACAGATTACAGCCGGCGAGGCGAGGGTTGGCTATTTCAACTAATTATCGAATTGTCTCCGGCACACATGATTCATACCCTTGCAATTTTATCCCGACGCACGAAAACCGGGTAACGTACGGGGGAAACCGGGCAACGTACGGGGAACCGGGTAATGTACGGGGGAACGAAATGCTCGGGGAATAAGATGAGTCATCGCTTTAGTGTTTTTCGATAGTTGGATAGCAAAATGTTCCGGTTTTCCATCAATATCAAATGAGGTTTTAGTGAGATTTTCGGATTTTCTTTTCCTTTGACGGTGGAATTAAATCTACGGGACCTTTTTTACTTTAATCCAAATTTCAGTTCAATTCGCCTTTTTGTATATCGCCTTCGCCTCATAAGATTTTTTTAATAAGGTAAAGTGTACCAGAAAGAAAATATATATTAATATCTATCCTAACTACGTCATACTTTTCTTTACAATATACTAATTACATACCATCTAGACAGCTATTTATCAACGACCACAGAAAAATGTTTTATACGTTTTTATTAAACATTCATGCATAAGTATATACCATAATTACCATAAAACACGTCATTCCCCACATAATTATAATAACGTTACAAAACTAACCCTCACGATACTAACCTACCACTAAATACCCCAGTAAAATAACAGATATTTTGTGCCTAATATTTTAGTAACACGAGGAAAATATCAGCGAAACCTGTTTCAGACGTAACACGTTTGCTTCTGTCAGTTAAAAATATCGCCGCAGTAAGTTGTCGACGTATCAACGGCCGTCAACGCGGCCACTGCAGTGTTTAGCTTGCTTTTATTTCTCCTTTTATTTAAGACTTTTCAACAAGTCATCGCTTTAAATATTTCTTTAGATATTAGATTCTTACTGTAGTATAGTACAAAGAGTTGTTAGATTACGTATATCCTTTACGTAATCTTAATTATACTTTGAATTGAATGTTTAATGTAATAGGTTTTTAGATTCCGTGTACTTGAACCAGATACAGAACATTTAAATTATCTTGAATACCTAATCCGTTTTAATACTAACCAATGTACGCAGCATTCCTTACCATTTGCGTGAATATTTTAACAGTTACGCGTACTTTTCTTGCTTATATAACAATTTACAATGTAACCAGCGAGACACGTAACAAAGACATGTAGAGACATCGAAAAGACTGGATTATCTAAGAACACATTCACTCAATTTCTTTTTCTACT
This sequence comes from Autographa gamma, assembly GCA_905146925.1. Taxonomy (NCBI): domain Eukaryota; kingdom Metazoa; phylum Arthropoda; class Insecta; order Lepidoptera; family Noctuidae; genus Autographa; species Autographa gamma. The sequence continues at coordinate 1,883,858 of LR989850.1, forward strand.
AAACTTTACAAAATTAAACTGTTTTACACCAATAAAATAAACGCAAAAGAGAAAAGAAACCATATTATCCGATGAAAGAAGAAAAACACGAGTAAACAAAGGCCAACCACTTGTATCTCATAAAGTATCAACTTACATCACAAACGGACAGCGGCAGAAATTCCGAGCTTATCTGAAAATCACAGGTAGCCACAGCCAGTCACCACAATACGTAAATCATCACACTATGTCAATATGTTATTAACACTGTACTAATTAAGCTGTTAAACACTCGCAATATTTCATCAACGTTATCTATACGTTGATACGCAACGAAACGTCACTGCAGGTGAGGGGTTAAGCTACTCGCTACGCTAGCGCTACGGTCTACGCGCGTAGCTTAGTGCTACGGGCAGCGATGACGACGCCTGAGGACGAACTGCGTCGGGCGGCGCGCCGATGTCTCGCGCATGCGCGTCACGCTGCGTAGGGGATGGATTCGCATAGTCGTATCATTCTCGTTTCCCGATAGGTAAGTTATAATATTCGTAAAGGAAAATAGTGTGCGGGAAAATGAAACGCGGTTATGGAGAACACAGCGATGAGATTGGTTCAACTTAATACTTTGTGTTTGTCGTATTTTTGGCGTCGTATCGATATTGGTTTGCTCATCGTATTTTTATTTGGATCACATACTTGAGTGAACTGGAAACAAGAAATCTTTGAAGAATACACGGAAAAAAATCCAGGTTTATCCTAAGACAAAACAAAACTCCTAAGATAATCTTGAAATATTTAAAAAATTCAAAAAGTTTATGTGAGTGTATAAATCAGACGGCTAGTGAACACGTTAGGAATGTTTATAGTAGGAACGGTATCATGGTGCAAACACCCCACCCGAGGGTTAGTCATCGCGAACCCCGCGGGGGACAAACTTAACGTGCAAAGTTTTATGCACGACACCAATATATTGAGTAGAGGAAATATATCTACAATAAATCTAGTCTGTGACAATTTCTACGATTTTTCTATTGTGAAAACTGTCGATTGTTTGTTAATGTAAGAAGTTACACAAGTTCTGGTCAATAAATTAGACTCGTCTACGAAATACTCGATTAAATGAAAGTACGGTATAAGTATCGTTGTTAGTATGTTTGTTTTGGGCATACAAAAATTCTCACCAGTAAATCATGCCGACTAGAATCCACTTGAAAACAAAAACCAAGACAAATATAATCATCAACGTATTCACATTAAAAATACAGCAAATAAGGTTGAACCCAACCATATCATTGTCAGCCACTAAATCGTAGCATAACACAAAGCCACGTGCCGTAACGTAAGCTACATATATCCTATTTTACAAGGAATTCCGAGCGACAATTTAAACGTTTTTGGTGCAGGTTACAATGTTTTGCGGTTACCTAAACTAGATTTATGGCAACAAAAACTTTACCACTGAAAAACGATTCGAAAAAAGGAATGGGCTGGCTAATCAATACTGCTAAATCTAGATTGCTAGACGATCGGTATTTGAATATTTTGTGAATATATTTCATGCTTGTTAGTAAGTGACCTTGTCCGTACAATAATAGGGATCAAAGTAAAATATGTCGCCCACGATACACGTTAGTGGTAACGATGAATTAGGATAATAACTTTACCGCCATAATGAGGCGCCATCATCTGTAAATCTACACTTAAACATAACTCACATTAATTTTATACGGGCCCTGTCTTGATTTCAGATCTATCTATTATTACAACTGATTTGTCAACCTTATAACTACATCCACAGATACTAACTTATAATCTATCGCGCTGTGTGTTTGCAGTAATATGTTTGAAGCCCAAAAAAGGTATTTATGCATGATCGCGATCGACTTATTTTTGTGAATATGATGATATGACTATCATACATACACACATATATACGTATATTTGCACCTGCAAAACCGGGTACAAACGCGTCCAACACTCCGCTGTTCAGCCCCTATTCGTCTCTAAGTCCTTCCACTTTCGTCTTGTGACGCTCCGGACGCGATTACCGCACACGTGAACTTCTTTAAAGGTATCCACAATGAGGCACACTTTGATACAGCAAGGAGGTTGATATACGTCATATGTTCTGGGTATAAAGATAGTAGATAAGATAAATGGTAGAGATTTGTGTTACGTTGTAGCTATGTAAAAATGGGATTTGAACACAGAAATGTTATCGTAGTGTTATTTTAACATGAAAATCTGGAAATATATTTTTTTCTTTTCTAAATAGATTGGTTATATATTGTTTTTTTAATTAAGGTTTCAAATAACCTTTAAATGATATTATTACTGCTGGCACTTTTTCAATCATATCCCATTCCATATTATTCCACTATATTTATATGTGAAGCAAAACAGACTAAATAAACATCTATTAGCAGCATTTAACATGAAAACCATCCACACTCAATCTAAATAAAGATGTATAAACAACCTTTACCATGAGCGGTATTAACTTACAATATAACACAACTTCACTCTCACCTCATATTCGTATTTATAAAAACAATAAATTTTATACCTTACCAAACAAATCCTGTAAGCTTCTATCGCAGATATCGATTTAAACTTATTTTATTTCTCGACCTCTATAGTTCATCCCTCTGAGCCTTCTTTATTTTCTCGACATTACTGGGTCGCTTTTAATTTTCAGTTGTCCTTTCCAGTTGTATTTTTCCAACTGTTCTTCCATAATAATGAAGCAGGTCGCAGCCTTTTGAAAATGTTTCAGTTAAAAACTCTCTTTTGCTACGGGTTAATGAATATAGCACTTTTAAGATATTTTAAAGCCCGTATTGACGTTGCATTCCATTTTAATTGCTTCGGTGAATGTTTCGAGTTTGATTTAAATGTTTGCATTGTTAACAGAAAAAAACTGTAGTAATTAAGTTGATGACGATTAATTTAAATAACATTAACTGTGTGGTCCGAAGTCGCCTTTAAAAATTAATAATATTCCTTAAATAAAAGTAGCCAAGTCTCTTTATAAAATAAGCCATTTGGAAATGTAAGTCTCGTCAAAATCGGTGCAGCCGTTTCAGAGATTAGCCGGAAAATCCAGACCGACAAGGAAGACAGCATATCCTTGAATAAGCATTTAGTGAAAAACTGTTTATTTGAAACAACAAACAGTCACTTTTACTTATTTGGATAGATAATTACTAAGGCTTTAAATAAAAGCAGTTTTAATTCGATGAATAATGTGTAGAAACTTGTTGATAAAACGTGTTTTTATCAAGATAATGACGATGAATTATCACCGGTCACCGGCTGCCGGTGTTGCGGTGTTTACGGCTTATTTCACATTTTACAGTCGGTTTGGGAAATCATAAATTGAAAATGTTTTAAATTATACCGCTTTACCTTTGTAACCTATAGTAATGATATACATATTTATTTTATCTCCACAAATTACGTACATCATTTTATTAAGTATACAGATGACAGGTACCAATGTAACTTTTCAAAAGTAATATGTACTTTCTTAATTATTCTAAGACACTTCTGAAAAACAGTGAAGGAAAACATCGTGAGGAAACCTGGATTCCAGAATTTGGGATCTGAAATCGCCAACCCGCTGAGAGCAAGCGTGGTGATCAATGCCTTCTCTGAATGGGAAGAGGCCTGTGCCCAGCAGTGGGACGTTTATAGGCTGGATTATTATACAGGTGACATGAAAAATATCAAGATTTTTTTGTGTTATCTAAAGTCTAAATTAAGCCGAGGCTTGAATTAAATATAGATCAATACTATAAATAGGTAAAAAACATAAAGTTATTGATGTAAAATAAGCTCCACAACTACAATATTAGTTTTACTCGTAAATTTACATGCTGATATAAACATAACAAACATGAAATTCGAAACAAGGAAGTTGCGAAATAAAAACAAATATAAAACCTCAAACGTAACATTAATCGTTAATAAGCAAGCGGAATTTATGATTCGGATTTTCGTATTCAGTAAGGAGTTTTTAGAGACCCGTGCCAAAAAGGTTTTTAAAACCTTTTTATTTAAGCTTTTAAACGTTAGCAGCATAAGAAATAATGCCAGCATTCGGTTTACATACAGGAATACCTTTTATTCAAGAACACCAAGATGTACCAAGTAAGTATGTTATTCAGCAGAAAATTTGGAAAACCCAAATAGTGACATACCACAAAAAAAAATTAAAAAAAAAAAATTTTGTTCAGCAAGTCTGCTTAATTATAGATTTATTAATTTGTAGTTAGGATTAAAACTCGATTTTTTCGTCTCCTTACTAGGATACCCCAAACATAGTGAGAAATCCTGACAAAAAAAAAATATTAAGAAAAGGAAGAATATGATGCAGAACCTCAAGTAAACAGTCTTGATCCATATTCGAACAGTTTATTAGCCATCCAAAAGTTTGCCTTTGAGATTGACGTTTGAGGGAATACTTAATTTAAAACTGAATCTGCGGTCTCCAAGCAATTTTCCGATGGGTTCTACCCTAATTTATGAACAAAAACAATATCCTCTTATAATGGATTTGGTTTATTAAGTTGTTGCGTGTCGTTTGAGCTCTCTACAAAATATAATTAATTATATTATGACTGGCTAAACTCTGCCGGTTTGACTGTCATCTTTACAAAATAGCAGGAAACTTGGAGACAATACTTCCATTTTATTTATTTATTAAAAAAGCATTTTTATTTATGTCAGAAGATTTCTAGATTAAGAAGAAGAAAGGTAAAGATTTTTTTTACTGCAAATTTTCATGACTTTTCGTAAGAACTAGGAAAACAATCGATTTCAAGGCAACTCTGGACGAAAAAACCACTGCATTTGAAAGGCTTAAATTATTAGGTAGCTCTACATTCCCAACCACCTGAAAACCTATAAGTATTGTAATACTTAGATACCTTTACTTAGTATGAATGTTACAGCTCTATTTTAGTACGCCTTTGAAATAAGGAATCGACTAAGCGCATAATCGACTACCGCCGTTATCGATACAATCATTCGAGTCACGAACTTCTAGAAAGTTCCGGACACGAAATTCCGTTTGTACCATAACGGTTTTTCAATATTATTAACGTTTAAATCGAGTTGAATATAGACTTGGTTATATTAGTGTAATGTAAATTCATTTTGACCTGAATCGGTGTAATGTTATTGTTAACTTACCGTTGACCCTGAATTTCGAAGCCCCGAAAGCTTTGAATCGATTGTAAGAATCAATTAGGTCGTAGTCCAATTAAATTTCTTGAATAACATTTTGACTTTAATGTTTTTGTGAGATTACAGAAAATATTATACAACCAAATTTATAAAAAAAAAAAAGTTTTTTATGTAGCCTGTACTGTCCTGCTACTGGGCAAAGGCCTCCCCCAAGTCCTTCCATGTGTCTCGACCTTTACTCTCTATTAAAATAATACCTGTAAACGAATAACCGACAGAGACGGTTAACTCCACAATTTTAATACACGAACAGAACTACATTTACTAGTTAAATATCGAGCAAGCAAAATGTACAATATTTATTCACTCGTTATCGTACTAAGCGGGCCGGTAAAATGGTACGTCTTCGGGATTGGTACCCTCGGTACGGTACCGACATATCAAGTGCGCAAGTGGAGCGCTAAAAACTATTGGATTCAGTGTACTCAGCCGGCTCGCAAGCGTTGGACGGTGAAATTACACAGACTGAAGAAACGGAGATTTTCTAGCGAGGTTTAGCAGCTTCAGAAATTCTCAGATGTCTGGTGTGTAGTGTAGATGTCTAGTAATAATACTGAAGAGGAATGAATAATATATGTTAGTTTATACGGTTGGTTTTATTGAGGTTCGCGATGTAGTGAGGTCTGCGAAATATTGGCACCTTAAAGTTAGTTTGGTAATAAAATGAATATTTTTTCAAGAATTAGGAACTGGTTCAGACTTTCTTTTTCCTAATCATCTTTGTTTTCTCTTACTTGGTCTTACTTTAAGTCAAAAAGGCAAACTTGCATTTACAAAAACTATTTTAGACTCGAGAAAGACGAAAAATGCTTCTTTATTACGACATAGAATATGAACAATCAAAACACGCTGCAGGCAACGACGATCGCAACTCACTCATTTGCGGAACAAAACTGCATAATGCATGTCTAGTGTTTATTCCCTAATTTGTTATTCATAACAGTCGAAATTTCCACGATACTGGCGAACTTGGCTTGCGTAGTTTCGAGTGCAGTTTGCAGTTAGATACAAACTCCGCCAGAATAAGGAGCTCTACATGACTTTAATTGACTGGATAAATTATTGTTTGTTGCAAAACCACGGGTGAGTTAGCGTTATTATAATGTTTTGCTGTTGACTGGGCTCGCTTATGCGATGACGTAGTGAAATGGCTTATGAAGTAAGTTGAGATGTACATAATTGTTATACCTATGAGCTTGTGATATTATTTTATTATTTATTCTAGTATTTATCACCTGCTTTGCTCACTGCAAGTGAAAACTATATTCGCGCATTTATTATCTGTATTTCTGCCGCCAAAAAGGCAATAGTATTTGAGAAGTCACATTGTCCTTTGATCTTTTTGACACCACCTTTTGATGGTCTAACAATAGCCAACCAACATGTAACCCGTAGGTATACGAGTAAATTCGACACGTGGGTGTTTCAGATTTCTGCCTTGTAAATACATAATTCGTGTGTCCGTAATGTGAGAACTTCACAAGAGAGTTCCACCTTTGTGTTGGTCAATTAGGAAACGGCCCAGAATGTGTTTACACAAACGTTATTTACAATAGTAATTTAAACATTAAACCTTATTCTTTTTTTTTTTTTGGTAGAGATCTTTGCAGTTAGCCTGAGCGCAGGCTTTGACTGCTTCACCGGACTTTTGGCGAGGACCTTAAGGCCTCCAGCCAGAGCAATAGGAAAATTAAACCTTATTAAAGATAGGATTAATTATATTGGTTGAAATTTTTCATTTTAAATATTAGATACAAGTTTTATGTAGTAGTTATCACATAGTTAAGCCCAACTAAAACCGAACTAATTAGTAGTATTAATTCAATTCTTATAAAACCTACGGATCAGCACAGCCGTATTTTCAAATTAGTTCGGAGCGTTAATGTAGGCGTTGGAATAAGGGTTTATTTTCCCTCACAGACACCCGGACAGTATTTTATCGTGAGGATCTGTACAAGGAATCGATGTAAGGCGCCGGCCGGCCGCCGACCGCGACCCGCAGTCGTGATAATATCGCCCATCGCTTCATTTGCATACAGAAATGCAAGCCAGATACAAGGGTTATTTAATTTCTATTCGATTCTAAAGATATCTAAGTATGGTAATTGAGTTCTCTGTATAATTTTGTGGTAAAGCTTATTTATACATTTAATGCATATTGGTTTGTTGAACTTTATACTACTCTGCATGACATATAACATACATAACATATCATCACGCCTGTATCCCCGAAGGGGTAGGCAGAGATGTACCAATGCAGACCCACAGTTCGCCGATATGTTTAGGTCCTATGTAATAGGGGGCGAGCCTACTTTGCATGAAAGGTAAAAAAAAGTGTTTATACTTTGAATACTCACAGACGACTGATTCTGTAATTTACATTTAGTTTAGATATAAACAAGGTATAAACAAGGACGGTAATCCAAAAAGCTGTTCCAACACGAGCCATTTAAAAAATTCCAGTCTACAAAATATTATGTAGGTAAATGATTGTCCACAACGATTGACATATTTAACTTTAACAGCATAGTACCTTTCGCTACTAAAGAAATTGCAGCTAATGTTTAGAAACCTAAACATTGCGGTTAGAATCGATGGTAACACGGGCGTCGACCGAGAAAGCCGATCGTATCAGCCGCAATATTAAAATGTATACCTTAATGGAGTGAGTTTATTTATCCTACAAACATTATGCCCCGATATTGAAGATATTATTCGTATATTGCAAGTTTTATGTGGCTATTAACCCGTTTGTGGATAGGCTGTTCAAATATATGTTTTCGAACCATTAGTTGTATGCCTCGTTCTGGTAAAACGCAATATTTGTTTGATATCTGAATCTGTGGTTCGCAAGTCTTAAGAAAATATGTTGTAAGGAAATAATAGCGACATGGTAACTTAATTTGAAAGTATTTGAATGTTTAAAAATCTTATATACAGCTTAAAAATAGACCGGTTTACATACCTTACTGCAAATGTATAAAAATAACTCGTATCGCTTGTGTTGGAAAATTACGGGCTGAAGTATTTTAATTAGTTTACTACCTACACTAAATTAACCTACGCAACAATATTTTCCGTGAAGATAAAAATATTACGACGCACTCATGTTCCTCGGCTCTCTAATAGAAACTGAAGTACAGTATACCGCACAAGTAGTAACACTGATATAAACATCGGCCTTACGTCAACGAAAATAAGGTTGACTCTAGTAATTTGTTGCAAAATATGTGTGGTTCTTCGTACAATAAAATAACTGTAATAAGTGTTGACTTATTTGAGGTTATGTTCGGCTTACGTATTGTGTGTCGAGATACAATCATAATAAAAAGAGGCTTTGAAAAACACATTCAGGGATTATAAGAGGTTTCCTTGAATACAAGTTACCTTAACTTAGATATTTCCGAGCTTTTTCATGAAAGAAATAAGAAAAACTTTTTTATACATTTACCTAATATGGAATATAAACTAGTTGATTTGCTGTCGAAAGTGGAGTATTTTTATGTAGTTTTCTAAAAGTGTTATTTTTTTTGCTTAGTAGCTTACTCCTTGCCCGGTATACTTTATAAGCCTTATACATGTAATAGGTACCGATGATATCCAAAGTCATATAAGTCGAAGTATCTCATCATGTATTGTAGAAAGATCATCCAAATTATTGGTACTTGTTCAAAATCTTAATTTATTCTTAACCAATGTCAATATTTACGTAGGCATGGTGCTTTCCTGCACGCGTGACGTCACCAGCATAGAGTCGTCTAGGCTCATATCATGTTAAGATATCTGGTGTAATGACAGACATGACCTAATAACAGTATTACAGACGAAGAGAATTATCTCTACGGTTAAAAGTGAAACCTTAAGTATGAAATTTACATACTACCTTCGAAAATATTAGGGAGATTAAATACAGAATTGTCTAAAGGTGCACTTTGCAGGTGTCTACTGTTTTGACCCCCGATGCAAAAAAGGGTTTGTAGCGTGTCTGTGGGAAAGTAGCTTCTAAACGAATGGACTGATTACTATGCATTTTTTTTTTTAATTCAAGCTTTATTTATTTATTTTATGACGTCATTTGATCATGACAAAATATGACCTGACAGTCAATATTTTGACCCATTTCCTAACTCTATCAAATTCATTCTCTCCTTTGTTCTTATTACAAAAATGTCCTCAAAAACTTTTGCCTCTACAACATTACACAGTTCGTCGCCACCGAGTGTCGCAAACCGCCTCAGTGTTCACCCGTTCACTCGTTCACTCCACTCTAATTACACCGTGTTCGCGGCGCAACCGCGCGACAGAGTGCATTAATCCCGTGATAATTAAATGGGGTTTTTATAACGGTGTCATGCGCGGCCTTTGAATGGCTGCTAGAGATTTGCGCCTTGTTTAGTTTCAATGCCCGAGGGCATGTCTGTGATGTTTTCCTTGAGAGTAGCGAATGCTTTTTAATGACTGACTATTAGGATTAAACGGATTACTCAGATTTAACTTAGATTTTATCGTGTGGGGTCGTTTGTCGTATGTTAAAAGACATAAAATTTGTATTTAGGTATTTCCCTACTGCTATTGTACTTTGCATTGTGTTTTCAGCAATATATGTCAACTTAGGTTGCATTATAGTTTTATATAAAAAAGTTGCTTTTAAAGCAATTAGATAAAATATTTAATTAATTAGATAGTTTACGATTCAAAAACTTATCAATTTACACTTTAATTATTCCTTGCATAAATATATAAGACAAATAAAGAGATTTCAAATTAAATAGATAGGTATCTACAGTAGCCTGATTGAACCGCGTTGTGTAACCAGAGAGAGCTAATCTACAATACTGTTATGAACTAGCGGCTAGTATTTAATATTCAGAGGAACTTTAATTTATTTTAGACGGCGAGATCTCGGGATTCGCGTAACGAAGCTTTGTGGACCTTTCTTAGTAGTCCCTCAGGGAATTTTGATATAGTTATAATTTTTGATTAAAAAACTAAGCAATTTTGAAAGGTCTACTTTTTCGGGTCATCAGTAACTGTCACTTAAAACTAAAATTTTTAGGAAACAGAAATAGTTTTTGGTACAGGCCCTTTCTGTATTTATTCTAAGCGTATTCATATTCAATCTTCAAAAACTCCTTTTTTTTTCAATTTTTGGTACACCAATTCCTATGTTGAACATTTGAAATTAATCTTGCTTAAACTGCATAGAAAGCGGCCCTCGTACCGCGATAGCGTGCAGACGATAGCAATCGACAAAACGAACGAAAAACATTTGATACGAAACTCTTTGGTACCGAGGTAGGAACCCTTCCTCATGACACACATTCATACAACTGCGCCCACGCCATTACAACCCCCATTGAAAAAGCAACTGTAAACGAAGGCAGTAGGGTCGAAAATTGTCTGTTGTAAAAGTGTATCGCATAAGTTTCGCTTTCCCCCTTTAAGGCTAGGCATAAAACGGCACCCCACTTCATTAAGTGTTCGACGACCTGGGTGATTAACTTCGGAGATTTACTTTTATAGGGACGAAGCCACATACGATACTGAGCACTTATGAAATTCATTCCGTATGTTCTATTCGATTCGCGTGACGCAAAAGTGGGAAAAGTTTTTGGATTGGAGACTGGTGAATGTGCCGCATACGTGTAAAATGATTTTAGGTGAAGACTTCTGGTGAATGTGATTTTTTCTTATTACCCAAAATTAGACCTTAATGCTGGTCAAAGGCCTTCCCTTTTTTTCCAAACCTCTCAGTTCGTGGCGATTTCTGTCCAAGTGGAAATATTAAAATAAAAACGATAAAAAATATTGAAACTCTTCTTTCAGATAGAATAATCCTAAAACGTAGGTAAGAAGCGTTAAGACAGAGCGACAAGAGCCACTGGGACTATAAATAAACTATAAAGTTATTTTGAACTCAGCTCATGTATAAATTGTCAATTTACTAAAACTACCAAACCGTCTAGACCGGCGCAGGTGCTGCAAACACACAATAAAAGTACCTACTAATTTAAAATAACCAAGAACTTTTACTTCATCCCTCTAGGAGCATAAAAACAAAAGAAATCATGTGGGAGTCTGAACAGAAGTTTGTTATTGCAATTTGAATGCTCTACGCGTATGAAGTGGCTAAGTTTTAGTGCTTAAAAAGGCTATGATTTGCATCCCCTGGGAAATTATACTCGTTGTTATTAAAAGATTTCAGTTGAGAGAAATTTAATCGATTACATTTTTACTTGTTGAATATTCACGTAAAAATATTTGAGATTCTTCTGTCCAAATATTTTTACAGCTGCACAGTGTTATTGAATTTCAGAAATAATTTCTCTTATTTTCGTTTATGTTTAATTGAACTTTTAAATTTTTATGCAGAATTTTATTGACACATGAAGCTTCACGTGCCAATATTAATGATTTTTCCATTTGTTTGAATAAGGTAAAATAAATTAAAACTGCCATTCAAATTGTTTCATACAAAATCTACTGACTCAAAATTGAAACCTACATATCTACGAAAGGATAACGTTTTACGTATAACATTGTTCTTAGGCATACTTTTCATAGATATTTCATCAGATAATTCTCCTAACTTCGAAGTCACATTTCATCTATACATTACAACCGACACACATATAAGAGAGTAACATATCTCATAGAGTCGTGTTTACGTGTTAGTTACCTTTGATAGCAGACATTTTCCCCCACTGTCTGGTTCCTTGACCTTGTGAGCTTTATACTCCAACCAATATTCCCGTGTGGTTCTTACGCTCTTAAATCTTTGAATGTCTTCTACTAAACGGAGTACGATGACCGGCTTAAATTGTCGTGGTGTTTTAACCGACTGCCAAAAAGGAGGAGCTTATTTTTTAGACCATTTTTATCATATACCTCTTAGGTTAATTATTTATTTACAAGGGATCAGTACATTTTTTTGTGAAGGTCTTAAGTGACTGGTAACGTCATTTGCTTCATCCTAAGACATAGACTACAAAAATTGTCTAACTTTAGATAAACACTAATTTCAAAGCTGCATAATAACGCAACATTGTATAACGTACCTAAGTATGTATACCTTTACTTAAGGATAAAGGAGGCGTGTCATGATTGTGTCAAAAAGATAAAAATCACTAGTAATAGGATCAAAAATAAAGCCATTTTCTCGTAGAAAATTCCGAGTACGGTGAAGTTTTGAGACCAAGTAATATTTTTCAGCAGATTACCATCAATCTAGGCAGTCTAGACCTGAAAAGATTAGTTAGGTACCGCCATATTGTTCCTAACTTTAAGTTTATTTTCTGAACTTATTAATGTTTTAGTGGAGTTTTTGTTTAAGAGATTGAAGACTGTCATTTCTACAACATGATACCTACATTACTTGAACACGGTATAATTGAGATAATATAAGGTGCCAAGAGTAACCCCTGTTGAGATAGAATTAAGCATGATTATTAGTTAAACGAAGAGCTAAGTTCCTAATGAAATTAGCTAAGTTATAACAGTTTCTCGTGACTTAAAGATTCTAATTTAAAACACCATGCATTTTGTAATTGAAGTACACGTATTTTTAATGAATGTCTCGTATTTTGTATATTCACCATAATAGATCACAAAACATCGCTTATTATTACTCAATATAAAAATGCAATAAGAAAGAGAAATACAAACAAAATATTATTATGAAAACATCGACGATCTGTTTTCTAGTCTCGGCTTATTAAATTATCTTCACTGACTTAGCTTTGTTATTTAACTCTCCTTTTAACCGACTTCATAAGATGGAGATTCTTAATTCGACATTTTTTTTTAAATTACATTAAGTTATGTGTTAAAAGACAAGATCGGATTCGAAACACCATGCTGCGTTCCAGAACAGGCATAATGGATGTAGGCAAAAAGGCTGCCAGGCTCAAATGGGCGGGTCACGTCAGCCGTATGTGTAGTGACCGCTGGGCAAGACTTACAACGGAATGGGTGCCAGAAAACGGACGACGCCGCCGAGGCCGGCCCAGGAAGAGATGGCAGGACGATCTACAGGCATACTGCAAGGGTTGGTTCGAGGTGGCACAAGATAGAGACATGTGGAAGGAATTGGGGGAGGCCTTTGCCCAGCAGTGGGACACTATAGGCTAAATATAAAAAATAAGTTATGTGGTAAGCAAGACATCATGCTAGTGCATCATTGTTATCTTCACAAAGCTTGTACGTAGGTAGGACACAGTCTTTTGTTTCTCTTTGTATGCTATCAGCGTGAATTTTGTGTGAAATATCCCTCTTAGTAGCCGGCCTTATTAACAACTCTCTTTTAGACCTGACCTAGATTCGTGTGAGCTGTGTTGTGTCAAACACGCTACTTTTTTTCTCGAACAATACGCGGTATAGGGCTTGCAGTAGACTAGACTTTTTGTGTTAAAAGTACATATTTTCCTAAAAATACAAATAAGGTTGGTAGCAAAATTTATGTCGTCTAGACCTGTGTTCAAGACAACACAATCTGGAAGCATGAACAGGGGAAGTTCTAGATAAAGTGCTAACTGAGCCGTGCAAACCTTATTTGGGAACTTGAAACAAATGAAAGTGGTGGCCTACATTTTGAACGACTAACGGGCCTATCAAGTAACAAATCTAAGATATGGAAGACAGAGCGAATAAGGATAGATATCGTGACGAAAGAGGTTCTAACACGACAGAATCCTAAAATTGAATAAATAAATCAACAGCACACGATGTTCCAACAATAAAAACTTAACTATTGCGTGTAAAGTGCCAGCAAATTATGTTGAGTTAGCGCTAAAGACAGGGAATAAATAATATAGGGTGTATGAGGGACCGGTGTAGAACAGGTGGCTGTCATACCGAGATTTCCCGCGGGACGGGCGCCCACGCATTTATCGTGCGAAAGACTGTTTTAATGGGTGCGTTTAAGCGTAGAATGCCATACGGAGCTTTAGATAAAGATTATAGTACGTAATAGTTAAGAAATGCCTATGAAATACGGTATTTAGAAATGAATAAAAAGTCCTTTGTGTAATAAACGACCTTTAGCCACTTTCAAATCAAGTTGCATTAAAATTTTGAGATTATTTTTTATGTGAAATTAACAATCTTCATAAGTTAACGCGTAATGTCGCTTTAGATAATGTATAATTAATACATTGGAAAGGAAAACATGCCTTTGCCACGGTAATACAATCCGACCTAAAACGTCAATGCCCACGCTACTTACCTACGCAAAATAAATTGCGGCTAACTAGACACAATACTGATCTATCACATTTCTAGTTAATTTATCAGTCTAAAAGATTTTCCGTTCACTAATTTCGCGTATAAAATGTACGATAGCGGTCGAGTGCCCAATTTGATACGACAAAAGCTGCGGAACGCCTTTTGTATAGATATGATAAGCACGAGGCAATACCGTGCAATCGAGCACTTCACTTTCAGCTTTTAGATATTCTAAAAGGTTATGCTTCTGATGGTACTAAATATTGTACCTTAGAGTAGTAAGTAAACAATAGAATGCGCATGACGACGTATGAACTGCCTGCACTAGTATGAACATGCGTCAGTTTGAAAGTCATTACAAATTGGTGTCTAATCAGAGCAAGCGATTTTATTTGTACTATCTTAAAACCTTATATCTTTTTAATTTATTAGAACCAGCAATATTCTCATATGAACATCTGTGGTCGCACGCCAAATCACTAAACGAGTAAATACAGCCAAAAATTTCTTACGATCGGCACAATGGGCTTTAAGCTCGCACTCTATGCTTGCTTACGTACGAGTATACTCTAAGTTTTGTGCTGATAGTGCTTCCAACAAAGATCCGGTTGTCATTCACAAGGACACCGATTTCCTTCATCGATCATTATTGACCTGGATAACACTTAAGCAGTGTTTTGTTATATATAGGTATTTCAGAGCTCGTCGGTTAAGGATTCATTGAAAAAATATAAGAAAAATTCTCAAACGCGTTTATTAAAATTGCGTTGAGCTGAAGCTGAACCTAATTCACCTATAAAACGTGTTGCGTGTTTTGATTATTTTTTGAGAATGTAATAGTACATGATTTGCTTTGGTGCATATTACAGTATTATTTTATCAATTCATTTTAATAGAAACAGAGCGTTATTGAAATGCAGTTCTAAGTATTTATAGTTGGCGCAATCAAGTCGCAAATTGTTGGTCCGAACCCCTTTCAAAACATCTATTTTGGTAGAAACGCGTGAATTATAGATTTGATATCGATAACTCTGATTCGAACACCCTAATAATACACGTTGCCAATTATACGTTTTGAACATTTAGCAAAACGACCATCAATCAAATAACTACGTTTATACTAGTTATATAGTCCACTAAATCATCGAGTATTTCAAGAAAAAAAATATCCTTAGACACCACTAATCCAATAATAACTTTTAAACTATCGCGCTGCATGTTTATATTAATATTATAGAACGGGGATTAGCGCGAACATGCATAAATAAGTCTGCTTGCGACCACGGCCGGTGTAACCTGGTCGAAACGTCAAGCCCTAAAGGTATTTATGCATGTTCGCGCTAATCCCCGTTCTATAATATTAATATAAACCACTAATCCATTTTTCAGTTCTAGTTCTTAGGTAGGAATATCCTAATAAACCTTTGAATTTTATAAATTTATCGAATGTTAAGCCTAACATTATTCACAACCGAACAACAACATCGCATTCTATCTAAATGCACCAAACACCACAGACAAACAGAACTACACTCTAATCGAATTGTGATCTCAAGAAACGTTGCAATTGAACCGGCTCTTTGAGCCAGCCGGGTAATGGTATTATCCGTGTGATCGCTTACAGAGAATCATTTAATTCCTCGCCACAGGTCCCGCAAACCTGTGACGGGAATTGATAACCGTATTTTGTTATCAGCCTCGATATTGGCTAAACCGAGTCCCTTTGTTCAGTAATTTATTGGTAAATGAAAATTTGATTTACTTGAACGTTTAGTATAAATTGCCACCTTTTATTGTTCGTGAATTATAGCTGTATTTATTACTACTGGCTGCTGTGAAGGGCTTTTTTTGTTTTCATATTTTGGTCACAATCTACTTTTCTAGGGAGCTATGTTTTTAGTTAGTGTTGGCGTTTATTGACTTAGAGTTAATTTATTCTCTAACGCCCGTGGCGGTCTGATCTTACCTTTTATGTCGTTAAAGTTAGAATATCTTTTCTATTTTAGTAAACAGTTTATCAACAATATTTTATGAAATAACAATTTTAGAGCTTAGTGTAATCACGCACCATTATCATAAGCTATAAAATTGACTATTTTCAGCAACCTTTCAATAAAGACTCTTAGCTAAGCTATAAACATCGACTGACATTTCAGCTGTCTTCAGTAGCCTAGCTAAACTAATTTCCTGTCTTAGTTTTCACTTAATTACTCGAGGTTCCGTGAGCCCTTTGACACTGATTTATTTATAGCTTATATTAAATTTTCCTAGCCAGCAGGGTGTTAGCATGCCCCTCACGCAGCACTCCGGTAGCCCAGCTCCAAGATGGCGTCCGTCTGCCGCCATATTTATTTATGAATTGAATTCTCCACGGACGATCGCGATCCAATCTAAAAACCGTTGAGTGTGTGGAATTTTTGCTACGTCAGAAAACAAAATGGAAGCTATTTATACCCCCAGAAATAATTGTTTTTATTCCCCTGGTAACCTTTTTTCAAATACAATAAATTTAATGTATGATTAGGCATGTTATATGGCGGTCAATTCAATGTTTTAGTTGTGTTACATGGAGGTAAAAGGTAATGAAACCAAGTCTACTTGGAAAGGTAACAGTTCAGTGGTTCTTTAGTCTATGTAGACACTGTTTCAGTAGATTATTCATGCGTGAACTTATAAAAGACGTATAATTTCCATTCACTAGCTTGAAGAAGCGTGTCAAGCTCTTGACCTTCTAATTAAATAACCTACATAAGATTATACACGATGATATGCCTAGAATAACAATATCAACGGAAAGTAAAAAATAATTATTGTATGATTTTATATTACAATATAGTTTTTTTTTTCTGTCATTGAATTTACCAAGCCAATTTTATAGCAATGAGTAGACCTTAATAACGGGAGATATTTTAAACGTTTGGCGCTTAAGTATAAACATATTAATTGTTCAGATAAATTCTAAGAGATTCAGGACATTTAAATTGAAAATTATCCTTTCTAGAATTCCAAATTCTAGATATCTACAATATCACTTTATTAACGTTTATTTACCAACATAAAATATCAAAAGAACCTATAATTTTCTTTTCGAACGCTACCTAGACCATCTATTTACTAAAATATGTTTATTTATAGGGGTGTATGGCAGTACGCTATTATCGTTAATGACCGGCGGATTGCTCGGTTGATAAGACTATCGAATGAAACGCAATCATTACTCCGGCAAGGAGAATTTATCCAGTTGAGGGTTCTCATAGTAAAGGGGAATAATATCCTGTTATGATGAGATTTTTATGATTTTATTAATGTATCGTAAAATACTCTAGAAGTTTTAGGACACCTATAAACTTTGCAACAAATACTGCTTAAAATAAATGAAACACAATTTGGGTGAAGCCGTAAAGCTTTAGGTACTGGTAAAAAACAATTAGAACAAAATGTATACAAGGGCGATATACACAACAAGCAGTACAATTTCCATTGAAACAAAAACATTTTTTCGTAAATAAAGATCAATCAAATCAATCAATCAAAATATTTTTATTTCAAGTAGGCCTTTTTAAGGCTCTTTTAAAACGTTAAATTTACTGACTCTACTGCAGGTTCCAAAATGTCATTCCAATGGAGAAGAACCGGCAAGAAACTCCAGAGGTTACTCTTTTAAAAAAAAAAGGTTAACATCAATTATACCAATACAAATAATTATAAATATCTACAAATATGCGACAACAGCGTAAATAGCAATGTAAAAGATAACATCCAAAATGGAAGAAAAATTTAATAGGATACGCAACAAAATTTACATTGTTGTCACATTTACAAATGTCGCGTGTGCAAAAGAAAGAGAATAATAAAAAGAGACTAAACTCAATGAATAAAAAATAAAAATAAAAAATAATAATAATAACTAATTAAGTAAGTAAATAGCTTTACATACAAAAGATATGTAGAGAAGAAGAAACCCTATCGGAAAATTTACGCAAAATTGTATCGTATTATTACATAACAAGTTGTTTGATACAAAACCTCTAGGACTAAGACCACCTAACATACCGTTTATTAACATCTGGATCAATTCACATTACGTTTTACAAATAAATATCAAACCATTTAAAAGCCGCAGTATTTATCCACTACAACATTATTCAAGTCCATAATATCAAAGAGGTACGACGCAACCAAGCTGAAAGGTCTAAAATAACCTTTACACACTCAGAGTTCAGTACATCAGTGAGAGAAGTTCCAATGATGTGGAAATACATTTCGATCGAAACTTTTCGAGCCTTAAATGATTTTTCTGGTCCAAGTGTCGCTGAAGAGCGTAGACGTTCGAATAGTGGAATGCCGATAAGAAAGGCTTATATGTTTTATAGTTGGCAATATATACTGAAGTGTGTTGTAATGGTATTTCGTTTATTTGGAGTTTATTGATCGTATTCCGATTATTCAATCACCAGTCAATACATACGTCATTAAATACACATTTCGTATACGTGAAAAACATTTACAGAGAAAAAAAAAACATCAGTACTTAAATTAATCTTTATGAAAAAATTAAACTAGGTTATGTAACCTTTATAACCTAAAGTTGTACAAATTATAATAACAACTGTTCAGGAACTTTCTCATTAAGTACCTGACTTAATTTACATCTAATATTTCCTACAGTAAAACAAATCCAACATGCACGCCACAAACTAGACTAACATAAATACACTCTACCACTGAATCAAGCGAAAATCGACAAACTTCGTAAACTAAAATAGTCGATGATTCACGTATAACTCTCACGTCAGCATTATTCAATTACTCCATCAAAAATCACCGAGCCACACTCCAGCATTAGGAAATACGCGGGAAATATCCTAGTTACAATTTTGGTATTTTCGAATAAGGATGCTAGTTAGTAGATAAAGCTTAGTTACTGTAACCGAAACTTTCGGATAGTGAAAATAAAATTATATCCGAAACGAATAAAAGCTTCGAATTATTTAAGAAATACACTTGCTAACCGGTGGCTCCACGTAAAATACTGTATTCAGCGGAATCCGGTAAGAATGGTAGCCGACACAGTCTGGGAAAAAGCTAGGCAGATTATAACCTTCCTTAAGCGGTTTGGTCTGCCAAGACAAGTCCATGATCCGTATCCGAAACAATTTCATAACCGTAACCGAAACTGCTATAGTACTATTCATTTACCCCTATCCATATCCGACATTTAAAATCCATACATCCCTAGTTTAGAGCAGCCGGCGCGACGTCAGCGATTGGCTTCGTTTGCCAGCGTCAGGCAGTCAGGCTTGACTCCGAAATGAAGTACACTGAACTCTGAGCTTTGATATGTTCTTTTGTTTGTTATATCATTACTTAGCATGTTGGCATAGTGGTTAGTGACCCTGACTGCTATACCGGAGGTCGTGGGTTGGATTCCCAACCTGGACAAATGTTGTGTGATGAGCATGATCATTTGTTCAGTGTCTGGGTGTAATTTATCTATAATATGTATATGTTACGGTAAATGTGATTAATTGAAAATTATTAATAATTTTACAAAATTATTAATAATAATCACATGTTTTGGTAAATGTTAATAAACAATCGAAATTTATTACTTTTAGTAGTAATTATTAATAATTCTCGACACATATTGGTAAAAGTGATAAAATAAATAAAAACCCAATGTTTTTTGACCAGCAGGTATTTATTTATATTATTCACTCTTACCCTGACATATACACTGACTTATACATATAAACTTGGTTAATGTTTCTTTAATTTATAAAAATATATGTGATGGGTACATACGTCGTCGCTCGCTTCGCTCGCTCTGTTGCAAGGTCACAATATCTAACCTAACCTAACCTATTGATCTCCGTCACAAAGTCGAACCTAACCAAGCTTACTAAATAAACAGCCCCGCAACCCTTGGCCACTTATTACATTTATCACTACTAGGGTTAAATTATTAATAAAAACCGACAAATGTGATCAATTTATCACTTTTACCTCGACTTTCGGTAATTATTAATAATACTAGATAATTATTAATAATCTTCAATTAATCACTCTTACCGTGACATATATATATTTAGAAATATATAAGTATGTTTATCAGTGGTCTGGTTACGATAACACAAGCTCTCTTAGAGCTTAGCTTGGGATCAGATTACCGTGTGTGAATTGTCCTGGAATATTATAAGCAGTCAGAAGTGGAAGTTAAAAATATTAGTTTAAATATTATTTTTAATAAATAATAACACCTTTCATCGTACAAATTAAGTAGGATATATCATTTACGTGTCCTTTTTCAAGCTCGATAGGTGGATAGGATATGTTACTCCTAACCTCGAGACTATGTCAAGACACCGTCATAGTCTCTTTTAATGTAAAACAATATAACTTTTAATATCGTGTAATCAACTGCAAACGTTGCAATAGTTATACTAAGTCGATCTTTCCTTTGCAGTTGACATAAATAACAAAAACGTTTACCATAAAATGCCAACACAAATACATAACCTAAAAATGATTAACGGTTTAAGTCTGGATAAAACAGCCACACGCCACTCTATCTCCAATAGGCCGAATATTAGTTTAATTTAGCGTGTGATAATATGCAAATTTGCTTCCATTAATTATACACGAACAGTCTGCTACCGCTGCTATGATACGATTGCTTTAGTTCAAGCGCTCGAAAACAATGAGGATTTGAATACAGCTATGTTTCATGGTGTGTACTAACAAGTCTACATGACTGAGCTATATATGTTCGAGCTTCGATATTTTTTGTGTTAAGAAACGTGAAAAGAAACAGCTGAAATATGACAAGCGGGTGGACGTTTCTTAACACTGAAACAACTCTGGGCTCCTTTGCTCGTGGCCGTCGGATGAAGAGGAATCTGGTGGCTCCGCATTGAAGAAAGACGTGTTCGGTGGAGTGTCGCTGTTCTTAATTCTCCTCGCAAGCCTACCTACGATAGCTCGGCGATCGCAATGAACGATGATAATAACCAAATGCCTTCATATATCAACGTGTAATGAACACACAAGGATATTAAAATACCTTTGAAGAACATAATTATTTTATAATTAATCTGTCAATTACGTCACAAGGATGATAATAATTAAAAATCAAAGCGGTCTCACGCAATATTGATAATCAGATTAAAAGAAAAAAAGTTCCAAATGTTTTTCATGTAAATTTTACGCATAATTCTTTTATTTTCGACATACTATGTAGAGGAAAAATATTGTACGCCCACTAAAAAAAGTAAAGAAAGCTTCAAGATTTTGATTATTTAGAAAATAATAACTTTTAAAATATCGCGCTGCATGTTTATATTAACGGCCGGTGTAACCTGGTCGAAACGTCAAGCCCTAAAGGTTTTTATGCATGTTCGCGCTAATCCCCGTTCTATAATATTAATATTTAGGAAATAATTCTAATATCAACCAAAAGCTCATTTAATACATTGTTACGCGCTTAGTTTTGACTGTCCACACAAATACCTGACTGAAAGGGTAGATAATAATCGCGAGCAATCAATTTCGTCCATTAATGAGGCTTGCGTCGTCGGCCACATAATTACCAACAAACTGTACGCAAACAAAGTGGTGGCGTTATAGGGAATCGCTCCAAATGACGCGTGACGTGTGATGGCCGTGATGGGCGCACACTAATAAAGTTACGAATTGAATATAAATGTGACAGGCGTGTAACAAAGTGCGTTGTTTTGGATTTATATGAAAGTTATACAATTATGTAGAAGGTTTTGCATACAAGATCGCTTTTTATATTCACTTCAATTCCTAATGTGACTCCCATTTTAAGTTCTTTTTTTTTTTGGGCAACATTCAAAGTACCCAATTTTCAACAACAGTCTTTTTGATTTTAAAAAGAGTACTTCAATCAATAAAGAATATCCTACAGTCCATATGGACGTCAAAACTGTACACAGTGGAAAACTAACCACCATTACCACCGTGTATTTTTTGCCTCTAACGCTGTATCAAAACACGACGCTATCAAATTACAATATACTGCAAACAAACCAAACGACTAAACTCGTTGTGTTCACACAAACCAGTGCAACGCCTCAATTTCAGCGAACAAACAGTACTGAACCAACCGTTTTTGTTTCTTTTATTAGTAAATGTCAGGCGATCGATAGTGCAATGACAGGTGACTACACGTCTACGCTGCTAGGTCATCTAATAATAAAACCTACAATTGTCCTACGTATTAACCTCGGCGAAAATAGATGTGATCGACCATTGACCAACGCATGGTAGTACATATTTAGAGACCATATTTTTATAAGTAAATAGCTGGATTTAAGGAAGACATAACTGACATCAAAGAAAATAACCCATGAGTGAGTGTCTGGATTAAAGCCAGAAAACTTGTAACTAACGACCTCAGATAGTGGATCACAACATAAGATTTAGGACATGAAACGACGTACCTACCTACTTAGTTACCTGTTCAACGTTAAATCAATATTGTGAAGACTAATGGCGATAACAGCTAATCTCTAAGATATGTTAGTCGAACTAAACATACATTAGATCGTTACATGAACTCCTGTACACACTGCAGATAAGACGAGTTATTACTGGCAATCCAAACTTCATGTCGTCGACACACCACTAGACTAAGCAACACGCAGACATCACCATCAAGGACACTCACGACACTCACTGACATGAGTTAGCACTGCTTCGCAGACGCACTTTACATACAAATTGGACTGACATTGTTCACGCGTATTAGATTAAGTGTCTAATGTGTGTTTGATCGTTAAATTTGTTGTTTGTTGTGCTGAATTAATTGTGTAATGGATAGAATAATAATTGTAGAATATTGTAGAACATTCCAGTCAGAAAAACTGTTGTCTGCTGCTGCCAGAGCATGTAGTGGAAGGGTCGCGATTAAAATGATTAAAAACCAAAAGTTTGTTTGAATTAACATATTTATATACGGATAAGATAAGAATTAAATGCCTATTTAAAAATTAGGTTCAGAACAACAATGCACTGTTCTTAATAGAATTTTATCACGAACAAAATTCTAATTTAATCTTAACATACTTATGTGCACGGTTTTAGCATAGCCTCGCGTCGCCGTAGCCACGCCAGCGCCCCACTTCACAAGACTCGAGTGGCTGCGACCTATTTGGTAGCTCAGCATCCATTGCGACCTAAATTCCCGCACAGATATCTGTCAGCCCCAGACTCGCAGCAAGCGACGCATCTGCACCGGGCAAGTCGATTTGTACGTTACACCCCATTTGGCACTGTCTACAGCCACGAGATCTGAAATTGCCCTGCGAAAGGCATTTGTGAATATTTCGCTGTCCTGTTTATCTTATTTTTTGTTTGAAACTTTGTTACACTCATAATTCAAGGGACGGCCTTGCGCCACAATTTAAGGATGATAAAATTGGACTTCTAAAATATTTCTTGGGACAATTTATGTTTATTTGTGTCCAAGGAATTCAACTCCAGGGAGGGTCCAAATGCCTTCCTCTAAGACTAAGATGGCATGTACCCTGTTTGAAGTTTATTAATTTGTTGATGTCGTGCACGAAATACTTGACATCATTGCGCGGTTCGTGATTTAGTCAACGAGATAGTTTATAAGGACACATGATGGATTAAAAAATTGCTGCTAAAACACAAAGTAGGATCGAATTCTATGAAGTCCCTAACAGGTTTCAGAAATCTTATAAATGAGCCTTTCAAAATATGCTTCGAAACTTTTGTTTACTTAAAACAAACGAGGAAATAAGTGAGCGATAAAGTAAGATAAATATTCTGAACGTTTAAACATTACTGGCTACGAAGTTTGTTTCATTGAAACTGTAGCTACCCTTATGCTGAAATGTCGGTCTGTAAGAAAATGAAGGGTAGCGTGACTAATTGCGAACCAGGCTGTTAATTATAAACAGCTCATGGACTCTTTCGATAAAACATGTTGAAAGAATTCCCTCACAAATGGAAGGAAAATTACACCATGATTAAAAAAAGGTCGCAATGAATTTTTCGATTAATTGGATATACTTTCATCCGACCTTATTTTATCCGAGCAAAAAGTTCAGCAAGAATTTTAAGCAAGGTGTATGTAGATTTTTTATCGGTTTGCTACTTAAAATTAAATTTTGCCGTATATTTTAAACATTAAACTACCTGTTTAATGTTTAAAATATACTTAAAATTACCTTTCGTATCGTAACAGAATATTTTACATGGTGTCAACCGTATCGTATTTTCAACTATAGTAAGTTATTCCATGTAAAGGTATGTATAGCAATGAACAGAAACCCGTGAAAAGAAGAAAGGAAGGCATTTGTCCTACAATTTTAGCTTTTAATAAATAATAATACTCAGAACTACACGAAAAAAAAAAAACCTTTAAAAAGTTTATAAGCGTAGTTGCCCGCTTAATTAACCAATACGTCTAACGTACAGGGGGAGTAAAAGTTGGTAAACTTTGATTAACACGGCTATTACTTGCTAGTGCATGTTTACATACATCGTACTGTACTAGCAAGAGGTACAGTCGACCACAGAAAGAAGATACCGAAAAATTATTGAAGGTAACATTGCGTACCTTGGTATCGGCCTTTTTTTTACTTTGCTGTTCATTGTTTATACGACCAATAGTTTTTTTTATTTTTTTTATCATCCAGTTTTTCTTTATTTTATTCTAATTCTATAAACGAAACACATAATCCGCCTCTTCTGCAGGCATTTGGAATGCTGGCTGTTTTAACTGTCTTAAAATAAAGGGGAAGTCCGACTAAAACTCTAGTAACATGCGGTCCCCTGTACGTGAGGTATTGCCCTCGTGGATTTATGGGTCCAATACAATTTATAGAGTAAGACGGGACTCAAGAGACGGGAATGTCGCGACGTGACGGCGGACGACCAATAAAACTAGTGCATCGTTTAATGGCGCTGCTCCTCGAGGATTATCTGGGGGTTTGGTGGTGATAGAAATATACTGGTCTTGTGGATTGTATATAAATCCAAGTGGAACGGAAGATACACGAGTTCCTGAATAAGAATAGCTGTATTATTTTTACTTTAACGCAATCATGGAAATTTTATTGTGATAAAATAATTATCCCACACAAAATAATACGAAGAATAGCATAATAATACCAAATGTACAAGGGTACTACTTTCTTCTAAATAAATTGTTATATAGGTTATATCGGACATCATCATCTACTAGCTGAAAATTTAGTTTCATTGCCGTAAATTAAAAGAAACGATCTCATCTTGCAAATTAAAATCTCATCTCACCTATAATACTATCCTCACAACATTATGTACGTCATAAGCACATAATAATTAAGGTCAGTTTACGCAATGGACTAACTACAACTTTACAAGACAAACAGTAAGTAATTACGTAGATTGTTGACTACTTACCCGGCTTTACTCAAACTTTTACAAGCACTTCTCACTTTAAGACTCTAATTAAAAAGGACTGATACATTGAAACTAGTTTATACAAACCGCTCAACGAGACTTTGCTTCAAGTTGAAAGCTACGGAACTTGGTTTATTATCTTTTAAAAGATAATTTATAATCAGTAATTCCGAAGCAATTTTAAATCAAAACATATAACGGTTTCTATAGTCTTTCTTAAATATAATGCTCGCGAATCTAACAAATAAAAAAAGTAACATCACTTATGATATTATAGGTATTTAAAAAAAATGACCTATCAGAAACAATGCGTTGCTTTTGCACTAGTAGATAAAAAATAATACCTGATTTCATATACAGATCTTTCCTATATCATATACAAATTCGTTTTGTCCAGTATCAAAAACATTTCATTTAAAAACTTCTCCGAATATCTTAATGCACTTTACAGAGACACGTTATAAAGCTTTAGTAACTTAATCGCGCAGAAAAATATCAGATTTGGATGAAATATGATATTATACCCGTCGGTACAATAAATGCCGACTTTTTTTGGTCTTCTTTCATTAAATGTCAACGGGATTACTACTTTTACCTACTATTTGAGTAATAAAGAAAAAAAGGAATTCCATACATAATACTGTGAGTTTCCAAGCCTAGGTAATGCAGTTCCACTTTCTTTCATACCGTAACAAACCAAACCATTTTCATGCATTAAAAACTCACGCAGACTATTTGGTAATTTATTAAAGAATCTTTAAAATCAAATAAAGTACTCAGGCGACAATAAAGATGCAGACTTAAAAAAAAAACTATATTCCTTTCACCTCAAAACACAAACTCCTTTGTCCAATCAATTCGGAGTTGTTCTTCCAAACACGATAAAGTGGAGGGTGGCGAGCCAGTTTTTATCTGTTATTAATGTGACAAGTTGCGAAGTGACCAGCCACGAAGATTAAACTTAAATCAAATCTCTGTGGTACGTTCCCGCCGTGTAGGGTTGGCGCTCGTTTGTAAAATCATTTTAGTAGCTAGAAATTCAGTGATGCTAACTAGGATATTTCTACCTTTGGAACTTGTCATTTTGATTTTGATGCGGACTACAATTTAAAATATAAGTGCTTACAGACGTGATACTAAATGCTTGAAGTTTATCCTACGATATAACTATTTTATATTTTATTTAAAGACATAAAAAGCGCGAGAAGCGGAGTGCAATAAACACAAAAAAACATTGTCTTTTGTTGCAGGGCAAAAGATTTAAATCAAATAAATTAATCTGAAACTTTGCGTCGTTTTTATATTGAAAATTGTCATACATTGCGCAAGAGACGAGTGTTTAAAGTATAGCTGCATAAGCTGCAGAAATTTAAATAATGTAGAATTTACATTTATAAAGTAAATGTTTAATTGTAAAATGTCTGTTGCAGGCCAGCCCTGCAGCGAACGTCAACAATAGCCCAGTCGGAATCCTCTTACTGCTACAGATTTCAAGTTATCGCAGTCTACTGCTCGAGACGCAGTTCCTTAAGTAAATATCTTATTTCAATGACGTTAGGCATGCTTGTTCTAACTGACTACTTTGGTGCACGAATTGTTGGGATAAATGTAGAAATGAGAAAATTAAATCGTTTCTGAATGTTCATATTTGTTTTGTATTAGGTACCGGTGTTGTCGCAGGGAATAAATGCAATGTAGGTATAACGCGATCCAAATAAGAATAGGAACGTCAATAACCTCTATCTGTCAAATGTCACTTGAAAAGTACGGTTTGCACAAAAAACTTATTTGCATCAATAATAATAGGTATGAAATATCAAATTTAAAAAAAAAATGTAAATTGGTAGAAAATTATCTAAATATAATATTTAATTATTTTTAGGTAATTTACTATAAGGGCCCCGAAGCCATGCCAAAATTATTCAAGAAAATAGGGACGCAAGTCGCCATCTTGTCATTGTTAGCATGTTTTGACTTGTGTGTGTGCTTCGTCGTACGATTGAGTGCATGTGCTAGCGGAATGATACTGTTTATTTAGTTGATTCTGTTTCTTTTGATATTTTAATTAAAAATAATTTTTATTTTAAAAAACTTGTTTTGCTCACCCTACCTAAATGGTTAGAATTGACAGCTATGACGTCACAATATGGCGCTAAGTCGATCCTATTCTTATTTGAATCGCACTATATGCACAAAATGCTTATTCGTAACAAGATAAATTGGAAAAAGGACATCCTTACTTATTGGGATAAATATATCTTAAATACAAGACAGCAAAATATATCGCAGAATAATCCACGACAACTTGGATATATGACGCACACAAACGCAACTGGTGCACATTTTGTGTCATCGAGAGCTTACTTTCGTCCGGACACAAACGTAGCTCCATTTCTACCTAAATGGTTAGAATTGACAGCTATGACGTCACAATATGGCGCTAAGTCGATCCTATTCTTATTTGAATCGCACTATATGCACAAAATGCTTATTCGTAACAAGATAAATTGGAAAAAGGACATCCTTACTTATTGGGATAAATATATCTTAAATACAAGACAGCAAAATATATCGCAGAATAATCCACGACAACTTGGATATATGACGCACACAAACGCAACTGGTGCACATTTTGTGTCATCGAGAGCTTACTTTGGTCCGGACACAAACGTTGCTCCATTTCAGAACGGATTGCCGGGTGACAGCCCACTCTGCGGTTACATGCGGCCGAATGATAAAATATCCCCAAATATACGCAGCAACGCCAGTGACGAATATAGTGCGAATTTAATTCTCGAATCTAAAACTCGTTGGTTTTTTTAAAGCTGT
The DNA here is from genome assembly GCA_905146925.1 of Autographa gamma. NCBI lineage: Eukaryota > Metazoa > Arthropoda > Insecta > Lepidoptera > Noctuidae > Autographa > Autographa gamma. The sequence continues at coordinate 1,912,577 of LR989850.1, forward strand.
CACTGGCAGCTATCACTTGGCGTCTGGTTGCGCGCCAAACCGGTTAACCGGATTACAACAACGCTTTTGTGGTTTCATCCGGGTTTGCATGACAAATATGTGTATTCAAATTTTGTATTTATGTTCTGCAGAAGCGTGGGTCGGAGTAGAATTTTAAACAGGCTAGAAGGGATCAGGCGTCCCGTGATGTGTTGTTTTGTTTGTGATTACTTCGGGGTCGCGGTACCCTAATTAGGGTTACACTTTTTCACACTTCAATCCATCTCTTTTGATGTAGGTATATCGTGCCGTGATATTTTCACAGCGGTTTTAAAACATTTCGTTTAGTTGGATTTATGTTTAAATTATGCCGTCGTCTTTTTGAAGCGATGCTATACTCTGTTTGTGAACAAGCAAAGAAGGTATCCTTCGCTGAAATCAAAAATGAGGTACTGGATATGTAATTTTAAGATAGTATAGAACATAGAAGCATAAGCTTAAGACGGTGTTTACAAAATGCAAGCAACACAACGTCTTAACGAAATAGCAAGGGGTTTTATCAACTTTTTTACATTAAGCTATAAATTATACTGCGACTAAGTTCAACAGGATACCCGGGTATAATAAATAAAGCCGGGTGAGCACATCCGTCTTCACCCGGACGGCTAAGACACATCGACGGGCAAGTGTTCTCCAATATTTTAGACAAAAGCAAGGATCCTAGGAGTGGAACTTGTAGTTAAGTAGTTATTAAGTAAAGTAAGAAGAAAATTGTTGAAATTTTGCGAATAAACGTGACGACAACATTTTGGGGAAAAATTAAAAATTATGTCAAGATATCACAGTGCCGTCAAAAGGACTCTCTTTTAATATCCTTTCAAAACGAGCAGCAATAATTTCAATACGTTTCTATAAAATATCCTTATACCGGATAAGTCTAAGATATCGTTCTTACAAAGATAAAGATTCGTAGAAACACTAGTCTCCTAGCGACGATAAAATATATTGTCGATATAAACTGACTGGAAGGCGTATCGTAAAAGGATTACCAAGACATGTATCTTTGTTTGGCGATACAAAGGCTTACCGACCAAGTTATATGGCCTGAGAAAATATATAGGCTTTGTTTAATTGCAGGATTATTTCAAGATATGTTAATGGTTGTTTTCCATTTACTTAACTAATTTTATTGATCGTATTACTTAAACGATACCTTTTATAGGAAGTCTTTTTAAGAGACTTCATAAAAGGATGTTCGTAGTTTTACGTGCCTGTGTAATGTTATATTTTCATATACGAGTATATTTTTTTTTAACTTAAATGGGAGACTATTGTTATCTAGATGTTAAACAATGTAAGAATTAAGTATAATCGTAGCTTTTGAATTCCCGAATCGGTCGTCAATGACGTCAATAAATCTACCGTGGTAGGCCCGTGCCCTCGTTATGTAAATTGTTTTTAACTGTTAATTGAGGTAGCAAAACTATTGGCTTCATTATACTGTTACGTCACCACTTCGCATATCGTACAAACCGCACTGAATACTAAAACTAAAAAAAAAAACTCATAATTAAGCAAAGATATTCCGTCTTGATTGTTCATATGCATTAAAATCGACCTTGAATATTTATCGATGTATTACGAGTCCCCTTATTAGCTACAATAAATCATTGTATTACCGGTTACGTAAGTGCGTAACGAGTAGTGATGTAAACAAAAAGCGCAATGAATATGTATGTCTCGTTTAAGACGTTCGTCATGTGATTACAATTCATCATGTCGGCGTTAAGGAGCCTAGGAAATTTGCACGTGTACCAAAAGTTGAGGAGTTGCCGCAACTTAGCGGGCGGTGTGAGCCGATATAGTGGATGTGGTACATGTCTTAAGCGATAAGCGATTACCGTAGGAACTTAAGGAACATATAAGTAAGAATTTTAGAGAAAAGTAAGTGAGGTAAATTGCGCGAGAATAAGCAAAACTAAAGTTGTAAAAAGGACAAAAATGACATTAGTAATTTACTGGTCGTTTGAAGGGAGGATAATTGTGTTTAATTTAGAAGAAATGGTTGTATATAATCTGACTTACATGACTCTGACTTACTTGAACCATTTGCAGCGAAAACCTGCTTAATTTTTAAAATATCAAGAACACAAGTATAGTGTTTATTCAAGGACTTGTTGACATTTTAAATTCAATTTCTTAGCGAGTAAATGGAGATCCACAATTATGTTCCAAAGAACAGAGACAAAACAAAGAATTCGAATTGCATCGTAAATCACTCGGCGGCGTTCGCGGCGCTCGGTACAGCTCTTATGAATTTGCAAGTGTTACAATCCTGGGAGCGACTATCTGTCGTGTTACGACAAGCGTGTGAACTGCTGATATATCGTGGGATCAAGATATAAGAGGTACAAGATCTATTCAAATGGGTTTAGAGGAATTGCTGTGGTATATTGAGTTTTGTAGAATGCTGACTACAAATCTATCAATGAAAGATTATGTGGGAAAAATTTAAACTTCGTATTACAGAATTTTCTACTAACATCATAATAAGCATTTTATTAAATAACTCGCTTACTTTTGCGGAAAGTATATAGCGACAAAGATGGGATCTTAACAAAAAAAATGTATTTGATATTTAATGCATGTAAAGTTTTTAATATTCGTAATATCTTTGTCTTTAAATTCCAAAGTCCTCAATGTTTAAAGCTGGATGTTCTTTATATTAAATCAATGTAAATTTAACCCTTTTTTCTCAACCATCTTTCGCTCATAACTTGTACCACAACCAAGGCTGGCGACGCATACTTATGAATTTAATAAGACTCCAGGAACAAATTACGTCGGGAACGAGTCAACTACAAGCGATAGCGGCGGGAACTTTATTAAGTGTGCCGTACATACGTAGCTGCTGTCAGTTCTAATCTGATTACGCAGTATTTGCGAGTATATGACACTAGGACTTTAATTTGAAGGTGTCGTGAGGATTTGAAAGTCAAGCCAAGACTTGCCGAAGTAAATGAAATTGATCGTGTAATTGTTTAGAAATGATGGTTTTATTTGAGAGATGTTGCACCACGTTGGACGCCAATAGCTAATCGTTATTTTAAATTTGGATTATTAAAACAATATTCCTACCTATTAACGTCCCACTGCAGGGCACAGGCCTCTTTTCATATAGAGAAGGCACGAGCAATGATCGCCACTCCCTGCGGATTGGCGACTTCAGATCCCAAATTTTGGAATCCAGGTTTAATCACGATGTTATCCTTTAAAATTTAAATAATAAAGGATGAAATTGTTTTTGTGAGAGAAGGTTTATTTAATTTCATAGAGTGTCTAAAAGTGATATAAATAAGAATTAAAACAGCAAATTAATTTTAATTCTAAGCGCAAAATAATGTACAACACGTTGGGCGCCATTAGTCTCGTTTAATATTTACTAAGTCAAAGTTCTAAGATACAGGTGCACGTAAAAGAAACAATTAATAATGCGCTCTATGCAGCAAAAAGTTAAGTTCTTGTTATAATGGTAAGGCAGTACTGTAAAAAGCGAGTATACATTACAAGTCTGGGAAATGTATGGGACTATTATCTATTGTTGATAAATATAAATGTTATGTTTTATCTTGATTGTCAGTTTCTAACAAAAAATCAGATGAATATTTCATCTGATAAGAATTCCTAGATTTCTTTTGTTTTGGCTCCTAAACTAGCTGATATCATAGGCATCTATTGCTTATCCAATATTTACTACAACACATTTTTATTATGTAGATCTATAATACTTCGTGATGTCTTCATGGTCTGACTAGTAGGCACTAATGCCTAGGTACTTATGTCTAACTGTCTTTATAACTAGCTATGCAAATGTTAGTCCTTTACGGGTACGACTCTTGCAACCCGAACAGGGCACTGCACCTAACGGGTCAGTCTATCTACGTAGGTACTAATAGGGATCATAAAGTTAAAGAGCTGTTTGTTTGAACTGACTTCTGTTTGGAACACCGAATAGTAGAACCGTATTTGAAAAAACTTTAGCTATCTGGTGGATTCAGAAAAAATGGCCAGGAAAAAAAACTGGCAAAGGCTAAGTGAGAAATAACACAGTTGGATCAATGTCTTCAGGATAATATAAAAGGAGGTAAACCAAAATAAACTGTTTTGTTAAAGCCTAAAATAGCAAGAAGTAGGATCGCTTTTAATAGTTGAAATATAAAGCAAATAACATCTGACCTATAAACTTGAATGTCTACTCAAGATTCGTTGACCCAACAAAACAAGCCAATTACAAGATAATAGCATAAATGGAGAAGTAAACTAAAACTACATTTTGAATTGACTTGGCTTACTGAAGTCCTTAATTATATTGCTAGAGTTATCAAAGGAAATATTCGACGGTAAAACGGAGATCCGATTTTGTTTTACGCTGAAACCGAGTCGAGAATTAAGTGGTGGAAAATGTTCCTTCTATAGTGAGACTTTTGAAAAATGAACAGTCGACTGCATATCGGTTTTATTACAGATAGTATCAATATACCTTTAATCTAAGCTATAAAGTTGTTAAAACTTTAACAACTTTATTTCTCTCATTTTTCTCACGAGAGGAGATACATCTGTAGCAATAACAGTAAAAACTACATTTTACTCTAGAAAAAAAAAAAAAATTATTTTTCAAACATATTTTTCTTTCAACATACAAATATTTCTGCAACATTAAATATTTACGACATTATTAGATTACACGTATATAACACATTAAAACTGATAAAATTTCAAAGAACATTATTTGTGCAGGTGTATTTAAAAAGGATTAACTAAACAACAATATTTATAGTACCAGGAATCCCGTATTTAATATTCAACATGCATATTATGGTATCGCCTAAAATGATTTCTTAGTAAGTCCCGGAGTTTCGTATAACAAACGATGGGTGACCCTTTATTTGGAACCCGAGTCTGTGAGTACTAGATATTTGATAACGCTTTGAAGTAGAGGAATTCAAATCTCTGTGAAACAATAGCTCAAGGTACGAACGCATGTAGGTCTGTAGCTTATACTTATAGGCACCTATGTTAGTTATATTGATTAAATTAAAGTATGATGCTTAACATTTCACTTTATACTTGAACTCGCCTCTGAACATAACATCCCAATATATAATCATTACCATCCCGATAGTAATGAATTAATAAATATACCTTAAAAAAGCATTTGATAGACTTAACCAAAAGCTTGAAAAAGTAGTCTCGAATGAAAACAAAGCGCGAGATACATCTCTATGCACAAATAGATTAATAAAATTGACACAACAATACATCGAAGTCAACAACACTGCACTACGAACGAACCGATGACCTGACTCTAATAAATTTGTATCTACAACACGCGTGTCCTTCTAGGCAGTATAACGGGCCCAATCATGCGGAAATAAGCCCTATTTCACATAACATTAGGCTGATTTCAGATCATTCGGTCCAATGAAAAATGCCTAGAATTCGTGAACAGGCATTATCTAAATGATGGTGGGCATTGCGAACAATGTAGGTATTGTTCTAGTTGATAACGCGCATTACATTTTACTGGAAAGCTTTTAAGCTTTCCAGTTAATGCTTTTCAGTATCTTAACTTTCAATATTGATTTTGAACCACATAAGGGCAATTTAAATGATCATAAATTTTTAGCAGGCTTATCGTAACTTGGCCTTATTAAAGGCTTATTTTTCTACATGGCAATGGTAGTCAACATAATGGGGACTATAATTACAGTAACAAGCAAAACAATTTTCTTACCCAAAACATAGCAACCCCATATTCTCAGTATAAAAAAGATTACAATCTCACAAAATAAACTCAGTTTTTCAGTACAAACCCATTAAAAATATTACATGCCTAAAAATTACTGTAAATAGAACTTACACATAAAACACTTGTATACATATTACAATAACACTTCAATAAAATCGATCCACACACCAATCACTTAAAACATTCAATAAAATGTCGGCAATCCACAATAGTAAACAAAGCAGGCAACACAATCACAACGTTTGAACACGGGTTAACTGCGCTTAACCAGCCGTACAGTGTTGCCAGTGCCATATCGATATAACTCGCCAACCGGTTTATCGAGTACAATCGATTGAATTCCTTTGCACACTTGACAGATTCGAATGCCATGTGACTGTGAGTGGCATGGAATTTAAGATGAAAAAAATGTCTGCTTCGCTGCAAAATTGCGTTCCGATCTGAATAGATTAGAGATTGCCGGGTCGTGAAAATTGATGAGAAGCGTTGAAGCTCGCTCTCTTCAATATCATCTACAATTAAGAAAAGAAATACGTAACACATACATACAATATAATAGTTTTATGAAGCAAATATGAGTCACATTAAGATTAACTAATCACGATAAATATAGAAGTATTAAAATAGCATTAATAGCCGCAGTCGTAGGTAGGCAAAATCATGACATTAATATTCTTGGTTCTGATTGAACTGATTGTATAATTAATATCCCGCTATTATCGGTAACCAACCCATAACTTACTTGAAACGTGACCTTCGAGAACCCACTTTATCCGTCGAACAATCCATTAAAGTTCAATCATAAAATATAAAAAGTAAAGATGACTACAATATGGACACAGATAAAAATTTGAAAATAAAGTATAAATTAGAACACATGCGCCGCGTTGAAAACTTTATACAATCTCATTTCATATAGCCATAAAAAGTTATTCAAATTAAAACAAAAACAACCAAATAAAAAGTCTTCCGAGCAGCGGTTAAAAGGAAAATAAAAGTACTTAGCAAAACGATGGTTTGGGACACAGAGACAGGGCCGCAATAATTCCGACGAGTCCTTATTGCAAAACGTAACGTTAACTTGATAGCAGATAATGCAAATTGGACTTTGATAACTAAGAAATACGCCTCGGATTGCAATTAAAACAATTGTAAATTTGTTGAGGAGTAAAAAGCGAGGGAGGTAAATGGAGGGTCCCTCAAAATAAATGACGAAAGACGGCCGTGGACAGCGCTCTGTGCCAAACTAAATTACTTTACACAATTAGCTTTTGGAAATGTTTCTCTTGAAAATAAAGCAGTGGAAACGAATATTCAAGATTTGAACATCGCTCTAAATCCTCGGGTATAACTGGGAATTATTCCAAATGCGTTGTCTGTAAACTCTCACAAAATTAACTGCATGACATTGACTAATTCATGCTTTTCTGTTGTGTATTCGAAACTACCCGTAAATTTATCCAAAAGGTTTAAGTAATGGCGACGTTTAAACTGAGCACCAGTATGTTTTTATAATGAATTTCGATAGTAGGTAGGAATATAAATAATCCTTAAAAGAGCTATCGTTATCAAAAGAAATGAACAAAATTTATGAAGTTTCAGAGATGTTAAAAAGAAACAAGAATAGAATGTAAATGGAATAAATATTAGAACAAAAAATCTTCAAAGAAGCGAAAATTGGATTCGAAAGCTATACACCGCGAGCGTTCGTTGTCGCTTAGGCAAAATGAAGTTTGATCCTGTTTTTATTATGAGCCGAGATGGGGGGAATAGGATCAAGTCAAGATATTGACTGGATCAAACGAAAATTGCAAATCATAGAATTTTATAGACACCAACGTGTAAAAAATGTAATAAACGACGACATCAGATTTATTCAATAAAACAAATGAACAGATAATTCTCCCGAATTCAATTGTTCAAAATTTCAGAAAATGTAATGTATAAGTTTAATGAATTAAGTTTCTGGCGACGGCGATTACTTTAAAAGTTTTTAATTGATTTCAAATTCTCAGTATTCACTTCGTTTAGCTTCAATCGTTGGAATTTGAAATAAAACAATGTTTTTAGAATCAAGATCCTTTTAAAATAAATTAAAGATGTTGTGTTATCTACTAATTTGATTCATGTCACTTAAGGTTGTTATTTAATGTCACTCCATCATCAGTTTAAAACTCCATTCAAAGCTTATTTATTTTCAAACACTGATTTTGACTGATTACGTCTATTACAACTTCTCACAGAATTACATCATTTCTCACTTTATTCCCAGCAGAATGAATACCTAATACAGACACAAATTGACTTAAAGATGTTCTATTTCAGATTTTTCTTCTAAGATTTTCTTAAACATCGACATTTCACTTCTTCCAGTCCATTAGTGACACCTCGGCTCTATCAAGTAACTGGGATCCGTGATAAATGAATTTTGCATCGCAACGGCTTCTCATTCCTTCTGAGTGCAGCTGCGATGGTATTGAATTACATTTTTCATGAACAAATTGAACGCGATCGAACGAACTTTCTATTTAGTATTGGGAGCAAGAGATCATGGAGTGGCAGTAAGGTTTAATTTGCATCACAAAATTTAAGATTCTGGATATCATGTAAATAAATGTATTCTGGATTCAAAATTTTAATCATGCCTATCTAAATTGTCGTTTATAGTTTCACATTAAAGCACAAACGACGTGATTTTGGTAGTTAACTCGAGAGCTTTCGGTATAATTCCGGTTTTGCACGTTAATTCCCTGCACGGCAGCCAACGCAAGCCACTCTGCCACAGCATCCTCGAAGTTTATACAAGTTCTCATCAGACTCTTTAGCATTCGCTATGTAAAACTCTTTCAAAGCAGTGGGGTAGTTAACCGGTACTTCATAAAGTGTTAAAATTTTTCCGCATTAAAACCTACCGGGTGAGATGCTTAACAAAAAATGTTAAAAAACCACGGTCCCTAACCAAGGTTTTTATTTTGGTGGAATATTTTTCTTGCTTTCGTCAGCGATGTTATTTTCTCTAGTCATTTTAAAGTAAATTGGGTTTTAGATGTGATGTCTCTCGTACCTGTCGTGCTAGCTTCTTTATGCTCGGAAAAATAAGTAAGGAAAAGCTATTTATTCGTTGTTCTATTTACAACATTGTTTTGGCTTATGTCCCTGACCACAATATTATTAAAACAAAAGATATATAATTTAATTAAATACACTTATCTGGAATCAACTTAAGGTCGTTTGGCAACTTTTTCGTTTACTTGGGGGTAGGAAGTGGTTTCGTCGAGTCAATATTGTCCACTTTAATGCGATATACAAACAGGTTCCACCTACACACGACCATTCGCTTTAATTATAAACATACGTATGTGCGCTCGATATTACATTAAAGTGAAGTTATTCAATTCATCTAATAAAGCATTTAGGTCAATACTACTTAAGAAATTTAGGTAAATGAAAAGTTCTTTGCGCGCTTTTTGTTTAAAACTATCACAACTATGCTAGTGTCATAACTACACACCTAGATCTTACAACATTGATTGTAGATACCAATTTTCTAATTTGATTATCACGATTACTTTTTCTCTACTGCCAATTCATTCATGAAGTACCAAACCAAAGCCCGACGTTATTTTTATAATAATATTGGCACCCACTCGAAGTCCCGAGCACACTAAGCACACGTTTCTCATTAATATTTCGGTCAAGTTTAATTTCAGTTTCCCCAGTCTATCCGTATAATCGAAATGCGTGGGGTGTATATCGAGGGTGAACCGTTACTCAGCTGTCGAGGGTGACTCACTCCCGATACCACGCTTTTATTTGTTTTATACGACGCACCGTGAAATCTTCGGCTATCCGTATGGACGTTATGTAAGGAAATGAAAGAATACGAATTATATTGGAAATGGGATCGTAACGTATACGAAAATGTTGCCTGTCTTTTGCTTAGGAATTGATCGCATTGGGTGTATGTTTTATGGCTCTAGTCCTGACATTCATCGCATAGCTGAATAAATAAAATGGAATGTAAATACAGGGACTGAGAATAATAACATTAATGAATTGACACTATAGATAACTAAAACATCTATAGTGAATAATACCTATGGGTCTAAAGGTGAGCGCATAAACCATAAATCACAGAGACTGAAGACAAGGAAGCGACGTAAAGAAGGTAACCTCACGTGAGACAAAAGAATCGGCGACAATCGCCCTCAAGAATAGGCTGATAAATGGCAAAGCGAGATATACTTAACTATAGCCTGAACAATGGGGAAGGAAGGATCTATCGAAAGCAATTTCGTTCAAAAATAGCACTAAGTTGGAGTGCTCTTAAAAGGTGTCTTTAAAATTGCTAAGACGTGGCTGTTATAATGAAGGGAATCGTCCCTTTTCGAGGGAGAAAATTTGGCAGATACTCCTTTTTTGCGTCCCAAAAAGCAAGTGGCGAGCGAGTTTAGTCTTAACTTCATTAGTCGCAACACGAATTCATTTGGGAATTCGGATGGAATTTATACGAAACGATACGATTAAACTTTCATTTCTCGATTATTTTTGTCTGGCTCAGCTCAGCCAGCTTGTATTTCGAGTACAAAAAAATATATAAGACGAAATAATATCACCATTAGGACCGAAGACAAGAAAACTATTCAATCCCTAAATATGAAGCTAAAAACTTTAGTTCATTAATAACCAGCCACATGCCAAACAACCCATTTTTACGCTTGTGCCTTTCGCTCCAAGTTAGGGGTAAACCAGTCAAGTCGCTATTGTGTCCGCCACTCCGCCCGCAACTTGCTCCAATGATTTAAAAGATTCTGATAAGACTGGCGACACGCACGCCCATAATTACCACGATTTAAACCGCCCTCTGACCTCAAATTACGATCTATAGAAGCATTTCTTAGATATACATCCCTTTGTAATAATTGAATGGATTCATTCTTAATAGGAATTTTAATGGCAGTATTAAGATTATCGTTTGAAAAGCTGTTTAGGATTGGCAGTGAAATAAGCAGAGATAAAAATAATAGGATAACCATCTTGACACTGAGAGAAAAAAAAAGTATAACAGTGCTAAAAAGCCTAATAAAGAAAGCACTCGACTAAAGCTGCCAGCCCTCCCTTGACAAATGGAATTAGACACATGATACTTCGAAATACAGCGCAGTGCTAGAGAAAACGGAAATAAATACAAAGATATTTAATAAAGATCTTTTCTGGTTGTACATTGGATTTGAAAAGGAACAAGGAACCGAGTCTTAGGGATTTATTTCATAACATCATTCACATCGAATTTCTTGAATGTTGACAGGATTGGCTTCAAATAGGTACCTATCCCCAATTGCCAATTGTACAGATTTTTTATTTGTTTGATAACAATGTAGAAAGGTCGCAGAAGCTTTATCCGCTCATAGATAATATATGTATAAAATCGATGTTCATCCATTTCAGAACTTAGCATAATCTTACCGCAGTTTGCACTGATTCTGATAAAACAAGCGAACCAGGCGTCACATTTTACTACGACACCATGGCATATCATTGAATATAGTATTTAGTATGAATTAAAATAAATTATTAAAAAGCTTTTAAGCACTTACATCCATACAACGAAGAAATTTACTTGACGAAGCGGAGCAGGTAATCTGGAAAAGAAAGCAAGCGTTTACAAATAAAGCAAAGCGAAGTCGATTTACAATACGATCGAAGAAGCATTTCAACATCAAATATTAACGAACTTAAACACCTTTACAAATAAACGTTACGCAAGAGTTTTAAAGTTTTGAACAAAATGTAATTTTCACAATAACCACTCGATGTTTACTTATTACTGTATAGAACAGTTTTATTATGCACAAGTAGGTATGTTTTCTTGTAATATATGTGCGTAGGAGGTAGACAGCTGATTCAATAAGTTGTTTGTTGAACGATAAGCAAGCTCAAATTTTTTTTTACAACAAAATTATAATCAATTACAAAAATATACCTACATAAGAAAGCCTGAAGCGTCATGTCTTTTGCAGATCCTCTCCTTCATATCAGAGTAAAGCAATAGACAGTTCCGTTACCCAATATAAACATTGATATAGCGAAATAAGTTTAAAAAGAAAAGTACAGATATCTCGGCGAACGGTAAAAACCTAAAGCCGGATGTTTCGCGCCTCGCAGTTAAGATAGCATAACAATGAGACCAGATTTTGGTTACGGAGTGGACAATATGGGCTTATGCACACGAAAGTCTATTGTTTTCATGAATTATAAGGATTATGCTCGCGAAAGAGGTCAGTTATATAATAAGACAACTACTTTCGCTTTGTATGAGGCATCGTTTTGTTACTAGTTGCCAGGAAAGAATGGTTTGACAGATATAAATAAGGCCCAAGGAAGTTTAGAAATTTCTTAGTTTAAATTAACTGCTACCATGTAGGTACCTATGTTCCTTTGTTAACGGTAACTTATCATTGTATAAATTTTAAACAATATTATGAGATATCGGAAAATTAAATTGTGTAAATTACAGAAACTTCAGACTATTTGGCAGTAAATGTGTGTGCCTTAACATTTTGTGATCCTTTTTCGTTGCCTAAAATTATTTCAGGCTGCATACCACGTTTCCTTCTCTTAGGAAATTACGAGGCGTTTTGCTTTGACTTGTTGAAACATGATGTGTGACGTCTTTAAAGAGTTTATAACATAAATTTTGCAAAAAATGAAATCTTCTTACATTTGCAATGAGGTCACATTACATTATTGTCAGAATTAAAAATACTAAGTAATTTTTGTATAAGGGATATATTTTGAATAAAAATACAGTCACTTGACTCTTCTAAAAAATCTGAATTTTTAGAGCCATCGTGATTTTTCAGTTGTAAAAATCTATGGCTGAAATACGGAAAAGTTGCTTTTACCTTTTCCATACATCGTTGCCCGCTGCCGTAACATCAAAACTTTAGCAGTATTGTTTCGTTTTATCTTTATTCCACAGACAGAGGGCCGTTTTACATTCCCAACGAGCGCGTTTCAATTTGCTTTTCGCAGTTTGTGACTACTTTTTGTTTTTCAACTTTCGGCGCGTGACTTTTCGTTGCGATTGACATTTCATGACTTCATATCCCCAATCAATACGTTGGAAGTTGAACATTCGTTGCATAGAAACAAAAAGACAACGTCCATGATCCGGGTGAGTTCGGGATATGGAAATGGTGTAAACGAGCGAAGATTGAAAAATCTGAGGAGTTAAATAAAATGTGGGGATTTTTGTAACTGTTTTTGACATTAGTATCTATTTCACAACTGAAATAAAATACCTTTAGAGCCTAATCGGGAATGTACCCACTCATTTACATTATATAATAATGTGATAGTACTGCATTGTTCTACTCTTGGGTAAGACAAAAAAAAACTGTGTGTTCTATATTAACTAAGTTTTTACCAAATAGTCGAGTCAATATTCGACTTAAAAGTTTAGACAAAGAACAACCTAACCAAAACCACAAGTTGAAACTATGTTATTGCCAAAAACACTGAAAAGTGGACATGAGAAATACATGAGTCCAGTCCCTGACCTACTTGCACTTTAGATATGCGAAGTAAAACGAACAAAAACGGCACACCTAGCTGCCAACACAATATTTTAAAGGTTGTATTTTACAGCACAATTTATTAAACTGCTTCTTGACTAGACATCATCAGAAGAAAATAAGGACGTAATTTTTTATTTTAGTGCTATAATGGTATCATTACAGGACAACATTGAGAAACTTTTCATATGAGTTTAATCATGACTTCGATATGTTCTTCCTACATTACATGAAAATAAGTCTACAGCAGATTTAATTTCGTAAAAGGATAGCTACCAAGTTAATATCTAATTCCACTGCAAACAGATTTTTTACTTAATATCGCTCAGTTTGTTCATCACATCCGAATGCTTATAAAACATCAAACAAGATCGTTTCTATATTCAGTGTTTTATTAAAAAAGCAATTTTCTCAGTACGATCTTCGGATGTGGAAATAAATTCGACAATTGGAAAACTGTCAGCCAATAAGACAAGTCAAATTAAGGTTCACAATAGGAGCTTTCAGAAAACTGAGCAGCATTCAACCAAATAAGTACCTAGTTTCTGGGAAAAACGCTCGAGAGAAAGCCAGCAGTTACACCTACTAGAGCCAAAATAGTGTCAAACATAAATAAATGTCATGTGACCGTATAAATTACCTACAATGTTGGTGTTACATTTTATGCTTTCATAATTTTAATTGTACTTATTTTCAGAACAGCGGAAAAGGATGAATTCACAAAATCTCATTAATTATCCAGGCGTCAAATGAACAAAGATACAAGGAAGAACAAAAGACCTATCAATGCCAAATATTTCTGACTTACTAAACTTGTAATTACGAGTTCATGTCGTGATACGACGTTGATGACATTAAATTAGAAGCCTACATTCCAAACTTTACGGTACCTGTCTACGAAGATACATAATTTGAAATACTTATCGTCAACTTTTTGAGGCAGCGTCAACTTTGTGCAAAGATGTTCAGGTAACGACCAGAACTTCATCGGGCCAGAAAGCCACAAGTGATTTTTCGATTATTACGCTGGCATCAATACTTTTGTCATTTTCATCCCTCACATCAAGCCTAACATAATATATCATCACGCCTGTATCCCCGAAAGGAAAGGCAGAGGTGTACCATTGTACACCCACAGTTCGCCGATATGTTAAGGTCCCATGTAATAGGGGGCGAGTCTATTGCCATTAACCGGGCACAAATCCAAACTCGAACCTGCTACTGAGAATTTCATACAAAAACCCAATAACACCTTGGTCGACTCGGGAATCGAACCCAAGACCTCTAGCGTAGCAGTCGCGCTTAGCACCACTAGGCCAACGAGGCACATCAAGCCTTAGGAGATAAAATATGATGCGTTGGTAAAAGAATTGCATTTAGGTTAAAGCAATACATAGAGTAAGGCCTATATAGCGAGGGAACAAATACAAGAGCCTTTCAACCGTGCATCATAATTCTCTTAAAAGCCTTCCAGTGCGGTAAACTTGTGTATCTTTATCTGTATGAATAAATTTCTCATATGTGGAGTTTAAAAACCGTTTTATAACAGCTGTACTCACCGCACAAAGAGAGCGGGCTAAAGCTCCCGTAAACCCCTACTTACTGCATGGAATGCAACGAGTGTGGACTTACTTATATTTAGCCTGATTATAATTATGCTGGTTTTATTAAATTAAGGCTTGCATTGCCGCGCTGAATTATTATAAATACCTCGCGTTTTGAAAGTTCTGTTTAGTGCCATAATGCTCAGAAATCTCTTTTTTTTTTTAACAAAATAGATCAAATCTCCCAATAGACATAATCACATACTTAGGACAGTATCTACGAACCATTACATATTTTGAAAAGGTAATGACATCGTCAGAAGATCCAAGTCTCTATAGCATTCATAACCTACATACAAAACATAAAAGTAAACAGGGTTTCTTTTTCATTCGCTTGACATAATTATCAATTAACTACTTAATAATTCTCACAGCACCTACCCACATATCTGTTCGACGGTTACGTTCAAACCAGCCAGTAAACCGTTCAGCTAACAGACTTAATCTCAATGCACTGGTTAATTCCGGTTATGAGCGGCTTATGAGCTCCAGCATCGAGTTTCAAAGAGCTCGATATCTGTAGGTAAACGATGCATCCTGTTTGAATTACCGTAATATGCATTAGCGATATTTCAGGACATGTAGATAATAATTATAACCGGATTGAAAGGATAACGCTTTCCTCGATTATTCATAATTTTGTTTATATTATAATCTGCTTATGGCATACAATTTTCACTCTAACAAAAGCTTTTTATAGTTATTTTGTAAAGAGCTCTAAATAGACAATTACTATCAGAGAAAGAACCTGAGAAATATCCTATTGCAACTTATAAATAAAAAAAATGTACTATGCATTCAAATAAAACAGATCTTAGATTATGTCAATTGCAAGCGTATGTAATCACGGATGTGCAGTAAATACAAACAGCAGGTAAATTAATTACGCAAAGCGCACTGAATTCCGATAAGTGAACGTAGTTAAAGCATGTCGTAGGTACATCCAGAATAATTTGGGTAATATATTCAGTCAGCTCAAAACAGCTTCCCATCCTATTAATTTTCATTGGATTATTATGACAGATAGGATTCGTTGGAAATTATGACGGCCAGTCAAAACACAAATTGGGATTTGATTTTATTCCGGCATACCTGGCATTATGGAATTAGGACGAAAATCACTAAAGTAATGGCCAATTATCTACCGCTCCATAATAATTGCAATTTTGTATCGTCGTCGAGCAAATTGCTTTAAATCCCGTTATTGCAGGTCATAACGATAAAAATAAATTAGCTTCTTGGAATTCTTTATTTTTAGGAGATATTTTTGGACCTTTTTTGTGGTAAAAAAAGTATGTAGAAAGCGAGAGAAGACGCTTACTTAGACTTGTCCGATATACATTTCCTACCTTGTAAAGTGCACACTAGACAAGAGGAATCAGTAACCAAGTTTAAAAAATAAGATGGTTTTAAGCTGTACGAACTCAAATTGCCCTCCGTACGTAATTACATACCATCGCATCGTAGCTACAAATTTCTTTTTCATTATAACATTTCAAAAGCTACTCTAGGTAACTTACTTGTTCTCAGCGACTTGGTATATTTCACTAGTCTGGCAAACTCGAACTCGCTAACTAAGCAACAGTTTGAGTAAACAATGTGCTCTTTAATTTCTAGCAAAGTTGGTAAGCGAAGGTAATACGTTACTCGCTGGAAGTTCTTGAAATATCGTCGAGACTACACGGTGAGGCGAGATTAGTTATGGATAACCAAAGTTGATATTGTTTGGGCTGGAACTTAGAGTGTTGATTGCAAATTGGAATTTATTTACTACCCTATTTATTAGGTCGACTATGGTTAGGTAGGTATTTTGAGGAATTGATTTTTATGCTTCGTTAAAAGTGATCAATCACTATACCTGTACTTATCTTAAGCTTTTGGTTTTGTCTTGCAACCGTAACAAGTTCTTGTTTAATTATAGCTGAAACCTTTTATTACAAGAACAATCACAATAAACCCACCTCTACGCTAAGTTGTAAATACCAAATGTTTAATCAAAACCATATCCTATGTAAATAAACCTACAATTATCTCCACAAGCAACTAAATAAGGATGTTATTACCAATATCAGTAACAATAATAATAAAGTACCTAAGAACGGCTCGAGGGATAGATGCAGACAGGATAAACAAACCGACGATGTGTAATAGTGACATAACATGAAGGGGATTTGATGGCCGACGATATTATAGAGATGTCAACACTTCAGGCTAAATGGCTCATCATTAATCCTCCCGAATGTCTTTATCAATCAACAGTTCTGTAAGAATGAAGAAATTGGTTGAAGGAATATTGCGAGTAGGTACCGTCTTTGACATGATCTTGAAGAGATCAAAAGAATATGGATTGTAGTCGTGGTAAAAACACAACTAGCAAAATTTGTATGAAAACTTGGATTTTCCATAAAACTTGTTCACCGCACTAAATTCGAACATTTAGGTAAGCACAACCCAAGCTTTGAAAGTGTAAAACTTAAAACTGAAGTAAATTCAAAACCTTATTCATATCTCAGACGTAGTCTTCAACTTTGAATAAGAACAAATTTCCATTTATACCAGGAAAATTGCATTATTTATGCGGTGTTAGTTGTGATAAACTTGACAAATTGAGCCAATTCAATGCAACTGCTATCCAAGTAAACGGACCATGAACAGTTTCTCCCGTGTAACCTGTCCAAATGAATAACTATCTATGTAACTGTGTGTATGGGGCGACGGAAAAGTAAACACGGTTATTTACTAGACTCGACTACTTCCAGTACAACAAAGTTAGATATGTAGCAAACTGAAACCTAATAGATTTTCTCTGCAATCATATTTTGTTGGCACTAAAATTCCAATATGGCGGCGCCATCAATCGTGGAACGTTTCGTTACATTCAAAAATTACTTGCGAGCGATTGAATCACGATTTCTATTCAAAATATTTTGCAGTTTATCGAATAAAATGAGAGTAATCCTACGAATTCGCGACACAATAGAGATGGGAGGCATTCAATGTATTCAGTAAATCTTCGTACAGCGTGCGGTGTCAGATGCAAAGCGCTATGCGGGTTTGAATCGATGTTTAGCAAAAGCTGTGTTCGATTATTGAAATGGGAATTGAGGATTAATGCCATTGATTGTTAGGTTCTGGAAAGCTGTTTGAACTGGCAGGTCAACCGGATTTACTATGAATTTATAATGAATGGTATTCACGCTAAATTGCGGGCAAAAAAACTATAACGTCGCTTTCGAATTCCAGTAAATCTATATTTTTAATTTTAATTGGTAGAAAACCGAAGTACCTACCAATACTTATATACGGATTGATACGGAAACTCCTTGGTTACCACTCAAATACCTACCCACCACGTATAAGTTATCTGTATTAGTTTCAAAGCCTACATAGTTGGTGTGCTGTTCTAACGCACCTAACTCACTTAAGTGCGACAGGGTTTCGCACTCAAGAAAGAATGATTAATACAAGTTGGCGGTCGAAACGAGAGGAAGAGTGGAATAACCCACGGGGCCCTTTCGAGGGGAAAAATGTATTTGTTCAGACGCCCATCTATCATACACCCTACAGTTTCAGTCTACTAAGTTTAAGTTCGGAGCTATTTGTATTTACATAACCGAATATTGCAAATCTTATAGTCAGTTTAGGTTGGAATTATCATAGGTATTGCAGTCCGAAATTGGGGACCAGTTCCTTGACGAAAGTTTTTGATAGAACTTAAGTAAATGAGAGAAAATTAAACTTTAAAGGCTAATAATTGACAGAGGTGTTGAGCCGTGGCGTTACGAAATGCGCGTTCATCAATTTCTGCGTCGCTCCAGTAATTCGTACCTAGGTACTTGAATCAGCCTAACAGTCATGTTAGTAGGTATTATTGTAACATTGAGACTGTCTGGAGGTCGGTTAGTACAATGACAGCTGATCACAGTTCATAAGTTTACAAATTAAATTTAAAGTACCTAACATAGTTATAGTAACCTGTGGGTATTGCATTTGCAAATGAACTTTGAAGTAATGAGCTTTTGCAGAAACCGAGACGCCTTCGTTAGCGAACACGCTGGGAGTATCGAAACACAACTAATCAGATATAAGTTATAGCAGCTCTAGTCCTAATATTACGAGTGATCGGATTCAGCAATCTACATATAAATATTATTAGGCCAGTATTAGTGCTAGTAAGTATGTAGTAGTAAGTATGTAGTAAGTAAGTAAGTATTAGTGCTAGTTCACAAAACACGATATCAAGATGTTTTAAACTATGCCATACGTTTGATCTAAGTTGTGGGGATTGAGATTTACCAAATGTACAGTGTTAGTAAATACATTTGGGACGCAGAACGAATGGAACGGATCATAAATAATGAAACAAATTTTCATTTTACAAGAAATAATCTACTTAAAAAAACGTTTTGGAAATAATCTATAAAACGGAACGAGGTTTTTTTTCGTGAAATTTAAAATTATTTACATTCCTAAAACTTCATTGATGAGGTAGAAACATTGGACTAAGGACTAATATATTTTGACGAATCTTTCGTAAGGGTATCCTGGGTGGTACCAAGAAATGGATATAGGTACAAACTGTACCAAGAAGGTCGCACGTATACAACTCTGATACATTGTTGTTCGAGATTCCTTCTTCAATGGTACCAGGGCTCAAATTATACCTTATCTTATCCGTAATACTACTGCACAACCACTAATGACAGAGACGCTGGTTTATTTCCTTCCATTGAATCTCTTCTAGACATATCGTACAGTTGGCTACAATACTACGCTACAGACATAGTATTTTTATTAGATATGTTATTTACTTCATTGACACAAACTAACACGAAATTGTTGTTGTACATAAAATATTATACAGAAGGGTGATAAATAAGCAGCAAACCCGTGCTTATCAGCGTACTAGTACTGCCAATAGCATAACGTGGATCTGTCTACCTCAAGAAACAAATACGTGACGTTATTACACGTGTTCCGTTTCGGACACATGTAAATGTATGTACCTCTCGTGTGCTATAATTCACTCAAGAATTTCTGTACGTGTACAAAACTTTTTGCATGCGACTGTACATGAGCTACGTGATCCATCCTATGAATATCTCGCAAACGTTCTGTATTCGGGTCGAGTACCTACATGTTAATAAACAAGACATTTGTTTGATACCGTGCATATGCAAATACGGATACTTACTGAATATATCTTGGTTCTATTATTATAGAAAATGGAAATATTATTAAGGAACTAAAGGCTTCGCTTTAGTAGAACGTTTTCAGTTGTGTCAATGTTTTTATTTTTATCTGTAGTTAAGTAATATATATATATATAAGTTATAAGTAAAACTGCGTTGTTAAGCATGTGTTGCACAAAATATTGTATTATTGTGTTAGCGAGTTATTGCAATCACTACACTGTTACCCAGTATTCATCAGGGTTTAGTGAAACACGGCAATATTTCGTGTGAATACAATTAAATAGGCAGAAGAAAAAATAATTAATCCAACAGATTTCACACACTACATATTTTTTTTCGATTCTAGGTACGAGTTTTAATAGTCAAGTACCATTTTCCATTCGCAATAATAAATACCAGCCCATTAGTTAAATATTTTATAGTTTCACTTTATTTCCTGTGAACTCTGTTTTCATATTCCTATAACTAGGTAACGCTAGTTTTATTCGTAAATTTTTAACGAAGCTCTAGTACGAATAGGTTCTGTTAATGATTTTACTCTGAACATGAATTCTTACGTATAAATCAGTTAAACAGAGAAAAATTAACAGAAATTCTGTATTTTTTTAGCATATTTTCTTTTCGTTAAATTACATATAATTATTTGACATGTAAAATCGTTTCACGACTACAATCCATAAAGACCGTTGTCAATGTACTGGTGCTCAGCTCTGCCGTCCGTCGAAAAGGTTGGAAAAATAAGTGTAATTTGTTTGGAAGAGTTGTTAATACAAATTCATCTATCCCAACAAAAGCTAAAATTCCGAAGTCGTAACGCAACAATTATATTTTTTTAAAACCTCCACATTATATTTTTATGCAGTAATTTAAGCCTGTTTTCAAATTTGCAAATAATCTTAACGTATTCAAATTATAGGTTTAATATCCCTCTCACAGCTCGGCAAAACAATTACGAAACTTCTGATGTCGTAAAAATCACTCAACCAATTAACTTGAGCGTTACCAAACATACTTTAACCATAAGACTACAAATTGCCCGTAAATTTAAACGTTGTTGGGCTTTAATATTAGGTTTTCCTTTTTTCTACCTCTCCACTTTAGATAACAGAATAATACTTTGAATACATTTGGGCTTAAGCATTGAAGCTTTAAAGTATGGTAATGAGCAATCACAAACCACAACGAACAAGATAAAGCTTAAAATATCGTAGCTTTACTTAGGCTGGTAACACGGCATAATCCGTCTTCCTTCGCAGACAGTTTGTTTAAAACAAATAATGCCTTAATAAAGGTTCAAACAAAACGTTATGAATTACCCCTTGCGCCGTGAGTTTTGTGAGCGTTAAAATATCTTAGTAAGAATTTATGGATTGTTGCAGCAGCTACTTGTAGTTGTAAGTTAGACTGGATTGTTATCAGATTACAAAAATTCTCAAAGAAACATTTGGATTGCAAAACGATTTTTTTTTTGTGAACTGGTATTTTATTTATCTAAGAGAATAACTAGTCGGGATCTCAATTTAATAAGGTAATATTTAGTGAGCATGTGAGCATGAGGGCACTGTTCTCGACACTAATCTGTTAAAGCTCGTATCATTTACTAGCTACAGCCACATGCTAAAGAGAGTAGGTTACACCCAGGTAAATTTTAACAAATTATTATACAATTACATTTGTAAGTTTTTATGGTTGTAAATAAACTTATACGATTGATACTTAAGGTGTAAGATCTAGTTTCTACATGACACCGATTTATTAGAATACAATTCAGTACAAAAACCGTCAACATCGCAATCAACCTTAAAAATCCTACCGCACACCGTAAGAATATTTATCAAAAGATTTTGTATTGAGATCTGTCCCAATTTGCAGTATACCGCAGATTGCGACTTTTTGAAGCTCATCAATGCTTTTTTCGTACCCTCACATCAGTGATTTAGAAAAGATACGGCTTCACAATGATTGGAAACAAAATAGATCTAAAAGGAGAAAACGTGAAAGAGACCTTTTGATGACTAGGCCTGTACATAAAAGGTTCACATATAAAGCGATTTAGATAGAACCCCTGTTTTCTATCCATTTAAACGAATTTTATTTATAGGTTTTAGGTTTATTCTGATGTTACGCTGAAAGTATACACGATACATTATGTTTTCTGTTTTGAAAATCATGGTTAAGCTATACAGATACGTAATTTAGTACCCTAAATCGGTGTATCCCTAACAATCGCACGCCTTCAACAAAAACTACCGAATTGAAATAACATCATTAACATGGTTGATCTATTCAACGCACTTATCGTACGCAAGACTGCGAGCAACGTTGATAATTTATGTGAAGAGTTCCGTTCAGAAGTCGTTGTCCGGAAAACATAAAAGCTTTTAACGTCATTACAGCGTACCCATGTAATTTCAGTTGCGGTTCAAACGACGTTACAATGAATTCTGATGCTACAATATAAGAAATATTACGACTTAAAGCGTGAGATGGCTGATAATATCGCCCCATTAATAACATTCTAAAACATACATAACAAACAAAACAGTTTATTTTGGTCGTAATGTATTTCACAAAACTGGAGAAATAGCGACAACCCAACAGGGTTCGTCTAAATTTATTCAGAAATTAAATTAATATTTTTACAAGGCAGTCAGTAAAAGGCTACGTTCATAAATTCAGAAAATATTTCTAGGCAATATGCCAAAACAAAAATATCTTCAGTAGAATGACCGTCGAGAATTTACGCTTAATTTAGTAGAGAACTTAAAAGCGACTTTCACTTAGCACGCGTCAAGAGCTTCAGAACTATTAATCTTGGGGATGTTTCCCAAAACAATTTATTACTGTGGCACGTTAACCGTGGGGCCTGCAAATTGGGACGTGGAGATTAGGTGGGTCAGAAACTCGGAATATTCTAAACAAACAATCGAATACATACCATTGTGGAAGACGTGTGAAGCCTTGTATTGTTCTAAAGGTTTCTAACAAAGGTTCGTATGATGGACAGGTGGGACGAACAAATGTAAGGAGTTCCCCTTCGTGTAAACAAGTTCTTCTGTTCAGCAAGTCATGTGCACGTAATTAAAGTTGCGTAATAAAACTTTGTTGAAGCCCCATTTTCTGCAGCCACGGTACCTATAGTTATGTTCTTTACTTAATTTAGCGCGTATGACGATAGCAATTTAAGCCTGTCTCGAACTTATAAAAGGCACTCGGCTGGAAAATTGGAGGTTACAATAATACAAAAAATAGAAACAATTAGTTTAGGTAACGTAAAAAATCTAGGCTAGCTTCTTGACAGCCCAGACCCCTAGAAAAACAGGGTACCCACGCAATTACCCAAAATTGATTAAAGCTAACTGAGACGAACTGAAATTATACAGTTCTCCTTCGATATCTTAATCAACTAAATACTATTTACTCAATTTGACCTAACAACGAATTAGTAGCGTTATATGAACGTAAAATTCTCAAATTATCAACACAATAAATTACGAGAACCTTGGATTAAATTCACAGTACGCTGCGGGAGATGAAGAATTCAGGTAATATTTTGAGCTTACTTAATTAATTTATGAGTTAAAGATTAAAAGGGGCTGTGGCGTGATATTATGAAATATTTTTGTTAGTACCATAAGCATGTACAACTATATAATTTTCTTAAGTTCACGGCCTTGAGGCATGAACCTTCGTAGCTTTACGTAATCGAACTACTTAGACTGCTAAAACCTAGCTATGTATAAAAGCGCTTATACTTACCTCAAAAGGACACGACGGTCCTTTTCTTGAAAATAAAATGCTTCAAAACAAATTTAATTCCCTTTGACATGAAAGAGAGTGACCGTTTGCGAAATCGTCAAGTAGAGTTGCTTACAAACTGACAATACTGCCAATATATTACTTTCTAGAAATAATTTTACTTCAAACGTTATTCCATTCTAAAAAACGAAGTGTTTAAACTGCTGAAAAAACACGCTCATTTAGGACCTAATAACCGCCTACCAACAACCCAACACTATAATCTTAACCCATAAAATCTAGCGCACATAGCAAAAATTCATTTCTTTTTCCCTATTTCAGAGTAAGAACGGCAAATGAACAGCGCAAATTATTTTGACACGAAATAAAATACCAACGTAAGTCCCGCCCTACCGTTGAGAATTAATCAAACGAACAATCTTCCAGCTCATGGCGTTTGAATTAGAAAAACTTTGTATCTATCACAAAAGAACACTTCAAAGGGGAGAAAAGGCACAATAAAGGAATTTTTATAAACAAAATTGCTAGTTTATTAACTTGATTACACACTCAATGACGTCGGCGTCGCTTCGATCTACTAAGCGTTTAAGAGGAGCTTATTAAGCTCCTTCCTTTCTTTGTGTTTCATGTCTTGGAAGTTTATTTAAAAACATTTTGGACTATATTAAAATATGCTTGTAATTATTTTCCTTTCTTATTCTGTAAGAGGAGGCATGGAAATGAACAGCGATAAATTATGGTTAAGGTGGAAAAAAATCTAAAATAATTTAGAATTTTTAATTTGGAAGGCATGATTTCTATGTATTTGATATAACTAGGAGGGTCTGCTTTTAGCAGATAAACTGCTAAACAGTTTAAACTGAGTAAATAACTCAGATGCCTCCACGAATACCTACCGTTTGTTTTCTGTAGTCTCGTCTTAAATTTTTCACCCCTAAATCAAATTGAAAACGGAAACATTTGACCTAAGCTACTAATATTGACATTATAACTTACTACATTATAAGCAGCCTTCTTATGCTGACCACGTTCATTCACGTTGATGATTGAGGCACGGACTAAGCCGGGGTTTTAATTACTGCACGGTGCGTTCCACAGTTAAAACAATGTCGCTTTGGGATCCAGGTCACTTCGCTTGCTCTGATATACTGCTTCATATATCACGTTTGGATAATAAATGTGTACTTCACTTATCTGGGATATTAAATTTAATTACTTTGAAGGAGAAAGGTGGTGCGGGATAAATAGGTACTAGACTGCGTATCTACCCCTATTTTATTTGGACTCTATTTTAGAATTGGATTTAGTCGGTTTTAATCATGAAGTCTAACTGGATTCTTCAGTTAGGTATAAAATTACAGCAATCGAAATTAATTGTCCTTGCAATGGAAAATAATCAGAGTTGCGAAAGGCTAATGTCTGTCAGTGTAAAAATACGATGTTTTACGTTGTTATTGTTTAATTTCAATAATATGATGGCGGATGTTACTTAAGTATGTATATTGAAACACCGATAACCTACCTAAAGTAAATATGATTTTATTAAACCTTATAGGTAAACACTGAAGCATGAATATAATATCATGAAACACGGAAATTACTCCAGGTGAAATGTTCTTCGCAGGAACACGACAATAAAACTTCAAGGACTTACGAATCACTGAACAATTCTCATTGGATTACCTCTTAAACAGATAATTAAAACAAACAAAGAGTTTACTTACAGCTTCGTTGAACAGAAACTCAATAAATACGCGAAACGGATCGTGAAACTTGTACCTAAAGGTGGATTTATAGTAAAGAAAGCGAGCGTCCAATAAGAGTCCGGGTGGAATAATGGCTTATTCAAATTAACTGCGGAAAAACCGCAGTTTGGAAAACGATCTTGGCGGGAAACACCTGCGCTCGCAACATTGCACGTACTTGGAAGTTAAAAGGTGCCTGTAGGAGTGTGCATTAAATTTAACCACACTCTGTTTGTGCTAATCTTTGCTACTGAATTTTCAGGATCGGAAAAAGTCCGAGGCAGATCGCTGATAATTTGGATAGACCTCCAGTTGCTCCGAGTTATCTGCGATTTTTGTTTAATAACTAACGCTTCTCCTGCATTTCGTTCCGTTTTCCCGATTAAAAGTATTTATAAATACAATGACTATCTATCCAGTTATTTTTCATAATAAAAAACATAACCATGTGCATCTATAAGCCATTTTAATAGCGACAGAATTTAGGGTGGAGAAATAGGTTTACCAGCTAAATTTCAAATCGGGTATTCGTAAATGATTACATTCTGCTCATAAGAGCAGAACGGTTTAGCGCCACGAGGCCGGTGCCGAAATGTCCAGCCAACTGCCAGGCGCGTATTAATTATGTTGGTACAACACGATTATAGAATCTGGATCGATATCGGATAAATTAAAACTACTCTATCGTGTGTTCAGTAAATAAAATAATGATAAATACATCCTGAAATAAACCCTACAATAATTTTGTTTCATAAAATAATAAACATGTTGTTAATTACATTACTGTATCAAAAACTCATTAATCGGCACACAAGGACACCAATTATCAGATCATTCTCATGCAGAATGACCCCACCGAACGATAATTCAATGAGTTTAATTAAAAACATAAACATACCTTACTTAAGGTTCAATTTAACGGTAAAAAATGTATATTGGGTGCAATAAAATAACATACGGTAATAAAAAGGGCCGAAGCAACCCTGTTTCGCACATCCTAGCAAATTACACCGTGAAAAGAATTTTAATGATATTCCAGGTACGGTTTAAGAGCGAAGTGACTTTGGTACGGCAGCCTTGGATAGAGCGAAATGTATCGCACGTGCTCTTGAAAAAGTTACATATTTCTGAGCGGCGTGATGCAATAATGTATAGAAACCGCTATGCTGCTAAAGGATTTCTGATGTTATATGGCAAGTATATAAAGTTAGTAAGTGAAAGAAGGAAGTATGAAAATATAGTTATTTTTAAATAACTGCATTTTTCGTTTTGATGAATATATATATCTTCAATGAAACATTTGCGTTAAAATGCAATTTACTACCGAAATTGAGAAACTAATTTATTCATACAAACTGTAAAAATTTAAGCAATTCTAAAAATGGTGTAATGTCTACATTAAAAACGCATACGCAGTGTTGCACATCAGGAGTTACAGTTGCTTCATCTTCTATCGTGTTTTTATTCAACGTTCAACACACACACTTAGGTACACTATATTATGATGTAATGAAAAACAACTTTCTTTCCTCTTAGAATTTATAGCATTAAAATGTTTTATTATTTACGGAATGTACCTAGCAAGAAAAGTTGAACCAAATTCTTCTTTCTTGTGTTTTGAAATTTAAAAAATACGCAGCACATTATCTTCCAGGCATATCTATGAAGTTTAGAAATGTCTTCAAACAAATTACAATTTTTTTAAAAACTACTGA
This sequence comes from Autographa gamma, assembly GCA_905146925.1. Lineage (NCBI taxonomy): Eukaryota > Metazoa > Arthropoda > Insecta > Lepidoptera > Noctuidae > Autographa > Autographa gamma. Next base: position 1,939,960 of record LR989850.1, read on the forward strand.
GTCGGCCTGCAAAATAAAAAACATGTCTATTTTACAAAGAAAATATTAAATTTGGTAATGTTCTAGTCGTAAGTTATTTCCTATCTGCGGCTGCCGATACAAGTTTTGCGCACCATCTAAACTAAAACAAATGACTGCTGCCGGGAATAATATTTGCCAAGCGTAAACCGTCCCGGTCTTACTACTAAGCTATTGAGATACTAAGCTATCAAATAACAAAGTAGACATTATAAAGAGTATAATCGATTCTTTCACAAAGAATTCAAACGGCTTAGAATTTACAGCGAAAACTCATAACTGAATAACAGCGAATTTTGTCGATTATTCATTTTTCAATAAATAAGATCAAAACGAGAGACCAAATTAACAATAAATTACGCGGCCCTAATGCTTTTTGTCATTAAGGAGTAATTAATCAAAAGGCAAAAATGAATGCCAAAAAAATTACGACATTCGGACGGCGATATTTGTCGTTATATATTTTCTCATCAATATTCGATTGAACAATTTGTATTGGAAATAAACAGCTATACATTTCTTTGGGCTTAAGTGATCCATGACACTGAAGTATTGAATCTCTTTCGAAATTCAAAATGAGGAAAGAATTTCTTATAAGACCTCTTTAAGGTAAGATTTTTACATTTATAAGTTCGAACTTGGAATTGTATTAAGAATTTTACACAAAGCATTGACTGTCATGATAATTTGAATTAACAATAAATAAATAATGACCTCCGTGGTCGAGTGGCGTAAGCACCGGGTTCAAGGTGACGCTAGCTCTGAGGTCCCGGGTTCGATCCCCGGACGGGTCAATGTAGAAAGTCACTTTTCTACATTGTCTCGGGTCTGGGTGTTTGTGGTACCTTCATTGTTTCTGAATTTCATAACACAAGTGCTTAATAGCTACTTACTTTGGATTCACAGCAATGTATGTGATGTTGTCCGCATTTATTTATTTATTTAAATAAACAATTTTATACTTAGTACTGACATGATGAAATGTAAGCTATAATCTAGATTTTAAGTGATATATTAAACTGCCAATCATAAAGAAAGTAGAACAGAACATTAATTATAGGTCCATACATAGGAAAGTGTACCACCTACAAACTAACTAGTATAACTGTAATTTCTATTTAAGACCCGGTTGTTGGATGGTTATGTTTTGCATTGATATTATATTGAGGGCAGAATGCTTTTTTAGGATAGTATGTAAATAGTATCCTCAAAAAAGCATTTTTAAAAGTTATAATAATATGAATAAATAATAAACCAGTCAGTCATACTCTCATTTAACGGACCTATTAGGATATATTTCTTACCTCTGTCTTTGTTACAAAATCTTTTGTCATATAACTATAAAAGATTCTACTGCTTTTTACTGATAATAACAATTTAAACTATCACAATATAAGCACTTACATAGAATGTAAGCACTTGACGCACTACTTATTACTATAGAATCATTTCTTATATTTTAAAATGACTTGAATGGCTAAATGAAGACGATCATGTTACTCAAAGTATTTAATTTTTTTACACTAATAAATCGGCATAAAACAATGCTGGTTAAAAAAGTTAATTATCTTGAATTAATTGTTCTTTCTTCTTCTAAAAAAAATATCATGCAAAATAAGTACAATGATTTCATTAAATACCAAATGAAATTCCTTAAAAATGTCCTAGTGCATGTAATCATATAAGCATAAATCAGAATTCAGAGCACATAGTTGTAAAAAATATTATTTAACATCTCCTAGAAGGTTAAAATCAATAAAATACAAAAGAAAAATGGAAGACCACAAAAAATATGTTTCTTTAGCAGTAGATTAAATGTATTAATTTCTATCATGAGAGAGTATATAGATTTTTATATTTTTAATAACTATTGAAGTATTATTTCTATACTAAGTAACACCTGTCAAGTGTCATGATATTTAAGTTGAAACCAAGTAAATTAATGTTAAATAAATACAAAGGGTCTACCGGATTAAAGGCATGTAAAGATTTAAATTAAAAGCAAGTCTCGTTCATGTGTCTTTATGTTCAACTATAAGTAAAAATGTAACTCTATTTTGCACAGGTTTTATCGTATTAGAAAGTTAGCTCTCAAACGCTAACAATAAATGGGTCGTTACTTTGTATTGGCATATTCATAAAGATTATACATAAACCTAATGAAATATTACTAGTATCGTCACCAATTTAACCAATAAAACATAAGTTTTCTAATATCGATCGGCTGTTGGTGTCAGTCTGCGATAGAATTCAAGCAGTGTTCGACTTACCTAACGATGTGTCGCCACACCGTACACCTTAGTAATCTCTCGTTTAGTTGTCCGTTAATACAATCAAAAGTTCCACTTAAAAACAATTGCACACCGCACAATTCAAATTCGCCGATTTTTTTTTGTTTTTATAAAATTCGATTCACCGATACAACTCACTTGCGAAAAACGAAAACGTCTAAGATGGCGCCACTATGCAAATATTCTAGTGACATAAGAAGTAGATGTTGCCAATGTACAATAATTTTAATATAGTAGTTTTATTCAGATTACAATACTCGAGTTTTCTCTTCTTGTGCATGTTGAGTAGGTAAGATTGTGACCTGAAAATGCTTTAAATAATACACTACAAATAAATTATATCTGTTTAATAAAATACTTCTAATTTATTATTTCATTATTTTTTACTATAAAAGTTTTCATTACAAAACTATGTTGTTGAGCAAAATTTCATTTGGATTCTACTTATTACAAAAATAGGAATGTAATTTTTCTAATAAATGCATACAAAAATAAATAACGAATATTAAACTACGTAATCTACAGTACCCTATAATCGGCATGCATTCAATTTATAAAAACGTTAATATTTTAAAAATATCTTGGTTGTTACAAAATAACATTTTATAAGCTTACTAAGCACTAATAAAACTTATCCTATAGAATTATGCTGATACTTGGCATACCAGACCATTACGAAAGTATAATAAAGATTTTCAGTCTAACAATTGAACAGTAGTTCATATAAAACGCCATGATTATGCTACACTAATACTAAATATATGGCCGTGCGTATCTGAATTATCAGTAGGCGCATTAACCAATGAGAGCTATAGATAAAGGTGGGATTACAAAATGCTTCATGCAAAGTCCACTCCAGTATCAAGTAAATCTCTGATAAGGACGGTCGCCTTTCTCGGTAAGATACGCAGGAGATGGCCGAGGTACAGCAGATGCTTGGGCACTGACGCTTCGAAGTAGTTTCTGCGAACACTTTCGAGTATCGACTTAGCTGCTTTGCTTGGAGTTATTGTGCCGAAATAGCTGGGTATTCTGAAATCATTGGATAAACAATTATAGCTCATGTTTTTTAACTTACTTTTAGCGATTCCAGAGATTCTAAAGGCAAATACCGAGAATACATTAAACAAATAACAATATTACACAAAATTTAGAGCATTGCTGTTTTAAATGTAGTAAAATAATTAATATTATTCTTCAAAGTAAAGTAAGCTCTTCAAGAAATTGACCGTAACAGGCCTGTTAGTCTTAAATAAATGGATTATAAGACAAAGTTTTATAGACTTACCTTAATCTAATATTAGCACTCTCATCACTGACTATGAAGGGATAAATGTGAGTAAGAGTAACATGAACTCCATCAATCTTGTTCACCCTGAGGTCTTCGGTTAAGGATTCTGCGAGGCCTTGGACCGCAAACTGTGCTACACTCAATGGCATCTGATCCTTGATATAACTGAGACCGGCTACTGATGTTAAAGCTACTATATGCCCATGGTTCTTAGCCTTCATGTCAGGTAGGAAGTGATCAATGAACTGGAAACAATAATAAATATTTCAACATAATAAATTATTGTTATTGGTATAAGTTACCTTGACCTGGAATTCTAAGAATAATTTACTCAGACAACATACTTTAAAAGGTAATCAAACAAATATTATTCAAACTTTGTTTACAAAATTTAGCAACTATGTCATTAATTCTTATCAATCATTATAGAATAATACTAACCCAGAAATATGATGTTAACGTAACATCTAATGTATCATGAATATCTTGCGGTGGCTGTGTCAACAAGGATCTTGGACTAGGTATACCGCAGCAATAGAACAGCATGCTAACAAATCCAAGACCTTTCTTCAGTTGGGCGGCCAATAACTGCACATTCTCTTTCTTAGTTATATCACAAGTGTAACCAATGGCGGAGCCTCCTTTACTTTTAATATATTCTATTGTAGTGTCGTTTGAAGTATTGTTCTTGTCTACACATAAGACTATTGCACCGAGATCAGCAAGCTGTATGGCAAGTTCTCTACCAACTCCACGTCCTGAACCAATCACCTGAAATTGCCATTGTGTTTTATTATTAAAATGTTAACAATATTATCTATCTTCTTATCCACATCATTGCTGTATGTTATTCTAGGAATATCCTTAACTATCTGTAAATTCATAAAATCGTTTTCAGAATGTGGCAGCATAAATATTTATGCTGCCATATTCATTCATTAACTAAGTCAGTTTTTGAAATAAATAGTTATTGATGATTTAATATTTTTTTTGCAAACTGTATTTGTAAATAAAATATTATGTTACACTTACCAAAGCTGTTTCAAGTCTTACTGATTTTAATGGTGGCGGCCTAAACAGTTCATAGACAGCTTGTAACACTGCACAGACAGCATTGAACACCACCCACGCAATATCCACCATTAAAATGCATAAAGAATAAAATCTAAGCAACATTTTGATTGGGAAAACAACATTCAAAAGAATTCCCAGTAGGTTGTTAAACAATTTAGTTTCCTGTAAAATAACAGTTCAGTCATAAATTAATTGTTTAGTAAAAGAATATAAATAAATTTAAGGCAGTTTTAATTTATTACTTTTTTACTTACCATTGAATTGATCTCAAAATAGCCGACTCTGAGTTTAATTGAATCCAGATACTGGCAATTTAAAAAGCAAATCTAAAACTTTAAGCTTGTAGTTGCAATCATGAGTAAAAACGTGTTAATTCGCAAAACTGATGAAGTCAACAAAATTCAATATTAAAATAATAAACGACAAACACTTGCACTTTCTACGTAATGTGAAAGGAACTAAAATAAGTAAAATTGAGTTAACATGGATACAACAATAATGTTAAATAATTAAATGATAATGACCGGTACTAGATAATGGTGCGATAACATAAGATACTCATTCAAAGTCATCGTTTGGTTTACGAAATGTTTACATGGTAGATAGCAGTAGCACTGATAACGAAACAGTTACGCAGCGCTCTCATGGCGTGAAGTCATGATCAATCAAAATTCAAATGCTCAAATGAAATCTAAATGCAATATATGAACTTTGAAGGAATGGAATGAATTGGAATGGCATAAAAAAATATTAATTAAATTGTCTCGTGCAGGTGCAATGACTATTTATTGACATTGTCAATAATGTCAATATGACAGCGTTCCACAGAAATTTTGTGATTAAAATAAAAGGCTTCTAAACAAGTGATTGTTAGATGTACTTTAAATATGTATATAAATATGTAAACTAAACAGTTTTCTTTTATTTCAAGTAAACGCTGATTGCTAGTTTCCCAAAAAATTGAAAAAAGTTAAAGTATATAGTAGAAATCAGCAATACTTGGTGTCATTACCAGATTCCTCTTCAGTTCAGAAAGAGTACCGTCCTGCGCTCTAAGAAGTGAGTGTTTATAAGCACATAACAACGTATATCAAAATATAATAATAAGTTACATTAAAAAAAAAATTGATGACAAAAGAAATGATAAATTTTACGTCTGATTTATACTTTTCTGTAAAAAAATTGGCTAGTGCTTAATGTTTAAATTATTTATGTAATTGTATATGTATCGATTGCATTTCTAACAATAACAATATTTGTTTTTGTGTACAATAAATTGATTACCTATTGAATCAAGGAAAATTAGAGTCAGAAAACAATGATACGTTCAGTTCAGAAATCAGAATAGTCAAGACTGAATTGCTAATAATTACGTCTTGTCAACGTCAATTTTTTGTGATAGATTTGTTTTGAAACAATATTGGACAAATTGCTTTTACAAAGTATTTTAAAAATAGGAATATAATTACTATTATCATGGCTTTTGTTTACCAAGGGGATCCTGAATTAGATTCAAAATCCAAAAAAGGTACGCTGAAAAATCGATGTTTAAATATTATTTTTTTATTGTTGACCTATCATTTACAAATCTATAAAAATATTTACAGCCGCAGAGCGGATATCGGAGAACATGCATATAGTAGCGAATGAGCCCTCATTAGCTCTGTACAGGCTTCAGGAACATGTAAGAAAGGCGTTACCGCCGATGGTCGAGAGACGAGTCGAAGTGACGAAGTTACAACACGAGTTACAGGGGCGGTGTTATGATGTGGAGTATGCTCTTAGGTTGGTATTGCTTAAATATACATGTTCTATTTAAAAATAAACTTTAATATACAACTCAATTTACCAATGGTAGCTGAGTCCTGCTCCTTTACACTTTATATAAGGCATTATGCTCCACATACTAGATAAACTTAGCATAGTAGATTGAAAAACAGTATGTCTTGTATGTGAGTGTAAAAATAAAAGTTGTGATACTCATACTATCTCACTGTAAACTAATCTAGTTGCTGAGTTAAATTATGATTTTGAAATTTCTCATTCTTCTATTTTTCTCATTCCAGTGCTGTAAAATCAATGGACGCAGCAGTAACAAGTTTCAAGAACATCCAAGAAATGTTAAAGCAATCTATATTTTTAAAGCAACAGTTAAAATATGAGGAAGCTAGGCGAAATAAAAAAGATTCTAATTCTGTTTACAAACGTCTCTCTGCTCACATTGTTCTTGACCTGCCGGACCTGTCCGAGTTCTCTATGGTTAGGGAGACTACCAGTAGGATTGAGAATATGATGGCCCATGCAAGGGGCTCATCTGCTGAGCTGCACAGATCTCATACAACATTGCACTAAGCTGCTCTACTATAAAAACAAAACAGTATTAGATAGACTCTAGGGGTAAAAAAATCACACCCCTGTATTATTTTATCCGACTTTAATAGTTAAGGTATTCAGCATGACAGGACTATATAAGAATACTCGTCAAAACAAGTGTATATAAATCTGTGTACCTCACAAATGCACAATATACTATTTAAATAGTATTTCACTCTAGTTCACGGCCTAGTCTACACTTGTGTGTGAAGCATGGCTTTAGGTGTTTTTATAATATTATAAATAATTATATTACAGTTCCGATGGTCAACACTATAGATTAGGAAAATACATATGACTCTTTGACAGGGCAATGATACACTATTCATAGTCAAGATAATATCTTTCTAGATCTGATTAGGGCTAGTTTATTACATGGGACTTTTAATAAAGGCTTGGGAATCATGCATGTACTATTAATATGTAATTCCAGCTTATGCTCTCTAGTCATGAATACATTAATATTGGGCTAAATAATAACTGGTGTTTGGTGGTTGGTTAAAAATTATAATTAAATTTAACTTATCCTTGTCCAATACTCAACAACAGAATTCAAAACAAAAATATCTGACTTCAAAATTTATTTACTTATTAAATTATTTTTGTTTTAATGTAAGTACTCAAATATTTTTTGAATTCTGATGTTGCGATAACATTTTAAGCAATTAATTTTATCTGATCTGCATAGAGCTAATTAATCAAATACATAATGTTATTCACCTTATAATTAAATATACATTTAAGTAGTCATCCATTGTTCGTTTCTGTTAAACAAAATCAGTGTATAAAATAATTATCCAGTGTCTGTGTAATAGAACTGAAATTGTGACATCTATTTGTGTGTGTCTGTAAATAAAAAACATGCATCTAGTTGGCTTCTTATGCTTTCTGCATTTATCATTCATAATATTCATTTCTATTTTCATGTTAAGATTTTACAGCTCATGAAATACTGACAAGTTGACGTAAAAGCCGATTGCTTATGTATCTAACGCATGTCATAAGTATAATAATAATTATACTAAAATGGACCTACTAACGCCACCCACTCAGACGATTCAAACAATTGTCAATAGCAGACTCGGGCCCCCTGGGTGCTGTTAAAGTATCAGCAAAATTGAGGTGATGAGCAACAATGATTAATAATTAATTCGCGTATTAACGTAAAATTACTAATCATATTTTTGACACAGCCTGCTTTGCACTTAACGTTTCCAATATTTTAACCTTATTGGTACATTCCAGTTAATACTATTCATAAAGAAAGTCATGTAATAAGTCATCTTCATGTGCTAAAAAATCGAGAAAAACCTTGTGGTACTCTGTAAAGGATATAAATCTATGTTGTTACATGCCTAGGCAATAAGACTCCAATCTCCATTCACAGCTTGTTCACAACTAACACCTACCTAAATAATGGGTTTTGCATTAACAACTTTTACTAGCATGCACTTGACAATTAGGCACTAATTATAATTACTTATAATTACTATATATATACTTATAATAACTTGCAACAAAATTATTTATGGGAACATATTGGGCGAAGGACTGAGGGTTCCCATACACATAACTGCGATTTCGCATCGCATCGCAAGTAACTGCGAGCTCGCGTTCCATTTTGAACTTTATTTAAAAAGTAATTGCGGCTATACGGCTTCGCATCGCATCGCATCGCAGTTTTGTGTGGGAGCCCTAAAGGGTAAATTGCAAAGACTGCACTAAAAAGTGGCTGTATGGGAAGATTGCAGCAGGACGCATCACGCAGCCTGCAGTCAAATACTTATCGTGCCATTTACAGTTACACCATTAATTACACATTAGGCATTCGTATATCAATCGTCTGCCAATTTATAAAATTCGTAGGAAATTCATAAACTTTCGTAGGATTCTAAACGAGGGATAAATTGTATTATTTTACGGCCACATTTTAGCAAACTTATAAATTTGCAATGTCTCGTGGTAAATTCATAAACTTACGGATATCCATTCGTAAGATTCGAAGTGATTTATCATCTTTGAGCCAACTATCAGTACAATAAGAATCCAACATAATATTGAGAATCAGTTCCTGCGAGAATAAGTTGCTGATAAATATCAGCAAGATTAACATTTAAGTGAACTATCCGCCACATTACTATTCCTTATGATTTCCGAGAGGGACAGCGCGAACGCAGTCCCTCACTACCAAAAATTACGCGTCCGAGTTATCCACATTAGGGATAATCGCAAGGGTCAACCCGCCCGCAGTGCAATGGGAAGGCCTCGCCCTGGGAGAACCGCCTTCATGATCACGGTTTCTCCTACGCCAGGTAAGTATGACTTCATAACGCCCGCCTCGGGTAGTCGTTCACTCGCCGAAAATCTTAACACCGCCATTCAGAAAACGGCTCTCAAAGCACAACGCCATCTATCGGACATACAGGAACTAAACTGTCAACACGCCGCCGCGCCGCCGTCGTGCCGCACTATTTTAATGGAATATGAAAGCAGTACCCACATAAATACTCGTAGGATTGATAATTATTGTGGCATGAGATAGAGATAAGTGCTGCATAGGCATCCTAATTCCTAAAAATACATTATCCTTAACAAGTACAAGTGCAACGTAGACGACTAACGTATTATAAACAAACGGACAACATAATATTACAAATAATCGAGAAATGCTTACCAACTAATTTAATATTATTTTTACTTTTTAGGTAAATTCTCATCGTTCATTGGACCGTTAAGTCCAAGACCGAAGTTCAAAAATATGTAAAATTTCATCAAAATCGGTTAACATACGGAACTATATTTTGACATATGACCAATCCGATGTAACGAAACCATAGCGCGATTCAGAAACTGCTACTTCAACGCCATCTAGTTAGGATTTTAGAATTAAATTAAAACAACGTGAAGGCAAATTATTTTTAGGAATGGAATTATTTGAAAGTTATATAAGTATAGATTTTAAACTTATAAGTCTTACCATAATACAATTCCATACGGTAGATTTAGCATTTAAAAACCTACTGAATGAAATAAATGAAGACCCAAAATTCAGTGCTAAATGCACTATAAATATCTAAAGGTATTCTGAATACAAAAAGCTGAGCCTCAATTCAGCTTTTTAAGAGGTGCTTGAATTGACCGAATGACTATTCTTCATTTGGTATTTTTACGATAGTTAGTATTCTGCTTTCATTTCGAAATTGGTCATTACGATCATTCTCTTCGAGAGTTCAATGAGATTTTATTGTAGGCTTATGTGGTTGAAAGTAGCGCCCGTGAATGTAAAGATGAGAGGTCACCGTTTGTCGTGGTTTGGACATGTTATGAAGGCTCAGTCGCAAAATGACCACTTCTCAAAATGACTACAGGTAGCAAAATGTCCCTTTCGCAAAATGTCCCTTTCTCAAACAGGCATAAATTACTTTCATCAGTAAAAAATCTGTTCAAGAGCCAGTAGGTGTACAATACAGAGGGGTACTATACAATAGAAAGGGACATTTTGCTACCTGTAGTCATTTTGAGAAGTGGTCATTTTGCGACTGAGCCGTTATGAGGAGGGATGAAAGTCACGTAACTACACGAGTATGAGTATGAATGTGGATGGGTATACATGCAGAGGAAGACCAAAAAAAGAGATAGATGGATTGTGTGAAAGATGATATGAGAAAGAAAGGACTGAATACTGAGATGACGACTTGTGGATATGAATGGAAGCTGAATACGCATTGCGCCGACCCCAAATAATTGGGAACTAGGTAGGGAGAGGATGATGATGATGATGTGATACAAAAATTTGGTACATTGACAAGTACACTGACCGAACATTGACATGTCAGTCCAATGAACGATAAGTCTACCTGGGGCCCGAGTCTGCTATTGACAATTGTTTGAATCGTCTGAGTGGGTGGCGTTACTAGGTCCATTTTAAGATAATTAGTCAAAATTGGCCGCCCCAATGGCCAATTTTGACGTTAAAATGACGTTTTACCTACGTAACTATCCTAAAATGGACCTACTAACACCACCCACTCGGACGATTTAAACAATTCTCAATAGCAGACACAGGCCCCTGAATAAACTTATTGGTGAAATAACAACCATTTCCTAAGTTCCAAATATGAATGTTGTCCATTAATAATTCGTAAGTCGTCTACGTTAGTTGTACTTGTGCCGAGGTCAATGATAATGTGTTTTTGGGATATGTAACAAGAATCTCTACTTATCTCATGTCATAACAATTTTATAATTCTTGTACATCAATAATTCCAGTATTCATGTGGGTACTTAAAACTTGAGTGCTTTCATATCCACTCCTAATCCCGCAGGAACGCAATGGATAATCAAAAAAATCATTTAATTATCCAAAATGGTGGCAATGTGGTTTGTCCGGTTCACGACCCATCATGTCTCGGCCCACGGAGAGCCACTTCACTATGTTGAATATACGAGGAAGAATGGATGGTAAGGTAGATGAAGTAAGTCAGATTCTGATGATGCCCGATGGATGTAGTGAAAAAAAATAAGTTATGCTGAGATGGTTTGGTTATGTCGAGAGAATGAATGCAGAACGATTGAAGAAAAAAGTGTATAAGGCGAATGTGAATGAAAAAAGGCCCGGTGAAGAACACCCTAAAGTGAAAAGCAAGTATGAAGGAAATATTGAAAGTGGAAGAAGCGAAACCAGTCTCAGGATCGTAGCAAGTGGAAAGATACGTAAGATACATAAGCCTACCCCTGCAAGGGAAAGAGGCGTGATTGATATTTGCGGCGCGGCGTGTTGACAGTTTAGTTCCTGTGTGTCCGATAGATGGCGTTGTGCTTTGAGAGCCGATTTCTGAATGGCGGTGTTAAGATTTTCGGCGAGTGAACGACTACCCGAGGCGGGCGTTAGGAAGGCATACTTACCTGGCGTAGGAGAAACCGTGATCATGAAGGCGGTTCTCCCAGGGCGAGGCCTTCCCATTGCACTGCGGGCGGGTTGACCCTTGCGATTATCCCTAATGTGGATAACTCGGACGCGTAATTTTTGGTAGTGAGGGACTGCGTTCGCGCTGTCCCTCTCAGAAATCACATGAGAATTGCGGCGGATGGTTCACAACAAATGATGAAGTTGATACTGAACTGCTTTTTATCTGCAACCCACTTTCGCAGGAAGTGATTCTCAATAGTATGTTGGATTCTTATTGTACTGATAGTCGGTTCAAATAGGTCAAGTTGTCCAAGTTATTTCATTTTATGGTTATGATGCGCATCACCACATCTCGGTAAAATTCGCCTCTATGGAAATTTCAAATCCTAGCCCTCTTCCCGTCAAAGTTCAATCCTTGGTGCCCACTCTGCAAAATCCGTCCAAATCATACTGTCACCTGTATACGGTAGTCCCAGATTCCAGACTATCCATGAGCAATAGAAATTGCTTATGAATAGTAAAAAAGAATACACATATAATTTAAATCAATTTAATTCTACTTTAAAATTCCTCATACATATTGGGTTTTAAAGCACATTAATTAAAACTTAAAAGATTGCCTTAATAAAAAAAAAACTTATAACAATTGTTAAACAATTAAATACATGTCAAAGCAAGAATATTTTTTGTAATTTAGCTAATTATGTAAGCATGTAGGTTTTCATAATTCATATCTTCTTGGCTTCTATGTTGAATAGGTACGATAAACTGTAGAAACGTGTATGATTCTGGGATAAGATAAGAATGACCGCATCTCATCCCGTTGGAATCGTATTAGCCAACTAAGGAAGATTTCGAGACCCAGTGTATGATATCTACATCAGTCACATAAGCGCCGAAAGATACCATCATAAATAAAACCATCCGGAGAAGACCGGCCCCGTAAACAAGTCAAATATTGTAGATATAAAAATTTGACTCTGTTACGGCCATTTTTTTTATGGTTCATGTCTAGACACTTATGTGATTGATATAGATATGATACCCTGGGTCTCAAACAGAACATGAAGTAGGTAAAATACAAGACAAAAAGACGAAGAAGATAAAACAGCCTTGCGGCATTAAGTCCGCCTTATGTACCACAATTGTACATGAAAGTTTAAATAAATAAATAAAAAGACCCAAATAGCTATCTCTTTCCTGTATTAGCAACAGGGACAGACAGTCCGCTATTTCTGTCTATCTATGAAACATAACCGACCAAGGCAGCTCCTTCAGCTTGGTGATTTCGTACTTCTGTTCGAAGGGGATTAGTTTACTCATGACGTGCGGCTTGGGCTTCACCTCTGGCTTGATAGACAACACCTTCTTCAGCCATTTCCAAGAGAGCAAGCCCTTGGCCGGTCTGTTCCCTACTTCGTTGTTTATAATGGAGTTGTAGATGTAGTCTATGGGGATCACTGTCACGATGTAAGAGTATACTTGATGATTCTCCGCCTTAAGGATCTCCATCTTCTCGAATAAAGTCGCCCACGAGAGGTCGTTGTCGTATACTTGGACGTTGACTAATACCTGTAACAATGTTAAAAAAAATATTAGGTACTATCGTTTAAAGGTTGTAGGCACTTGTAGATCAATAGTCTTTACGTTTCAAATCATTCAAGAGAAAATCGTTGGTTAATCTCATTGACGATTGCGTTTTTTTGATACAATTGAAAGTGCACGCATATAAGGGTTAGGCACTTTTTTGTTAGAATACTACATGATAATATCATGCTAGTTTCAGCTGAAAGATGGAATAGTATTACTGTTCACCCCAGTTTTTTGTATTAAATTTAGAAAATACCATATCAATATTGGGTGTTTATTACAAGCAATATTTTAAATAATAATAAAATAATAAATGCGGACAACATCACATACATTGTTCTGAACCCAAAGTAAGTTGCTAAAGCACTTGTGTTATGGAATTCAAATATAACTAAGGTACCACAAACACCCAGACCCGAGACAATGCAGAAATGTGATTTTCTACATTGACCCGTCCGGGGATCGAACACTCAACCTCAGAGCTAGCGCCATCTTGAAACCAGTGCGTAAGGCACTCGATCACGGAGGTAAATGTATGATGGTTATTAGGAAAGATGACGTAATAGCCCTTACCTCGGTGGTATCATTGATGGAAAAGCGCTCGAAGTACCGCGAGAACATTTTGGTGACATCCACCTCGTCCTTGAGGTGCACCACGACGGTGTACCCTCGGTGGCTGTACCGCTCCACCAGCGTGTCGACCCAGTCCATGTCGTAGATCTGGCCGTCTCGCAGAAGGGCGAGCCGATTCGTTACAGGCATGTGGCTTTCAATGCTGTTGGATGATAACAATGAAAGGTGTTGTGTTAGCTAAGCCTTCATCGTCTGAAAAAATAGACTGTTCTTTTTTGATACTTTTGGAAAGTAAACTGTACACATTATGAAACAAACTGGACACCTTTTTCACCTATAAGGTAGAACCGTCATACTATAACCAAGATAATTTTCCCTTAAAACTTTTAAGTAGATAAATGCACTTTCACGGAAAGTCAAGTTTGGGCAATCAGAGGCGAAAGATATCTTTTAAATTGTACCTGCTTGAGCTGATGAAGATGGCTCTTCCCTGTTTCCTGAGTGTGTACAGTATGGAGTACATAGCGCGCCGGACGGAGAACTTCTGCGAGGCTGTACACTCGTCGATCACGATGATAGGGGGCGCTCCGATCACGGCGGCTGCGAAGTGCAGCCGAGCGCGGTCTTGGGACAGAATTTCCGCAATAGCTTCGTTCGCCTCATTCGTTAGTTCTAAAGTAGATAGATAGGCGGCATTATGTTCTGTTTCATCCTTATAATGGTCAGCCTATAAGCATGGTGACATGATTGACCGCTCAGGGTGTGCCATACGTTTCACCACTAGAAAAGGCTCTACACTTGCAGCCCCTAGTCATTAAATTAAAAAAGGCTCCACAATAAATTCTAACGTAATTATAATTTAATTTATAATTGTCAGTCTCATCCAACTACCATTAAAAATATACAAGTATTTTGGGGTATCAAAAATGACGCTGCACCGCTGCCGTCATTGCTATCTAACCAAACCTCAGTATGAGCTATTGATGAAGAATTTCTGGAATAGTGATTTTGCATTTCTATAGCTTATTTCTTAGTAGGTAAATAAATAATGTCGTAAACTCGTTACTAATAATGAAGATGACGAAGTAGGTATAAAGGGTCTGTAAAAAATCTTAGTAGTAAAATCCTATCGGGATTTGACTACTAAGATTTTTTGCGAACTATTACTACTACGAACTACGAACCTAGTGCCTCGATATGCATCTTGACAACTTTCTTGAGCGCCTTCCGAGGCACTCCACGAAGCGAAGCGATCAGGCTCAGCGCGTCCTTGACCCTCATCCAGGAAGGCAGCGGCGGGATCTCGCAGGACAGCGACACTTGCTGACTGTACTGAACGAGGTATATGGCCATAAGTACCTGTCATACACATCTAAGTGCTTAATTAAATTCAACTAATGTTTATACTACCAATTATCGACTATACATAATATAAAAGTATTCCTCAGATGCTAAATAATGGATTTTTTTAAAATAAATTAAGAAGCTTTTTTTGTTAAAGAATATTATTTTTATTTGTTATAAATGTTCCTTAATTCATTTTCTTATTACATTGGTGGTAAGATTTATGTAGTAATTTGATTAATAGTTTTAATTAAATAATAATGTATGGATATAATGTAGGTTAGTTTTTTTTTTTTTTTTTTGATGAGAACTGCCGCAGTTAGCCTCATGGAGGCTTTCACTGCTTTACCGGACTAAGTTGGCGAGACATTACTAATACGCCTCCAGCCAGAAGCTACAAATTAACAATAGAGTTGTGGCAACGAAAGCTAAGGGCACCCCCTGCGGGGTTCGAACCTCGACTTAGTTCGTTGCTCACGATCATAACAAATAAAACAGCAAGAGAGGGCTGGATCAATGATTGATTATTTAGGGACTGTTTTGATTCTAGTTTGACCGGCTCGGGCCGGTATTATCTAGGGACGGGGGGGCAACGTTAACGTTACTATTATTATTTACAACAACACGCGACGAGCCTCGCCGGCGAGGACGGACACGATAGTGTCGGGACCGTTTGTGTGGAGTGTTGCTAGTCTGTTTGGGAGCTAACGCTTCTTGCATGAGCGTAATACTATCGTTAGGATACGCGAGAGCATGTCTGGGGCGCTTGGTGCGCGAGATACAGGAGGGGCGATATCGTGCGGCCGCCACGATAAGGGGATTTCGATGAGTTTCGGCTCGATCGAAGAATCGGATTGAAATCCGTTTCATAAACTGCTTGATGGTGGGCAGTTTGAGGTCGCAGTGAAGCTGCGAGTTACGCATGAACCACGGGGCGTCCGTGGCCTTGCGTAGGAAACGGTTCTGGAGGGTTTGCATCCTACGGAGTCTGGAGTCGGGTACGTGTGCGAACACAGCGCTACCATATGTCATGATAGGTCTCACGCACATTGTGTAAATTCTCATCTTACAAGTAAGTGATAGTTTACTATGCTTGTTCAACATACCATGAAGACGATAGAGGGCGAAGGCGGCGCGGCTGCGGGCCTTTTGGATGTGCTGACGGAAAGAGAGCTTTCGATCAAGGATTATACCCAGGTATTTGGCTTCCTGCTCCCAAGGGATAGGCTCGCCGAAGAGGGTGATCGGGGGGGGAGGCGCGGGCGCCCTACGTCTTTTGCAAAACAGTACGGCTGCGCTCTTCGAGGGGTTGACTTCGATCCTCCACTTCGCGAACCACTGCCCGAGGGCGTCGACCGCGGTCTGGAGGACTCGTCCTATGGCTTCGGGTTTCCGACCCGTATACAGAATAGCCGTATCGTCGGCGTATAAAGCTAACTGGGTCTTGCCACCTTTCGGAACGTCGCTAGAGTATAGCGAGAAGAGTAGGGGAGACAGCACCGAGCCTTGCGGCACGCCGGCGCGGATCGCGTGAGGTGACGAGAGCGTCCCCTCGACGCGATACCTGAAGGATCGGTCAGACAGGAAGTCTCGTATGATGTGCACGAGACGTTCTGGCACTTCGAGAGAGTACAGCTTGTAGATCAAGCCGTCGTGCCAGACTTTGTCGAAGGCTTTCGCAACATCGAACAGAAGCATGCCTGTGAGGTATCCGTGCTGAAAGCCAGCACTGACACTCTCGACGATGCGGTGGACTTGTTGCACGCACGAGTGTTCGGTTCGAAAGCCGAACTGCTCGTCAGGAATGAGACTCCTGGACTCGGCAAAGTCCATTAATCGAGAGTAGATGACGCGCTCGTACAGCTTACCAAGAACCTTGAGTAGGCTGATAGGGCGGTAACTAGTCGGCTCAGACTTGGGTTTACCCGGTTTGGGAATGCCGATGACTATCGCCTCCTTCCACTTTTGCGGAAAGAGGTTGTTGCTTAGAGCCGCATTGAAGATGCAAGTCACTAAGATAACTAGGGGCGGGGGAAAGAGCTTGATCACTCTGGAAGAGACGCCGTCTGAGCCGGGGGCTTTTCTGGGGTTCAAATCCTTGATCAGCGAACGGACTTCGTCGACTGTGACGGGGGGGAGAGGATACTCAGGGTCCTCGACTGGAGGGAGGGAGGCCCTGCGTTCGACTTCGGCTTGGACTCTTTCGAGGTGGGCCTGGTCGACCGGTAGGGCGCTGGGTGTGCACTGGGCCTCCAGACTGTCGGCGAGACACTCCGCTTTCTCGTCGTCGTCAAAGGCGAGGCTCTGATTAGGACGGTTCAGCGGGGGAGTCGAGGCATCCTCGCAGCAACGTAGCTTGCGTTGGAGTTGCCAGAAAGCTTGATGGTTCGGTTCGAGTTGACCGAGGAGCTTGTCCCATTGAGAGTCCCGCATCTCCCTCATGCGCTTCTTTACAGCACGCTGCAGAGAACGCATTCGGGCGCGGTTAGCTTCGCAGGGGAAGGAGTCATAGGCGCGGATGGATGCGTTCTTCTCCCTCAACAGGTCACGTGCGTCGTCCGTGAGGTTCCAGCGAGTGTCCGCGGTCACAGGTACCGACCGCGAACAATCGTCCACCGTAGACTGCACGTGCTCAGTGAGTGAGTCGATCGCACTAAGAGCGTCATTAGAGGACGCAATGTTATCGGGAATGGCATCGAGGTGAGGCGACTTGGCCGACTTGAGGCGAGCCCCAAGCTTAGACCAATCCGTTATCACCTTTGTGGGAGTGGGCTGACCAGCGTCTGGGGGACCTGTTCTAGCGCCGAGGGAGATGATCACTGGTCGGTGGTCTGAATCTAACTCTTGTAACACCTCTATCGAGCGCAGCGCTAGGCTGACGCCCTTCAAGAGGGTCATGTCGAGGATATCAGGTCTATAAGAGACGCAGTCGGGGTAGTGAGTTGGAGTCATCGGAGCGATGACGTCGAAGTTCAATCGGGAGGAGAGGAGTTCGAGTTGCCTGCCGCGTGGGTTACGCACACGACAGTTCCACGACTCGTGTTTGGCATTAAAGTCACCCGCCAGAAGGACGGAGTCACCTAGGGAGAAGAGAGCTTCCAAGTCGGGCTGTAAGTTAGCCCTCTGGTCAGAAGGGGGGATGTACGTGGAGACTATGTACAGGGGCCTATGGCCAGTCATGGCCAGCCGACAGACAGAGACCTCAATGTGTGATAGGGGGGGAGGATCCGTAGGAGTGCAATACAGGGACCTCTTGTAATAGATGAGCGTGCCGCCGCCGGCCGCTCGGGTGCGATCATTGCGGACTAGGGCGTAGTTCGCAATGTTTGGGTTCCTATCGGAGGGTTTGAGGAGAGACTCCTGGACGAGGAAGACATCGAGCTGATGATCGCGGACGAAGGTCGCGATTTCGACTCTCTGATCTTTAACGCCTCGGGCGTTGAAAAAACCTACACGAAGTTGTCGGGGTTTGTGTTTTCCACTAGTGCAAGGCATTATTTACCTGCACGGAGAGATTTGAGCGCGGTGATCTGATCACCGAACTCTACGTGGATGGCGTACACGTCGTGAATCGACTTGCACGCGCTGATTTTGTCCACCATGCTGTGGATTCGATCGAAGTCGAACAGCAAGGCGAACTTTTCGGCGGCGGCGAGGTTCGCTCGCGCCGAGGAGGGGGTGGTCCCCGCACCCGCCGCGGGAGCAGCGCGTGAGGGCTGGCTCCTCTGTGGTGGGGGGGGAGGTATATTAAGAGCCATAAGAGGCGGGGGGGGAACACGAAGTTCCAGTAGGGTAGGGGCTGGGCTTGCCTGAGGGGCGAGGGCCGGGAACGCGCTCTGGTGATGGAGCTTGTTCCAAACCGAAGGCCTCTGAGGGCTGAGACGAGTCTGAGCCGGGGCCGGAGGAGGGGGTAGAGGCGCGCGCGCGACGGCGCGTTTAACCGCCTTTGGGGGAGATTTGGGAGCCTTGGGGCACCCGCGATAGTTCGCGGGATGTCCCTTTTCGCCGCACAGCACGCAGCTAGGGGGCTCAGGACACTTGGAGTGGTCCTTGGGGCGCGGGCACTCGGCAGTGGCGTGGTCGCCCAGGCACTTCACGCACCTAGGGCGCGCGAAACAATTTCTCTGGGAGTGGCCGTAGAGTTGGCAGCGGTGACACTGCCCTACGGAGCCATTCTTCCTCGGAGGTTCTATTTTAATGCCGGACAGGCGGCAGACCGATTTCAGGTTAAATAACCTTTTGGGGGAGTCGGCGGTTTTCTCCGCGACAACCATAATCATGTCGTAGGGCATGTGCCCTTTCGCGCGGTGCATCCTGTGCACCTCGATGGCAGGTATTCCCTGCGCGCGGAGGTCTTCCGCAATGTCGCTGGCGAGTAACTCGACCGGGACACGGCGGATGACCGCTCGGAGAACACGTTCCTCGGGAAGAGTGAACGTGTGAAAGGGGATAACCCTTCCCTGGAGCATTTTGGTGAGCGCTCTGAAGTCGCTCACCGAAGGGACCGTGATTTTAATGCCGTCCTTGACGGAGCGGGCATTTAAGAAGGAGACGTGGTGCTCGGTGCACCACGCGGACACTTCGGTCCACTTCCCCTTATCCTGAAGGTAGATAGGGGGGGGAGAATTTGACTTGGGGGCCGAAGGGGTGGACCTACCCTTGGCGGTCGGGGGGGCTGGAGAGGCCGGGGAGGGAGCCGACTTGGCGGCGACGGGCGGCGTAGCCGGCTTAGCGGCGAGAGGCGAGGGGGCGGGGCCGGTTTTGGCGGCCTTGGCCTGGGAGGCCTTGGCGTTTGCCTTCCGGGCCCTTTTCTTGCCGACGACGGTGAAGTCGTCGTCGGCTGACGACGAAACGTCAGACGAGGGGGAGGAGGAGCGCTCCGTGAGCGCATCCTCAGACTCGGAGGCCATCTCCGAGTCTTGGGCGGGAGAAGAGGGGGCGGGGAGAGAGGGGGCAGGGTGCCGGGACAGATAGTCCACCAAAAGAGGCGGCATCTTCGGAGTCACGGCGGTGAAGGGTACGGCAGGAGGGCGGGGTGAGGTGGACCTCACGGGGCTCCTCGATTTGTCCCGCGGCGGGGAGGCACGAGGAGTGCGAGCTGGGAGCGCGGAGGGCGCGGCGTCCACAGAGGGCGCGAGAGGCGCGGAGGGCGCGAGGGGCGCGAGGGGCGCGATAGGCGCGGAGGGCGCGGAGGGCGCGGAGGGCGCGGGAGGCGCGGCAAAGACCCCCGGGAATCGGGGGCCGTATTTCCTGACCACCTGTGGGTCAGAGGCGGCGGCGCTGAGGAAGCTCGAGAGCTCCTCCATGCTCGCCTGACCTCCTAGCAGGAAGGGGAGCAACACCTGCTCGGGTGTAGTTGCCATGCCGGCGGAGGCAGACACGGCAACCTATAGTCCTACCTATCGGGTTCAGTACCGCACGTTCCGAGAGAAGAACCCGTAAGAAACTCTCGGCAATCGTGTCCTAGCGGGCCTAACAAGACCTACTAACAACCCCAGGTGGGACTAACCCGGGGGTGAGTATCAGTGTGGTCTCCCTGCCGGGTGTAGGCAGGGAGGTGAGACCTACTGGTGTGCCCTAAGCTTGTCAAACTCGCTGCCAGTCTTATTGTGCAGCGAGCTCCCTAACTGCGTAGGTACAGAGAGCGACAAGCCGAAGCTGCCACCCAAACTGACACCTACGAATAGGAGGCAAGGGGGAGGGGTAGGGTGGGCGGAGGAGATATCCGGGGTCGACTAGGAGGCCCCCCAAGGCCGACTGGTCCGGACCCTTCCAACTGACTACCCTGTCCAGAAGGGACAGGGCGAGGTGCGTGGGTCAACACCTACTCGGTTTCGTTATCACCGTTAGGATCAGCCGAGTACCACCTATAACAACGTGTGTTGCTAAACTGTGGTTTTTCAACCGTATCTAACTTTAGAACTGCGGCCAAGACCGATCCCGCCTTGAAAAAGGCGCGTCGGGAGCCGACTTTGGTGGCTGCCTACTCACACCGTCCTAAAAAGGACAATGATTTCGGCGAGCGACAAGTTTACAATTACGCGGCAAAATGTTTAGGTTACGTAAGCAACCCAAAACACTCACCACGCAAAACGTAAACAAACGAATCGAAAATAATCTTAACTATTTTCGTAACGAATTCAATACACGAGCGTGCATGCGTCCGCCACGAACGATAGTCAGATCGGAATGTTTTATGTAGGTTAGTGACGATTTGCAAGTCTACTGGCAAAATATGGCAGAGCCAATCTTATTCACAATGTCACCAATCTTGTATTTACCCATATTTTTAAATAAATTTCTTTTATACTTATATTCACAATGATGACTTATGAAACTTTCGATTTCTAAAAAATAATTTACCCTCATGGTGTACGAAAACTAGGCTTGCCGTAAGTTGTATTTTAGTTTCGAAATCCTAACTAGATGGCGTTGATCTTTGAAGTAGTTGTTTCTGAATCGCGCTATGGTTTCGTTACATCGGTTTAGTCACTTGATGAGAAGTTTTTCGTTCATGTACCACTTTTTCAATTTTCATAAACTGCAATACAATTTGCATTAATTTTTGACTGTCGATCTAGGACTTTATGTTCAATGATCGATATGAAATGTGTTACTAAAACTGTGCGATAATTGCATAGTGACTCTACAGATTAACTTTAATTTAAATGATGTTTGTTAGTCGTCCCGTCTAGTTAATTGCCAAATGTATGTAATGGACATAAATCTCTATCTCGAGTAATAATAATTCTAATTTTTGTACATCAGTCATTTACGTAGACTATATTTTCCATTCCAGGCGTAGTGACAAAATAGTACCTGTTTGTTCGATAGATGGCGTTGTGCTTTGAGAGCCGTTTTCTGAATGGCGGGTGTTAAGATTTTCGGCAAGTGAACGACTACCCGAGGCGGAGAAACGATATCGAAACGAAAGTATCAATACTATAATCGATACCATCAGGTATCAATTCTGTTTGTTTAAAACCAAACAAGTTAAATGAATTAAGAACGTAAGTTATGTAATTAAGTAGGTAGCTACATCATATTTTTTTCAAATATTTAAGTATATTTTCAATGGACGTTCAAATATTAGGACATTTGTTTTCAACCATTCGGAGATACAGGCGTGATGATAATAATAATTATGTTATGTTTACTTTCAACTTAGGCTAAACATATATTTTATTTGTATTGCAACGTTCAAAAAGTATGACAAATGACGATGGGATTTAAAGTTAAAATAACTTGCAAGAAATAATTATTTATACAACTCACAGAGAAAAACGGTAGAGAAGTTTAAAATAATATTATCATTAAATTACGCTAGGTGGAGAAATTGTGTTCAAATAGGGCTTACAATTTTTTGCAGTTGCAAGTAGTCCCAATAGAGATAACAGATGGCGGACCTTAGGGCGCCCATAATAATATGTATTAACCACTTGATAGTGGTTTACTAAAGGGTATCGATTACATTTGAAAGTATCGATTCCTGGTGTAGTATCGCAAACAAAGTAATCGAATACAAAAATACTCGGTATCGAAACAAAAGTATCGATACTAATGAGTATTCCCTTGGCGTAAGAGTAACCGTGATCATGAAGATGGTTCTCCCAGGACGAGGCCTTCTCATAGCACAGATTGCACTGCGGGCGGGTTGACCCTTGCGATTATCCCCAATGTGGATAACTCGGACGCGTAATTTAAGATTTTTTTATCTCAGAACTCCCTTATTAAACGTATCATAATCTGGTATACACGATTGAGCGCATAAGTATCTTGATTTCCGTCACGGATCATGTAAAGATGGGTGATTAGTGACTGATACCGTTGTATAATATGTACCTTATGAGGCTGCGATTTAAGTTTAAACTTGGACATGCAGTAGACGTTCCCGTAGCTGGGCTCCGTGTACCCGGCCAGCATCTCGCACAGCTGCAGGCGACCGTGGCGCTTGAGCCCCGACAAGGCGATGGCTTCACCCTTGCCGATGCCGAGGAACACATTGTGTATCACGTACTCGCCGCCGAATCTCAAAGTTAGGTCGGCTGCTAAGAGATATTCCCCAAACGTGTCCACTGTTCCAGCTGAAATGTTAAGTTTTTTTTACATCGAATGCGCTCTGTTATTGTTGTAAAAGTTAAATATGGCCGAATATCACCGATGTGTTAATTCAAGTAGTTATCAAACAAAATTGTATTCGCGCCATCCATATGTAGATCCTCATAAATTTTCCCTTTTATATTTTTATCTACTCAAGTCTGGAATTAAAATGCTGATTAAACTTACGTCGTGTTTTTTTAAGATGCCTTTTCTTATCAATAACATCGCACATGACTCTCTCAACGCCAGGCTTCACAAAGCCGCATTTCGGTCTGTCCCTGTTAGCCAGCTTTGCCGTTATTCTAGCATACAAACGATGGAACATCCTGTATTCGATTAGCATCAGTAGTATAGTGAAAAAAGAGGCCGTAGTGAACATGGCTATAAATTCCATCAGAACGCCAGGGTTTCGCGTGAAGTAGCTCTTTCGTCGGAAGCATTCTTGTAAAACACCGCATTTTTCTGAAATTCATGACCAGTTCAGAGACTTACCTACATAATTATGTTTAAAATGTTCAAAATAATATCATAAAATGTTTTTTTTTGTGTGAAAATGTGTTCAGTTATAGGTGTATTTTTATTAAGATGATTTCATATAGCTTCTCAAGTTGAAGGCTTTACTTACGGCAACATTTATGAAATGTGTTAGCAGAGCAGAGGTTTTTAGATTCCATTATGACACATTCGCTGTTATAAAGGAAGAGTTGCTTGATCTTAACGTAGGCATACGCCATGTTGAACTGTGGAGACAGACTCATGAAGTCCAGAGCGTAGTTCAAGGCGTCGCCGTAGAATATCTTCGCTATTATTGTTGTTTCACCTGTGGGAATAAAGAAAAGTATGATGTACGGGGAAGCGGCTAACCTGGTGGTAAGTGAATTTTAATAGTACTAAAATCGTCATCAATGCAAACTATCAGTTTCCATTCATTTCTAATACTCTTTATCTCAGCATTTACTCCATACTTTCTATTATCTTTCACACAATCCATCCATCTCTATTTCGGCCGTCATCTGCATGTATACTCATTCACTCAAGTGGAGTGAAATAAACTAATTTTTACTCGTGATGATATCCATAATCTAAAAAACCAGTTAGAATTAGTTTGAGGCTTACGATCGAAATGAATTTATAAAATTGACAAAAAATCTACTTACCAAATACAAGATTGACGATGACAAAAGTCATGGTATTGAGAGCCATGCGTGGCCCCAGACTGAAGACATATGCTTGTGGTATGCACCCAATCCCATATACTATCAACATGATGGGGACTATCACTGTAAAGTCAGGGAAGATATTAAACATAGTATGTACTGGGAAATGTAGAATTTGTTTAATATCAAATGTCAGAGACCCATAGTCAAGCTAAATATTCAATCGGGAATATTTACTCAATGATTTCAAGTTCGGGTCTGATTTCATGCAATAAATTGCCCCGAATATGAAGAACTAAACGTAAACTCAGACATTGATTCTGTTGACCAGACACTGAATAGCTGCTCGCTTCTCTTGAAGCTGAATCTGTAGTACTTACTGAGGTCAACAGGCTGGAAGTGCGTCGTGGGCATGGTGAGGAACATGATGGTGATCATGACAAAGCTCATGACGGCGACCAGCATCCAGTACAGCACCAGGTCGCAGAAGTACAGCGTGAACCAGTAGCGGAACGGCGAGAAGTTCATCGCGTGTTTCTGGAGGTAAACGTTCATAATATTGGTGATTTTATGCTTAAATTGTTATTATGTACAAGCAAAGTAATGTAGAAACAACATAGCTATATGATGGATCAGATGATGCTATTCTGATTGGCACTGTGAAAAAGTTTACAAAAAGGTTTAGGGGGAAAAAACACTTTTGCTTTAATTACTTTTGATGAATCACTGTTATGATAAGGTAATAATGACAATGATTTGGACCTCACCTGCACATGTCTTACTAGTCCATATTCTTTGGAAGGCAGCAGTGTGATGTGGGAGATCGTCAGAATCAACAGAAACTGTATGAAGAATGGTGGTGTGGCCACGTCTTTCATCCACTGAAAAATACAGATATCTCTTAAACTATTTTAGTCTTAAGTGACGAAACGAATTGATTGAAAGTTAGTTTGAAAGGAACTAATTACAATTTATGGGAGCGGTACAATTTATGTTCTATTGCATCAAAGATAACGCCCAAAACTCGAAATAAGATTAAAAAAAAAAATAACCAAAAGAAGCAAGATGGATTCAACTTGTGCTTACCGTAGACAGGTCCAAAGCGAGAGGATCGTCATCCACCTTGATGGTGGCGTCGAGGAAGCCAGTGTAGTGCCGCAGCAGCGCCATGTACACGCGCGCCAGGGAACGCGCCGCCGCGCCGTGGTCGTGGTGTAGGGGACTGTATAGGGCTTGTACCTAATAATATAAGGTAGACGGGTATGGGAATGTAGTAAAAGGAAAAGTAGATAATAGTTATGGAAAGAAAAATATTTATAGAAAGCTACAACTGGTTCAGGGGAAAACCTCAGAATTATTGTCGAATTTGCACGGTCAGTGCCTAATACTCCTGTTAGATATAATGATCAGCTTTGGGACCACATTCAATTTGTTGAAAGAGAAAATTATCTTTAACTTTAGAATCCCAATAGACTTAATACAAAAATCTAGGTTATTTACCGTGACCATTCCTTTTGCATCAGTAGACACGTCCATGCCATACGCATACAAGTATACATACAGCTGGGGGGAGTCTATTGCTCTTGTGACCAGATATTCAGTCAGACTCTGTGGATGAAAACATATTTTTGTGTTATAAAGATATGATATGAATCATAGAATCCGTCATAAGCCTTATTTGATTAACTGATAGGGCAAAAGGACACCCTGAAACCTAGGCCCTTAAAAAAAATAGATCTCAGTATTGTTATTTTTTGTGTCTAAACAAGTATTTGAGGATTGGGTTAGAAATGGTTCCAGCTAGAGTTACCTCTGTGTGTGGTAGTGCAGTGTACTCCATGTTTGCTATTTGTTTTTCTGTTGCTCTGGTATCCGACATCACGTATCTGAATTATTAAAGATCTAAATTTAATTGATAATTAAGTGATCCTTACAAAATTATAAACATAATATTTTTTTTACCTTAGTTAATGAGAACCTTATTTAATAATCAATAAGAATATTAAAACATACGCCGATGCTATAGACCGAGCTGCAGTGGAATTGTCCGCCCGTAATACCAAAGTCGTTTTCTCTGCCAATTCTTCTACCGTCAAAGTCTGAAACAAAGTAATCAAACTCTCAAATCACTTACTTCTAATAAATGCAGTCGGTTTTAAGGGAACTAAAGCATCACACTGCCTCGTTGGCCTAGTGGTGCTAAGCCGACTGCTACGCTAAAGGTCTTGGGTTCGATTCCCAAGTCGCCAAGGTGTTATTGGGTTTTTCTAAGAAATTCCCAGTAGCAGGTCGGAGTTTGGATTTGTGCCCGGTTAGTGGCAATAGGCTCGCCCCCTATTACATGGGACCTAAACATATCGGCGAACTATGGGTGTACATTGGTACACCTCTGCCTAACCTTTCGGGAATACAGGCGTGATGATATGTATGTATGTAAAGCATCACCAACGTAAATTCATAGCATCAGATAATTTTTCTGCCGCAGTCGGCTTCAGGGAAGCTTTCACTGCTTTACCTGACTAAGTTGGCGAGACACGCCTCTAGCCAGAAGGAAATCAGTATGTATTGTATCTCATGTGTGTAAAAACAAAACGTTAGTTACCTCAACAGTAGTTATAAACAATTTCATACATGTATATCATTGTAGGTGTATGTCATTGTATGTCAAATTGCATGAGAGGTTTCTAGAATGAATGGTTGATTCTATTTGCCTACTTACTTCACCACTGAGTATTTTCTTGGAACCGAGTTCTGGATCCATATGAGCTAGCACAGACGCCAGTGACATACCAAGGATAGCACCAGCAACCAATGTTGACATTAGCTGTAAGGGCAATCAAATTATTATAAGTAATTATACATGTGTCTGCTCTAAACGTGACTCGACCAGGACTGTATTTATTCACGGTAGTAAAGGACTTCTTTCCTTCCATTTATCAGTCTGGAACTATTTAGGACCAAACTTTATGCAATGGCATATAATTTTGTGTGAGTATCGTTACATTTTTCTTCTGTCTAATCTTTTCCCCACTTATTTTAGGTTCGGGTTCCAGACTTAGCGGATTCTACTGAATATCGTTTTTATTTAATTTATTTAACTAAAATGTTTTTAGTCTTCTATGTTAATTACAATGACGACAGCGTAGTACTAACCGTGATCGCGAAAAGCAATCTATTGTACATGTGAAACGAGAAGAACTTCCACATGATGCGACCCAAATGGATGTTATAGAAGTGGGTTTGTCTCTTCCATGTTGGTGGTTCTGAAAGTTGTTATTGCATCTCACTTACTATGTATTTACTAAATTGTAGATGGATAAAAGTGTAGGGCTATGAGCGTTTATAGGATGTGTGGGTGTACATTGGTACAACCTCTGCCTAACCATTCGGGGGTACAGGCGTGATGGTATATGCTATGAGCGTTTATTACCTTTGAAGACCCTAGTATGATAAAGTCTTAGCTGTAATATTAAGTATCGTGGTTTACCTGCAAATTGTTTTAGTGCATGCTTCGATATGATGCTGGTCTCGGTATGCACTTGAGTTGAAGCAGCTCTCAAGTCAGTTATTGCCCTGCAAAATTTTGCATACTAGATATGTTTTTTTTTGCCGAGATTAGAAAAAGACAGAAGAAAGGAGTTCCAGCTAATCCCTACCTTCGACAAACCTCCTCAGAATCTGGTACGCTCATTTTAAAGGAAATAAGTCCATATTTCTGAGAGTTTTCAGTGAGGTCCTTCATTAGTTCAGCTACAACGTCCGATGGGCTGGCTGGCAGCCGCAATATGAGTAACGAACCCAAATGAGCCCGAACACTGGCGCCGGCGTTCCTAGCTCGCTCTAAGAGTGCATTGGTCGTATCTTCATCAGTCCCGCCGCTTCTTAGAGTTACCCGTAGTCGGTACTCTCGGCCTTAAGGTACAAATAAAGGAATATTTTAAAAGCCACTAGTATTATAAGCCATGGGATCGTCTTGTGTTTTATAGAGATCATTCTCTTTTTGGGTCAAATATGAAATTACCAACATCTCATCAATAACTTAGAACATATTATACACTTTACCATATTTGAAGAACATATAAGCAGGGGTTCCTCCGAAGACCAGAATCTTGCCGTCGAACACAAACACGCGATCCGCGTACTCTAGTTGTAGGCTCGACAAGTATAGCGCCACTATCGTTATGTACTTCTTGTATTGCTGAAATAGTTATGAAAGAAAATTACTTAACCATTGCATTATTTCCTAAACAACTAAATGCAGTAACTGGTTTTACCATTATTTTATCTTTGATAACCGCTACGTATGCTGGTGGATCGGTGAAATTCGGTATGACTACCACCTGGAAATGCGAGGTTATATACGAACAGGTAAACTAGTAGTTTATAACTTGTGATCACGTGAATTGAAGGTTATTGAACTAACCCTTGGTTCCAGAAGCATTGCAATAGCCCAGCACAGCTGCGCTCTGAAGTAGATGTTCAAGTTGCGCACGCGCTCATGACGCACGCCTTCCAAGTCACACTCCTTCAACAATCGCTTCGACCTAATGTGGACGTACTCGAAGATGTTCACCTTACGTTGGTGCCATAGGGATATCTAAATATAAATAGATGGATTAAAAAAAATGGAGACTAGCCTACTGCCGGTACTGTCCTGTAAAAGTGTATGCATATGTTCAGTTACTTACTTCGTAGTTTCGTTTATAACGGAGTGCCGTTCTACCACTTAACTCTCATCTGATTCGGTATTGAGAGTTAAGTGGTGACTGGTGGCCTTACAAGCATCATGACATCATCTATAACATCATTTTATGACTTCATGAACAACCTTGGTATAAGATTTTTTCGGTTAAGTTACTACTGTAGAACTACTTTTTAAATAAAGACTACATGGTTAGTAGATACTTTATAGCAATAGTTGAGTTAGAAAAAGCCTAATCTTGATGATGCTCAATACTGATTAGGCTTTGTGCCCAGTTTCCCATCCTTCAGTTCAATATTCTCCTGCTATTTAAGCTCTAAAGTCTTTTAACTAATAACTTATATAACCAAACCTGAGAGAATAGTATGAAGTGTTCCTGCACGGTGAGGTCGTCGATGAGGGTCTCGGAGCGGTGGCAGTAGCCCATCATGTGCGGCGCCGTCATCACCACCGTGCCGGGCTGCAGGGTTTCACCCAGAACGTTGATAGAGCCACGGTCGGGAAAAGCTAAACCTGTATTATGAAGTATACAAGTCTTTTAGGGACGAGGAGTTGAAATATTACAAACCATAGTTGTCAAAGTCTGAGAAAACTGCACTTAAATTCTACTTTTAGAAACTTTATCTAAAATGGATTGCGAAAAATGTGCAGTTATGAGAAAGATGAACGTAAGTAGTGTCTGTCCGTGACCATGATACCTGCAAAGGTTTTGAAATGTCGGGACCTAAAATATAAAAATAAACCGGGACAAAACCCGTAGAACCTAGTTTTATTTCAATGTTAGTAGTGTCAAATTATTTAATAATAAACATTATAACTGTTATAATATTCAGTTTGAAATAGCTAATCGTGAAACGTATAAAGAAAGGTTACCGGTAAGCAAATCGTCAATAGTGTTCATTAAAAGTTCTTGGATCCTCTCAACAAACAGCATGGTGAACTCTCCGCGGTAAATGTCAAAAGTTAGTTTACTAAGCACTGGAATGTCCATTATGCTCTGCAAGTTAAATCGATTTCATAAACTACACATTTGATACATTGAAGAATTCAAATCTTTTTTTTTTGGCATGTCCAATAGCATTTTATCTTATAGTAGGTACTTTAAAATAAATTATTTTGTGTATCACACACTGTTCTCTACTTTTATCAGTTTTTTTTTATCGAAAGATCTACTCACTTTAGAGACATCTCGGAAACTGATGGCTTTCGCCACAAACTCGTCGACCTCCTGAAGCTTGCCACGTTCAGTGCCAGTCGGAGGCTCAATCACATGTAGTTTGTGGACATCCTGTATCATAAAAAAAATTATAACCATTGAAAAATTATTTTGTACGGTAATTTCACCATCAAAAAGGCAAAAATATAGGTAACTATGGAAGTTCAGACGGCCTTACCTCAATTTTCTTGAAGATGATGGATTTCCAGGACACCTGACCGCCGATGGCTCGCCGCTGGCCGATGGTCCGCTGCAGCATCATCAGCAGCCCGAAGTAGAACATGATCATGAGTGTCCACGACCCCAGCATGTACAATAATACGAAGAAGCCTCCTCCCGACGTCTTTCCTGATAATGCAAATAAAAACTTTTTTCAATCTTGTATAGGATCCGAATGAAATGTTTTTTACTATGACCCCAAAACTCTAAATCCTTGATTTTGGTCCACAAGACAGGTATAAGGATTTTACGGCCGCAGAAAACTCTTATCTAATACCTATTTTTAAATAATCATCTCCTTTAACTTCATTACTGGATGATGGAAATAGAATAGTCTACTAACCTGTGGAAAATAGAAAAGCTAGTCTATAAGAACTTACGTCCAGTTTGCAACAGAGCGAATTGGTTTAAGGCATTGACGAGTCCTAGAGGTGGTAGTATGAGATGCAAGAAGAACGCCAGAGCGGTGTGCTTCACGTCATACTGGTGGTGCACCAGCAGCTCCGCCAGGTACGACTGCAGGAGAGTGAACAACGTCGTCCAAATGCACGCGATGATTGCTGAAAGGGTTACATACTCGTATTTATGAAATAAGAGGTCACGGGAATCAGTACTGTAAGTTCCTAGTGTCTAATAACAACAAAAATGACCCTAATTACAAAGAGCACGTTTATTCTGGCAAGCATGGTGAGCAGTCAAGCCTAGAGGTGGATTCAGAGGAAAATGAGAAAGCAAGATGGCGCCGAGCAAGCAGATTTAAAGGCGTTATAAGTGCAAGTAGTTACGTTTGCTATGGAACATGCCCATCATGAGCGCGACCATGTTCATGATGGAGACGTAAGCGAGGATGATGAGCAGCGCCGCCAGCAGGTGGATCCAGCGGAAGATGAGGATAAGTGTGATGGCACCGAGCAAGCAGATGGGCAGCGCTGTGAGGTACGCGTACACCAGCCAGCCCACGTACATGGCAGAGTAGCCAACGTTCCTGACGCGGAGGGCGCGCTGCAATGGAAATATGCGATTATTCCGAACCATCCCGAAAACCTGACGCGGTGGTGGGTTAGGTTAGGAATATGAAAAAATAATTGATATTTATTCCGAACGTAACCCTATTCCTAACCTGACCGTTGTATTAATTAAATCACTGAATTATCGATGAATGGTTACTATTGCACGTTCAAATGGTTTGCCAAATGGTGTTCTTTACAGTCAGTTAAAGTGTTGTGTGTACTTTAATAACTTTACAGTAAGTGGTCAAAATTGCTCCTGAGACATCAAAGACTTTCGTATTTAACATTCTCCAGCCTACTTAATGCGCTAATTGAAATGACAAAATGTGAGTCGCATTGTCAAAATCGAGACAATACACTATTCATTGCAAATCAGTGGGCTTTTAAAATTTTATAGTTTTTTTTTTTGTGTACAGTGGGCATTATTACTTTATGTCATGATTATATTCAAATTATTTTTGTTGTCGCTTACATTAATTAGGTACTTTTTAAGACTGTAGTAGGACTAGGTAGCTTAAAAAGAACAGCATACCAACACACTCATTTGAATTTATTAGACTGATTCAGATGATAATAAAGCCATAGTTTTTAATTGAGTTATGTCACGTTTTGGCTGGTATGTTTATAACTATTCTACTTCTTGTAGAATTGACCTCGTTTTAAGTTGTCGGTTAGGTTGGCCTTCCACGGAATCTTTAGTTCCAGTACCTTGAACATGCTGACAGTCTCGGTGACGACCAGAGCCTCGGTCTCCAAGACCGGCGGGATGAGCGCGAGCGTGTAGCACAGCAGGATGCCGGAGATGGCCTTCCGCACGCGGTCCTCCTGCATCAGCGGGGATACCGGCATGGAGACCAGGTTCACCTGAAGTGGGAAAGCAGAAATAGTCTGCTGTACATATCAACTTTATACTACAGTAGCTAAATAAAGTTCATTTTAGACAGATAAGTACTGCCGAAAAAATCATATTATGAAGCTGTAGCGTAAACTGAACGTTATATCAGAGTCTAAAAGTCGTTTTTCTTAAAACTCGAGTTTCTTTACATGTTTGGCATAATAGTCTAGAATTATTATTATTCATATTCTTAAAAGGTGGTTGACGACTAGCTAATTACAGCAAAACTACTTTTATGTGTTTCATTGCTATGAGCAAACTGCCAGGACATAACCTTTACAAAGTAGGCGAAATATGAAGAACTGTATTAATTTGTAAGATCTGTAAACACCATATTTCGAGCAAATAAATAAATTCTATTCTATTCTATTCTATAATGATTGTAAAATATTGAGCTGTCATTAAGTAACGCTGTTTTAATATAAAAACTTTTTAACAAAAAAATTAAACCGCCGAAAACACTGAAAAGCAAAAAATAAGAAACCTTTTTTTATTTAATCTTAATAACTAAGTTCTTAAACGAATGTGAGTATACCTAAATAATTTCGAGTCGGCGCCAAACAGGCAAATTAATTAATTACGATATATTGGTACTTAATTTTTTTAGAAATTTTAATTTTTATCGCTGGAGATTTCATTGCATTGTTAAGTTGATAATCTCGAACTCAAAACTTTTATTTGCTTTCCACAATGGAATTAGTAGGTGGTAAGTAAAGAATATAATTATAGTATAGTATATAGCGTTTTTGATTTGGTTGTTTCTTTATTTTTAAGGTAATTTTGTGATCTTTGTTAATTGATAGTTTGGCGCCGCCTCAAAATTACTTAGGTATACTCACATTCGTTTAAGAACTTAGTTATTAAGATTAAATAAAAAAAGGTTTCTTATTTTTTGCTTTTCAGTGTTTTCGGCGGTTTAATTTTTTTGTTAAAAAGTTTTTATTTTATACTTTTTTGTGGCTATTATATACTAATTGCTACATGCTAAATAATTTATTATTTTTAAAACAGCTAACTACCTTATTTTAGTATTCAAATATGTGAGTGAACAATAAATCACCCCTATTTTCCCAACTTTAGAGTAAAATTATATGGGACCAGCTTCAAGGTATAACCCCTATCTTATAAAAAAAGATTTATCAAAATCAAACTGTTCTGTAATAAGTTACGCGTGGTCATATATTAAAATCAGTTAGTGAACATTCAATATATCCCTGTTTTTCTACCCTTAGGATTGGAATATTTTTTCCAAATTTATATGGGACCATCTTCTAGGTATAGCCTACTCAATAAAAAAAGAATTATCAAAATATAACTACTCTGTAAAAAGTTAGGCGTGGTAATACATTACGATCAGTGCGTGAACAATCAATTAACCCCTGTTTTTCCACCCTTAGGGTGGGAATTCTTTTTTCAAATTTATATGGGACCAACTTTGGAGTATACCCTTTCCAATAAAAAAAGAATTATCAAAATCGGACTTCTCAGTAAAAAGTTACGCGTGGTAATACATTACGATCAGTGCGTGAACAATCAATTAACCCCTGTTTTTCCACCCTTAGGGTGGAAATTCTTTTTTCAAATTTATATGGGACCATCTTCTAGGTATAGCCTACTCAATAAAAAAAGAATTATCAAAATATAACTACTCTGTAAAAAGTTAGGCGTGGTAATACATTACGATCAGTGCGTGAACAATCAATTAACCCCTGTTTTTCCACCCTTAGGGTGGGAATTCTTTTTTCAAATTTATATGGGACCAACTTTGGAGTATACCCTTTCTAATAAAAAAAGAATTATCAAAATCGGACTTCTCAGTAAAAAGTTACGCGTGGTAATACATTACGATCAGTGCGTGAACAATCAATTAACCCCTGTTTTTCCACCCTTAGGGTGGGAATTCTTTTTTCAAATTTATATGGGACCAACTTTGGAGTATACCCTTTCCAATAAAAAAAGAATTATCAAAATCGGACTACTCAGTAAAAAGATATGCGTGATCATACATAAAAAAAAAAAAAAAAATATACGCGTCGAATTGAGAACCTCCTCTGTTTTCGTCGGTTAAAAATAAAACATATCTGTAATATCCATTTTATAGGATTACTTTTTGTACAAGTTATGATTAGATTTATTTTAAAATTTCAATCATAGTTTTCGTACCATGTGATTATCAAATTGTTATTTTTTGTCAACATTCAAAGCAATATTATTAATATTTTATCAAGTAATCTAGTCAAGCCTCATTGCATTAATTTTAAAAGTTTTGTTGTCAATAATATTCTGTTCAAAATATTTTATTTACAATTCAATACTTAAATATAATAAAACAACAAACACTTACAACTATACTAAAATTAAATCTTATACGTATAAAAAGACAAACGACGAAAAAACATCGTCTACCTTGTCAATAGTGGGAAACGTGCCCAAAACGTTTGGTCGTCAATTCAAAAATATTAATAAGTTCCAACTGGTAAAACTCAACAATAACAGCGTTGTCACAAGCTACGTCAGTTGATCGATAATTTCAAAAACTCTCTCACAGCCGAAATAGCTCAGTTGGGAGAGCGTTAGACTGAAGATCTAAAGGTCCCCGGTTCAATCCCGGGTTTCGGCAATCTCTTTTTGTATTTTCAAATGTATTTTTATTAAGAAGTCGCGATACGAGTTCTTTAATTTCTCTCACTGTATATTGTCTCATAATTGTTAATCTTCCATTAAAGTCTTTTTCATCATAATGTTACTGACGTAGTCTGTTTAAAATACTCTACATACTAAATTACATAATGACCTTACCAAAGTATAATGAGATGCATATTTAAAATTCATGTAGTGTACAACGTGAATATTTGGGCGCACGTCTGTATCAGTAGATCTAACACCTGTGCTTATCACGTGACAGATATCACGGACGTGCTGGAGCGCGCCATTGTTGATTAACCAATGAGTTCGCAAACCAATGCGCCTACTTAGGTGTAGATAGGCAGAGTATGTAGAGTGCAAATATGCGTGGGTTCATATAGGAAGGATAATTCCCGAGAATTGAGGTTGTAGTAATTGTGTTTGAATTGATTGTAAGTACGGTCTAGCCTAGTTCCCGGACCCCGGTATTCTATCATCGGGGTCCCGGACCTCGTTACTTATGTCCCCCCGACTGTTACGCCCCTCCGTTTCCGACAAGGTGTGGTTCAAATAAAGCAAAGGGTAAGATACAGTACCTTAAAAATGCGTTTGACTCTAACTTTTATTTTAATGGTAAATAAATAAAAAAAATGTCGAAGTCAGAATGACTCATAGAAATATTTGAAGCGAAGATAATGGAATAAGATTTTTCTAACAAGCTTTTTAATACCAATGCATTTCATCTTAAGCTCTTGACCTGAGTATTAATAAAAATAGTTAACAGTTAGAAAGTAGGGAATAAATATTGAACTCTGCAATTAATATGTGACGTTAACTGAATCTGTATGAATTTGTAATGTGCATAGTAGCAAAATTTAAATAAATATATCTTTAATATACAACTTGAAAGACATTTCGATCCATTTATATTAATATTAAATACTATATACAATATTATATTCTGCGATGAGAAAAATATATTAACCGTTAAGTTCCAAAAAATATTTTCGAGATTTAGAAAACGGTATGATTATAATTATTTATCTATTTGGTTTGAAATGTTACATTAAATTTTATAAGCTAAGCAAAATAAATAATTTAAGTAGTAGGCTCTTTGTGACATTGCGATTGGCGAAAGGCATAACTTTTGTGATTATTTGTTATAACTTTATGAGAAACTGTTATTGATAATGATTGAATATACCGTTGACATCATAGTATTGAGTAAGCTAAATACTCATATTTATATACATACGCCTGCAATTGCAAAAGCCGGGTACCAAATTCTTCTAAACACTACCTCGCTATGGCCACTCGTGCAACAATCTTAAAGATTACGAAACTTCATTCCATAATACACCATAGTTTCATCATCATACCTCAAAGTTAGGCGCCACTGGGCTCTATCATCTATGATAGCTTGACTGATGGACCGCTAGGGCCTCGATTCAGCTATTTTAAATGCATGTCAGTGATTGGTCAGTGTACTTGCCATTGTGCCTAATTTGCGTATTCCGATTAGCCTACAATAAAATGTCATTGAACTCTCGAGGAGAATGATCGTAATGACAGTTAGCAGAATGCCAATTATCGTAAAAATGACCCAAATGAAGCGGGTCTTTAGGTCACTAGCAACTCTTGAATAGCGAAATGAGGCCCCAGGAAGCCAGCTCGCAGGTGAGGGTTGGACAGCTGCCGGTTCTCCATGCTGGTCACGACCTTCACACCACAACTCATCAAGCTCACCTCAAAGTTAGGCGCCACTGGGCTGACGTGCTCTATGATAGCTTGACTGATGGCCAGCTGCACCGCCAGGAAGCCAGCTCGCAGGTGAGGGTTGGACAGCTGCCGGTTCTCCATGCTGGTCACGAAGCGAGCGCGCTCCGTGCTGCGGATGCCGAACTGCCATATGTTGCCGTCCTGGACAAACAACTACTCGGTTACGTAAATAAAATTAAATCAATTATTTATTTATAGGTGAGAAGAAAACAAAGAAAGAAAATATAACACATTCTAGTGCTACAAATACCGGCCTTATGCGCACGTAATTTCTTCCAGGCTTAAGGCATTATTTTAAAATTATAAATGGTTATTTAATTAAAAAAACTTTTTAACAAAAAAATAAAACCGCCGAAAACACTGAAAAGCAAAAAATAAGAAACCTTTTTTTATTTAATGTTAATAACTAAGTTCTTAAACGAATGTGAGTATACCTAAGTAATTTCGAGTCGGCGCCAAACAGGCAAATTAATTAATTACAATATATAGGTACTTAATTTTTTTTGAAATTTTAGTGTTCGTCGCTGGAGATTTCATTGCATTGTTAAGTTGATTCGAACTCAAACTCCTGTTCAAATTCACATTCAAAACTTTTATTTGCTTTCCACAATGGTATTAGTAAGATCCACCAGACCAAGATTTGGTTGTTTCTTTAAATTTAAGGTAATTTTGTGATATTTGTTCATTGATAGTTTGGCGCCGCCTCAAAATTATTTAGGTATACTCACATTCGTTTAAGAACTTAGTTATTAACATTAAATAAAAAAAGGTTTCTTATTTTTTGCTTTTCAGTGTTTTCGGCGGTTTTATTTTTTTGTTAAAAAGTTTTTATTTTATATTTTTTTGTGGCTATAATATACTAATTGCTACATGCTGAATTTTTTATTATTTTTAAAATAGCTAACTACCTTATTTTAGTATTCAAATCTGTGAGTGAACAATAAACCACCCCTATTTTCCCATCCTTCGGGTTAGGTTGTATGGGAACAGCTTCTAGGTATCTAATAAAAAAAGAATTATCAAAATCGGACTATTCTGTAATAGGTTACGCGTTGTTATATATTACAATCAGTTAGTGAACAATCAATATATCCCTGTTTTTCTACCCTTAGGATTGGAATATTTATTCCAAATTTATATGGGACCAACTTCTAGGTATAGCCTACTGAATAAAAAAAGAATTATCAAAATCGAACTATTCTGTAAAAAGTTACGCGTGGTAATGCATTACGAACAGTGCGTGAACAATCAATTAACCCCTGTTTTCCCACCCTTAGGATAGGAATTCTTATTCCAAATTTATATGGGACCAACTTTGGAGTATACCCTTTCCAATAGAAAAAGAATTATCAAAATCGGACAATTCAGTAAAAAGTTCTGCGTGATCATACATAAAAAAAAAAAAAATATACGCGTCGAATTGAGAACCTCCTCTGTTTTCGTCGGTTAAAAAGAAAATCCGAAGCAGTTAAAGACTGCAGTCAGGCTAAGATCAACTCCTAAGCCTTTTCAAGGAAGATGAACGCTAACAGCGGTCAATCGGTCATACAAGATCGCTTCATTTTTTTTTTTATTATAGGAATTTAGTACACAGAAACCTAAATTAAAGTAGTGTGTTACACTATTCAGTATGTGTGATTTAATTGAATAATCGCTAATAATTAAGTGATTTAATTGAATAATATAAACTGTGTAACTTTTGTGTGCTCGCACACACGAATAATTTTAAATGTAGACAACAAATACAATATAGGTATTCTGTAATGTGTTTACTCTTAATGAAAATGTGAATACTAAAATAACTAATTATGCGAAAACTAAATTATGAAAAATTATTCACTATCGATAATTTCGCCTTATTGTCCATCGCCGAAATAGCTCAGTTGGGAGAGCGTTAGACTGAAGATCTAAAGGTCCCCGGTTCAATCCCGGGTTTCGGCAATCTTATCTTTTTGACATTACATATCTATCTTTTACTTTATTATATTTCTGCTTCATATAGGTCGTTGTAGATTGACAGTAAGAGCCGAAATAGCTCAGTTGGGAGAGCGTTAGACTGAAGATCTAAAGGTCCCCGGTTCAATCCCGGGTTTCGGCAAATATGTCTTTTTGACAAAGTTTACTTTATCTCCATTTATGGTCTTTCGTTGTAGAGCTATCGGAAAAGCCAAATGAACTGAGTGCATCAGATACTTTCATGTATCATTTACCAAACTGGTGTCCTTATGTTTTCATACAGCTTTCACCATAGTTTCCCGTTATTAATTTGTGTCGTAATAAGTTTTAACAAACATGCTCTAGCTGTCTCTGTCATGTGTTTTATAAGTTTGTTCATATGAAGCAAATATTTTTGAGAATAGTTTATCAATAAAACAGTTATCAGCTTAATTCGGATAAGACTAATATTATTATATACATAAGATAAAAGGTAAAACACTGATTTGAATTTTTTTTACTCTGAAACTGATTTAAAATTATTAAATTTATATGTAATATTAAAGAGATCACCATGATTTTTACACAGAGGCAAAAGAATAACTGCCGAAACCCGGGATTGAACCGGGGACCTTTAGATCTTCAGTCTAACGCTCTCCCAACTGAGCTATTTCGGCTCTTACTGTCAATCTACAACGACCTATATGTAGCAGAAATATAATAAAGTAAAAGATAGATATGTAATGTCAAAAAGATAAGATTGCCGAAACCCGGGATTGAACCGGGGACCTTTAGATCTTCAGTCTAACGCTCTCCCAACTGAGCTATTTCGGCTCTTACTGTCAATCTACAACGACCTATATGTAGCAGAAATATAATAAAGTAAAAGATAGATATGTAATGTCAAAAAGATAAGATTGCCGAAACCCGGGATTGAACCGGGGACCTTTAGATCTTCAGTCTAACGCTCTCCCAACTGAGCTATTTCGGCGGTAGTAACGAATATGCAAAAGTCATTTAGGTTGACTTAAAGTGACAATATTTATATTTTAACAGTATCTGCTGCATGCATCATTAAAACCAACCTGCATACTGATAAAGTGAAATAAACAAAAATTATGTTACATAAGTAAGTTCAGTGAGTTCAACTAAACATGATCATAAAAAATCATTTCGCGTTTTATCCACATTTATTTATTAATTTATTTTATTTATAGTTAATTAAAACGATTACTTAAAACCAATTACATTAATTAACATATAATTTAAAAGAAAAAAAAATACATTATGAAATATTACATCACTTGGATGATAATCAATTATTTATAGAACATTATACAATTAACACGGGATAGAGGACACTCTAGCATACTGTCTCTCGCAGAACATCAGAATAATATCTATATAAATATATCTAATAATACACTCGCATAATATCTCTCCATACATCGGCAAACACATCACATTCAGGGTTGAACACATAATGTTGGTCCATTAAATGCATCCGATAACAATTATTTAAAGTGCAAATGTTGCGCTTATCTGAGTTTCATGCTCTAACTTGAATTTCACCAATATTAACTAAACGCTAGTTTGCTTAAATTTATAATCAACTTGTGAATTAACCTTTTTTCTACTTTAAAGCCCTTTCTATCACTGAGCAATTAGCTCATATGATCTAAGTTGTTGATGTTACTGTTGACATAGATTCTATGAAAGGTTAAATCACCCTTAAGATGTTCAGTTAAAAGGTTTACTGTAAGGTGCTCGAGTATAGGACAGATATATCTGCTCGAAATATTATTTTTTTCTTCTCTAAATAATCTTTCTGATGCAGCGAATATCTTGTAGAGTCACAGTAAGAGCCGAAATAGCTCAGTTGGGAGAGCGTTAGACTGAAGATCTAAAGGTCCCCGGTTCAATCCCGGGTTTCGGCAATCTTATCTTTTTGACAATAAGTACATATCTTTCTGTTATTTTATTACATTTATTTTCTCCTATATATGGGGCGTTGTGGAGTAAGTGTAAGAGCCGAAATAGCTCAGTTGGGAGAGCGTTAGACTGAAGATCTAAAGGTCCCCGGTTCAATCCCGGGTTTCAGCAATCTTATCTTTTTGACAAGACCTATCTTTCTGTTACTTTATTATTTTTCTGTTACATATAGGTCGTTGTAGATTCACAGTAAGAGCCGAAATAGCTCAGTTGGGAGAGCGTTAGACTGAAGATCTAAAGGTCCCCGGTTCAATCCCGGGTTTCGGCAATCTTATCTTTTTGACAAGACCTATCTTTCTGTTACTTTATTATTTTTCTGTTACATATAGGTCGTTGTAGATTCACAGTAAGAGCCGAAATAGCTCAGTTGGGAGAGCGTTAGAGCGAAGATCTAAAGGTGGTTCAATCCCGGGTTTCGGCAATCTTATCTTTTTGACAATAAGTACATATCTTTCTGTTATTTTATTACATTTATTTTCTCCTACATATGGGGCGTTGTGGAGTAAGTGTAAGAGCCGAAATAGCTCAGTTGGGAGAGCGTTAGACTGAAGATCTAAAGGTCCCCGGTTCAATCCCGGGTTTCGGCACAAACATATTTTTTACCCCACTTATATAGATTTACTTGAAGGAATAATGTTTTCATGTTTTTTTTTTTATGAGAATCTATCTATTTACATAATTTATTTGGTAAACTTACGGTGGGTCTCCATATGACCCACATGACCGGGCTCCTGAGCGGGGTTCCACGGGACTGGTTGTACAGCATCTCGTTCAAATCGTCCTCCGTCTGCGCACTCATTATATCTAAAAATAAATAATCTTTTACTTATTGACCTTTTTAATTTTTATACATAGGACTAAAATATCAATATTTAATTTTCAAAATTAGTCTTATGTCACAATTGATTATTGCTCCACTTCCAAACGACTGTATCCTTGATCAAAAGGAATAGCAATGTATGCTGTTCACAACTAATAAAATGTTAAAAAAAAAAGTTAATAATTCTGTTTGTTAAGATCAGTAGTTATTATGTGCCACCAGACTGTACCATGCAGTGCGCCTAATAGCTTAGGACTAGAATATTTAACACTGAATACCGGACCAGGACGTACGGCGGGATACTTGACTTCCTTAACAAGTATTGGATTACTGGCCGTCACTCATTGGTTCAAAAACAAAAGCCAAATCACAACTTACCGATGCCCAATAAAATGGAGGCTCGTTCCATAACAGTGACATACGGCTCAATATTGGGCGCGTAACCCAGTATGTTGGTGGCATGCAAGGAGGCCAGTAGGTCTGCTGACGCTAGGGGGGGCTCTGGCTCGTCCTGCAGCGGAGTCAGGAACACCGGCTTCGCTATGAACACTGCTATCAAGAACAGGAGGAGCGCGAACCCAGCTTCGACTAGTAATAAACCGAAACGTCGTCTGAAAAAATAATTATTCATCTCCTGAAAAGGGTATATAGATTTTAATATATTTTGCCGACACGCTATGAAGAATCGGTGGTTGTGATTTAATACTAAATGATAATAAAACCTCTTTTTTGTACACTAAAAAAGGGGGCAGAAAGAAAATATCAATAGCGGGTGCAATGGTCGGTCTTATCCCTAATTGTGTTATCTCCCAGACAATTGGATGCATGGATCGGATTTATTACAATTTTTGTTTAAAAATACCTCTAGTGGTACAATATATATTTATTTATTGGCAGACTGTTTAGTCAAGTAGGTAACTTGCAATTTTTTTTTGTCTTTAAAACAAAAACCAGTTGTTCTATGAAAGTAACTAACCTTGCCCAGTGGTTTCACCCGCGTGAATGACAATTCTTACACTAACTTTATAAATGAGCTTTTTAGTAGTTTTTGCATGAAAGAGTAACAAACATCCATACAGCCCAACAAACTTTGGCATTTATAATATTAATAAGGACTATTAATATTTATGTTATTTATTGATTTCTATGTATGTCTATGTAAAATACAAAATACACACTGTCTCTGTAAGTAACATTTCCATATAAGAATGCTGATATGTCGCTGAAACTTAAAAGGTTTCCTTTTTACATATTTATCTTTCGGATCCAACATCATTATATTATTGTTTGCAATTTATCGCTTTTCACAAGCTTACTATTATGTCAAAATTATTTTGACGTAACTGAAATTCCTATGTAAATACTTTCTTTTACAAAAAAAAGTCTCTTATTCGAAGGAGGATATATTTACTAAAAGGCAATCAAAAACTGTCTGCCACGTTGGCCTAGTGGTTGTAAGCGCGACTGTTACGCTAGAGGTCTTGGGTTCGATTCCCAAGTCGACTAAGGTGTTAGTGGGTTTTTCTATGAAATTCTCAGTAGCGGGTCGGAGTTTGGATTTGTGCCCGG
Source organism: Autographa gamma (assembly GCA_905146925.1). Classification (NCBI taxonomy): domain Eukaryota; kingdom Metazoa; phylum Arthropoda; class Insecta; order Lepidoptera; family Noctuidae; genus Autographa; species Autographa gamma. The sequence continues at coordinate 1,983,442 of LR989850.1, forward strand.
TTAGTGGCAATAGAACTGTGGGTGTACATTGGTACACCTCTGCGTAGCCCTTCGGGGATACAGGCGTGATGGTATGTTATGTATGTTATGTTATGCAATCAAAACGTTTTTACTTCAGTTTAAAGAGTGTTAAGTACAGTTAGCCACCGTTTCTTTAGAATCAGTTTTATTTATGACTTCCTTTTAACAAAATAAATGCCTATTTAAACTGCTTTAGCAACACCATATAATTATGCATTCATAAATAAAATTGCCATTTATTTTATCAAGTGAATCTTTGTTAAATGTTTTATTTCACGTGTTTTGAATAGAGATTTAAAATTAAATGTTCGTTGTCTATTTAAGATAAAGGTTACAATATAATAAACGTATAATGTGTTAATTAAGGACTTTCCTCAAAGATTGAATTTACAAATTCCCCCAACCCCGGTAGTGTATTAGTTGTAAATATTTACTTTAAAACCAAGAACCACACCACAAATCAGGTTGATTGAAATTTGAACATTGTAGTTTAAGGCATAGGGTTTAATTTGGGTAATTTAGTCTTAAATTCATTTACGCAAGTACGGTTTTCTTTTTGCAGCGCAAAATAGTGTCTAACCTCTTAGATATAAAGCTTAAAATCAAATAAAGAAATAAAATTTCTAATAATAGGTTTTCAATGCGAACGTACTTAGGTTTGTTTTTCACACAGACGTTCAAATTACTTGATTTAGTAGAATATAAGGTAGTGATTGGAATATTTAGAATCAGTGATATTGTGAAATAGACTCAATAATGGCGCGGACCAGTGTGTTTTGTATTTGCCTAGTCTTAGTATTAGTTAACTTTATTGGTGTTAATGCAGGTAAAAATAAACAATATTATTCTAGTTGTTTATTTTAAAAAGCATTTAATCGTGCTATATATGTGAGTGTAGTGTCAAAAGACCCTTTTCAATATATGTGATGTATTTTTTTTCTAATATCATATCCGTATTATTACGTCAAAACTACACGTCCATACTAGTTTCAGTGATACAAATATAATATCAAAGAATCCATCATTAGGCACTGCATTGATTTGTGCTCTTGCAGAGTACTCAATATTAATCATTTCCCATTTGTTTATATATAATATTTCATTTACAGATGTACGGGTAGCCCGTTCTCCACAATTCGGTTTCGGAGGTCCATTTGGGCCACAACCATACGGTCATGGTCACGGCCGGTTTGGCCCTGGATTCAACCAAGGAGGTTTCGGTCACAACCAAGGAGGTTTCGGTCACAACCAAGGAGGTTTCGGTCCGAACCAGGGTAGATTTGGACAAGGTTTTGGAGGGTTACAGGACCCTTACACCCACCAGCGGTTACCTCCCGGTGGTTCCGTTAGTATATCGAAGACTATCAGCATAAGTACTGGTGGAGGGGCGTCTTCTAGTGCTGGATCTAGTTCCGGATCTGGATTAGGAGGATTTGGAAGGTCTGGATCGTCAGCCAGTGCTGGGTCGAGCGCTAGTGGGAAATAATATGTAACTGATGCTGAAGTGAATGATTTTGTATACTGTAAATAAATTGTTACAATTATGTTGGTTGTTTTTTTTATGTCAGGGTTTGAAGGAAGTGTTTAGTTAGATTTGTTTATAAAATACTGTGTTTTAATAAATAAATTATTTTAAAATGTCTCGAATGCTTTCATTTTTAACCGATTTGCAAAAAGAGGGAGATTCCTTTTTTATTGTATTTATTTTTTTTCTGTAAAAACAAAATACGACGAGCTTAACTGTTTATGTACACATTATAATTTAATACCTATTACGACCCTAAACAGATACGAATTAAGTACATTATGACTTGTCTATATTTCTGGTGCAACCCAGACTTTTCATAGAATAGATATAATGAAATGAAGACGAATCGACAAAAACTAAGTTTAATTGTTTTCATGAGAGAGAAAGAACTAAGCATGGACCATCGTGTCTCAACCGAAGAATTACGATCCCTGATAAGTACAAATAGGTATGTATAGTAAACACAGTTAACAACGATTGAAATGGATCTAGGGAAGCACGTTTTGCAACGTTTAGCAACTAAACAAAAACTTAAGAAAAAATAAATTATTACTCTTACAAATAAATAAATATGTAATTATGGAAAACATGGCTTACGTTGCTCAAAGTAAGTAGCTTAAGCACCTGCGTTATGGAATTAAGTTCACTCTTGATGCGATTTAAGAAGCCAAAATCCTTTTTATTATTTTGAACCTGAACTGCCTTCCTGGAGGGTAAGGGCCTTTTTAGTCTCTCCATTTTACTCTGTCGTAAGCTAATTGAAATCATTTCCTATTTAGGACATACAGTTTGTCAGTCTATAACTACCTGACTATATTGAATATTTTTTTTATGTTAATATAATAATAACAATTCTAGCCTCTAAACGCCCCACTGCTAAACACAGGCCTCTTCCCGTACCTATAGGGAAGGTATTACTAGGCTATTACTATTAGAGCATTTATCAGCAGGCTTGCTCTCTGTGGATTCGCGATTTCAGATACCAATTTTGGGATCCAGGTTTCCTCACGATGATTTCGTTCACCGTTTGTCAGAAGTGTCTTAGAATAATTAAGTTACATTATGTTAATAAAATTTTAAAAGTCAGGATAATAAGGAAGAACATAATAACAATACAGTATGAAATCCCGCTTGAATTCTGGTCGATACGAGAACTCCTTACTTTTATATACGAGATTTGAATCCTTAAAGGAAATGAGAATCTGAGATCGTACGACTACATTCCTATAAGGTAAAAGCCACTTCATAGTTTGATCGTAACACCCATAAGTGATCTAATAATGTCTAAAACAAACAAATATTACGGGTACTCGGGGCATCCCATCATAACTTGATTTGCCTTGAACTCGGCTACTATAATAGTTTTAGCAAATATTGGTTTACCAACAACCAAAGTTGGTGCAAATATGACTTGACACAATACATGTTTGCATCAAACTATGCCCAAGTTTAATTTTATACAAAAGACAAAGGCACTGAGGCTGACAAAGACAATTTTCAATGATTGTTAGTTAGTAAGCTTCTAGTAACTAGCTATATAGAATCAAAATGATTCTCATATACACTGGAAATTGCAGTTAAAAGCATTCCGGGAGTTTCGATTAAAGTTAGTTTCTGACTAGAAGGAAACTGGAGTGTCAAACATGATTCTTAAAACAATAGTTTTTGTTTTTCTACGTTAATGTTTCCCTTAAACCATTAATACTCTTAGAACAAAACCTAGCGTAACCACTTTCTAGCTCTATCAATTTGTCCCACTTGTTGTCATCTGGATCTTGTTCGAATTTATTCTTAAACCAGTCAATAAGCATATTTCCTGCAACTTTCTGGTTTCTAATACACTAGAAATAAACAATAGATTCAATGCACCGAAACCTTTAAAAATGCCTATTGAATACGGAAGCTCTGTTTTTGAAGCCGCTCAACAAAATAGGATACCAAGAAGACAAGATCTAAAAATATCTTATTTAAGTAAGCAAGGAGTCATTGTTGATAAATAAAATGACATGGTTAGTGCTAAAATTATCACTTACAGATTACGTGATCCGACCAATATAAAATGAAGCAATGATAATATTTTCACCAGTGTATATCAAAAGCTCCAATATGTCTCGTCTTACCGTTTGTGTCCTTGCCGTTTTAGTTATCATTAATTTCACATACATCGATGCAGGTAATTGGATTATTTAATAATGTTTGTTAGGATAGAAATTTTGTTCATGATGTTTTTTTGCTTCTAATTACATCAAAGCAAAGCCAGCTCTTCTATTACAATTAGGAGGAATTGAATCTGCAAATACGTTTGCGTTTTTCTGATGTTCCATATTTGAGTGTTGTTCTTTGTATATTGTCCTTTTATACCAAAGTATATTTCAAATGATGTCTTCTTCCATTTTACTTGTATATTTTCTTTTGTATACCAAAGTAACTTCCAAAGAATATGTTTTTATATTAAAATAAATAATTATTTCATTATTTCCAGCTCCCCACCGAGGTATCCCTGTCCCACTAGGTCTGCCCATCGGTCGTAGGGGTCCAGGCTTCGGGAACGGCTTCAACAACAACAGGGCTCCAGTAAGCATCTCCGCCAGCAAGTCCTTCAGCATCAGCACCGGCGGCTCCGGCGCCAGCCAGGCGCAGTCCAGTGCGAGTGCAGGCTCTCGTGGATTCGGAAAATAAGGATTGATTGGGATAATGATGATTATGTTCTTGTACTTTTATAAAATTAAAATGTTTTTGTTTTAATCTGTTTTTTTTTTCTATTTCACCTTTAGTGTAAGTTATAGTTTTGACGGCGAAATGGTTTAAACCAAGCAATTAAACGCTTGATTGGGATACTGATTATGTTCTTGTACTTTTGTAATTTTAAAATGATTTTGTTTTAAATCTGTTTGTCTATTTCACCTTTAGTGTTAATTGACTATTATTTACTTTCCTACTAATTAATTCGAATTTTTCGAATGAACTTATAATAATAAATTTTAGTTACTATTTTGTTTATTTGACATCATTGCCTTTAGAGAATATGCGTGTGATTAAATAGAATTACTTTTATACATCTTATGTGATGAAGGTCTTAATGTATATTAGTTTAAATGTAAACAAATACAAGTTTTGCAGTATCGCTTTAACGGTAAATTCCAACAACATGGTTCATGTAAACCATAGATGAGCCTAAAAGAAAGAGGAATGAGACTCCTTCTATATGCACAGAAATATAAAAATTGTAATTTAAAACCATGAGGAAAATATTTTCACTAATAGTTTCTCGCCAAAACTAGCTTTTATTTTTCAAGTATATGTTTATAATGTACATAAGATACCTGACATATTTTTTGTTATTTATGTCTCTGGAAATGAGGGATTTGAAAGCATTTTTGTAAGGTGAATGACTTGTCTGGCTGTTCTGGTATGGTCCCTGTTATTGTTTTCATTGGACAGGGAGAAAACCCGACAAATAAATGCAAGAATAAGACTATGCAGTTTATGGAGGTTTGCAGATCATGTTAACAAAAACTTAAGGTATAATGTTTCTATTAAAGGTATGTCGAATAGGGATGGCGGGCGGTCGTTGTTGCTCAGCTTTCCTTCTGATCAGCTCCCTTTCATCGTGAATGTATTCAAGGAACGCGGCGAAGTCGGTTTCTCTTGTTAGCTTCTCGTGCATTCCACCCGATGTCAAACCACACTCCGCCAAATTTGACTGCTTGCACGGTGCTGCCAATATCTGATCCCGATTCCGGAATACGCCCAAGGCGGTTAACCCTTGACGCTCTTCTTTACACTCTCCGACAGGTAGTTAATTTTATACAAATTAAAATATTCTTATATTGCACATTTCTCTGGCTCAAGTTTGTTTGTGGTGGGTCCGCATCAAATCCTAAATTATCATCATCAGGTATTTTTATAATCATGAGGTACCTAATTGATTGTATGTGATGCTAAGCCCAAGATAATGCAAATTTTCTTGCTTATAATAAAATACGAAACTCGCTGTATTTTGTAAATAATTTCGAAATCGAGGTTCACCTATGTGATAATAAAGCCATTTTCAAAAGTGAACCCAATTTGCCTTGACTTAGAATTCAAATTTGAGAATACGTTTTTGACATCTGACCGCGGATTCCGCTGTCGAGATACGAAAATAATGTTACAGAATAGCCTGATTGATTAGGTGATGTGGCTGGGTTTGGTGTTGGAAGTATGACTATTTCACGAGTAAATAGATCAAGAATTATTTAGAGAAAAAAGAAATAAGTACTAAAATAATTATTTTTTAACTATTAATTAGCTTTTGCCTTATGCAGTAGTCACAACACTAGACCATAAATAAATATAGTATGAAATTCATCAATACATTGCATTACGGATTGTAACATTTGCTACTAATTCCTAATGGATATGAAAGGAATCCCGTAGGAACGCAATGGATAATCATAAAAATAATTCAATTAGCGAAAATGGCGGCGATGTGGTTTAAAGTGGCCCACGGAGATCCTCTTCGCTTGAATGTAAGAGGAAGAATGGATGGTAAGGTGGATGAAGTATGTCAGATGATGGATGTTGAGACAAAAATTTAGAAAGGTATACTGAGATGGTTTGGTTATGTTGAGTGAATGAATGAAGAACGATTGACGAAAAAAGTATAAGGCGAGTTTGAATGAAAAAGCCTGGCCTTTTCCATTCAAGAGTACCATAAACCGAACAGCATGTGTGAAGAGAATAATGAAAGTGGTCAAAGCGAAACAATTGTGTAAGGATCGTAGCAAGTGGAAAAAGGCGTGATTATAATATGTATGTATGTATGTTGTGAAAGGAAAATATTGATTACTAAGAATCCACAACATAAACAAACAATCAAAATAAAAGGTAAAAAACCGTCTGCTACTGGCTTATTGGTTTTACCAAGTAATGCAAAATTTGTGTGCTCTACAAATATTCACTTAATAAATTGTCTCACTGTTGCCATACCTTATATTTGTATTATCAATTTGGCGCTAACTATCATCAAGGATTCTATTCTTGGAAGATTGGCTTCGTGACATCCTACAGTTTTACGTATAAAAGTTAGAACCTGACCAATTTGTCTCAGAAGAAAATTGAACTCAGAACGCGATGGAGAAAATTTGTATTTTGGTTTTGGCTTTGTCTGTGATAGCGGTGCAATGCGCTGTTATTGGCCATAAAGGTATATAGACTTTTGAACCTCTATTATTTATATTTTTTTCATAAATAAACTTTACTAAAAGTCAAAGTTTAATTAAATTATTTAAGCATAGTTTTCTTTTCAAGCACAACGAAAAGACATCCTTCAACGTTTCAACAATTGTCTTTTTCTCTTGCACCCCAGTTTTCACAAACTTAAAAAAAAGCAGTACTATTTTGTCAACACATTGCATTAATTTTAAATGTTATCTTTCACAGATGCGGTTCACAAGCGTGTGGAACGTTCTCCTTGTGCAACATGCGGAAACAATGGACCACCTGGACCGCCTGGACCACCAGGCCCTCCTCCCCATGGCCCGCCCCGGCATGGACGATATGGAGGATATTACCGCAGCGCCCAATGGACCGGAATAGCTGACGATGGCGTCCAACGAGGAGTGTTCAGTGGCGCTGCAGCAGCCACTGGTGATTTAGGCCAGGTTGGAGGAGCAGCATATTCAATTGCTTCCGGCTCAGCTAGCGGTGGTGCTGGTCTGAACTTTGAAGAACAGTCTTCACAAGGAAGTGATGCTCAATCGGTTCAATCTGCTGGCACCCAAGGAGGTTCCGGCCATCACGGTGGTTACGGATCTGGTGATTTACAATCTGCAAGCAAGACTGGTTCTGAGTCATTTGAGTCTGGCTCGCAAACGGGTGCTAGAGCCAACTCACAAGGTTTTCGAGGACAAGTGGATTCTAATTCCCAAGGTTTTGGAAGCCAAGATAACTCTAAGTCTCATGGTTTCGGTAGTCAATCGGACTCACATTCTCATGGCTCTGGTGGATATCACAAAAAATCTGAAGCTAGTTTTGGTTCCCAATCATCTCAATATGCTAGCGGTTCCAACGGCCAATCTTCCTTGGGTTACGGAGGTCATTCAAAACATAGCGAGCAACAAAGCGAAAAGTTTGAAAACAGTGACAATTCTCAAGGAGGCGAGTTACAACAGGCAGATAATCAAAAAGCAAGTTTCGAAAGCCAATCTGGCAGCCAAGGTTACGGCAACGGTAACCAACAGTCAGCTGGATATGGTTCATCTGGCTCATCATCATCATCATTTGAAAAAGCCGACAATTCGAACAGTGGATCTAGCCAAAGCGGAGTAGGTGTACAGGCGCCATCAAGTGGAGGCAGTTCATACGGTGGACACTCTTCTGGTGGTTATGGGGCTAGTGCAAAGTCTTCTGAATCCTCTGGAGGTAGTGGGCACTCTGCCGGAGGCTATGGAGGTAGTGCACACTCTTCTGGAGGCTATGGAGGTAGCGCCCACTCTTCCGGAGACTATGGAGGTAGTGCAAAGTCTTCTGATGCTTCGGGAGGCAGTGGGCACTCTGCCGGCGGCTATGGAAGTAGTGCACAGACTTCTGGAGGCTCTGCAGGTAGTGAACACTCTGCTGGTGGCTATGGAAGTAGTGCACAGACATCTGGAGGCTCTGTAGGTAGTGAACAGTCTGCCGGAGGCTTACAATCTTCAGGAGGCTATGGAGGTGGTGCACAGTCTTTAGGTAGCTCTGGAAGTAGCGGACACTCCTCTGGAGGCTATGGAGGCAGTTCACACTCTTCCGGAGGCTATGGCGGTAGTGCACAGTCCTCTGGGGGCTATGGAGGCAATGCACAGTCTTCTGGAGGCTATGGAGGCAGTGCGCAGTCCTCTGGAAGCTACGGAGGTCGTGGACACTCTTCTGGTGGCTATGGAGGTAGTGGATACGGCGGTAGTTACTCAGGTTCAAGATACCGATCTTCTCAAACTGCATTGAAGGGTGCTTTGAACCTTGCTTCTCAAGGCTTGCAGACAGCTGGACAGCAAGAAACCGGATGCAGCACTTGTGGCAAGAGTAACTTTGCCTTGAGCAATGCTAAGAGTACCAATGGAAATGCCATCGCTCTGGCGGTTAGCGGTTAAACCTTTCCTTAGGAAAGCGATAATTTGGACCTTAACTTACATTAGTACCTGAGAGCAAACCCTGTTATTGATTATGTATCTGAATATGGCGACTAGTATTTGATGTGTTACTGTTATTGTTTTATAATAATACTGTTTAGCAAATGATTCCTTGTTTAACTAATTAATTTGTAAACAATGTAATTTTGTTTAGTAAATAAACTATTTATTAAATTTAATGTTCCTTTTTTATTCTCGTTTCTCTCTCTCTCCCTCTAACTTATTAAAATTAAATACTTTTATGTAAAACATTTGTAAAACAAGCCTTTTGTCTTCGATTTAAAGCACTTTTAATCATTTAGTTCTGGTATTAGATTTATATATAGAAGGCATACGTTCTGGAATTCATTGAATGAAACTTATGAATGAACTTTAACTTTTAACATTTAACTACATGCCATTTAGCATGTAGTTAAATGTTAAAAGTTAAAGTTCTATCTAAAAAGGCAGTTATACTCTTTTTTAAATTTCAACCAGGCAGTTGCGCTCATAATTCAAAACTTTTTGTCAGGGTATACATATTTTTATTAAACAATATTTAAAAACATATGCTGTTTTATACCTGTAAGATAAAGTTTAAGGCAATAGTTTTATTCTTATTTTTAGAAGTTTACCAACTGCTGTATGACTGCATCTTTAAAATATTTTGGTTAAAAAGATTGTAATTAATCTCTTCTCAATTTTTCAATGATTTTAAAAGTGGGTTAGCTTCTAGCAGCCATCCGGATATAAAACATTTGCCAAGTCTTTTTGAGGCAATCAGGAATACTCATTACGCCGACAACAAATACTTGGGAACAGAACAAGGAGATGATGACTATTGATGACTTCATCGGATATCTTCAATAATACTACAATACAAATAAACGATGTTAAAATAAAACCAAAGACCATATTTATTTCCGACATCCTTTTTATATTTTACACCACTTTGTTCTTATTTAGGTATACTTTTTTCAACCGAAGGTAATCTGCAAAAGGCTCTTTTTTTTGGTAGATATCTTTGCAGTTAACCTGAGCGCAGGCTTTGACTGCTTCACCGGACTTTTAATGCAGAAGGCTCAATCATTTATCAGCTAAAGTCATTACTCTGTTTCTCCTTTAGAGATTTAAGGTAGAAAGGAAATTAAGATATTTGCTTTTCTCTTATTATAGATCTATTAGTATTATATATCTCTATAGTAACTTTGTACTTGTTTAATTGATGTTACGATGTACAAAAACAGCGAAATTAGTAGTAGTAGTAGAAATAAGTACAAAAAACGCGCCTGTTTTATTTCACCTCATTTTATTTATTCTGTATTTATGTAGCTTTACTTATATTCTTATTAAAATTATCTTAACCATTGATAGAGATTAGATCTCAAACTTATGGGTGGAGATACCAGTCTAAAAGGCATATGTTTATAATTTGGAAAATTACCTCAATTTTGGATATATATATTTATTAATTCTGTATATGAATTGTCGTTTAGTAAGTTATACAGGATACTAATACTATACCAAACATTATTTTAAGAGTTTGTTTGTTCAAATGTTGCATTTAGTACAAAACTCTTCAGAATGTTTGTTAACATCACACTAGGTGATATCGCTACCAGTTTAAGAACAAGGGAGAAATTTCAAGCATGTAATTGCTTTTTTTTTTTAGTTTTGCCATGCTAAAAGATACGTGAAACATTAATGAAACTTTAATCATATTGCCTCAAGATGCAGATTCTTGACAATGTATATTATGCAGTAAAACGAATAAACATAGTAACCACGAATATTGATCTAATTCGTTACATCATCAAAACCACATGTGAGTGGAAACACACTAGTGTGGAAAACTAAGGATTTTTACACACTGTCAAATAATTTGGTGAAAATAATGAAGTTTGGAAAAAAGAGACTTGTACAAACTCAGTAGCAGGTCGGAGTTTGGATTTGTGCCCGGTTAGTGGCAATAGGCTCGCCCCCTATTACATGGGGCCTAAACATACCGGCGTACTGTGGGTGTACATTGGTACACCTCTGCCTAACCCTTCGGGGATACAGGCGTGATGGTATGTTCTTTTTATGTTTTGTACAAACTCAATGTCGTTTCAACAATTTTCTTGTCTGTTTAATTTATTTTCTTTAGAACTAAGACTTAACTAATTAAAAATTGAAATAAAAACAATATAACGTAAGCCTCTCAAAACCAGAAAATATCTGTTCGGATTTAAACACAAGTCATTTTTCTACAGAAATTTCTAAAGCTATTTCCTAGATTTATGTTAAAATACAAAATTTTTGGGTTCCGCACCCAAAGGGTTAAACGGGACGTCTATGTCTGTCTGTCTATCACCAGTCCGTATCTCATGAATCGTGTCAGTTGGACTGGTTTTCTTTTACCGCTTAAACAAAAAAATATGAAAAACGCATAATTTTTTTTTTTTTTTGATGGCTCTCATAGACGCTCCAAATACGAGTATTCAAAGAATATTGAGTATAAATATGTCTATGTAAGGGGGCTCCCATACAATAAACGTGATATTTTTTATCGGTTTTTAGACATGTTTGCGTATAAAAATGTCTACTGTTACCTGGGGCTTCCACAGCATACAACAGCTATGTTCTTTTTGCAATCACGCTCGAGTCTTGGCATTGTGCCATCTTCCTGGGTAAGATAAAGTCTGGAATGCACAAAAACAAATCACAAATTCAGAACAAATCAAAATTGAATAGTTTGATCGTGTGGAGCAATCCTTAACACAACTCTACCGGGATTCACCAGTCCCACAAAATTGTTCACACATCATATTTAGATGTCTTTATCAATTATCGCTTACCCGTGAAAATGACTTTACGCGATACTTTTCGGAATATCTATTAGTGTTGATCTACGGAACGTATAAAAATGTTTCTTTGGGTAAATTAATTCATATTATAACGTAAAGATGTGGGGAATAGGTGTTCTGTTAGCTGTATCATTTGCATTTGTTGCTGCAGATGTGAAACGTGAGTTATGTCTTAACAAATCAACACCGCGTAACGAACTTCGTTACAACTTGTTTTTCCTGTCCGTATATAAATTTTATTTTCTATTAGTCCATGTTGTCTATAAAATATTCAATTTAAATCCATCGGCATTTTCTAGACGGGATTTTTTTTTCTGATCTCTTAAAATTGGATTTAGGATTTATCAACTTAATTGTATCGTAGTGTATAAGTGGTATTGGGACACCTACTTCAATTCACAGAGAAATTAAGTATTGCAATGACGTCACTCACGAAAGCTTTCTTCTATCATTCCCACCAAAAACATAAATGTGTCTACAACATCTCAATAATCCAAAATATATTTTCCAGCGACAAATGGCGACCTCATCCAGCGCCTGAAGCGGTCACCATACGAATGTCAAGACTTCCAGCAGTACCCGCCACCGCCGCCACCACCACCGTACTGGCGTCGCCACCGCCACCACTTCCCACCACCTCGCTTCGACGCCTACTCCGAAGCTAACGCCGGGTCTTTTGGTCCCGGACCCGGCCCTTTTGGTCCTGGCCCCGGACCTTTTGGCCCTGGAAACGGAGCTTTTGGCCCTGGAGCTGGGAATAATGGAGAGTCTTCTGTCAGTAATGCTAAGAGTGAGATAGGAGATGCTATAGCGGTGGCCATTGCTAAGGCTTCCCCTAAGACTTCTCCTAAGCCATAAGCAAAAGATGAGCAATTATTTTTCGAAAGCGAATTGATCTCGTTTTCGAAATCTTAAGGATTCGGTTATTTAAATTGTGAATGCTCGTGAATGTAACTTTTCTCTGGTTACCTTTTAACGATGCGTGCATGCAATGTACAAAGTCTGTTATTTAAGGAATTATTTTAGTTGTAAATATTGTGTTATGTTTTCAGTTCAGAATTAAGTTTTCGTTTTAAATAGTTTTGTTTTAAATAAGGATTCTAGTTAATAAAATATTTCATAAATCAAATTACTGTGATCTTATTTTGTTTAAATTAGTTCTTAATTTTAGTAGATATAGGTTTACAAATATAAATTGTATTTGGGTACCTAGATAAGTAGAAAGATCTATATAAGTAACATGGAGTGAATTCGGTGTCCAGTAGCTGATATAATTAGTAAAGAAGAGCTTAACATTTATTAAACTAGCCTAGCATTTGAAAATTCCTCCATTTTTATAAAACAAAAGCATAATTGACATAGTTCATGTTCTTAGAATCTATGAAGAAAATAAAAACTTGGTAGCTGGTAGTGATAAAAATCTAATTGACCATACAGGTCAGGCCGACAAGAGTAAAGTACCAGTAGTACTGGTTTTACTTGTAGATACAGAAGCAATAGAATAGAAGTAACGTTACGTAGATAGCTTTTATAGTAAACTAGCTGTGCCCTGCGGTTTCACCCGCATGAATATCTAGTTCCCGTTCCCGGTGCCTTTATGTTTGGCCGGTGATGACTTATTTTTTTTTTTCCGCGCAATTTTCCATTTTTTTGTTCATAAGAACCTTCTCCTGATAATAACTAACACAACAAAAAAAGAATTAGCGAAATCGGCCCAGGTGTTATTGAGTTATGCGCTTACCAACACATTTAGCAATTCATTTTTATATATAAGATAAACTGGGACAAAGTACGAGTAATAAGGTCATTGACAGTTGACCACCGTTTCTGAGATCTGACAACTGAACTCCAACCTTTGCAATGGCGGACAAAATAATAAAAGAAATCAACAAAAAACAAAAGAGACATCGTTTAACACCCACATACCCGTTAGATTAAATTAAAATTTCGCATCTTGTTTCTTAAAAAGTGCTAATAGCATGTATTGTTAAATGTTTTATAGCTTTTACCGTTGATTTTTATACTTTTATGCTTATTTTTTAAAAGCTTGTGACAACTGCAGGCCATTATAATGAGGATTATCTTCTGTTAGCACCCACACACTACTTTCTATAAAATATTTGCTAAAACAGTGAGGTGTAAACCTAGATTATATTTATCGTAGAATTTAATTTATGTGACTTTAATGATGTTCATAAAATTAGGATTTACATTTTTATGTGGGTTCTTGAAACTGCTAGACTAAACTGATTTCCGCGATTCTACCATATTTCGATACCAAATGTTTCTAGTACCGAAACACATAATACATATATAATACGTTGAAACCAGCTTTTTAAGTTTCTACTTACTGAATTAAAACAATATTATATTCTTACGTAGTAGGTGACGAAGCAACCGCCCGGTACTAAGGACCGGAGAAGCAGTCAAAGCCTGCGCTCAGGATAAAAGCACATTTTACAATTTCAGATACTCCAAAACAGCCAAAGATGTCTCGGCAAGGTATTTTTGGACAACCTTCTATGAACATTTGCTGTTTAAGGCTCTATACATAATTAGTTGTGTCCTCGGATTTTCCCAATTTATGTAATTAAAAGTGTGCAACAATTAGGCCTTGATATCATTAAAATTTTCATTCTAGATATCTAATTGGTTTACCCTTTTTATGCAAGGTTTAAAGACTTCGGTCGAAATATTGGTTTTACCGAAAATGACCAGAATAATTGAAGGTGTGGAAACCACATGAACACCTTGACAGCGATACAAGTGGAGTGGCATTTATTGCGACAGGATTATTACTCATCTTGGCAACTTAAGTTCAAGTGCAAAATAAGTAAGGTCGGGGGTGTTGACCAAACTTATTGCGGGTTCAGGCTGGTAGATTCTAGGTTCACTCGTGACATTTCCATGTTTTAGTTTTTCTTATAAGTTGACTAATTTTATTACGTAAATGATATATTTTTTTAATAGTTCATTTTTTTTTTCAATAATCAACTAACAAAAAATATTTACTTAGCTGTATTTTGTTGATTAATTTAATACTCTTTTTATACATATAATATCATTGATTAATTAGTTAACATCGCTGGGCAAAGTTCTCTTTATATTTGTAAACAGTTTCTATGTGACAGATTTAATTAACTAAAAACAGAATACCCATTAATAAGAAAAGTAAATAATGTAAATAAGCTTGTAAAGAAAAATGCTTTCCATTAATTTTGTTATTTCTTTTTAAGTGGTCATAGCTTGTAAAAACAATGTTTTCGATTAATTTAAATATTATTTGTTTTTAAGTGGTCTGACTAACTAACCTCATTAAATTTACGATGTTCTAGCGGTTTAGCGACGGATATAATATTCGTAACGTTGTCGTTTGTAAGATTCACACACGGTTTACAGTTGGTAATATACAGGTATAACAAGTAAACGTTACACTAAATAACTGTAGAATTAAACGAAATTACAAGAAATCATGTTATTTTAATAGCATTTTCAATTAAATTTTAACATAGATATTTCTATTCATAAAAGAAACTAAGAATCCCCCGACCAATTTTAGATATATAGTGATAACTTTCAAAATACTGAATAGATCTTCATTACTTGCAATATAACTATTACGCACATGTCAGCTGACAAACGAAAAACTGTATCGTAAGCGGTCAATTCGTTTAGAAGCTACAGACGGACACACAAACCGACAAAAAGATTAGGATTAGACTTTATAGGTCGATCAGAACTTTAGTATCTTTCAGGTGGTAGCGAATTAAGAAAAGAAATAATATGCCAAGTCAACAGTTATACAGTTACCATCAATGTGCGGTAGTTTTCACTTTACCTGTGTATTTCAAGTCGATAGAAAATAAAAGAAAGTTTTGTCTTCAAATTAGCAAAATAATGAACTTATGATTTATTATCTTATGAGCCTATTATCTTAGGCGACGCCCATAAACGTGATTTTTATAAAGGTTCGTATTTTACGGTTCGACGCCAATATAATTAAGATTACATTTATTTGGCAGATTTATTTTATAACTAGCTGTTAATACAATAGAAGATGGTAATCATTATGCCGTAAAACTTAATTGTATGTGTTTATGAGGATTTATATGTAAACGGTAAAGTGGTGTGGTATAAACTGGTAAAGTACTGCAAAGAATAGGGTTTATGCTTAGCAGTGGGAGAAGAGACCACGGATAAAAGTTTAAAAGATTTGTCCTACACTATTAGTGTTGATACTTATCGAGATTGTTCTGAAATAAACACAATAAAACTAAAAGAAAAGAACTAAAATAAGCCATCAAAAATTCATCCACATCGCTGTCGACTGGGAGTGTGCCCAGAAGGCTGGTAGCATTGCCACGTTGTATGGCAATGCTTATTCGCTGACCTAGGTAGAAGCCAGCCAGTTAAACACATGAATAATAAGCTGCCAACAACGCTCTTAACTTTCTTGATATATGGAATCCGGAGATAACTAAATGATGTTAAAGTTAAAAACTGTCAATCTGTTGTGTATATTAATGAGCAAGATAAAAGGCCCTCACACATTTTTGTGGTTATAAAACCCAATGTTTATAAATAACTTAAAAGTTAACCGGTATCTTGACCTCAACATTTAACTTACCCTAATCGTTCTAGTTACGCATAGCAACACATTTCCCCGTTTATAAATACCATGTTTATTTATGCTTTTAATAAACACACTTAATCTATAAATACACGCATTTCTAAAACTGCAAAATCATTATTAATAGGAGGAAATGAAAACAGTTAAAACCAGTTAGTCTTAACAGTTTTACTCTTAAATATTCAAAAATATTCTAAATTGACAGTATTTTAAAAGTCTTGTAAATATTAGATCAATTAATGTTCCGTTTTTTAATAATATGTGAAAAATCGCGTCGTTGAATATAATGTTTATTCATTATTAGTGTTTCCAATACTAATGGTTTGTTGCACGAACGAATTTAGATAAAAATGTTGTGTTCATTTAAATATGAAACTGAGAAGCTAGAAATTGATTTCTGAATATTAAATAGGTAAAATGTTTCTTTAGGATGTTGGTTTTGGGAGAGCATTTAAAACGTAAGTCATGAAAAAAGGAATTTCAAAATTTTGATCACTAAATTTCTGCAGATATTAGTAGGTAAGGTTTCTGCAAAAGTAAGTAAAAGGAAAAGGAAAATGCAATTAAATGCACATAAATGTTGGTGATGCGATGAAATCTAGATTATTTCTTTTCTCTTATAGATACTATGGATAAAAAGTACCGAAGTCCTAAGTTTATTCCAGTATAGATTTATTTAAGTCCCAATAAGGGCAAAAGCTCGTAAAAAGTCATAAGGTCAGGAAACAAGTTCAAACGCCTACGCAGGGCCTTGCTCAAAGCAAAAATCGCGAAATCAAGATCAACGAGGAAATAAAACCAATAAAAATGTACGCTTCCGTTTTGTATTCTATTTCTATGTTATAATTAATTATTAGATAAATTCTCCACGGTGTATTAACGATGTTGACAGTTCATTAAAATTAGGAACACGCAGAGAAAGGTGCCTTAGGCGGTGCGTGATGTATTCATATTTTATGTATAGATTTTTTTTTGCAAATAATTGGTTTTCGCTATAATGTTGAATGTATATGATATTTAAGCCTGCAGTGGTTAATTTGTTAAAAATATTTTTGATCGCTTTTGATATGATTAAGATTTCTCAGTTATGTTTCCTCTACTTTCAATAACTGCTATTTAAAAATTATAAAGCATTAAAATATTTTGTCAACTGCTCTAAATGTAAAAAAGACATTATAATTTCACGAAATAACGGAAATTAAAATTTATAATACCTATTTTGACTTTCGCATGTAAATATTTAAGCCGCATAATGAGATTAGTGTTTCGATTTAGTATTCAAAATGAGCCATAATTTATGAGTAGAAAACCTAAATGTTTGGTAAAAGCATTCTACATAATTATAAAAGTATTTCAACTTGTTGTAGCATGTGTAGATGGGAGAGATAAAACCATTTATCACATTAATTAAATGCTTGGACGTTTTCAACATGGACGATAAAAGGAATATGAGATTTATTTGATTTACGCACACGTTTTGCATTGACAAGATTGTCGATATGTGATAAAATATCTGTCCACGCTAGAGGTGAGAAAAAAATCTCAGAAATATTGTTAAATCATTTTTTCACCACAGCGCTTTTGCAAAGATTCTTAGTATTTTTATAGACTATTTAATGTACATGAAATTAGGGTAAGTAAGTATAGATACAGCTTTGCGCAAACGTGCTTTTGTGTCATATAGGAGAAGCTGTTTTGAGGTAACACCGACAATGTATAATATTATTTAACGTCGGTACATTTTCCTCATTCATGCGCATTGAGACAATCATCTCCCGTTGTTTTCTTGGAGTTATTACTAGACTAGAACTATTACATTTTGGTATACAACTATTTATAGTTCACTTGGCTTTAGATAACAACACATTTTTTAGCGTACTGCCAATCTGTTTATTTTACGGGTACAACTCGACGTGACAGTTAATGTATTTGAGTTCCGTTCTTTACTGTATCTACAGTTTAGAAAGATATAATTAATTGACCATAGTTCTGTAGTTAGCAACTATTTGTTTCTAAGATTTAGAACATAAATGCAATTTATATTTGTCAACGTGAGGTAATTTGATATCCTAGCTTGTAAATGAAATTTAATACTTCTGTCACCAGTCACAAGTTATGCAGCCTTTTTCGTGTGAATTTATGTTCCTTGCCTATGATTCTAACATCAGATAAGTATTTATTTTGTACTACCATTTTTAAGTAAAAATAAAACTAAAAAATAATGTGTACGGCAGATTCATGACATACCAATATTTTATTACATTTCGTACATTAGTTAGTAGGGAGGTAAGAAGTAACTACATAGTTAACACGTCATTAAACCGGTTCTATTTAATCGTAACTAGGGGCAGTTAAATCAAGATCAAGTTTATTAACATTGTTACTTAACCAAGTTCAAGGTTAAGATCGAATTAAGAGCAAGTCATAGAGAGTTGCAATTCGCCATCTTGTATGCTACTTGTTTTAATCTAATATTAATAAATTTGCATACAAAATTATACGATATTATTTTTAACTTGTTTTTAAATTGCGTTACACTTTCTACTTAGAATCGAGTTAATTTTAATTTCCTCTGCATTGGGTGGAGTGGTCAGTCCTGTTTAGCATACGGGAAGGGGTGGAGCTTGCAACATACTTCTCTTATTTTAAATTGGCTTATTAAGTTATTTCAAAAGCGAAATTGAGTTTATTTCTATAGTTATTATACTTATATGATATTGAAAATAGTCTACAATAAGTTTGTCATAGACTTCGGAGCTTTGGTCTAATCAAATGCAAAATGGGAATTATCTGATTTTATTGTTATGATAAATTGGTTGGTCATGAGAACCGGTAGGTATACTTAGTACTTCTGGTATGCACATTACTTACATAAAGTGACCTTAAGGCTTTAAGTGTGACGTTGAAGACTCTATCTAAGATTAGCCCGACGGGTTCCAGGAAGCACTAGAACAAAACATAGTTCATCATCAGCTTCTTCCTCACCTCGTGTATAATAATAACTACTTCCGTTCTACTAATACAGTATTGTTTACATCTTAACGAGATTCTCACTTCCGTGGGATTTTACCAAATAAAACCTCAATGTCTTGAGGCGTGGGGCACGACCTCTACGGACGACCTATAAAGCTGATCTCGCAAAAATATTAACCACACTTAACGGAACAGACAATAAAACATGGCTGCAGTACTGATATTGCTTTGCGTGATCGCACTCGCGGGATGGAGCCCAACCCTAGCCGAAGGTGGTAATTTTTTACTTACACTATAATTTACTCGGTGTCACGATTTATCGATAAAACTCGTATCGATATTGGCACCGTTAGGTAATTGTGTCTAATGGTCCCTTTGTATAGTGGGTAATCGGGTGGTCTACTAAACAGGTTGTTGTAGGTTATGATAAGTAATTATTAACATAGTATACATTCTACGGTAACCTGTAATTTAGGATAGATGTTATGGCTATTAATGTTTGTGACTTAATTTAAAAAGACCGACAGTTTTGTGATTCACTTAATTTATTTAATTCAATTTTATCCGGTCAATACGTGTTTGTTTTAGAGAAAGGGCTCATTTAACAAAGGTCTGACTATCTTCTGATACCTAATTTCTTATTTCTGACTTGTTTTTCGCCTTTTATTCCGTATATTTTTTTGCAATTTGTGAAAGCTTAATTACAAAAACCAATAAAGTATAGCTACCATAATTTAATGGGAGGATCTTTTCTACCATAAATAAAGGCGTGAGTCCTACATACGCGATTATAATTGAACAATTTTAAAATATGGATACCGGACTTGCAAATAACGGTTGGAATATATTTCCGCCCCACATAAAAAGTTACCAAAATAATTTTACCTTATGTGTTTTACTTAACATAAATCTTTTATTATAGATTCAGGTGTATTGGCAGATGCTGATCAAACTGCGAGTGCCATAAGAGTTCCTCGAACACTGCATAAGAAGAAATTATGTAAAAAATACGGAATCTGTGAGGGATACGGAGGGTATGGCGGTCCTGGAGGCTACGGCGGTTATCAAGGAAACCAGGGCTACCAAGGGTACCAGGGTTATCAGGGATACCAGGGTTATCCAGGAAGTCAAGGTCCTCAAGTCTTTCCACCCGTCAATATTGCCATAAGTCAGTCTCAGTCATCAGCGAACGAGGGTGGTGGCGGCCATGGAACTGGGTACCACCCCAACAACTACCAGTACAACGGTGGATACCCTAATCACGGGTACCAAAACCAGGGTTACCCAAACCAGGGTTACCATAACCAGGGTTACCAAAACCAGGGTTACCCAAACCAGGGTTACCCAAACCAGGGGTACCAAAACCAAGGGTACCAAAACCAAGGGTACCAAAACCAAGGATATAACCAGGGTTATTCCAATGGATACTCCAGTGGTTACAATGGTAACGATGGTTATGCCGGCTACAAACCAGGCTCTGGCTACAGCGGCCATAGTAACCAGTACAATGGAAATTACTACTCCGGTAATAACAATAGAGGGTATGGATTCCAAAGTCCTGTTGGTTACCATGACAACGAGGGTCCCGCTGTGCATGAAGATAATGAGGGTTATGATAACTATGCCTTTGCTCGGTCCGGTGCGTCTGCGGTTGCTGAGACAAAGAGCTAAACAGACCCTTATTTTAAAGTAATTGGCGGAACATAAATATTTACTAAAAGTGTTATTTTTATCTCAAACTTCAGCTGTCTATCTCATGTTGTTCTTTTTTAATTTTATCGATCAATTCCTGTGTTTTTTTTGTTAAATGTATTTCACGAAGTTTTGCGAAGCGATATTGCATCAACAGCATATGCATCACATTTGCCCCAAGAGTGCCAAGGAAAATATTTCTTCTATCTACATAAATGTATCGTCTCTTTGACACCTCAAACGGAACTAGTATTTAAGACACTTTTAATTAAATTTATTTATGTTTAAATGTGTACCTGTGATAAAATTTACAATGTTTGTTTAAGGCAATCGATTTAATATTGTTGATGAGTGAGCTCATCTCAAATAAAATGGAGCATTTACGATCGGGTGTCATTCAATAATGTTTTATTGGAGATAACTCATTTTTATTAATAAATTATATTTTTAGTGTAACTGAGTTTTTTATTCTGATTAAATTATTTATGGACTATAAATTCGTTAAAGGCAATCAAGTGGAAATATAATACCATATAAAGGTTTATAATGATAAATGGTTCACATCCTCTATAAAATTAGGATTCTTATCTTTATATAAAACTTTTGAGTCATTTACCTGATTTGGAGGTCTATGACCTAGGTTCTAATTTTCTATTGGATTCGCATTCTAGATTATAGGTATTTGAGCAATAGGTGGGGCATCATTATTGTTTATTGCATCGGATCATATACTTAGTTTCACGAGTCGTAGGTATTACAAATCTGGGATAAAAATAGAGCAAACATTTTAAGACGATGTTATGAATTTATTGAGGATCAATAAA
The DNA here is from genome assembly GCA_905146925.1 of Autographa gamma. NCBI lineage: Eukaryota > Metazoa > Arthropoda > Insecta > Lepidoptera > Noctuidae > Autographa > Autographa gamma. The sequence goes on from LR989850.1 coordinate 2,005,083, forward strand.
TATTTATTATTTAGATATATTCCTTACGCATTTTTCTAGTTCTGATGACGATGAAGATGATAACCTATACTACAGCTATGTATCTATGAAGAATAGGGATGCAGGCGCAAGACGATGCGAAGGGCGGTAGAGCAACCGACACGGCACAACTTGAGGTGACATCCAGCAATAGTAGGATATTGTTGATTTTAATGTTAAATTTTCTTGAATTTGATTGGATTGCAATTAATCAAAGACACTAAACTTTCAGAGCCTTATTGCGATAGTTATTTAGAAACTGTCAGCAATGTTTATGAAATTAACTTCAAATTCATAAATGTAAATAAGTTTGTGGATTTTTTTAAGTACAAAAACATAAGTACAAAATTATAGTTTGCAGAAGAAAAAAATCCTATAGTATCTACTTAGCGTGTGATTATATTTTAAGCCACTGAGTATGGTGTAGTCCTTGAAAGTTCTCTGTGTCGCGTCTTTCTAGAGAATCTGTTATATTAATTAAAATTACCTTCTTCATTTCGGGTATATATCTTAACAAAATAAAATTAAATGGTCCCGTTTGACACGAAAAAGTCGTTTGATGATGTTTTCATTTAGTTAATATCTAAACGGATGTAAAATATTTTGATAAACACAAAATTGCTTCTAATAGGAAGAAAATTTAAATAATTATTGACAGAACTATCTCATTGATGAGAAAAGAAAAAAATCATTAACATACGTGATCGTTTTTAGTTTATTTTTGCATTAATTAACACAAATGGCGTTTATGGGTTCGAAGCCATCATTTCGGTACAACATGAAGATGTAATTAAAAATGTCATAAAGCTTTCCGTCCTCGGCTTAGAATTAGAAAAATATTTTAATTAAGTATCCTTGTTTAACAAAATTTAGCGGAATTAGTTTTTATTACGGCCAATTAATCAGTTGTTTTATCAATAAGATGATACTCTGATAATTTATGGTATCAGATCACCTGTACCTATCAAAACTGTTTACCGTAACTCGTTAGATAAATTTGGTTTATGAGTGTCAATGGCTTTGGGTGTAGTGGTGACCCAGTCAGTGTGGGTGGGGGGATCATGTCTAGTATATAAGCTGAGGGGAATGTTTCACAACCATCCACAACCACCTGGGGAAAGGTCTAGACATCCTTGGAAGAAACAACAAAAATGGCATCCAAAATCATCGTCCTTGCTACCATCGTCGCTGCTTGCTATGCAGGACCCATCTGGTACACCGGTAAGTGATGCATCATGCAACTGCAATTGAACTTGGTCTTACCGATGATTGTTATGTACCTACAGTACAATGTACAAATGTCAACTTGATCATTGAATTACAAAAAGTTTTTAAGTCATGAAATAATATCTGGGTCGTAAATATTCAGTGTTGACTTTTTTAGTGTCCTGTTTATGAGTCACATTGTCATCATAAACAATTGTACTGTAAAAAAAAACTCTTTATACAATTTAACTTTACGATTAATGTGAACAATGTTTTAATATGATGTATTGTTTGTGATAGAGTATTAATTGTTTTCCCTATGTTCCAGGCGATGAGCTTCTTCCCGGTGTGATCATGAGGATCGGGCGCTCCCCCAGCATCTCATACGGCTTCGGCAGTGGCTTCAGCAGCAACATCGGCGGCATCTCCCACTCCTCGGGCATCGGCGCCTCCTTCCAGTCTGGAGAGGGCCAGGCCTACGGCAGCGGCATTGGAGCCTCTGATGGATCATACGCCCGCGGCGTAGGAGTCGCCAGCACCGGCAACAACTACCCCGTGGCCTACCAGCCCACCTACCAGGCCGTTCCCCAGCCCCAACAACCCCGTCCCTCTTACGGATCAGCCGTCTCGTCCGCCCAGAACTTCGGCAACTATGGTAACTCTGTGTCTTCTGCTCAGTCCCTGGGTGGCAACCAGTTCAACTCCGCTGTCTCGACTGCCCAGAGCGGTGGTCCTGCCCGCTACAACACCGCCGTCTCCTCTGCCCAGAGCGGTGGCCCAGCTCGTTACAACACTGCCGTATCTTCTGCCCAGAGCGGTGGCCCTGCCCGTTACAACTCCGCCATCTCCTCCGCCCAGAACGTGAACGGCTACGGAACCGCCATCTCCGCCACCAACAACGGTTTCGGATCATCCGTGTCATCTGCCCAGACCAGAGGTATCGGTTACGGCGCCGCCGTGTCCGCCGCTGAGAACATCGGAGGGTACGGTGCCAGCACCGCGCAGGCCGTCCAGCAGGGAGCCGCCGGCGTGCAGCACAGCGGCGCCACCAGCATCAACGGGCCCGGCATCCGTGCCGCGCACTCCCACGCCGTCAACACTGGCTTCTACTGAAGCGTTGATTGTAATCTAAAAAGATATTGAGACGACGAATCTTACTTGTCTCAATACCTTTGGAAATTTTAATTAATTTATTTAAAAGTCAATAAAACAAATATTTATAAAAAAAATGTGTTTATTATAAAATATCACTTACACACAAAAACATTTATTACATTCACTTTAATTAATCGTATAATTCCCATTACTATTTAAAACTACAAGAACTAATTATTCACTTCATTTATCTTCAGCTATCAAAAGTTGCTACGTTTTTGGTCGTTCACAGATACATTTTTGTTGGAATTATAAAACGTTTCAGGTGTTTTTGCTCGGTTATCAAAAGCAATGTTTGTAGCAGTGTTATCATAGGTATCTTTAGGTTTCGCTCTGTTATCAAATGTCACAGCATTCACATTACCGTACACATGTCCATTATCATTGATGGCTGTAGCAGAGTTCACATGAGCATTGCCGGCGAAATTAGGGTTGTAAAAGCTCTCTACATTTCGGACCCAGTCTTTGAGGTCAAAGTTGTTGAAACCGAAGCCTTCGGGAAGGACAGGGAAGTTGAACAGTGTTAGGAAGGGCCCACTGGACGCTGAGGCGATGCTCCTGCCGGCTCCAGCTACAGCTTTACCAGGGCCTGCTATGCTGAAAGTCGATTGCACGCCTTGACCGTTGTAAGGTCTATTTTGTTCCTCGTCATTTAATTGTGTAAATCCTGACCGTGTAGCAAACTGTTGACTGAAATACTTCTCAACATTTGGATCGGAAGACGATATCGCGACGATTGATTCTCCATTACGTGTAGATTCTAAAACAAATAAATAATTATTTCAATTGATTATTTCAAAATAAAAGATACAGTTTCAACCATAAAAATAGAAGTCAATGAAATTGTGTCTTCGGAGATCATCAATAAAATCATTTACCACAAAATAATAGAATTTTCTAAAACTAATTTACATAAAATTTAATAAATTGTATGCAAAGATCTATACCCATACAACAATAAAACAGTCCACACTCACCTTTGAAAACAACAGGAGCAGCGTCCACAAAAAAGCTCACAGTAAAAGCGACCAGAGCTCTTAGCACAAACATTATGTCTAAATAAAATTCCGTACTTATAACTTAGAATCTATAAAGCAATAAGTGCTGAGATCACAATGAACGGTTTATATAGGATGGCTATGGGCCGTACGATGGTTTATTATCCATTGTAAGGTGAATGACCCATCTCACTGTCTAAGCCAAACGTGATTTCAAAATGTATGGAGATAAGTATCTATCTTCAGATGCTCCTAAATCATGCTTATCTATACTAGGCGAGGTAGGTATAGTAATATATTGGTGTAGCTGGTGCAGGTTTTGACCGCCTCGACTATTGGCCTCTGCAATTCGCTGTTCTGTTGTTACTAAAATATATTTTGTTTCATTTTGTTTTTATGGATGATGTCGCGCGGAATCTTTTATGATAGAATTGACTGTCAAACATGTAACATTATTTAGAATACATTATTTTAGTAATGTACCGCGACATGGAGTAAGCATTTCTTCTGTAAACGTTATTAGTTTGGAAGTTGCTTTTTCTTAATTTCATCCCTATAGTCCAGTCAACAAAGAGATTGTAGAGTGCGTGAGCAAGGCCCAATTTTCTGAAGAAATTGCTTAGGGCCTTGCTCACGCACTCTACAACCGCTTATGGGTTATTTATTGACTGAACTACTATAAGTAACACTATTTGCTGCATCTATTCTACTGAAAGACTCCCAAAACTTTAAGCATCCGAAAAAACGATAGAAATGGTGAAGAAATGGTAACTAACCAGTGACTTAAAGCTCTTTTCTTTTGCGAATCAAGTCATTTACCTCATTGTTTTATCGACAATTGGTCATAAGTTACTAACTAAAATTGACCAAGAAATTAATACATTGAACTTTGAAACCTAATCAGTTGGACACAAACGGTAATCCTTGTAGTTTTAAAAGGATGCCCGGATGGTGTGAAATGTTAACGGCATAAAAATTAACAGTGTTTTGTTTAATATCTTTTATAACCCTTAATTGTACTTTTAATAAAAATTTATTGACTTTAACTTTCTGTTTGTATCCCGTATAGTGTTATTATTTGCATAATTAGCACCTATCTAGACAGACCAGTATTATGATATTACTTAGGTGACCGAAATGGGTGCTAATCCTATACAAATGTGTCCAAATATTTGAGAATACATATTACTTAATTAAGACAGTTCATCGCACCGTGGCGTTTTATTAGTCACTTCAAAAGATTCATTAATTATTTATTGTAAGCTTTAAAAGAGATAATTTCTATAGGTAACGAAATTTCTAAAGATGAGGTTGAAATCCAAAGAAAAAAAGGAAGAGGCATTTTTGTAATTACTTAATAATTATCACTGAATCAAGGAAGACCAAAAAAGAGATGGATGGATTGTGTGAAAGATGATATGAGAAAGAAAGGAGTAAATACTGAGATGACAAGCTGTAGAGATGAATGGAAGTTGAATACGCATTAGCCGACCCCAAATAGTTGGGAACAGGGCAGGGAGGGCAATTATCACTGAATAAATTCCTGCCTTATTTTCTTGTAAGTTGAAGATTATTTACTATAATAATGACCTTGCAATTTTAATTCTGTCACAATGGTCTCTAGAAAGCCGAGCAGCAAGTACAATAACGACAGGTGGTGATAACACCCAACAGAAAAAGATTAATTTTACCTGCTAGTAAGAAAAAAAAACCTGCCTATGGATATCTCGAAGAAGTCTTAGAGATTAAGCGCAGGCTATAGATGATAAAGGTTTTAGACTTCTAGATCTCACTCGAACTCGACTGAAATGTCTCTTCTAAGTTGCTATACATTTATTATTACATTTTGTTGTACAAGTTATTAAGTTGAAGCACCTACATTTATATTATAGAAAAAAATATGAAAGTAGCATTGCTGCTAGCATAAGAAGAACATTATTCAAAAAGATCTCACTTAGTTACCCTATGGCTTCCTGAATCATATACCAAAGTATTTCATGCATATCTGTCTGAAAATTTTGTGATGATTTTGAGTTAATAAATATTATTTTTGTTTTTCTTATAAGAGGAACATAGTGGCAAACACAGAAACTATGTCGACAAGAAACTACAAGGTGACCTAACAAAGTATTCGCTATGTTAAGTTGCCTTGTAGTTCAAAGTTCGATCAAGAGATGGCGGTTGTAAAAGTTTTAGTAATAAACGAAGAATAATAAATATATGGTTTATGATCTATGTATATATATGGTCCCCCCCCGTGAGACGTCAACGAAGACGGACGTGTTTTTGGACTGCTCCATATTTTTAATAATAAAACTGTGTTTAAAGTGCATAAATCGCCATAAAAACTAAGAATCATAAACAATAAGTTAAAAGTGACAATCGTGTGTGAAATCACAGTGATTAATAAGCTGCACTGTTTTCTGGCAACAGTTTTAATACAAAAACTAACAAAATCCTTCTAAAAAGTGAACACATTTCGGACTTTGACCTCATTAGCCACACAAAGGAAGTAGATGACCGCACTAATCATCAACACTATACCGCGGCAACCAGTCACCAATTTCAACAACAAGTATTAAGAAGCCCGTGGCGTAACGGCGCGACCGTCGGATATAGAAGCTGCGATAAGAGCAAGTTCAAATCTCAGCTGACAAGACGAGATATTTTTGCTTTTTGTTTTTTACGAAATTTTGTATTTACTTATTTTTAATAATTTATTGAAATTTTTCGTGCTATATTTTGCAACTAAAACAAGAAAAATGCCACTAAGTCGATCACCGCCATCAACCGCCATCCCGTCAACATCACTTGCAGCGCCAATACCAGCTCAGCTGCACCATAGTTCCTCGGAGCCAAACATTACTAAAACTGATAATTCCCTCAGTAATGAGTCCAGCTATCTAAACATAACCCAGCGAAACAAACGAAAATGTTCCGAGTCAAGAATAAATCAGGATAACCAATTATCTATCTTCATGGAGGAAATGAAAAAGTTGTTCATTGAATTCAAGGAAGGCCAAGAAAAGAAAATAGAGAAGTTGTGTGAATCTGTGGAAGAGATAAAAATTCAAAATTCTAAAATCCAGTCTACAGTTTCTTTCCTCTCACAGGACTATGATGACCTCAAAGGTAAAATTGAACATTTAGAGACACAGCTCGAATCAGAAAGGAAAAACAATTTAAACAGTTTGCAAATTTTAGAGGAAAAATTAGAACGTCTCGAGCGTGGAGCTAGATCATCCTGCATTGAGATCAGGAATATACCTATTAGAAAATCAGAATCAAAAATTGAATTGTTAAATACTGTTTTGAACATCGCCGCAACTGTTAATGTACCCATACAGCCATTCGAGATTAAGGACATTTTCCGTATTGGCACCAGGGACCCTGACACCAAGAATATTATTGTGGACTTTACTAGCAATTTGTTAAAGGAACAATTTATCCAAATGTATAAAAAATATAACAAGAATAATAAATTGACAACCGAGCATCTGAGAATTGTTGGACCAGTAAAACAAGTATTTGTTTCAGAAAATCTTACCCCAAAGATGAAGCGCCTGTTTTTCTTGGCTCGTGATTACGCTAATACAAATGAATATAGGTTCTGTTGGATAAAGAATGGTAAAATCTTTCTTCGAAAGGAGACAGGTGCCCCGCATTTGGTGATCATGGATGAGACTGACCTCTTGAAAATAAATTCGGATAAGTGACTAGACTCATGTCTATTTCTCCTCTTTCAATACAAAGTATTTCGTTGTCAAATCCATAATTATCTAAGCAAACATAGTCCTGATATTTTTTGTATTTATGAATTGATTTGTTTGAAACTTGTGTTATGTTTCCGTTTACTGAAGTATAGAACAGTCATTGTTACACTTAAAACTAAAATTTCATATCTCAAACATAATAATATAATACTTTCACGCACACTCACAAAACCACACATACACACATACGTCCTCAAGCATTTTTTAAGCAACTTTTTACCTACTAAGCCTCTTCATACAGCCCCGATCATAATTTCATTTCTCTCTCTGTCCCTCTCACTTAGGATGATTTTTATTTTTTATGCAGTGAGCATTACCAAAATGGAAAAAGTGTTAGCCACTGGTCGTGGATATGGATGATAACGTCAGAATTACAAATGATATGGATCTATTGTCAGCGTCATCATCCTACCTTTGTTCCCCGGAGCAAGTAGACTCACATTTAGAAAATATTAAAAATAGTTTTAAATTATTTCATATCAACATAAGAAGCATAGGGAATAGTGTTAATTTTAATAACCTCCTCATATTGTTGCATCGTATTAAAGTTCAATTTGATATAATAGTGTTATCCGAGTGCTGGCTACGAAAATGTCCTCTCATACCTTCCATCCCTGGTTTTGTAACTTCATTTTCGGATCACTTTAATCAAAATGATGGTGTTGTTGTATATGCTAAACAGGGCCTACAATTTACTATAGAAAAACCAACACTCGATGACGCTAACTGCCTGGTTGTAAAGTTCAAAAATGAGATAGCAGTTGTAGCAGTATACCGGTCACCCGCAAATCATAACATTCAAAATTTTATTACTAGTTTAGATTCAACCCTTAAGTCATTAAATTCTTTTAGAACTATTATTTTAATAGGAGACATTAATATAAATATAGCCCCACATTGTAATGACCAAAATTGTGACACGTATCTTAATACTCTTGCATCACATGGTATGCTTCCTGCACATCTCTTACCTACGCGCATCGATAGCTGCCTAGACCATATAATGATTAAATCTAACAAACCATCTATATCCCTGATTCTTGATTCTCTAATTACCGATCATGCTCCAGTAATAGCGTTCTGTAATATTAGTTTAGACGCCCAGAAATCCCACACAAAATCGAAACGTGTGGATATTGATGCCTGTCTGAACATATTAAATAATACTGACTTTTCTGCAGTTATGAGCTGTTATGATGCTGACAATGCTGCATCCAACCTAGTCAATATTATCTCTTCTATTGTAGCCAAAAATTGTCATAATACGGCTATACCGAGCAAGAAACGAATTATTAAGCCATGGATCACACCTGGGCTTCTAAAGTGTATTAGAAATCGAGATAATCTTTACCGTAAAATGAAAAAAGACCCCAATAACGAGACCCCAAAGTTAATTTACATACGGTATAGGAATTTCTGTAACAACCTCCTGAAGAAATTAAAGCGCCAATATGAACGTACAGAATTTGAAAAATACCGTAAAAATCCAAAGGCTACTTGGAATCTTATTAAAGTCATCTCAAATTTGAAAACAAACAAAACTTCTGCCAGTGAGCTCTTATCAATTAAAGACGATCCTTCACGTTCTGTTAATGCCGTTAATACATACTTCGCAGGTGTGGGAGAAAACCTAGCCTCCAAAATTGTGGTTCCAGGTGATAGTGTTGGTTCCTCTGTCTGTGATAAGTCATTTCCGCAACATAGCTCTATGGCCATTTTCCCCACAGATAATGAGGAAATTGACCGACTCATCCTTACCCTCAAACTAAATTGTGCTGTTGGCTGGGATGGCATCCCTGCGACTCTAATTAGTGCTGCCAGGAAAATTCTTGTCCCAATCATTTGCCATGTGTTCAACCTCGCCCTCGAATCTGGAGTCTTCCCTACGGTATTCAAAAAGGCCCTGGTACACCCTATTTACAAAAGTGGGGACAGAGGTAGTGTCAATAACTACAGACCGATTTCTGTATTAACTATTCTATCTAAGCTCCTTGAAAAAATTCTAAACAAAAGACTGCTCGACTATCTAAATGCACATAATGTGCTTGCTGACAACCAATTTGGTTTCAGAACTTCCAAAAACACTGAAGATGCTGTCTTAGACTTATTGGGTTCAGTGACTGAAAATCTACACAGCAAACAAAAGACCATTGCCGTTTTTCTTGATCTCTCCAAGGCCTTTGACACCGTCTCTGTCCCCCTTTTGCTACGTAAGCTGGAACTGATCGGTATTCGAGGTCTCTCACTTGATATTTTCAAAAGTTATTTAAAGAACCGCTCACAGTTTGTCAAAATAGAAAATCTGACCAGTAACGAAACTCTTCTTAACTTCGGAGTCCCACAGGGTAGTGTACTTGGTCCTACCCTGTTTCTTATATACATCAACGATCTTTGTAAACTATCCCTACCTAACTCCAAATTAATTTCTTACGCCGATGACACAGTCATACTGGTACGAGGCGGTGATTGGACTGAGGCGCGTCTTTTCGCAGAGTCAGCACTACAGTCTACCATGAAGTGGCTAGCACAAAATTTGCTTACCCTTAATTTAGACAAAACTTGGTTTGTCACATTTGGCCCAAGACTTAGATCACAACCGACATCTGATTTCTCTCTGACAGCGCACAAATGCAATGCTGAAATGAACAGTGCCTGTGGCTGTGTCAAAATCAGGCGTACGGACTCCATTAAATACCTCGGTATCTTGATCGACAGTACAATGACCTGGGTTGAGCAAATTAACACACTAGTATCCAGGGTTAGAAAGTTAATCTTCGTTTTTAAAAGCCTCAGAAGTTCAGCCGACTTTTCTACCCTCAGAACCGTTTATTTTGCCCTTGCTAACTCTATCATAACATACTGTATATCGGCCTGGGGTAACGCTGGAAAATGTCTCCTACTACGTTTGGAGAGGGCACAGAGAGCTGTACTCAAGGTCATGACACATAAGCCTATTCGTTTCCCAACTGACGAACTGTACGCTCTTTGTAAAGTACCACCAGTGAGGCACTCCTTCGTATTAAATGTAATTCTACGTAAACACTCAGAACTTTCCTTTGATCCTAAATTGACTAAAAATAAACGTAGATCCGATAGAGTCTGCCAAACTTATTCATCCAAACTCCAATTAGTACGACGACAATTCAAGTTCTTTGCCCCTGTATTATATAACAGAGTTAATAATGCACTTAATATTTATCCACGCGCTTATCAAGAATGTAAGCGGCTCACTGGACAGTGGTTGTCCACCCTTACGTATGAAGAGCTAGAAAATTTAGTAAAATATTAGTCATCCAACTACCTCCCTCCAGCACACGCACACACACACACATACACACACACACACATACACACACACGCACACACACACACGCACACACACAGACATACACACACATACACACACACACACACACACACACACACACACACACACACACAACATACACGCGATAGAATTAATGTATAGTTGTAATATATAGGGAAAAAATAAAAAAATAAAATCACATACTAATACATCTGGAAAATTGATATCATCTCTCTCTGGGAGGTGGGCGCTAATAGCCACGACACAGTTTCTAACTAATGTGGCTATTACCGAACACTATAAATTTTGTAACTATTGTTTTTTTGTTTCCAATAAAGAATTTATTATTATTATTATTATTTATTATTACCTTATTTAATATGTCAACCACCTGACGGTACAATTAAGTTATTTGATTACATAATTTATTCATTACTTTGATGAAAACTGTTATTTTATTGATTTGATAGTTTGGAGTTATGACTTAAGTTTTGATTAAACACACAAATAAACTAAATTATCATAATCGTTCAATATTTATGCATACTTATGACTTAATCAAAATTAACTTAACTCATCATATTTTTATTTATTTCTTTACTTTTATGTCATGATTATGTAGATATCAAATTGATACCTAATATTTGTATAACCCGGTATTTATAACTGTGTTTGCTTGTTATATATTTTTTTTAAATTCAACGACTAAATACATACGTATGTAAAGTTGGATTCAAACTTAATGGCGGCTCTGAAGTTAGCTACACGCTGCGCAATGCCTCGCCCCGCACACCCGCTGGCGCATAAGTTTGTTACTGCGCAGCGACTCGCCTCGTGTTCAGAGCCGCCATTAAGTTTGCACCGTACAGTACCTCACATAAAGTTGATTAGCCCACCAATATCAATAAATAGATTAATAAGTAGACAAATGTGTTAAACGAACTAGAGATTTACAGTTATAGTTAAATACTTATTTACTTAAAAAAGGTAGTCAAAGATTACAATCTTATAGTGTGAATAGATTATTGCTTTACAAATTACCGGATGAAATATTGGCGTAACTACGTACCGTTTAGAGGAAACTTTAGTATATAAATCAATATGTTTTCGTTTTAATCTGGGGAACCAATTAAAAGTAATTGATGGAGTATTAAAATGTAATTTAATAGTCCCGGTTAGAGCATAATTGGAAATTTCACGGCGATTCCTATGAATAGATAGAGGGAACTATAACTATGTAGAGTCTGGTGTAAAATAGATGCCACAAGGTGCAAAATTCTCTCTTTTTCTTTTATATCATTTGGTTTCTTTGCAAATAAAGAGTTACTCTGAGGAATATGACCATGAAATGCATGCAATTATATTTTCTTATTCAGACGATCTTAGTCTTATCCCTAATGACTAAACAATCTTTACATCACAGACTGAGCTAGTATTGATATTATTTAATAATTTATGAATACACACAATAGTTTAGTAAATGTAACATCTATGTAAATTATTTATAAAGGTACTGCTTGAATACACACAAACACAAATAGTTTAGTAAATGTAACATCTATATAAATTATTTATCAAGGTACTGCTTATTTCTTAAGAAATTTCTGCCTGCGAATCGAGAAGTTAATTACAATTAACAAAAAAAAAAAACAGACCAATCAATTCTTCCACTCCATTTCTTTTATAATGGTTCTAAAAATATGTCAATTATGTGAAAACCCACTCATTAACGACATCGTTTCCATTATGATATTTCTGCGAAGGAAGTAAAACACGTATTTGGGAGACACGTAGACTATCGGAATTTGAGCAAATCTCGGTATAAATTCATGGATTAATGATGCAGACATCTCAATACCGTTTAATAAGACTGGTTGCAAACATCTCTCCAGCTATTTAGGTTTTTGAATAAACTGTATTTAATTTCTTAAATATTTTAAAATGTGAAATTTTAAAATTTGATAAGAGACTCACATATTTATGTGTCTAAAGTCTATAATATTTAAAATTGATTATTTTAACCATGTCCAAGTTTAGAGTAAAAACATTTAAAGTAGGTACATAATAAAATTAAAAAAAATTGTATACAGAACTAATAAAAGATGTAGTAAATGATCCACAGTAAAATAAAATCAATGAACACCTACAATGATAATCCATCGATGTCGATCAATCGATATAATAAATCTATTGATATAGATGACACCCACTATAAATAAAAATGATGTGCTACACATGACCTAGGGCATTCGATAGGCATTTTAATTGAGTGAGTGGGTTCAACGATTACTTGATCAATCAATCAAAGTCACCGTTATAAGCAAGATCGATTTTATACCAGCTCTGTACTCTACAATTATGTTTTACTTTATGACTGAGCTAAACGTGATGGGGCTAAGTAAATTGGGATACACTAAGATCTTACTCAAAATTATAGTTCATATCTGAGGTGTTTCAGTTCTTTCTTGTCCTCGATATCTAAACGATTTCAATAGCTAAGTTTTTTGCTCAGTCCCAATAAACAATAACAGTACTGTTACCGCAGACGACGGCGGCAAAGAAGAAAAATAAATTCATAATTGCCATAAACAATTGCCTAGCGCGGACGCCTTCGATATATGATTACTACACTCAAGAACTCTAAACTGCTAATCAAAACTACGTTTATGAAATAATAGCAGAGAAATTATCGTAAAAAACAGATCTGTCGTAGTATCTGTATTAAGAACCGTTTCTTATGCTATAAAGCCGAAAACTTGTAATTTTACGATGGGGATATAAAGTGTGAGATCGATTTTTGTCATGCATTTCTATTTGGTCTGCAACATGAATAAGATTGCTCGTGTTCTTGTCGTTTATATATTGGTCGTCGCCGCAACGGGAGCAGGTAACTGTTTTACTTTTTGTGTATTGAAATTAACGAAGATATAATACATTTTGATAAAGATAATTTTATGCTTAAGTACTTATTAGCACCAAATGGATTTCGCATTTAAATAAATTACCCATTTGTAGATTTTAATGTGTCTTTGTTGTGTGTTAAGTGGTTCTATTTCTATTTTAATGTTTCAGCTGAAGTGAAGCCAAAGCCTCAAGCCAACAGCAAGTCAGAGCCAGCCAGCAAGCCTAAGCAGCAAACTTCTTCAACAAAACATGTATCAGCCCATGCAGTGATCAATCATGACATGGTGGGGGTCGCCAGCATCGCGACCGTTGACTCCAGGAACGGCAGGGTCTCCGGAGGCGTCAAGGTCTATCCACCGATGGACTCGTCCATGGTCAAAACAGACTCCAAAGGCAACTTCATCTTCAAAGCAGTAGACGGAAAAATGACAGCGCCCATAACAATCACGAAGGAAGGAGATGGTGTAAAAGGGACTATTCGGATTGCACCTGGATCTGTGTCGGTCTCCTCGTCAGCGAAGTCAGGGTCAGCTTCAGCAGTGTCAGGACATTCAGGGCACTCAGGCCACAGGATTCCAGATCTAAACCCCTGGCCGATGCCATACATGAAGCCCATGATGCACGATATCTTCTTCCCGGATCCATTCTTCTCATTCCCAAGTATACCGAACTCGTATCACCCGCGGATACCTGAACACGACTTCCACAGAATCCCGCAGCAATTCCCGATGCAACAGCCAGCTTTTCCGAGGATGTCACAGCCGTCGTTCCCAAGAATGCAAGACCCATGGCAGATTGAGAAGGACATGTTCAAACACTCACTACCGATGCACAACTTGTTGACCCCCACTTGGTACTACCCTAACCCTTTCATAAACTTCTGGTGAATCTAATAAAACATAAAAAGCCTTTGGTGTGTTTTATTACATGAATTTGTACTGTCGTTCTAAATGTGCGGATTTCATCTTTCAGGTTTTAATTTAAAACTTTTTGCCGTGTGGTGAGAATGCGCAAAAAATGGTCCTATAACTGGGCGTAACTGTTATCTCACTTATAATAGGTAGCTAACGACTGTCAGCATATCTAGTTTTGGTGTTGACAGTTGCCTTCAGTAGCCGGACTGCTAAAATAACAATACCACTTTGTCCATAACTCGTCGATATAATATCTGCTAGAAGAGGTATATTGACCCATTTTCTAGTTACTCTGTCTACCTTGAAGTGGATAAATATTCAAAGAATCTTAGTTTTATTTTTATACCCATTTTATGGGTGCCCATTAATATGATCATTAGGCGCGAATATGGTCAATGACACACGGGAAAGTCCGAAACGGTAAACAGAACCTAAAAATAGGCTTTTAAACCATATCGCACTTATAAGGCAGAATTAATTGCCAAAATAGAACATAAATAAAACAGACAATTAAGGTATATTAATGAGCTGAACTTATAAATATTAATTTAGCAGTTGTGATTTATTTTGCGTTAAAAGGAAATCTTGTTGGGTAGGATTCCTCTTTTGATAAGAATTTATTGTGAATAATTCGCGCGTGCTTAATTAGAACTAATCTTGTTTTTATGGTTCCGTACCCAAAGTGTTAAAACGGGTCCCTACTACTAAGACTTCGCTGTTTGTCCGTCCTTCACCAGGCTAAATCTCAAGAACCGCTATAGCTAGACAGTTAAATCTTCCACAAATTATGTATTTCTGTTGCCACTAGAACAACTAATACTAAAAACGATAAAAAACCTAGTCAATGGCGCGGAACCCTTCGTGCGAAAGTCCGACTTGCTCTTGGCTGGTCTTATTTAGTGGTATTAGAGTAGTCTAAAGCCAGACAGTAGACATGGACAAAGCATAAAACTGTATCGTACACCCACGTCAACTAATAACAAATACATTTCACAGTTAGTAAAGCTTTATTTGGTAGTGGACTAATAAACTATAATTTAGTAGAGAAATCTCTATTGTAAACTTTCTGTCATTATTCTCAATCTGGTGGGTGTGAAACACAGTAAACATAGAAGATAGATATTATTATTGTTATTTATTGAACACGGAGCGCAAGGAGATTAAGTTATTCAAGTCCATTATTTATATGAAGGACCATAATATTATCTTTAGTTCAGTCTAAATTAGATTCCAATGCTGGGTAAAGGCCTCCCCTTTCTTCTTCTAAACCTCTCTGTTCTGCCATAATATTTATCGATAGAAAATGGTTTATGCATTAAGTTCGCTTAAGTAATTAATAAATAAATATTAAGTTATGAATAATAATAAATAAATAGAATAAAATAATATAAAACCACTAAAGCTAAGAATCAAGTGTTATGGGGTACTTTGGGAGAGGCCTATTCTGAGTCTGAGTCTGAGGACTGGTACGTAGGGCCTTCTGTGACCGATATACCTAGCTTATCAACTCACAAAACTAAAATATTACCTAACATTCAAAATAAACAAACATGAATACATTACAATGTTAGAAAAAAACATACCGCAGCCACATCCAGCATTCAGTTGTAATAAATTATTTGTAATCTAGATTTTAAAACCATAAAAAGTTCGTTGGCCTCACAGTGCATCTGCAGAAATATCTAGATAAAATGAAATTGTTTCTTTTTTAATGCATCCTGCTCTATTATGAGTTTAACGACTTTGTGCTCTTCGCCGACTACGCGTTTATGCAGACAAAATAAATAGCAAAAGCTCTTGCGCACCTTGGCTGAGAGGTTTCTTTCAGCCAAGATCCGGCCCAAGAGTCGCCAAGCACTAAAAAAAATATTAATTAATTATTTATTTATTTATTGTACAAAGGTAAAACACAAAATAACATAAAAAAGAAGAAACATGCAGAAAAAGGTAGCCTTATTGCACCTGACAATTTCTTCCAGGCAATTTCTGATTTAATAGCTTTTAAATCAGAGAATGGTCACGTTTTTTTTACAAAGGTAACTTCTAGCACAAATAATTAGTATATTATACCACTTGTTTTATAAATAAAAAAGTAATAAAATAAACTCTTGTCAGTTATTTTTTATTCAAGTTGTATAACGAGACTTGTTTAAGTACAAACAGTGATGTTAGCGTGTGAATGTGTGTCAGAGATACGAGATTGGTCGCAGACAAACACCTTGCATTGTGCAACCTTTAGAAGGTGCGGACTTATTAGCTAAGAAATAGCGGAATGATCACAAAACATTATTGGTTATTGTAACCAAAAAAATACTAATTAATTGTTTTAATTTTAGTACAGTTAGAGTTTGTTCTTATATTAGATTTAATTGTGTATTAATAAATATTCATAAAAAATACTACTAATATGACTAAACGTCAGTATAAAGCAACTGCAGCATACCAATACTGCAGTTGCTGTATAAAGTTGTCATAGGTAATTTACATATTAATTCAACAATTATGACAACATTATACCTAATATTTCTTGTTCTCTATTTATATTTATTTTTAAGAATTTTTTTGGTGACTCGTTCCTTATTGGGGTCTTTTATTTGTTACACATTCCAGACACCTGAAATGGATACTGTCCTACAATATTACGCTTTCTATACTAATCCATTGTCCTAATTCATAAGCGTATTATGTAGCTACTTTACACCTTAAAGTGAGATAGGAACAACACGAGACTTGAAGACGGCTTCAAAATGATTGAAATTTGAGTACTCGTTAAGTGTAACAATCGCTAAATCGCTTCTCTTATGGACGTGTCCGCTACTCTTAAGTTCGTATTTGCACCCGATAGAGCTTGGAAATCGCACCCCCACTTGCGTCTAGGTTATGTAATTATAATCGAGTTATTCTGCACTTAACTCTTAACTAAAAAATAGTACAATTTCTAACAAGGATAAAAATAAAAAATACTAAAACTGTTTCTTTTTTAAATGATCATGTCATTAACGTGAGTTTGAAACCTTAATTGGTAAAATATTTTTTGAGACTCAGAAAGTAAGTCAGTCACAACTCACAATTAAAGTGAATGTCCTGTGACCAAAAAGAACGCAAAATAATAAATTAAAAACACATCGACAACTTTAGAAACACATCTAAAGGCAAATAACTTAGAATGGTTTTAAATTCATCAATATTCAATTGGTCCTAAACCCCTTTGTGGTAACTGCCTGCCCCGTTACCGAAGCCGCTTTAAGTGCTTACTCGTAAAAGTCTAAACTCAGCGTAACTTTACCTTGATAACGGCTACAATGGGTGACATCACCATGGATTGACAGGCAATTGACATGAGCTGGACGTCACGTGATGTCAATTACAGCTGCCAATTTTAAAAAGATAAAGAAATATACAAAACGTTGGAAAGTAAAAACAAAAATTTCACTGTATTTATATTTCGGCATCAAATCAAACATAGAAAAAGAACACTAAAATATGTATATCTAAAAATTAAACAAAAACGTAATCACCTTCATTTATTGATTAAAAACATAAAGTTACTTTAACATACAAGTTACAGAATAACGCAATCACCTCAACCGTCACTCGGTGTCGCTCGCGCAGTGTTCATTGCGCATGCGTCAAGATGCGAGCCCTACTGCTGTTGTCCCTGTTAACCGTCCTTTACCTCACTGCAGCTGCACCAGCGAAGTCAAAACTGCAGACTGGAACCAACGGTGAGTATTTTAGACTATATCAAAAGTAGATACTAACATATCTGTTAATGTATAGAGTCCAATTTGTATGCGTCGCGCGTAACTTTGGCTTGGACATACTCGTAGTGTAATGACTAACAATAAACTAAGCGTGTATTTGCTCGTTCCGATTGATTTTTTAATTTTTATTCTAGAGTTCGAAGTTCTGATAAATTACGTTTAGTTGTAAAATTGGTACGTGACTTTAAAACTGTAGTTTTATATATATTTAGTTTAGTAATAGTTATTGGTTGGTTGAGGCTTTGTCAAGGCTAGTTTTACTTATTCTCAATAGTCACAATGAGGTTAATTGAACGTTTTTCCTGTGACGCATATCAGTCTATAAAAGAAAATAAATAAAAAAATATGTTTTGTTCGTGCATAATGCAAGGTAGAAACATTGTAATACTTGAGGTACATAAATATCAAATTGATTAAGCGCCAGCAACGGATAAAGAAACAAAGTTGTAGAAACAAAGCCCAATTAATGCTAAGTTTACACCGGCTCAGTAACTACACTCGCACTGGTATTGTCTCTTATACAGATCAATTATTATTATTCAGCCTCTTTACATAGAGAAATTAGTGCTTACGATAGTGATTAGCTTTATCTACTAAGCCCGTGTAAACTTAGCATACAAGGTAGACAAGACACAGCTATAATAATATTATTCTACTAATGTGACAAATATCCTGTTTACCGTAAGAGTTTGGATTACGCTAACCATGACGGATAGCCATAAATATTTGATTAGTTAATTACATTGAGAGTTGACATCATTGCCGTTTTATTATGTAGAAACAACGTAATAAATCTAAAAACTCTATATGACGCATCAATGTTTTAGTAGAGTCTTAGTGGGTAAGGGGTTTATTGAACGGATTTTTTTGTACGAGGTCACAAGTTTGAATC
The DNA here is from genome assembly GCA_905146925.1 of Autographa gamma. NCBI lineage: Eukaryota > Metazoa > Arthropoda > Insecta > Lepidoptera > Noctuidae > Autographa > Autographa gamma. The sequence continues at coordinate 2,024,014 of LR989850.1, forward strand.
CAGGCACGTATGGGTACGCGCCTGGGTCCTCAAATTTTTTTTAAGACACTTTGATGTTACTTTTCAAAGTTCTATGTACCTCGTAATCGGTGAGGGAATGAATGGTGAAATAACATGGATTCTACACTCGTTTTTTCCTTATATAGACCTGTGCCAATAGCAGTGGGACAATTTCAGGAATAATGTACACATAAATAGCCTTACATTTGATAGAGATAGTAACAAGGAGTAAAAGTATTCTCAAAATGTCGTAGCCCTTCTCATAGCCTGTCTTAGGAACTTGATCTTTCCAGTTGCCTGAAGTTGATGTCAGTACAAAGCTGTACTGCTAGCGCGATATTCTAATTTGCTTCTCGTTTGTTAATAATCCTGCTAAGGACAAACGTGACCCAGTTCCCATTGCAAAGAGACATAAATGTAGCGAAAGACAGAGGTGCTCATATCAAAGTTAACAGTATCTTATCTTATCTTAACAAAAGCTCTATAATTTTAACATCAAGTTTAATAATAACAATTTAAATACATTTCAGATGCGGACGGCCAGCCGTTCATAGAGGAGGTGGTGGTGGAGTCGGTCCTGCAAGTACGGTCGCCGTCCAGCAGACAAGCGCGCACCAACACACACACCAGCCTACAAGATGGCGCTAGGGTCGCGGAAACTAAACTACAACAATAAAAATAAGACTTAATGACTAATTACATTTTTAGTATAAATTTCAATCGAATTGTTTTATGTAGAAACATTTTTTGTTTTTACTTATTAGATCCGGAGTTTGACCCGTTCCCGTATTTTTTTTTTATGTTTTCCAGTTATAAAATTGATTCTCAACTTATATGCTGATGAGAATACTCTTGTTTATTTTTTGCAAAATGTAGAACAGTTTCTATCCATTAGCAATGAATTATTTAAAGTATTTCGCATGATAAATTGTCTTTAAAATACCGTTAGTAGTTAATAAAGGAATTCAGATTAGCCCCTGGCTATGGAATATAAATCATTAATTAATGTGACACTCTAAAAGAGTATTTATGGTATTGTTTTGACTACCACCTAAATTATCAGTACGTCCGACTTTTAGGCAATAACCTACTTATTTGTCTACATATTTATCAACAAATAATAACTATTCGTATTTGTTTCAATATTTATAAAATCTTAAGACACGTTTTAAATGTTTATATAGTAAACATTATTTAGAATGAATGCTAGATTATTTTTATCTCTTAACTCTTCCAACAGTTGTCACCCTATGACTTTATCAAAAAAATATGTATATTTTAGTATGATGTTAACACACGTATTTAAACCCACATCCGGCGGACTAGCACGGAATATATAAGTACATTATTATCATCAGATCTAGGACAATACATAATAAACAAGTGATAAATGCTTTAAATATATCTGTGTTTAAGATCACTCTAACATTTAAACTGTGTGTTTTATTTCAAATCATCAAATTGATTTAGATCGGTATAAAGCACTGCCAAATGACCAGGGGGCCGAGTCTGCTATTGACAATGGCCATTGGGGCGGCCAATGTTGACGTTTTGGTGTTTAGTAGAATGCCAATTATCCTAAAATGGACTTACTAACGCCACCCACTCAGACGATTGGAGCCATTGTAAATAGCAGACTCGGCCCCCTGACTACTAGAATAAATGGGCTTAAACTACCTTTAATAGAAAAAAGTGTCCGGCAAGTCATTTGAGTTTATAAATTGAACTCCCATGAAGAGTACTTACATCTTCTACAACGCTTGAAATATTTTTCTGAAATAATTTGAGAATTGTAGCTAAAACAAAATTTGTTTCTGTATCACAGAGCTACAACTATTAATCATATTATAATAATCTTATTAATCCCCTGAATGAAGAACATGTAAATCTCAATGAACTTGTATTCTATCCACACACGTTAAATTCGCGTGTTTTTATAGCAGCGGCCAAATTGACTATCATTCTTCCCACTTTATGGCCTTACCAGCACAAATTGGAGCATTTAAGGTTTTAAAGCCGCGAATAAAGCAAACTAGTATGGAATATTAAATATATCCAAGAACACAGTTTCTTTGAATCGAAGTAAACTATTGTTAAGTAAAGTCACGGAAGTGGGTACAGATAAAGGTTGAACTGAAACACCGGATTGATTTGCATCTCATTACTGGGCTGTTATTTAAAATTCAACTTATCGATGCAACTTTGATGCTCATCATTTTGGACTATATTAAGGGTCTGAAAACATCGTGAGGAACACACAACTATACGAGAACTCTAAAACGGCGTGAATTGTCTGACTGTAGGGCCAGCCCTTTCTTCTTTTAACGTTTCTGTTGACAGCCTTTTAGTGTCATTCCCTCCATTTTTTCCCTTCCTCTCCGATTAACCTGGAAATCTAGTATCCCCAGGGCTCTGTGTCTTCTTTTGAAGACTCTAATACTAGGAAAAACAGTTGCCGAGCATTTTTTCCCATACCCAAATTTTAGGACTACTTGAGTTAAGTAAAATAAGGTGTCTTCACATAAAGTATCAGCGAGACAGCCAGACGACCTAACCCATTTTAAGGGCATCACAACAAATACAAACTCGGCACCATTCAGCATAAAATTGGCAACACAAACTGGTACAACACTAAATCGTTCAACCATAAAGTTGTCAGCTGCAGTCAGCTGCAGTCAGCTGCAAGATATGTTTACGGAAACATCGGGCCCTGCGTAATGGAGGGCGATTAATTTAATAGCTTCTGCTAATGTAGTTGGTATTCTTTGTTGGGTGCAATGTTTAGGTCCGGAGTTACTGGAATTGGAGTTCATTGTGGTTCAGCATTATTACTAAATGCAATCTTCTGTTGCGAGTGTGCAATAAAAGGATAATCGGTAACGCAAAATTTTTGTTGGCAATTATGTTGTGACTTTTTATACTTTATCTGTCTATGGGCACTTTTAGTTCCCTTCCACATTTAGAGACAGATTCAAGAGAAGTTAATTATTTATCTTTTTTGTGAGGTTTGAATTAATAGGATTCGATCCAGCTTAAATTTTTTTCTGAAAAGTATACGTCATCAAAGCTGTCATAATTCTGGTCGGGTTCAGTGTGTAAGCCCCACACTGAAGAATCCGGTTCATGAACCTTTGGGTCGTAAACAGGCCAAAAACACAAAAAAAGGATCCCAGCTATGACTAATCCAAAAATGACATGGTAATGATTTCTTCCACCAGAATAGAAATAGTAAATTAGAAATACATTACGATTGGGTTGGAAGACGAAAAGCGGACGGTTTTATTCAATAATCGTATGCTCGGGACGTGGTCGCGGACATCACATTGAGCTGCGCACGCGTCACGCATAACGTACTGCGTGCGGAGGGAACTACAGAGTGTTCAGTTGAACTTATAGAATTGCAATTTCTAAAGCTTTTATGACTTTTTCTCAAAAAATATATCAGTTCTAGTCGATCCCCTGAATTCTGTTAAAGCTAAGAGTTTATCCATATTTCCATATATACAATTCAGGGTGACACTATGCAACAAAACTCGCATATTTATAAATTCGAATGACTTCTGAAGCTTACGTTGAGGTTCTTTAACGTAATACTAACCACAAAGAAAGAGCAAATAAGTGACTAAATGTCACTAAACATGATACAGGTTTTTAAACACCACCATGTATAAATTCGTCAGTGTAACACAATATTTGAATACAATCACCATTAGAACTGAGAGGATCAGCGATCGCCGTTACGGGCCGCGTGCGCGCGCACCACTCGCCAGCACTTGGTATGGGCGCCTGACATCTAGCCCACGCCACGTTATAGCTTCTAAGAACATTGCTATGTACCGCCCAAATGATTTGTTGCTATGCCAAATATACGTTTAATTAAACTTCATGCATTTAAGATTTGGTTCTCGGAAAATCGAATTTTAATTCGCAAAGCGGTAAAGAGAGTTTCGTATCCCGAATGTCAATTTTTATATGAATTTAAATTGAATGTGGTTCGTGGAATATTGTTACTTGATTTTGTATCCAGTACTTTCTTAAATAGGCACAAAATGTTTCTTAGTATTATCCACTTTTTTTTTCGTAAGCTTTTTCCTTAATTTACTACGTTATCCGTACTCAAAAGAACAATCCTATTTACCACACAGATTATTTACTTAGCTTCACATCCTTATGGAAGTTGACTGTACCTGATAGCAGTCTAAATATATTATGTATTGTTTAAAAAATGCCACCCACGACGAAATATACTATGAAGATGCTATTTATAACAATTCTGAGAATCTTCAATTCAATTGTTTTGTTATTGCACATATCGTCATGTTAATCATTACATGATTACATGATAGACCGATTAAGTTGCATATAAGGTTGGACCAGACGAAACGACCTCATTTGTAATCAACCAACATAATTGCACAAAATATTTTAACTTTTAAGCAATAAAATCAATTAAAATGCACACACGTGCTTTTTATTCAGATTCTGCATTATAAAAAAATACAATGAAATATTCATTTAATTGCTTGTTTCGTGCACCTATTGTCTAGCGAAAATTTATAGCGTAGGTATATTAAAAGTATTCAGATAATATGAAGAAAAAAAATCAGTAACGACCTCGTCAAGGATTTATATTCCGTATCTATTATCTGCAGCTGTTTTTACCAAATTTATATCAAGCGTGGACAATAAAAAATCTTTAAACGCACTAAGCATTTTTAATCAAGATGTATCAATGAGTCGTAAATTAAAAAATGGTAAAACGTGATTTGAATGTTGGAATGATCATTGCCTTCCGTAGCGTCCCACTGGCTTGGCCCGAGGAGATTTGGAGGTAATAGGAGTAAAACCCAATGTATTGTATGTGAGTAACCGGTGATATAATCAGGTGCTGAAATATGGGTACGAAAGCTGTCGGCGCCAGGTGCGTCATACCAACACAATTGGATACATTGTCGTCATAGACAGCCGAAAAAGTTGACCGAAAAATGTACGAGGTTACAAAACATTCGCTACTACTAATTGTAACTGCTTTTTATGATATTTTGAAAGGTTTGATTTAGACAATGTTGTATGAGTACAAGTTTAAACGACAACATCAATTCCAATAAATACAGACATTAAAGTAAGCAATACAAAACGTAAGGATAATTCCACAATAGCAATTATAAATAATGTATTACATTCAACTCAACCTGCGTAAGAGGATAAAAATAAAAAATTCAACGCTTGTAATGATCTACATAGTATCAACAAATCAAAATTGATCGTGAACTTAGGCACGTATACACAATCGACATGTGAAGGTATATTGAACAGGAAAACTTCACGCCTGTCTGTACTTGACGTAAAGATGTGGTTGATATGAATTCAATGGCCAGACTGCAGACAGACGCAAAGGGTGTGGGCCCTACGTCACGTACCTTGATATTTCGAACTGAATAATGAACAATGAAAATAAGTGTATCGGTAGCCAAAAGAATGAAGTGTATGATGACGGTGAAGTGGGTTGAAGAACTGATGGCCAAAATGTTTAAAATAAAGGAGTGTTTGATCAACCAGAGGAACGAATTGAAAAAAAGCATAACGGATTGACATTTCTGTATGTGTCTCCGCACGCCATTATATTTACCCTCCATAAATAAGAATTACTGAAACAAAAAAAATGGTGTTCATAAAGATGTTTTTATTTTTTTACTAATGTCCTTTACTTTTTCTAAAAGCTACGAATGTATTTTGATTGAATTCATTGTAACATCTTGCTAATATTTTAAAACATTCCTAAACTTCTTAGAATTCCCATCAATTAATTCAAGTTGAATTTATGATAGCCTAATAAGTAAAATCTAGTCAAACTTTTCTTTAACAATGCGTTGCGGCGTGAAGCATGAATGCAAATTGGACCGTGATATGAATAAACCCATAATAAGCACAATAGATGTTAAACAGGAGATAGATTTGGTGCGAATTTCGACTCAATGGCATAAAGGACTGCCGACAACGTCCATAAATTCCGCTGACCCATTTGCTGTATCCAAAAGTAAATCTTTACCATTCTATGATACAGTACTGTGCCCAAATTACCGACGCTAATCTTTGCGATCGTGATTATTTTTACTAGAATCAGCCGTTTTGAATTCTAAGTTAGAATATTATGCATTAAAAAACGCTTAAAATGCATGTTATAAGTATATTGTATGTTCAGACGCAGTTGCTATTAAAAAAGTTATTCTACTTTGTTATATGACTAGAAACAATATATATTCTATTCTTATAAAATACAGGAGCTAGTTGTTGGAATAAATAGTTCAGTGTTTCACAAATATAAGCATACTGTTTGTAAATGACAGATGAATGAAAGAAATATACTCGATAAGCAAAGCTTTTCAACTTGTTAAGTCTTTTTGTTCATGCGGGGAAATTCTCTTGGACTTCCTCCGCGCTCGGGAAGGCTGAGGGGTATAAGCTGGTCTCTCACCGGCTTAACCCACCGGAGTGCTTCACCCTTCTCTTATTAACTTCTGGGGACCAGACGGGGAAGCAATGCAAACTACCGCGATCTCCAGCAGAACTTGTTCAGTCTATCCTAACGTTATTAAGTATGCAAGATAAACAACTGATCACAATTATTGATCCTGAAATATTAGTTACGCTAGAGTCAATGACAGCGCACTTACATAGAATACAAAAATCGATAATTTGTATACTTCTGTTGTACGTGAGCAATGACAAACAAAATAAAGCATTTTGACCGCAATACATTTTCAACAAATTCTATAAATTAACAAGGGGGTCAACATTCGTATATGTCCTTAAAAATTAAAAAAGTCGACGACACTTTGTTGTTGACATCTATTGACAAACAACGAATAATCTGACCCATTCCGGATCTGAAGAGCCAGTATGCCCCTTACGACTTTACTCATCAATTCCAATACTTATTACAAATGTATATAATATGCATCCCCAAAACTCATCAGACAATGAATATAAATTCAAATGCATCATTTGCATGTCCAAGCCAGACATAAGGCCTCCGATTTAAATTTATCACTAATTTTTAATTCAATGTCACCGTTTTATTATAGTCTGGTAAAAAACTGCGTTCTTGCAATTGGATTAGATTTATTGGGATGCAGAAATTTGTTCCTTATTATGTGCTACCTGAAGAATAACATTATCATTTGCTTTTTTATCAAACAATCTAAAATTATCACCTTTGATGGCTCTGCTCTTTTTTCAAGGTTTAAGATTTTTATCAGATGGAACTGGAACAATTCTTAAAGATATACCATCAAACATAACTGTAGCGCCTTTGGGAGGTCCTTGCACTGTCTCCTTAGCAGTGATATCGGGCTATCAAGATGGCTATCGGCCATCTGACAGGCGGCTCGCAGTCAGAATGTCTGCCGAGGCCGTATGCAAGTGCAGTTCGCCGAACACTTTGTAACAAAGAAGTTTTTGACCAGTTTCTGGAGTAGGTGTGTAGAGCTATTTTTAGACCGAAACTGTCTCGTACCCACTAGATTAGGTAAGCAAAATTAGGACTCAGATGTAATAAGACGTAGATAGCTGAACATTGACTGAAAAGATATCTGTAATAAGTTAAAAAACTCATCATGTGCATGTAGATAACCTAGTAGCAGCTTTTAAAGAATTGTTTTAACTCTGAATTGGAGCACAAACCAATCACATATCCAAATTATTACTGCCAACTACGTTAAAATCCAAGATATCTGACATTGAGCAGCAGACGTAACGACTTCGTACAGGTGTTCGGACAACACATGAGTCTTGTAGAGCATGAATCAGGCCGATCTGCTGGCCATACTAATGGGCCATACACGACGTTTCCGGCATAAATCCACGACCATACATCTCCATACGTGCAAACAGGCAAATTTGACAGTTATGAACATTTTAACGGAGTTTATGGCGTGGACACAGATGGTATCGAAGCAAGTGGCCCAAGAGATAGTATCGCCGGCATTGCGACTACTGTACTCAAATCTTTCACGTGGTCGCAATACAAATATGTATGGATTTTAATATTTTAAATTTCGGACATGCACAAACTTCTGTTTGTATTGGCCCCGCGAATACTTAGAATCATTTCTCGGTAAATGATTGACGTAGACTTACTTATGGATTAGTGTTTTTCGGGTTCTTCTCAACGCTGGAAAAAATAATCAGATCTAGTATTAGTAGATTGTTTTTAATGACTTAATATTACAAGCACATGATCTAAGTTAAAAAGTTTACAGGTCATATTTTAGTAAATATTTCGACATAGTGCAATGTTCAGAGGACAAACTAAAATTCTGAACTTTTCAAACCGACCTTCATGAAAATTGAGTATAAAAATTCTCTGCTTCAATTTTCCGCGATCTTCATAGCATACTATGATACCGCTTATAGTTTCCAAGAAGTAGTTAAAAATCTAGTAAACATAGTTTTACTAGCGTTATAAATCTTTATGAATGGGCCCTTTTGTCATTCCACGTAGGGTCGGATTTATGCAGCGCGTTCGCTATCGCAACATAATGCGTACGCGCATCGAACAGTTCGATTTTTCCATATTTATAGCACTTTGTGTTGGAGATTCACACGATGCTACTATAAATAAATGTCTACGGGTATAAAGTGGAGTATATCTGGTTCAAAGTTAATTTTAAATGAAGTAACTAATTCTGATAAAGGGAAATGATAAAACCGCTTTTGAAATTCCTCTTTTTGGGATAGGACATATAAATATTCACAAAAGTATGTGGTGATAGAAACATGCTCACAGAATAAATCATACATGGAGTACTTAGAGAATATTATGTCTAAATTAAGTCGGTAGTAAATTTAAAAATATCCACAAAAAGTAACCCAAATTCAAATCCATTACTACTGTAAAAGTATGAGTCACACCAATATCGGATGCATCGAATGCAAAAAACACCAAAACAAAAGTTGAACGGTTCCAACTAATAGAGATACGTGTTGAGCATGTCTCCTCTAGGATGTCCACTTGTCCAGTCTCTGATAACGGTCAGAACTCTGCCGAATATTGTAAAGTGGTCGTACACGCGATGTGCAGGCGTTCGTGCGCTGCATCCCAATGAGTCCAGACAGACTGGACTATATAACGCGAGCCTTGCCTCTGGTCAACACAACCTCACTAGCAGCAAAACGTATCACACCCTTTGATCCTCAAAGGGAATTTGATAGTGAAAATAAATTGAACGTAAAGATGAAGTTCGTGGTTTCGTTGGTGATCTTGAGTTGCGCGGTTTTCGAAGCTAGGGGATACCCGTATGCGTATTACCCGTCGTACGGAAATGTCGATTCTCGTGAGTAGCTTTAATTAGAAACATAATTTTGACAATAATAATTAATTAGTTATGGAGTACAATATTTTGGGGCTTCTAAAAATATATAAATTATTTTATTTTGCCTTTTTAGATTTTTTGATTGAATTCTAAATTCAACAGTTTTTTTTTATGTCTGGAGTAGACAATTCAAAACTATGCATGTATGTATGTTAATCTAATAATTATAATATTTTTCAGTGTCATACGGAGACGCCAGTCGTGGTGGCATGGCTATGAGCCGCTACTACAACCCGTACTACGACCCCCGCGCTGCTGGCGGTGGCATGGCCGCCTTCATGGTCAGGCAGCCAGCTGAGGCTCCGCAGCAGTCCGGCCAGTACTACCTGCCCGACAGACGCCGCCAAACCCAGCAGGAACCTAACTACATCCAGCCGCAGCAGAACGAAGTCTACTACCCTCAACAGCCAGAGACCCCGATCGCTAACACCGAGGCCACTGAACTCGCAGACCCTACTGAAAAGGCTGAAGTCATCCCGACAACTGTTAAAGCTATCGCTGTTCCTGAGTTGGTTGAGCCTGAGGTCGAGCAAGTTCCTGAGGAAGAGCCGGTGCCTAAGCCGAAGAAGGCTGTGAACAAGAAGAAGCAGGTGAAGAGGCCTGTGGACGACGAGGATGACGAAGAAGGTTACGCTCCTAAGATGCCCGCTGCTGCGTTCTTCCCGATGTTCTTCGGCTGGGGTGGTGGCAGGTCTGGCAGCGGCGGCTCAGCCGGCCCCACAGCTATTGCCAACGCCTACAGCACCGGCCGCGGCGGCGTCGCCACCAGCCACGCGACGGCATACGGTGCTCCGAGACCAGAAGAGAGATCGTAAATTAGTTTGTTATCACATAGTTGTATAAGTGTAAATTTTATATATTCATGTTATTTTTATATAAAGATTTAATGTGCATTTCATCATTCATTAAAATAAAATTTGCCATAAAATCCTTTTGTATTTTTTCGGGCTAATTATCATACTAGACCTTCTATTAAGATTTAATTTTATTGAAAGACTTTCTTAGTTTAAGTCAGTTTTTCTATCAAACGCAATAACGAAAACTCAAAACTATAATGGACTTAGCCAGCACACAATTTTAAATAGTAGAGAAATTGAAGTTTGAGAGTTCTGAAATGAATCTTTTCATACCACTTGTACTACCACTATTACCAATATATTATATTTCCTTATGACAATAATTACAAATATTTGTATATTACTTAAAAAACCAAATAAGGGACATAAAGTAGCGCCACTTCGGCGGGCGCCTACCACGATTTCATCTACAATGAGTCGCATGCATGCGTATACTTATCATTCCAATGATCTAAGTAAATGTCTAGGTGCTACGAAACATGCAACCATGTCCATAATTCTTTAGGAATTCAGGATTATGTTTGGAGTAATTTTGTGATTATGCTCTATTCCTTATCCTTTTTAAAGACCAAATATTTGTTCTGTGTTTAACCCACTTGCACAAAATCCTATGAATCTGGAGTACTAATTAACGACTCTTAAGGCCAGTTTTTCCACTACATATTCTTTATCGACAGCTCTAATTCCCTTCTTGGCATATCTTGTATTGAAGAACTATAAAAAAAAAAACAATTATTGCTCGGGATAAAATTATCTGGAGATAGAAAAACCGGCCCTTAGTCTACTTTTCAATCTTTGATCACCTTCATTGGGTCATTAATTATTTTAAGGTTAAAATGATCGTGGCAAACACGACACCTTACATAAAAGTTATAAACTAAAATCAAGTTATTGACGATTTCACTTGTTGATACTGTGGTTGATACTCTTATCGATTTACTTCTTCTATTTATTCATAGATGGCGTTGTATTAAAGAGAGAAATATCTTGGATTACGATTTATAAAATAAACGGTCTTAACATAGTTTACCAAAAAGTCATCCTCTTTTATAGAAAAAGATTGACTGCGGACACATTTAAAAATTGTACTGCTGATAATATAAAACAATATTTCACATATTATTTGCTATGTGGCTAAGAAAACAAGTAGATCATCTCTTAAATACGCGAAAATGTATTAGTACAAATAAATTTTGCTGGTGTTGTAAATGTTTCTTAAAAACTTTATTAAAATAATAAACAGAAGTCATAATAATATGTCACGACCTTTCCGATGAATTAGTATTATTGGATGATTAACAAGACGAGAAACTTCCATGGAATGAATTATAATATTATTCTTTGGAGATTTTCATTAAAATTCTCAGACACAGTGGCGCGTGGCGTGATGATTTACTCGTCTTATATCTCTTTAGATAGAGAACTTAAAATGTAAAAACTGATGGTTGCACAAACGTCAAAGCATTCCGAACATTTACGCATAAAATTAGTTCATGCCTAAAAAAAACTATAGCTATTAGAGTAAATAACCCATGGGGTATTTGCTAATGTACTAGGACGTCAATACCTTAGTTCCGAGAAGTTAGGATTATAATTGATATTTGAGCATAAAAACAACAAATAACATTTATAAAATTTTATTGGCATCTAAACAAATGGAATGTTATGGAATCCATCACGAGAATCAAAGTATAGCTTACTCGTGTACAATATATTAAAGCAATGTACTATTTACAATATTATTGAAAACAAAGCTGATAAAATTAATGTTATGTCCTTTTGGCGGGTCTGGGGTTAGCGTAAGCAATTGCTTCGCTTGCTGCTGCACCACCTTTGCCGGTACTGAATGCGTTGGCGACGGCAGTGGGGCCACTGGGACCACCACCCCATCCGAAGACCATTGGGAAGAATGCTCCACCAGAAAATCTATGGAAGGGTGGATAGCTGTCATCTTCATCATCATCCTCTTCATCTTCAACAGGTTTCTCCACTTGTTTCTTAGTGTCAACCTTTCGTGGTTTCTCAATGAATTCGGGAAGCTCTTTGATTTCGGGCTCAACTATTTCTGGTACAGTCTTAGTGGTTGGTACTTCAGTTTTCTCTGTAGGTTCAGCGAGTTCCGTAGCATCTATAGGAACAACAGCAGGGATTTCAGGTGTTTGGGGGTAATAGATTTCGTTTTCTTGTGGCGGTGTGTCATTGACCTCAAGCAGAGCCTGACGGCGTCTATCAGCTGAGTGATACTGGCTTATCTGTTGTGGGGTCAGCTCGCTCTCAGGTTGTCGTAATGTGAAAGTCGTTGGTCCACCCCTAATAACGCCAGGGCTGTTTGATGGATCATACGAGCGACGGAACACCATACCACCACGGCTGCTGTCACCTTGTAACCCTGAAAAGAACAAGGGAATGAATAATTCATAATATATAAATAAGAATTAGGTACATTACATTTTTCCTTATTTTCGTTTATAATATTAATTCCAAGAACCAGTGGCTACCTGCATAAATAATTACTTTAATTAAAACTTTTGTTTAATTAATATGACGCGAAAAGTTTTAATAAAGACGCATCTTAAATTGCGTACCTACATAAAATTATGGAAGATACTCGAATCTGAGTAGTATAGGTAAATGAGAAAATACTTACAGGTATCAACATTGCCGTGAGAGGTGAAATAAGAGCGCGGATACGCTCTGGCTTCCATGATCACACAACTCAGCATTACAATTGAATATACCAACTTCATTTTAACTATATTTGATTTTAAAGTGTCCACGTTATACTAAATGCAGCTGCTATTAAGTATGCGATCACAACAGCCAGAATTCTCGTTATATAGTTCGGTCTAGGGATCAATTGTGATGCAGGGCACGGATTTCGGCGAGCGATTGTATACGTTTCCATATGACGGTAACATCGGCAAGTTTATAAGCACTTTGATGGATATCATGTATATCAGAGAAGTGATGGATGCTCAGGTTTATGTGCCCAGTGAGGATTAGATCTAGTCATTTTTGGTTCTGGTCTTTTTGCATAATATTGGTATTACACGATTTTTAGAGTGTTTGTTAAGTTAGTGGACCGTAACGAATAGTGCGACTACATAGCCTAATCATGTTCCTTCTCCCCGCATCGCCCCCCTTATTACTAAGGGTAGTAATTCCTCATTACGAAATCATATCATTTGAAAAAAATGTTATTAAAATGATTGAATCACGGCTAAGCTAAGTTAGTCTCTCTTTTTTTGCCATCGACAGACAGTTTCAAAAATAAACCCTTGGTACTGAAATTATTCCTTAATTTTCTCAATTCGTCTCATTTATGCAGGTGCTCTTGAAGTCATTAAGCATAAAATTAATACCTGTTACCTAGTAATACAAAACTCATTGACCGTGTGGGAGAGAGATACTTAATGTTAATTATGATAGCAATCATTTCATACGTCACATTACTTGGTTTTTCACATTTAGTTCGGGACCGGGGGAACTAAGCTTATTAATTATTTTCAGTGAATAAAAACAGTTTCCGAAAAAGATTATACCTGATTTCATAATTATATAGAAGTCGGTACTGTTTAAAGATGATTCAGAATAACGTTGTATAATTTAAGAACAATAGGGATTTTCCAGAAAAAGTGTGTTTTTACAGAGCACCTGTTTGTTTTATTTAACATTATTTAATTAAATAAATTAGGAAATATTATGAGTTTAGTTAGCATTTACATAACATGCTATTTTATTATTAACATAAATGGAATATATAAATGTTATAGTCATGCTCCGTTTGACAAAATGTTTTAATTAAATATTATTTTTATTAGGTATTTTTTCTCAAAGCTGTACCGCGTAAATCGTGTACAATAGGTGTATGTATAGTGTTGTTACGTCAACTTGGGATTTGAGTTAGTATAATAAAATTGTAGATAATATAAACTAGGCTGGGTCTCCCAGGGTCTCCAGCATTGGCAATGAACCTAAAAGGAACGTGTAAGGAAATCTTCCACGTCTGTCTGTCTGTTAGTCACTGCGATTGTTATGAAACTAATCGTGCTAATCTCGCGTGACCCGACTGGTTTTTGTTTTTTGTTCGCTAGATATGTTCACAATATTATCGGCGTTACGTCGAGATGTCTAGTTGATAAATGGATTGACAGGAGATAAGCAGAAGTACTACTCCAGAAATAAAGAATAATTAAAATGTTCATATGCGTGATCTGGCTATTAGGACATTTTACTCAAACAGAAAGCAGTCTTAAATTAACAAAAGTTGATAGTTCATGATTTCATAAAAAAGGAAAATAACACTTTGGAGTATCCTTAAAAGAGAGGAATTTAATGAGACACATGGACTGGAAAAATATATTACTATCATAATGATCATAAATGATCAAGATATGTAATTTCCGCCAGTCATAGAGGTGGTTACTGTGTTGCATGCAGTTTTATGTCAAATTGACCTTCTGTACTTCATTGGTTTTTCTAATTCATTACCAGTCAATGCAGACCATCGTCATACAAAGCGAATACTTCGTCATAATCAGTTTTTTCATCGGAATGTATTAATTTCCATGTTCCTGGGAAACCTAGCTCAGATGTTATCTAGCTCTGAGCTAGCTTTACAGGAAATATTAGTTCACAAACATGATCTATTGTTTAATGGGCAATGGTAAATTGACAGCTCAATGCAAAGGATAAACCTTAGAGTAAAAATAAGAAACTATAGAGTGAGCCTATCAGAGTTTGAACGTAAGCACTAGTGTGCACTAGTTTTGTCGTGACGGCAACGGCAAGCTCCATCTTCATACATAAGTATGAAGATGGAGCTTGCCGTTTTAAAAAATCTATTTAAAACACTAATATTATCCTGAAAATGTCAAAACCATCGATATTTTCGTATATAAGTTTCTCGTTGCGCGAAAATTAACTTAAATCAGTAGACGAATGTACTAGGTTCAGACTAAAAACTGCTCTCGCTTGGCGCAAGGGGAACCTAGCGATAGTAGCAGTCTAGCTATAGTACGTCAATGGCACTGATAAATTGATAGCTCAATACATAGGATAAATGCTTTGTAGCTATATTGCGATATTTAATATAATTTTATAGCTCCATAAAGTTTATTAACGTTAGTCTGTATTGGGCTCGTTTAGTTTAAGACTATTGTTATTGACATTATAATTTTTACGATGTTCATAATTTAATTTGTAGGACATGATAGAATTGTCCATACCTTAGGTAGGTATGGACAATTCTAAGTTTTAAAATTGCATGCTTTGTTAAGCAAAACATTGGTAATATTTTTTTCACAATAATTGTAATACTTACCTTTTTATACCGTGTTTTAAATAAATTTATTATTAATAACATAATTAAACATTTTTGCGGCATGGTTCGTTTTAAGGGTAATTGGATTTACGCTGCCCAAAGGTCGTGTAAGAGCTACTAGAGTGCCCAAAGTGTCCAGACACCTGTACTTTGGAGGACTTAAACCTCGCCAATGACGCTGCAGTTAGGGTGGCTATACAAGGCGCAGCGTAAATTTGAATCAACAAGATTGCCATCGACTCGAAAAGAAGAAGAAGAATGCGTTTCGTTTGGACGGATTCTTTAAAATTTATATAGCATATAGCGTACAGCTAAAATCTTGAGCCTACCTATTTAGATACCTAAAAATGTCTGTACTCTTAAAGTATGATTGTTGTCACATTGTTGTTGTGGTTGTAAAAGCGAGACGCTGCTATGTGCATTGTAGAGCGCCGTCTCGCTTCCACATCGACACGATTCCTGCTTTTATAATTCATGGTACAGGTAACACAACGCACACAAATAGTTTTTGTGTATCTATTGATTGATAGTTTTTACCATATACCGTAATAACGTTGCCTAATGCTTTAATAAATGTAATTGTACAATTATTCTTACAGTTTTTTGCCTTTTACTACAATCAAAGGTGTCCTTGAACTCTTCTTTTAAAAATAATGGATTACAGATTATGGATCACAATCTTGTAATGGATTTAGAGCAAATTGAGACAATGATGTCATTTCATTTTAGCTAGTAATAAAAATATATATTTACCATACTTGTTTCTCAGGTTCTCGAAATAAACGTAGAGATAGAGAAAAAAGTAGAGACTGAAATTTTAATGTGTAACACATTAAAATTTCAGTCTCTACTTTTCGACATCTTTGCAGGTATCACCGTCACGGGCTGACTGCCCTTATTTTTTTTATAAGCGCCCTTTCATAAGAGTAATATTCGTTGAACGAAACAGGGTACTACGATAGGTAGAAAGGTATGGCTATGAGATTTGGTTACAATGAAGGAAATAAAAGGTTTTAATTTAAATAATCGGGCGACAATAGCATCAGATCACTCTGCCCATTTGATCTTCTGCTTAGAACACATCTAGGTATATTAATCTTTATCAATACCGATGCAAAAAAAAAACAGTAGTCTTTATATCAACTGGCCGAATTATAGCACTTCGACTTGGACAATAATTGTGCTTCAAGCCACTTAAGAACAAAGTGGTCCATGATGGCTTCATTCAGTATTGAAAGAAGTATCTTGTAAAAATATCAATATTATTTTAAACACACATTTTTTTTTCTTTATTATTATTTTTTTATTATTTTTTCTTTATTTTATTAACGTAGTTATATTGCGGTGTTGACGCATATATTTAACCAACAATGTAAAAATATTTGTAATAATTTTGTTTTTAAAAGATATGGAGGCTATAGAGTTTCTTGCCGGCTCTTCTTCATAGGAAAGACACTTTGGAACCGAGCAACTAGAATCAGTAGAGTTAACGTAACGTTTCTTGAGCGACTTTTTTCTTGATTTATAAGAAATAAAAACATTTTGATTTTGGTTTTTTTTTATACCATACATTAAAGATCACAAAATAAAAATAATTCCACCCTATAAACGTCCCACTGGTGCCATGCTGGGCACAGGCCTCTTCTCATATAGAGAAGGCACGAGTATTGATCACCAGGCTTGTTTAATTGCGGATTAGCAATTTCAGATTGAAGATCATATAAATTATTTAATACCAACATTAGATTTATTTTAATTGATATCCATTAGGAAGACGAATTACTAAAACAGTGCGTTAATGCGGTAATAAGTTTCTATTATTTCTTACTAAGAAACGTGATGTAAATAGCCTATAATCTATCAACTTTGTAATTATATTGCAACCATAAGAGATCTTTATTATGTTTATTATTTAATCAATAGTTATGAGCAAATCTGTGTAGCTATTAACTTATCTCGTTTGTAGTTTCACATTAAGATATCCCTAAGCTTTTTTTTGTTAGAGATCTTTTCATTTAGCCCGAGCGCGAGCGCAGGCTTTGACTGCTTACCGGAGTTTTGGCGAGGACCTTAAGGCCTGCAGCCAGAGTATCCCAAAGTTAATATCCTGACTTACTATGGCAGTTATAATATAGGACAATTTCAAGTATAGAGTACCGTTTTAAATAAACACCATCGAAAGCGTATTCGATATTTTAATCAAGTTTGGTTTTCGGAATGAACCCCTTCTCTATGCATTAAATTCTGTATTATATGTCTTAAACACGTCTTATTTCATGAGTTGGTTAGCTCTTATTCGATATTTAACAGTATTCACAACCTTGAAAGAGGTTAGCTTTAAAATTGCTGATTCATGTGTACGCACGTAACGCAGATCAATCATTTAAAGCAACTTATTAATCAAAAGTCCTGTTTTTATTTGATAACTGATTTCTGCATTTACATCCTTTATTTCTTTAGTTTCAGTTTTGAGAAATCTAATTTACTTAACTATTTAATTTGCAAGTTGAACATTAAATTAATAAGTCATAAAAATATCGAAAGAATAGAGTAAACACAGTATATAAGGGCTAATAAATAAATAAAAAATTGAAATAGCTTGACACTCAGATTATCGAAATATTAAGTGAAGTATGTCCAAACAACATAAAAAAACCAGCTTTCTGGCATTTAGTTGGACTCTAGAACCCACGACGACTAGCCAATAATGATAAAACAAGTAATACACAAAATACCCAATCTATACACCTTTGTTTATGCGCTTCTATTTCGTATATAGAGCCATCAAAAGAATAATAATTTTATATCCTTAAAAACCCAAGAACGATTTACAAGGAATCCTAGTTAATACTAAGATCACACCCGGATGCGGTTAGAAGAATATATTACTACTCCACAAATCGTGACTGCTCCGCCATTTTGAACCTACAGAGAATCTGTAGTTAGCATCTAAAGAGGTCGTCAAATGATTTGTATCAATTAAAACGTAGGTATTATGTTATTAATATCAGGTACTTGTTATAACCACATAGATACATAAATTATTGTTAGATAGAATAGGTATTATTGTTGCACGTGTATGCTTCGGAGATACTAGTTACTTTAGATTTGGTAGTAAATTAGGTAAAAGACATCATAACGCAACCTGAGCATTACTATGCGTTCTTTCGTAGGTTCCTTTCAAGCAGAACTTATTCCGTAGAGTAAGCGAGACGCTGCTTCTTGCAGTGTAGTGCCCCGTCTCGTTTCCACAGAGGGAACCATCCTAATAGAACCGTTTAAATTTTAATGGCCTAAATTCATCAATATGGTGATGATACGTGATGGTCCTAGGACCACTGGTAGTAGGCAATACAATTTTACTATCTTCATTGGTTTTGTAAGATTCGAGAAGGGTAAAAAGCTCTACCTACCAAATAACATAGATGTTAGAATTGTTATGCACAACGAGGAACAAAACTTTGAATTTACCTTTAAAAGTCACACAATGACAATAAAGTCAAGATTTTTCGAACATTTTTATTATAAGACAGACGGAATCGCGATATACGGTTATAGCTTAATAAATACAAAGTAAATAAATATAATCAAGGTTGAAAATGCATCTATCGACGTCATCCTGGGCGTTGTTGTAATAACTGACATAAAAAACTATTCATGTCGATAACGATCGTACCTAAGGTGAGAGGTGAAAATGCTAAGATTCTAGGAATAATAGATACAATTTTGTCCATGTTCTAAAGGAAGAGAATGATTTGACTTTGAAACACTTAAGGGAGCACTAGAAATAATTAAGTACATGGTCCCAACCTGTCTGAAATAGAAATAATGTGTTAAAACTGCTCTATTTTAATTTCTTCTATTCTATTTCAAGATATTTTACATCCAATTACCTTCCTTAAATACTACCTATTTATGAATAACCTAAGAGGAATTTGACATGCCGTTATTAGAGCTTTTTAAATGGATGCGAGAAACGAGGAACTTAATTTTATAGCTAAATGTTGTAGAGGCCTATGTCCATCTGTAAATAGGTTTTGGCTATGTAATTGATACAATCAGGCATGCTTTAGCTCTATGAATTCTTTTACTTAATAAAATTCCTATCTTTAAAAGTAGTATTTTGAAGACAATATTTATTTCCAAATAGTTGAATAAGAAGTTGCAAGGCTTCGGTTAAAATCTATTTAAGTAAAAAATAAAATAGGTGTTGAAAACCCCTAATCAAATACTAAGAAGGTATATGCACTTTTAATATCAAATTTTATACAAGTAAAGACAGAAAACAATGAAAGTTAATCGAATATTGTTCGTTTGTTATTCCTTAAAAAAACAATACATGAATTTGCACTGAATGGATGCTTCCCAGACATCGGTCGTCCCTCAAGGTGATCTTATAGTATGTAATCCAGTTATACCTAACCACGATGCGCTGATGATATTTACTATCGCTTCTGACTAATCTCCACTGAACAAAAACATTGGGTTTACTAGCAAACATAACCTGTTGTGGGAAGTAAAAACGTTATAAAAACTAATTGTTTTTCCAGTGTATACGTATGCATGAGTTCCTATGAACTTTGAACACGCTCGAGCCTTTATATAAAAGGATGCTTGCGAACTCACTCAGTTACCTTTAGAATCATGAAGACGATGCGCACTTGCGTCGTCCTCTGCCTTATATTAGGCGTTAGTCATGCATCAGGTAATTATCATTGAAGTATTGTTTTAATGAGCAGTGTTTGTTTATCACTAAAAAATAATACTTAATAAATTTGTTTTCTAATTATTATTATTTTTTTTGTCGCAGTAAGAGTTCGCCGTGGCTATGGCGGAGGAGGCGGCGGTGGCGGCGGCGGCGGCGGGTTCGGCTATGGCGGCGGTGGAGGCGGAGGCGGAGGCTTCGGGTTCGGTGGCGGATCCGGAGGCGGCTTCTCAGGCGGATTTGATGGCATCAGTGAAGGTGTCAGTGGCATTCTCGGCAAGGTCCAAGCCGGTATCAGCAGCCTAGGAAAAGCTGGAGCTGGCTTTAGTGGAGGCTTTGGAGGTGGAAATGAAAAGTCGATCTACACTAAGTCAGAAGACGGCAAATCTGGCGGTTTTGCCTTCACCGGCTCACTGGATGGTGGAAAAGGTGGTTATGGCGGAGGCGGAGGATACAGTGGAGGAGGAAATGGTGGCGGCTACGGAGGTGGCGCCGGATTTGGCGGTGGCTCCGGTGGCGGTTCAGGCGGCGGTATTGGACTTGGAAGTGGAGGATCTGGCAGTGGTGGATACGGCGGTAGTGGAAGTGGAAAGCTTAATGGAGGACTAAGTTTTGGCGGTGGACTCGGAGGTTCTGGAAGTGGCGGCAGTGGTGGCTCAGGCCATGGAGGTGGCAATGGCGGAGGCAGTGGAGGCGGTTATGGCGGTGGCCACGGTGGTGGACTTGGGGGTGGCGCAGGAGGTGGATCTAGTAGTGGATTACTTTTCGGCGGAGGATTTGGAGCTAGTGGAAGTGGCGGTGGAGGAGCTGGTGGCAGCAGCTCTGGTGGCGGAGGATACGGAGGCAGTGGTGGAAAAGGAAGTGGAAGCGGCGGCGGCCTAGGCGGTGGTTTTGGTGGTGGAAGTGGGGGCGGCTATGGAGGCAGCAGTGGTTCTGGATCAGGCTCCGGGAAAGCAGGCGGCTCTGGTGGATTACTAATTGAATTTGGGGGTTCTGGAAGTGGAGGCGGTGGACTTGGAGGCAGCGGCAGTGGCCACGGAGGCAGCGGAGGACGAGGAAGTGGCAGTGGGGGTGGATACGGAGGAGGAGGCGGTAGTGGTGGTGGTTACGGAGGTAGCAGCGGCTCGGGTTCTGGAAGTAGCCACGGAGGCGGCTCTGGAGGCCTAAGTAGTGGATTACTCATTGGATTTGGCGGAAGTGGTAGTGCTGGTGGACTCGGTGGGGGCAGTTCTGGAGGTAGCGGCGGTGGATACGGTGGCGGCCTTGGCGGCGGTAGCGGTGGTGGCCACGGCGGTGGCAGTGGATCTGGATCAAGTGGAGGCCACGGAGGAAGCTCCGGTGGAGGAAGCGGTGGATTAAATATTGGATTTGGAGGCAGTGGGTCTGCAGGTGGAGGAGGCAACGGAGGCGGAAGTGGCAGCGGGTTTGGAGGTGGCCTTGGAAGCGGCGGTGGTTACGGAGGTAGTGGTGGCTCTGGATCCGGTAGTGGAGGTTCCAACGGTGGTCAGGGTGGTAGCAACGGAGGCGGCAAGGGCGGGTATGGCGGCGGCAGTGGAGGTGGCTTAGGCGGTGGTTTCGGCGGAGGATTTGGCGGCGGACTCGGAGGTGGAGCTGGTGGTGGAGCTGGTGGTTACGGCGGCTCATCCGGGGGTTCCGGAGGACACGGAGGCTCATCAGGCGGCCATGGAGGGTCTGGCGGCGGCTACGGCGGATCTTCAAACGGAGCTAGCAGCGATTCCTCTAGCTCAGCGGGAGGATACGGTGGATCTGGCGGTTCTGGCGGATCTGGGGGTTGTGGTTCAGGATGTGGTGGCAGTGGAGGCTACGGCAACTCAGGTGCCTTTGCGTCCGCTAAGGCATCAGCGTCTGCGAGCGCTAGTAGCTACGGTTAACACAACGTCACAGTTCTCGGAACATAGTCAGGTACTCACGGCCATATTCAATGTAATTAGAGTGATGATTAATGCCTCGTAGTCAGTAAATATATTTATAGTTATGTTAATTATGTTGTTTTATTTTAATAAGACCTTAAACTTGCCACTTTATATGGAACCATAACAATCAAGTCAGATAAATTGCACAATACAGTAACTTAACCAAAGTATCAGTATCCTTAAATTGTTTAAATGGTTAAAATTTTATCAGAGACTGAAAATATCTACTTTCATTACCACTCAACAATAGCCGATTAATAGAAATGATTTCATTACACTTGGACTACAGACATATTTAAAATTCTAGCTCACAATTATCATAGCAGACTACACAAAAAAAGAAAACAATACAATAAAAGAATTCCGGAACCGTGTCTAATTGTATAATACACGTGACTAAAGCACGTTGTAAGCTCACTCGTCAATCGTTAGAGGTTTTATATCATATTTTTTAACACAAATTCATTATAAATTGATCGTTGATAGCATACATACCTTGATTGTCTGTGTTAGAGATGAGACGAGTGTATTACATTCACGAATTCTCTCTCATACTAGGATACTGATAAAAGAGAATTGTAGTTACATGCTCATAACAGCTACTGAGCAGAAACCATTTTTTTTAACAAATATTGAGGTCATTTGGACTTTCAACTACTAAATCATCCTTGCTCTCGTCCTTTACTCAAACCGTGCTCCCCTAATCAGGGATCTTTGGTATATCAGTCAGTCAGTCAGATCAGTTCTGTGTTTATAATTTTCAAAATATTTGGTGATCTATGTTCACTCCTGCTAGATGGAGTCTTATGCCAGATCATAGGCTGGTTTTGATTTTAATTATTCTTTAGGAATTGATACACACACTTTTGTTTTGTGATTGGCTTCTTTTATCTATTAGCTTACCAAAACCTGGCCATAATCCTTTTTAAAAATTTCTTCTACCAGTTTGTGTGGATTACCATAGTTTAAAAAAATAGAGCCTTTTCATCGAAAACAGACCATGGAAAATTTATAAAGGCAAGGCCACAATCGAACATCAACAGATTACGAATAAATGGTTATTCTGCCTCATTAAAACTGAAAGCTGTATTACTTATTTTTTTCTATAAAATAACTTTGTAAACAGTGATGGCTACGCATTACGTAATATAATAATTGGTCTATTTGCTTACAATTATTATTAACATTTTATCCTTATCCCTTAACGTCTTCCGGACGTATACTTTATATGTAAATCAGATAACAACACTACAATTATTAAGTAATTAGCTGACTGACTGCTTAATGAACTTATTAAATATATTTTTTTATGACATTGTTACATCGTCTCTGTAACCTTAAGGTATTTCTTACAAACAGCAGATATTTATACAAAGATTTAAATACTCCGAATTACGATGATACGTGTTGCTGATAGATTGAGGAGCTGTCTGGCTATGTTCTCAAAACTGATCGGACATTGCCTTCAATGTACTGCAACTCGCATGATAATTTCGCATCGTCTGAGCCAGTCATGAAAACTCAGAGAGAATCGGGGACAAAAATCCTGTTGAAAAGAGACTTATTAAAGTTTAGACATGGATTATCGATTCGACCGTCATCTTGGTATCTTGGTCAATGGTATAAAAAGAATCTCTATGAATTCTAGTACGTATATTAAACGGCCATTATAACGATACGGTCATTGTTTTTATCAATAGTATTTTCCTTT
Organism: Autographa gamma; assembly: GCA_905146925.1. Lineage (NCBI taxonomy): Eukaryota > Metazoa > Arthropoda > Insecta > Lepidoptera > Noctuidae > Autographa > Autographa gamma. The sequence goes on from LR989850.1 coordinate 2,047,918, forward strand.
TCCACATTTTCACCGAGTTAATAACCTGCTACTAATAACAGTAGTTGTAAAACTACTCGCCCTATACAATGGGTAACTAGTACTAACAAGTAATGGGCTAATTACTTCTGCGCCTGCAAATAATTATAGCAATTATCCGATTATCGAGTAAACACCGCGTTTGTGTAAAGGCGTCAAAACCCATAAAACTGCGTGTCAATATCACTTTATTGCAACACACTTAGAATTACCTGGAATTTAAATGTTATTGTGTCAGTGATGTTATCTATCTAGATTTACCACACTTACCATTTGACAAAAAAGCTTTTTTCTCTGTAAAGGTATACTATTATAATGAAACTTTAAATCTCGCTTAGCTCAGCTTGATTTACATGTAATTCCTCTTTTGTACTAAATAAGATTTCATGCAACAGGTCAAGCACAATTAATGTAAATTATTCAATCAAAACACCTAACCTAAACAAAATATAAGTCTGGATGAACCTGTTGTTTTGTAATTGTGTCTGTAACGCCTACCCAATGCTCTACTCTAATTATGAAACTCGTTAGTTGTTGCTATTGCTCTACCTTAACGTGCATGCACTTTTTTAATAAAGCCTAAATTCAGGTTTTTCTTTTCTTTTTCATTATTTCTCTAAAGATATATATTGATGTGCATTAAAAAAATACGCGTCGTTTGTACAGAATTAAAACATTTAGAAACTCCAAAAAGCAATTTAGCTTCATCACCCAATCAGCCAACTTTTTATATTCCTAGGAGATTAATATTTTTTCTATACCAGGCAATTAAGATTCCTTAGGAAATTGCATTTACCTACGTCAACGAAACATCAGAACTATGAATAATTAACTTTAATGCATGAACGAGGTAAACGAAGCCGTTTATATTTTTTATACACCGCACCCAAAGTCACAGGAACAAGTTTGATGATTAGAATAAGGATTACTGACCTCCAAACCAGTTTCAAGCCTAAATTATGGCCTAAGCCAGCTTAAGGACTTCAGCAAAAGGGATCTCTGATAGAATTACTAAAACAAAATAGAGCCACATTTTTACTTCTCATTAGAAATTACCAAAAGGGATAGAGCTGGTCAAGGCTTAAACGCAGAAAGCTCCATTGATAAATCTAAAGACTAGGATTAACAACACTTTCAAACAATTTTAAACTGTTTTACTTTTATAGGTGGAATACCAGCATTTGTATTACTTAATTTGCTATCAGCATCCGGTCTTTCGCATCCAGTTCGACCCAACAACAATTTTCAAGTCGTCACCTTTCGTCTAGTTGGGGGCTCCACGACGTTTGCTGATTGGAACATTAAAGATTAATACCGAGAATAACTTTAAAGCTGATGGTGCACTTTTAAACTCTAGTGGATTACATCTTATCGTAGGTATATCTGGAACTTTCTTATATGCTGATACATAGAAACAAGAAAAATGTGCTTACTCATAGGTTTCAAATTTTTAATACCTAACAGTCTTTGCAAATTCGAAATGGCATGATTTCTTAGAATTCCACTTTCAATCAATTTATTTTACCCTATATCTTCTGTTTATTTGCTTTTAATTGCAATTCAACCTGTTTTTAAACAGCTTTATAAATTCAACAATTCTAATACAATATTATGATCTTGTGACCTATTGTTATCTAATTTACTAAAACCTGTTTATTGCATCGTTGCTTTGTAAATGTCGGATTTTGATTTTTCTACTTAGCTGTGCATCATGAATAAAAAGCCTAAAAGAGACATTCAGCAGAGTTAATTTCGCTTTACTATAGATTTTCAATGGTAATTATCTAGTAGTGGTCATTTTAGGTACTAATAATATAATAAACCGGCCTGTAAAAGTTCCTCTGCTGGGCACAGGCCTCTGCCGCATAGAGAAGAAACGACCATTGATCACCACGCTTTCTCATTGCAGATTGGCGATTTCAGACTCGAATTTTTGGGATCCAGGGTTCCTCACGATGTTTTCCTTCACCGTACTTTGTCAGTAGTGTCTTAGAATAATTAAGAAAAAACTTATAGCTTTAAAAAAGCTATATGTGTTCCTGCCTGAGTTCGAACCTTCAGCATAAAAATCCACGTCATTTTTGGTACTAAAGATTAAAAAAAACAGAGAACGTCCGAATGATATAACTAGTGAATTTTATATGTTTTAAGGTAAAATCAGAGATTTTCGAAGCAACAACCAGTTCGTTTTGTGTGAGAAGTGCACGTTACCAGGATGGCGGGTCGTTTTGTGATATTAGCTCTGCTTTTGATTACCTACGTTCAGGCAGCTCCAGGTAACAGTTGTGTATTTATATTAATTTGAATAAATGTTTATTCCATATGCAAAAACATTTCTGTGTAATGAATCACTTGCATTATGGAACAGTTTTAAGATGACTAAAGATGAAGTGTAATGTGTAAGATCATAATTGATTATAGAATTCCTATACGCCGCAGAACCTACACTGCTAGGCTTCTCTTTATGAATAAATGAGTCCTTTTATAAAATTATTTTCTAAACAATCCACTTATATAACATGGACTAAAAATACTACCACTGAAACTTATCTTGATTTCTTACAAGTTGGCTTTTGAGGTCATCGATTTAATTCATGTTTTTCAAACATTTCAGCGCCTGCAAAAATATCGCTGATCAAAAACACTTCGCTAGGCTTCGGAGTGGCAGCTTTCGACAGCAAGACCAGTGGAGTTCTGCAGGACATCAATTCATCCCATGAACAAGGTAAATGGAATTTACTTTTTCATTCCATGGCACTAAAATTTATACGATTTTGTTGGAAAAGAAAAGGCAAGTAGAAGGAGAGAGGCCTTTGACCTGCAGTAGGACGGTTATGGCTGAAAATAAAAGTGCAAAAGTGAGAAAAAATACAATTTGAAATGCTGGTGAAGTGATGAATTTATAGTGGCAATGGTAAATGCCTTCTTAAAACTGTGTAGAAAATGCCTACTTAATTGATGATAGCAACGTTTCCCATGGTTGTAACCATGGTAAACGTTGCTATAATACAATATTTTTGTTTTAAGTACATACACGTTGAGCATGTTGTATTGTAACTAATTAATCACTTCCGTTTTTGTTATTAATCCTTTATAATTTATAACTAAAAAATAATTGTGTCTTGTAAAATTTGTTAATTAGGTTTCCATAGGAACTCGGTAAAGAAACGACGCAATCCCATCGTGTTAATTATGTTCTCACAATTTTGGGACTAGCCGATTACAACAATTTTGTTTGAAAACTAAATTTTAAAAGATGTAGGCATTAAACTAGTGTTTAATTGATTCCAGTGAAGGGTGAAGGAGATGTGGCGCTCGTAGAGAACTTTAACCACGGCTCGGCGGTGGCGTTCGCCGGGAGCCTCGCGTTTGGCCTTATCAAGGACAACATCATTGCTGGCAAGAACCCCTTCTGGAAACAGAGATAGAAACAAAATGGAGCTTCATAAAACGATGTTTAGTGCTCTTCCTCCCATATCATTCACATGTAGCCAATTTTTGTCCTAGAAATAAGTAATAAATTAATAATAAATGTATACCAACGATATTTTTTTTTTATTATCTAAATAATTATCAAGTTATTAAGTTTGTTTTGAAGACTTATTTAATAATACGAGTGCTCCTACATATTATTATTAAAACACTGTTATTATTGGGATTCCATAAAAATAGGGTACCTGAGTAGTTGTAGAGATTGGAATATAGTGAGAAATAGTATTACAAGAAACAATAACGCAGATAATAATTGATTCGTAAGATTTATTCATTACAGTTATCTCAATCAAAACAAATACGAAATAAACTAAGCTTTTTCAACACTAAGTTTTCTTATTTTCCAATTGCAAGAATATTATTCTAGGAACTATTTTATTATTATTAATTTACAGGAAAATTAAAGCTTTTAGTGACACCCATGATGTTTTATTTGATTTGGAGTATACATATAATAAGAATTACTCTATCCCCTTATTCGTAAAATTTTGCGGCTAGTACAGAAATTGGTATTACATCAAAGTTTAATCCTTATTTGTTAATTAGTGAAATGTTAAATGTAATTTTGATATGTTATACATTGACCAATCGGTTATCCAGTAAAATGGACTGTGGCGCTCAGATAGGCTGTCGCTCCTTGAAATATTATAATCAGCTAAAAAGCTAGGCTGAAATAGAAATCATCAAATAGGATTGTGTTATATAGCGCTCTCTATATAGAGCCAAAAAAATAATTAAAGTAAAACAATTAAAAAAATCTGCATGAGTTATTATTCTTTTGTTAGTGTTCAAGTCTTAGTTGGAGCATTGTCCTATCTACGCGGATAATGATTTTAATTGACCTATAGATATACTAATAAAACAATTTCAAGACTGTTAATTAAATATAAAAAATAATGTTGCCTAGATATGCTAATTGATAGGTAAAGGAAAACTGTATTTTATTAAAATTAATGTGAATGCGATACGGGCTATCATTTATTTTGTGATGCGCGCACACATTCTTTTTAACTATCAATTACAAAAAGAATATGTGACAGTAAGTCACACAGGTAGCATAGGGTCTTCATAATAATATTGTAAAATATATGTAAGTAAAATTAAAATCACAATAAGAGAGAAATAGACTAAATAAAATTTGCAGTTCATTTGTACTTTTTGGGCGATTTTTGTCTTGTTCGATTTGTTATTTTAACCGTGTAGTAAATTTGGAATTATTTGAACTGTGTGCAAAATTATGCTACCTATAGGCGAAAAGCATAATATTAAGTTTCTCATTTTTATTGAATTTTAATTTATAATAATAATCATAAAATGTCATACAACTAAATCCAATAAGTAGAATTAAAAATCCAAGTTTTGAATGTAGACACATAAATTTTTCTTTCTTTCTTTTTTTGTGGATTAGCGTAAAATACTGTCGTAAATCCTTTGAATTAAAATGCTTATTAAACATAAATTAACACTTTTCCTTTGCCACTTTGAAATAGCAGGTCAATAAATTGATCCTAAAAAAAAGTGAAATTAAAAATATATTTTCATTAGGTATCTTCAATTTATTTTGTGCCTAGCTTTTAATTTAATAGATTTTTAAAAAGCACTAAGAATTTTATAGTTTGTCAGAAGACATTAAAACGAACTAACCTACTGAAGACCAAACAACCAAAATTCCGAAATAATGTTGTTTTATTCAATTTTATTTATTTGTATTATATTTTAGACTTTCCTGCATCCTGAGACAAACGGGTTAGTGATATAGATATTTAAAGGCTTGCATGTTATCATAGCGATCAGTTTTGATAGTGTCGTTTGATAGCAAGCAAGCAATATGGTAAATATGGTGTTCCGTGCGGTCGCTTTTGTTTTGGTCATCGTCGCCTGCGTACACACACTTCCAGGTACGATTCTATTTAAGGTGAAGTTTTGGCAAAGTGCTTTGGCATTTTCAGCATCTTGGTATATAATTGTGTTTGTAAACAAAAACGGAATCGGATCATAAAATACGTTTGTGCTTGGCTTTAAAATCATTCTTACACATTTACTATTCAACTATTAATCTCTATAATAATATACTCGTATTGAGACATTATTACAATAATTAATTAATTAAAATGCAATATTCGAAACATCTTATGTCCAAAAATAGTCTATTTAATAAAAAGCATTGCCAGCCAAAGGAGGACGAGCTTTCCGGTCTAGGAACCAATTATATAATATTATATGTCAATGGAAAGGATTTTTATGTAGATACTTAATTATAGTTGTGTCGGGAAGTATCAAATCCCTGTGTGGAAAATGTTATGGCTTGGAGTTTTTAAAATAGTGTTTCCTGTTCCTTACACAAGTTGTGCCCTTGCCATTCAAGTGATCCTTGGATCATCCCTTGTTCCCTACCTACCCAACCTAAAAACTATATGTTCTTTGCTCTTGCACTTATTCTTGAAAATAATTAGACTTAAGTAACCGTTAAATTTTCAGCGACAACTACTTTTTCGAACCTTCAAATATTTAAAACGATATATTTGTCATGTTCCAGCTCCAGCCAATCCCAAGTTCACGTTGGTGAAGGACAGTTCGTTCGGCTTCGGCGTGGCGGCGGCTGGTGGTACCGCCGGCGGTGCGGTCGTGGAGAAGGATCGCAGCTGGGAAGCACCCTTCCCTGGGAATACCGGTAAATACTAAGGATAGACCCCAGTCAGATTGTTTTTCTATTGGATGGTAAGGTAGAGTTAAAAATACCGAAGAATATTTCTGTTATTCAGCAGCACTGACTAAATCTGAAGCTAATTTTGCCATTTTGTCTCGGACTTAATTGTTTAAACCCTGACTTGTCTAAAGACCATGATGAGACTGTCTAAGGATCAATACTTAGGATGAATCTTCCTCATATGCATGAATTTCAAGTACAACATCCAACAAATTTTCTATCCTACTAATTTTATTAAAAATAAGGCTAAAAACAGATTCCTAACATAGCAAGTCAATTGCGACCGAAAACTTATTCCTGTAAAATGAAAAATCTACAAGCAAACCTTCCACATTTCTAATCGAGTTGCCAACTCGTTTTATTTATGGATACAATTTCATGTTGGTATTATCTACGTTTCAGGAGACAATGTACCTGACGTGACTCTCATCGACAACGTGAACACGGGAGCAGCCTTCGCCTTCGCAGGTGGTGCCACCACCGGAGTCTCCAAAAACACCTTCTTTACTAAATAAACATAGCCTTATGTAATTGGTTCTTCACAAATTAATTGATTTCCTTCCTGTATACTCAGGTCTATCCGACAGTGCAATTGCTGGTCTCCCGTTGGTGTAAAATGATAGATATCCCAAGCCCCTGTAGCAGCAATGGTTTAAATTACTATAAATGTATGGAGATGACAATTTATTTTGCACACAAAAATTAGCTCATCACATATCAAATCTCATTTTAAGCGCTGTGATTGGTTGTTTGTAAATTTGGTCAACCAATCTAGTCGTGATATTTTGACAACAAATTAAGTTGATGAACCTTCCAGACACTGTTGGTTAAACTTGTCACTTTTACACATTTAAGCGATTTGATCAGGATTATAGAAATTTCACATGGCTAGATTGCTGATGTGACACTATGAAAAAGCCTATATTATAAAAAAATATAAAGATAAACGAAATTGACAAAAAAACTTTATTTATGTAAGGACAAAGAATTTCTTTAGGTAATCACACGAATTGGGACATTACCAGAAAACTAACGCCTAGGACATAAGCACAATATGAATCTTCTTAAACCCGACGAATAACATCTTAATAATATTAAAATATGGCTAAATCAGTAAAGCAATAGATATAAGTAAAATTTAAGCTGTGACCACGCTCAAGAAGTGAAATAATAAAATTCAATATTATGACTGATTCATGTACTTACAAATTGTGTGGTCATATTTACGGCAATCAGAATGCAAAATCCAAATATGCACATACACATTATTATTTACCAAAATTAATTAAATTGTAGGAACCTAAGTTGTCATCAACAATTTAAGTCACCACAAGACGCATATAGGTATGTTATGCATTTACAATTAATCAGTTTGCTTACAATTCACGTAGCTTGTTAAATTCCTTAAATTATAATTAATTAAAGGTTAATTAGAGTCATGTCTGTGTAAACAATTACCAAGAAATATCAGTGCATGACAACTTAAGTTAGTTACACCATGGATGATACATTATTTAAGGAATATTGTTTGTTCATGTTTTGATATAGAAATCATACAAAAGGACTCGAAAATTGCATTTTTATTCACGACATGAAAGAATCGTAGTTTCCAGTGTTTTCTATCTTGGTCTGAGTTTTTACAGTCAGATTTAAAGAAAGCCAAATAACGTATGGTGAATGTCTTGACTCTATTCCTAATAGACCCTAAAAGTATCGAATTCCAAAAGCAGAAGAAGCATATTTTAAAACCAACTTAAAAGAAACCTTACGAGAGAATCATAAAATGTATGACGTTTCGCGGAGTTAGAGAGTGGGGGAGCTACACTAGGTCGACCGTAATCGTTGTAGGCGTAGGGTCTATCGTCATAGTTATTAACTGGAACTTTGGCAGGTCGATACCCAGTTTGGTCGTATCCATTATTCCCAGTGTGGCTGTGCCCGAAGTCACCGTTTATTCCTCCACTTGGCCCGTTACCGTAGTCTTCGTCTGTAGGCCTGTAAACTCCATAGCTGCCTACTGGCCTGCCGTCTGCTCCAATAGTTTCGCCTCCATAGCCAATGCTGAAGGCACCGGGAGGGTAGCTACCACCGTTTATAGATGCTATAGCAATACTTGTCTTATCGTTAGTGGCCCTACCCCGATAAGTGTTGAGATCCTGCTGGCCTGAAACCACAAAAGTTAAACATTATTATCAGAAGAACTAATCATAACTTAAAGACACTTTGTTTCCATATGGAGTACAACAAACATTGAATTTAATTCTTTGCGGTTTGGCAACTTCATATATTACAACGCTTTTAAATTGTCTTGTCTGTTGCTTTGTGCATAACTTTTTTGTGCATTTCATTGATCAGATACGTTGCGACTGGTGAAACAAATCATTTCAATGGCTTGATTCTAAGTGAGTTTTGCTGTTTTGCTACTTGTTAATCGACATACGGGTATATGTTCAAACATTTTTGAAAGATGAGGTCACAGAGGTCAATAGCTAACCAGACAAACACAACAACGCGACTGTGGCATCTGTTATTACTCATTGTTTAAAGGAAACAAACAAAATACATACAAACACGACACCAGACAGATGAATCATCTTACTACGGTAGAGATTTTAGTTGCAAGACGGATGTAAAATTACACATAGGTAGGTAAAATATCAAAATATCATATGAGCTGCACCAAATGCATTTGGTAATTACGTGGGTAATTAAAATAAAGTTCTTTTGTCTTAATTACAACTTATTCTCATACCTACATTTATTTTGACCATGTTGCTTCGTATGTATTTTGAAATGGCCAATCTTGGACTGCTTCCTTAAATGATTTTTTATAGCATCAAAAATTTGGACTTTTACCCTGAAATACATAGGTCGAAGAATAGATTGCAATTTCATTTAATTTTAAATAACCTTATGTCCTTTATCTTATAAATGAGATGTAATGGAAAACCTACTTTACTAATTTCAGGAAAACTAGGATAATTTATAAAAAGTGCACCCGTTTCAAATGTCACGAATCAAGTCGGATAAAAGTCCATAAAACTCAATGAAAAATGTTAGTGACAGGACCAAAGTATTTCTAAACACAAGCTAAATAAATATTTCTAGGAGATGAGAAGACTAGGCCAGGAAGAGATGAATTCTCTTTTTATAAACAGAGCCAGATGCCTACCTCGTTCTTAAAATACATCTTTCGTCTCTCTGCTTCCATCATGTAATACCTATGGTTTTATTACTAGCTAAGATATGAAAAACCATTGTTACATTGAGTACAAAACTGAAGAACTTTTAAAGATACCGACTTTATGAGACCATTTATCACATTAAAGTTTATAAATGGTCTTTAAATTTTGACAGCTGAGAGATATAAAAACATGTAAAAAATAAAGGTTTTTCCAAACTTAATCTGTTATATGATACCTAACGGTGACGGACTATAAACTATAGCTAGTCCTAATCAAGGCAAGATTTAACTTCAGGAATGTAAATGGAAATCTAGACCTAACTATGTAGCATTGTGTTATGCAATAAAGAATTGAATTGAATTGATCTATGTTATTATAAGATAGCGTGAAAAAACGTGTATATTGCCCACATTATTTACTAAAAAGTATAACAGATGAATACGTTTCACAATTCTTATCAGCTTCACCGACGAGTAGTTGCCATGAAAAACGATACTAACGAACCGATGTTACATGAACCAGCTAAAAGTACAGTTTCACCTATATTGTTATAATTTAATTATAATTGCATTTAGTAAGAATTTTTACAATTTTGTGTTATTAATTTTGTTATGTTTTAAGACTGCAAATTTTAATTTTAATTTAATTTTATGCTTTTTTGTACTTTATTTTTAGGTTTTATTTGTTAATAAATATGTTTTACCGATCTAACGGAAGGATGGCCTGGTGATCTGTCTTACAGGTTTTACCTACTACAGACCCCAGTCTCTATGTAATGTGCGTAAAATTAACTCTGTAACTTTCATAAAATGAAGTGAAAATAATTATTTTTGTTTTTATTTTATTATTAAAGAAACCGACTAATGTTATTCTTAGCATGTGGATTCCATACGAATATTGATGACAGTCCCTTCTCACTGCAGATTGGTGGTATTAGATTTTACAGTCAGATTCTATCACAAGTATCACTTGAATAGTTTCTTTTAAGGTTGCTGCTGGAATAGTTCTTAGCTAGCAGCATAAGAATAATTAAGGTATATCTTGAATTTAATAAGTAACATAAATAACAGACTAATTAGTCTGACTTTCAATTGAAACTACAAATAATCCAAAACATTTAAGAAAATCTGGATGTAAAACCTTTTGGCGATGTTATCGACATTTTATACAAAGATACAGTGTGATGTATTGTATCTTGTGCTTGGCAACAAGATACAAAACTAGCAAAACTTGAACAATCAGGTTGCCTGGTTGAAAATTAACCAAGGTATGGCTGAGGCTGTTTTAGAGTTTAATTAGCAGGTTCAGGAAAATAAATAATTAAAGCGCTGAAAATAATTAAGTCTCTACTAAGACATTATAATCAAAAACGATAAGAAACTTGTGTGTAACATGATTTCTTTGTATATTTATCTCTTCCATGACAATAGACTATAAACTTGAAATAAAGAATGTTCAAAATTCCGCTACACATGAGGTTTACGTGTTTTGACTACAAACAAACACATACACATTTGCAAAAATAATAATAGTTGCCGCGACGGTGACGTAACCAAACAACCAGTTTTTTCTTATCCTGAACCAACAACAATGCAAGGCGCCCGTATATACAAAGTCACATGGTAATACTTCGATATGCTAATGTAAAATGGCCACTTTTGAGTAGAAATGACGTCATTCAAAAAAGTAATATTACTTAATCACATTATCACTATCATGCATAGATCTATTTACACACAACAACAACAAAAATAAATGAAAACACATTTTTGGAGATGAAAGGTTAACGACCCGTCTTAAAAACAGAGGAGAAAACTCAGCCTTTATCTGACTTAAAAATGTATAGGATATGTCTGTACTATGATAATAACGTGGGTATTAATGACTAGGTTATACCTGTTACGGCGCAGACATAGAGTAAGGCGAGACCGGCCACGAACCGCGACATTGCGGATCACACTGAGCGAGCACACCAAAACAGACAGTGTTCTGCTCCCGCATTTTATTATACGTTCAAAACGTCCATGCACACCAACCGAATGGAGGCGTGACTCAAAATTATTTAGAAAAACCAAATAACGTCACGATAGTATTTAAACATTGATTTTTTTGCGGGGATTTGCTCAGGATTAGAAAAAATGTTAGCCGGGTTTAATCGCGTTCGCACTTTTTTTTCTAGAGGACTAATTATAATCTGTTGTGCAGAAGTATTGCGTATTGCATTACCATTTATAAGAGGGGTATTCAGCAATAGGAGAGCATAGTATAGGGAAAAGGCGCAAAAAACATTTTCTGGAGAATATTCTTTTAACTTCTATTAACATGATTTTAGACAATGATTTCTTAAAGCACGTTAAAAATGCCGCCATTAATGTCGCAACTTACTGGGCTAATGTACTCTGGTTGAAATCTACCATCGACACAAAAGGGAGAAGAAGACACTAAAATCCTACAACTTCCATTGAAAAAGTGGTGTATTTTTTTTTTGTAGAGATCTTTGCAGTTAGCCTGAGCGCAAGCTTTGACTGCTTCACCGGACTTTCCAAAGTGGTGTATTGTCAATTTTTAAAGCTCTTTCACTTTCAATATTCATTCATAAGCCAAATACACACAGTACCAGTTATAAGTATATGACACGCTTATTGCTAATTGCTGTAAAAAAGTTTCAAGATCTGTCAAAGCATGTTTTTGACCTCGGGAAGTTTCTGATGTTATCGTGTATAAACAAGATACCAACAAAGTTTATTTGACCACTTTAAAAATAACGGTAATTTTTTTAGAAAATGATGACTTTTAAATGTGACACAGATCTTCATAAATTAGCTTAGAACCATCTTGTTCTCTCAGATTTCAAACAAAAATAAACCGCAGCATATTTGGTTTCAGGAGCTACAATGCCACATACAGTTAGGGAGGCAGTCTGAGCCCTCTCGTTTTAACCATTACACTACATTCTGCTAAAGAAATGATTTACTATATTCTACTTAGTAATATTTTAGAAGACACACTTTCTTGATATTACTGCCAGCTCATTTAAGCGATAAACAAACAAACACAAACATTTCTTATATTTATCATATTTTTAAGTCATAATATTAGACTTGTTTTATTGCAGCGATTCTAACAAACCATTCATTTAGTGGAAAGATCTCCTAAAATAGGGGTTACACGCTACAAAGTTCATGCGGATTTCCCATTAGGTATACACTCAGAACTTTTTGGATTTAAAATTTAAGGTATCACGACTTCATGATGTCATTACGAAATATAACATGACCAATTAAAGCTTTGTTGACTGGACTCTGACTAATGCACTTCCAGACTGATATTTGCATCATCGAGCCCCTCCTTAGAATAAGGATGAAGTCAACTTAGGCAGATACTGAATGAACATGAATTTTACGCTCCGCGGTGCAAGCTACAAATTAATCTACGACAATCTACGTAATAGGGGTCAGTTCATCATCATAATCATCATCAGCCGGAAGACGTCCACTGCTGAACAAAGGCCTAGCCCCAAGACCGCCACAATGAACGACAACTCGCCAATTGCATCCACCGGGTGCCCGCAACTTTGATGATATCGTCAGTCCACCTGGTAGGAGGCCTGCCAACGTTGGTCAGTTAGTTCGTGAAAATTTAAAGTCATTCTCAGAGCTCCTATTTTCTTTAAAACCAACTAGCTACATAAGGAAAGCGTGAAAGGGCTTGACAACTTACATCTGTAACCAGCGCGGCGTGGAGAAATTTATCTACAACTAGCTGTACCCCGAAGAGATCGATCTCCCGTAAATTCTTCAGAATAAAAAGTTATTTTTGTGCTAATGCTGTTATGAACCATTTATAAGATAAATTTAACTTGATTCCGTTCATTAGTTTTTGCGTGAAAGGTGAACAGACATCCATAAATCGTCACCAATGTTCTGGTGAAACTATAATGACTAAAAGGGCTACGTTAAGCTTGACTGAATCGAGTAGCACCATTTCGCATAATAACTACTTGCTTTATTTAAAAGAAAAGATTCGATGTGTTGAGCACCTTACAGCTATTAAAACCCTAAACGGATCTTAAGAAAATAAATCATCTTATTATCATAAACGCAATCTTTGATGGTGTGGGAACACCAGACGATAATCTTTGAAACCTAAGACCATTATACTCCCATTAAAAATATTAGTTAGATCGTCTTTCTTTTTTGTTTTGATTTTTATACAGGGTGTCCGGTAAATAGTCCGACAAACTGTGGTGGCTGATACCTTAGGTCAGGCCCTATCAAATGAACGCAACATATGTTCGCCGAAAAGTTACAGGTTTCGAGTTACAATCGATTTTCGTAAATTTTAGAATTTTCTACCTTGCATCAAACTTTTCCATTTTTCTTGCTGATAAATAGCTTTCGTAATACTTTTTGTGCATCAAATTAATCTTGAATAGTTACTCTATCCTTTGATAATTCTCATATTTATCTAAAAGAAGAATATAGTGGCGAAAGCGCCATTTGTTTTACAATTTTCACTTTCAGTTTTTCTTAGTCCTCAACTTTGAACTGCAGTGGTGAAAAATAAATGTATGTAGGATTTTTGTACAACAGTTTTAAAAACTTGCTTGAATATTTGTGATTTTGGGAAGGTACAATACTTGCATATTTTCTTTACAAAATTTGACAAAATAAGCTGCTGAAGTACACCCGGGCCTATTTTTTGAAATATTACTAATGTAAATCTGAGTAAAAATGCGACGTAACTTAACGCGGATCGTTATGGTCCAGTGAAATAAGTTATTTTTTTCTAGCGATTAACTAGTGACACAAAATAATTGTGGTCAATTTCAATTTGGAAAATATTAAAAAAAAATGCTCGTTTAAAATTTTACAATGATACGGAACCCGTTAAGTGCAGATGAATTGGGCGTCTAAAACCAGCTATTTCAGTGTTGTTGCATGAAAAATAAGGTGTTATAAAATCGGTTTATCTAGTAAGAAAATACTGAAGGTTAAGGTAACTTTACACTAAAACATGTTTTAATCTGGCATAGAGAGTTAATGGCGAGAAGAAAATACCTCATTTAATTATACAATGACGATCAGCGTTAAGTTACGTATCATTTTTACTTTGATTTACATTAGTAATATTTCAAAAAATAGGCCCGTGTGTACTTCAGCAGCTTATTTTGACAAATTTTGTAAAGAAAATAAGCAAGTATTGTACCTTCCCAAAATCAACAATATTCAAGCAAGTTTTTAAGATTGTTGTACAAAAATCCTACATGCATTTATTTTTCACCACTGCAGTTCAAAGTTGAGGACTAAGAAAAACCGAAAGTGAAAATTGAAAAACAAATGGCGCTTTCGCCACTATATTCTTCTTTTAGATAAATATGAGAATTATCAAAGGATAGAGTAACTATTCAAGATTAATTTGATGCACAAAAAGTATTACGAAAGCTATTTATCAGCAAGAAAAATGGAAAAGTCTGATGCAAGGTAGAAAATTCTAAAATTTTCGAAAATCGATTGTAACTCGAAACCTGTAACTTTTCGGCGAACATATGTTGCGTTCATTTGATAGGGCCTGACCTAAGGTATCAGCCACCACAGTTTGTCGGACTATTTACCGGACACCCTGTATAAGATTGCCATGGTAAAAAATTAAGTGTTTTCCATAAAAATAGCTGTCAGTACCTATGGGAGTATACACATGTCTAATGTTACTGAACGATCTATGCCGAAACGCAATTCAGGATCAGAAAATACATATTTTTTTGCTTTTACGCTCTTTAAGCTTGTTATACATAACATCATGTTTAAGCGAAGTACTGTTGATGATAAAATATACTAAGTATATAACAGAATAGGCACCTACGAATGTATTTTTTATTTATTGTGTGCGCAGTAAACAATAGAATAGTTCACTGCCCATGTCTAATTGATGTGTTTAATTCAACCATAAAAATTTGTTGTTCAAATATATTCCTTCTATCATTAGACACAGAGTCTAAGCTCTCGTGTCTCATACCATAATTATTAATATTGATTTTCCTGTGCGTTTTTTTTGGTAGCCTTTCGTCAAATTATAATAATGGTTAGATACCTATATTCTAAACAATCATAATTGTTTACATAAATAAGATTATTGGAAATCCCCAAAAAGGTTTTGTGATTAACAGAAGTGATTGACCACACCTATATGTAAGTAGATAAGGATATTATTAATTATTCAATTGTGCAGTACGCAATAGATGAGTTCGCTTAATAAAATAAAAAATGGCTGAACGAAAGACAATTAGATTTGATTAAATATTTAAAGGGAGCAAAAGCTCCTGGTTCTGACCTCTACTTCCCATAATGTACTGGCTATACAATATATCAACGCTATGGGAAAACCAGGAAATAGACGAAAGGTATTTGAAATACTGGTATCATCAAAAGTCGGTAACACTGGAAACCGACCCCAAAATAGATCTGTACTTCTACAATCAGACCACGCCTTTATCTGGATAACGTTACCGAAATGTTGTGACATATTTTTTTATTTTTTTACTGTTGATCAAGTTAATACCGTTCAGTTTAAAACATTCAATTCAAAAAAAGACTAGAGCAACGAAATGGTAATGTAAACATCACAAAAAACCGGAATAATCAACTATTTAACGACATGCAAATACAATTCCTCACTTTTTTCTTCTAATGATATTATTCGCTAATCAAAAGAGAATTTGTTGCAATTTTAACGGGGTTGTAATTAAACTAAATTCAGTAGGACTTTGATTGAGTCCAAATCATTAACCTGGGCCGTCATCTAAGTAATTGTTTAGTAAACGCAGGCAAAACCCGACCGGGATAACGTAAGCATACGTATAAGTAGACTGAAGTTTATAAAAGCTGAAGTAGTCTCGTCGATTGCGTAGTTTGTCTGTTGTCTGTGTTTAACGATGGCGCGTGTGTTAGCGCTCGCATTAGTGTTCGTCGTCACTTCCAGTACTCACGGGTTGACCGGTAAGGACATTCAATTTGCATATTTTAGCTTTGTTTACTGATGCGCTCATTTTTAGGTTAGTCATGATTCACACGCTAATATAAATAGCGCTTGCGTCCTGATTTTGAAAATCATCTCAACTTTTATGCAGAGGTCGTGTTGTGTTTTTAGAGGATGTCGCACCGCCGCCGTGAGTTGATTAGATGGAACTTGAATTACTTAACTATCTTGTAGATCATCTTGTTTATTTATGTTTAGTATCATTTTCGCAATATTAGAACTGAACAAAGCTGGTGAATTAAAACAATATAGTTCCACAAAAGTATTCACTCCTTTATAAAACTTTCGAAATAGGTTCAAAATTCTAAGAAGAGTTCTATAATAAATGTTGATTTTTTCAGAAACATTTGAAGGATCTAGGGGAAAAGTGACAGTTGAGAATGGACAAGTTGGTATAGGAGAAATTACTGGCGGGAGTTTTGCACCGGGAAGCTTTAGCATAGCCGGCCCGGGTGGTGCCAGCCACGGGTTACCAGCCAACCCAGTACAGCATGGAGGACCAATCATTATAAACCCACCCAATAGTGGACAAGGTCAGGATAATTTACCCCCTCAGAACGGTGAGGAAAAACAAAAGAATTCTGGTGGCAAAGCTACTGCTAAGTTAGTGAACCTCTGTTTGACGACTGTCATTTTAATATTGTCAAACATTGCCGTATTGTAGGAATAATATTGTATACAGTTCAAAATAAGCTAAATTAAATGACACATGAATAAATAATGGATACCGTCCATTTTAAGCACTGACTAAATTATATTTACTTACTTTGTAATACTTTCATGCAACTAACCCCAAAGAGAAATAATAAGGATTCAATAAAAGCTTTATTTCTGATTTTACTTTGTTTTATTAAAGGTGGCAATTTTTGGAATGCTGGCCAAAATAACCAAGTATACCCCCAGAGACCACAAGCCAACTCAGGACATAGAGGTAAAAATAAAAATAAAGAAGGGCATAAAAAACGTAAAAACACTAAGAAGTGCCCAAAAAAACCTAGTGATGTTGAAGCAAGTTTAAACTGTACCAATAATGAAAAAAATGGTTTTTCTAATTCAGAATTCGGTCAAGCCGCCACAAGTGGTGGACGCGGTGGCCAAGGAGGTAATTTCCAGAGTGGCCCAGCAGCTGCTTTCTACCCTGCCCAAGGAGGCCAAGGATTTGCATTCCAAGGAGGCCAAGGCGGTGGATTCCAAGGCGGGCAAGGAACTACTTTCCGGCCTGCTCAAGGAGTTACGTCACTGCCAGTTCATCGAAACATCCAGGCAAGCCAAGGAGCTAGTTTTCGTCCTGACCAAGGAGGAAGTATAGCAATAGGATCAATCACTGGCGGATCATTCGAAAAATTACATTCTGGTCAAAGAGTTCGAGGAGGCCAAGGAGGTGCGTTCTCAATCGGTCATGGTGCTACGTCACTGCCGGGTTACCGAGGCGTACAGGCAAGTCATGGAGTTACAATACGGCCAATCCAGGCAGACTACCAGTCAAGTCAAAGAGTTCCAATACGGCCAATCCAGAGAGACTACCAGACATACCATGGAGGTAGTCTTTATCCTGACCAAGGAGGAAATATCGCAATTGGTACCATCACTGGCGGCACGTTCGATGGATATCCCAACCTCGTCACAAATAGTAGACCCAACACAGGCTTTAATATTGGACATGGTTATGCTGTATCACAGCAATCGGTGCATGGGTACAGTAGTGGGAAGTCTTACGAAGAATTCAGCGACGAATCCTCTATCAGCGCAGAGAGTGCTGAAGAACCAGAACCATGGTTATGGTATCGTAGGTAACCTAAGTAAGAAAACAACACATAGATTCGCATTTATTTTTATACATGAGACAAACTCTGTTGACCTTGATAGCAGATATCAATAATTCAGTATTATTTTATAAAGTTTTGTTTTCATATGATAACATATTTAACGTCAGCTGTTGTGATTCTATTTTACTGTTAATAATAAAATTATTTAGTTGGGTGTTGCTCGGTTGAATAAACTGCTTTTGATAATGTTTGGCAAAAATTGTGTACTCGTAAATATATTAAAATTAAAATATGACAATTCACCTAATCATTCCCTGTCCTAAGTTTTGCGTCAATGTTTTAAAGAAGGTAAGCCTTTAAAAGTATTATACGAACGAGAACGGATAACGTACTTCAAATGTCCATGGTAGTGGAAAACAAACACATTGTAGCTACCATCCTCAAATTTAAAATAGTTCAGGAAAGTAGAAACTTACATCCACATAAACAATGCTTGACTCTCGGGGAAAATAATTTTGAGACAGTGCTCTAAGCAAGTCTGCATTTTATATGTAGGTATATGTAGGCCGTAACGCCTAAATTACTAAGTCAATTTTGATGAATGACATGACGATTTATTTGGTACTATAGTTTGAGTATCTAATTTATTAATACACAATTAAATCTAATATAAGAACAAACTCTAACTATACTAAAATTAAAACTTACATAAATAAAAACTAAAAGGCGTCAAAGAACTCATCGTCATCCTTGTCAATGGCGGGGAACGTGCCCAGAAGGCTGGCAGCATTGCCACGTTGAATGGCTATGCCGATTCTCTGTGCAAGGAACAAACCAGCCCTCTGATCACGAGTAAATTCTACCAAACGTTTGGAAAGTTCTTTGAAAAGATTTCGTGCGCTCGGACCCCATGACCCGAGCTTTTCAACCCCAAACGGCTCGAAAATATAATCACCCACAATTTGAGTTAAGTTGGTAGGATATAAATTCTTACTAAAAAATTAAGAGAATTGTTTACTAAATTAGGCCACAGAATAAATAAACTGATTACTCGTTGTATATAGACAAAATGTAATAAAGTAGGTATGTACTGTGAGAATACAATGTATTGCCAAAACAAATAGCAAAAACCAACTAAACCGGTTTTCAAAAACTTAATAGTAAGAATGGTTGTCAGAATAGTAATGACATAACAATTGCCAAAAATCTACGTTTTTTTTTTGGTAGAGTTCTTTGCAGTTAGCCTGAGCGCAGGCTTTGACTGCTTCACCGGACTTTTGGCGAGGACCTTAAGGCCTCCAGCTAGCAAAAATCAACGTGTGACAGTCAGTACTACCAGCACAATAAGCTTTCCGAGACAGACGGTGTACGAACATTTACACAAAACCCAAAATACATTGCACATATAAAGGTAGTAAATGTTTAAGATGAAACGGTACCTATGATGATACCAAAACAAAAAAAGGAATAAAGTTTAAGTAACAAAACTGACTGATCCAAATTATTGTAAGACAAAGGTTAATTTAACTAAAATATAAGGTCTTAACTATATTGTCTTAACTTGAACGTCATAGATGACTCGTTTAGCATCATGTCCTAAAACTACAACCATGTAGAACTTATAACTCGAAAAGATTTTAACGTTCAAGTAATTACAGGAAGGAGCCGGCAATTTCAACGTAAACTAAAATGCAAGGCTCTATATCAAGTAGTGCATAAAGACACCGATAGATGGCGTTTAGCTGTTCTCTTTGAGTAACTTGATATAAATAAGCATCTTAAATCCAGGATAGCCAAGTTACCGGCCCTCTAAGAATCCTTATGCTTTTTCAAATATATCTGTACCATAACTTTTTTTACAAAAGTGAAATAGCTGTGAAGATCCAGCCATGCCAAAGTAGATAAAAACCATTAAATGGCTTTATCAAAGTACACCTTTTCAATTGAGGAAGTCTAAAAAAAAGTTTTAACTTGATGTAAGAATGTTGTAAATTACTGTTTACCCTTGACCATGAGTTACTTTTACGAGATGAGTATGGTTGCCAACGCAGAACATCTTTTTTTTTTTTTTTTTGTAGAGAACTGCCTCAGTTAGCCTCATGGAGGCTTTCACTGCTTTACCGGACTAAGTTGGCGAGACATTACTAATACGCCTCCAGCCAGAAGCTACAAATTAACAATAGAGTTGTGGCAACGAAAGCTAAGGGCACCCCCTGCGGGGTTCGAACCTCGACTTAGTTCGTTGCTCACGATCATAACAAATAAAACAGCAAGAGAGGGCTGGATCAGTGATTGAAGAACATCTTTAATTTTGACGTTTCTTAAATAGTTGTTGTCTTGGCATCCTGACTTCATTCGTTAAATTATATTTACAAGATTAGTTAATTCTAGGCATTACTAGGGTCGAGACGGCTGAGTATTTAAGGAAATGATTGAAGTAACAGAGAATTGTATTTAACAAAATAGTGCTTTTGTAGACCCCTGTAGTGCTATTCTGTAACATTATTTTCGTATCGCGACAGCGGAATCCGTGGTGAGATGTCAAAAACGTATTCTCAAATTTGAATTCTAAATCAAGGCCAATTGGGTTCACTTTTGAAAGGAGCTTTATTGTTACTCAGGTGAAGCTCGATATCGAAATTATTTACAGAATAGACATACACATTTATGATTGTGTTTTTCAACAGCGATGATGGCATAGTAGACTAGTTAGAGACGTAAAAAAAAACATTTTGAATCTATAATCAAAACATAAAATACTTATTGCCTTGCCGAAATTTGAAAAAAAAACCAGTTAGCTACATAAAACATATTGAAGTTAAGGAGTCATGACAGAAGTCAAAATGTTGAATTGGTGACTATAAGTCCATAATAAGAATTATAAAACGTTCACTTAAAGCCTGAGTCAGAATTCAATGATAAAGAAGTATTCTAATATAGAAAATTCAGTGACAATTGGAACTAGTTATTACTACTTACTGCTTAAAAGATTTATTATTATTAGGGTGGGTGTAATTTTTCTATAACATGTATGTATTTAGAAATATGTAAGTATGTGTATCAGTTGTCTGGTTACCTTAACACAAGCTCTGCTTAGCTTGGGATCAGACAACCGTGTGTGAGATGTCCCGGAATATTATATTTATATTTATTATATTTTTTTATAAAATTATTATAAGACTTTGGTTTCTTTAAGAGTTCCTCTCGAAATTGTATGAAGGGAGGATTCTTGAGATAAGTTGCATTGTTGTGATATTCTTTTATTTTCCTAGTTCCAGATCTTTTTATTGTGCTTATATATTCTCCTCATATTTCTCGATATTTTCTACGCTTCCATTTTAATGGCATCATAAATTACACGAATTACAATATCGGGGGGCACGGCAGTGCCCCCGCCAAGTCGAGCGCGAAGCAAACACTGCCGTACCATCCTTTACTGGAACCATTTCGCCACATTTTCAGGCCTCTATTTGAGAACCTCTGGATAAGACCAGAACGCAGAAATTTTTGGCATCCAGTTAGATGTAATTATATACTTAAAATCCAAAATTTCAGGTCTGTAGCTCATTTAGTTCCAAAGTTAAGCGAAACCAAAGTTTCGCATTTACGACACTCACTCATGATCATCAAAATAGAACTAGTACTTCCCATAAACTCAGAGAGCTGAAATTTGGTACAGAGTTAGGGTTTAATGGCCACATAAAGGGAAAACTATAAAAACTAGGATAATCGAAGATCTGGAGTACCTGGTGACCCTCATTAGAAAACACACTCACGAGCCCAAGCAAACTATTAGAGATCGACATACCACCTTAACAAAAAATATTCAACTTTGTGGAGCGCAAAAATTTAAGGTCTGAAGTATCTGATGAAGAACCCTCAGCTGGTTTCAGCTGTATTAGAGATACGGTAATGCCCTCTTATATTATTCGTACTTAAAACAATCGACTGTTGTTGCAAAAATCCAGAGTAGTGGGTCACATCTCCTTATTTAATCTAGCCTATATTGTCCCGCTGCTAGGCGAATGCCTCCAATTCTGCTTCTAAGAGAGGTGGGGACTTTTCTCCATACAAACGCTCTGTCTGTTTTTCGCTGGTTTCTGAACTTAAGTATGAATATTTTTATAATGAAATAATGATTTCCAGTGCGTGTAGGAGGTAATGTGAATGTATGTCAATTTTTTTTATTTTTAAGAAAGCTCTTTTTAAAAAATCTTTATGATTTACCTATATGAAGGCAACGATAACTACATGAGTAGCAAGCTGCCTTATTATGAGTAGTTAAGAGTTAGTAGTCACTAACGAATTGTGTTATAAAATGATCATTGGGCATTGAGTAAAAACATTAAGTAATAATAATCACAAGTAAATATACCATAAATTATTATTTGTCAAGGAAATACTATAGATGATGGCACAGATATGGGTAACATAATTTTTTTACGCCATAATTCACTCTTGGTCTGCAATGGGCATCAAACTTACGTAAAGAAAAATAGTAAACACAAACACATAACAATCGTAGGATCATCATATAAACCATCCAAAATGTTTGTATGTCGTAAAAAGCAACATAATTTTAGAAAATATCTAATTAAAAAATATTATTACATTACTAAAACAAAAAGGGTAGGTCGCCTAAGATTTGAACTGGCAGCAAGAATATTAATTCTCAATCGCACTACCGCCAAGCTGTTTACTACTACGGCTAGTGTTTCAAAAAGTTCATCATATGGTTCCCAATGATATTTTAATAAACAGATATGTTATACACATACAAAACAATCGAAAAAAGTGTTCCGCGCAGCGCAGCAGCTAGCGAAAGAGATAGCGCGATAAAACCCATAAGAAAAAAAGAGACAAATAGTGTTGTTGTTAATGGCAATACGTCCCAATTAGGACGTTTTCGAGTCTTCACGATTGCACGCTTATAACATATCTGTTTATTAGAATATCATTGATGGTTCCCTTTTACTGTCATGGTTACCCCTTGTTTATACGTCAAAAAATTCCAGTTTACGAGTGCAGATGATATAATGATTTTGGTAAGTAAGCAGACAACTAAGGCCTCGTTTACGGAGACGCGGGGCGTCGGGCGTCGCGTGTGGCGTGGCGTCTCGCGGCGCGTCGGGCGTTTTTTCCTGTTTAGAGAGGGGCGGCGCATGAAGCGGCACGCATCATCGCACGCGTAAACTCAAACTTATAGCAATATACGACGTTGTTCATGGAGAAGCGAGGCGGGAAGAGTGGCGGTGCACGCTCGCCTCGATCAAATCGACTACAAGTCGGTTTTTATCATATTTTTATCATATCATACTCCATTGCGACGGTGACTACGTCTGTGTTGCGCGATTTCTAAATAAGACTGACAGAAGATTCCGCCTCGGGCATAGCTTCATCGAGAATTGCCGCTGCGTGCGCCGCCACGGTAAACGACGCGCGGGACGCTGCGGTGCAATCCGCGGGGTCCGCCGCGAAAAACGCCCTATTTCAAACAAACGCGTATAAAATCGCTTTTCCGTAAACGCACTCATACAACTCCATATATTTGAATTCAGTTCAGACCGCGCCGCTCAACGCAACGCCCGACGCCCCGCGTCTCCGTAAACGAGGCCTAAGAGACAACTACACGAAACGAGCGCGCTTTGACATTAGTTTTATCACACACTGTCAAATTACGCTCTCATTCCAATGATATTCTAATAAATCTCATTCACAAACCTTGCCGTAGAACGATAGCACTACTTTCTTCAATAACCGAATTTTCAAAAGTCTTTCAGTCCGCCTTAATACAATTAAAGGAAAACACAGAGTTTTCATAATAAGACTAGACTGGCTTTTATACTTATACTTACAACTCTACAAGAAGAAATAGTAGAACGATTAACATTATTCTACTCGAACATTACACAAATTAAATAAACAAATTACACTAAAATATTAATTTCGCTCAAAATTTGGTCAAAATAACTCCATTGCGATCATTGTATAATGCATTGGACTAAGAGTGGCGGTGATACTCGCACGCTTCGCTAGATTAGCAAGTTGTTATTATAACAATTCGAAGATTTGAATAGGTTAAAGTAATTGTATGATTAGTGACGGATTATAATATTAATTAAGTGTGGTGGACTCCTTCCACAAACCTTCTTCCTAAAATATTCATTTTCGCTGATTGTCATGGTGACGAAAAATAACATGTCTGTCAGATATCGGTTTTTATATCGGCTGTCTTATATAAAACATAAAGTAGGCATTACTTAAATATTAACTGATACTGCTATGAAAGAAAGAATTGTAATGTCATAAAAATTACTCCTAAAAAGAAAACAACGCTGTCAAATAAGAAAATCTAAAAAAATAAATCAGTATACGTTTCTACAAAAAGAAGTGAAATCCCATCAAAAACATTCTGTAAAAAACTAGCCAAGCCTCGATGGAGCTGCTTGTTTATCTCTAAAAAGTAATGAAATCTAGACAAAGTCGTACCAAGTCTAAGGTTCCTTACTGCGATTTCTTTATTATTCTAGTTAATGTTGTGTGACTTGGCCGTTGAAGGGTACACAAGGATAGAAAACCAGGTGCTTCATGACACCAGTGCACCTATCTATCGCCAGGACCGCTACCCATTGACGATGGAAAATTACCATTTCGAAAACGTTTATTCAATAACCAGTTAATTGTAGGCTTAAGCTGCGTATATCAGTAATACTTATGTTTAGGCGAGTCTATACATAACTGTATAAAAAAATATTTGCAAAGTAGACGGACTTCTAATCATTGAGAGAAGTCCGTCTGTACGTCTATATGTTAGATCGGTGGTCGATGAGAAGCTCAAAAAAAAAAAGCATAAGTCAGCATTGTCAATGTTGAATGCATGTGTTGCACAATCAACAACAGCCTTAAATGAGGCACTAGTTTCCAATTACCAATACCAGTATGGGCTATTATCTGGCTTAACAAACATAGGTAGTATCAATATGTTAACAAAATTGACTTGTACACACTAACGTTAAAGGAATGTTCAACGGCCAAGTCACACAACATTAACTAGAATAATAAAGAAATCGCAGTAAGGAACCTTAGACTTGGTACGACTTTGTCTAGATTTCATTACTTTTTAGAGATAAACAAGCAGCTCCATCGAGGCTTGGCTAGTTTTTTACAGAATGTTTTTGATGGGATTAAACTCTACCAGACATCGTCTACCAAAATTTTAAAAATTCGTGTTTTCCTTATTAGTGTTCAGTGACGATAAATTAAATTAAACTTGCTTTTTAATGTATTTAAATGTAGAGGACAGGTCTAGGGTAATGACGGTGATGTTGACATTTTCTTATTATCTGTTATCAATAAATAATGATATGCTTTAAATATTTTTGTTGATGTGGGTTTAGCGTTTTCCTCATGCATTTTTTTGAATATTTGATAAGAATTACCTGAAATATTTGTTTATTGATTCAAACCGAATGTGCGAAAATGTATATTATATTTATATTTATATTATTTTGTTTTTTTTTTTAATTACAAATCTTTTTTCTGGTTAGTTTTTATGTCTATTAACTTCATCAGGGCTACCTACTACGTCTGTGTCAGAAGTAAATATGCGTTCTGGAAGCGGCAGCTTATTAAACTCTAAATAATTTTTTATACCCATACATATCTGATTTTATGGGAGACTACATCATTTTTAGTTTCGATTACATCATTTTTATATTTTATTTTTCATTTCATAGGTATAAAATAAAATTTAAAGCGATCATTCGAAATAAAATATCAATAAATATTTTTATAAGTGTTTTTATTTTATTAGGTTCTAATAAAATTATTACATACACTCGCGTGATTTTGATTGGAGGATTGATTGGAGGTCACACTTTAGGTAATAACTATACACATAATTTCTGTCAACACCGCTACCTATTACATAATCTTTTATTTATTTATCATTATATTTTATTTCTTATGACGTTGATATTGTTTTATATTTTTTTGAATGAAAACTAAATATGTAGTTGCATCCCTATCATCGTTTGCAAATTGCATTAATTATTTAAAAATAAACCAAAATTATCGTGAATGACCTATACCACTTCTACAAACTGCGAATATTAGAACATCTTTGTAGTCAATAATGCAGTTGAATCTGCCGAATGGTGACGTCACTGAATGACAATATTACTGATTCAAATCGTCCTGAATTTTTTTTTTTTTTATTTATAACAAGAGATGAAAGGTGAGTCAATACAGTATTTTGGGGGGCGAGTTTGGGCGCTATCCTTATAATTATCGCGTTGACATTCAAAAACTATTTAATGCTCTATTTTGCATAAATTATTTTTATCTTATCTGCACCGTATGACATTAAGTTACAAGAACATAGGTCAAAGGTGACGTCATTTTGTTTATAAACAATGTATCACAAAGGAGCGTTTACGTTAGTTCGTCCATCGAAACCCGCGACAGCTTTCAGCTTTCGGATTGGTTAAACTAATAGCTTAGTTGAACCTATTCGACGAACACATGCTGACAAAATATCGTAGATTGTAGTCGTTGACCGAATACGGGCTGCAACCGCCTACGGTCTAACCGAGTAACGTAAAGGCTCCGTAACACTGCATAATACAAGAATTTCGATGAATGACAAAGCACAAAATCGTTGCAGTTTTGTTCATCAATCAAAGCAGTTTATTGATGCAACAATACTGGGCAACACATGAATAAGGACCATTATGATCCTAATCATAATCTCTCCAAAACATGCACACCTATCAGATTCTAATTATCAAACCTTTGATTCCGATTCTTTCATAATTGTCTGTATTGTTAGCTGTCTTGTCAAACATTTGATGTATGATGAAAAGGGTACTTTTATTCCCTATAAATGCCGTGGTCCGGGCATTGGAATACAGTTCTTTGGAAAGTAGTGAAGTTAAAGACGCATAAATGAGTTGGTGGACTAAATGTTTAGTGATAACTGTAGTTATTCTTTACATAAGTAATAGTTGCTGTTCAGGTAGAGTTTGCAAGACTTTTCAATTATTTTTTTCTTAGTTTCATCCATCTCCTTCCTTTACAACAAAATTGTTGTTTCTTTTTTTCAGATAACGTTAGAGACCGTCGTTTTATAATTCTCGGCGATAGCAACGTAGGCTTATCACTTTCTTTCGGAGGCAGCATCGGTTCGGGAATCATTGCAAGTTCTAAATTCAATGGAAAGAGCTTCAGTATAAAGCGTCGCAAAAGAAAGAAAAAACGTAAATACAGAGAAGAATTTAAGTAAGGAAGTTTACACTACTTGTAGAACTGCATAGCGGGTAAACCCTGTAGAAATTGTTGTCGTTAAAGTTTTTCCCTACCTATTTATAGTGACTTATTTTTATTAAAAACCGGTGCTTTGAACGAAATTCTGATGATCTTTCGCGTTATATATAAACAACTTCATTTAATTATCCTTACACTACTTACAGATAATTTATTTTATTTATTTTGAGGATAATTTAATGAGCAGCAAACCACACATTGAATACATATACATAGAGAGATTGTAAAGGAGCTGTCCTCGTATAGATCCATACCAGAAGACGCTCAAATTTATCTACGCTCCATTAAAATAGACATTGTAATTAAATCATTTGTTCTGTTTCAGTGATTATGGACCTGGTTTATGGAGACCGTGGTGGGGACCCCCATACTTTTAAATAAACTTTTTTAAAATCGAGTCGTTTTTTTTTACTTTTTTCAATTGAGTAGTATTGTATTTATTTATTTTGTCATAGAGTAGCCAAGCTTACATTTCGATAGCGACTAGGTATTGTAATCACCACTTAGGTACTAGTATCTAAAGGCGTTGAACAACTTCAGACAGTAATCATGAATTAGTTACTTTCCTTGAACCACAGGCTTTAACTTTACTTGGACCTTGTCATTTTCATCGCGAAATTGTTATATATATTTCCTCGTTGAAAAACTAACTTGATCACGGAAACCCCTGCTATCTCGTTTTAAGTATTACGGTGATGAGCGAGCTTTAGATTTATCATTTTGTCTTAACATTAATTAAATAGACTAATTATAGCCACAGGTCGTAGCTGCAGTTGACAAAAGTTTAGGAGGTTTACCTTGAACTCAAATAATAATATCCTTGTTGTGACATTTAAATAACAATAACCATTAAGTGGCTAAGTTCACAAAAAGGATAATCTTTTCTTTAAGAGGAAAGTGAATAATATAATAATGTTTGACCGAGTGATTTATTTATTTACTTTTTTTGGGATTGCTAACAATAACATTAAGGACAGTGATGAAATAATAAATAGTAACTTTTAAATGCATTACCAATAATAGGAAGTAATAGTGAATATTTTTATTGACAAATATTATTTAAACTACTTTTTACGGATTTTTTCGCGGTTTAGATTAAGATTTTAAGTCCCGACGTTTCGACACCTTTGCAGGTATCATGGTCACGGGCAGACATCACAAAATCCGTAAAAAGTAGTTTTATTTCAATGTCTAACATTCGCGTAAACCTAAGAAACGAATAAATATTATTTATTGCTAATGTTACTACAACTTCTTCATTGCTTGTTAATGATCCTTAAATTTTGCTGACTGAAGCTGCTGGTCATTGGCCTTTATCAAGTCCTGGAGGACATGACGGACCTTCTTCTAAGGGCACCACACTGACATAGACCTCGGTTTCTGGAACCTCATGTTAAGCGCTGTGATTGGTCGTTAGTTCTTTGGTCAACCAATCACAGTAGTCATCAGTTGATTTGACAAAACATCGCGTTTATCAGCCTTGCGGAAGACAGAGTTGAATGTGTGAATAACCTACCCTAAAGTGCCCCGTAAACGATCTTTTTTTCTGTCAAATTTTACGTGCTTGTCAAATTATTTGACAGTGTATAATCTAAGGATAGTATGCAGGTGTGTTTGAGGCGTTTGTCAAACAATCTACGTGTTTATCGCTTTTGAAACGTGAAGTTTGAAAAACAAATTTGTCCGTTAACAGGGCACTTAACAGCTTGGATTGACTATGACTTGAAGACACTGAAGGTGCCGCCAGAAAACTTCCCGCCACCAATGTGGCCTACTGCAATGCTGCCGCCCTCAGCCCTCGTGGAACTGCCCTCATCATCCAGTTCCTCGCTCGAGTCTTCGGTGCTGTCATCTTCAACTGAAATTATACCTAATACTTTAAAATAACATACGAAGAAGAAAAAATTGTAAAACTTTTTGCTCAGAACTATGTACAAAGCTATTCAGAAACAGCTATGTTTTTATATTGATGTCAAAAAAAAAACATTTTTCTAGGATTTGGATTATAGAGACATTATAATTTACATAGAACGATAACACAATGAGCCTTACTCCAAATTCCACTGCTATCACAGGAGGCTTAACATCAGCCTGTTAGTTTCCCGTTGAGAACCCAGGTCTGGTCTATACGGACTAGTAATGAGTGTTAATGAACCTTAGTAAATTACTAATAAACTAAGTCCATAAAATATAATGTCGGGTAATTAATTTTTTTCGCACAATTCTACACGAGTATTGAATCTTAGGTATCGTATCCTTGACCTTGTAATACTTGTTTTAAGCTCAATTTAATATCTAGTATTTTGTCAATTAGGTATAATTTACGGGAAGCTTACGAATTAAATAAACTTGTATTCACAATTTATCTGGTGCAGCTAAAACTGCTGTCAACACTGATAATGCCAACATGATAATTATAAAACGAGTCATCCTGTCCTTTGGTACACAAATACTAATTTTAATTTTAATTCTAACTTCTTTTATACCTATTTACGAAGAGCGTCTGGATGGGATTCATAAAATATTTTATAAAATCGTTAGTTTTGTCGAAATAAAATACATTTTGATTTTCAAAATTTTGGTGTAACATGAAATCAGCCTACTTTACCTCTAATTCCTTTCTCCATATTGCACCATCTTTACAATATTATTATGATGCAATCTGGAAACATAAAAGAAAAATATGTTAAAAACACAAAATTGTTTTTGTAGTTTTCGAAAACCAAAACATCAATTTGCACAAATTTAGCTGGTCAAATCCGGCGCTGTTTTATTAGTAACTGCTTTTTTTTGTTACAAACGGCTTTATTATTTAAAATAATAATTATTTTATAGATTTTTTTCCTCTTTAAATGCAAACAATTTAACACAATTTATTACTTTAAAACAGAATTATTAGCGAAAATGAGCTCTTCTTTCTTAAGTACTCGAAACGACATAATGAAAATATAAATATTTAAGTTCAACATTAAATATTTATTAATTTGTGCAGGCGAATATAATTCAGAACCAACACAAAAGCAATTCGCTGCAAATTTCTATATTTATGTTAGAATTTATCTACACGATAACTGCTAAAACACAACAAGAAGATAAAATTTAACAAAGTTATAGCTCATATACTTTTTTTATTATTACTTATAAAAATCTGTTCCTTCCAGCAGACCTGCGGGCCGTAAGCAGAATGTCTTTTTTCTCATATTTTTCCTCTTCAACACGATTAAGTAATTTGGGTGATGAATGGCATAGGTAGCGACGACCCATGACTTATTATAATTATTTTAATATGTAATATTTCAATAACTATAAAATTATATTTAAATTTAGTTTTTTAGTCGTTAAACTGGCTAAATATAAATAATGAGTCATTTTCATTTGTTTTGTCTTCACCAGATTATAAAGAAGACTAAAAGTAATATTTAATTGTAATGGGTATGATAAATATTGGCCCCACTAACGATGTCTCCCGCGGTTTAATGGAGTTCCCTCTGTATAGGTTAGCTTCTACTTGGATATTTAATATGAATAAATAATTTATTAATTAGTACTTAAAGATTTCGTTCGTATTTTAGAGAACCGAAAATAAACTATTATAACAAAACATATTTAAACCTCCCAAAATAATACATGGTTCGTATGAATATGAAGTACATTATTTTAATGTTGTCAGTATCGATAAATCCAATTACAATCCAATTATTTTCTAAAACTCATGGAACGATGTCTTGAAATTGCTATTAAGACGACACAGGTACTTAGAAAATCCTTTAAAAAATGTTTCCGACTGCATCAAGTAACGTATATGAAGCACAAATAAATAGAAGGCATATAAACATACTATGCCTATCTACATTTCGAAGTGACAATAAAAAAAACATGACAATTAAAAATTAGTCGTAAAGTGTCGCCGTCTCCTTGACACAACCAGTTTTCAAGCGAAACTTATTCAGGTAAATCTTGCCTACCATACAAATTGTATAACCACGAATTAATAATAATTAAAACGTATAAAAGCTGCATATGTTTAAGAAACAACTCAGTGTATCCTACAATACGATACTGATCAAAATGGCGCGTTTAATTACATTTGTCTTAGTTTTAGCTGTCGTTTCCTGCGTCTTTGCGTACCCAGGTAATGTTCTTAACTTTAATTTTACTCTAAATCACTTTCAAAACTTCACTGCCCTTCCATTACACACAATAGTTAATAATGTCGTCAATTTGTGCCTCTATGGACAGGGAAATTGTTAACGTTTCGTGACATCCTCCATTGATATAGTTAACGTTTAAAAAATGTCAATTATTATAAATATTTTAAAATCCCGTTTTTTTCTTGCAGGCAAGCCAGCGAAGCACTACAGTGGAAAGGCTCACGCTTCTCATGGCAGTATCGGTGTGGGCAGCGTGAGTGGCGGTGAGTTCGGCGCTGGTGCCTTCAGCATCGGCCACGGCGGCCACAGCTCTGGATACGGCAGCGGCGGCTCCGGCGGCAGCCACGGCAGCAACTCCTACGGCGGTTAAACTTCAGCTAACAAACTACGGAAAAGTAAACATAATTCTTAGATGACCAACTAGTAATAAAACCTTATTTTTAAACTTGCCTTATTCATAACCTAATTTTCCCAATAAATAAATAAACCTGTTTTTAAACACAACATACATTAAAGAAAGAAAATTTGGTACACAGCTTATCGGATATCTATTTTAAATAATATTGCAACTCTTCAAGAGAATGAATATTAAAATAGAGAAGAAAATAAAAGATTAAAAGTTCTTTAAACAGGGCAAAAATATTTCAAATATTCACGATAATATATATTATTTATTAATACACAATTAAATCTAATAAGTATAAGAACAAACTCTAACTAAACTAAAACTAAAACTAACAGGCGTCAAAGAACTCATCGTCATCCTTGTCAATGGCAAGAAACGTGCCCAGAACGCTGGCAGCATTGTCACGTTGAATGGCTATGCCGATTCTCTGTGCAAGGAACAAACCAGCCCTCTGATCACGAGTAGACTCTACTAAACGTTTGGAAAGTTCCTTAAAAAGATTTCGTGCGCTCGGGCTCGGACCCCATGACCCGAACGTTTCAACCCCAAACGTCTCGAAAATATAATTACCCACAATGTTACTATACTTTCCCCGTTGTATGCCGGAAGCGCGGATCCACGCGAGACACAATTGAAGTCTGTTGTCTTATTTATTGCGGCATACGAGGGGTTAACGGTCTCCGCAGCTCCACGATAATTGTTTTCCAATACCTAAAATACATATTTATCACTTACTTTTGACAAAGAAAAAAATTCCACAAAAAAATATTGTAAAAAAATCTGCAGTTTAGCAAAAGTTTTGTTATCTTTTTATTGTTTGTCAACCAACTATCTCTACGAAGTACTTTAACAGAATAACTATTATCAAACAATATTAGTTAACATTAACACACTTTTTAAAAACAAAGAATTTAACTAAATTTATTAGGACTAGGAAAGTAACTAAGTTATAAGGATATGGATAGTTGGAAAATCGATGCGATAAAAAAAGCTCTAGACAAAATTTATTGCAGAATATGCATACGCATGACGGTATAGGAGACAAATAGTAATTTTTGACATTACAACACACTTACATTATATTTACTGATGCAATTGTTTGACAAACAAAAGCTCAAAGGACACATGAGGGTTATATATTAACGTCTGTAGTATTGTCTTCTTTGTTTGTTTAACTTGTTCATCATTGTTTTTCTTGTGTGGCATGATGCCTTTGCTCAAATCAGAAGGTATAAGGGCTCCATGTAACTAAGGTATCCCGCAGAATACAATGAGACTGAAAACATTCTAACGACTAAACTTCGTTTTTAGATACAATAATATGATGACTGGCCGATACAGTGAACATCCTCAATTGCGTGCACGTCATGAATGTGGGTTTTAAAGGCAATGTGCTCTTAAATAACTTAAATGACATAGCGCTTCTATGAGTCTGCCTCACCAAAAGCTTTAAAATTTAATGTAAAACCTTATGAGTTAAATAATTCAAACGTCTTTTATTTCTTGTAAAACAAATAAGGAAAAACGAAAATAAAACATTGTAAATATGCAAGATTTGCTCTCTAAAGGTTAAGGGGTTTTTCAGGTAACCCCAGGTAAATATATTTGGAGCAGTTCTGTAGCGATTCTAACTTAGGCCCATTATGTGATTCTTAGCTCTAGCGCTCGTCTGAAAATATTTTTCAAGGTAATTAAGAAATAAATAAGTATAAATAAAAACGTTATCTCAGATTTATATTATCTTAGATTTATTTTTAGTTTACACACACACATGCATACATACCATTGACCCAGGTTTACATAAACAAGGGTAACCATAGCATCTTTTAAAGCATCATGTTACGGCCCCAGAAACATCACGTTAGAACCGATAACTGCAATTTGTCTTTGAAACTCTGTAAACTGTAAAATCTGTAAGTATTGCCATACTCAAATACACGTATTTTATATATTTAAAACTACAGTTATTATTTACATTGTGACGATAAATAACAAAGGAAATAAATCGTTCAGGCAAACCCGACCATTACGTTCATTTTAATGTGCCTTCTACCAACCAGTTCTTACGGATGACATTGTTTTTGTCTGATTTACGAATTCCTTAAATTCAATGTTGTTCACAGAACGCGTTGCAAAAGAAGAATAATTCGAAGTATATAAAAGGAACCAATGGCGAACACGGTTCAGTGTATCACACAATACGATACTGATCAAAATGGCTCGTTTCTTCACATTATTCGTTTTAGTTCTAGCTATCATCGCTTGTGCTTTTGCAGGTAATTAACATATTTTTCTTGTTATATTAATTTTATATAGCACTTATTACGTTCAGACCGAAAGTTTAGGTACATTGTTAGTGTGTAAACATAGTATTAAAAGGGATATATGTCCCACATATGTTAAAAAGCAGAAAAAAATACTCTCCAAAAAGCTTTATACCTTGTGCGCTGTAGCTTGGTGCGGGTGACATTTGTCAGTATGACGTTGAAATCTATCAGTATCACATGGCTAAGGATGTAACGTTATGCAAATCATTTTTATCGATGACGTTTTTCACAGCAAAAATCACATTTCCTTTTTCATTATTATAAAAATAATTTAACCTTAAATTTAATTGTATCTTATATTATTTTTTGAATTATTAAAAAAATATATATTTTTGAATATAAAATTTATCATAAACATTATGTCTGATTGCGATCGTGATATCCATATTGGTGATTTTATGGAGTCATCGTTAATAATATCAGTCACAGATTCAGATGATGAATTGAGTCAAAATTGAGATGTTTCTGACTCTGATATGAGTTAAGACGAAATAAATGTACTTTTTTATTAGTTATGGAAATATCGATATATCCATCGTAGCAGTACATCTCATCACTAAAGAAGTCTTTGGCGTTACGTTATACGCATAACACTTTGCTTATTTTTTCTTCCAATATAATTTTATTTCTAAACTAGAACATTCTGGTTGGTTTAATTTAATTAAGAACCGTGATTAATGATTTATTATATTACAAATATGGTGCACCTAAAATACTATGGTCATAATTGTAAATCGTGGCAACCTTCAAGAGTGAAACGAAACATGACTGACAACTGTCACCCGCACCATGCTACACCGCACAAACTGTAATTACTTACATAACACCATGAATACTGAAATGTGTGGTTTAGTTCCAGGGCACTCCTCAGCAAAAGCTGAAAAAGGAAGTATCGGCGTGGGCAGCGTCAGTGGCGGGAAGTTCGGTAGCGGTGCCTTCAGCATCGGCCACGGCGGCAGCAGCAAGGGTTATGGCAAGGGCGGCGGCGGTGGCCACCACGGCGGCAGTCACCATCACTGATCAACATGAAATCGAACTAGCGTAAAGGTATTTTTTTTACAACAACTGTGTTCCGCCAAATAAAATTTAAGTATTTAAACTGGTTTGTTTTATTACTGTTTTTTTTTTATCAATCGTATATGTGGTACAAAAAATATATGTAATAATTTGCTATTTTATATTGAATACAGTATTTCTTCCACGAGGAAAAGATCTATACTCTCGATCGATACCCTCCTAAAGGATCTATAGATGTCTGATGAAGGGTATAGGAACATATGGAGGATACTCGTGATCAGAGGGCTGGTTTGTTCCTTGCACAGAGAATCGGCATAGCCATTCAACGTGGCAATGCTGCCAGCCTTCTGGGCACATTCCCCGCCATTGACAAGGATGACGATGAGTTCTTTGACGCCGTTTAGTTTTTATTTATGTAAGTTTTAATTTTAGTATAGTGAGAGTTTGTTCTTATATTAGGTTTAATAATAAATAAAAATGGAGGATAAACATAAGATAATATATTTTTTGTTCTGGTTTGGTGACACAACGTCGAGCGGTCGTATGTTATTTATAAATTACTATAAGGATGATTTGATGATCATTTAGCAACCTAGGATGGAGCATATTAAAATTTGCGCTAAGTAGACAACGATATTTCCGTATGCGATTCAGAAGATGGATATTTGAGCAGTTTACTTAAATCACTAATTTATTTTGACTTATAATACTAAAAGCGAATACATATATAACAAAAAATACTGCTAAGCATTAAAAAGGATGCATGAAATGAAAAGCTGTGTTACGGAAAAAGAAATACTAGAATTCGCATTGACGATAAAATCCTTGAATTAAAAAGTAGGCTATGTCAAGTCTTTGAGTCTTTGCTTATCTATGGCAAAAGGTATAAAGTGAACTGCTTCAACTGTGTAAGCTTTAGAGACAGCCTTTCGCATTATTTTTTATAGAGCCTTTATACAACAGGTAAACAAACGAACATTTGGCACTTTTGATAAAATACCATTTTTTTCAAAGAACGCCTAAAAAATATCAGTTATACTTATTGAAAATCTAAGAAACAACCGACATTTTTTTTTATTGTTCCCAAATTTCAAATTACTGATTCGGAATTTTCGACAACGTCAGGTTCTCAAATAAATATGATCAGTCCTCTTGTTTAGGAGCCAAGATGCCACATACAAACACACACATGGACAGACAGGTCAAACTTATAACACCCCGTCGCTTTTGCAACGGGGGTAAGAAATGGCAAGCAGCAATGCATCTTTCTATAATTTTACAGTTTATTTTTCAGAACATCGTGATGAACAAGCAATTCTGTCTATTTGACATTCCTATTTATGATAATTAGGGCAGATGTGTAATATATTCAATATGGGAAGCATACATGACTAATTATAACATATTGTATGTGCAGAAATTGTTTTTAATAATTATTGACTCTGATTAGTGGTCTTTCTTTTTGTTAACTGATAATTTATTTACGAATTAAAATACTTGAGTGGTGTGTTATCAAAATAAAACAATGTCTTTGCAAGGATTGGGAAAATAAAAATAAAAGTATTACGCTGGACATACTTTTATTTTTAACGAAGATATTAAAGAAAGGTATTTAATTTTATTTTTAGGAAGAGATTTTTCAATTTGAGCGCGAGTTTTGATTGCTTCACCGAACTTTAGGCGAGGACCAGGCCTCCAACCAGAGCAACAGGAAAATCTAACTACGTCAGCAACGTGTCTCTACAGCGGCTCAGCTACAGCTTGGCACGGCACTCTTACCGGTGGCACTTTCAGCGCTGGTGCCTTCAGCATCGGCTATGGCGGCTACAACAGCGACGGCTACGGCAATGGCGGCGCTGGCGGAAACTACGAAGGTGTCGCTTACGTCGGATGAAGTGTTCATCGTTTAAAGTACAATTAAAAGAACATTTTATAAAAATTAAAGGCTGTCGGAGATTTTATTAATTATTTTGAAACACAGACATTAAATAAGTTATAGAATCAGGCGTTACTTTTCGGAAACGGCGTTACTTTCGACCCTCCACGGGGCATCCTCAGGAGATTGTCGAGTCAACATCTCCTGAGGATGCCCCGTGGAGGGGCGAAACACGTGTCGAGTAATGGTTTGGTTGCATGGCATGCTCCTTCCTTTGTTCTCACTATTCGTGTATGTTTGCATATGCATGAGAGCGGGAGGGTGGGCTTTCCTGCATGTGCATATTTGCATGAGGGTGAGAGAGGGGGGGACTGCATCCTGCTGCCAAGCTTGGATTTTGTAGCGGAATTAAAGCTAAATATTTTTCTCAACATTTAATTTTAATTACAGACATTAAATGTAAAACTTTACGTAAATAATAGCAATTTTATTCCCTTCCATCTGCGACACTGGTACAGTAAAGACGTGCATTATAATACTTGCCTTGTTTTATTTAATCTTCCTCGGTATCAACCATCGATCTACAAGCAACACAAATGTTTCAAGGCCCATTTACACCAAAAGAGCGAATACCTACTCATTCTATGCTCACCCCCATCAAATTATTTGTATGTAAACGGACGCGGAGCATTCGCGCCTTGTTCTTTCTATATTAACATGTGTCATATATTATACATTCAAATTGTTTAATTATTGTGTCTACTGGGGGGACAATTAATGTGCTAATATTGACAAACAGGCCAAATATTTTTGAGAGCAGCGTTTTTATAAAATAAATAAGAATTTTGGACTTAAGTCTATTTGTTAGTTACAACACTAAATAAATACCTGAATTAAATTTAGTTATTTGCGTTCAGGAGGGTTTCTATCTTAATTATTACCTTAAACTTCTTTGATTTATTAATTTCGATAAAGTTAAGAAAATATTATTATCGATTCTTACTAAAAATGCACACATTTTCTTATAAAATATTTTTTGTAAACTGGAGATTACTTTTTAAGGAAGACGAACAAATTATTATTAACAAAACAGCTCGATTTCTGCTTGTCGAATGATTTAAAAGACTGCGTGCTGAACCAGTTCTTACTGACAACAGGTATTAAAAGTTTAAACTTGAATCTATAATTTTAGGTTTTAAACAAGATACGTAAATAACGAAAACATATAAAAGCTGCCTAAGTTTGTCGGCAGGCTTCAGTTTATTAAATAATACGATACTGATCAAAATGGCTCGTTTACTCACATTTATCTTAATTCTAGCAATCGTTTCTTGCGTGTCTTCAAAAGGTATGGATCTGTTTGTTTTAGATTTCCTTTATTTTTTAGGTAAATAAAAAAAAAACGTGTGCCAATAATGTGTTAAATAACTTGCCAGCGGACATTAGGCTTGACAAAAATCAACTGAAATTTTAAAAAAAATCTTAAACACAACGTTGCATCTAGACTATAAAATAAATCTTTACTTGAATACCCTAACACAAGCAAAATACATTGCTTACAAGGGTATTTCAAAGTGTAAACCTAAAGTAAATTGTGTTATTGAAAATAAACGTTTTTTTTTTATCTTTACTTTAAATAAACATAGCTTGTTAACATAAACAAAAAAACATATTAATATAAAGTTGTCAATTCCTGTAAAATATCTACTATGTAACTATTCTATTATATTATTCTAAACTACACTTAAAAAGATTAATAATAATATAAGATATAATGCCAAGAATTTAAGCGGTGATCCGACAGTCAAGCCACTGACCTGGTTTTCTGGGATATTGTATTGTACAACATAATAATATAAGTACCTAATATCTTAAAAATAAATAAATAATAATAATAATAGTGAAGTTTAAGCTTTTCGGTTATTATTCCAATAATTAGTCAGTTAGGAAATGTCGACTTCATCTAGCTTAGGAAGACATTGTAAAAGTTATAAATATAGTCCTACTTTCCAGAATAAAATATTTAATTTCATTTCATAACAAAAAGAGCACAATGACAATAAAAAAAACAATTGTAAAAATAACTAATATGCAGTGCCACCTCTTTCAGAACGCAAACACTACTCTGGTCACGCTGAGGCGAAACACGGCAGTATTGGTGTGGGCAGCGTCAGTGGGGGCGAATTCAAAGCTGGTGCCTTCAGCATCGGCCACGGCGGCGGCAGCACTGGCTATGGCAGCGGCGGCGGCGGTGGCCACCACGGTGGCAGCCATTACGACCGATGAAAACTATCCAACAACCAACACTGGGGCCCGAGTCTGCTATTGACAATTGTTTGAATCGTCTGAATGGGTGGCGTTAGTAGGTCCATTTTAGGATAATTGGCATTCTACTAAACACCAAGACGTCAACATTGGCTGCCCCAATGGCCAATTTTGACGTTAAAATGACGTTTTCCTACGTCATTATCCTAAAATGGACTTATTAACGCCACTCACTCAGACGATTGGAGCCATTGTAAATAGCAGACTCGGCCCCCTGATCGACGAAGATTATCTAAAAATCATCACACAGCTGTACGTTAGAAAAATAAAATTTTATAATTTAATATGTGCGTTTTTTTTTATATTATTAACTGGTTTTAAGTTTAATAGTTTATTATGTCAAAATATTCCAATCGATAATACTAGTTTAACATCTTTTTAATTAGTGTTTACATTTAGCATGAAATAAAATGAAAATTTAACATAAAATGTTGTTAGATTAACTTCTATTGAAATTATTGAGGAAACAGGTTGCATTGCAAATCTAGACTGCTGAAGGGCGGTCCAGAGGGACACCGCTCTTTTCTTTAGCTTGAGTACGTTCTTTTGACGACCTTAGTGGTCGAGTGGCGTAAGCACCGGTTTTCAAGGTGTCGCTAGCTCTGAGGTCCCGGGTTCGATCCCCGGACGGGTAAATGTGGAAAGTCAATTTTCTACATTGTCTCGGGTCTGGGTGTTTTTGTACCTTCGTTGTGTCTGAATTCCATAACACAAGTGCTTAATAGCTACTTACGAGCAATGTATGTGATGTTGTCCGCATTTATTATTAATTTATTTATTCTGAATAACAAGTCTGCAACATTTATGCATCTTTGGCTATTAATTGCTAACCTTGTATATGGACAAAAAAAGAATCAGACTATTTGAAAATGTGTAAAAAAAAGCATGCCCAAGATATAAAAGCCGAATAAGATTTGAATCCGACACAGTATCCTAGACAACATTCACCGAAATGGCGCGTTTAGTAACATTTTTCTTGGTCTTAACCATAATTTCTTGCGTGATCGGTGCAACAGGTAATATTCTAATTATTATTTATCGTGCATTGTCCATAAAGGATGGAAATGGAAATGTCAACTCACAAGCTTGATATTTTGTCAATTTATGTCACCAGATTTTTGCCACTATTATTGTTTTTTATTGCATAAAGCTAATCAAATATGTAATGATCGCAGCAATTGGTAAGAAGTGGTCTCTGCCTACCCCTACGAGAGAGAGGCGTAATTATATGTATGTATTTAATAATGTCTTTCTTTGACGCACTTCCAGAGCGGAAGGTTTTCGCTGGGAAAGCGAAGTCTACACACGGCAGCATCGGAGTGGGCAGTATCAGCGGCGGCCGGTTCAGCCGCAGCGCCCTCCACTATGGACATAGTGACGCAGCAACGGGTGACCGTCCCATCACTGGTGCCCGGTTCGCCCGCACAATCCATACTATTGAACAACCCTATGGTAAAAGTTCCCGTGACCGTCCCATCACTAGCGTAGATCTCCGCGACGAGGAACTTCGCTGGGACCTACCATATTAGAAACATAATAATGCTTTGATGAATAAAAACTATGACTATACTATTTGTGTGTATATTTTTTTGTCCTTCGCTTGATTAGCATATTATTATGCTTGAAATTGAAGACCATTAAGTATTATTGAATGTTTGAACTGGCTGTAAAAGCTTAAAGGACTACTTTAGCATTTCTGCATTCAAATGCCCTGAGACCAA
Organism: Autographa gamma; assembly: GCA_905146925.1. Taxonomy (NCBI): domain Eukaryota; kingdom Metazoa; phylum Arthropoda; class Insecta; order Lepidoptera; family Noctuidae; genus Autographa; species Autographa gamma. The sequence continues at coordinate 2,089,268 of LR989850.1, forward strand.
GAGCAATGGAAAATTATAATGTAAAACTGTTGAACTCTAAATAAATGGTTTGATGGTTTCCAGCGTCTTAATTATACAGCGGTTTACAATACTGGGGATTTATTTTATTACACTAAATGCATCAGGTTTTATAATTATAATCGAACGGTTGACTTTCGGTTACCTATATTTAGATTAATTTAAATAACCCCCGAAGCACGGTTGTGTTAAGTGTGTTAACCAACAAACAAACACATAAATACGCGTTTGTTTGGCTTCGTAGCTCATACAAAAATTGTGGTATTTTTTATATGAAAGTTCATGTGATCGAGTTGGTTCTAAGCTGAACTTAATGAAAGGGGTTTGAAATGAACGCTTTTTAAAACTTGAAAACCTATTAAATAAATGTGTAATAAAAATAAAATAAAACTTATTAAAACGTATTATACTTATTAACATTAATATAAAACTCACAAATTATGATATATTATGAAATTATGCACAATGTATGATATGTGATGAACTATAAAAGATAAAACATAACCCTTCTTGGCAGTCGGGTAAAAAGGTAGAAAATGATGTAAAAAAGGTAAGGCCTACCACGTCCTTATTGCAATATTTTTTTTATTGATTTATTATTTTACCTTTTTAAGCCGGTTGAGTTTATCTTTTCTTATGCTCTTGAATTAAGTATATCTTAAATAATTTGAACGTTAACACGTTTTATTTTTCGAGGCGAGATTTAGTCAAATGATATAAAAGCTGCATAAGCTTGTGAGAACGACACAGTGTGTTGGACAATAGTATACCGATGAAAATGGTGCGTTTGACAACAGTTGTTTTAGTTTTGGCGATCGTGTCTTGTGTTATTGCGGCACCAGGTAAGTACTTCATTATATCTATCAAATATATTTTTTATGTAATTACTTATGTACTCAACTTAGTCACCAATAGTGCTGTTGTGTTGCGTCTATAAATAATTGTATTTTTATTCGTAGCGATAACCTAACTAGGTATTACTTAAAAATAATAACGAAAATATATGTGGGTTTTAAGTAAATGTCAATCACACGATTGTATGTAATGACTAAGGAGAAACATAAAAATGTCACCTAACATCACCTTTTTGTGTACCTGTCTTCTCTAGTAATTACCTAAATTAAGGTACTTCAAAATTTCGCAAAAGCCATGTTTCAAAAACCCTTAAACTCGTCATGAGTGGGCCATTTAGATATATTTCTCGGTCATTAGCTTCAGATAGAACCTACAAAGTTAATCTACTATGGTTTACGAATTACAGTTGATCCTATTTCACTACTAAACCGATTCCTCCCCTCCGCTCCGTCATGTTTTCATACCGATAATCAAAATAATTGTTGCATGTAATGTCTTTCCCTGTATATTACAGTTCTGCAGACACGTAAAAATAATTAATTTTATTTGCAGGTCGCAAGCAAGGTGGGTCTAAGGTGACGGCGTCTCACGGCAGTATCGGCGTGGGCAGCGTCAGTGGTGGCGAGTTCGGTGCCGGAGCCTTCAGCATCGGCCACGGTGGTGGAAGCTCTGGCCACGGCAGCGGTGGCCACGGAGGCAACCACGGTGGCAGTTCCTACGGCGGCTGAATATACTACTAACGAATTATAGATATAGAAAACACAAGCATTTAACAAGTAAAACTGAATTATTAAAAAACTTCTTATGCCGCTTTTATTTATTTTATTTGAGGATCCATGTTTAAAACCTTAAACTGATATTTAAGGTTAATAGTTGTTCCAGTGTTATTTAATTTATTTATTTATGGCACTCCAATGACTCACTACTACACTGCTTATTACTACAATTTTGGGATACTATAAAAGACAAACTTAAAATCTGGAGTGAATTTGTTACTTACAGGTGCGCACAACACTTGCATATATGTACATATATGCTAAAAAAAAACTACATAAAACCAAAGTAAAAATTAAACAAAATAAAAACACAAATAAATATATCTTGATGCTGTAAATATAAAACTCAATAAGAAATGACAAATAAGTAAGTAGTAAACTACAAGAGAGGCACCATTTAAACTATAGATGCAAGAAGAATAAAAAAAAATGTTAAAAAAATATCAGTTAATTACCTATTAATCTACAGCTGTCATTAAGTACAACACTCAACGAGGTTGCATTTGAAACTATAGAGTGAGCCTATCAGAGTTTAAACCGTAAGCACTAGTGTGAACAAGTGTTGTCGTGAATTATGTATGAAGATGGAGCTTGCCGTTTTAAAAAATCTATCTAAAACACTTATATTATCCTAACAATGTAGAAACCATCGATATTTTCTTATATAAGTTTCTCGTTGCGCGAAAATTAACTTCAATGAAAAACGAAATGTACTAGGATCAGACTAAAAACTGCTCTCGCTTGGCCTAAGGGAACCTAGTGATAGTAGCAGTCTATGCATATCATTCGTCGATGACAACACTACTAGTCGATTTTATACAGACATCGAGTATGCCAGGCTTGTTGCGACGCAGGTTCTTGTGTATATTATAATATTACCGTGTCCTGGTTCTTGTCATACCAAACATTCTGTAAACTATGTAACATATAATTATTAAATCTAAGGACAATAAAAGAAGAGTGTTAAATTAATTAAACACACAAAGCATTCAAGGAAATAAGTCGTTATTTCAAAATAAAACTGGCTTAGAAGATTATGTATAAAAGGTGGATTGATATAATAACGTATCTCAGTTTGACAAACAATTTGTTTGTAATGGCGCGTTTAGTGACAGTTATTTTAGTGTTCGCACTCTTTGCTAGTATTAACGCACAACCAGGTATTTATAATATTTAATTAACGCTACATCAATGATATTTTAATAAACAGATAAGTTATACACATACCAAACAATTGAAAAAAGTGTTCCGCGCAGCGCGGCAGCTAGCGAAAGAGATAGCGCGATAAAACCCATAAGAAAAAAAGAGACAAATAGTGTTGTTGTTAACGGCAATACGTCCCAATTAGGACGTTTTCGAGTCTTCACGATTGCACGCTTATAACATATCTGTTTATTAGAATATCATTGCGCTACATACATTTCTTCTTTTCCATCATCAATGTCCGTCCTTAAATGTCACTTCCACACATTCCTGTCTTTGTCTTTGTACCTGACATCGATCACTTCTTATGTGATTGGTGTCATGCGGCTCCAGACAGAAAAGTCTGGAATCAGACGGGGGAGACCTTTGCCCAGCAGTGGGACACAAAACAGGTTACATAAAAAAATATAATGACAACACTCGAACTAGATATTTATTTCAAATTAAATAATCTCTAAACGTAAATTATCTCTAATCATAAACAATCGCACCTATCTAACGTATTACGTAACGATAAATCGTATGTCATAAATGTATTGTTAGAGACCAAATATGCAAATTTTATAAAACTTACCGTATATGCTTACCTGTATATTTCTAGTGGCCTACGGCTCGAACGCCTCTCACGGTAGCATCGGGGTGTCAGATCTAGATGGCGGCTATTTTGGACCCGCCAGCTTCATCACAGGCCCCGTCGTCACTGTTGGAGTTCAAGTCAACACGCACACTCATATACACACATAACACACTATTTAAATAGGTAATTTAATCAAAATCGTCTATTTACTGACTTAATATGGAATAATATAATGAAAGAAGCTAAGTAATTAATAAACAATTTCGTCGCTTTTGTTGATTCCCGCGCGAGTTTGCGTGGCTTTGTTTTTTTTTCGCGACTTGTCACTCGCGAATATTTGTCATTCAACCTATATATCATTCTTTTTATTTATTGCCTTGATTTAAATAAATAATCTTTTGGATTTTAATTATTATTTCGATACCATTATGTATTAAAAAGAAAATGATAATGTAACGACGGATAGTAAAGTTTCATTTTTTAAAGTCAAACCAATAGTTCAACAAAAATATATTCTGTAAGTTATAGTTATTGTAGAAAAGTATATGTATGAACTATACATAATGGACACAATTATTGGTACCTCAAAAGGACAAAATATACATTTTTTGGAATAATAGATTATTATTTATTTTTAATTTGATAATTATTATTTACTATTGTAGGTCTACGCGATAAAAATATACGATATTTATAATTCAAAATGAATCAAACAGTAAAAAGTTGCATCGTATTTAAAATATATGTTTGAACTAAAGAATTTAATTAGTGGGTTAAATAATTATAATTCCTGCTGACCATCACCTGTCAGGAAAGAATTCTCTTAGTGGCTGGACGATAGTTGCAAGCAAGTGTACCTTCATAGTTAGGTCTTCTCTACAAGACTGATGCAGGCTGGTAATATTATTTTTCTTTTTCTACAGTGCCATTAGATTCTTCGCATGGCAGCGTCGGCTTCGGCCGGTTGTCTGGTGGCAGTTTCTCTACAGCCAGCGTCCTCACTGGACCCGTCGTGACTGTGGGGGTGGAAGTCAACCAACACACACATATACACACCTAGAAAAACAATGGTGCTCTAAAAAGCTTTAAAAAATAAATATTTATTAAAAAAAATATCGCTGTTGTCGTGGTTGAAGTGGCACCATAAAAAATCTGATTGTTATTAAGAATAAATAGTTGTAAATTAATAAACAATGTATTTATTGAAAGCAGTAAGTTTATATAAATAGTAGTTGTAACCAATGGTGGTTCAATCCACCGTTGATAGATCTTAGATTCAATTGTAAGTCTGCTTTGAGAAGTATGTATGCATTTAGAAAATGACAAACTTTTGGTCTAAATATATTAATAATTTTGACAAATAAAATTTAATGCCGTATTATTAGCTAGAGTCGTAATAAACGATAGATTTTTCCTTATAGTTTTATTGTTTTTCTTACATATTTTACGTCCGGACCGGTTATTCCAAAATGTGTGAGCTGGCTCAAATCACGCATGCCCAAAAACCTGTCAAGTATGAATTGGAATTAGGTGCAGAAAGAGGAACATTGTGGTTCCTTACCGAAATAAAAAAATGTTTTGGATTTGAAATAAAAGTATTCTCTAGTAGATTCTAGGTGGGGATCTTAATATACATGTCGGAGAGTGTAAAGAGGAGCGTCAAGGTTTAACCGCCTTGGAAATCGGGATCAGATGTTGGCAGCACCGTACGAGCAATCAAACCAAGCAGTGTGGTTTGACATCGGGTGGAATGCACGAGAAGCTAACAGAAGAAACCGACTTCGCCGCGTTCCTTGAATACATTCACGATATAACGAGAGCTGAACAGAAGGAAAGCTGAGCAAAAACGACTGCCCGCCATCCCCCTTCGTTATACATATATCCATACTCATATTATAAATGCGAAGGTCTATCTGTCTGTCTTTCTATTATGCTTTCGCTGCAGTTCATCAAAATCAACTTTTTCTGAAAATTTAAATATAATGTGTCTATAAATTTAATCAACACACAAAACTGCAAAGGTTTGGCAGAACAATAAAGCTTGGGTTTCTCTTTACCAGTATTGAACCCTAATCTCGATTATATTGAAACAGATATCTTATATAAGCGTATATTATAACGAAGGACCTCAGTGTTGGGCCGATGTGGAATCTTCAAAGATGGCGCGCCTACTGTCACTTGTTTTGATATTAGCCCTCGTCAGCTCTTTATTTGCAGTCCCTGGTACTAAATATTTTATTATTAAAAAAATTATTTTATTTGAAATTAATGCAGAATGTATGACTGACGTAAAACTAGCGTCATTGCAAAGTTAATAATAATTTATTTAAAAAGATGTGTTTTCAAGTTTTTTAACAAAACTTAAAAATAATATTCAAAAAAAGTTGAGCCAGACAAAAGCTGTGGTGATAAAGCGAATTCTAGTTTTCTTTTTTCAACCTGACGTCAAATCTCTCGCTTGTTTATTTAATGTGAATCTTTGAAAAAATATCTTTTTTTTTCAGTTCCTGTGGCGAGTCCTGATAACCCTGGTGCCCTCACATTCACGAGCGGTCAACTAAAAGTGTCTGTCGGCCTCACAGTTAACATCATAACACATAACTACCTTAACGGCTGAGACATTGACCCCCAGCTACGACATTTTAATTTTAATTAATTTATGTTAGATAAATCCTATTAAGTAGCTATATCTCTTATGTTTAGGGATACAAAGTCTGAGACGAATAATTAAGTACTTAGATATGTACTCATGCGTCTTAACTTTAACTGACTTAATATGTACTGTTTGTGGCTTTAAAAGATACTTATAAGTTTCAATGTATTTGGAACAAATTATATATCTTAATTATTGAAATGTCTCAATTATTTTTATTTTCTTTGTGATCAATACCCCATTCATCCAAAAATAAAAATTGAATACCATTAGGAAAATTGACACATCCACCATAAATAGTAAATAAATAAAATTATTATAAAAAAGCCAGGCTGCTAAAAAACGAACTAAAAACACTAGGCTGCTAAAAAGTCGGGGATTTTCTTAGATTTGAAAATGTGAATTTCTCTATGATGTGAATGATTCCCAAAATAATGACAATCAACGAAGACTTGTTTTCTTACTCTTTATTTGGTTTAATGGCATCGCGTTTTGCTTTTTTTTTTATTTTTGTATGTTATAGTGTCAATTTCTATATTACAATAAGGTTAGTAGGTAAAAAGTTTAGAATATGCTCATCAAAGGTAATCCTTGAATCTGACACACAGAGAGTGAAAAAAAAGCTTTCAATTGAAAATGATGCCAAACCTAAAAATATAGTTTTAAAGAAATACATATTTTCGTATTTTTCTTGTATGTTAACAACCCTTTAAAAATAATTTTACAGAAATTGTTTTTTCAGCATGCAGTTTGTTCTTCTAAGAAGCTTAAGTGATTTAATGATACTCGTGTTATCGAGATTATCAAATGGCGCTCAAGGGCTAATTTTTGATAAATAAAGATTAATCAAAATCGTTTGAACCCTTGAGTAGTTTCGAGAAGACACTGGAATGAGCATACATACATACCTAGATACATAATAATATAGACTTGGCTGTAGTCGGGCAATTAAAATTACTGATTTCATCTTAATGAGTTCATTTAAGTGTGAAAAAAATAAACATAATAAAAATTAAATTTCGTTTTTCCTTTTAAGAATCCAATGGGTTTTTCAAAATTGAATATTATATTAATTAGCATACTATCTGAAGAATTTCCGTAGTAATCATTCGAGGTTTTTAACCTGTTTGGCGGCATATTAAAATCGGGGAATTTTGACAAATTTCCCAAAAGCATTTTATCCTCTTGATCTAAGTAGCTGTATATGTTTAAAATGGACTTCGTTTTGCCCAATTCCCAAACCAGTTATTTCAAATCCCAAAGTTCAGCCACATTTAAAATAAAATGTTTCGATTTTATTAATTAGAAGAAATATTTTAAACTGGATTAGTTTCATATAAATATAAACTGTATAGAGATTGAACACAAGTCAGTGTAACAAGAGGATAAGTTACAATGGCGCTCTTATTGTGTATAGTTTTTGTTTTAATGTTGGCCAGTGTTTGTGCTATCCCAGGTAATAAAACTGTAAAACACAAACCTAATTTCATAAATAATAGTAGTTTTATAAAACCCCATTCGAGAATATTGTTTGCAGAGCTAAATGACGGTTAATATTAAATTAACTGAAAAAATATTTATATTCCTAAATCAAAGTAAGATATTGATTTTGAAAGTGGAAAATCAGTGTAAAGAATACCAAATGAACTCTCATAAGCTAATTAATGCTGATAAATTACCAAAATTAATTTATTGCCACTAACCGGGAACAATGGCAATAAATTAATAAAAAAATAAAAAAAAAAAAAAAAAAATTGCGAAAACGCCTGACATTTTGCAAAGAGCGTGCTGTCGAATTGAGAATTGACACCATATAATTAGGCATTAAATAAACTTTTTTGTGTAAAATAATGGAAATCAGATTGCAACCGTCACAATCGTCTGTTAACTACAGACGATTGTGACGGTTGCAATCTGATATTAAAAAAAAGTGTCTTTTTTTACATATAAACTGAACTTTATATGTAAAAAGGTAGATGCTTAGAGTATAGAAACTAAAGAGTGAGCCTATCAAAATATGAACCGTCGTAAATATCATGATGGAACGCGCCATTTAATAAAATTATTTGAAACCCTAATTTACTACTGCCCCGTTGGCCTAGTGGTGCTAAGCGCGACTGCTACGCTAGAGGTCTTGGGTTCGATTCCCGAGTCGACAAAGGTCGGAGTTTGGATTTGTTCCCGGTTAGTGGCAATAGGCTCGCCCCCTTATTACATGGGACCTAAACATATCGGCGAATTGTGGGTGTACATTGGTACACCTCTGCCTTCGGGGATACAGGCGTGATGATATGTTGTCGAACAATATCGAAATCATCGTTATTTTAACATATAAGTCGGTCATCGCGACAAATAATTTAAATCAGTAAAGGAATGTACTAGATACAGCCGAGAAAATGCTCCCGCTAGGCACAATGGGAAACTAGTCATACTAGCGGTTTATAGTACTTTTAAAGTTTATGGGTAGAGGACTTACGATCCTTATCTTTGAATTTGGAATCGTTTTCACCGTCTACTGTTTTTATATTGTTTTTTTTTTGTCAATTTCTAGTGCCTGATGGTGTAGCATACGCATCGCACGGCAGCATCGGCGTCGGCCATGTTTCTGGCGGGAACTTCGGCGCTGAGAGCTTCAAGACCGGCCCTACTATTAGCTACTCTTACAACGACCCGTAAGAGAATTTATGCTTATTCATATTTTATAATAATATTTATGGGATTAGCCAATCACGCGAAAGGACAATGTTAGATTTCGGCCACCCAATAAAATCACGCGGACACAAAGCTTTTACCTAAAAGCTGCTGACATTAAACTACACAAAAAAACATGAGAATTTTCGCAGTCCGTGAAAAAAAAAACAATTTTTTATTTTTTTGTTAGAGGTCTTTGCAGTTAGCCTGAGCGCAGGCTTTGACTACTTCACCGGACTTTAAAAAAAAAACAAAATTTGGCCTAAGTTACTATGGACATTTGACATTGTCCTTTGCGAGTTCCTGTTAGCTGCTGATTTTGTCAAATTTTGTTTTTGTACTAAGTATTACATTTGAGATAGGTGGCACTAAATACCTCGTAATTGAATTGAATACCTATATAAAAAAAATACAATATTTAGAGGAATAATATTGCCCTTAAGATGGCAGCACTGTTATTTGTGACGGTTATCTTAGGTAACACAATACGAGTACATTTTTGTTTGTTCCAGAGCCAAGTTTAACTATGGCAATGTCCTGCCAGCAAACTTCAAAGACATATTCAAGATTTAATGGCTGATACACACACTTTATTTTAATCCCTTTTCAGTCAAGGTTCGTATAGATTTTTTAAGTAGAAGTGGTCTAGGTATATCCTATATGTCACTAATACATTTCATAAGATATAGATTCCAACTTAGATCAACCGTTACCCATCTGATTAACGGATTAAATATCCCTACGCTTTATAATTTTTTGAATATAGAGTAATACCTACATAATTATATCCTGAGACACTTAACTAATGACTATACTTAATCAAAGTCTTAATAAAATAAAACATAGTCGGGTAAGTCATACCATTTATAACTCAAGAACTGGTGGACCGGTGTTTATGACTTTGTATTAGTTGGATTTGTGTTCGGATCTCTTTGACGTCATTAACACTCATCAAAATCATCAAAACATAAAAAAATACTGAAGCTGTTTCAAATAGGCAAAAGTTTTTGGATACGTACCTATACTCTATAGATTTGTTTTCTATTTTTTTCTAAAACGTTTTATTCGATAAGCAGACGTGAAGGTCGAAATAACGACGGATCTTAAATTAAAAAAGATAAAAGAATCATAAAATTCCCCTTTAGTGTAAAATTATAATCACTTCATTTTGTATGCAATCTCTTTTTTTTCAGATCATTGAAGATTCCGTGAACGTGCGACGATAATTGAAAATGTAATTGCATTAGTGTGAACAGAAAAAATTGAAAAAAAAAATACAAACAGTTGAATAAATTATTTTTCTAAACGAACTTTGCTAATTATTTTTTGAACTTTCAACGAATTTGTTTAGACAGATCAGCACACAAAGTTTTAGAGCGGGCAATAATTCCTAGGCATACCTATTTGCAATTTAAATTTGAGCTGGAGCTCTGTTTTTTACGTTATCCTCATTATTTACTTTCTCAAAAAGGATGGCGTAAATTAGTGCGTGTCAGTCTCTCACTGGCTATAATCGCAAAATACGTCTTCACTAATTATTTTGGAAATCGATCAAGTTTCGAATTTGGCCCTACTTGTAACGACCTAAAAGGGCCCTATAAATTAAAGCCCAATTTACTTAAAATAGACACTTTCTAGAAGTAGCAGGCCATGACTTAATTACCCAAATATGGTTTAAATAAATGTGGACACCATCAAATACGTTGTTCTGAACAAAAAGTAAGTAATCAAAACACTATTGTAAGTGTGACCCAATATAATGTAGAAAAGTGATTTTCTATAGGTATTGTATCCTTTCGAACCCGAGACAACACAACTAGTGACTCATATGAACTATGACTATGGAAGTCGTCGATATGCTTTTGCCATAAATTAAATACTGAAATTATCATAGAATATCGGTATATACCAGAAATAGTATGTAAAAAGTATTTTTACGCATAATACTTTTTTTAAAGAACTCTCCAAACATTTAGTCGACTCTACTCCTGCTCAGAGGGCTGCGGCTGGTTTGTTCCTTGCACAGATAATCGGCATAGCCATTCAAGGAGGCAATGCTGCTAGCCTTCTGGGCACGTTTCCCGCCATTGACAAGGATAACGATGTTTTTTTGCCGCGTGTTATTCTTATCTCCAAAAACTAACTCTATACTACTACTATATATCAGCTGTATTCCTCACCACTTTCGGATAGATGTACCCTTTTGGTGACATCCTTTATGTATATATGCCGCAGTGTTGCGCTATTATCAGGGATATCAGAAAATTGTATTTAAATGTTCGTTATAGTACGACTGTAGATCTAGATATTTACAAAATTGTTTTAGAAAATAAAGTTTTCAGAAACCTGTATTCATAATCATTTTAGTTCAGTTCCATATTACGATGCAGCAATGTTTCTCTTTCCGCTCAGACTTTGTCTACTTGCATTTATTGAAAATGCTCATGAGGTCACAAAAGTATTTTGACGTCATTAGTAAACCAAATTTGATGAGAGGGATCTCATCAAGTTTGCTTTACTTCCTCTCAGTTTCTTCCGATTTTATAAAATCAAAAAATCACGCCCATTTTTGTATTATCTAAATGGAGAGTGCATTCTCTTTTTTGTTCATTTATTCGTTTTTGAGCCTTATAAGGCTACAGTCAATTGTACTCTTTCCATAAGATTCCTAAAAGTCATAATTTAGTTCTGTAAATATGAAAAATACCTCTTTTATAATTTCTAATGGTAATGAAAGGTCACTAGATTGGTAAAGTGTGAAACTTCAATCTGATAACAAATGGTTACAAAATCCTGTATGATTTCCAAATTACTTATATTAGCTACCTAACTTCCTTACATCACTTGATATCGACAAGAGAAATTTTGAAAAATATACAAAAACTTCTGGTTTATCCAACTTTCTACTTTATCACTACAGAAACCAACTTTATTGTTTATCAGATATGTATACAAAATTATGCATTTTCACATATTAGACAACGTCATTTAATTTATTATACCTATTGCATTTGTGGATGACGTCTCAGTAATCCCATACACCTGGCTATACTTTTTTTGGGAAATAACGAAATTTGTATTTACTTAGAAAACCAGTTCTTTAGGTCAACGCGACAGATTCCTAAACATTCCCACTAAGTATGTTTTTATACAGAATCCAAACTGGATTAATTTAATCATATAAAAGCAGAATGAATAAAATAATAATATTAGTCTCTCCAAGAGTTTGTATCAAAATGGCGCGTTTGTTCTGTGTACTGTCTGTGTCCTTAGTACTTGTTTCCTGTGTTGGCGCTGCTAGCGGTATTTATTAATTTATTACATACAATAAGTGTTGAATAAGTGATGTCAGTTGAATTATAGTGTTGTGGTGACCTAGAGGTTCAATGACCCGAACAGTTGCAGTTCGAAACTGCAAATTCGAGCAAGTTATTCTAAGACACCAGTGACATTATGGAAATTAGATTTTTCGTGACTTTTTCCGATATTTTTTCATCATCATCATCATGTAACTTACCCGACTTTATAGCAATACAATCAATTTATAGCAATACACACCCAATATACGTTCTTTTCTTTTCTTTTACTAAAATATTATCATACTATATAGCTAATAAAAAAATATATTATAACTCCTTCAAATATGCGTCTGAAACCACCATTACCATGGACCTGTCATCATCAGAGATTTGCAAAGAAAACGAACTCTCTTCATTAATCAAATGAACACATTAATATTTTCATTTTCCTCAATTCAGATATTAAGTTAAAGGTGACCGAAAGACCGAAATGACGGGCCTGTTGGTCTAGTGGTTAGAGACCCTGACTGCTATACCGGAGGTCGTGGGTTCGATTCCCACCTGGGTCCAAATGTTTGTGTGATGAGCATGATCATTTTTTCGGTGTCTGGTAGAAATTTATCTATAATATGTATGTATTTAGCAATATATAAGTATGTTTATCAGTGGCCTATTTACCATAACACAAGCTCTGCTTAGCTTGGGATCAGACAACCGTATGTAAGATGTCCCGGAATATTATTATTATTATTACAATAATACGAAAATGCCATGCCAAAAACATAATATAAAAATAACATTAACTATCTTATAGAATGGATATTTAATGTCATAGAATAGAAACCAGTAGTACAAAACTATATTTGGCAAATATTTGTAAGAGCAACGATTGCGTGTATTTACAATTATGCGGATCATTTGAACTCAAGCCATGTTTAGACTATCCGATTTTTTTTTTCGATATTCCCCGTCTGCACCAATAACGCTTTCAAAAATCATAAAAATCAATAAAAACTTTACGTGTTACAAAACGCCACTATTTTTTATTGGACTTATAATGCGATCAGGATCTGATTTGAATGTCAAATTCTTTTTTTTACTTAAAAACAATAAATCAGCTCATTTACAATTTATTACCACTTATATTGATTGTAAACTTATAATTCAAAATATCTCTAAAGTATTTTCCTTACGAAGTGAGAAATAAAATAGATCTTGAACCCATTGATAAAACAACATAGTCACTTTAATTTAATGTTGATAAACAATACAAATCTGTGATTAGTTTTTTAATTGTTTACAAACATATGAAATCAGTTAGCTAGTTTTAATTATGCATTTTCGTTAGCTTTTCCACTAAATTGTATATTTTTCAGCACTAGTATCCTACGTCATTAATGGATAATTAAAAAGAAAACAACAATTTATTTAGATTTCGATATCATTTAATACAATATACTACAATGTTAAAGGATATATACGACTTTTGAACTTTGCTTTTTAGCCATCTAGATTATCTAACGAACATCAAAAATCCATTTGATTAATTTATTAATTAGCTTATTGACGAATTCGTTTAAGAGAGCAGGGGTAGGGGCACTAGAGGCGCTTACGTCACTTGGGGAAAGAGAAGCGTGGAAATTAGAAAAAAATATATGATTAATATATGATTAAAAACATGTAAATTCCAAAATTTTAATATCCGTATAATTCTTCTTAAACACCGTTATGGTCATATATCATTAAGATTATATTACAAAATAGCCTCATCGCCTTCATTACCATAAAGATGACCAGGTATGCTAAAATTCAAGTTTTCAACATCAAAAATCCAAAAACGCAGGTTTTTCTAAATACCTAACTAATTAATAACAATGACCTAATTTGCACCGAGTGCATAATTTATGCATCTTTTTTTAATTCAGAAAATCCCCGTGGTGAAATTGATTTTAGTAATAAAAGTTAATACAACTTAACACGTTTTATATTTTGATATAGGATTTATATTAAATGGCTTTTTTAATTCAAAGTTTTTTAATTAAATTTGGCATTTTGGTAAAATAAAACAAGTAAGAAATCAAAATATTCTTTTGAGTATCGTGCTACAAAAAAATATAAAAATAGGTACCTAACCAACATAACTTTATTTTGATCTTCATCTATTTTCTCTCGGACTGGATATGGAAGGCGGTATTGGTATTTTGCTTTTTTTTTGGGTGTGTCTTGGGAGTGGCCTGTGTCCAGCAGTGGACCACGAAAGGCCAAGTTGATTGATATTGTATCCAACCAGCACTAGTTAGTTTCCTTTCGAGTTTATAAGTTTAGTAATTCTAATTTAAGGTCTTTATTAATACACAATTAAATCTAATATAAGAACAAACTCTGACTATACTAAAATTAAAACTTACATAAATAAAAACTAACAGGCGTCAAAGAACTCATCGTCATCCTTGTCAATTATGGGGAACGTGCCCAGAAGGCTGGCAGCAGTTTAGTTAGTTAAGCATAGTTTGATATCCCTATCTTTGAATCCTTGATGGTAATATTTTGTTTACACACAATGTTACTCTTAGGTGTTTAATTTAAATTAGTATGTAAATTTAAACCCTGTCATGCACGCAATTTAGATCAGATAGGGATTACTTAAATAAGTACAATATTTTTTAGTTTAATATATATTTTATTTATACTTTTAACCTTGACCATGAAATTAATGAAATGCTTGTTTGTGTTTCAGTTCGCGCAGGCACGGGTTTATCTAAATATGGCAGCGTGGGAGTGGGCCATGTCGCTGGCGGGAGATTTGGAGGAATCGGGAGCTTCAGCACCGGTCCAATACTCTACTCACCTTTCAGCTTTAGCGCGTAAGTACAATATTAAAACTGTATCGAACAACATGATATAGGGACCTGTCGATGTGATGTGTGTGTGTGTCGGACAACTGCCATATTCAAAGTTGCGGGCACCCGGTGGATGCAATTGGCGAGTTGTCGTTCGTTGTGCGTTCTAGGGGGCCTTTGTTAAGCAGTGAACGTCTGCCGGCTGATGATGATGATGATGATCGAACATCATAAAACATACTTAGAAGTCTCTCGGTATTTTCTTTTGGGTCTGCAATAAATGATTTTTTATACAGGGAGTTACCGAAAGGTCATAGCTATCCAAAAAGGGCGCAGAGTAAATCTGTAATAGATTCAATATACAAAATTGCAGCTCGAAATTAGTTCATTAATTATTTGATAGACATATCCGCAGTTTCGCGGGTTTCTTAACGCCTTAGATAGATCGTAGGGTATCTTAGGAACATATAATAAAAACAGTTACATAATTTCTCGTTCTTCCATCTAACTATATAAATATTTGGGACGGTTCAATACGCAATAAAAATATTCCTTTTCTATTTTCCAGGGCTGGCGTTCGAGGCCACGTCTACGGCAAAAATGACATGATCACCAGTAACTACATGCGTCAATCACAAGCACAGTCTAGTTCGTCCAGTTCCTACGAATCTGGTGGCACCAACAGGTTCATCCGGCGATGGAGGATCAACAACGGGAAATAGACTCTAGGAGTAATTTAATAGTATGATAGTCAACCTTAGAGTATACACAATCAAGCATAGAGCGCATCTCATGTGGCCCGTTGTGCCATGCCATGTTTTAGAAATAATGTAATTTAATCAAACACGGTCATTGTATCCCAAACTAAACAGAGCTTGTTACCATGGTTACCAAACTAGAAAACTGATAACCTTACCTAGCTATATAATTTTAAAAACATACACATTATATGTAAATGAAACCCAGACACCGAACAAATGATCATACTCATCACGCATAGATATGTCTTGGGTGGGAATCGAACCCACGACCTTCAGGGTCACTAGACCAACAAGCCAATTGAACGTAGGTACCAGCTCGTCTAGTGAGAGCGCTCTATAATTTATATACACATACTCTATGGGTTAACTAGTTGAACTATTATTATATATATTATTTATTTGTCTGTATTTATGTAGTTCAAAAATGTATGTCATAGAATATTTAAATCCATTAAAAAAGAATTTTATAATATAACACCAGGTCAATTAATTAAGTAAAGAAATATATATTATGTGCTAAATGTGTCTTTCTTAAATGACAAAAAATTGTATTCTCATAAATTATAGTCAGAGAGCCATTTTACATTTATGTATAATTATCAGTTGCACCAAATCGTAAGTATAAGAATAATTTAAGTTAGGTATTAAATGAAATTTTTATTTTGCATTTTTGTCTTTGTGATAAAATTAATAATTTAATAAAATAAGTGTAAATTAAGAAATAAAACAATAGGGCATGTGTTTTATTATAATTGATTCACAGAAACCTGTACGGATAAAGAACTTCATAATATACATGATTAAAACAATATTTTAAACAATCAATTACTTTAGTTTCAGAACTGATATTTTCAATTGCTCTTTTAATAACTCTTGAATAGATAGTTTATACAGGACTGGACGTATTCTAAAATGACGTCATCACTGCCAAGGCCACAACGAAAATACAGCGCTGACCTCGTCGATGTCAATCCATTCAGATAACTGGGCCTTTCTTTTCCTTTCATTCACTCGTCACTATAAAATATGTCCCTAAATAATAAAAAAATAGATCCAGCCATCCCTTGTTGTTTTGCTTTATTAAGATTGTTAGCAACGCACTAAGTCGAGGTCCGAACCCCGCAGGGGCTGCCCTTAGTAGACGATGCTGACGTAGTTAGTTTTTCCTATTGCTCTGGCTGGAGGGCTTAAGGTCCTCGCCAAAAGTCCGGTGAAGCAGTCAAAGGCTGCGCTCAGGCTAACTGCAAGAATCTCTACCAAAATAAGATAATCACTAGCTGCGCCCTACTGCTTTAACTGCATAGGTTTTGTTCAAAATTATATTATATTGCCATAATATGATAAATAGACAATCCAGGTTTTAAATTATTTGTCTTCTTCTTGACGACCTCCGTGGTCGAGTGGCGTACGCACCGGTTTTCAAGGTGTCGCTAGGTCTGAGGTCCCGGATTCGATCCCCGGACGGGTCAATGTAGAAAGTCACTTTTCTACATTGTCTCGGGTCTGGGTGTTTGTGGTACCTTCGTTGTATCTGAATTCCATAACACAATTGCTTAATAGCTACTTACTTTGGGTTCAGAGCAATTTATGTGATGTTTTCCGCATTTATTTATTTATTATTATGCGGTACGCTCTTGACGGAGCCATCGCGATCGCTAGGTGGTCTGTCGGAATGGGCAGATGTGATGCGCTTCACGGCGTTTTGTCACCACTGCTTGTTAGAGGTCATCCAAATTACTTGTACGCCAAATAATATTCGGATCTGTTCAGCTGTTTTTGCAAGAAAGAAAAAATTGCATTCACACACCCCTCAGAAACTCTAACGTTTATAATTTTATATTGAGTTGTCCAATGCTTTATTTCTTCTATACCAAAAAACATTCGTATACTTATTCTAGACTAGCAGCACTTACCAGCACATAAACCGATTGCCCATTCACCAGCAATAATGTCAGAATTACGTGAATTAAACCAAAAACTTATCCTAGAAGGCTAAACGGCCGCTGCAGTCAACAATAAGTGCAATTTTATAAGTATAATTAACACTTGTAAAAGTCACACCAACTTGCAATGTTACTATGCTATTACCTGTTACTGTTCTTAGAATTATCTGCAGGACCATTTAACACATTATGTATTGATTCTATGAACATGTCTTTTTATAAGGTACGTTTCAGGGAAATATATTTGCATGCAATTGCTAATATCTTAGCACTTCCTATATAACTAAGTCGCTACTTAGTTATTTACCTCTGTGTTATGTCATTCTCTATCCTTGAGCCAATTGTCATCATTATTTAGGCGACGGGCTGGCAGGATCAACTGTTATATTCTAAATCAAAGTCGTGGTGGCCTAGCGGTTCAATGAACGGATTTGTGTGCACAAGGTTGCAGGTTCGAACCCGGGCAAGTACCAATGTAACTTTTCAAAGTTATATATTCTTTCTTAATTATTTTAAGACACTTCTGACAAACGGTGGAGGAAAACATCGTGAGAAAACCTGGAATCCAAAATTTGGGATCTGAAATCGCCAATCCGCAGAGAGCAAGCGTGGTGATCAATGCTCGTGCCTTCTCTATATGGCAAGAGGCCTGTATCCAGTAGTGGGACGTTTATAGGCTGGATTATTATAACCGTAATCTTGAAAATTAGGAATTCAGACACGATTCTCTCGAACGAAAAATAATAATAAAACTCTTCGACGTGTAAGCACATAATATGTCTCCCTGGTCGATTTGGCGACCACTTGGTAACCAATGGATAAGCATCCTGGTTTTATCTAGGCTCCCGCTTTTCCTAGTTAGTTCCTTCTATAGGATTCTTTCCGTTAGAATAAGTATTCATTAACAATGTGTTTTCAAACACAAGCTTTTACACAGCTAGCCTAACAGTACCAAACCAAAACACGACTGGTTTACGTCGTTTATCAGACTAACTTAAAATTATCTACGGTTATTTTATTGTTATCCACCTTCTGTACATCATAAAAGGCAACAGTAGTGATGGTTCAAACGATCTCAAATTAAGTGATAGATATAAGAAAATAATTGTAATTGGTGATTTTAATTTATATTCTTGTAATTTAAATGTTACTAACTATTATGAATGTCTCGTATCATATTGTGAATTCAGTCAGAGTAACACAGTTCCTAATTGCTTGGGTAGGCAGTTGGATTTGGTTTTGAGTGCAGGGTTTAGTGGAAACATATCGGTGGAAGCGGCGGACGACGCGCTCGTGCGGGTGGACCCGCACCACCCGCCGCTCGCGGTAAGTGTGCGTCTCGCCCGCGCGCCCGAGTCCCCCGCCGCCGCCAACGTCGATAGTGTTCGTACAAGCGAAAGAAATAATAGGCCGCAGTGGAACTTTTTTAAGGCAGATTATCAATTGCTATATAGTAGGTTAATGTCAACAGACTGGAGTTTAATGTATGATTTGCAAGATGTGGATGAGGTGTTGAATTTTTTCTATGATACTCTGTACGACATATTAGACTTGTGTGTACCTAGGAAAAAACCAAATCGGGTTAATTCCAGATTTATATACCCAGAATGGTACTCTTCCGAAATAATTCGAGATTTAAGAATTAAGGCTCAGATTCATAAGGAATACAAAAAAACAAGGTTAGCTAGCGATTACTCAGAATTTTCGAAGTATAGAGCTCATATTAAAAAAGCAATAGAAATAGCTCACAATGAATACAAGCACAAAATTCAAAATTAATTTTTAAAAGATCCCAAATCGTTTTGGCAATACATCAGGACAAAGAGAAATAGAATTAATAGGCAGAGTATCATTAAGGATGGTCAACATCTTAGTGACTATGAATGTGCAAAACATTTTGCAGATTTTTTTGAGTCGGTTTATACAAAACACAGACCTAGATTAGATGCACAGGCGGCGGCGGCGGAGGGAGGCGCGACTAGTGCGCGCGTTCATATAGGGACTTTAGGTATCAAAGAGGTACGGGAAGCGCTCATGAATCTTAAAGCGAAACGAACATCTGGCCCCGACGGAATACCAGCATTTCTGTTCAGAGATTGTGGTAAGGTACTAGCAGAACCCCTTCAATATATTTTTAATAACTGTTTAGATCAAGAGATCTTTCCTGCAAGGTGGAAGACCACGCGTGTTATTCCCGTACCTAAAGGAAAGTCAGGTCCAGATGTCACTAATTATAGGCCAGTAGCAGTACTCTCTACAGCGGCCAAAGTGTTTGAGTCTGCCATTCAACGCTGCATACAAAGGCAAGTTAAGGTGCAACTGTCAGACTCACAACATGGATTCCGGCCGGAGCGCAGCACTGCTACAAACTTACTAAGCTTCATGGGGCAGGTCGTGCCAGCTGTGGATGCAGGTGTTCAGGTGGACGCGGCCTACTTCGATTTCCAGAAGGCATTCGATAAGGTCGATAACGATATACTTTTAAGAAAGCTGGCAGCGGTCGGATGTACTCCACACCTGTTGAGATTCTTTGTCAGCTACATGAAGGATCGACAGCAGTATGTAGACGTCAATGGTTTCGAATCAGAACCGTATTATACGAGGTCCGGCGTAAGTCAAGGCAGCAATTTAGGGCCGCTTGAATTTATTATTATGGTAAACGACCTACCGAATGTTGTTAAACACGGGTCATGTTTACTATTTGCAGATGACCTTAAATTGCTGCTTGAGGTTAAAAGTACGTCTGACTGCGAACGATTCCAGGATGACATTAACAGTTTGGTAGAGTGGAGTTTTAATAATAAACTCTACTTTAATGTTTCCAAGTGCTCAGTGATGTCATTCACTCGTGTACGGACGCCAATACGCTACGAGTACAAGATAGAAGCCGCACCCTTACAACGAGTCTCGCAGGTAAGGGATCTAGGGGTAATTGTTACACCGGAATTACACTTTAGGGAACATATCGTCAAAATTTGTAAAAAGGCCTACAGGAATCTGGGTTTAGTTTTGAGACAGTCTCAAGGGTTTACTAACGTTACGGCAATTAAGGTCCTGTATGACGCACTGGTTAGGAGTCACCTCGAGCACAGTGCTGTCATATGGGCCCCGCACGAGGCTAAGTACAACGTCATGCTGGAACGTGTGCAGAACAAGTTTACGAGGCACTTGTACTTCAAATTATATGGGGTATATCCATTTTACCCTTTAATGTACCCTACCTTATTTGTATTAGGGATGGTCGGGTACAACGAACTTAGAGTACGTCGCGAGTTTACACTGGTTACGTACCTAGTAAAAGTACTAAGGGGAATATTGTGTAATCCGGGAGTTCTGCAGCAAATGAGTCTGAGTGTTCCGGATCGATACGTTTGGAGGCGACGGCGCCCATCATTGCTGGTAGTACCAACAGCCAGAACCAACCTACTCGCCAAATCGGCTGTGACCCGAGCAATTCGGATTATTAACGAACTGCACCTTAAGACTGACATATTTGTAGGTAGCTTAAGTGATTTTAATAAAAACTTATTGTTTATACTATGTTTTAAAAATGAATAGATATTAATATATAGATAAATAAAATTACATTGTGTTCATGGGTAGATATAAGTTTAGTTAAGAAACAAATAGAATAAGCACACTGTTTTTGTAATGTGTTATAGATATAAGTTGTGAATGCTTAACTGTCGCATTAGGCATTGCCTGTAAGGATAGTTTTAAGTTGGTTGTAATAATAAATAAATAAATAAATCTATTAGACATTTAAGAAGGTTGCGATTACTTGAGTGCACCTAGTCTTATCAATAATCTCAACCTCTTTAAATCTCTCTACGTGAACAAGGGAGTTTCCCGAAAGATAATTTAATATGAAAAAAGAAACAAACAAACAACAGCCGAAACCAGCCAATCTTAACATTGCATAAGGCGCAGGCCAGACAGAAGAGACGTAAGACGCAGATGGGGCGCGGACATTTGTCTCTACCGCGTCCCTTTCATACAAAATGTATAGAAGCGTCGCGACGCAAAACATACAGAAGAGACGGGACGCGGGCGCAACGCTTCTATACAGATTGTATCTGTAGTCTGTCTGGCTTGCGCCTAAGACGTTGCAAGAAGAGAACAATCTCGAAGTTTCAGTTCAATGACTAACATTAAACGGCTGTTGCATTTATTTATATGAAAACGTATAATTAAATAACAAGTTAAGTTATTAATAGAATCCTTTATTATCATATCCATTTTAAACGCTTTGTTTGTAAAAGATCTCGAATTGCGATGACCGGTGATTACGTTCATACTTATTGTAATATAAAGGTTACTTATGCTTTTAATTTATAAATCTTATAAGATTAATCATAATTCACAATACTACGTACTTTATTATATAGCCTTGATGTTTGGTTTGTTCACGCTTGGTAACAATATCGAGTTATGTGTTGTTGTTGTTTTTAAAGTCACTTACATTTCAGTAAACACTATTCTTACCAGTTTTTACGGATTTTTTCGCGGTTTTAATTTTAGATTTAGGTCCCGACGTTTCGACGCCTTTGCAGGTATCATGGTCACGGGCAGACTGGGGTTTCGAAACGTCGGGACCTAAATCTAAAATGAAAACCGCGAAAAAATCCGTAAAAAGTAGTTTTATTCAATGTCTAACATTCGCGTAAACCTAAGAAACCAATACTATTCTAACCCTTGACACTTTCAAAATTTTCTATTTATTTACAGTGTGTTTTTATCCTGATATGTTAAGCTACACACGACATCCCTCGAAATGGATCTCAAATCACATTTATAAAATAACTCATCATCTTCGACTGTTCTTTGCCTTGTAATTTACGTGACAAGGCGCGTCATGTAGTCAACTTGAGAATCGCTGACCGCAGTGGAAAAAGCTTTATCTCAAGTCTCCTAAACGAATTTGGCTACATTGTTTACCAAAATCGATAGAATCACTCTTAAAAATATAATTTCATCTATGGTCACACCACTCAACTACTTTTTACAACACTAAAGTCCTAACCGGTTTGGTATAGATTATGGTACCTATACATACAACTGCCCATTTTTACGTTTGCGTGCATTTATCGTATCCCGTGACCAGTACCAATTCAGTTTTAATATTTTAAGCGGATCACCATTGTCGGCAAGACCTTAAATTACATGCATTTAAGGTTTTCAAACACATTCTCAGGAGATCAGACAATCATAGGGGACAAAATCAAGAAATATTCAAAAATGACCAAACAGAATTTTCTTCCAAAAAACATTCTTACAATCAAAGAACTTGTAGCTACATTGAAAGTATGCCTAAACTGTTAAGTTTTGCTACTGACGATGATCTTACAAAAGGATTCATCGTCCCCCAGAAAACAAATCAGTAACAATCAACTCCCACACAAACAGAACATAAAACTACGACGTTAATTAAAACCATGTATAAAATTCACGGTTTGCCACTAAATTATTTTGACCACTTATCGCCTCAAAAGTTTCCACTCATAGATAGGCAACGCACCGTGCATGTAGCTTAGCAGGCTAGGTATCCAACCGGTTTTTAAATAACCTATAAAATAGGCACTTACTATTAAGACGAGTATCCAGGACTATAATCCATGAACAACTGGCGCAGGGAAAGAACCGATCTCAAATAGATCTGACGCCAGATAAACAGATTCAATTCAAAGAATAAAGAAACAAAATCATGTTTCCTTATCAGTTACTTCTTAATGAATAAAAAAAATATTTCCAGGTATTTATAAGAAACACTTTAAGGCTTGTTGTCCACGTTTAAGCTGTATATAGCTATGCTTCAGCTATGGATATATGGATAGGTGGGTTAAGTTTTCAGGAGTAAACATGAAAGGGTCAAGGAAAAATTTAGTAACGTGAAAGAATAAAAAAATCGCTCACTAATAACAGAACACTTTAAAGTAAGGCTTTTAAATGTACGGCAATGTTTCTTTAAAAACAACAAGTATAACAATTAAGATTTCAACTCTATTTATTTGGAGCTTGCTACATTATATCTTTCACTGTCAGCAAACCTAAGCAGTCCGACGCAATATTTACAATGTACTTATATGTTATTATGAATAGATAGATATGTATTGTGATCGAACTCGAAGCTAAACAAAAAACGATCGGCCACTTCAATACATTGACGAATCAAATCTATGTATTATTTAAATCTGAACGTAGGGTTCCGCAATTAATTCGTTAAGCTAGGATGATGTTATGTTCATTGTTTTAGACTTGTGATGCTAAAATACTTGCTTGTTATAAAAAAGCTTTATGAAAATACGTACTTTTTTCTACTCAAAATCTATAGAAGAATTTTTTCCTGAAAGAGATCTCAGTACCTCACAAAGTAATTAAAAGAGGGAAATTCAGAACTTATATATACGGTATACGAGTGTAACTGGTAACGCTGCCTTGCACTGCGCTCACTTGTATCAGGTTTAGGTTCGATTCCCGCCTGAAAAGTTCAAATCCAAAACAGACACTCAAGCTCTTTAGTAGGATTACATTTTTCAGCAATGCATAAAACTGTTTTCATCAGATATTAAATATTAGGTAACACTACACGCTCCTAAATGGATTCTGGCTATCAGCTATAAGAAAAGTCCAAAAAAACAATGAGCACCCAGCAATCACTTCCAATAATCAAGTCCTATAATCTATCGGAGCAGACAAACCGCATAAAATCAGTTCAAATTAATCGGCGGAACCATAATAATTATGAGTAAAAAACTGCGGCAAAAACTGAAGAGTGTAATAAAGATTTGCTCGTTCATGTTCATGACATAAGCGAGTGTGTATATAAGGTAGGTCGGGGTGAGTCGAGGCACAGTTCAACATGGCTCGTCTAGCAGTTGTAGCACTCGCCCTCGGGCTCATCGCCTGCACATACGCCGCACCAGGTACATACATATTCATTTAATATTTTTGTATTTATTTACTTGATCCAAGCTTCACAGTTCAAGGTTTCTCCAGACAAAGGAAGGATCCTATGAAGTTGTGTGGCTCCTTTAGACAAAAAGCTCATATATTCCGTTGTATGGTTTAAGGTTCTGTGGAGCTTTGGAGGCTTTGGAGGTTTTTTATAAACACCCTAGAATTTATGGGAATTACAACATCCTGTTTTGGTTAACGTAAATAAACAATTGGAGGATTTGTTACCGATGCACATACACATCAGTATTTTTGGGTACAATGTTTGGTTTTCCCAAAGTATTTCATTGTTTTTTTTTATATTTTGTTTAAATATAACGCATTTACATATCACAAATTTTCCATCAAAACTCCCGAAGCAGTGAACACTAAAATACTCAGATGTGTTAGTGACTATTTTGTATCCTTGCATGGTTCTGCCCAATTTTATTGAAGTGATGAATCACGTAAGTAAGATGGACTAGAGCCAGTGACTTACTTACCTTTGACCAATGTGTTCGCAGGTTATGGTGGCGGAGGCAGTAGCGGCGGCGGCGGCGGTTTCGGCGGCGGTGGCGGTGGCGGCTACGGAAGCGGTGGTGGTGGTGGCCACGGAGGCGGCGGCGGCCTCGGAGGCGGCAACGGAGGCGGTGGCGGGCTAGGCGGCGGCCACGGAGGCAGCGGCGGCTATGGTGGAAGCGGCGGTCTTGGCGGAGGCCATGGCGGCGGTAGCGGCGGAGGACTTGGCGGTGGCTCAAGCGGCGGACACGGCGGTGGTGGACACGGCGGAAGTCACGGTGGATCTGGCGGTCTTGGCGGAGGTCATGGTGGATCTGGAGGACTCGGCGGCGGCGGATCAGGCGGTCACGGAGGCGGCGGCTACGGTGGCTCCAGTGCCACTGCTAACGCTAACGCCCAAGCTGTTGCTAGCGCTGGCGGCGGCGGCGGCGGCTACGGTGGAAACAAAGGAGGATACGGGTAAATATAATGACTGACTATAACAATTAGTTCTGTTTCTGTACGTTTCTTTACTAGGAACCACATAGTTGACAAACGTACTACTACAACGCTATATTCATTTGTGATGAAAAATACGTTTTCCATGGCACTTTGAAAACTTTGTGAGATTGCATCCGCATCAAGCCTGCCCCTTCCTGAGCTTCTTAGCTATTAACCTGGCTGTTTCTTTATCTACTGCAGATAAAAATATGTTTTACTGTATAAATAATAATTAATATACCATTTTATCATTGTTTCAGAGGTTAAGAAAAACATCGAAGATCTGGAAGAAAGGAAAATTCAAAAGCTCAAATGTGATAAATAATTAGTTTATGTTTCACTCTTAAAAATTATAATTATGTATTAGCTAATACAATATATTGTTTTTAAAAAAAGTTCGTTGTTTTTGTACAAAAACCTATAAACCGTTCTATTCAGATTTTCATCCTTACAATTGTTCTACTGCAGTGTTCATACACCTTACACTGCTACCATGAATTCTTTAATTATAGCTTTGTGAGAAGTTAGTGGCTAACTGTAAGGTTACCATCAGCTTGAGTAAAAGAAAAACAATGTAGAATATATCATTTCTACTCGTAATTTAAATTAAACGTTGGATTATCTATGTAATAATCTCACATACTTCATTTACATCAAATCACTCTTATTTAACTAAACTGAACCTAATCTGAGATCGCAAAAAAATGTAATTAACATAATACGTACTAGAAACTTAAACTAATACAACTTTATGTCAACATTTAATCAAATGTTGATGTGAGTATGGATAGCACGAACAGATTATTGGATACCTTCCCAACGGCTCCGAATTCAATATATCTCCAAATAAAGCTGAATAAGAACAAACATATCAAAACACAACAGGGATTCAAAAGAAATAACTATAAAAAAGTAAACATATATATTTTTCGTTAATTATTTTGATGCTTAACTGATCTTCATAAGTTTTACCTAAGAAAGATCTCGATCAAGCCATCTTTAAAAAATATCGTTCAGTTGCTACGATGCCACAGACAGATACGTCAAACTTATAAGAACCCTCTTTTTGCGATGGGGGTTAAAAATAGATTAGATTGTACAAACCTTTTACCACCAAATCAGAAAGTAAAAGAGTATTTAAAGCGATTCTTATCTCTAGTAAATACAGTCGATCAAGGGCAGTTCAACTAGAAATTAGAATTAACTTCAAAGTTAACCAAATGATGAAGAATTTAACTACTATCACGCTGTTACTTGTGGTGTTGGCAGTTTGCGTTTTTGCAGCACCAAGTGGTGAGTAACCTACCTCGATATAGTACTAGCTGTCTGTTTAATTAATCCTTAGTCCGTAACTTTGCGAAGTTTTTAAACTTATTCTGTTATTCGGGGACCCTGAATATAACAAATCAGAGATAGTGATAATCGGTCCACCCGATCTTGTAGCATAAATAACCCGTGTGACTTTGTTTTAAACATAAATATTTTAAATGTTTATATACTCAGAAACCATAGAATTAAATCCCTTTTGTGAACCGTCTACAAAGAGAAGGTTTTTAATGCGACTGTTCTTAGGTTATGGCAATTTCATAGATTCTGACATTGTAACAAAACCACCATTGCATTTCTATATTAGGTACAGAATATGCAATCATTTAGGGGGTAATCTTCAGACACAAATCTAAACATTAACTTTCTTTTCAAATCACAGGTAAAGGCGATGGCGGCAAAGGCGGTGGTAACTCTAAGGGTAGTAGTGAGAGCAACAGCAGCGAGAGTAAGGAAGACGGCAAAGGTGGTGGTAAAGGCGACAAGAGTAGTGGCGGAAAGGACACCGGCAAGGGTGGTGGCAAGAATGATAACATCAAAGAATACGGCAAAGCTTTCGGATGGTCAGGGAAGAAATAACAAAAGAAGTTATAACGATAGTAATGTAGTTATTTTCATCATATAATTTATTATTTACTGCACGTAGTCTTTTGTGATATTATTTTAACTTACTGTTTACTTTTGCGAAATAAGTTGTTGTTATCTTTAGGCGCACAATATTTATAAATAAATGCAAATTATAAAATAGTTTAAGACTTTTATTGGCATACATAAACAACTAGCCCTAGGCATGGTTCATTATATACTCATAAGTATATATGCGGAAGTCTGAGAAACGGTGAAGGAAAACATCGTGAGGAAACCTGGAACCCAAAATTGGAGTCTGAAATCGCAAATCCGCAAATGAGCAAGCGTGGTGATCAATGCTCGTGCCTTCTCTATATGGGAAGAGGTCTGTACCCAGTAGTGGGACGTTTATAGTCTGAAATTATTATTATTATTGGTTATCTTAAATTATCTATGCGGAAATTACTTTCGTCTAGAAAAAGGTACCAATTACCAATACCAAACCCAGCTTTGAGCATCAGGAAAACAAATGAATACACGTGCATTAAGATTTAACTTCATTATGAGGTCTAGACCTAGACAAGTCTAGGTAATACAAGCACTAGACAACTACCTAGGTCACAAGCAGACATAGTTTACATAAAGCGATCTATTTCGATCAGAACAGTCACGGAAAATCGTGATAACCTGTATAACGACATAAACTAATTATTATTAAGCACTTAATTCCTATAAACTATAATAAATCATATAAATGGGATCCTGAACATCCAACGAGTGTCAAACAAGTAATTTTATGTGCATTTTAGATTTGCGACAATTATTATGATCACGTTTCTTGGTAAATCTATCATATTTATTAATGAAATAAAGTTTGAGATTATGTTTGTTTGAACATGTTTATCTCAGAAACAAACAGTTC
Source organism: Autographa gamma (assembly GCA_905146925.1). Classification (NCBI taxonomy): domain Eukaryota; kingdom Metazoa; phylum Arthropoda; class Insecta; order Lepidoptera; family Noctuidae; genus Autographa; species Autographa gamma. The sequence goes on from LR989850.1 coordinate 2,117,631, forward strand.
GATTTGAAAAATTAATCATGAATTTGTTGGCCCAATTCTCAAGGCAAGCAAAAGGCTAATTTTGGAAACAAGCTGGGTATGGGATACCGCTAGTAAATGGGTGAATTTCAACAAATGCCATTTTTCTTATCATATCGGTGAACTTTTACAATTATTATTCTTTTTTAGATTTTTCAGGTTTTATGTAATCTTTAGGATACAAAATATCCCCAAATTTAATATCATCAACGTATCATTTAAGACTGAGGAGAAAATTCAGTTTGAATTTTGGTTTCCACCGATGTGAAAAACCGGCACCGACTATTTTTTTTTTGTACACCGATATGATAAGTCTATCCACCGAAATGATGAACATATCCAGCGATATGATAATCTATTCACCTTTGAACATCAAAAAGGAAATAGTTAGTAGGTACTTAAAGATGACTAAGAAATGAAGATCTGAACCTAGGGTAGAGATTCTGAAACACTTCTCCGACATTCGTTTCGCCATTGAACGGTTAACCGACAAAACGATTCACTTTTCATATTTCCACCGACAGAACGTTTCAATGACGAACGTTTCGCCGACACAACGACTCACTTTTGAGATCATATCCAAATAGAACTGAGTTCGTAGATATAAAATAAAATGTATTTTTGAAATTATGTAGGTAAGTACCTATTTTTTACGTTTTCTAGAGGTACTTAAAATTAAAGAAATAATGATATTTTTTATTATCATTGTCTTTATTAAAATGAACTATTAAAAAAAAACAAAAATCTCATATCTAGGTTTAGCTAAACGTTTTCTTAAATGCTCCTCTCTTAACACAGAATCGCTTTTGATTTAAGCTTTTCTTATTCTTTCCGGCAACCTAATCCACCTGTTTTTCTCCTCATCTTTTAGTTTTGGCCTCGGCATTCTTAAACAAAATTAAGCTACTATTATGTTTTCTTTTTAGCTATTAATTATTTTGTTATTTATTATTACGTACTTACTATTTTTTTAAATATATTTTTTTGCCATTGAAACTTTTAATGACTTCGATTGCTCCACCTCACCATCATCATCTCAGCCTATGGACGTATTACCGAATACAGACCTCCCTTAATGATACATTTATTTATATATCTTCTACTACCCAGTGGTATCGTGGTAATGATTTTGGCAGTCTATGTAGGTAAACTTACCTTGTATATATGTATGTACGAATGTTCGTATTTAGGTATATATGTATGTGTCTGTATGTATGTTTGTATGTGCCATTGTTTCTTTGTATACTTAACGAAATGACACGAGATCTACCGATATGATATAACGACTCACCGAGATGATAAAATGATATACCGATATGATAAAGCAATCCACCGATGTGACAAAACTGTGCGTTGATCACGAATCAAAACACCGATATAAGATATATGACACCGATTGTTTTTTTCTTATAATTTCGGTGTAAATTATCACATCGGTGGTAAAAAAGACCACCGATTACAGCGATATGAGAACAGGGACATGAGAAAATACACACTTTTTTGAAAATTATAAAAAATGCATAATATCTAGGATAAATTCAATAACAGACAATGAAGCTAATTCACTTACTACCTCTGTTAGAACCAAACAACAATAAAAAAGCTACTCATTACACTAGAAAAATGCAACCACCGATTATATAAAATAATTGTCCGGGAGTAACTGAAATGGCGTTCTTACAGTTTTGGTGGGCATATGCAGCGATTTAACCCACTTCTATCCTGACTACCCACTAGCACACACCAACGAGGGAAATACAATTGGGGTGGGGATGCTGTCCGACTCGTCGGTGTAAAGTTATGCTTGAATTACTTTTGTCCAGCGATATGAGAATATTTTTCAGGACAAGTACGTTTGTGCTTCATAGTAATAATAATCGTTAATTATGTAATAAAAAATGCTATATATCAATAACTACACTAATATCCTATGAAATAGAATAAGTTATATACCTAATTTATTTATTTTTAGTACTGTATAAGCTGTTTTGTTTCCAAAAAAAGTAGTGCGACAGCACCGATTTGCAAAAAAATAGAGGTTTATGTATTTTATTTCTACCTTTGTAATAGTCCTAGGCAAATCATATTTTTGCCACAACCCAATAACTACCTATTGAATACTAAAAAAAATAATTCAGAACTATATTCCTTTTTTTAAATACTAATTTCAACGAAAACAAAAAAATAAGGCATTTGGGAAATTCACCCAAATGCAAAAAAAAAAGTTTTTAAGTTTGGGCAATGTGTTTAAATAACACCTTAAAACGACTGAACAAAATAACATAAAAGTTGCCACACAGGTACTTTATAGCCTGTACTATATTACACGATGTTAGTTATCCCTACTATGTCCCTGTAGGATGATACAGTGATTCCTATAGTTTTTGCAACCGAAGCCACGCGCAAAAGCTAGTAATAAACTATAAATCATGAATATGGGTTTATTATTGTGTAATTTTATCACTAAGCTGTATAAACATGTTTTGCTGCAACACATGAATAAATACTGATTTGTTTCTGTGAGACCTAACCTTGTGTACGTCCACAATTAAAATTTAATGTGATGGTCATTGCGGTTGAGTATCTAGAATCTTGTGGAGGATGATCTATTGCGGTGTAATGCAGTATTTATCATCAATTCCTGTTTCGCATTTAACGTATTTAACGGTGGATGCAATTGACGAGTTGTCGTTCATTGTGGCGTTCTAGGGGGGAGGCCTTTGTTCAGCAGTGGACGTCTTCCGGCTGATGATAATGATGATTTACGTATTGAATGTTCTGGTTCATCATCATCATCATATTAGTCCGGAATCACGCACAGCATGGGTATATCCTCCCCTTTTTTTCTGCACTTGTTCTCTGTCTCGCGCGTCCCTCATCCAGGTCGTTTCCAGTACCTTGTGTTCTGGTTAATAATGAATAACAAAACAATATATATAATGTATATCTAAAGAGTCAGTAGGTACATCTAAACATAAAAATCGAAAACCTCTCGCCCTAAATGATCAGAAGTAATGTAGAGTACATAAACATCTCGTAAGACAAAACATGTTAACAAAACATTGAATGGATATTTCTCACTCATAACTAGCTAAAACTGAATTTCATAAATCATGGTTCTACTCATTAGTTTAGAATCTGGTGTACTCGTTAGAATAGCCTAGCAAATGAAAAAGCATTTTTTAATGATTTTTCGACCAGACAAAGAAACTGGATCCGATAGATCAAATCAGTTCTGTAATCCGTCGGGGGCAACGACACGATATGAAATAGGGTTGTAAAACATAGTGTGTTATAGAGCTATACTCTTTCTACACTGTTGTTAGTTATGTACTTAGTTGGTAACCCTAGCTGAGTGTATTGAAACCAGAATACATGTGTAAATGTATACAGAATCTGTTGGTTGAAGTGTACCAATGTTAAATGTAAACATTAATTATAAATATGTTAATTATAACATGAATGCCTCAATTACGATAAATATACAATTACACTTTGAATCGAAGTGTTTACAAATAAGAAAAAAACTCTATGATAATAATAATATTACGTAACAGAAACACAACCTTCCAATAAGTTCTAGCGAAAAAAACAATGACGCATCGTACACCAAACCAGTACAAATTATTTCAAGTTTCAGAATCAAGCGCAAGGAGTGCAAAAATGTGAGGAAAAATCTTCAATCCTCCCTTCATTAAACAATACATACATACATATTTGGCGGGCCTGATGGGCAATACCGGAGGTCGTGGGTTCGATTCCCACCCGGTACAAATGTTTGTGTGATGAGCACGATCATTTGTTCGGTGTCTGGAGGTAATATATCTATAATATGTATGTATTTAGAAATATATAAGTATGTTTATCAGTTGTCTGGTTACCATAACACAAGCTCTGCTTAGCTTGGGATCAGACAACCGTGTGAGAGATGTCCCGGAATATTATTATACACGGGATTAATTAAACATTACACAAACGGGTTCGGGCGGCTAACTAGTAATAAATACATTCACGCTCAGTTGGTTCCGAAAGGTTTAACCAAACTCTTTTTATTCCAAATGATGATAGTTCACAAAAACACTGCTGACTTGAAAAAATCCCGAGCGAACGACCGAGTAGGCAAGGTCATTGTTACCAGCCAATCGGGTTATAACCGGTAGGTGTCTAATCGTCTAAGTAATGCGTTATATAATAAGTTTGCATTCATGATTATCGCATCTTTCTAGCTACATGCTCTTATACACGTAAACATGAATGTTAGATATTGTCGTCAAAAAGTAGCTATACTATGCATATAGCCTCCTCCTACTGGTTTATTTCTTTATTCCCTGATTATTGTCGTATGTAATACCTTCTCTTATGTAAACGGCTCTACATTTGTCTTTTCACCGGGGGGTAACCTAATCAAACAGTTTGCAACGGGATTCACCAGAATTTTCCACTTTTTTTACTTTGGTGCATAATATGGAATATTTGGTATCATCACGCATGAGGTAGTGCTTCGACGTGCACTTGACTAAATGCAACGAACTTACATGTCTTGCTTACAGTTACGCTTTGTTAATTCCTAATTATTCAAGGCACTTTTAATCCAATTTGAATAATTGCGCGGCTGTCAAAAGTAGTTCCGTATCCTCAATTTATCTGTCAACAGGTTCTGCCTTCGCAAAATTTGTCTAAATCTCCTGACATTTGAAGGTTATCCCAAAATTATCGATAATTTTGTCCCCAAAGTCAAGGGCAACGAACAATCCGTCAAAAGTGAATTAAACCGTCGCAGTGGCTTTGTGCATCCGTCATGGCGTGTCACCGAAAACATGGCATTTTGAGTGACCGTAACATCCGATGTACCATCCTGTATATATATACCATGCATGGGTGATATGCTCCACTAATACTGCACGATGGCGAGGATAGCTACAGTGTTTGCATTCATGGTGCTGCTGGCTGTGGTTGTCGAAGGAAGGGGTAAGTTAACAAGTATCAAGACAGTGCCAAAAGTACATAGCTCAAATCAAAATTGTCCATATGCCTTTCCGAACACTCTTTCAAAAGTGATCCAACAAGGAAGAAACTTATTACTTACCGTATTTGTCGTGTATGCACATCGCACATGCAAGCTAAGACGAAAATATGTATTTCTCAATACTTGATCTAACTTGTCCTAAGCCATATTCAATAGGAATAGCAAAGCACACTAAGAGTAGATAAAAGTCCGGCTATCGCTCTGGAACCTACTTAGTATTATCTTATGTACTCGTATTTCCATATACTACGTTCTAGACTGGAGGTTCAACACAGTAAAGCGAGTTAAGCGCGGCTACAGCAGCGGGTTCGGGACCGACAGTGGCTATGGTGGTAGCAATGAGAACGCCAGCGTAAGCGGGGAGCGGCTCGCGTGTGGCGAGGAGCTGGGAGGCAGGTTAGCAACATGACACAAACATAAACATTTAAATAAAATTAATTTTGAACGGATTCTATATGTAATTCTACGGTGTATCAAGGTTGCAATACATGAATAGGTCATTTAATAACATCACGTCACGGTAAAAATTGTCTTATATCCTGACACGTAAACAGGTCTTCTTTGCGTGTCTCTAAAGTGTGACTGATCAAAAACTCGCCACAATAGATGGTCCATGATCATTGGTTTCTATTACATCCTGGAGAGAGTGTACTACGTGAGCTCGACAAATGGATGTGCGATTAACGCTTATGCGACAAAACTGTACTGCGACTCACCGTAGTTCGAATGCACGCTAGTGCGACACACTGTAGATCGACATCTCGCTAGTGCGACAAACGATTGCGCGACAGTAGTTCGACACTACGGTAGTGCGACACTACGGTAGTGCAGTACGTTGGTGCAGTATTGCAGTAGTTTGACACCTAGCAAGGGTAGTGTAGTACGTTGATGCAGTATTACAGTAGTTTGCTGAGATAAATTTTGAATTACATATATTAAATAAGTAGATATTAAATAATCAAAGGCCGTCGCTCGCTTCGCTCGCTCCATTGCAAGGTCACAATATCTAACCTAACCTATTGATCTCTGTCACAAAGTTGAACCTAACCAAGCAATGGATGTCTGGGCCTATGTCGGTTCTATATGTTTATGTTCTATTTCTTCATATCGCACTAGCGAGATGTCGATCTACAGTGTGTCGCACTAGCGTGCATTCGAACTACAGTGAGTCGCAGTACAGTTTTGTCGCATAAGCGTTAATCGCACATCCATTTGTCGAGCTCACGTGGTACACTTTCCTGGGAAGCACTCTCCATATATCTAAACTACTTGCACAAGTAGTATAGATATGTATAGGTCCATTATTTACCCACTGTTGCCCATTGCTGTTCATAGAACTTGAAAAGTCGCTTAGCTAAAATACTAGCCTTAATGAGACCTATCCACTTATATACCACCTACTTATTCTATCTGAATGTGTTACTATGTAAATATACAACGCAACGTCTTCTTATTACTTTAATATTAATATTTAATAATTTCCAATGAAAATCCTATTTATTGCTTATGATTTTGCCATAGAAACAACCTATAAGTACTGTACTTAATCATTAATAGCCTGTCAAGTAAGTACTTAACTCGTTATTTGCAAACATTGATGTCATGTCATATTAAACAAGTTTAATTGATAAGACAATTACTGTGGCCTAATGCTTCATTAGGTAACCTGGCATTGCTAGGATCATTAATTTTTTTATTAAATATACATATAAGGTAAGTATTATTGTTTACCTTTCAGCAATTTATTTGGTCATTTAGATAGTCTTAATGTTTGAGCACAAAGATTACTTAATTTTTGCAAAGAATTAGATTTCTTTTATTGTCACAAACAGAATAATAATTACCTTAAATAGGACTCATGAAAACTTCCATTATGCACTATTAACTAGCCTTTTTTGTCGCACTGCAGGGCAAAGGCCCCTCTACCCTCCTTCCATTTCTCTATTAGGAAATACAATTCGTAAGTCCAGATTTTTATGATGTTTATTGTTTCCAGTTACGGCAGTGGCAGTCGGGAGCTAGGTTACAACCGGGAGCGGTTTAACGACCACAGGCACAACCGCTCGCACAGCAAGGCCACCGCTTCCGCCTCCGCTACCGCCTTTAACGAACACCACAAAGCTAACCTTTGAGTATTAACTCTTTTATAATAAGCCTCCTTTTTGGCTTCTTCGGAGTCGGGTAAAAATATATTATCTTAGCATTTTGTTTTTTTTTTTTTTAAATGGGTTTTGTAATGACATGGTTTTTTTTAAGGTTTTACGGCTCATGACTATTATTTTGTAAGTTAGTTAATTAAATTAATGCATAGGTATGTGAAAAGCTAAATAAATAAGTGATGTTTTTGTATCTGTCTGAATAAGCTGTGTATTTAAATGTTCTTTATTATAATATACTCAGTAAACATACTTTTGCTTATTGTTTTTATTTTCTTATACCTACTTAGGTAACTGCTAAGTACTTACTTAGCATACTTAGTAAATACCCAATTAATGAAAGGTAGAAACGGTATCTTTGGATAGTGGGTGCCTTATAACAAATTGAGTTCAATACACTAATTATAAATAAGTTAATCACAATCGCCGACTATAAAATTAACATTAAATTACTATAAACAGTCAGGTGCAATTCTGACTCATGTATGAAGGTTTTGATTGCAGTTAATAAGCATAAGTAAGTAAGTACTTAATATATAATGAAAATATTTAATAGTGATCATCGTCTCATCTTTATTTACACATTTTATTACAAGCTTGTAATAATATAATATATTATTATTATATTATTACAAGCTTTTATTATAATTATGATTATACTTACAAACATTATTGTTATACCTTGGATTTATGCATGTATTTTAGTACTTACTATTTTATATTTTTTATACTTACGTCGTACCTTTCAGTTATCCATACAAATGCATTACATTGGACCAAATGATTTATTGAACAAATATAAACAACCTGAAATTTTAATAACCTGCTTTTAGGATCATAGGTTTGACTGGCCTGTTGGCCTGACTGCTATACCGGAGGTCATGGGTTCGATTCCCACTCAGGACAAATGTTTGTATGATGAGCACGATCATTTGTTCTGGTCTGGGTGTAATTTATCTATAATATGTATGTATTTAGAAATATATATGTATGTTTATCAGTTGTCTGGTTACCATAACACAAGCTCTCTTAGAGCTTAGCTTGGGATCAGATTACCGTGTGTGAATTGTCCAGGAATATTGAGGTCCAGATGGCATACTGTAAAAGCTAAAGTCATGGACAAATGTTAAATTTTTAATGATAAATGTGATATCTACAATAATAAAACAGCTTTTGCCTGTCCCACTGATGGGTCACGACTTGTTCTCATACCGAGAAGGAACAAGCATTGATTACGACAAGTTGTCCCGTGTTTCCCGATTTCAGATTCCAACAATTTGTAAGCTAATTTTCCTTAAATATTAAAATGATGAAACAATGCTACCAACAAGCATTCTTTAATTATATGACTCACGCTCATTAAATCTTAATTCAGTTTATTTATTCAGTTTTCGTCTATCTTTTGAATCTTCATTCGTTTGTGAAAACCCCAGGGTGCATGAAAAGTCCTACTTTAAATCGGTATTTCCAAAATACTGCTGGGTTTTTAAGTAAATATTGTTTTAAGATTAACTCATTGTTGCGTAATATTTTTTTTATCTAAGATTATTGTATTTTTGAAAATTAGGTGAGTTTGGGAATTTTACTCCAGCATTTTGAAAGTACTTTATCTCGGAGAAAAAAGCAAGGAGGGAAATATAACGGCAGAAGATTAGATTGCTATGAATATGTAATTTATTCAGTGTACAATAATTTAATATAAATATCTAAAAACATATCACATTGAAACTTAGGTTAGCTTACAAGAGTAGAACCTGAAACAACGAAAAACATTTAGAAACATGTACTTATTAAATTCCATTAGGTATATTATGACTAGAAATATAAGAATAACACAGTGCAGTAGTTGAAAACATTTCAGTTATTTTCAGAATTTCTACCTGAACAAAATAAGTATGTTTCCAGTACCAACCTACTCAGCCTCCAATAGACCCGCTACTCGAGCTGGCGCTGGCTGAAGACTTGGAGAAGGACTGTGAGAGCGGGATGGGCACGTGGCCGTAGCCGTGGCCGCCATAGCCGCCGTTGTGGCCGCCATTGTGGCCGCCGTAGCCGCCGTAGCCGCCACCACCACCACCGCCGAAGCCTCCGTGGCCACCGTGACCGTAGTCATAGCCATGTCGCCTTTTACGCTCCCCTGGAAATAGAGAATTATGAAAGCTCTATGTTGATGGCTAATTCTCTATATAGCCTGTAACATCAAACTGCAACTTTGGAGGTTCTAAGATTTCGATTTCTTTTTCAACACTCTTCTGACCTCAGCTACTGTTAACTAGTCCAATACGATCACATCCAATAGCATTACAAAGATTGAGAATGGATCAGATTGCTGCACTTGCTGAAATCTGGAGTAAAACCGGTACGCTTTTCTGTCATAACTAAGTATCTTACTTTAGACTCAAGATTCTTTCATTACCTGGAGCAGCTAAGCTGGCGACGATAGACACAATTAACACCAATAACACTAATTTGACCATGTTTGTATCTCCCTATTTCGTTACTGAGGTAAATACCACGGGCTCCACCATTTTATACAGATGGACGGATGTCAAGCCATTGTCCTAAACGCCTAATCATCCTGGCACACTGGTATGTGTGCGCAAACTCTGGAAATTTGAAGTCATAAAACTTTTTGTCGAACGTGACAATGACAAAGTTTACGCACGAGTACGATTTGTATTTGGTTGATAGTTTTCCTGGTACAGTATTTTGGGTAAGATTTTGGGCGTCAATAAAGAAGGACAAAAAGTTGGAATTTCGATAGGCCTCTGTTCTAGATGAGATAAGTTGGTATCTATTGAATTTGTCACGTCCCAGATGAAACGGGTCAACACACCCGGGGAAGTACCTACGGAGTAGATACCACTCAATAACAACCAGATCTAGGTATAACTTTGCTCTGTAAACCAGATGGCGGCCCAACCTATTGGAAAAGTGGGAAGGCATCATGAACAGAGGTATAAATTTTGCACTGGAGATTTTGAGAATATTAAGATTTCGTGTAAGAACATGGTTGAGTAAAAATCTAAGTGAGTAATGTGCAGGAACGTGTTTGAATTACAGATTTGACAATCAAGTACCACGTGTTTCAGCACCAATAGGAAAATCCTCATTACAAAGCACCTCAAAGCATCCCAAATCATGTACCTTCATTACAACTTTTTTTTCTTTATTTGTGTGTTAATGTTCAGTAAATCTGTTCGGTTCACGTGGTTCTAATTACCTACCACAACCACAACATTATGATTCAGCTGGACGCGGGCTTGCGGTAAACAATCCAGTTTTTACACGCCTTGAGAAGTAAACAATACCTTGCCAAAAAAAAACAACAGACTTGCACAATTATGTGCGCCTAATGAAATTCAATATGGATATACATTTCGTGTCCAAAATGTGGAAAGGATCACATACATTATTATAATAAATTCAAAGTCAGTTGCTACCACTTGTGTTATGGAATCAGAAACAACGAAGCTAGCAGACAAACTGTTCAAAACAGTTTTGTGGACCAATGTTTAACATAAGTCTATTCTTTTGTACTTAATAATTACAAATAAATAAATAATACATAAAAGCCCAAGATAATGTAAAAAAAAAAATGTGGATTTGAAACCACACATCCGGGAATCGAACCCAGGACCTCAGAGCTAGAAAGACCTAAACCTTAAGAAGATGAGTATAGTAAGTGCATAAATATCACCATAGGTATAATCCGAAAATTACGGATCTATAGATTGACGGCAAATGCATCCTAAAGGTATATAATTATATATCGTAAAGGTTCATAATAACTTAGTTACTCATTTATTATGACGTCTATGACGATGTTACCGAGTGCTGAGTATCAACCTAGTAGGTAAAATATGAATGTCAGTCAAAAGGTTAATTTACTTCGACGTTCTTTATTTAATCACTTAATTTAAAGTGTGTTTTTTCATCTCATCGTGTTTGCCCTTTTCAAGCTTTTGTGGTTTAATGTAATTAGGGACGCATAAAAACTCTGTTACGTATAATTTTACGACTTGGATATAGGTAGGTTAGTTATTTAAAGTGGTAAATAATAATCTTAAAAATATCCAACTAATACCTATCAAAAATGTTATTAGAAGAAGCCAGTTTAGAAGGGCCTCTAAATCAAAAGTATTATCCCTACATATTCTGGTGTTCCAGACGTCTAAAGACAGTAGTATTTGTCTACCAAAAAGTTTTTTAGATACCTTCAAGAAACGTCGTTCAACTCAATTTGTTACTTTTAAGCCTCCAATGTTTTGTCAGTTTCAATATTCTTTGAAACTTGTACAAGGACACAGTAAAGGCAAATAAAGTAAGTTTAGTAGAAAAACTATCGAGTGAGTGACTAAAAGTTCCACACAAAGAATTGGTATTCTTGAATAACAAAGTGAATGCCATTATGTTTTTGCGAAAAAATTTTAGGAAATCAGGCATCAGCCTTTCTTAAAGTCGCTCGTAAAGTAAATGAAAAACATACTTATTTATCTCAATAATTTTTATTTACAAATAATTAAAAAATATGTGAGCCGACGTCACAATAACAAATCTACACTGTATGTACTTATTTTATTCAGATGTAAACTTATGTACTGGATGCGTACCAAAGACGGATTCTTAAAAAAAATACAATCCTGTAAAGTTTTATACAATGTACACTCAAGTACAAAATATTTATAAACTCACTATTGTGCGTAATCGTAGAAACATCGAAAGGTAATTTAAAATACATAATCTCAATATACTAAATTCAGAAGTGTTTGTACAAAAAGTTGAAGTTGTCAGTAAATAAAGTTTGTGGCACGTAAATACATATTACATAAATCTATTTAAACGCTTCACGACAATGTTCGTACATGCGCAAACATTTTAAAATAATAGACGGTTACAGATTTTTACATCTAAAATCCAGAGGTATTATTCTCTAACACTAAACGTAGACTAGTAAAATTGTGTTCACTATTACGAAGAGACATTACATTTTATCTTAATTGTATTTAGTAAAATTACAGCAACAAACAACAAATTTAGCTAAAAGCTACCACTGAGAAATTGTAACTACGACAGTAAAATTTATATTATCATGTATATTTATATATTTATGTTAGATACATAATTACCTATTCATGAACTATAAGATACATATTAACTAGTCGAGCGCAACTCAACGTGTAATTTTGCTTACAATTTAGAACACTCGCTGATTATTTTTATCCTCTTGTACCTCACACGATTTAGCTAAGTAGACATATACTGTATGATCATAGAGAGAAAACACATTTTAGATTTATAGAAAAAGATTATGGAAAGCAATCATACCTATGATGGTTGTTCTAAACAAACCGAACACCGATTACACTTAATTATTTTGATCTCTGTTCTATAATAACACAAAATTTGAATTATAAGTCTGACAACTTTTTGAGAAATAGTACATTTTCTTTTCTATGATCTTACAGACTTAATATATTATGAAAAAACTCGTAAATTTTTACCACTAGTCCAATAATCGACACCTTAAATATTTAAATTCATTCATACTGGTTTTTACACCAAAGACAATTTATATTAAGATATTAAAATATATCTAATAAAAGTAATCTTATTCAATGCATTATCGATACCCATTAAAATTGTTCTGCATAAGTGTACTTCGTGATTACAAATAATAATAAAGCATTCGTTTACAATAATGTATAAAAAATAATATTTATCTATAACTGATTTTCTAATTTTACTAATTGAAAAGCCAATTAAAAATATTTATTTACATATATTTTAATTAAGTTATTAATAAAGAGAAAGATGTATAAAATTGCACTTAAATAATGCACACGATTCCAAAACGAGGAACGAATTATAATTGTTTTATTTCATGTTTATTCTAATTGTGTCACATTTAATTCAAGACAATCGAGATTTTTGGTCAATAACAAAGTTATGTTTACAAATAATATAACAAAAGCATATATTTACTATAATGCTTCAAATTAAATTATTTAAAGAGATATCTCAAGAAAGAAGTTCAAAAAGTTTCAAAATTCCAACAGATTAAAAAAGATGCATGACAACTTGAAAATCCAAAATGGCCCTCATTGATTTTACTTTGAACACTCGATTATAAATAGTACCGATTATATTGCACTTGGTAAGTATACTTAAGTTATTCAAGCAAAGAAATTATTAAGTAGAAATATTTAGATATCATTCATAAAAACAATTTCTTATAAAAACGAACTTTAGAACATCAAACTTAAGTTTTAATATTGTAAATCGTTATTAGGACGTGAAGAATATATTTAAATATAGTGAGCTAATAAATTAGATACGTAAGTAGAGATTGATGGAAAACATCAGTTTCCATAGACAAATGTAAACAGTAACACATAATGAAATGAAACCTCCTTACAATCGTTACTCCTAATTTCACTAAATAGTTTTACACACGGCCCAGCCTTTATCGAATCCTAATATTCTCCCTAAAGCTAGAGTCTCTCGTTAAAATACTATTTAAGTATTCTATAACAAATACGCTGTTATATTATAAGATCTATTTAATTTAATAATGCCTTTATTAAATGCCCAATATATAATAATAATGTATAGTACTCAACCAAGATAATAATATGTCACTGGTGTTGATCTGATTATTTAACTAATCATTCGAAAGTACTATTTTGAACATTTTAAGTAGTTTAAAATAATATATTAACGATAGACCATAGCACATACAATAGTGAAGTAAATGAAACTCTAGTACATAAGATTAAGAGATAACAGAAACATTAATCTAATTAAAAATGCTTAAAATTACGCTAAATTTATTGTGATTACAATGTTTAAATCATTTTATTTTATTTACAGGGATTTTAGTAATAATTTGTTAAAAAAAGTTGTCTAAAACTAATATAAACGTCTAATCACTAGCCATGTAAATCGCAATAATATATTATGCATCGCTGTCAATACACTTTGCTATAAAAACCATGTCTTACGGTTAGATGTTAAAAAAAACCAGTACGCAATTGTTAAGAGCCAAGTTAGATACTTTACTCAAACTAGATTTTCGCACGCTTCTTTTAGTTGTAAAGTTGCTAACTCACTTTTAAAATGACCCGTAGAGAATATTTTATCTATGCTTCTGCAGACATTACCAAAAGTATGACTATGCATTTTGAAAACTATTTTGCAGTAAGAAGGTTGGCAATATTATGCCATTGGTTTGGTATTATTATATCAAAGTGTACCCCCAGCTGACAAATAAACTCAGTCCCATATAAAATGTGATTCCGTGGTGATGTATAGTAATTACAGTGATGTGTAGTAAAGCGATCATTATTACCAAGTATGGGACTGAAACGAAAAGTGAAACAAAGATTTTTCTCCCACTAACTTTTTGAACTGTACAATCGGCAAAAAAGCTCTACAAAGTGTGGACTTTGGCTGCCGACTGTACGCGTTAGAAGGTTAAAATCTTCTTAGTATAATGTATAAAGGAAATAAATATATATTTTCAACTACACTCGCCATATATCGGCCCTAAGTTCTATCGCTGTAGAATTTGGTATATCAAACGCTTGCTCCCAAATTATTATTATTATTAAATTTATTATGTTACGTTAATTATTATGCCTGAACCCAGTTTTAGTTGATTTTTTATTATGTTTACAAAATTGAGCACATACTTATACAGTAAAGTAACTAGTGTATAAAATGCATAGATACAAAATAAAATGCACACAATAAAACTATTTCATTGTTCAGTCACGTTGAAGTGTTGCCATAGAAACCGTACAAGTTTAAACAAAAACACTGGTAATACACTAAATATGTAATATTAGCAAGAATCTAATAAATAACCAAAATATTGGCGATGGTAAATAAATTGTATATACAAAAAGTATCTTGATTTTGTCCAAATACAAAATATCGCATGCACTGTCCACTCTCTAGTAATATGGCTCAAAATGGCGGTCTAGCCGATTTACAGAAACAATTACAGATAGAAAAAAAAAGTCCGGCTGATAACGTCATGCACGGACTAAAACACACTAAATATTTTCAATACATATCGTAACATACACTTTCCTAAATGCTACACGCGGATAAAAATCCTGTATACAAATTTCGACCTTAACGACGAGGTAATAGTACTCACAATTATAACCGCTCGAATTTCGGATCTTCGCACATATTAGATTCACGTAGAGCTTACATAGTTATTGGATAATAGTCTTTATTGTTTGGGCGCTAGGGTCCACAAGTGCGTCTTGCAGCTGCTACACAATGTATTGATAGTCTATTTGTTACGTTTCGGGTTTATAAGCGTGACTTGTAGGTCACCCCTTCAGTGTTGTTGTAAAATAGACCTTATAGCTGAAGCAATAAAGTCTGGAAGTTGACACGTAAATAGACACCGTGCTTTAGAAGAATATACATTGCGTAGACGCTACGATATCTATACCGTACTGCGCAGCCGCTAAACACACTGATGTTGTATTGTAGACCTTTTCGCGTGAGCGCTACGCTTAAGATTTGCGTAGCTGCTAAACACCGTGCTGTTGTACTATCAACCTTAATGCGTTTGCTTTAAGATCTACTAGTAATATGACGCGTAGCTAAACATCGTGTTGTTGTATTTTCGACCTTATTACGTGTGCGTAAGGTCTAGAAGTGTGACTCGTAGGTAGTGTGTCAGAGCTGCGTGTCGGGCGCGGCGAGGGGCGGCGGGGGCGCGGCGTCGGCGGGGTTCATGTCGATGCGGCCCGCCTTGCTCCACACCAGCAGGTCCATTATGAACGCTAGGAACATCAGGCCCGCGGACAAACCTAAAGGAATAATGACAAAATTAGACATCCATCCAAACAAACTGTCGAATTTACATTGTGTTTGGATTTTAATTTGTTTTAAATATTATGGAATGAGGCCTGTACCCAGTAGTAAGACGTTTATAGGCTAGTACTTTGGCTTGCTTGACTGCTTTGGCCCGCGATTTAGTAGTTGTTGCGTAATTCTTATCACTATTAGCTCGTTTAGTAAGAGCAAGAAGATAAAAACGACATTTAATTTTAATTTAGCCATCTAGCAACGAAGTTCTATGAAAACCAAACTCAATTTCGTACAATATTTTTTGCGTGATGCGCGAACTAAGCTTCTCTAACTCTTGTATGCACCCCTCGCAATCCCTTCCTACAAAACCCAACGGTACAAAAGTACATATTATCTTCTCTACATCTTTATTACTTAAATACGTTTCCACTTACCAAGATATAGATGTCGGAAGCTATCATTATCATAAGACGCACACGCCCCGATGATCCCGCAGAGCGCGTCTCTAGCGCGACACGCGGCGTCCACGGCGGCTCCGAACACGATGGGGCACGGCACGTTGCCGAACACGCCGATCGCGAACTGGATCACACCCATCGCCATCGCCTTGTCTGTGGAGGTCATTACACATTATTTATTTTTGTCTAATACAAAAAGAATATAGATTTACTTATTTGCAACTTTGGAATATAAACTAATCATAAATCTTTACAATACATCTTTGAAATACGAAACCTAGTAAGTTTGTCATTTATTTTAATATACTTTCGGTCATTATATCACTCAGTGGGGCCGCCGCACTCGCCGCTCACCGCCCAGCCCACTGACTGCGACAGGCTCGTCTCACTATACAGGGAGTAACACACAGTACATACCTTGCTTGTCAGTGCAGCGTATAATGAGCAGCACAGCGCCCACCTCGCCGCTGGCGTGCACGAACATGACGGCGGCGAACACGGCCACGAACGTGTAGATCTGCCGGCACGGCCCGCCGCACTCGCCGCTCACCGCCCAGCCCACTGACTGCGACAGGCTCGTCTCACTATACAGGGAGTAACACACAGTACATACCTTGCTTGTCAGTGCAGCGTATAATGAGCAGCACAGCGCCCACCTCGCCGCTGGCGTGCACGAACATGACGGCGGCGAACACGGCCACGAACGTGTAGATCTGCCGGCACGGCCCGCCGCACTCGCCGCTCACCGCCCAGCCCACTGACTGCGACAGGCTCGTCTCACTATACAGGGAGTAACACACAGTACATACCTTGCTTGTCAGTGCAGCGTATAATGAGCAGCACAGCGCCCACCTCGCCGCTGGCGTGCACGAACATGACGGCGGCGAACACGGCCACGAACGTGTAGATCTGCCGGCACGGCCCGCCGCACTCGCCGCTCACCGCCCAGCCCACTGACTGCGACAGGCTCGTCTCACTATACAGGGAGTAACACACAGTACATACCTTGCTTGTCAGTGCAGCGTATAATGAGCAGCACAGCGCCCACCTCGCCGCTGGCGTGCACGAACATGACGGCGGCGAACACGGCCACGAACGTGTAGATCTGCCGGCACGGCCCGCCGCACTCGCCGCTCACCGCCCAGCCCACTGACTGCGACAGGCTCGTCTCGTTGTACAGGGAGTAGCGTTCCATGCTGTAATAATGACAAACATTATAACTATAAAGAAAATTTGAGAAACACTAGACACATTTTAGAAAATTGCGGGCTTCAAAATAGTGAATAAATCTGTAGCAATTTTGATAACGTGAGCTATAATAAAAATGCATCATAATCGGTCTATTTGTTAAAAAGTTACGATGCCACAGAACAAGCGACACGTCGACTGCATAATGGTTAATTTTTTGCAGTCGTTCTCGTTTTTGTATAGGTCGTTTGGCCACGTGAGGATCGGGCCGCATGCTGGATAATGACTGGAGCAATTTCCCAAGTCGTTATCCCATAAACGAAAATTGCTTGCTCTATAACAACGAGTAAAATTGAGCCAGTACATCACTCATTTTGCGACATTTAAAATATAAAAAGTAGAAACTAAGATGATTAACCGAATCAGTGTTCAGAACTGGGGCTAATAAAATCATATTATCACAAAAAATGTACAAAAATGTTGAAGTTCACTTACGTGCTGATAGCCTTCTCTCCGCGCGCGTTGCCGTCGATACACGAGCAGTTGTAGTAGAGCCACGTGTTGTTGTCCAACTGCTGGCTGCTGATACAACCCGCTTGGCACGGCGATAGGTACGTAAAAGAGTCCTAGAAAAAAAATGAATTACATAAACAAATGTCCAAAAGCGAAGACAGTCAAAAATTAGGCAATTATTGGCCCAAATAAATTATGACAAGGTTCTCAATAAAGGAAAGCAGAAGTTTGGTAATATTTGCGATTTCCAGGGCATATAATGTCATCGTTATTTAGAAAATTCAGAATATTTATATTTTCATACTTTAGTCTTTATTCCGTCCAATTGGTGCATGGAAATAATTGCCGAGCGCAAAAAGGCTACCCTTTGAAAACTGTTTTGTATGTTTTCTTTTGGAATATAATAGAGTTAAATAAATATATCTATTTCTGGTCTGATCTTAGTTCACAAAATGGTGTAATGTCCGTACCTGTCCACAAACGGGGTTGAAAGGTACGTCGGCACAGTGGCAGCCGGAGCTGCAGTCCATGCTGCTGTTGGCGATGCTACCCTGGCTGATGTAGCGGTAGTTCTCTTCGGGGCAACTCACGAACATTAGCACTACCATACCTGGAATAGAGAGATATTGTGTTAAATGAGTATAAGATGCATATAGCAGCTTAAAGCCCATCGGAATGACGTGAACAAGTTAGGATGCAAAAATCAGAAGCAAATTCTTATGTTACATGCTACGACAAAAAATTATGCGGCACTGCATCCGGACATGGCAATATAGTGGGTGAAAAGGAAAAACATGCGAAATAATAACAAAAGTATGCTTTATGAAATCTGATATTGAGAGAAAAACCCAAGTTCCAATTGATCAGTCCTAAAACCCTTTATATTTTTCTATAAACTTAGTCAAAGAACTACTATAAATAATGCACTATCGTCAAAGTAGTTGAAATGATCAGGTTCCTTACCAGCACTGTATATGGCGGCACTGGCGGCAGTCCACGCGGCCACCTGCCTCGCAGTCGGCACCAGCTTCAATATCACCACGCCAGACGTGATCGTGCCCAGACCCATTACTAGGATACCACCCAGACCTGGAATGTGGAATACATACGTAAGTAACTTTTGAAGGAATATTAACGACTGAAGAGGTTTATAATGGTAGTGGATAGGATACAAATGGTTCATAATTCTGTAGTTAATTATCTTCCTTTTTGTTATATCTATCTTTATGTATAATGCGGTATTTGGCTATATGGCAAAAACCAAAAAAGCTTGAGGAAAGTCTAAACAAGATGCAGGTCAAATCAATCCTACCAAAGTACTGGTAATTTTAGATCGAAATTGAATTTGGAAACCTGGAAGCCAGTGACTGGACGATCTTTTTCGTCAGATAGACCTTGAAACTTGGATTCATTGTCACGGTTTTTAGTTCAGTCAAAGCCATTTACTCAAAGCTTTTACAACTGGTCTGTTGTCTGTTGCCACTGCTTAACATAGTGGTTTCCATTCTGCGGCCACAGTCGCAATCGCAACCGGCGGGCATGCTACAGCCCGCCAATGGCAGTTCAGTGTTGTTTAGTACCTCACCCGAGACAAGGTTGGCGTCATGCGTGGGCAGGCGGAACTGCTTCTCCAGGTACTTCGGCAGGAAGCTGTAGACCCCACTGATGGGCATCAGGTGGAGGACGGAGCTCGCTGTGCGCCACATCAAGATGTCGTTTGTCAGCTGTCTTTTGATTGTTGCGAAGAAGTCTGGAATAAAAAATATTGGGTCAGTCCTACATTATCATCATTTAGTTGTATTTCTTAGAGGGTTCTTGATCATTATATTTTTCAAACATGTTTACGGCTTTTGGCAGTATTCGGGCTTTAAAAGTATTGAAGCTTCGACGGACGAGCTCTAAATAGTCGGACAAAAGCGATCAATAACGTCTACGTTGGAATACGTATATTTGACCTCTTGTGGCCTTTCACCTATTTCCATTATTCATGCTAAACGAAGGTTGACCTGATTTTAAAATAGTTCCTATTATTCAACTCAAGTGTTACTGACAAAGATCATTATCAATAAGGTTTTCCTTTGTTAATCGAGCACCTTGGTAATAGTTAAAACGCCCTTGATTCAAACCATAACATACATTTGTATACAAACAAAACAACGAGTGATCAAGCCAGTCACAAAGTATTTACGGAAGAGTTATCATTCGATACAACTATTCGTCACGTTCTGATAACTAGGACACCCGAAACTTTTTCACTGTTGTCTCAGGTTTTTATTATTGTTCCGTTTGGAAACAGTCCAACGATTTCGAAGTTTTGAAAGAGAACAAACTGAATTGGGATTGCGTTCCAGTTTCAAAATTAATTTTCGTTAACTGGCTGGACGCTTGTGTAGTAGATAGGGCAGCCATAGAAAAATATATTAACCGTCCTTTATATATCTAAGCCCACAATGGGGTGACTGATATTCAATCCGACATACCCTCGACGTTAAGTTCAAAAAACATTCAATATTCTTTTTAAGTGAGGGACCGATCCCCGCATGGGACAAAAAATCGAGTGTACCACAAATATTTTTTGTACGTCTGGCAGTTTTTATGTAGCGTGACACTATGATAATACTATTGTGGGAGAAACGAGCCCCTAAAATAGGTTTACGAAGTTAAAGTAAAGAAGATAGACTCGTTTCCCAACATTAATAAAATACTATCTATCAGTATTGGCAATAATGGAGACAAACATTAAATGTTAAAAGATAAAATTCGTCAGGAATTTGAAAACACTGCCAGCGCGAACGTAGTGATAATATATACGTAAGATATTAAT
This sequence comes from Autographa gamma, assembly GCA_905146925.1. NCBI lineage: Eukaryota > Metazoa > Arthropoda > Insecta > Lepidoptera > Noctuidae > Autographa > Autographa gamma. The sequence continues at coordinate 2,138,652 of LR989850.1, forward strand.
CATTGTCGAAACACACGTTTCTTTCATAGCAACGACAACATATTATTTGCCGAGAGATTTATTAGACGTGCTTTAAAGAAAAAGAGCGATCAAAGTCTTGGCTAAAACGTCATCTATAGTGCTAATAAAAGATCTCCCAACGGGACAATTAACAGTACTTTTTATTTCTCAATCGTATTAGTTAAGAAAAATGTGTCAGCGTTACAGATTTTCGGGATTCCGACCTTAATTATTCGTTGCGTAATGCGTTTGACTTGCCCTAGTTTAACTATTAAGGACGCAACGTTTCTAATGACGGATCGATACAGACGCTTCTTGGCTTTGTACTTGTAAAAGAAAACTTTTGTATGATGATGTTTAACTGGGCTTACATAGATTTGAGACTAATGAAGTATTTATTGCAGTAGATTAATTTTCAGCTTAAATTGGAAAATATGAAATGAAATCAACTGAGAATTAACTATTGTGAATGGGTCAAGACACAGGCCGCGAGGTGGGAAAGTAAAAAGGGCGTTTGCCTTAAATTGCAGGGACATTTATTAATTTAATATTATTTATTTCTAGCACGGTCGTGCCACTGCAAGGCAGAAGCTCTTTTCTCCAATCTTTCCGGTCTTGAGCTCTCGTTGTCCATATTTTCGAACGGCCATATAGTAAGATGTATAGAATATTTACCTTTGAAGAACGGTTCTCCCTTGTGATTCTTCTTCTTCATCGGGAGAGCCATGGGCTCCTGTTTGATCTGGCGCGGGAAGCAGAACATCAAGGTAGACAGAAGAACGATGAACCCGGCGATAAACACCATGCCTGGAAATAAATGTAAGAAGGTTAGGGCTTAGGGTAAACTGCAGAAGTTCAAAATGCATCCAAAAAGTTCAAGATATTTGACGGAGAATAGTCGTTTTAGTTTCTTTGAGGGATGTTTTGTATGGTAGTTATTTTTATATACTTTTTGTTTACAGTCTGATTTTAAATTTATACAACAGTTTTCTATCATATTGTAATAATATAACGTGTGCAATAAAATGTCATTGCATTCTAAATAATGTTGATGAATATGCAGATCTTGTAATGTTGTCAAGAACTATTTCACGGGTAAGCAAAGAAAGCTTGTGGCGTGCTGTCACAAACAATTTGAATGGATGAGCAAGCCATACATCAGAATATTCAGTTACATCGTAAATATTTTCTTTACAATTTTATATTTCTCTTTAAAGAGCGTGTCTGTAAAATGTATCGTTCTTTACAGTAATGTGGGCGATAATGTCTACCTTAGGGCCATTCAACCACATCCACACACGACGTCTAACAAGTTTATAACAGTGTATATAATATGCTCCCGTATTATCATAGCTATAATAAATCAATAATCAAACAATCTACTGGATGTATTACATTTCACAATCTAATGAATACCTTAAACAAACCAAATATGCGAAGGAAATCGAAATCAATGAGATCATAAAAAAATATAGCTAACGAGCAAACAGAAGTGGCGGCGTCTGTGTGGAGTCACTCTTTGTTTACACAACATATCGTCGGGATCAGCTTATGGAATATTCTTATAATGGCAATTATCGAGGCGCGAGGAGATATGCTCATCTCAATACTGATCCATTTGCGTCGTCGAGATCACCTCAGATACGTGGAATGTTTCACGCTTCGCGAGGCGCCGCGGTGCGAGACGGATCGCACAATATACGTAGCTATGCTCATAAAAACCATACCTACATAGATTTGGACAACTAGACTAATATGCCCAAGCATTCTAAACGTGCCGCGTCAATTACAATTGAAGGAAACACCTAAATAGCATTAGCAATTGAAACTTAAACGCTTTCATGCCGTTCCTACCTAAAAAGAGCTGTTTTTGCTTCAAACGAGAAGTTTAACCAAAATGGACAATAATCAAAACTATAATAGTGGTCATAACTCATGAAACCTTGGGCACGATCAAAAACAATTCCGATAGATTCAAACAGAAAACATTTGCGCGTTCACAAGGTCGCCCGGTCGACGTTCAGTCAAGGGCGTTCGCTAGACACGGTAGGTATGGACAATGGATACACACGCCGACCAGCATTGTTTACCATGCTCAATTATTGGATTATACATAGTTGTAGGAGAGCCCTAGCGTCTAATGCATTTCGTTAAGAAATGTATATTTACAGTGCAAGTCGCCGAGAAAATACGAAGGTCAAGAGAACCGGTTTAAAAGTAAAAGTGAGCGAGGCGTCGGTCGCGTGTCCACCCACTAAATCCTCATTACGGGCACCGACGGCATAATTGTCGGCAACAAGGCGCGCAGCCTTGGCCGTGACCGGCTGTGGATAGAGCGCTTATTTTAGCTGTGGTGACGCGGCGTGATGTAAGACGCGTTATATAACTAGTAGCGTGCGCCCGCGCCGCCGCCGCCGCCACCGCCGCAGCGTGACGCCCGCGCAGAAAAAAGCGAAAGCCGACTGGAAATTGCATCGCGCGCCATTCTATGACACCACATCATACCTCACGTCCCGGCGCAGCTTTATAACATCACATCAATATTTATCTTCCTAAAGCTGTCAATAGAATTGAAAGAACGCTTTAAACAATTATGCAACCAAAGAATGTCTCGCTCACCCTTTCGCAGAAACAATTACAATGCAATCGAGCCGCTATTGGAGTCAGCTGGGGGAGGTAATGAGCGGTGATTAACATCTTGCAACATAAGATCCGTACTCATTATCCCATAAGAAATGTTCTTATAATAACGTAAATCGTCACAACTTGAACATAATTGACATTTTATAGGCTTTGTGCGTGGAACTACTGCGTGTGAGAATATCTTATAATTTATACGAAGATAATGATATATACAATATTTTAAAACAGAGCTACTCAAAACAAATTTAAACCAATTAATATCAAGACTTAATAATCAAGACTAAATAATTATACCGGACGATTACGAGCGTATCCAATTAAGGACCACCAGACGCCACGTTATTACAAAACGTCCGTTAAAATAAACTTATTAAAATTCAAAACTTCATTCATGGAACAATAAGGAAATAGGTACGCAGAAATCATTCAATGCGTATTCGCGAATTCAATAGGTTGGCAGTCGAGACACGCTTGCAGCAGTTTTCTACCGCGACACGACGCACGAATAGCTTCCTGAAAACGTTTATTGTTGGATTTCGTGCCTTAATTTATAGGTGTTAAGGTGTGATGTGTGATTTATGGGTGGCATATGGGAGTTGGCGTTGTTTACACGCATTCGGCTGGTAGGCAGGTCACGCGCGTGCTTTCTTCGTGGATTTTGCGCGCAAATCTGTGCAAGTGCTTCGCTAACGGTAGATGACTGTTCCGCGTTGGAATGTATGGTACTTCGATTTCGTTGTAACTACACAGGTCATCGGTACAAAATACTTGTCATTGTCAGGACTTTGTGTCCAGAAAGAAAAACCTAAAGTTTCAACACTTATTTTCCAATATAACAGAATAAAGAGCTCTTTATTCTGGTAGAAAGATAGATTAAATAGAGATGTTTAAAAAGTTAGTAAACTTTTCGTATTGCTAACCCTTGAGAGCATTTTTTTAAGATCGGCTCTATCTTCAAATCCAAGTAAAAATAAAGAAATTGAATGAAATGGATTATTCCGCGCCGGCTCACAAGTTATACATGATAAATTATTCCGTAGGCGAGCCCTGAATCGGCTATTTGAACACGATACGTAAGAAAATTGTAGCACTTACATCGATTTTCAATTGTTATTTGTTTACCCAGTAGTAAAACGCCCAACGGTCCTTTTTGTACTTTTGTTGTGTTAAAAGCTGCCAGTCACATATTTCAAATTTTGAAATACGTCCTTTTATATAAAATTTTGCTGCATTGGCTTTATATTTTCTATACTCGCCATGATCGTCAATAATAAATTTCTAAAGTCATTTTCGAAGTAATTACATAGGTATTCACATGAGAGAAACTTATAATTACGGTAGAGCCTTACCTACGTCAATTTACATAGCTCGTACTCAACGATAAAAGACTTGACATCTGCGGTCACGAAACGCATGAAATTCTTTTCATTTAAATTCAGAATTTTCGTTCAATTAAAAAATTGCTCTGTTTTTTAAGGGTTTAAATGCAAAAAGGTTGTATTAAGAAAACATCTGCAGCATACGCGATGGTATTCACTATTCAGTGTCCGAACAATTAAATGCGTTTGTAGAGACGTGCATTGTGAACTAAACGCGTCTCTGGCTGTAACTTAATTATGAATGGATATTATGCGATCGGTTGTAACCACCCGGCACTCGCTCTAAGCTGACGAAAGTCTTACTATAGGCATGGCATGCTCGACACTTTCAACATTTTGAAGGGAATAAATACTAAGTAGTGCAATATTTAGTACATTTTGCTAGACTGTCTACACAAACATTATATCCGCACGGGAAATGCAGTAATAAGTATCGTAGCACATTGACATAACATGATAATATCAGTGCCATTCGTCTTCAACTCTCAGACTACGATAAACGGTCCTCTTATTGTCATAATCATCGCAATTGGCGAACAGATTATTGACCGCAGTTACTCTACATGAGTGCACTTAACCCGGTACTGTGATATGAACCCTCAGTTGATACACTTTTAGAAAATAGTAACACAACAGGTCTATAGTCTTTCGGAAAACACACATCTACCAATATTTTTTGTCATGTTTTCATAAATTCTTATTAAATAACTTTCGTTTTAGTTATTTTTAAAAAGGTTAATGTAGCCTCATTTAGCCTCTGAAAGGTTTTTCTGCTTCAACGGACCGACTCTACATTTGCATTTTCTTGTGTAGCATGACTAATCATAAAGGTAAATACAGACACAAAACATCCCACACACTCCATTTAACTGGCAATGACTCAAATTTGGTCACCAAATCTCCCTTACACACCTAGATCCATTTTCACTTCAAAAAACAGAGGAGGTTCTCAATTCGGCTGTATTTTTTCGCCATACATTATTTCTTCAAAAAATAGTCACAGAATACAAATAATATGATGGATTATTGAGTATTACTTACCCAGCCACCAGGCGCCGACCCACCTCGGGTCACTGGCATCGAATTCGGGCTCCAGCAGAGGATTGACATAGACCCTGGTGCAGAGCGCTCCCAGCAGGAACCCGAGAGCTGGCCCGATCACCCTGATGCCGATTGTTATGGCTGCAAATAAAGAAATGCTATTAATAAAGGTAGTTTAATGTGTGTAGAGCTCAAAAGTTTGAAGAATAGTAATCGAGTGAATTTCGTCATCCAGATGATTTTAGTTATACCTTTACGCGGGTACAATTTCATCCGTTATTTGATTGGTTTCATATATTTTCGGTTTTAGCCCAAAAATTTATAGCCGAATTACTTAATATTGAGGTCTTTGAATTAATATTGAGTTTGTTACATTGTTGTATAAAACCTATACAAAATCTTCACCTTAACTATTTAATCATAGTAAAAGGTAAACTACTATTATTTATCATGCATTTTCTACGAACACTATACATAAAAAAGCTCTACCTAGGTTTTCAAGGTGAACACTAAAAACCGTAATGACTAGGAACACGCAACAACATTGTAAACCTATGCTGCATGAAAATCCATGTAGCAACAGACATCATAATGAATTATACATTGTACTCTCACGACGTATTAAATAATATTACGCTAACGCCGACAGATTCTATTACAGCACGAAACGAATACATTTTCCAGTGCACGCATCACCGGAGACACTACTGCACGAAACTGCAAACGCATCGCATAATTGTTAATCAACAACACTAAGCTTATAAAGGAAACATTATTATCGGGACACTTAATGACGTAGTAAATATTAATATGCATATATCTGTGAGGCGGCGATGGTCGTTATGCAAATTGAGATGGACTCTCGTACACAGTGGACCGCAGTCGTTTATCTCAATAGGGCTAGGGCTCTGGGGCTAATTGAGGGCCATTGAACTCGCCACAACAAATTATCGTATGAGGAATTGCCGCTGTCAACGATCGCCGCTCAACGGCTACTACATATTAGAACGCAAGAAAAACGCACCGACAACTCGCATGATTACAGACATTATTGTTCCGAGAAATGCTAATATTATTACAGCACATCATTTTTTATTATTATTACCACTGCATATAATCAGACAGTAACTGATTTAAATACATAATGACATGAAAATATGTTAGCGACACGCCGCAAAGGGAACACAAATCATCCGATGACTGGGCGGCCGTAAGAACTGTCCCAAATTCAAAATTCAATTATAACCAGTTATAATAAAATAACAAAGGACCGTTGCAGGGTGAGTGACCGAAAAACAATCAGGTACTTAGGTCCCGAATGTAATCTTTCCCCGAAACCAACCGCATCGCTTGCCAAAAAACGCACGGCGTGCGCTCAGCTCGCGTGCTTCACCTTCGACAAAATAAAATATACGTTCCTATTATCATCATGCGCTTTTGTAATAAATAATGGTCTCGTCAGGATCGTTTTTCAAAACGGCCGGTGTCCGCGTCTCGGTACAAGTTTTTATTATGTCCCGTACACTCGTCCTTACCGGTTCCGATGCATCATTAACATCGTTCAAGACTGCTCTCACGAATTAACGCTCAGTGATTGTCAAAAAATGACGAATTGCATCATCAATTTGTACCTGGTATGCAAACGCAGAGATTCTACAACATATAATCTGTATGTCTGATTTTCGTAGATAAATAAAATCAGTCGTGGTCGTACTACATCGACTGTTCATATATCCCACTCAGTCGCTCAATGGTTACAGAGACTCTATGTTGTAACTATCTATCACAGTAGAGCCAAATACAAATAAAATGATAATGAAAGCAACAGGGCTCGGGCAGAGATAACCTTGTCACGTCTGTCTCTGTAAATAAGGTCATCTCGTAACCAGAATAACCCACTACTGATAAGTACAAAATCAAAAAAATGCCGAAAAGAGAGATAATTTTGTTTTCTCTTTATAAATGATCTTTAAACTTTCACATGTAATTTCCAATGCCATAATTTACAACTTAAATCGTGCTGGTGGAACCACAAAATTACAATAAAATTTACGTAACAATTCATAACCGCAAAAGTTTCTACGAATTAACCCAAAACAAATTCGTTAATCCACTACGATCAATATCTCAGGCTGACGTCACTGCTGGCACAATATTATTCGCTAGTCACGATATTTTTAATGGTAGAAGAATAGTAACTCCTAATAGGTACAGAGTTCATTGAACCTTTAGATGCAAAACAATTTTTAGAAGTATGACTAACTCGGTCGGAAGCAACACTAATAGCAACGCTGTGTCACTTCCAAGAATCCACCTGTCCAAATAGTACAGGAAATAGTTTATTAAATTATGATCAAACATCGCGCCGCAATTCCTATACGCAAGGCAATTTGACGTCATAAAAAGTTTCAATCAACCGTCGGAACGATAATAACGACTGACATAATCATATCTAATCTTACATACGTAATCTAATCTAGCGATGTTGCAAGAAAACTGACCTATGACAACCACAGCAACAAATGATTGGGTGGAGCGCAATTTGATAGTGCACTCGCAAAAAAGTTGCATAAGGTGCACATTACAATATCGCCGGTACTATAACCGAGGCATTTCCTCGTCCAAAGACGGCGTGATCGGATCTATCTTAATCATACTAAAAACATAATATGTATTCTTCAAAACCAATGGCCTCAAAATTCGATTGCATTTGACACTGGAATTTTAGCTCAGGGTAAGTTGTTATCAGTCTTTATCGCACTTATGCTTCTAATAAATTAATAACAAATAGAAATACTAAGTATTTATTGTACTATGTAAAGGCAGCTTGTAATTATTTCGTCTTTTCGGCGAACATATAGCATCTTCGGATATAAAAATCCAATTTTGTAAAATAAAGGGTGAATTAATTGGTATATTAACTACCATCGCATCGCATTTATATGAAACTGTGGCCCAAATAAACAGCCGAAAAGGCCCGAGTTCGGTGAAATTTATGAATCACGGCATTTGGGCTGTAAAGATTTTAAGTTTTATAAGGAAAACCAAACAACATAACATTATGTTACAAACTGAATACATTATTATTTGAAAAAGGCTACTTCATTTTCTACAGGATATGCAAAGATCTCTGCATAGGTTGGGAAATCCGGCTTATTAATAATCCAACTTTTACAGATCGCTAACAGAATGATACAAGTAAACAAAGGACCCCAATATGGGAATCTAATGCAACATCTGTCACACAAAAACTTATCGACAGATGTGTACTATACACCAGGGAGACATCAGGATGCCGTTCGATATAATATTAGAGACGAAACGGCAACAAAACACTTTCCAAATATAAAGAAAGAAAGAGAGAAAAAAGACGAGAAGCGGGCTGAGGAAATGAGTCGATCGTTCCCGAACGGTGATGCGTGAGACACGAAATTAGGGCGACGTTAGTTAAGGAACAGCTACTCAAGACACGCAGTGACACCGCCAACAAGCTGAAATTGTCGCCGCGACGAGTCGGCACACTGACACACTTCTATACCCATCCACTGAAATAGCAATTGCATACGTTTTACTGCACAACACGGCTTCGCTGAACATTGAAGTGCATTCTATGAATTGTTGTTAAGTACCTCGCTTGGTAATATAGGTGACCCGATCGAGATGGCTCTACTTTTATTGTGTACGATATATAAGTATGAATGTATTGGTGGTTTATTTAGGCTGCATTTAACAATATGTTAACTCATACATTTCATCATTTCACTGAACTATAACTTATAATAAAGCGAATTCACTATATGGTTATGTAATAGAGCACCTCAAAGGAATAGAAAATATCTGCTCTACTTTTTTTTTCCTACAAATCTCGCTCTATAACAACATCCGCATAGAGGCCTTATCTTCTACGAATCAAAACACGCCATTAAATTATAATAACAAAATAGGATGTCGAACCAGTGTCCAATAACAAGATATAGTAGCTAAAGATCACAAGGAAAACGAGCGCGAAATATTGGCTAAAACAATCGCTAATGTCTTGTCGATTGAAACCCAGTTCCATTCGATTATACATTTAAGATAACACAACTCTATTGCATAATTGTTTACAAGGTCTATGAAATAATACGACTACACTTATAAAGATAATGGGTTTTAAATGCCGTGCACTTAGTGTGTCCTACTAAACAGTTAACAGCATCGGCGGGTATAGGACTCATATGATCGAACAGACGGTTAGAAGACCTTATGTAATCTAGAACTGAAACTGCCAAATGGATGTTTAAATAATTGAATGATCAATTACTAAAGCAATGAATATTCTTACTTCAGACTTTAACCAAAGCAGAGCGGGAGCTCTTGGAGCCTGATAAATTGTGCCTTCTTGGCTTTCAGGATTTCCTCTGCCTAAAAAAAGTCGAAGGGTATTTCCACCAAATCAAAAGTTCTTCTCCATGAGAGATAAGAGAGGAATGTAAAGCTAGTTAAAGCCTATTTGGAACAGGTTAACGCCGTTCTAATCTAAGTACTTGATAAATATCAGTCATAAAAAGTGAAGTGTTTAGCGACCACGACGTGAAGTATTTAGTGCCTACTGCCTTTTCTAACGTGTTAGGTTAAGGCTGTATTAGTGCGACTAGCGATAACCGCATTTTCTTTGAAGTGACACTTTCAACGTTGCACAACAAAACACTGGCACTTTCATTTGGGTTTAAATCGCATTGTATAATTGTTAAATGCCTTTTTATTCGTAGAATATAGCTTTTTTATATTTAGGGAGCTCTAATTTGAATTTCCGATATCATTTCGGTGTCTACAAGTCTAGTTACAAAGGGTTCTCATAAAACTTGGTATTATTGATTAAGCTTTCTGTAACACCTATACATTTTCAGTACATTAAACAAGCGATATCTAAGACATAAGGTCAGGATCACACTCAATAGTTGACCTATATAATCCTCACTACACTGTCTCATTCAATGAATAAACGTGCGTAATTCGCCTTATTTAGGTCGTCACTAGTTAGCAGTATTGAGACTAATTGCTAAATAAATTAGGGTAATACATTGCGTGATGTTACATAAACGATTCCTTAATTACCAACATGTTTAACAAAATGATTCTGATTGAGTTTAAGGGTTATTAACGAAATTACGAAAAAACCTAATCGATCGATTAGTAACAATAAGTTGGAATTCCTGCGATTAAATTCCAGAGTTCAACATGAACAAGAGCAAATACTAACAAGAAGGTACTCAAATATAAACTTGATAATTATGCATGATGTGGTCACCTATAATTAAGGAAGCACAAGAACACTGTAACCTTTTTTTTTTTTTCTTGTTTAGCATGTAAGGTGTATTCTTTGTTGGTGATCCATATAAATAAATAACAGGCAATTGTACAAAACAAATAGGTATAATTTCACCAAAGAACCATCAGTTACTCTTTATAATTAGACCACTATAAATTAACTTGACAGGCGTAATAGTTTAAGCCTGCATATCGTTCCTAAAATACGAAGATAAAAACAGAGCTCAATTGAAAGCACGTTGAATGAGCGATAATTACAGGCCCATATAAAACAAACGTGTACTCATTTACCGTTTATCTAATCAATAGTAAATTCACTAGATGTCAGTGTCGTACATCAAAATTATCAGACGTTTATAATTAAAACTTGTCCCCGTTCTGAGAACAGAGAGGCTAACATCAGTAGATACACTGACCTAGTCGTAGTTAGGTCGAGTAAATGCATTTATAAGATAATCCACTTTTTAGTACCTATTTATTTTGTACCGTGGGTGCGGCTAAATGTCAATATTCTCATTGAAAGAACTAGTCAATATAATTTTGACTATATTTTTATTGTACAACCCGGATTAAAATTTGATAAACTTTGGCGTTGAAAAAGAACGAACAATAACATCTCTGACATTTAAAAGTTATCTAAGAACTCCAACGAAGCAGATAATGCACATTGCTGATATAATAACTGCTTGTCAGAGTACGAAGCCAAGACCACACAACGCCAGCATTTTTATGCACCAATTTACAAATACGAAAATAGTCGTTTGATACTTGTTCAACAAAATCGTTACAAGGTCGATAGGTAGCACCGAGGGCCCACTGCTAGCGGAAAGAACAAAACAAACTCACGAACTACACACCGTTATTCCATATAAAGCTATGAGCCACTGTAAAATAGCGCTAAAGAATACCGATAAAGTAAAGAAACCGGACTCATTAGCGTGTGTCGCAGCGATGGTACACAAGCCTTAATGTTTATGCTAATAACTCCAAATGAAAATAGACATAACATATTCAAATAGCATTACGAAATGTCGGAGGTTAAGTAACATAAAATTAAATCATCAACATAAAACGGTCATCATTATGAAATATATCGGTATTAAGTTACGCTTATAAAATGTCAAAACAAAATGTTTTGTAAGAATTAAAAAAGACGACATTATGTCTGAAGAAATGTTGTTTTTCATCATTATATAGGTATATAAATAAACAACAAAGTGAAAACTTATTATAGAACATAATTGTCTTGTAAACGACAAAGTAACAACCAATAAATATTTTATAGATAACTTCAAAGTATTTAACTACGGAATTAATAATATGTACAACTAACAATAGCTTCATTAGGAATTCAATAGATTTCCTATCAATGTTAACGATACAACAATGCGCCCGCTTGTCGCCGTCAGTGGGACCTCGCCCGTATGTTATGGTAGCGGTGCAGTAGACGCATTAGATACGAAGCAGACACAACAACACACTGCACACTTTTGTGGACCAACGTCGAGCTGAGCGACACCCAAACACCTATTGTTTGCTTCATATACATTTTATACTAAGCTGTTATGTTATATGAAATCGGACTGAGCTTTCAAAGTTCACTATTCTTGAGAAAAAAAATACAAAAAGCTTTAACCTTTTAGTTTCATATTGCCTACATACATATAAGTGTTGGTAATTATGCTTTGTATGGCGTTATTTTAAACATTTATATTGCTGAGAAAGTTTCATTTCGGAGTCAATACTCTCGAATCAATGGCATCAAATAAACAATAATTGTTTACAGATAACTTCATACAAAATTGCAATTAATGAGAGTGCACGTTGCACTCAAGTCTATAGTTAATTACGCAACCCATCAGAGGGCGGCCGGCAGAATACCTTGTAGGCGGGCCGTGGGCGGCGGCTATGATTTATACACTTTTATGTACGAGTAATAAAATGGTTACTCGCAAAAGACTAACAATCGAAACCGACTATCTTAATCGATACAAACAATAATTTATTTAACCAATCATCCATCGAGCTTTTGTTTCAAAGAACACGCCCCAGTGATTCCCGAGCGCACCTACTTTATACAATTAACAGCAATAAAACTCAGAAAGGACTCGTATAACTGTAAAGATTAACTCACCCATATAAAGAGGCGACTGTTTGCTGCCGACGTTGTCGTCCACGTAGGGGATGCCGAGGGTGGCGATGCCGGTCTGGCCCACGCCCACCACCAGCAGGCAAATGAAGAGCCACGGGATCACGACCGCCGTGATAGACGACCGGGTCGTAGAGCTCTTCACGTGAGCATCATCACACAAATCTAAAGTCGAGTTCTGGAAGGTGTAGCAGACTGGCGCAGCGCCTGCGCGGTGAGCGTCCAGGTGCACGTCCAGCAGCGGCGTGCCGTACAGCAGGTGAGGCACCACGCAGCCGATCACACCCACCGCCAGCACCAGCATCATGCAGGCGATCCAGCGAGGCCGGTGTCCTCGCCCGGCCAGGTACGTCAGGAATAAAGCTGTGCATATCTGGCCAATTTCTGTTGCCGCCAATAACGTACCAGTTGTCTTTGATTCTACTTTAAACAGTTTTTCTACTGTCGTCGTCACACTGACGAAATAAGTGAGGAACATGCCCTGAAGAACCCATCCGGACAGGAACACCAACATGAAGACCCGCGTGGAGGCAAACACCGAGCGTTCGCCGAGCGGCTGCTGCCGCGCCACCGGGTGCTTGCAGTCGAGGGAGCCATTGTTGTTGCCGGTCGCTAACCGTTCCTGTTCTTCAGGTGTGGCTTCGACGCCTTTCATGTCGGCGTCTACGGCCGCCGGGCCCGGCGGACCCGCCTCCCCGCCCGCTGATGATACTGTCTTAACAACGTTCGCCCTGCGACAATAGAAAACACAATTTAACCTATGTACACAATTTTATTATATTAAAATTAACTAACCAAAATCCTAAACGGACTCACGTCATATTTGTAACGTTAAACTGGCGTAACTAACGCGAATATAACACAACCCCCTAGCTATGTCTATGTGACCGGTCGAGCGAAAACAAAACGCACGCTAACCGCCAGTGATGGCTGGCGATGCTTCCGGCTAACGGGACGAGAACATTAAAGATTGATCAACGATCGCGAAAACAAGAAGCAGGGACGATGTGCCGGTGGTGAGTCGTACGCATACTTGACTGGGGACTTGTACACCCGACACTAGCGTGCGAGGGATGGTAGGAGGCTGCGTGCGCGCACCCAACGCGGCGGAGACCGACTGCAACATGCAATTACTGGCGCAGCGCACTGCACCCGCGAGCCCGCCCCTCGGCTTCTCTCCACACGGGGTTTTTATTGGCCGTCTATCCATTTTTTGTGAGGCACGCATTTACACACGATGAAAGCCGTCTGCGCGCCGCCCTTTACTGAAGATTCCCTCTCGTCTCGACACTACGGAATGTCTTTGTCTCATTGCTACCCCGTATGATTTACATTTACGTACATTTAGGAATAAATTTGGTTAATTAATGAAGGATAATCTATAAAAAAAATCAAACTAAAGTTGTATTTAAATTAAACGGTAACTATTTCAAAAAATGTACAGAATCTATACGTACAGTGGACGCAAACGCTAGGTTCGCAATACAATCAACCGTAGAATATTAATGTGATCGACTCATACGGTTAACTGGACTTACGAAACTCACCGATGGGGGCCGATGACCACCGGCGACACCGACCACGACGCACTATTGCACTACACCGACCAGTTCCAGCCAGGAAACTATTTTACTACTAATTGGCTAGATAGTGTTTTTAAGTGATAAGTAAGATAGATTTAGGGATGACTCAAACGGCACATTTTTTCACGTCTGATGGCGAATGAAGTGCACAACATACTGCATTCCGAGATAAGCCCACGAACTTGTGCAATGGTCGAGCTATCGAGCCACTGCTATCGCTCCAGTGATAACGGGACGCAGCAAATATACTATTTGTGAAGCGGGTTACCGCCGCACCAATATTACACAGAATGCCCTATTTATCTCAAATGCCAGTACTGCTCGACCTTTACAACAAACGTTTTAAACATATCTTGTTTCTGAGAACAATCGCATGTCTTTGATATGCAGCCAAAATTAAAATTTATCTTCCCAGGTCCATGTCGACCACACCTTTTTTTAATAAAAAAAAAAACTGACTGCCATCAGGCAATCAGCATGCCATGTAGGAATCATTTAGCTAAATGAGTTTAAATAAATAAAATATGTGGCTTTAAAAAAACGCTTGAAAGGATATGAATGAAAATAATACAAGTTTTCGTACGTAATCGATCTGTGTGAAGTGAACTCGAGTATGTCCCAGGCATCGTTGCGAGACGCCACGATCTAATTGGCGGCAATATTGTATGAAAGTCAACCCCGCACGCACATACAATCACATCGACAATACGAGGACGGCGACTGACGATTTATTTAATCTCCCATCGCGATGGAGTGCCAATGAATCATATGATGCGAGCGCCGGACGATCTATTGACATAAATTGTATTAACTACAGTATCAACGAAACACCTTTGAACGGTCATATTTAAATTAAAGACTCGTGTGGAAATCAGATAAACTGAACGCGTGTCATGGGACAAAAACTTGCTCAACACTGTGTCCTCACTTACGATTCAATGACACGACAAAATGAACCACCAAAGAACAGATTCGACGTCAACCCGTATCAAAACTCATCTACAACACAAAAGGATACAGTTTGCGGCGAGTTTTCGGGAAAAAATAAAATCACGGTCTCATACAAACGTTTTTAAATTCATACAAATCGAGATTGATACAAAATCAAAAAGTAAAACATGGTACAAAAAATGGATATATCATAAATCTTTCATGCACATAATGAATAAAAATAAAGGATGTAGTAAATTTTCCTGGAAAACGTTTGTTGTTGGTTGAGAATTAACATGGTTGCGGATGGAATATTTTTTGAGATGGTGAAGGAAACGATCCATGGAGCAGGGAGCACGCTAGCTGCGCAGGCGCATCGGAGACGTCTATGATCATTCTATAAGTGAGAGGACAACGTGCGCGGTCAAGGTAAGTGAGCAGATACCTGTTGTCGATGACACTGTGCACTCGACATTAATCTCTATTTTAAACCCAGTTTAATAACGTAAGGCACAATTTACAATGAAGGCAGCGACAAATAAGAAATACTGTGTCGAACAGCGGAGAAACTTCATTGTAAATCTGTGCAGGGACCTAGACCTAATCTAGATTATTGATTGTGCCATTGAAACGTTTTCTGGCCAATTAATTCTATCAATAATAATGTCGCTAATAACTTGTGTCACGATGCACTACTTTGTTTGGAAGATGCCATAGAGCACGGCTGTGAAGCTGCGAGACAAAGGACAAGTACTTGTCGCACGCATACAAATATACTTCATCATTTAACATGGAAAGCAGATGCACCAGCAACTGGTCCTGACAGGTTGCGATTGTTAACTGAGGTATTACTTATTTATTTTGAATTTTATTAATTACAGCCGTCACTTCATTCGAGTTCCAATGATTCAGATGAATTGACATGAAAGTCATAAAACACTGAAGACCATTTCAATATTGTCGTAAATAAATCTGAGTCACTGTTATTCAGTGAAATCAATTTGTATTTTTTGTCAAAGTCAATTTAATCAATAATGTCATAACAATGAAATTAATTAAAGATGAGCATTAAGTTACGAGGCTTTAATATCTTGTAACAATGTTACTACGAGCGGCACTGCACGATATTTACGACTCCAAATGCACAGGTTTATTCATAAGAACCGGTCGATTGTACGATCAATACCGAAAGTAAACATATGCTAAAGTGAGTAGGTATCAATAGTAAAATTTGTTGGGTCTTAATTAAATTAAACCGGATTCTGCCCACTGGCTATTAATTAACGCGATTCATGGCTGTGCACTAAGCTAGCCGGATAATTACGGAACAAAGTAACAGATGAGGAATTGCTGGCAAAATAAATAATCGTGCTGCTCCGGTACAGTAGTTCTTTAAAAGCGACGTGTAATTAGTGAGCGTAAATCATCACTTTATGGAGAATGTTTTTATTAAGAATATATTAGCATTTAAAATCCGTAATATTCGGTATGCTCCGGGTAGAATTCTAGGAGCGAGTTCCAGTTATTTTAATTGAGCTCAGTCCTTAAGGCCGATCCAATGATAGTTAATAACGCTTACGAACCTACTTGCGTGACTACCACTAAGACTCTATTTGCAAATCAAATTCAACTTAATACGTGTATTAATTTTCAACAGCAGCTGTTAAGTGTCTGTGAGACAAATGATTTATATGAACAGATAAGTACTCCGGTCCTAATTACTCGTTACTAATACTGAGATTTGCAACGTAACAACTACTAAGTCTAGCGACTCTACTTTTCGTATTGACATCACAAGATCCCTATAATTTTACTCATGTAGCGATAAATGACGATTCTTAAACTGATAAATTTAAGGTTTTAAATGAAAAAAGAAGAAAAATAATGAAAGAGTCCTGTTATGGAGTACTGAACAGGATGTTAAAATGAGCAAAGAAATAAAACAAAGTGCCAATGAATCGAAATCGAAACCCGATAAAAATGAATGGCAAATAAACGAAAATCTGATTAAGGGTAATAATTCAAGTGCGGAGACAGTCGTGTGAAGCAAATCTTCCGAGTAGGTGTGTCTGCATAAAGCAAGCTCGGACACCGGACACCCTGGGGCGGCGCTGTCCGGAGATATACTGACTTACTGCCCTCTACGTGCTCGACATAATGGACGCCTACCGACCTTTACCACTTCGCTTTTAATAAAACATTTACATACAATTGACAATCTTCATAATTATAAGCAGATATTAAAAATTCTATCCGACTATAGGCTCAGTACAAAGGACGCAGCGTCGTTGGAGGTGTTCAAATTTTACAAGTCTGTCGAACATCAATAATTTTGGTTCAAGTAAGCATCGAAATAATCAGAATAAATGTGAATGTAAATGTTGTAAATTACATTGGCTACCAACGTATAAATTACAACAAGCCCTTCACAAGTATCCGTAACAAAAACACCAACAACATAATGATCTTTCGTGGAAACAGATTAATATGTAACGAACAACTACAAGAACAAATCGGGATGCTATGGAGAAAAACTGCTAGCGATGCACATGACTGATAACTTTAAAATCGATTGTCTGCGTATAAAATATACAATTGCATCGCACTTTGGACCGATCTCACAAAAAGTATGAATTTTTGAGGTATCCCGCTGTTAGTTGACTTATGGAGGAGGTATGTGTAAACAGATTGCGCAACACTGGCATAACATACCCATGCCTTGACATTGTTGATCTCACACGCAGCGCTCCGTGCCAAAGGCATCGCAGGTAGCATGGCGGTCAAGAGGCTCGCTAATCGGCCGTAGAATATGAATAGACTACACAAGGATAAACATCTCAATAAACTACACAACAGTGACAAGACACTCCACTTTGATCATTATTATTCTGTCGAGATGTACTTTGTGCAAAGATGGTACCAACAAACCGATTGCCAATAAGTTCTTAATGGTAGCTAAACAAGCTAACATAAAAAATGTGCGTTAAAATTTGAAATCATCTGCGTAACGCACTTTGCCAAGCAACTGCGTGCTCGATGCGAATGAGTGTATCGGGCAAGGTCGCTGCCAACGAATCACTAGTACCACCAATTTGACACTGCTCACCTCCGCTTATTGGACAAAGTGGAACGTGTAAATGAAGAAACGATACGCTACCCTGTAATCATTTAACAAGCATCAGCTGTGATGAAACATATGTCACATTTGAAGGCAAAATCAATTCAAGCTTCGAGTATAGAAGATGTGAATAGGGTATTTTTAAAGCAGGTAAATGTGTCTTTTAGCTTAATTAAACACAATTAGTTTTAAAATAATGTAAAAGAAACGAAGCAGAAAATGTTGATGTTTCGCCGAAATTTCAACAGATCTTATCTTTTTATCCAAGGTTTAAACAACTATGATTTAGAGACGTGCATTACACAAGCCAAGTTTTTAAAATACCTTGTAATTTACGAAGGAATCGCATCAACATTTTGCAAGTTTGTTTTTATCACCCTCAGAGTCCAATAAACATGTGAATTATCTGATGTCTGTTAAAAGGTTTTTTACTTGACTGTATCTGAATGTATGATATGACTTAACGGAAATAAATTACACTAGTAACGACGGTACGCGCTCAGTATTTCTAGTCCTCACATTATACAATCTCAAGACGACGCTAGAGTTGCGTGTTATCGCACAATAATTCCACTTAAAACACGCACAAACAAGTGTTAAACAAATAAAAAGACTCGCTGCTCTCGAAGTAAAAGGTCCGGTGAAAGTGATACAGCGCGAATGCACTGGGCGGGTGATAAAAATGTCATCGCAAAAGAAACGCCTCCGTGCATGTACTTATCGACAATTTGCATACAGAGAACACTTGAATTCGCATGGAGAAATCTGGCATACCACTTTTTAAAACCACAACTTTGGGCACACGCCGCTTAAGAAACACTCTTGATAATCTTAATAGTTTTCTTTTATATAAATATTTAATGAAGGTACTAGGTCACGCTCTTTTTAACTCCAACTTATCTTTAGAGATAGCGGCGTGAAGAAAGCAGATAAATCTTACATTCGAATCATAAATCTTATGATCGAGAGAACTTAGTCACTTACACTTACAGTTAGTTTAGAAACGTATAGGTAAAAATAAATATAAGTCCACTAACGCTAGCATACATAGTTATTTGCCTTCATAGCTTAGCGGTAAACGCCACATTTATTCGGTTAGAACATTGATTCTGGGGCAAGTAATTACATTTTCCTTCATACGACCCTACAACTAGGTCAAACGATTAGAAGCCAACATTGTTTAAATAGGCCACTGATATTGCAGAACATTTTGTTTATTTATTTGCCTCGAATATGATTTGCACTCATTTCATAATGAGGGCATGAGTAATTAGCTGTAGTGGCGTTTAATTGACGTATTATCTTCTATAATACGGGCTTACGTAAAGTGTAACTATTTAATTGCCCTTACAGCATAGGGGCAGTATTTTGAAGCATTAGTACTAAAACGCTCCAAAATACAAATATGGTGATGATTTATAAAAGATTATCCGTAAAAACCCAAAAAAGTAAACACGGTATGTTGAGTCGTCCCTTTCTTATGGCGTGTGGTAAAAAACTGTCGAGGAACCAGTTCTGTTGTGTCGCAAACATTAACAAAAAACCTCACGCATCAGTATATTATCGTTAAAAAAAACCAGCCAAGTGCGAGTATAGCTCGTGCACCGAGAGTTCCGTATAGATCGTGCTGATAATCCCAAAAAAATATATATTTTGCAATTAGAATAATCTGTCACGTATCCACATGACAAGTTCAATTAACTTCTAACAAAAAAAATATTTCGTAATTATTTTTGGCATTGTATTTAAAAGTTTTAAGGACAGTTTTAAGAACAGTATACTGCAAATTGTAGTTTATTTTTTAAATCATCCTCCCATGTTTCGGATCAAATTGGCTGAGACTGAAGGACAGAAAGACACAAGTAGCCCGTTTTAACGTCTAAATTAAGGAACCCTAAAAACGACCAACGACTTGCTCAAATGCATCCCCGAGGGTGAACTCGGTTATAGCTAGTATAAGAAAAACAATACTCACACATATAAACGTGAACGTTCTGTCCGCCTAGCACAGAGTTTAATGTGTCCATTTTATATTCAACTCATCTGTTAAGGGAAAAGAGCGCAAGGATACATAAAACAATATGCGTGAAGACAAACAACCTTTTAACCTCAGGCACGTCTGAGAGAGTATATAAAATCCCTTCCGACATTCAAACAACTTCCAAAAGTAAACAAAGAAGGTGGTTTAACTTCTTATCCTCGCCTAACAACTTAGCGAGGACCACTTCCGACACGAACTGTACAGTGTACACAAACCGCCAAGTCAACATGCAACAGACTAATAAGACGCGACCTTGAACATACGTATATAGATAATAATAGGCTATTCTTTACGTATATGTGTTAATGTTGGGGAATTAAAACTGCCATAACACACATTCTTGGCTTTATTTGTTACTGCGCCAAGAATCAACGAGTCATTGTAAGTTGGCTTGATTCACGATGACCTAAAATACGAAACAATTGTATATGCCTAAGTAGAAACACTTATTAATAAGCTCGAGAAACTCAATACTACGATAAAATTGTAGGTCACAGATCCTAAATAGCAAACTTCTAATACTAACACAAACTAGGTCCAAAATAAAGAGGTAGGAAAATACGTGACTAATCTGAGAAAGACTTTGTGTTTCAATGTACAAGCTGCGGGAATTTGTAGAGCATTCCCGGTATATTGTATAAATAGTTCTAACACAAGTCTCTCTAGTCTTGCCGGAGGATTGCAGAAACGAGTTTCAAATAAATCCTAGATATCCTACTATAAAGAATTCGTTACATTTTCAAGTGTATTCTGCAGATACTCCGACTCTACAACTAATGATACTAATACAAATTATATTGGTTGATACAGTTTGTTATGTGAGCACTGTAAAATCACATCAACCAAAATATATTTTGTTACGAACCACGGCTATGGGTTATATTAGGGAGTACCTCAAGGGAGCTAATTGGGTCCCATGCGGCACATGTGACGGTAATTTAAACTGACCTAATTTTCACCGTCTATGAGGTTTTACAAAAGAGTAGATAATGTATTTTGTTGTGTTGCTAAGTACTTATACTAAAATGATAATGGGGTGTGTTTAGTCTGAAATCACACAAAAACAAAAAATAGAAGTAGGTATTTCTTCATAACATGCGTAAGTACGACACAGCTGTCTATACTAAGTGCTGTGTTAACAATAGTATTTTAGGACAATAGTTTTCACGTAATTTTTATATCTCATTGTTGTAAACACATCTTTACCCTACTCTCCTTATTCTTGAAGCATTATAAAATGTAAAATTGATTACTTCAATAAACATTACGTACATTTTATATCACGATTATAATTCTTATATGGTCAAGGATTACAAATTAGACTGAGAAGGTACTTGAAATGATGTGACATAAATATGCATGAAAATAAATAAAAAAATAAATTACGCAACTATGTGACAAGTTGTCCTGGCATAGTATATAATGTACAAATTATTTTTCCGTAAAACAGGTCTGGCATTTTCTTGTTATTACCCCTTTAGCTTATTTTATTATTATTAACTTGCTTATTCGCATTCAAAAAGCAGCGTGTGAGTGTAATACATCACTTAAATTAAGTATATGTCACTAAAAAGACAATATAACGCAAATAATAGCTAAAAAGAACAGATTTACCAAAAATAAAATACGACCTAATAAAATCTTAGTAGTATACATAGGCACATGTGTTCAGAATCCACCTTTCAATTTTCTAAAACATAAAGCATTTAAAGCAATCGTGAACTTTCATCTAAATTGCAAAAAGTGAAGCGATAAAGTCAGGGTCCCATATTTATAGACAAAAGGCTAACGAGCTGTCTGTTGTGCAACGTTGCAAATCTTTATACTTCGTGCGATGCTGCACTACACGAGTTATGGGCAAGACGGCTCCATATAACTCATATCTTCATTCAACTTTCATAGAAAGGAATCAAGGTGTGAATACAAGGAATATCATTTTACTAGAAGAACTGAATAATTATGTCGTAAATGACTCGTGTCGTGCAATTAACACGAGTTCAGGGGTCATCACGTTGTCCACAATGTTTCTTACGTTTTTCATGCGTATATCGAGTTCTAAGTTTATCTTTGAGTTCAACATGAAACCAATGAACCCAATGGTATCTACATTTCCAAGTTTAAAGTCTCCACCAATGTTTTGTACGACGAGTTTGGGGAGTTTAACATGTAAGACGAGGCCATATCAGGTGAAAGCTTTATCAGAACCTGGATAGAGTACAAAATTGTTTGGATTGTTACTTGATACTCTACAAGTACATAAATAAAGCAATAAAAGGAAAATAGACACTGAAGTTCACTTAACGGAACCTTTTAGGTCAGAGAATTTGTTGAGGCTTAATAGAATGTTCGAAGCAAGAGATGCGGTGTGGATGAAAGAAGTCGAAATATTCTTTATTATCTTTACGATGCCATAAAACTACCAATACGTTGCAGTCGACCGGTTCAAGTTTAAGTAGCGATTCATTTAACATAAAACCATTTGTAATTATTTTTGTTGATGACATCATAAGGCGAGTACTAAACATCACTAAGGTTGTGGAGTTCGGAGTACGTATCGTGCAAAACTAGACTCTTGCCAAGTCATCGTCGGTCGCAATATTAATCGCAACAAGGAAAGTGTACAAATCCTGCCGGACAACAAGATACAAAGCGAAGGTGAAGTTGTCAAGTCGTTATCCGACGCCTACAGGTTACGACAACCTTAACTATATCTTCTTAATTAATGAACTGAAAAGTGCACCTTTAAAACAACATATGCGTAGTGAGGGAAATAAGATTAATTAAAATAAAACAACGTAACGCGGTGACACGGTCTCAGGGCTTGCCATCCGACACAATTAAAATTCTTGTCGTGGCCAGCAGACATAAAAGCGTCTATTATCACATGGATTTGCCAACTTTTTATCGACATTAACAATTTAACTCGCAATAAGTATAGGTATATCAGTAGCAGCCGCAGTAATAACTGAGGCGTGAATTGCCAATGTAAATTGATAAAGTCTGCGTCTGGTCATTTTAAAGAACCAGCCATACAAAGGACCCAAATGACTACGTGATATACTGGAAATTGATATAATTCGTGTTTTCCTTTTCAATATCGAGGTTTTACGTGTGGTAGTAACTAAGACTTCGTGACGTAGTAATCTTGCTATTTATGTAATCAAGATATTACAGAGTCATTGTTAGTAGAGCTTATATCGACAGGATGCTCTTCTAGGATTCTAGACCCGAAGAGTGCCAAAGGACCCTTATATTTAATCTGTTCCGACTTGTACTAAACCGCACTTATTTTTTTAAGATACAGTACTCTTCTTAGAAAATAGAAGAAGACAAAAAACACTCTTAAAATTGTGTTGAAATCGATGTCCTACATTTAACAGCCGCTATTTTTTGAAGTTAACCTTTGTGATTGACAAAAAGAGAACTCATCTATTAATCAAATTGGTACAAAGGTTTACAAGCAAAGGATTAAAAACAAGACAGTTTTTGTTGATCGCTCGCGCACTATGAGGAAGATACATTGGTAGGATTCGTCGCTGTCAGATAAAAACAACATCAGAGACGGCCAGAATTTATGCGCATTAAAAAAACTGTAACGTACAAAAACGAACACGATGATATTCGCACAATACATCAATTACGTCTAATAGTGATACCAGAATTATATGAGCCATAATCGCTAACGATGTCTAAAATTTCGATGGCCGTGAACTACGCCTTGACTGCCGGATGCTAAATGTAACAAACAAAAAAGTATCAATTCTAACAGATAGCTGTTACTCGACCCACATCTCTGACCTCGTTACGGCGAAATCGCAATGTAATTTCGCGACGTAAATTTTTTGGAACACTTTTACTTCGGCACCGGGCGTACAGTCCAGCGGCTCAGTGTATAGGTCGGTGATGACACCAATTTCTCTTCAATGAATGAGTACGGAGCTTTAAGCTGGGTGGAGTCGCCACGGCCTCAAAATTTTAATGAATACCTAGTTTGGCGAATCTTGTTTGCGTAACTCTTGACATAGATAGTCTTTCTATGTGGATCAGCAACCTATACAGCAGCGACAGAGGCGCAGCGAATTCATTCACATTTCTGTTCGATACTCTATTGACGTCACAACTTAAAGTGCTAGTACATACTCCCCTATGTGTTATCAGCTGCTGCAAATTTTTCCGAACAAATTTTCGCAACACGCACGTCACCAGCACGTAAATCCGACAGACGCACGCGCCAACCATATAGTGCTACTTTCTCCCTGAGCTACGCAATCACATTTGGTTAAATTTCGCTTTTTTGCACACAAAGAGATTATTAAAATTTATTTAGACGTGGATGTCCAATGGATCAGACTACTAAGTGACAATTACCACAATATACGTTGCGACTTGCAACTAGTAGAAAGGGGTTGTATAACGCTATTAGTTGCGTCTGACCTGACAGTCGTAAGTATATAAGCTATGAGGTTAAACCACACAATGGTAAAGAAGAATTTCAGACAAAGCGAGAGCGCAACTAATACAAACTAGTCACTTGAATCACTTTCATCTGGTGGAGATGCCGAAAGTAAACTTTTACTTTCGGCATGAAAAGATTGGTTTTCTTCGACAAACGACTCTATGTTATGACATTCTAAAATATTGTACCACGAGTAATAATACGTGTACTTATAGAAATTTACTCGAAAAACGTACATAGGATTGGAGATGTAAAACATTGATCAAAGCTTGAAAAATAACGACTTGAACTGCCGCTGGAAATGACGCACTTTTGAGTAATTTATGCTCTCGAGAAACATTGTGAATGACATCAATAACTTTAAAACCGCCATCAAATTCAAAGTGCAATCAGATTTACAAGCCTACCTCATTTATATTACAAAAACTAGAATTTCAACCGTCATGTAGGCTATAAAACGCTTTTTACAACTAATGAACAAGGAAAATTATGTGAACGCAGCGACAGTGGACCAGAACTGGTCGTACGAAAGCGAAAACACTTAATTACTTTCATCTATTCGTACAAAGTGGAACTCGTAACCCAGATTATAGAATTAGAGCCTGCCGTCTACATGTTTTATGATTTATATACTTTCGATTTAACTACACGTATTTCCTCCTCTTGTTAGTTTAAAATCGCCATGTTGTGGAAAAAAACCCATAACTGTAAGAAAAACTTTCATCTTTCTATATTTTACATCGAGAAATTCAAATGCATATTAATATTTACAAAAATACCGGCAACCAATAATTTTAAAATTAGAAACGAATTTTCTCTGCCAAATCAAACTTGATCGAGGTGTGAATGTTTTATTGAGGTTTATGAACGCTATAAAGTATTATGTGTTGTAGCTATTATATCTAAACGATTACAAAACGAAACGTTTCGTAACTAATCCAAAGATAAGTTTACAAGTTTTAGTTAAATAACTAGTACCGCAACGTTTTGATATTATTAAAAAGTGTTGTTGGTTTATCAGTTAAGCTATTCCAAGTGGGCAGCAGTCAATGGCCGATAGTGCGCAAGTTATCTCGTGTCTGTTTACTGAACCAAGAGCCAAGAACTGAATCGGTTATTACAGTAGTAACCTTACATTAGATTACACAGGTCACAAGATTGTCAAAGCGTGTTTGGGTACTACTGGTAATGTCGAGGTCGAAAGATCGAATCTATTACATAACTTAAAATACGCACATACTTAAAAAACATATTTTTAAATCGTATATAGCTTTACACGTGCTTGAATTGTATTGACCATATTCAGAACTAGAATCGATTACTTTATTAACTGTAATAAAGACAAAACAAAACTGGCAATTGAAAAATTACCCTTATTCTCAAAATATTTGCTTAAGCTGGCGACTAAATTTGGATTCGAAAGTAAAGTAAAGGAAATCGGGTAACCAAATGACGCTGAATAAAAATACAGCAAAGACAAAAATAAAGCCGCCAAAGTGGGAACATTCGAAAGTCTCCAAAATAACCTGTGTTTAATAAAATGAATCAAAAGTAATGGAGGAAACGTGCACGAAGCAAAAGTTGATCAGAATAAGGCAAGTTCAAAGGAATCACGGTGTGTCTGCGTGACAATAATATCATTGATGTATAAATGCTTAAAAAAGCTCTCGTGGACGTATCAGCTTATCTGATAGTAGAAGAACACGGTTTTCCAAGGATATCTCCAAAGCCGGAGATCGTGAAGATGCATTGATCAATACAAGGATGGACAATTGGACATGAACATCAGAAATAAAAATGTTTCTACTCACTAAGCGAGTAAATAAAGTCACAATATAACCACAATTAAGCATTGAACTTTAACCAAACAATAATAATGAAGTAGTCAAAAGAAATAATGCAAAATTATTGTAATGGCTTTCCCAAATCGATACATGACGCATATTATTATGTAACACAATTGAACGCATCCGAAGCAGAGGTCGAATGTCTGGAGGTCGCTGGAAGAGGGTGGTTAGATCACAATTATTACTCGGACTCTCAGACGAAACCCTACCTCTAGGACGAACGAAGGACACCACAAAACAAACCTATACAGCCAGTACAGTAAAAATGCGAAAGTAACTTTGTCTGTCTTGTTGACTGTATGTGTGTTGGGCTTTCACGACTAAACCATAACATCGATTTTAATAAACTTTAATATGGATTTAGCTTGAACTTCAAGAAAAGACATAGGCTACTTTTTGTTGCGGTTATTGACAAACAATAGCAAAGCTACAGGAGAAGTAAGATTGAAAAAAAAATACTTAATTTTGAAAAGTACTTTTCTAACCTTTCTATACTCTTCTGCTTCTGGGCTAAAGCCTTCTCTAAATTCTTCTACAAAACCTTATCCCTTGCCAACTCAAACCCTCAGCCCTCGCGGTAAAAAAGTAAATAAACAGTATAAAAACAAAGTATACAATATATTTTCGTAACAAATTTCAAGTCTAATTCTAATTAATCGGTTGATGAATCAAGTAAACATTTGAATACCGGCATTGTGTCCATTTTTTTGCTTATTTGCAAGTCAATCCAATTTGAATTAATGTTTGTTATGTGTTGAACGTTTAAGGATTTCGAACTTTGATCGGCATATCACAAAGCGTTTGTTTATCGATTTTATAAAGGTATTGTTGTAGAGTTTCCCTTGAATTAAAGCTTTAAGGAAATAAGTCCTAACAAATGGAATATAAAATAATTAGAGCGTAATAATCGTTGTATATTTTAAATAATATCTTTATTAATAATCAAATTATTGTAATAATGTAACATTTATCCAGTTTTATTAATTTACACAAATAAGTGGCAATTTAATATGCAAAGAGTCTCGTAGTACCGATAACTACAATAAAAATGTATTCGCTTTAATATTCGATTTTACAATGTTATTCGGAAACGAATAGTTTTGGTACATTGAGTTTTCCGCTTCTTGCGTATATTCATTAATCTATTCGTGGTAGCTTCGTACTATGGATATACATTAATGTACAACGATACCACGTTGCTTGAAAACGTAATTATCTAGTAATAACTATTACGAAACGCTACTACTTGTAGGTGTGTTTATGGCCCGACAATAATCATTAATTCGTTTGTAGCTCTTCAACTCCTCGACTAGGCGTCTAGGCTAGACGTCTTGCTGCATCAAAAGTAGTTTGGTAATACCCAAATTACAGCTATTGTCGGTAAACAGATCTACAAGAAATCTCGGTACGTGCAAACTGGTATCGGAATATTTCTCAATGACTGATATCTTCTGTTATCAACGCATATCAACAAGTTTAGATCAAATACAACGTAAACAAATAGGCCAACATCGCACGAGGGGAGATACCGAGTCATATCAAAGATTTGTAACTATATTAAGAAAAAATAAATACAATCGTTACCGGCGTAGTCGTGCGTGGTTCTTTTAATACATGAGAGCGGTGGTATGGTGCAAGAGTCCCCTAAATTTAAACCGAAGGTACCTGTGTGCCACGCGTGCACCGATCCCTGCCACTGATATGTTAATTTTATTACACCAGCTTAAAAAAAGATCCCAACCGGTTTTCGATTTCGAAAAGGAACGTAAGTGACATAAAAATTACGACCTTCACATACACGATGCTTGTTC
This sequence comes from Autographa gamma, assembly GCA_905146925.1. NCBI lineage: Eukaryota > Metazoa > Arthropoda > Insecta > Lepidoptera > Noctuidae > Autographa > Autographa gamma. Next base: position 2,166,960 of record LR989850.1, read on the forward strand.
CTAAATTAAAAGGCGCACCAACAAAAACATTCAACGAGCAAACAGATCAAGCACGACTCATGAATATGACGACTTACTTTTAAAACTAAACATTTGTACGTATTTGCAACAAAAACTGGTTTAACGTGAAAAATAAAATTGACATTAAGAGACTTACGATAATTTTCGGCGATATGCAGGTCCTTAGCACACACTGGTTGCACGTATTATTTCGCGGATATGATCTAATGTAAACCGAATATGTGTATAATAGCTCCAGTTTTTTCTACGACGACTTCGGAACCGGTAGATTGTCCTCGGGGGCCTCAACACTTGGGGGGCATCACTTATCAATGGTTAGTTAAGTGGAGGTTATTAGTAGTGTTGTGCCGTCGCGAGCGTCGCGTCCCGCGTGCTGACCGGCTGCGAGTGCCGGCGCTCAGGCGTCGCTCTTGTAAACAAAACGTAATGGTGGGGGCCCCGCCGAAAAGCCTGGCCGAATACACACCGCTCACTTACGTCACTGTTCTGCTCCTCCGGTGAGTGTTTGATGCTGGCCGAGATCCGATAACTGATTGCTCTTCCAACTTTTACCTTCGGCTAACAGTATCATCAACTAGGCTGTACCTTTACGAGTTCTCAGTTTACAATTCTCATTCTTACCGCTGGTGTTGTGACGTATCATATAAGAACACGTGATGTTCTAAAAATAATACTTCTATTATTAACAAATAATAGAGGTTCGCCTTGTATCGACTTTTTTCAACACGTTTGTTTTGTGATTGAGTATGTATCTCCACAGACAATATCTGAGATTTAAAACACACAAGAGCTCATGAGATCAGTATTCAACTCTTGTGCGTATATACAGTAATTTTCCGCAACCGACCATATTCCCACCAAGTTGAGAGCAGAATGAATCAACAGAATCCGTAGGTCACATTCACTCGTCTATTAAACAAACATTCAAGTTATAAAAAATGAAGATGGCGTCTGTTCTTGCCAGACAGTTCGATATCAATTAATTTAAAAGTGTTCAGCTTAATATAGGCAGCTGGATCGGCAAAAAAGAAATTAATCATGTAAATTCCTCAGCTTTACTTCGAGTTTATAAGACCATATTTATAACCAGGAGCTGATCCTAATTTAAAAGCCTATTTTGCACGCAATACTCATTTAAAAATACTTTTTATTTCACACGATAACCAGCTGTAAATAGAATTAAAGGTGCTAGACTAAGTCTGTAGTGAAGTTATGGCAATGTAACCGGAGCTTACGAACTCATAGCAAACCACTTTTTGTTCTGTATCTTACTTCAGTCCTAGATATAAGGTATCTATCTACGCGAGCGATGTTCCTGTTTCGTAACTTTACTTTGTTGTTTTTCCTCAAATTCCGTAATGGATGTGACATTATCTTTGCAGACTTAACTAAGGATTGCAATTGTTTATTTATTAATATTACAGGAAAAATCAAAGATATTTTTAGCTTCAAGTTAGAAAAAAGTATTACTTACTAAATCGACTCTACTTAAATTTGAAACCAAAAAAATCGCGAACGACACAAACAAGTTCTTAGCTTGAATCATGCATATGTCATGATGCACTCCTTAACATTTGGGAGCGAGGCAAATCAATATAACATGAACGTTGAATTTTAAAATGGCGTCCCATAAAATTCATGTTCATGCAATCAGGTAGTTCTGTTAGTGAAATATCTTGTAATGTGACGCACACTGTTCTCTGTTAATATTAATGTGGAATATAGAACAGTGGTAGAACAGTTATATGATGATCGTGTCACTTTGTCAGGTAACACTATGATCAATAGTGTTTTTACATAAGTTATGGAGGATGTTAGGGCGAGTCGACACGACGGGAATACGATCAAGTGAGTACAATAATAAAATAGTTCGACTGCATAGAAACCACATTGTGGTACGAGGGAACCATGCGATCGATGCACAACCCGATTGAAGCCGACTACAATTACAATGGGGTTTATATTTACGTGGTATTAAGCAGATAATGAGCCACGTTTTTTTTACTTTCATATTTGTCTTATATTGCTGTTTCATACAATACATTTATTATTGATTATTAAATACTCAATTTAGTACTGAGTTTGAAGTGGACCATATTGTTCACAAGCGAATCTTTAGTTATACTCGTAGCTTGTTGATAAAATCGATAGAAACCTTCCGGAGAGTTCAGATTTCCTGTAAGCTTGCAAGGACGACTCTACCTTTAAACCTTAGACTATGAGACATTGAAACTGCTCTCAGATGACAGGACATCTGCGAGACAAACATCACCTTTTACATCCACCTTTTATTAAGAACAGTTCTCATATACTTCTAGTAGTGTGTAAACAGCCCTAAACTTTACATTGGGTGCCAATATCAGTCGATAAGTAATGTAAATGTTCTCAACACGTGGTAGTGTTCGGAGCTCAGAACATATTATCATATATTTATCGTCCTTTATTCGTCTGTTACGCAATTTACATAGCATGTTGTTATCTGCGCGTGATCATAGGGGACTATGTAAAAACCTGCGTGTTGCGAACCAACTCTACGTGTAATTCTATTTATGTTACCTTTTTTATTCGAGGGTTCTGTACCTAAAGGGAGCCAACAGGACCCCGTTACTCAGCATAAAAATCAAAGTCAACAAAGCTGAATCTCATGAACTGCAATAGGTAGTAGTCAAAATGATAATAACTCTTCAATCTCCATATTGAGGAATTAGAAACGTGTGTTTTTAATGAGATTTTCGCGATTTTAATTGCACAAATATTCTACGATGGTACTGAACTCTTCATGAACGAATCCAGCCCAGACTTGGTCAGTTATTAAATAATTAAAGTGCCTTCTAATAACAGTTTGCGTAAAGCCAGTCTAAGACAAGTTATTATATTTATTTTAAGCCTCAGATTCTATTCGAACCTAAACCATGCGTTTCACATATAATAACGATAAGTTCCAAAATTATAAAAAATATAACAATAATTAGTTGTACCATTAAATAATGCTATAAAACATATGGATTATTTTACATCAAAGAACCGATTTTCCTTTCATTTTAGCATACTTTAAAAACTCAAAAAATATTTTTTTCATAAAATATATGAAAACACTTAATAATTCCGTAAGTTATGAGTTTTTTACTGTATTAAATTAAAGTAAGTAATGTAAATGTAAATTATTATTTATACGCAGCTGCCTTGTCTTCATTATTCTTTACCGGAATTAAATTGCGTACCTATCATATTAAACACGTAAATTAACTAAAAATATAATATTTTTATTAATTTTCATCTCAATATAAAAAGAATTAAATAAAATAGTCTAAAGATTAAAATGTATGGTAATTTTTCATCTCTATCTTAAAAATACTTATTGCTTTACTTTTTCATACTTATCCTAAAAGTAAATACACAACAAATACTCGAGTAGATAAACCTCCTTGCTTAAATATTTAAACAATTAGGATAAACATTGTCCTTTTGCGAAAGATAGATAAAATAACAGAGCTTTGTTAAAATATTTGTAGGAGTACATCATTAGAGTAGATAAAAATATATCAGTTTGGGTGCGGACAAACTAATTGTGTACCATAATTGTATGTTGATAGCTTTAAAAGTACGTATTAGAGATAATGGTACCGTGGCATGGTGAATGTGCTGATAGAGTGCGGACGTCCGTGAGGATAGGAGAAAGGACACCTGGCGGTCAGACTGAGTAAGCCAGGGATGGCGAACCATAGGCATAATATTTTGGGCACGTCATTAATATCAATGGCATAGTTCATTCTGCACTTCGAAAACAAGTGAAGTATCACTATCACTATCACTACATAGTATAAAACAAAGTCGCTTCCCGCTGTCTGTCCCTATGTATGCTTAGATCTTTAAAACTACGCAACGGATTTTGATGTGGTTTTTTTTAATACATAGAGTGATTCAAGAGGAAGGTTTATATGTATAATACATGCATAATATAGTAGAGGAATACGGATAATCTTAGAGATTTCTAATGTAAGGTCGTTTTGAACCCATTTTCTGCGCTTTCATTGGAAACGCTGGCTGAACCCTATGAGATAGATCAGAATAATGTACTACAGTATTGTGCACCTTAAAAAGATCTACAAAAAAGTCCGCGATGGCATATGTCTATCTCTTGAGGATAACCCACAATAACCATTTTTATCGTTTATTTATTACTTATTTACGAATCACTACATAGTATAAAACAAAGTCGCTTCCCGCTGTCTGTCCCTATGTATGCTTAGATCTTTAAAACTACGCAACGGATTTTGATGTGGTTTGTTTTAATACATAGAGTGATTCAAGAGGAAGGTTTATATGTATAATACATGCATAATATAGTAGAGGAATACGGATAATCTTAGAGATTTCTAATGTAAGGTCGTTTTGAACCCATTTTCTGCGCTTTCATTGGAAACGCTGGCTGAACCCTATGAGATAGATCAGAATAATGTACTACAGTATTGTGCACCTTAAAAAGATCTACAAAAAAGTCCGCGATGGCATATGTCTATCTCTTGAGGATAACCCACAATAACCATTTTTATCGTTTATTTATTACTTATTTACGAAAAAGCGATTTTAAGCAATACAGTATTAATCCGTATCCAATTAAGTACCTTTAATAAACTGTGCATGCAATATTGATCAATATTGTCCTTTATAGCATGTAATTTAAATGAATATTTTCGAAAATATTACAAATTTAAAATGTGCGGTTGCGGCGATACCGGCCGGAGGGCCGCGCGGGGGCCGGGGGTCGTGCCTATACCAAATAGTGCATCCAAGGCTGTGCTTCGCCCTACAGAACTTTATGATTGTGTAGTTATATTTGGTATCAGCGTTGCACCCGAGCAAAGCCGGGGCGGGCCGCTAGTATACTCTATGAGACAAGGAAACACCAAAGGAAATTGAGGAACAAGAATACTTCAACTACAACAACGTGCTGTTGATACTGAAAGGCTCGTTTCTAGTATGTAACTGGTATTTAGCTAAAGGTTAGATACTGGAGGGAAGGACATTTTTTTTTGGTAGAGATCTTTGCAGTTAGCCTGAGCGCAGGCTTTGACTGCTTCACCGGTCTTTAGAGGGAAGGACATTTCCCACCTTACTATTAGGTACCACTTTTTAAAGACAAGATCAAAGATTCTTATCAATGCGCAAAATGCACTAAAAAGTCTAAATTTATAAATATATATATATATAATGTTTCATACTAGCAATGCGACCAACAAAAAGTTATCGCAAAAATCATGAATGAGCCTAACGTATTAGTGCAAGCAATAAGTTGCTTAAAAACTGAACTTTAAAATAACTAACATTTTTATGTTCATTCACTAATAAATGCAATCGCGTGCTGTGTTCCAATTGTTCACAAAACGATTCGTTACGGAAAATAAGTCAATTAAGCTACATCACTTATTAGACAGTCAGTTATTTCGTGAGCTGTCTAACTTCAATTTTCAGTATCATGATGTCTTATTACAAAAGAGTTATAAGCTTAAAATTGCAAGTATTGCAACTACAGAATTTTTTGGAGATACTCTCTTTGAAAATGAGACGACAATCCAAATAGTAGTGTTAGAATATTTTGTTTTCATGGAATATAGGAGAAATACTTATGATGAAACCTCAGGAATCGTTAACTTTCTTGTACAAAACGAATAATGTATATTAAAGAAAAATCATCCCGCTTAATGTAACTAAGAAGCACAACAAAATCAATTTAACTTACATTATTTAGGTGTACCTTTGCAACATATTGCTATAACAGTCAGAACAATTGCTTTCCTATACAAAAAGGCGCCTTTTAGTCTATCCTAACAGGACAGGTAATCCAGAATAATTTGTACATTCCGCTGTCATTATGTGCATTCATACAAATTCTTATTTATTTTATGCAATAGCCGACCTACATCTGCAGTCGTAGCCAGTTCCACAGCACCAGGTAATTAAGATCTCAATCTTTTAAATTTCGTTTAGCAACGAACCTAAACACCCGTGTGCCCGATCTCGGACTATTTAAAAGTACACATGAGCGCAACTTCATTCCATAATGTTGCGAAATCGAATAAATAAATTCATAATGTGAACTGTAATTACGGATAATGGATATCAGGACCAGATATAGAGATGTGGAGTAAAGACTGGCTGTTGCCTGAAGTAATCCGGTTCGAACTAGATTCTGGAATTGGACTGAGTTATAATTATGCTCACTAGCTACTGAGAATATTTTACGAACATTGATGGAATCAAAATCAAGACAGGCTATACAGAGGTCTTCGAGTTAAATAAGGAACAGGTAGAAACCCCAACTCAACGATTAGATAGGTTCCATATAAAATACAGTATTAAGCTGAATACGATGAGATCAAAATTGTCTCGCCTTTTCTCTTACACCTTAGAAAAAGGTTAAACAGTAGAAGAAGTATGACTTAAGGTGTTATTTCTCCCTGAACATTTTACGATTACACAATATAATAAAACTGAAGTATAAAAGTAAATTATACCATCTCTAGATTTCGTTTTCAACATAAGACGCATATAATATGGTGGGGCCTCGAAAATAAAGATTTATATTAAATGACACGTGTAACATCACAACACATTGATATTCAATATTTTCCCGTTTGTTTTAAAAAAACATGCTGATTACCCTAATATCAAACATTATTTTGTTTTGTTCCTTTGATTATATTGGCACATGTAGATTTTAGAATAAAACGTGCCTGAGCGCGTGATATGCGACATTTGACTTTTTAATATCTATGAACGTTTTCTGACTTTGAAATAAGAAAGGACACAAGCTTATAAGTATAGATAAAAAGTAGAGAAAAAATATATTTAAATTGCATGAGTTTTCTAAAAACTTCACAAACAGAAAAAAAAATGGTACATGATCAAAGTTTGCAGCAGCAGATGCCTACTTTTTATGTTTTATAGATACATTAAATCCAAATATTTATAGTTACTTATGTTAGTATATCTAATAAAAAAATTACCTGCATAAAGATTGCACTTATAACCTAATTCCACTTTAAATAGGCCACATGTAGGAATTTAATCAAAAAACTCTTCGCATTATTGTCGCTATCTAAAAGTAATCAAAGATGTTTAAAAACGTATAATGACACTTATCGGTGATAAAATGATTAATTATAACTCTGTAAAGTAATTCGCGTGCACGTCAACTTGATAACTGTGGGAATTGTTGTATCACGTACTAAATATATTATTATGTATAACGAATATAATAGAAACAGGTTCACACAAAAGCCCTTTCTATTAAACTATTTAAATATCGAGATAAAAGATCACGAACTTATTCCTTTTGAGCTTAGGGGAGAGAATATAAATTTGGAAAAAAAAGATCTTTAAAATTCCTCTTAAAAGTGAACGGGACGAAAACGAAACATTTTAAATTGTCTATTATTACGGTCGAAAAGAAAATTACTGAACAATACAAATATCTCTGTATTCTTCAATAAGTGTTATCAGAACTTCCTCTGATAACAAATAAGAATTTTAAGCGAAATTCTAAAATATTTAAGATATAAAATACTTTCTGATACCATGGAGTACGTATAATATAATAATCCAACCTATAAACGTCCCACTGCTGGGCACAGGCCTCTTCCCATATAGAGAAGCCACGAGCATTGATCACCACGCTTGCTCTCTGCGGGTTGGTGATTTCAGATCCCAAATTATGGAATACAGGTTTCCTCACGATGTTTTCCTTCACTGTTTGTCAGTACGTATAGGTACCATTAAAGGCCAGTACAAAAATAGCAAACCTTGCCTATGTTAATTCATCTTGTATTTACAGACTCTGGCTGATTTGATAGTTAATCAGATGTTAATTTCCGCAAACGAATCTTAAAAGGATGATTTTACTAACATTCGTATAAAGCCGATTGATAATTTTGCATCTATGCCTAAATCATGCTGTTATTTTGACTTTCAAACTAGAATACTTCAGAGTCAAAAAAACCTGTGTTATTTTGTTTTTGTTGGTTTTCAGTAGATATATGAATTATATTAGGAGTTTAGGAAATTCGTAAGTGATCCTGTATTTGTATGTTTAACATAGTTAGTATGTAGTTCAGTTCCTTAGATAACAAGGCCAACTCAAACCAAATAGTCTGGAAACCAGTGCAGTAACAGATTCCGAACACAGTGCATTACAATTGCTCTTACTTTATCAAAATCTAATCTAGGTGACGTTCATTGTGATCAAAATAAAAGATTTCGCGACAGTCTTAAAACATCAAGATAACATCTTTACAAATGCGATTGTGTCAAACAACTGTTGACATTATAAGGAACCAGGACTCCCGACATACTTGTAATGTCAAATGAACATCGGGCCAAAACATAAATAGACATCACAGCCACTAAGTATACATACTTCACGCCTGTTACACGCACAAATTACAGGACGCCACACATTACGGTCCTAACGAAGTGTTGCTCAAAATACATGAATAGGCCAGAAGCAATGTGGATGTTGCGAATACTAATCGCGTGACATAAAAAGTCAAATTACTGTGATTAACTCATCAACTGTTTAATTAAATCCGCTGAGATTCCGTCCTTCTTTTGTCTTACGGTCACTCCAGCCCTTGGAAGACATAAGAGCTAGTAGAATTACGATCATTACCTAATCCTTGTTGATACTTTAAATCTCTTTTCTCTTATTGACCCTAGGAAGAACATGACCCACTAGCCAAAATGAATAGACTGCATTTCTTTGTCTTATTCATGCTGTCACAGAACCTTTTTGTAAAAAGACCAACCAAAAGGAGTCATTAGGTCTCTAAGCAATGTTTTATAAAGGCTTCTACGTATTTACCACAATTGGAACAACAATGTCATTTGGTAGTTGGTTTTCTAAGAAACAACGTACTGACACCATTTAAAGCGTTATCAAAATATTGACACAGCTTTGATGTGACTCTATTAACTGTTTCAATAAAGATATTAAGACAATTTAGGTGGTTTAGTACTGTAAACAACTTGTGTACACGCTCCTATTTTTATTCAACTGAAAACGGTCTACGTAGAAATGGTAACTTATGTACTCTGAAGGTTTCACAACTGTGACTAAGATTGTGAAAATGTGTTTTACAGTTTGACTTCGATATCTTCTTGCGTTGTTGGTTTCCTTTGTACTGTTCTGATTGTTTTACGGTAAATCTTCAACCATGCCGCTAACAAACCACAAAAATCATGGTATTGATTAGTTTGATTTTCGTTGATGCTATCTCACAACGATTTCACAATAATTTCGTCATACCACACTGCTCTGTACACAAACTGTGTGTACAAAATGATATTTTCAAATTTATACTAGTCACCTCTACTATGATTGGGGCACGTAATTGCTTTTAATGATTGTACCTACTCATATGCTACTTATATTTGTTTAAACACTTCACAGCCTCGACTAACATTTTCTAGAAACAATAAATCCATATTTAAATTAGTAGAAACGTAAAAAAAAAGCAAATAGTGACAAATGCAATGCCCGTCAAATGATTTACAGTCCCCGGACACCAAGTTGATTGAGATAGATTGACATTATACAAATTGTAAATGACGAATTGATCACCCTTCGCGAGAGTTTGTCTTTGTATTCAATCGGCTATATTGCCGTTGATTGGTAGAAGTGGTTCTTTTCAACCTGTAACTATGTCATCGAGTCAAACCGCAATGTCAAAGGAAGCATCGGCCAATATACGTTCGTCTGAACTGCTCCTATTGCATAACCTTAAATTACCAGACAGCATTCCTCCACTGAGGGCCAGAAGAATCAAAATTGACCAAAATACATCGACACGGAGTTTGAGGGAAGATGCTTATGCCCATGCAACCTATTGCTAGCTATTTATAAGCTGACTACGGAGAATTGATTATTGAGGATGATTTGAAATAAAAATACTAATTGGTACTGTTGTTATTACGATTCGATTAATTAAGATATTAAAGGGCGACTGTTTGAATACAATTCAACGTTAAGGAAAATGTTTGTGTTTGTACTTCACCAAGAAAAAAAACAGATAAAGTGACAGAGTAAAGAATTTACTTGAGTAAAGTCCGAAGTTCTACTTTTAATATCTCATACGCTTTTTACAGTCTCAATTTGACCTATATTGTCCTACCTATTTAGTTGTTATCATAAGATATGCATGATAATGTACGATTGTATTTAATATTACGTTTTGCAAGTCACAGATAAGTAAAGTTATGTTGAACGTGTAACATCACGTTACTTAGCTATTTTATTCATTTTAAAAGCTGTTTCAATAATTCCATGTCACATGTTGGCTAACATGTCGTAAAAATCATGTTTTATATACTAACAACGGAAGAGAATAACACAGGAAGACAATCTCTATTAGGTGTAGCGGGACTCATCTAGTACCAATTTGACCCGACTTTTAGAAGTTGTAAAACCTCAAGACGCCTTATTCCATTACTTGAAATCACATTATAAAAAAATACTTAATTAATATTGTGTTTTCAAAATATATTGTAAGTAGTTTTACTTGAGTTTCACCGTTACTTGTACCTAATTTATCACGAGTGCCATTCACAATATAATTATTTATGTTGTTTGTAAAACTACCAAGGTGATCGAATCCTCTCTCTTTCGCGGCATTGTTTATGTGTGATCCCTTCCCAGTGATCTAACGACCAATGTTCTGGAACGTGGGAATTAAAGGTAACGGAACGAAACGAACTTTTCAATATACTCCGCTATTTATACGGCCTAATTTATTTATTTTAAGATGTATTTTCTAACAAGAATACGACTAAAATATCTGACGGTGTGGATTTTAAGAAGTGTACATAGTTATCTACTTATGTATGTGTGTCACATTAGGCAACTTCCTCTTAGAAATAGCCGCTGCCCCACATCTTGCTTTGGAGATTTAATAGACAACAATGATGGTCCTAAGGTCGGCCAATGGCCAGGATGCGCCGGACGTAACTTATTACGATTAAAACGGCCCTCAATATTACGCAACTGGCTTTACACTACTGTCTCCATTTTATTTTCAAAATTAGTAAATATATCGATGTTGTCAACTTAACGCTTTCTGCGTGCACCGGAGGAAAGTGAAAAAGTGGGCGAGTCGAATGAGGTAATATTAGCGCGTTAAACTAGTGCCGCTCGCCGACCGCACTCACTTTCGTTCTCTGAGATAACCAGTCTAACTGCAGGTAGATCAGCTAGATCTCAACTAGGTTTAGTGTTATATCTTGGTATTGCATTATTTCCCGCTAAATTTTGTTCCCTCTTTCTCTAAAAGGATAGTTGAAAAGTGGCTCATGACGCTAATAAGTCGCGGCTACGTCTTTTAGATAAAGAAAAGTCGAAAATTTAATTTATCCAGGGACAACTGAATGGAAATATAGCTCAGTAGAGTTGCAATGTGTGTAAGTCCTTAGGTTAGATAAAATTACATATGTAAGCATGACAAAGCATGTGTATAGACCTAAATGAAAAATATATTTAGTATTGAAATATGGGTTGTTGCAATTTAAAGTCAAGTCTAATTAATGTAAAAGATCTGAAAGAAATTTAAAACTTTAATTAAATTTTATCTTGGCTTTATGTTAATATGTATATTCATATTTTTTATTTAAAAATTCAATTTCAATATTTTAATGAACTTTGCATAGGAATTAACTAAAAAGCAGTCCAACAATGTCAACAAATTAGTTATTTATACAAATGGGTAATATTTTTATTTAAACAATAATAATAATTTATTATATTTTCTAAATAAACTTTCGTTTTTTTTTGCTGTACAATGATATAAAGTTACTAACACTAACAATCAAAGGTTTTTTGATAACTGCATGCATTTAAAGTTAAAGAAAATATTAATACAATTGAGTATATGAGGGAGCTATTTAAAAAAATATATACTCAAAAAATCCCCATGACACAGATACACATACATATGCAGCAAAATACTAAATTAAATATATGAAAAACATGTTATGGTGAAACCACAGTAATTTATAAAACGAATATCCTGCAACCAAAGATAAGGTTTGGTATCTTTTTAACAATGACTCCTTTCATATACCTTGATTATCTATGTTCATATTTTTACTGACTCTGTTATTAATGGCAATATGTGAAACCAGTGTTGACACAACTGTCTTAAATATAAATTTAAACCTAAATTATATGGTATTTGCACAGCAGTTGACAGAAAGGAGCTAGGCATTAATGTTAGTATTTTATTTCAAAATAAAATCAATAATTTACTGTTGTTGTAAAATGGAGACTAATAAACAGATTTATTTTTAGAAATTAATTATTAATTTACATACTGTTAACTTGAACAATTAAGCATACAGTATATTCATCAGATACATAAAATAAATTGAAATGTAATTCATTGGCAATACATAGTGAACACTGATAGTCTTTCAGTACTGACCCAAAATTGTTTTATGGGGAATGGCAAGGTTGTACACAATACGCAAAACGTAGAGAATCATTAATGTACAACAAAACTGAAATAGCAAAGTAGTCCTTACCTTACGACGCCGAGGTGCACAGCACTGCAGCAACCAATTTCATTACTTTTACTTTCATACGACGCCGCGCTGCGATCAAAACTTAACACGAATTTTACTAACAAACACAACTATCACGACTCCAATTAAAACAGCACCAAGGATAAAACCCGAATTGTATACAATATTGATAAAATATAATACTTGCTCCAAATTACTAGACACTACTTCGCTAATGACCGAATTAAATATTAATTCGTTGCCACAACAAGAACTCATTACAAAATATGATTTAGCACCTAGTAAAAGAATTGAAACTATACTTAAATAATTAATCTATTTAAAATTGACCTAAATTAAAGTATCGGCATGTAAGTAAACACCTGACAATGACACAATAATTAGTGTCAATGTGACAGATAGTCAGTGTTGCTAGAGTAAGTTAATTATAACTACTGCATAGTAGATTCTAATTAAAATTCCTTGGTACTTTGCTTTTTCAGTTACTAAAAAGGTAAAAAAAAAAACATAAAATGTGTCTTTGGCTACATGGTTCAGGACTAGAAAGGTATATTATTACTAATGTGGTCTAGTCTACATAGTCTACTAGTTGGACACAAAGACGAGCTTGAAAAATTGCCGTTATCGACTTGAAAGTAAAAGCAGTTTGGTAAATATAGGCTCTTATAATATATATTCCGATCATTAATGTACTGCTTAAAAGTCGATATCGAATGAGCTACAATTCTGTACATATAAATTTCATGCAGTCGCAACACAGTAGGTACAGACCGCTGAAAATTCGGCGCACGTTAGAGATCGACAGCCAGCAACCTTCTTGAGCAACCAGTGTCCTGTACAGTCCGTAATAGAGGTTTTTAGGTATCGTTAGAATCAGTCAGTGTTTGGGTAGCAGGGTTTGGGGTACCTATGGTCGTAATTTTGTTATTCTTCTTTATAAATAATAAAACCATTACATATTGTCAGAAATATTTTATATTAAAGAAAAACTTTACAGTGATTACAACTATGTCACAATAAACATAATTAGAAACTTAAATAAATGCGAAATCGTAATACACATACATACACAATGGTCAATATTTTACTTTTAAAGCAAAAATATGCATTAAACACACTTATTCAATTAAATTTCATGAAATAATAAATATTTAAAGCAGTGGCAATAGTAAGGAAGTGGTATTTGTGCATCAGGCACAATTGTTAACCTTATTAGGGTTTATTCATGGAGAATATCCCACATAGCTTAGAAAATAATGTAGATATAGTTTCTAGCATTTAATCAATAGTCAAAAAGAAAGTGTTCAAGAAGGCAGAAATTAAACCTGTTTAAGTTGCCTGGAAGAGATGACAATGAGTAATAAGACAACCTAAAAGCAATTAATGTAGTTCTGCTATAAACTTGTTTTTTTGGTTTGTTGTAGCAGTGGAATGTGTAGGTGGGCTCAACTACCGAAAATACAAATATAATTTGTCACAGCATATTCTGCAGATAAGTAAGCATGAAACAATTGTCAAGAAAAACAAAATGTGCAAAATTACACAACATTCAAAAAGGTCACAGCGTGGATCTTGTCAATCTTAGTTTCTCCATGAACAAACCCCTATCAATAATCTTAAAAACTAAAATACAAGTCAAACAAAAATTATCGCAAATAGGCATCTAAATAAAATTACATTTTAAGTAAAAAGTAGGCTTAATACTACAATATTCTTCTTTGGGGAACAATTTGTATGGGGGATGTGGTGATAGGTTTCTTTGGGCTCATCTTACTGGGTGACCTCATCACCACATCAACAGCTTTTCTTAATATTTGATGTTCACTCTTTTTGTACTCTTCAGTTATTTGAGAGAGATCTAAATCAGCATCTATCACTAAAACCTGAAATATAAATTGTAATTGTTTAGTACATTATTATTAGACTTACATTTGCATTAAAAAGATCATAAGGAACTGAAACTGAAATTCTCAGTAGCAGGTTGGAGTTTGGATTTATGCCCAATTACTGGCAATAGGCTCTCCCCCATTACATGGGACCTAAACATATCGGCGAACTGTGAACTGGCACACCTCTGCCTAACCCTTTGGGTGTGATGATATGTTATAAGGAACTGAAAAACAAGCTTTAACCTGAGACAGTATGTTCTGTCTGGTGGTTATTTAATTAGCTGACTTATATTAGCTATGTATCACTCTTAATGAGTTTTTTCTTTAATAATAGGTTTTTAGGTTACTTACAGGAGCAGGGCATTCTGCATGTTTCCTATTAATTAACCAGTCTTCATGTAATGTGTGCAGTTCTTCAATGTAGGAGAGAGGAACACACTGCTCCTCAGACCTTGCCCTTTTCTTGATCCTTTCGTACACTACTGATGGTGTTGTCTTGAGATATACTGTAAAACAATAAACATTGTGATATACAAAACATCAAGACATAAAATGGTCAATGAAATTTCATAAAGCCAACAAGGCTATGTGACTTTATAATTGTTTACTTGTTGTAAGAAGGGACCCATAACAAGCTGGGACAAACCCCTGTATAGCAAAGTTATATCTTATAATCTTTTGAGGTTAATGTTTAACAATCAGTAAATTGCAACTTGGATCCTAAAGGAACAATAACATTCTATATGTAACTGGTTACCGGGTTCTTTTTAAACTTATCTCCATATACATAGGTGTGTCTAATTGATGTTGTTGATAATACTTGTAGATTAGTGGATAAGTACTTGCATCCTATATTATTTTATGACATAAAATCAATTATATTATAAACAGGTTGCAACTTGTTCATGTGCATCATTATTGTTATGTTCAAACTAAACAATGACTTATATCAAAGCAGTAAGGTTGATTTTTATAGATTTTAAGTGGTTGTTTGTCACCATACTCAAGGATTGCACCATGGTAATAGTTATTTCTATATGTAATCATGAAAGAAAATATGTTAAGATAGATTAGTACAACAATTAGACAATATTAAAATGAGTAATTATGCATATTAAAGACTCCATAACTACATAAGCATGATTTGTCTATTTTTACAAAACAATAATTTTATAGTTTTCTTACAAACCTATTAAGTCAGCATCAATCTGAATCTGATTCATCATAAACCTGAACCACTCATCCAGCACTGCAAACTGGGCTGGGTGCAAGGTGCCACTCCTCATCATGTGCTCCACAAAGCAGTAACGGGCACTGAACATGGACCGCTCCATCAACTTCACGGGAGTCGGGGTGGACCGCTGGTGCATTTCCAACATGGTCAGAGAGACGTAAGACTGGAATGTCATTCCCCATTTCGCTGGGTCTTTGTACATAAGGTCCTGAAATTAAAAAAAAGAGGTTTTTGTGATTAGATTGTGATAAAAGTTTTATTACACTAGAATAGAAATATGAGAACTAATTTACTGTTGGCATGAATCAGACTTAAAAGGGAATAAAAATATAGTTTAACAATAAAAAAACCCAAGCCTTGAGTGAACACTTGCATCATAATCATAATACATGATTTTAACATAATGCAATGCCCAAATGTTGATTGTATTCAGGGCACAATAGACTTAACACTAAAAATATAATCAAATGGAACAGATCAAACAAGTGGCATTGTGTTTACTGTTGTATGTTATTGTTGAACATTTACTCCTTCAATATTCATGTATCAAGCCATCAATGACTAAACCAAACCTGCAGCTATCCTGGTGGCTAACAAATCTGGTGCATTATTTACTATTATGAACATGTTTGATTACGTTTACATCTGATCAATATGATACTAATGAGATGGTTGGCGGTTGACAACCTATGATAGAGGTCACATGCAATTCGAATAGAATGTATGCTCACCAATAAGTTCCAGCCTTTGAGATTTCTCCATTCTTCGACAGGCTCCGTCAGTAAAGTTATATCCTCAAATCTACGAAAATGTTCCAGGAAGGTCGTTTTGCCACTGCCAATGTTACCCTCCACGAACACGGTGAATGGCCTACTTTTGTTAGCACTCATTTTGTGAAACGACCGCACTGCTGTAAGTTTATAAACTAATCAAGATAATGGAGTAGCAACGCACAGACTTAAGTTTTATCAGTGAGTGAACGCCAGAAACACACAATCAAACACGATGAAACAATACACAATCAATGCGCTTGCGCTTGTCTTGTCTGATGTCCGTTTCCCGCCGAAAACAGAGCCAAAAACCACATAATAGGCGCGAATTTAACCTGTCAAAGTAAGAATAGTAAATACAATTACCTTTATTACTAAACAGTAGGCTAAATCGAAGCCTTAGCATTGTCACGAACCATTTAAATATGATTTGTTTAATTTTACTGAAAACTATGCGACACTCTGTTCATGACATATAAAATAAAAGTATGTAAAACTATGTTTATATTTTACATGTGTTCACCATAGACAATTCATGTAACACTTCTGTCGACTGTCTCTCTCTAGTGATTTCAATGTAATTTCTTGTCTAGTCTATGGTACTTCACAAGCACTGCTAAGCTTAAAATCGTAATGATATTTTTGCTTATTTCATTAATACTGCTATTCAGCGTATCCCAAAAACAATATAAATTATGTCTACGAACATTTCGTGTTACGACAAAATAATGGTTTAATTTTATCAAAATAAACGAGAGGAAATTATATGAACGGATTGATTGAATGGAAAAGAAGTGGAATCGGTAATATTTTGTCCATACTTTTGTTAGGTTTTAGTTTATTGCCTTTTTATCTTACTTTCGTTAAGTTTTAAAATGTAAATAAAAAAATATTGTAATAAATAATTTTGTATTATTTAAGAGTAGCTGTCGTGTATTTCCTAATCCTGTACATAAAAAGACTTAATGAGTACTTAATATTGTAATGCATTATTCTTAAACTAATCCGAGGTCACACTCATAACTCTACACGTGTACACAACAACACAACAATGAATGTCTCTCTTTGCGTTTATTTTTTAATACTTTGTTTTATTTACATTTTACATTGTATATACATAAATGAAATTAAACTTTACTTCATGTATGGAAATTGCATTGAGCCTCAGCCTCATCATAAAAGTACAAGGCCATAGGTAGTTAATGTACCTTAATGATATCTATACAGTGCCTACTTTTAAGTTCGTTACTGGTATGAATCTAATGAGTAAGCGAACATGTCAATATTTTTGTAGGGTGGGCCACATTATTTACCTTCTTTGTGAACTTGAAGCTAGCTACAAGGTACTGAGTGTATGTACTCCCTATGTTTGTGTACCTATGTGTACTATTTTGATTTGCTATTATAGTTACAGTGGAGGTCGTGTCGTGTATACCTAGCTTAACTACTTCAAACAAAATTTACAACCATAAATCTGCTAAAACGCGGGAAAAGTAAATTGACCAATGGAACAAGTCCACGAAATCCATTGACAATATCGTGTCTTTCTTTTGGACTGCCAAAAGAATTGACGTGTTTATTTCGCTTTTAATATCGGCGATTCGCCTTGTTTAGCCAATAACTTGTTCGATCTCATTTTCGTACCCGGTATTTAATAGTTAAAAATTTAAGTAGCGTAAAATCTAAACACAATGTTCTACTCATATTTCTTGGGTATGTTTAAATAACATAATTAGACTGTAAAATCAATTCGTTATGTTTTATTTTGACCATGCCGGTAATTTAATCTTTATATTACAGGTATTTTATTATGCGTGGCTGGGTCAGCAAATGCTTTTTACGATTCATATTCGGACGTTGTGGAGCTTACACCAAATAATTTCGATCGGCTAGTCACATCAGGAGATGAAGTGTGGCTCGTGGAGTTCTACGCGCCGTGGTGTGGCCACTGTAAGAACCTGATTCCTGAATACAAGAAGACTGCTAGAGCTCTAAGGGTATGTTGTCTTTACTTCATCTGCTGTTTAATTAATTTATTTACCAATCAAACGACTGCCTTATCGTAAGATTTTTCTTTATTTTTCATGTTGTAATCATGAAAGAAAATTAGTTTGCAAGTCATGCATACACTGATCTTTACTTTAGTACTTGCTTGTAAACTGCAGATTTGATAATTTCTCGCCTTATATCATCCTAGACTAGGCAGTAGGTGCACTATCATGTACACCCACATTTCATCAGCTGTAACAAAGGGATACACTTACGCACCTACATATTAATCCATGATAACTCGATCAAATTCCTTTTTAGATTGCCAACTAAATAAAAATTATAATGTGATAAACATAATCTAAAGCAAAACTATAGTAATGCCATTTAGTCTAGAAAGTTCTCAAAGTGACCTCATAATTATAAAGAAGCACTATTACAACAGGGAAGCATATTATTTTAAAAATTAAATCAATCATCTGATTGATGATGAAATTATCTAAATTGGTCACACGTAATTTATACCATAGAAATAACAATAAATAAACAGAATTGAGATAAGTTTTGTTTAAAGATACAAATATTTATAAGATAAGTCTACCAAGTAGCAGAATAACACATGGCCAACCACCTTCCACAGCCAGACTGACCAATTTTCTATCTGATGGCCATCAAATCACTACTGGACTATGATCAGTAACATGTTATTATTTTCAGGGTATTGTCAAAGTAGGAGCCATGGATGCTGACCAGCACAAGAGCTTTGCCAGCCAATTTGGAATCTCAGGCTTCCCAACCATCAAGATCTTCAACGGCAAGAAGAGTACTCCATACAAGGGCCAAAGGACCGCAGAATCATTTGTAGATGCAGCTCTCAAGGTCGCCAAGGACAAGGCCTACGAGAACCTTGGCAAACGTGCCAACGACTACTCATCAGACAAGGTACTTAAAGAAAGGGCTTTACAGAGTCTTAATGACCTTATAAAGGGTTATGCGCCTCGCAGTAGAATACTAAACTCCTGGTAAATACTTGACTTATATTTATTTTTGATACCTGTTTATTGTTTTCTATATTTGCCTTCATTTATTGAATTTTCTTATTATATTATCTCAAGCATCAGAATTAACAATGGTATTTATAGTTTTATATTCCTAAAAGTTTTCATGCACTTTAAATAGTATTTTCAGTCATAAAATCAAATGATCTATTCCTGACTTTAAATATTCCTGTTGTAGTTATATTTAAGTAGTACATGGTTTTTTTTGCTGGGTTAAAACAAAACCAAAGTATACCAAATATAGCGGTATTGGTTAAGGCTTCAATACAATACACTCTTACTTATAAACACTACTTATCCAGTTTCATACACATTAGTCATCATTAGTGCTTAAAATATATCATTGAGCTTACATAGATACACTAACACTACAATTTGCAATCATAGTTTGTGACTAAATCCAAAAAGTTACTATATCACAAAGTTTTTACTCCACTAGCCTGTCAATCCGGAGGTTTATGGTCACGACCTGCCCTGGAAAGCGATACAATTAACTCCAGCGCCCACATCAGCAACTACCACAACACAAAGCGATCAAACAGAGACTTGTAGTGCACAAGGATTATTAGACATTCTCAAGCTAAATACGACATCTAAAATCGTTCCGCAAAAAACAACACCGAAACTTGTTTCGAAACAAACATCAACGACTAAAACAATACCGAAGCTGACCAAGGCTGAACACACACCACTCACTCAACAAACATCTACTACCTTCACAATGCTAGACAAGTTCAAAGAACTTCAGAATCAGCTTTTCCGTGGCGGGATATCAACCCATGAGAAACCAAAGATCGTTAGGGCATTGATGAAGCTAAAGTCCGTACTCAAAGGCGAAGGCATCGTGGACGCACCGATAGTTAGGTCAAGCAATCTCCGCAAGGGTAAATAATTGCAACTAATTTCGATGTTTATATATTTTCGTAATAAAACAATAGAATAAATTATTTATTTTTAAAATTTATTGATCAAGGAAAGGAAAAGGAAGGCGAAAGAAGCGGTCTCGTCCGTAGTAGAGTTTTCTTACAACCTCTTCATGGATAATATGTTCGTTTATATTATTATCATCTTGGTGGCAACCTGCCTCGCCGGCATGTTTAAAGTCGCGTTAAAGATATGTGGCTAATAAATAACGCCAATTCATGATTTAATTAGTTTATTTAATCATTCTAATTTATAAGTTGTGTAATGTATCAAACTCAGATTGAATTTTTTCCATGTTATTTCATGCGCAGTTTTTATTACACTTCCTGTGAAAACATTACATAAATTATTTCAAACCACGTGTATTGAGATATTCGAAAGCACTCGTGTAGGTTACTCTCGTTATAACAGGTGTGAGGTGTTCCATGGTCAAAACAACGTAGATAAAAAAGCATTATGATATCAAATGTAACGAAAAAGCGATTAAAACCGCAGTAAAATAAACCCTTATGTTTTTATAGATGCTATAGTAATCTAGCGCTTTAAGGGCGTTGACTTCTTATCGTCATTATTATGTACACTCGTCGTGTAAAGTCCTGTTTAATATGTCAACAAAGTATCTATTTCGGTAGCTAAAGTCATTCAACCAAAGTTCAACATACTTTTTATGTAAAGATTTAGTTTCTTTCTTAAAGCCATTTTTGTCCCAGATACTGAGGCAAAAGAGAAGATAGGACTTTTTAATACTATAAACTGTCTGAGACACATTATTATTGTTATCTAATATTTATCGTTTTAATAACATTTATGAAAAACCCGGAGATAAATAATTACCAATCTAAAGATATTATATAGTGAATTTACCTAGTTTTAAATTTTATTAGGAATTCTCAGTTTTAATTTACTGGGGACAGATGCAAGCGAAATGTGAGCCCTCTAAAAATATAAAATGTTATATATCTAATAAATTATATGTTTACTTAGACGTTCTTAAAATACATAGAACCGTCATGCTAATCGTGTTGTCTAGAAATAATTTGTCCAAAAAAACAGCCATATTTTACTGCAGAATGTGAGCTGACGTTTTTTAAAGAGAAATCGATAGTTTCTATGAAGTGTAGGAGGAAATATATTTTGTCAGCGCAACGTCGCCACTCCTACGCACCCTCTCACTTTAGAAAATGTATTATTGGGCCACGTCAGTGAGCTTACTGACCTCTTTGGCATCCAAACTTTTTTATGTACTCTATTAATGACGTTATCTTATAAAGAGATGTTGTAAGGCCTAATGAGTTTGATATAGCAATCTATGGCCTTCCACTTACCATAATGGGTTAAACATATTTATCAAAAAGTTCGTGCGCGTCATATATGTACAAACAATAAAATCAGATAGGTAATAGGAATCGTAGATAAAAATGTAGAGTTCGATTTTGCATATGATACACTTGAAAAAAAAACGTTTGTTTCTTTTTATTTACTTTTTAAATTTCGACAATAAATGCTTTGTGTCTACACATCCTTAGACGATACATTTATTATTACCTAGGTTTTGCCAAGAACTAAGCAAAATCCCAATTTATGGTCCAATATTTAATATATTTAGAAGAAGAGGAACCGAGTAGGTTGGGTAGAATAAGGCAACATTTGTATAGCATTGTGCAATTTTATTTACTCCAATATCCAAGAACTCGCCCACGTAATTTGAAGAATCCTTTCTGTTCGGATGTATAGCCAGAGATAAGTCAATTTATTAAACAATCAAGTCATATCTTGAGTAAAATACATGGTTTTTAATTAATTTATTTCGAGTCGTTAAACGCTTACAATGGAGTTCGTATTATTACAGTTATGATCATATATCTATGCAACTATCCATTATGTTATAGCAAATCTTTTAGAGCTGGTTTGATATTATCATAAGTTAAAACAAAAATAAAACAGTACAAACATTACTTAGTTTTTTCTAGACACACAATACCATTGTTTTAGTTTTTACTGTTTTAAGCACAAATTGTATGTTATTGTTGATAAATACAAAGTATTTACTGCAACAAGAAGAGAACAAAAGTGGCTTAAAGCCAGCAGTTATTTTTGACCACGATTGTGTCTCTCACGGAAACGACTTTTGATGATTGCGTTCTATTTAAATGTGACACTTCTTAATATTCTAATGCACCACAACTCCTCTTGATAATGTTACGCATCTTACAACAGTCTGAAATAACTCCAAATTGGACTTACAATCTGTATGTTCACAATTTACCTTTTATTTAAGCTAATAATAATATGATAATTCTCGATTTTATTCAACTTTTTATACAATAATGTTTAGTTACTAATCCTAGCTTTCTTACGACACATTTCTTCCACTCTTATACTGTATTTTCGTCCCTTTAGGTTCTCAGAACATTTTTTCACAATGTCTTGTTGTTCACAGTCTGACGTGATCACGTTGACGGACAGCAACTTCAAGGAGCAGGTGCTGGACAGCGAGGACTTGTGGCTGGTGGAGTTCTACGCGCCGTGGTGCGGACACTGCAAGAACCTCGAGCCGCACTGGGCTAAGGCCGCTAGTGAGCTTAAGGGCAAGGTTAGTAACACAACCAATATATTATTATTATTTTCAGCCCATGCTGTCCCACTGCTGGGGAAATGCCTCCCTCCCTTCTTTCCATTCGTCTCTATTGAGGGCAAACGTGGACCAGTCCTTCATATAGGATCCACAGCCAATATATAAACATAACATACCATCACGCCTGTATCACAGAAGGGTTAGGCAGAGGTGTACCAATGTACACCAATCTATAAACATTATGAAAAAATATGGCAGAAATAATGGCTTATAATTTGACCTCTACTTGACGACTGGATGTCGGTTTTGTTTTCATTGCAACTTTATCCAGCAGTGTACAAATTACATTTTGATCAGATTCTCAATTAATAAAATTCTAACATTATTTAAAAGAAAAGAATATAAGGAAATAAAATTGTATGTGTGTATAACAAATCAATTCAGTATGTTGAATCTAGTTTTCCTAGACCAATTTCGAGATACTAAAATAGCTGTACAATATTTTGATAAAAGACAATCTCTACAGAAACTGAAAAGATATGATTCAAAATGCAGTAATAAAAAAAAAACTACATAAAACTTGAATGTTATCCCATTAAAAGAACCAAACCATTTATTACTGTAGTAGTATTATCGGTCCACTCAACAATTAGCTACCATAATAATTACATGGACTAATCAATTTCTCACTTCTCCTTATCAGTAAGACTTAGTACGTCGATAACACCCGCCTTATTAATAATCGAATGGTATTTGTTTTTAACTCGCTTTGTAATCCGATATTGATTAATCAAGGAAAACATACAGAGAAATAAACTTTATTGGCAGTTAAAATCTTATGCTGTGATTTTTTGAATATTAATAAAGCAATAATCAAATCAATGGCAAAAGACATAGGCCTAGGCGGAGATGGCGAGACGAACTGGAGGCCTTTGATGAGGAGTGGATGACCACGGCTCTAACCAGAGAGAAATGGAAGGAGGGTAGAGAGGCCTTTGCCCTGCAGTGGGAAAGAAATGGCTAGTAAAAAAAAAAAAACAATCAAATCAAAACAGTACGCGGTTTCAAATAGGCTTTCCGATGAGGAGAACTGGCAAAGGACTCGCGATATATAATTACCATATCTGGTCAAAATTGGTAAAGCTTATTTAATGTTTTGCGTCAGTTGAATACTTGTATAATCACAGCTTACCTATAAGTAAAAGTCCACAGAAAAACTATTATATTTTGAACTTTAAAATAAAATATTGAGTTTGTTCTAAATCGCGTTGAATTTGAAAGATATCATATTTCAATTACTGATTTAGATCAAGCTAAATACGCATATTCATTTACAAATTTTATAAAACTGACAACCGACGAATCGTGGCCAGGTAGATTGAAAAAAAATACGTTTTGTTAATTACGTGGTGTTAATGTTTTATGACTAGTTTCACAGATACTTAAAACAAAATCACCAATTATCAACTTCTTGATTATAACATGACATAAAAAGTAGATCGTTATATTCACATCATGTATGAATCTGGTAATCGTCAACTGTTAAATAATTCTAGAACTACATAAAATTATATTTACATTTATCATTTTCCCAAACAAAAATCAATTACCTAACACCAATCCATACCTTGCAGGTGAAGCTCGGAGCTCTAGACGCGACAGTTCACCAGTCCATGGCGGCGGAGTACCAGGTGCAGGGCTACCCGACCATCAAGCTGTTCGCGTCCGGCAAGAAGACGCGCGACTCCGTCGAGGACTACAACGGCGGCAGGACCTCCAGTGACATCGTCACCTTCGCGCTCGAGAAGCTCGCAGAGAATGTACCCGCGCCGGAGATCATTCAGGTGAGAAATAAATACATTTATGGCTTATTAATTAGCTGGGTTCACAAAATTGTCCATTTTGTCCCAAAGGAGGGCTAAAGTCTCTCTCTCCATCGTTCAAGCATTCATGTGTTATGCTAGGATGATCATGATGAACAAGCCAAAAACTGACAAAACAACCACAAAGGAAAATAGTAGCAAATGATCTGTCACAGAGATTATATTCAGCCAATCTTACACCCTAAGTTGTTATGAAGATAGGTGAATAAGTATAGAAAAAGAAGGTCCAAAATAAATAGTTCTAATGTATAATATCGACGTTGGAATAAGTGGCTATGGCTATCATGTTAACTTGTTCTCCGCTTAAACAAAAGTACATAAGAGAGTGCAGGATATGTGGATTGTTACTTACCGGAAGACACATTTACCTTAAACTCTGTGGCTGCATCGTAAAAAGATGACTAATAAACAGAAAAATAATAAACTATACTTGAAAGGAAATTAGAAAATAGTCTTCTAATACTATATTTATTGAATTTATTTCTAAATATCTAGAAATGTATTTCTATGCTAGTCCATAAATTAGATCAAACCAAATGCACTCGACTGTGTGCTCGCACCGTTTGCAATATGTCGTTAAAATTATTACGAGCGAGTTACTACTGGTATAACAATAATCATGTTTACGTAACGGCTGTGATGATTATTATTTGTTTATATTAACACGGGATTATATTGCCGATATTGTTTAAACAAAACTTCTGACATACGCATGTTTAGAAATTGTTCTGTGATCTAATGCATTTCGCGGACATGATACGAAAGGGTATTGTATATTGAGGTATATTTCTTGAACGATTAAACAGCTGGTCGTTAACATATTTTGATGACACGTGAACCGAAGCCTGATTCTTAGGGAATAGCCACTTTCAAAGACCGCAAATTTACCAAGCGAATGCGTTTATGATAACATGCTATACAGAGATATAATTGGGAATTAAAATAAAATCGCATTTATATGTAACATGCTAGGTAGAAAATGATCCATCTTCCACTCCATTTATTTCGATCACCTGTTGTAACGATATCATTTGCAGTAGGTTTTAGTGTTTAATAAAACTGATAAATAAGCAACTCCTACAGATACCACAATAATATACCTATTGTCAATGGAATATTGTTTGATATTATTATACTTAAAATGCATTTTATTCTTCTAAAATCGTCAGATTGAAAAACGTTTTAGCTCTAAATCAATACGCAATAAGTAGCGTAGGTGTCAATCAATCAATAATTCATTCAGTAGCGCTACATAGTATATTATACTGTCTGACGACTTTATTATAATGCCTTCAAATTACAGCCACATCAGACCACTGTAGATTATGTATAGGCTATACCCAAGATGGCAAACACGGTCATCATCCCCCTCTGCTGAATACCTATGTACTTATAAATGTTATTTACTAGCTGACCCGGCAAATTTTATACCGCCTAACAGTCGATTCTTTAATATAATTTTTAATGTTTCTCTCCCTGAGAACCATCCTAGTACTAAAAGAAATATTATAAAGAAATAATTAGTGACGTCGGATTAACTAAACACATTCAGCAATTAATTAAAATGTACCTATTTGTATGTACAGATCGTGAACGCGGACACGATGAAGGCGTGCAGCGAGAAGCCGCTGTGCGTGGTGTCGGTGTTGCCGCACATCCTGGACTGCGGAGCCGCCTGCCGCAACGAGTACCTCGCCGTGCTCGCCCGCCTCGGAGACAAGTACAAGAACAAGATGTGGGGGTAAGGCAACCTAAATAGTACAGTACCTGCTGATAAATGTCACATAACGAACTTTTATACAGACGCTTGAATCAATATTGCCCATCCATCTTTCGAACTGAAGCATCAAATTTTCATATAAAAATTAATTACGGTATTGTTAATACACCTGTACTAAGTGTTTTGGTGGGCGTGCAAAAATCTGTCACGCTTGTGTGCGAAAGAATGAAAATTGTATGCAGCCAATTTCTAAGTGAATACTGTTTCATTGTTCTAATATCACTAGTACCAAAATAACAACACAATAAGATAATTTTTATAGGTGTATAATGATGTTATTACAATAAATGACAGGATAACCATTTAATTATTCACATAACATACTCTGTACTTGTCCATAGTTATTGAATTAATTTTAATGTATTTCCATATTTCCAGATGGGTGTGGGCCGAAGCAGCGACGCAGCCTGCTTTAGAACAAGCTCTGGAACTCGGCGGCTTCGGCTACCCCGCCATGGCGGTCGTCAACGCTAAGAAACTTAAGTTCTCCACACTCAGAGGATCCTTCTCAGAGACTGGCATTAATGAGTTCCTTAGGTAAGTTCAAATATATTTAAGACGAGAATACAAAAGTCTTGGTACTCTTTGCCGTTCAATGCCACAGCGTAAGACGCAGATTCTTACATAAAAACTGTTAGTTTTATTCTAAAACTTTAACCATGTCCCAACCATGGTTTTGTCGATTGTTAAGGATAAGATGTGCAGGGCTATTTATCTCTCGTTAAATATGAGACCATGGCGAAATGCTTATATGCCCAAACATCCTGATCAAACTAACATTTACTTAGCCGCATTGTACCATTTCTCAGTTGTTAGGCAAAGGTAATAAAACAACTTATGATTCCAGGGACCTGTCCTTCGGTCGCGGGCAGACGGCGCCAGTGAAGGGCGCGGAGATGCCGGCCATCGTGGCCTCGGAGCCGTGGGACGGCCAGGACGGAGAGCTGCCGCAGGAGGAGGACATCGACCTCTCCGACGTCGACCTCGAGAAGGACGAGTTATAAGGCCCGCTGCAGAGCTCGCGCAGAGCTGGATGAATGAACTTACAAGTGTTTCTGCTACATTCTTATACTGCCTCAGTGTCATTCTGCCAGTGTCCCTAGCTTTGACGAGTATCGTATATGTACTTTGAAAAATCTTTGGTATAGTACTTACCGTCGCCGTAATATGCCTGATACATTAAAAAAGCCTGACAAATTAAGTCTTCTAGTGTCTGTCGGAAACTAACTCTTTTGTGTTACCTAGACTTGTTTCAAAACCATAGATACAATACTTAAAAATAACCTAAATTGTGAAACCAAATAAATGACCGAGAATTTTCAATTAATGCCTTTATGTACCTTTACGATACTATTCGTCAATAAATTTCCACTACTTATAGAATATCATATCAATAACGCTAGTAATAATCTATGTATAAAGGTGGTTGCAATAGTGTAACAGTTGATGATAAGTTTCTATGTCTCTATATTTATTATGGCCAATTTCTAATAATTATTGAGTGTAATGAGACGTTTTGGAGTTAGAAAGTTATTTCGAATTATTAGATAATGCTACTGACAAACTATACAGAAGCTTATTTCTATAATCTATTTGCATTTACCTTTATTTTTATATTACATTTTAACATCTAAATAATCACAATTAATGTATTTTTCGCGAGTTTTTAATCTCGATACCGCGAGTTTTAAACGACTGATATTTTGAATGATAAAATGTTTTTAACTAAGCATTTGATACAAGATGGAATTCACACCGATACTTAATTTTAGTTCAGTTAGTTTTTAATGATATGTACATTATTTATCTACTATTCTTCCAGTATGGTTAATTTTGGTAAGCATTTATTGACGTGTCAAGTGTATTGGAGAATTGTATGAATTGTGAAATCGCTAATAAATTTTTATTAAGAACAATAATTATTGTTTAATTTACCTGCTTGTTATATTTACGTAAATACCATTTAGTGACCATTCTTGTAATGGTTGTGGGCTAAATGTTTTACCAGGAAAGTTAATAATGTAATCATGTGCATATTACAGTAAATACAGCATTATTTTTCCTGTGACAATACATAGAACAGGTATATTAGAACACTGCATTAACCTTATTACGTAAACATTTATCCACGCGATGATACCTGCATTAAATGCGTGTAAATTTTACATATAACACAACATTAAAAAAAAATGTTTTTAATATGTAGTTAACAATATCATAATTTAATTAAAGTATAATGTTAACGTTCCTTTATAGAAAACAACTAATACTATTGAAAATGCCGCAATTCAGTCAATACGAAATGAAATTTTATAGGTAAAAAGAATTTGTTTTTGAATTTGAATACATAACGATTAGTTTCGACATGCGTAGCATCTCTAGTACGTCTGTGGTTTCGACCATCATCTCCCGAGCCTTTTCCCAACTATGTTGGGGTCGGCTACTAGTCATACTGGATTCATTATGGGCGGAGAATAAACTATTATTATTACGATTAGTTTCGATATTACACATAAAAATGGTATTATTGTTGACGCATTACCGTGCAAAAATAATATAATGTATTCTTAGAACAGATACAAAGATACCAACAATTAAAATAGATGTAAGTGATTCAAAGTTGTTGATTTAACCAAACCTTGCAAATTCTTTTAAAACGTTAAATGAATCATAGTCTTTAGTTCTAATTTATGTGTCTACAAGATTACGATAAGAATTCAAGGAAAGCATTGTCATACAGATTTATGAATGATCACAAAGTTAGTACAACCGTAAACTAGTTTTAATTATCTCTGATATTATTTAAATACCCATTAGTGAACAACCTTACTATTTTTATTGTGACCGTTGAGTGCCATTATTTACAAGATTAAATCTGGTATTGAGAAAAGTATACTAAGATTACAATCACGGAATTACAATACTAACGTCTTTTTAGCTGTTTTATTTAATAACTCTTTAGTCTAATTGCCGTTTTTATTAATACCTATACAATGCATCCCATTCGCAAAATACAAAATATATTTCTACCCTTAGGCTTAGCCCCCTTACGCACTTGCGGTTAACCGCGGGGGCGGCTAACCGTGCGATCCAGTTTTTATATGCAACCGCTTGGCGGTTAAGTGCGTACAATCACAAGCGGAAAAAACGGTAAAAACTGGAAATGCGGCTAACCGCCCTCGCGGTTAACCGCAAGTGCGTAAGAGGGCTTAGTGCCCTGCCCGCTACAAAGAGAATATGAATACTATTATACGTACAAACGTTCTAGTCCGCCGCTAGTCAAGTGCATTTTTATAAGTATGCGCATCGCGCGCCTCTCCCGATGACAGTTTAATTCTCTTTGACTCGATAGATGGCGTTGTGCTTTGAGAGCCGTTTTCTGAAAAGGCGGTGTTAAGATTTTCGGCGAGTGAACGACTACCCGAGGCAGGCGTTTGAAAGTCATACTTACCTGGCGTCGGAGAAACCGTGATCATGAAGGCGGTTCTCCCAGGGCGAGGCCTTCCCATTGCACTGCGGGCGGGTTGACCCTTGCGATTATCCCTAATGTGGATAACTCGGACGCGTAATTTTTGGTAGTGAGGGACTGCGTTCGCGCTGTCCCTCTCAGAATTCCCAAAAAGAGTCTTTGATGGTGCGATTGCGCCACACATCTTCAATATAAAATATGGCTTTGTCGTGCGAAGTAAGCCGATTATGGTATAATTAATTATATCAATCTAATCACACTGAATAACACATTATTGATGTTAATTAATATGTATAGTAACGTCTACTATCGTGGCACGGTTAGGTTACAATTCCAAGCTTCAGTAAAAAAATCGTTAGCGATGTGGGTATTCCACGACTGCTTTCTAGGAACTGTGCGTGAAAAAATTTGCTACCATTGTCACAAGCCGATTGTCAAATTCCACAAGCGGGAATATTTTTGCAAACTGATATTGGTCTTTATGGCTCTATTAATATAACTACTCCAATCATTGAATACCCTAGAGTCTAGGGTATTCATTGCTTGGAGTCATATTGTCTTTTGACAGGAGTATTTCGAGCTCCATAATAAGTCGAGTAGCTTCGACAAATTCGTCAATCATTAACAAAAATAGACAATGTAATTGCTCACAAACATTGTACATTATCATCACCACTTATTACGCCTGTATCCCATAAAGGATAAACAATGCTAAAGGTGGGTACTTAGGAACCTATCGGACACCCGAATTCGTCATTCGACATTTAAATGATTTGTATCATTTACATACGATGATACGAGCCTACTGCTATTGAGTTGGCTGATATTCGCTTCATGTTACTTTGCATTGTTTATTTAAGTATTTTAATGAATGTCAATAGATAAACAAGATATCTATACATATACATTTATAAACAAGTCGAATTGTTACATATTAGGTACTTAAGTACCTAAATAAACGTTTCATAATATAAAAAAATACTCTGCGCCTCACTTTATCGAAATCATCGACACAAAATAGTAATTGTAAAATACCCACATCCTGAACCATTTCCGGATTTTTTTGTTCGGATGTGATACTGAGTCTACTACACCATCTGGGTTTTTTGATATGACGCTTACAGTTATTGACGTGGCAAAATTCTATCGTGGCAAATCTCAATCATTTTATTACGTCATGAATGCTGCGGTTTGATATATTTATATTTTATTATTGTTTGTTAATATTATTATATACATTATAAAATTAATTGACTAAGTTGTCATTAGAAAAAGTTTAGAGAGACCACTAAGGAAAGTAATAAATGTTCTTACTGTAATATCCATCGCAGTAGCAAAGTGGCTCACTATGTTGGTTTGAACAATAAGACTAAAGGTTCAACCCGGATTTGATTAGAAGTGGAATAGAATTTGCCAAGGAGGCGATAAGTTATGTACCTTAATTATATTACGGAACCGAATTAAATGGGTTAGCGGCGCTATATAAAAAAATGTAATTGGTACAGGTTTTTCTTTAATTAACAAAATAATGTAACTTTACCATGGGTTGTTTAGTTAGAGCATTTGTTTGTCCGCTATTCATTAGGTACTATTTTCCTTAAAAACTACTGTTCGGAACACCTTCAAGGACGGTTTTTTCTATGAAACATTACGTTAAAACAAGACTTCTTCAAAGGTTAATAGTTTTTTTAACTTGTCTATCGTCACACTATTGTTGACGTCGTAACGCCGGCTGTTTATGTAATTCAGTCTCGTTCAAATTGACCCACTTTGATCCTTCTGAGTGTGATGGATATAACAAACATTGAATTTGAATTTTAACATAAAATTGTACCCACTTTTAACTAAATCGGTTTAAATATTGAAAGTACGTTTATTATACGACGCGTTAATTAGGTACTTTTAGAAGCTCCCTAACACTACCAAACCTAATGGTGGCCATTGGAAAAAAAAGACGCACTGTTGCCGTCTCTCTTGTAGTTTTTATTCCAAACAGCGCATAGACGGCGTAAACGCTATTAAATCACTTGCAAACACCATTAGCCATCCGTCTAAGGTTATCTGTACACAGAATCGAGGTGACAATCTCGTTACGCTAGATAATGCTATCTTGCAGCTACTCATGAATGACAGGAAACACGTTAATGTTAAAAGCGTTTTACTCTGGAAAGGTTTCATATTATGTTGTTAGATAACACTTTATCGTCAATCACAACTTGCTAAGTAGGTACCACAATAGATGACAACATGCTTGTTTAGCGCCAAAATACATGCTATTTCGAATCTTTATGTAATACTGTGCATAGACATAAGTTTTTAATATTTTTGGGACTGGGTGATTTTTCAGGCGTTTGTATAAATCAAAACTATATTTAAGTATATAATTATATTTATTTGAGCATTGGTTTGAACATATGGAACAGAAAACTTAAACTAAACACCTATATCTAATTTGTGAAAAACTTACATAGATACAGGCAGTATTATATGCTTTATGCACATTGTGAACTCAAATCAAAGTCGAGACAGGATAATTATAAACAAATTGCTTTGTTTGATTATTCACAATATTATAATTTACACCTTTTTATTCAAAATTGCTATATTGTTATTCGAGAGTGCAAAATTATTTTATATAACATACTTGTGACTTGCATTGTAACATATTACTTTAATATACTAAATAATGATTTAAAATAATACTAATGATATGAAAATTTATTGCTATATTATATTTTTAATACAATAGTTGGAAGCATTCATTGTTCTCACATTTTATAAGTTTTCCATGACAAAGTTGTTATTATCTGTACTCTTTTTAAATAGATATTATTCATATCCATCTGTTTGTGGGGGATAATATTCAGAGTCAGGCAAAATCCAAAAGGATTAAAGTTTAACATAACAAGGAAAATACTATGAATTATGCTGTTTGTATGGCACCTATTTTTGCTTGAGGTATTTCCTAATAGCATGGTAAAATGGTCACCTTCAATGTTATTATCTGCTAAAACTATTTTATTATTACAACATAATATTCAATTAATACTAAAAACTTCATGAACTCAAGTTCATTAATATATAAATAGCATCTAAATTACCACAAAAACTGTAAATGTTTTTGTCTTTAAATAGTTTTAATTGGTCCAAAGCAGTCTTTTTACTTATAAAGCCATGAATGAATTAGGGGCAATTAGCATCCTAAAGCATAAAAATTTCAAAAACTTGTGTAGAATACTTAAAAAGTAATAAATGTAGGTCACAACCTTATCTCATTTTGTTCTTTAACAATATTTAGTTAAACTCATTCTACTAAGGCCTCATTTCAAAGCATGTTCGCAAAATTTACAACATCATAATCTATTTACGTACGCTAAGCATTATGGGCATGTGGGTTCAGAACAATGTATGTGATGTTGTCCACATTTATTATTATTTATTATTATTATGTACTAATTGTTCCATTTACATCATAGTGAGACAAGTTCAGTCATAATTAACTATATTATCAGCTCCGCACGCAAATATGTCACAGTTATAATTGCCATAATCTATAAATAGCACATACTTCAAAGAACTCTAATTATTGAGATCTTATCAAAAAGAGTTCATCTATAATCTACAGTTACATTATAATTATTTAATCATATCTAATCACAGGGCTTTAATACATTAAGCCATAGTTGGTAATCCCATTTTGTCATACTTGCTTTTGGTTGGCTGGCAAATGTCATAGCAGATAGAAAAGTAGTAAAAGCCCATGCCAGCTAGAATTAATGCCACCACAACAAGTACGATGCCCCATGCTGATATGCCTAACCCTCGTTTTGGAGTACTCTGTGAAGTCAGACCAGGGTTATTACCTGCTAAGTTCTTGGGATTGTTATATTCATTGCCAGACATATAAACGCCTCTTTCATTGCTGTAGGTGTTCCTACTGTTGCCCCAAGCATCAGCCGGCGACACCAGCTGATTGAACACTAAAAAAAAACGAAAATGAACCATTTTATTTATTATGTGACAGACATGATGTTAGGCATGGGTTTTATTTACTAAACAAAGTTCAAATAACTATATCCGGACAGATAAAGATAAACGGAAGCAGTGTTGACTAAATAGGTACATCTGAATTAAGTAGTGTCAGAATTAACAGTAAATTTCCATATTTATTAATGAACAAGTCTCTCTTATTTACTTACAAAGCAGTGCGAGGCTGGTTCGAATCAGTAGACTTATCATTGTTGATAGCTTCGATTTCCTGCAGACTGGGATACGCTTCACAAATTACCACTGGATCTTCGCACTTTAACAAGCTGCAACCGGAAGGTCGACAGACAAATAACTTCCACAGTAACTCTTTCCAGAGGACGTGGAAATTGCGTTATCTTAAAATATGGGTCCAAAAGCTTGTTCTATCAGTAAATATAGAAGATTTTTTTTCCCCGTCGATGTATTTACCAGCTCACAACATAGCGGTCCTAACACCAAGAAAGAAAAAAAACGACTGACTGAACGAAAATTCAGAAATTGACATTGACGAACACTCAATGATTGAATGAATGAAATACTTTGTAGGGAATCGGGTGCCTTGTCTTTTCAACTACTATATGCCGTATTTTATCACAATTCAAGCTAAATATTATTATTATCAGTAAAAAAGCATTTTTTTTTAATTTACAGGATGTATATAATTAAATAAATGAATAAAAATTGTATTATACAATGTAGTAAAAGTCATATTTTCAACCATAAACAAAGGCATTTCCTGTTCGATGTGATGGCGTGTACTTCCGTTTATTGCGTTGTCAAATGTCAAAAATAAAGATGTTGCCGGCGATGGATAAATTACGATTTTCTTTTATATTTCTTCTTTTCATCGTAATAAAATGTGAAAGTGTCAATGTTGATACAATATCTAGTGATATTAGATTCAAAAATGTTGACAGGACAATCGATATATCGTCACAACTTGTGAAAATTACTTCGAAACTAACCTTGGAGAACACAGGGGGTACGCCGGTAAAGAATTTCTTATTGGCAATTGAAGAGTTCGCAAAGAACAATGTGGCATTTGTTGGAGCGAAGGACAGCACTAACAAAGATCTAAGACTCGTCGAAACAACAGTAAAGGGTCATGATCAAGTCAGGTTCTGGCGTGTCGAGCTTAAAGACGCCGTTAACGCCGGCTCAACAGCGACAGTTACCGTAGAAACCGTGCTGACCAAAGCCCTGCAACCCTACCCTACAGCCATTACGCAGCAGGAAGACCAACTAATCAAATATAATGGTAACTTGTACACGTATTCGCCGTACCTTGTCGCTTCACAGAAAACTAACGTTATTGTAAACACAAAGAGCGTGGAGTCGTTCACGAAAGTAAAGCCATTCTCTCAACAAGATGGTGCAATTCAATATGGTCCTTACCCCAATACTAAGCCTTTTACTGAAAAGGAATTAGTCATTCATTATAGAAACAACTCTCCTTTCTTGACTGTCACTCGCGTCGAGAGGTTGATTGAAGTTTCACACTGGGGCAACATCGCCGTTGAGGAGGTTATTGAGATTGAACACAGTGGAGCTAAATTGAAGGGGCCATTCTCTCGCTATGACTACCAACAGGATCATCACAGCGGGCCCGCCAGTGTCAGGTCATATAAAACTTTGTTGCCTGCATCAGCATCTGATGTGTACTACAGAGACACCAATGGTAACATTTCCACCTCCAACATGAAGGTGAAGAAAGATTCAGTGGAACTAGACCTGAGGCCTAGATATCCATTGTTTGGTGGGTGGAGAACACACTACACACTTGGATACAATGTTCCCAGCTATGAGTACTTGTACCACACTGGCAATGACTACTTGCTGAAGATGAGGATCATTGACCACATCTTTGATGACATGCAAGTTGATGAGTTGGTGACCAAGATCATATTGCCTGAAGGATCAACAAGTGTGAAGGTTAATTTGCCTTATGCAGTGACCCGACTGCCGGACAGCCTCCACTACACCTACTTGGACACGAAAGGGCGTCCTGTTATCAAGTTCACAAAGAAGAATGTTGTTGAGAACCACATCCAAGACTTCCAGCTGCGCTACACATTCCCTCGTCTCCTCATGTTGCAGGAGCCTCTACTTGTCGTAGGATTCCTGTACGCCTTATTCCTATGTGTAATAATCTATGTAAGACTAGACTTCTCTATTCATAAGGCTGAACACCACCATAAAGATTAATTAAATTATTTCCACTAATTAATATATTTCATTTATATTATAGTTTCAACACAACTAGTTTATGTGCATTTTTATGGTGTTGCAATGTTATGTGCTGAATACAAGTGATTTTAATTATTAATTGTGGTTTTATTGTTTTAATACAGATATCATTTTTTTATCTTTATGTGTATTTTAATTTCTCCACAACTTATTCCCTGAAAAAGTGGTGGGTGCTATGAGTCAAGCATTTTTATGCACTTCTAACAACTGTGAAACATTGCATTTGTAAACAAGTCACACAGAAATGTTATTTGATGATGCATGCCAAGGAACAACAAACCAGCCACTTATTATTAGTTTGAATATAGATTAAGAAATACAGATTTTCTGATTACTTAGTTTCATAATAGAGGATATTTGAACACTAATCTTCAATAACATTAGAATTTTTATTGAAGACTAATAAATAGGTTAGACAAAACACAATCTTCACTTGATCTGTAGTTTTTATTAGCGGGCATCAAAAAAGGCATTACATTATATTTATTTACAATATCATAGTAATTATCTATTTTGAGCACATTTATTATCCCTTTTTTTTTATTTACATTGCCTATGCCTAGCTCACAAAATATTATAGTACATAGAGGTTATAACCTAAGACTGCAATTTTTTTTTTAAACATTACTAATTTCAAACCTTATTTGTTTGATGAATGAATAATCAGACAATATACTAAAATTGATAAAGATTACAAAATGGAAAAGACTATTTGGATGTAAAAAGATTATCGGAAGTATAATAAAACATTCATCTTTAACAGAAATTTAAAAAAGAAAATGTGAATGTGCAGGAAAGTTTTTATCCCAACCTGCAAGGTCTTTGACCTCCCACGACTGTATAAATAGCTGGTACTTAAACATCATCATAGAAATAGTATTAATTTTTGTTTATTCATCGGTCATATCTGTAAAGACTATAAATTACATGTATGTACCTAATAATAATATATTTTGTCGTATCCGCATTTAGGTCTTTGACCTTTCACATAATTATAAAGGTTTTTTTTTTATAATATTTATTTATTTACACTCCATATTCGGACAGTTTGAATCTCAGTACTACGGGGGCACTGGTGCAGGGTAGAATGGCAAGTTCTGTGACGACAGCGGTGACGAGGCTCGGCGGCGTGACGTCATACGTCAGGTTCAGAGGTGTCAAGTTGGGGTTAGACCGCCAATCCTTCAGCGGGGAGTTCTCGTCTGATTTGTCGATTAGGTCGTCGGGATCACCTGTACAAAAATATTTTGAACATCTGTATAACATAATATACAATTTATTATGACATGAGGAGTAGGTGGAGAGACCAACAAGATTCCTAAAGGACTGAACCCTCCTAGCTAGCCTAGAGATAAGTTTTTGGCTTGCAGTGGGACCAGACGAGCTTAATAGATAGATAGAATATTATGACATCTATTTTACCAGTTTTTTAGCCTCTGAAAAGAGCTCCCGCGCCTAGGATCACCTTGTTTATCTGTATAGTGATATGCCTCACCGATCTCGTTGTATACGAAGGCGTCAGTCTGCACGCGGTCGCAGAACTTGTGCGTCTCGCAGGCGACGAGCACGGGCACGTTGCGCGCGCGCGCCGCCAGCGCCACCTGCGCCGAGCCCAGCGCGCCCAGCACTGAGCCGTTCACGAGGAGAGCTCCCGCGCCTAGGATCACCTTGTTTATCTGTATAGCAATGAGATAACTTACATTTATTACAATTAACCTTAAATAAAAGTAAAAAAAGTGGAAATTATTTTGGCAAAATGTACGCGGACCTTAAGAATTGTCACAACGCAACGCCATTGGTCGGATATTATGACGTCAAAGTCCATACTACACAAGTGTCATAGTTACTGTTGACCTCATCGACGTATGATATGCATAGACTGCTACTATCGCTAGGTTCCCCTTGTGCCAAGCGAGAGCAGTTTTTAGTCTGATCCTAGTACATTTCGTTTTTCATTTAAGTTAATTTTCGCGCAACGAGAAACTTACATAAGAAAATATCGATGGTTTTGGCATTGTTTGGATAATATTAGTGTTTTAGATAGATTTTTTAAAACGGCAAGCTCCATCTTCATACGTAATTCACGACAACACTTGTTCACACTAGTGCTTACGGTTTAAACTCTGATAGGCTCACTCTATAGTTTCAAATGCAACCTCGTTGGTTGACCTCGACTCTGATGACATTTTGACGTTAAAGTCTGTGTGAAATGTAATAAAAGGACGAGAAAGTCTGCTTTATATGGTAACAAACAACCTCTTATGAGAACAAATTATTATGTGTTCCGTTTGACGTCCGAAGTCCATTATGAGAGAGTACTCGTTTTCTTCCCTGAACAGCCGCTAGATGTCACTCATTTCCGCTTCGTAATCGCGCCACTGGCGACCCCCAACGTCAATACCTGTGAACTACCCTCAAAAACCGCATACAAGCCGCCATGATGAAGTTTTAAGTCATTGTTGCGTCGTTTTCCGAACTGTGCGCAGCTTTGCTAGATTGTCAGTTATTAAATATCAAATTAAATATATATATTCGGTATATTTAGATTAAGAACTTTCGAGATTAAAGTAAAAAGTTCTTTACATTAGTATTTAAAATTTTAAAGTTCCGTTTCGTGTATTGTGTTGTGTTGTGTTTAATTGTAAACAATGGACGGTGAAACTATCGCGCCAGAGGAAGCGTTGAGGAAGAGGTCGCGAAGTGCGAGTGCTTCATCTTCATCGAAAGGAAGTGACACGGTGTCATCAGAGAGTGAGCGGGGAGGTTCAACACCGCGCAAACGGGCCCGACGGGCACGCGGGCGCTCTTTCTCGCAGGACTCCGAACTGGATCGCAGGTTTGACCTACTATCCCAACAGTTGGTGAGTCATGTCTATAATGTTTTAACAAATTTTATCATGACAAATAGTGTTCCATTAGCGCAAAACCTACCCGCCACGCAAAATTATTTTGGCAGCACGTTACCCTCAACATCGACTGCTCCTACACAAAATATGCAAGAAAGTTTCTTACGTCCGCCGCAGCTTACATGCATTGAAAATATTGCAAATCTAGACGTATCCGTTAAAGAACCTAGTGTACCTAAAGCAAATCCAGAACGTGTAACAAAAATAGCAGAAATGCAGAGGTTTGACACCTCTGATTGGAATGCTGTACGTTACACAGAAGTTCAGAAAAAATATATTGCTTTTCCTAGTTTTGTCGAATTAAAAGTAAATGAAGAGTTGCGGCGTTTTGAAGATCCATTTTCACCATTAAAATGGTTTCAAATGGAACGTAGTTTTGCGGCGTTGTCTAATGCATTTTTATCGCAAAATGAGCATGTGAACGCGGCATTACAAAAACTTATTGATTGGTCGGCTTGTTCCAATGCTCAATTATCTTCAACTACCCTCTTTGATAAACTTAAAGAGTTGTTTGGTGCTGATTCATCATATAGAACAGTGTCACATGACATTCTCCAAATTATTTGCGGTAAACGAGCTGAAGTTATAGAGACGCGGCGCCGATCGTTATTAAAAAACGTAAAAAGCAAATATATACGTGACGACGTAGAAAAAATTCCACCCTCAATCGAATATATTTTCAATCCTCAAAGTTTATCAAACTACCTACAAAAAATTGGGGGTGTCGAAAAATTAGAAAAACAAAATAATAATGCGGGAACAAGTCATCAGACATATTCAGATCCTTCGACGTCTTTTCAAGAGAATACTTTTCGTTGGCGACAATTCAAATCGAAGCGAAATGATAAAAAAGACAACAAGCGAAATTCGGATTTGTCTTCAAAAAAGAGGGGGGGGCGGAAAGATAAGATCGGGAGGCGAGCAGGACATAAGCAAAAATGACTATTTAATACCGAATTTTTGGGGCGGCTGTCTTCAACATTACATACAAATTTGGAATCGTTTCAACCCTCCAAAGCCTATTTTAAAAATGATATCTGGAGCTCGTATCCCCTTCAATCGGGCACCGCCCTTAATTCTACCAACTGTAGACAACCTGTCAAAATTTCAAACCCCCGTTTCGGAGAAAATGACATTAGAAATTCGAAAGATGCTCCAAGAACGAGTGTTAGAGCTAGACTCTGACCGACGACCTCAGAGTTGTACTGATCCCTCACCACCTACCAGGAGTGTACAACACCGAAGCCGACCACCTGTCGCGAAATCGCGTGGGCAGCGAGTGGCACCTTCAAGTGGCAGCAACTTCAAAAATATTTCAGACTTGGGGAAAACCACACATAGATTTGTTCGCGTCTCGAACCGCACACGTTGTGACAGATTACGTTTCTCTAGATTCCTCAGACTCCAACGCCTGCTATCACGACGCATTCAGCAGGTACTGGCGATACGACCTAGCATGGGTATTCCCACCACCGGCGCTACTTCCACGAGTTCTGTACCACCTCAACTCGGCATCAGGGCGGTACATCATAATAGCACCCAAGTGGAAGAAACCATTTTGGCGGCCAGATCTGAAGAGTCGAGCC
Organism: Autographa gamma; assembly: GCA_905146925.1. Lineage (NCBI taxonomy): Eukaryota > Metazoa > Arthropoda > Insecta > Lepidoptera > Noctuidae > Autographa > Autographa gamma. The sequence goes on from LR989850.1 coordinate 2,207,890, forward strand.
ATTTCACGGCCTCTCAAGATCTCAGACCTGAGGAAGACCTTGATAGACACGGTGACGGGCTTACCACCAGCTCATGTAAACGATCTGAAATTGGAAGCCTGGCTCATTTCGGCTGGGACACTATGACTAGAAATTGGTCTCCACAAGAGAAAGATCTTCTTTTATCTTGCTGGCGGCCGTCAACCCTTAAGACCTACACACCTATTTGGGGTAAATGGTCTTTGTGGTGTAGAAAAAATAATGTTAATTTTCGTACGCCAAATCCGGAAGATGTTGCAAAATATCTAGCATATCTATATCTAGACCAAAAGTTAGCTTACAGAACCATTCTTGTGCACAAGTCCGTTATTGCATCTATTTGTGAAACTACATCAAATATTAAAATTTCTTCTAGTCACATTGTTAAGCATATTTTGAAAGCAATTTCAATTGCCAAGCCTTTACCACCCAAGGTACCCACATGGGATGCCAGGGTATTGATTACTCATTTAAAGGATAGTACTCCTTGCGTTAGTAGTTTTTATGAAGTGTCTAAGCGAACGGCCACTATTTTATTATTATGCTCTGGACGTCGTGTACACGACCTTTCCCTCTTGCATATCGACTCAGATCATTTTGTAGATAACGGAGATTCCATAACTTTACACCCAGTGTTCGGATCAAAGACAGATAGCGTGTCTTACCAACAATCCAGTTGGGTTTTGTTGGCATCCGAAGATCAAAACACAGATCCATTATTTTGGCTCCGCATGTTAAAAAATCTGTCAAAGGAGAGACGGGGCTCTTTAACAAATTTGTTCATAACCTCTAGAGATCCCGTTAGAGCAGCCACTCCAACTATAATCGGTAGTTGGGTAAAACGTGTTCTGTCTGATGCTGGAATAACAGCCTCACCAGGTAGCTTTAGATCGGCTGTCTCATCATTAAATTGGCTAGAGAACTATCCTATAAATGATATATTAGCTAAGGCAAACTGGAGGCATGAAACAACTTTCAGAAAGTTTTATCATAAAGAAATCAAATCAAGTAAAGAGATGCCCTCGGTGCTTTCGTTATCGAATTTATTTCAAGTTCCCAATTGATTTTATATAATTATCATAGAGTAAATTGTTTTCATGACATATGATTCAAATTAAAATAAATAACGAAGATTTTGCACAGTTTGCAAATGTTATGTTTTTTATTAATACATAGTTAGCTATGTATATTTTATATACTGCCAGTAAATTAGCAGCTAGAATTTATTTCATATAAAATCTGTTTATAAGCAGTTGCCTGTAAGATAGTGATTAAAATTAATATTGATTTATAATTCACATTGTTGCTTTTCATTCATACAATCCACCAGGAGATAACAAACAGGTCTCTCATAATGGACTTCGGACGTCAAACGGAACACATAATATAAAAATTTTACCTTCAAATAAAATTTGTATTATGTTTCCTAAGACGTCCGAAGTCCAGGTAAGGTCTTCCTGGTGGCATACCTACCTTTGCATCATTATGAGCCGAACAATGACTTAAAACTTCATCATGGCGGCTTGTATGCGGTTTTTGAGGGTAGTTCACAGGTATTGACGTTGGGGGTCGCCAGTGGCGCGATTACGAAGCGGAAATGAGTGACATCTAGCGGCTGTTCAGGGAAGAAAACGAGTACTCTCTCATAATGGACTTCGGACGTCTTAGGAAACATAATACAAATTTTATTTGAAGGTAAAAATTTTATATTATTCATGATTTTGCTGTCAAGTATATTTTCTAGGGTGAGTATGGTGTAAATAAATGAACAGTTCGGCATATAAACTACAATTCAAAGTACATTTTATAACAACAACCGGGTGCACAACAAAACAATTTATAAGTATTTTTTTCTCGTCTATATTAAAGTAAGTAACTCACGGTATTCATCACAAAGCCCAACGCCGTAATATCTATATAAGTGCAGGGCAGGCCCTTAGCCACCAGCCGCCGCAGCATGTGCTGAGCGCCTGCGGCCACGCGGCTGCCGACCAGCACGGTGCGGAACTGTAGCCCGGCCGCCCACGCGTCCAGGAGAATGCGCTCGATTAGAGATGAACTAGAGGAAAATACACGGGTAAATACAAGATAAGAATTAATAAATATAAATAAAAATTTACAGGATTCCCCGACACATTGATGATTGATGACACATCAAGAACTTGCTAATAATTTTCAATATTATAAGAGAACTCGGGGGAATAAACTAGGTTTAATAAATAGGGCAGAATGAATTTCTATAAACTGAATTTAAGTAATCCCCCGGCACTGTTTATAAACTTGCTAACAACTTTCAAAATGCTAATCAAATCTTCACAATTTATAGCGTTATCTCGATGTCTCGATCACGACGATTTCAAACAAAACAAAAATCAGAATCGGTCCATTAAGTTAGGAGCTACGATCACAGACAGACCGACACGTCAAACTAATAACATCCCACTTTTGGCGTCAGCGGTTAAAAATAGGAAAAGTATTTCATCATCAACTTGTTTTTAACCAATCCAAAGTTTGCTACATTCTAAGGTTTAATATAATATGTAGCAATTTTAAAATAAAACTCCATAAAGGTACATACCATCCGTAAGTAAGTATATTGTCTCCGTTGGATATCTTGTTGCGCACGGCGATGCTGATGGCCTCGCCCGCCATGTCGATCTGCTCCCGGATGTACCGGTCGATCTCTTCTTGAAGAGTCTTCTTGGCCTGGTTTTGATATAAGAAATATTTACTGTGATATTTTTGACAAACGACTATTTTAAATTAATATGTATAGATATTTTATTTTTCTGTATGTACCATGTAAGGAAAACTTTATCTAAGCTAATCTATAGATACAAAACATTTAAATACAAAATTCTTGATTCGCTTTACATATCAAACAGCTAGTAGCTCCTTCAAGCAGCTCTTACTTCATATTCCTTTTTCTGTTTTAGGTACACCAATTTAAAAACCTTTTCGAAGCATTGATTATTTTTATCTATGAATTGGAAATAATATAATACAACACCTTTGATTTATACGCTTACTGCATCCAAACTTTTTGTTTTCGGTTATTGAACTTAACATTTTATTTTACAAAAACTACACTGAAAACCTAGACCTTATGTCAAATACTCACATCAAACTCATCGACATTGTTCGGCAGCTGCGTGAGATGGTACCTAAAGAACTTGACGGCGTTGGTCTGCGAGGCGGAGGGCTGGCGCATGGCCCACAGGAAGTCCAGGCTGGAGGCCAGGTGCGACTCCAGCCCGCGCGCGAACTCCGTCTTAGCGGGGAGCGTGTAGTCGCGGACCATCTGGCATTGACAAGATATATTAAAATTCACCTGCTTTCCAGGGGCAGTTTCATGAACTTTCTGGTGTACTTGTCTTTGTACCTAATTTTCATATTCAGATAGTTGTGACTGACATTCTAAAATGACAAATGTACTGGGTGTACATTTGCCATTAGACTAACACTTGCCATTGTTGGCATTGTAGGGTGGCACTGACTGTTCATTGTAGGCTTATCTGAATACGTAAATTAGGCACAATTGACAAGTGTCGCCAGCTCAGAGGTGAAAGAAAACATCGGGAGAAAACCTAGATTCCAAGCATATTCTAATGTACCCTTGATTATCATATTCCTTTAATATTTTATGTATATTGTTTATTACTCTTATTCCTCATAGAAGGAAGTTTCGGCTTGTCAGTTTTTGTTCAAATTACATCTGCAATATTTATTTATTGAATTGTAATTGTTTAATGATAACAGTGTAGGCGTATTTGCAGGAAACATGAGTACCGTGAAATAGACAATAAGTAAAATATAATGTACTTTGTAGATAGCATAACAAAGGCTACAGGAAATGTTCTATATTATATCAATAACGTGTATGATAAAATAGTTTCAAACATTTAAACATAATTATATCGACATGAATATTAAATTTATTAAATGTTGCAAGGAAGTTGAAATGAATTTTTAATATGACGAATTGGAACTTGCTTTCACCCACTATATTATATTTAATCATAAATTACTAGATAGTTTTCAATCTAATCTATATCATTACATAACCAAAGTCTGTAACTTTACAAATAATTTTGAAGAGACATCCAATAGAGAACTATCTAGAATAGCATATGCGTTGCTTTTTTAAATTTATATTTTACTCACCTTTTTCAAAGCATCTAGTAGCGCAATACATCTGGCGTTGGAGCCGGTCACGACCCGAGAAGCCAACTGAACGCCCAACTTAATTATAGCTGGGTGCAAGCTGAAATTAACATTCTACTATAAAATATACGAAAAACAAATTACCTTTAGTAATAAGAAAAAAAGCACCATAACATTATGTGCTATCAAATGGACCCTACATAACAGCAATATTTTGTTTTTCTTTTTTTATATATTCTCCACTGAATACAGTCAGTTTTAACTATTTATTTAAATATTAATTTTTCGACCTAGAATAAGAAGGCATTTGAACCTATCTATGTATAAGTATTACTTATTGTGATTCTGATTTTTCCCTGCTTCATTTGATTATAATTAGCATTAACTTTGGTAGACTAACATACACATACAAATATTTTAAACTCTCACCACTAACATAGTTTTATACTATATGTACATGTATAACAATAAAATCGACACAGCGCATTAACTCGAGTCGAGAGCTAATATTGACAATAGTATTTCAAGGTTTCAAGACAATTGACTCAATGTGAAGACTTAATATTGTTGTAACTGAAACATTCTGTAGCACATTCAGAACAGGTCTCAACTCTCAATAATATATATTGGAATGTAGTATCTGCTATGAAGAACCGGAGACACAGTAAACAAAATATTACAATGTGTGTTTTATACATTCATTTTTAAAGATACTTCAGTAATTTTTAAATTAAATTTGATTTAGAGAAAAACTAAATATTGGAGACGCCTAAATTTTGCGATTATTTTTTCCTCATTACAAATATTATTATATCTAAGGAAAGGACAAGACCATAACAAATAAATGTCAACCTTATTTTAACCCAGTAAAGTACATATTTGAATATAAACTCACTTGGAATTGATAGCAATGGATTTAAGAGACTCCTTATCATGTTCTTTGTACAGATGCTGGAACCAGTTCACTCTGTGAGAACTCTGGACCTTGGCTTTAGGTTTCTCGCTAGACTTGGGTTTAACTGCCTTTTCCTGAAACAAATTGTTTATTTTTGTAACTTTATACATATTATAATATCAATATGATAACGAAAATACAAAGCATGTTGTTTTATATTGAAACATAAATTTATATCTCTTGAAGTCAATTTAAAGGAAAGCACCTTTTTTAACATTCATGAAAAACTAAAAAAATATTTCCTATTAAAAAAAAAACCGTTTCATGAATTTTTGGGACAATGACCTTAGTGCTTTTTGCCAACTGTGGCGAGATGGTCAGGGAAGATGAGAAAACCTATCACTCTAGACCATTTTCAAGCATTCAAATGTAGTGACTCACGACTTTAACAGCTTCTTTCTCAGGTGCAGCTTTAGCCTCCACCTTTGGTTTAGCCGCAGCCTTCTCTAGAGCCGCCTGCTTAGCTGCTCTCTGTGCTTCTTGCTTCGCGCGCCTTTCTGCTTTCAAGTCCGCCTTACTCTTCGTACTCTCTTCAGCCTGATGGAAAAGTATTTAAGATTAGCAAAAGTCAGCATAGAGTGAAAATCAATATGTAAGTTTATGGTATGAGAAATAGTATGTGTAACAGAATAAACGCAATTCCTGAAAGTTATTGGTTCTGAATAGGCTTCTAAATAGATTTTTAGCATTAAAAGTTGGTGTTAATTATTGATGGAAATATCTTTTAAGCCCGCGCCTCTCGCCCAAACGTTTTACGTTTAGTATGGATCACTAATTTGTATAAAATCACTAGTACAAACATGGTGATTTAAAATTATTATCATTACATGTTACAATTTAATATACTAATTGGAGTGCCTATGGTATTGCCTTTATTGTGTTACACCCTGTATATGGCTCTTCAAATTGGAAGTTAGCTAATACTAATAGTAAATGAGTGAGGAGCTAATAGTTTACTAGTAGTAAATACAAGGGCTCAGAAAGATGGTAGAGGTCAGGCAACAATAGTGAATGCATGGTCTACAAAGAGCAAAACTCTTGAAGAACACACAATACTATTCTCACCTGTTTAGCACCTAAGTTAATAACCTTTTCAGAAACACCTTTCATCTCCTTAGCAACATCTATGATATCTCTTAAGGTTTCCACCACATCTTTGACTGTCATATTCTCATTGGCTGGAACCTCCTTTTGATTATCCCCACCTTCTTTAGCTCCCTGCTTCTTGGCCTGTTTGGCTGCTTTTTTAGCTGCCCTTTCAGCTTTTATGTCATCCTTACTTTTATCGGTAATTACTGTTTCTTCTTTAAGAACGGCTTTATCTACCTCATCCTTACTTTTTGGAGAGTTTGCCTTTGGCTCAACTTTAGTTGGCTTTTCTGGAGTTTCTGCAGGCTTAGCATCAAGTTTCTGTGCTGCCTGTTCTTGGTTGTCAGCTGGTGCTGTGTCCTTGGGTTTGCCTTTGTGTTTTGCAAGTTTCTTTGCCTGTCTTGCTGCCAATACATCGTCTCTAGATTTATTATTGGTTGAAGACATGTTTTTATTTTCTTCTTTTATTTCTTTGTTTAAAAGACTTTCTTCAACATTTCCTGTATCTTCACAGGATTTTGAGTTTTTATGCAATTCCAGAGATGTTTCAGTGCCACTTGTCTGTGGTAGAGGATTTTCAGTTTGTTTAGATTTGCTTTTTTCAGCTTTAAGCTTTAGTCTGCGGAGACGTCTTTTTGCACTGTGGCCTAATTGGTTAGGCAGGAGCTGTAAAAGTAAAATTAAATATATTGATCCTCTCTTTTCCTATTATAAATATAAAAAAAGATAAACTAGAAATAAGTACACAGAAAATAACTATGTAACTGTAAGGCTTTCTGCAAAAATATAGCTAGTAAAAATTCTAGAAGCATACAAAACCATTTATAAATTTTTAAAATATTTCTTCACAACATATTACACAACTTTATGCTTTGTTGTCATTGTAACATATCAAATTGCATCATGCATCATTCTCTAAATAATGGTACAATCAAAAGACAGAGACTTTCTAAAGTAATAAATAGCTACAATAACAACAACAAGGGCAATAACAAAACTGTTCAATAGTATAATAATTTAACTTATTGTTATTTTAAACCAAGATTCATATTTTATCTAGCACAGATAAAAAAACTAAATGACAGATGTTCATGCAGGTACATTAAGTTTGTAATGTATCAGAAAACACAATAACACTGGTGACCATTTTTGTCTTTAGCATTGGGGTAACAGAATCTGGCTGTAGCTAGATATAGTTTGCAATAGCCTACGTTTAATATAAGATCCAGTATAGGAGTCGAAAGTAACCTAAAAATAAATGACACCTCATAGCACTACCCAAGAAACTACAAGTACCTCGCAATATGCAACACTTCCCATAGCTGCTAATCCAAGAAAAGCTATAAAATGATGGTAAAAACATGAATTTAAAGGTCTCGTAGTAATTTATTGGCATATTTCAGTTGTGAACATTTTACTCAAACAGACTTACATTTTGAATTGCCTTCTATTTTGGAGTTGCTGAAAAGCTTCTTTACACGAGCGTGCAACCTAAAGTAAGTAGAATTTTCGATAAATTCGTACTTTTATCCCAAAACCAGGTTAATTAAAGAAAAATTGTTAAATCAAAACTTCAAAATATTACATTGAATATTAATGACACTAATGACAGCAACTTGACAACTTGTCACTTGTGTCTTGAGTAGTGTGCAGTGTGCACAGTGGCAGGCTAGTAGGTAGCGTACGAAAAAGGCTCGAAAAGATGAATAGATAAAGCGACGTACAAAAATGATGAAATAAGTAGGTATCGCATTTAGTAAATAATTAATATGACCATGTATTATAAGTTTTTTTCTTGGTAGGCGAGGTAATAAATATAGACACATAATTATCGTAAAACTTTTATTGTCTTAACAATATTTGCTATCCTAAATTCTGGTGACATACTGCTCATATCAAGACGAATAACTTAATGCTATGGGAAGTTATAAATAATGAAAAGAGGCGTTCCTCCTTTATTAATGGTTAAACAATATTAAAGATAAAACACTTAGATGAAGGTAGTATTTAGAAAGTAAAATAATTTTAACACTTTATTACGACATTGGTGACCTATCTTATTTTCTACACGTTTTACTCCTAAGTTATCTTCAGTAGGATTATGACTTTATTATTATAAACATTATTTTCTTATTTATTATTATAAATTTCAGCGCCCTGATTTGGAGTGGTCGCAAAAACATAAGAACTTGCTTTGCTTTTATCAATTTTACAGTATTTTACGTAGAATTCTTCAATTAGCATATCAATGTAGCTATTCACTTTGTCTTTAGGACACAAAGCTATGATGCATCCACCCCATCCTGCCCCTGTTAAACGAGAATGTACGTTCATTTCCTTTGATAAATTGACTAGATGATTTAAATTGTCATGCGAGCACTCGTAGAGTTCGTTCAGACTTTCGTGACTACGAGACATAAGGTTTCCAAGAATGTTTATCATATCGTTACCGTCCCCATTCTCGTATACAATGGGGACGCTTTTTCCGTTTACACCATTCTGTCCGTTGGTATTTGACGCTGTTCGTGAACATTGTTTACGAAAATCTTCTACGCGTTGAGCTTCTTCATAAACGTGGAGAGCTCTCTGCTTCAATTTAAACTCAGTTATATGACTTGTGTTTGGTGTAAGATAAAACTGTTCCAATTCCTCTTCATTAACATTCAAGATTTCACAGATTTCTCTTTTGGTGTATAAATCTTTTGGCAAATATTCCTGAACAAGTTTTACCATCTCTTCTAAACTGTTATCAAGTTTACTTTGTACTTGGCTAAGGGTAATAATTTTCTTATCAGTGGCTGCACCTGCACGTGTAGCTATAATTTTAGCTGCTAACCTACATTCAATCACACGTCGATTAAAATCGTTTGTGGCTGCTTTGTTAGCCTCTGATACGCTATGGGCTACAACAAAGGCAGCATTTTCTGGGAGCGCAACTGGTGTAGCTTTCAAGGGTTGCCACGTTATATATTGGGCGCAATTTTTCTGAGCCAGAAAAGCAATCGCCTGGTCCATTCCACCTCCTTGAGTTCCGATGTATCTTTCACATTTTGCACATAAAGAAGCTATATCAGTTTTACTTAGAGGTACATTTTGGGCATATAAAACAGCCAGACATGCTGCACTTACTAAAGCCGACGAACTTGAAAGACCAGACGCAGGCGGGATAATCCCGTCAACGACAAGTTGCAGTCCACTATCGATATGATCATTCAAAAATTCCAACGCTCCTTTCACTCCACAAAGCACATAATTATACCAAAATGGTTTTCCGTTTGAGTCTGGTATTATATTTATATCTTCACAGCATCGCACCTCCGTTTTAAAATTATCATATTTACTATTTATGTTTCGCATGTGAATTTCTGGTTTATTCAGTACCGCAGCAGCTATCAGTATATCTTGTTCCAACGCCATGGGCAACACCGGATAGCCGCAATAATCGATGTGCTCACCAATTAGGTTTACACGGCCCGGCACTCTAACAAAAAACATTGGTTCACAGCTGAATTCTTCGCAAAAGTAGTCTTTCAATCGCTGAATTCTTTCATTGTTAGGAAGCTTCCTTACAGGCACTTCGTCATTGCTTTGTATAGAACTCATTATTCAATATAACTCTTGTTATGAGCGGTGTACGTGTAATGTAAACAAATGCGACACAAACACACGGGTTGACCGTACCACTGAAAACTTCGGACTGAATGATAAATCCTTATCGATAACAATGTAGGCACCGATTCACTACACTTAGTATGTTATGTATTTATATTATTCTCACAACAATAATAACACATTTGAATTATTTAATGTTACTTCACGTAAGTTAACCCTGTTCAAGCAAGCGTTTAAATAGAACGACTTTTTTTAATGATGTTGTTTACCTACTTCTATCGTTTACTCTTTTAAAATCTAATAAAAGATAGTGTTTTTAAAGATAATAAAAATATAACCTAACTACGCTACAGTTCTACTCACGGCTACACAGTACACTGTATTGTGTGCATGAATGACGTAGCACGCATCTTCAACCGTATAGGTAGTTATAATATATGCGGATTTGCTTAGGAAATAACAAAAAGATACCGCAAGTATTGATCAAAGATGTTTACCGTTAGATTGAAACAGGTTTCCACCTTCTTTTAACCATTTTTAATTCATGTATCAAGACTGGTTTGGATACCTTGAGCTCTCTATTGAGTCAAAATAATCTAAACCAGTCTATAAGTTTTCACCAGCCTTGCTAGATTGTGCTAATTAAATACAACTAGCTACTAGGTACACTAGATACTGATCAACAACTGGTACCTAAGTATTTTATCCTTGCCCAAACACTTTATTTGTCCATAAAACAACAAGTACTTTATCGTTTGATAAGATACTGTAAAGTAACTTGTATTGAATTAGGTAATTTTACTTAGATTACATAATGTAGTTATCTACTTATTTATCAAAGTACCAACATGAAATCTCATCAGTAGGTACTAATATATGCCATCAAATCAAACGGTTCTTAATCTTACATAAACTGATATTGATCTATAGAGTAATGACCTATTTTCCATACTTATGTATACTCAAGTTGATATTGTTCTCATCTTATTTGCTAAAAAATGATTTAGTGTGACTAGTAGGGTGAGTATGGATATGATTTTAGAGACCCAAGCTTGAACCATACCGAGTTGCATCAAAATCGGTTCAGTATTTAAGACATAAAGTTGAACAACAGACAAACAGAGCTAGATTGTATACCTACTTCAAATGGTTTAATTTAATTAAACGTTTTAGACGGATGCGGGATGCAGAATTTGTAAACCTGTTCGTGAGGGTGAAAAAAAACATGAAACAATAGATAGAGAAAAGACGGGCTAACATGTGGCAATGCCAGTAATTCTTAATAGTGACATGTTAATTATTTTCTTCTGTTTCAATGCTATTTAGTCAAATTACATACCTTGTGTTACCAACATGTTTAACTTTCTCGGTCTTACTCCACTTCTCACTCCCATTTAAGATAATTTTATACCAAGGCTTCCAAAATTAAGGCAAGTTATTTTGCTTATATTCAAAGTCGTAAAATAAAAAAACAGAATAGAATATTTTTGTCAACTGTCATTGCATTCCTCCCAACGTCAGACGACTGTCAAATCAACAATGGTTTTGTATTTACTATTTTGTGTCTCCAAGTCAATAAATTTAAACTAGAATCTCTTATTGTTCTGCTACATAGTTTAATAAAGTAAAAATGGCAGGTCCTTTAGACTTCAAAAAGGTTTGTCGTGCTTGTTTATCGGAGACTGGTCCTATGAAGGATTTGTTCATGGTCTGTACAGCTGAAATGTTTAAATTATGCACGTCTGTCGAGGTAAGTACCTTCTTTTAATACAAATAGGAATCTATAAAAGCTTCTTTCCTATCTACAACCACTTTCTTATTTATTCGTAACATTTCAAATGCGTTTCAAGAATGAATTATGTGTGGCAGTAGCAATAAAGGAAATACTCATTAACATTTGAACAACTTAATTACTTCTCTTTATTTTCCTTGATGTGGTACCTAATAGTAACTATTTTATTTAATATATTTGCTACATCTAATATTTAAAATGCAAGTAAACATTTTTAATTTAATAATATAAATGTTTTGTTACAGATTTCTGAAAGAGATTATTTACCGAGACAAATATGTAAACCTTGTTTGGAAAAGTTAAACAAGACTTATTTTTTTAAGCAGGCTGTTGCACATTCTGATCAGGTTTTAAAACAGCAACTACTGGAAGAGGTGAGTTTTGTTTGAAATATTATTTGAATAATGCATTAAAAAAATAGTATCACTTGAATGTTAGTAAATAAAGTAAAATCAATAATTTGGGAATATCAAAAAAAAATTAGCTTATAAACATTACAATATTGCTTACTAAATTAAAAGTGTTTACTTATACCTTCATAATTCTTCTGCTTCATAATATATTTCATATTTAATTGCAGCAAGAGTCAGTAAAGGTTGAACATGGCAATGAACATGACATCCTAGAGATCAACGTATCTGAGATATCTGATGACATGCTGAGCCAGAACCTCACACCAGACAGTGATGTCCAGCCCGACCATACAATGGAGCCCGCTGAAATAATAAGGTAAAAAACACAACAAAAATTCAAACAAGGAGGTTTCTATGTAAGATTAACATTTATTGTGTTTTCTACACAATAAAGTGCTACGACTCAATCATATTATACACATAAACATATCATCACGCCTGTATCCCCGAAGGGGTAGGCAGAGGCGTACCAATGTACACCCACAGTTCGCCGGTATGTTTAGGTCCCATGTAATAGGGGGCAAGCCTATTGCCACTAACCGGGCACAAATCCAAACTCCGACCTGCTTCTGAGAATTTCATAGAAAAACCCAATAACACCTTGGTCGACTCGGGAATCCAACCCAAGACCTCTAGCGTAGCAGGCGCGCTTAGCACCACTAGGCCAACGAGAATTCACATTATCAGGGCATAAAATTTAAATGTTTACGAGCTCAATAATAGGTTTATCATATATTATTAATGTTTCAGGAGAATACGACGACGGCGGGAGTTAGCTAAGCCTCTCAAAAAGAGATCCAGAATGAAGTGTCCAAAGTGTGAAAAATCATTTCAGAAGTATGAAAACTTTGAAGCACACATGAGAAGCCATTTTGGGAAAAAGGTATTGCTTGCATCAATAGATTTCATGTAATATAATATACTTGTAAGTTGTAAGACTACTTTCCCATACATTTAGTACAAGGATACTTTGTTGTGTGAAAACTAGCTTTTACTGCAAATTGTATTACCTAATATCTATTTATTTATTCATGCTTAAGGCTGGTTGCTTCAGCATAAATTAACTTGTATATACAAAAAAACTGTAAATATGTGCACTAAGATAACAGGCAGTTTGAAACAACCAACCCAACAGTACAATCATTGTTAAATCCGGACACTGAATATTTCCGAACAAAATTTAATAAAAAATTTCAATCTGCATATGTCTTCCAGCCAGACATAAAGTGCGAGCACTGTGACAAGACATTCCCCACGCTACGTAACCTCCACAGCCACATACGTACCCACACCGGTGTCCGGAAGTATCAATGTTTGACGTGCGGCAAGAACTTTGCTTATTTGAATGTTCTGAAGAACCATGAGATGATACACATGGGCGTTAAGAAGCATGTCTGCCATATATGTGATGCGAAGTTTGTTCAGAGGTATAATTTGAAGGTATGATCAAAATCATTACAATTTAAATACAACCCTTCTCAAAATTATCCATTGGATTATGTGCATCAGAATGTCAATGGCATGAGCTTTTCGTTCAGTGTATTACTATAACACAGTACTTACTCCTTCATTTAATGTGTTTTATTTTATTCCAGACTCACCTAGATACACATACTAAGGAGAAGAACTACATTTGTGTGCAGTGCGGCAAAAAGTTTGCTCAACCTGGTAACCTCAAGATTCACCTAATAAGACATACAGGGATAAAGAACATAGCTTGCCAGTTATGTGATATGAGATTCTATGTAAAGGTGAGCATTTATTAAAATGTATTTATAAACTTGGCCTTTTTCATAATAATATGTTTTCTGATAATTATTTCTTTTCAGAGTGACCTGTTCAAACATATGCGGTCTCATTCGTCCGACAAACCGTTTTCCTGTGAATTTTGTGATAAAACTTTCAAAAGTAAAAGCTTCAAAGTGGTGCACATGAGAACACATACAGGTAAATATGACCACTAAAGACATGATTAATCAGTGTGTATATGGATTGTTTCTTAAAATGCTTAAGCATGGGAACTATAACAAATAACTAGTCTTATTATCCTTTTTAGGTGAACGTCCATACGCCTGCGACCTATGTCCGAAACGCTTCATGGCGCGCAAAGACATGCGGAACCACAGGATGATACACACAGGCGAGAAACCCCACAAATGTCAGCTATGCGACCAGGCCTTCATACAGAAATGTGCACTAAACAGACACATGAAAGGTCATATGCAGAAAGAAGGCGATAAAGCACAGAATTTACTACTAAGGGCTAGATTACAAGGGAGTGCAGAGTTCTCACAGTGGCACACCGATGTGTGACACACCTTAAGGCCTGGCTAAGGTATTTATACTACATGTACCTGGAGATATAATTTGCGTGATTGTAAGAACAAAAGAGGTTGCCAAGGTAAGAATGAAAAGTTGAGATCAACTTGGTAGATTTCTGAAAAGATGGAGGTCTTTGGAGTGGTCAAAAGAGTGTTACATATTGTTTACAATGTGAAGCAATAGTTGAAGAATATGCTATGCGTTAAACTTATGTCAGAGACAGATCTGAAGTGAAGTGGGAGTAGAAATTCTCGTGAAGGAGGATATTATGTAAATATTATGAATGTAAGGGCCACTTCTGTTAAAAATTTGCGATTATTTGAATATGTTGTATTAACTGTAAATATGGATACAATCCAATGTGAATTACATGTTTCAATTATTACAGATGTTACAATAAATGTAAGTTGTACATGAATGATTCAAGTACTTGTTTTCTTATTATCCACCTAGTAGCTTATTGTCAGGTTCGAAATAATACAAAAAGGTAATAAAATATAATTTAATTTCGTATTTTTTATAAGATTATAGACGCTTTGGCTTTACGAATAACTACGGGCGCGCTTTTTACAATATTTTTTTATATGTCTGGTCATTTTAGCATTTCTAATCAATTAATAGTAGGCACAGCCCTATCATGGACCTTCATGTGCCTTTTCAATGTTCCTCTTTGCGTAAACCTCTGTTCACAAAACGTGCACTTGTGTGGCTTATCGCCGGTATGTATTCTAACATGGTCAGTAAGTCTCTTCCTCGACACAAATGCCTTGGGACAATAGCTACACACATACGGCCTCTCCCCAGAATGTAGTCGCTTATGCTCCGTTAAAGTAGATTGTGTGGCAAAAGATTTGTTGCAAATATCACATTTGTATAACTTCTTGCCGTCATGTATTAGCAAATGTTTGGCCAAGTTGTACTTGTCGGTGAAGGGGAACGAACATATCTGGCATATGAATCTGCGGCCCGAATGCCGTCTCGACACATGAGACAGTAATATTGTGTTCGTAAAGAATTTCTTTCCACAATGCTCGCATGTAAAACGTCTTTCGCGGTTATTTTTGTGGGTTTCCAAGTGTGCCTAAAATATAAAATGAAATTAGTGAAAAATTTATAATAATCGTAATAATAATATATAGGTCTGCCGACTATCATTAAATCAACATTTTAGCAGTAATTTGTGAGCTTGAAAACTATGAGTGAGCAGGGATACAACTTCTAGTCATTCGGACATTGTATGGCAGACATGGCGGTGATCCGATATTTTATTTTCGATACCGCAGTTCGATTTACAAGTAAAACAATAAGAAACAAAAATCACCCTTAAAATAACAGCAGTAGTGAATCCTTTTCCACAGACATCACACATGATCAGTCTTCTATTTCCATGCATTTTTTCATGCATGTTCAGAGTCTGCCGGTTTTTCAGTACCTTTCCGCAAGTGCTGCACTTCAGACTTTCCAAGTTGACTTGAGTGTGTTCACTTTCAGTGTGGCGCTTTAGACCACTCCATGTTACAAAGGTTTTGTTGCATGGGGCACAGCAAATTGACACCTGGGGAGAAAAAGTAGATATTTATGAAGGAAAAAAAAGTATGATTTGTTAATCATCAAGGTTGTAGGTATAAGATGTAGCTGCATATAAAATATGTATGTTGTGCTGTTTATTGTTAGACAAGAAACCAAAATTAATTTGGGTAAGGCTTGGTAAAAGATAGCATAATGCAGATTTAGGCAGACATTTTAAATCAATTATTTAATCTAGACACACTGCCGTGTGTCCGCCAAGTTCGAGCAAAAAAAGCGACACACCAGCCGTGTGTGCGAACTTGGCAAGTTTTAATAGAAAATTATATACTTGACACATAGCAGTCCATAGGTGTCGATTCATTGCATTGAAAAGGTGTGTGGTGTGTGAAAACTTGCCAAGTTACATCATTGAAAAGTACTAAATAATGAATGTTATGCGTTTCTCTGACTATTATAATTATAGGTAATTCTATGTTACGTGATACCTATTCAAATTCTACCTAAAAAACTGATGGAAATCAAGTGTGCATTCCTATAACTATTTGTGACTTGAGGTATTTAATGGAACTTGGTGCTTATTCAGATCTCACTTCTTTTATAGGCGAAGCATTCCTATAGTATTGAACTTGGCAGCCTTTCACATTTATATTTTTGATAGGATTTATCTTTTACTTGGCCACTGCGAAGCAAAAGCCTCTTACCTTCTTCTAACTCTATCAGGTTATTTATTAATTTAATAAAGGGGCCAGCCAGTCCTGCCATTTCCCATTCCCATCTCTATTATACTTATTCATTGTTGTACTCACAATTTTACCCTCATGTTCCAGTTTATGTGCTTCAAATCTTTCTTTAAAATTAAACTTTTTCTGGCAAACATCACAAGTGTAGATAAATTTCTTCCTTACTTTTGGAGCTATACTTTTGTTGCGTTGGTTGTATTTTTCTAACTTTTTTACTTCTCTGTAAAATTATATTATGTTTACTAAAATGCAGAAATATCGTAATACAGAAATTTTAAATTACAGTATTTAATACAATAACAACCTTTTCAAATATTGGTCCTTAGTCAGTTCTAGGTTTTCATGGTATTCTTCATCCACAAAATCTATAAAGTAAATAAAATTATTTACAGATCTATAAATCAACAAATAAAATATTTTTTAGCAAATCATAGTTAAATAGTAAATATAAAAAAATATTTCACTAATGAGTACATCATATGCCATATTTATACCATTATCAAACTCCTCATTTTCAACTTTAACTAGTTTTTCAATATCCTCTGATTTAATTCCTTCTTCTTGATCATCAATTTTGTCTGCATTGTCAATGCAACTAGTAATTTGTTCATCAACTTCGTATTTGAGACCATTTTTTAGATCAAGTAGAGTGGCCTGAGATTGTAAACATGTTTGCTTGAACTCTGAGTATTTCTTAAGGAGTTCATGACAGGAATTACAGATCCCTCTTGGTAGCTCTTCATCTTTAGACACCTTAAGAAAATTTGTTTAGTTATAGACAAAATCGTATCGATCAATAATTTTTAGCATAATTCTAATATGTTATATATTGATTTAACTGTGTTTCTTACCTCAACTGATGTACAAAAACAATAAGTGTCCGGACAAACGTTATCGTATATAAAATACGTAAAGGAAGTTTTAGTAGTGAGACAAGCTCGGCATAAACTTTTCAAATAAGTCATGTTCCGCAACCTAGATCTTATAAATAATTGCTTAAATTTGAGTATTATTGTTTATTTACAATCTAGAATGCAATATCTCAGTCCCTCAGCTACAAAATCTACAAATTGACATTGACAATTTGTTGACAGTAGTTCTTTATTCCATTCCACGCTAGGTTCTTACTTTTTAGTGCCTCGACAAAGACGAAACTTTGTAGACAAAATCACAAAACCGATGTTTTTTTGTGTTAATTGGGCTATTCCAGTATTTCATCAATAATTGATGTTATGAAAAGTTTTACTTGGATTTATTTGTTACTGTAAGTTTAATAACAATGCAAATAAAACGAAATAATGGTATGGTTAGCTGAATTTATTTATTGCTTATTTATCGTATTACATTAAAAAATATTCTAACACTAACTAAGATATTTTAATTAGTCACTGATTTGTCTAAAGGATCTAGTTTCCTTGTAGAACCAGTCAATAATTTTATCCGCTGATCTCTTAAAACAGACAACAGCTTCTCTTGTGTTTCTAATGCAACTGGTAAAGGTAGGGTTCTGAGTTGTTGAGCTACGTTTCTGCCAAAGCTGGCAAATTCATCATCCACAAATACTTTAGAAGTTGGTGGAGTTTCACTTTGCTCTAATTTGATGTGTTCTGGGCCATCTATCCTGGATTCATCTTGGCCAATTTCATTAACAATGACTGTATCATTGTCAGTATCTATGTCATCATCATCAATGTCTCTTATTTCTGAATCTGATGGTGTGTCCTGAAAAAATATTTAAGGTATAAATCAGGGTTTTTAGCAAATAGTATAAAATAAAACATAGACCATACATAATTAGCACAAAAAATGTTCACCTCAGCCTCATGAGAGCTTGAAGTATCTTTCCGGAGAACTTGCAACATTCTTAATTGGATTTCATTAAAATCATCAGCATTGCAGATTATGGGACCTCTTCCATTACTACTCTGCCTCCATTTGATCTTTTGGACCTTTAATTTTGCTTTCATATTAGATAAGTACTGTAAAAAAAAAATAGTTTATTAATCATTATTTTATTAATCTTTGTAAACAAAAGTTGGTACAATAAATTTACCTTTGACCAAGATCTATGATCTCTTGAGGGCCCATATGCATTTAGTTTGACAGTTATTTTCTCCCATTTACTTTGCACATGTTTCTTAGATTTAGCTGTCTTTTTATATCCTCTAACCACTTCAGGGTTCTCCTCGAAAAACTTTGCTAGTATTTTTGTTTGTTCAGCTGTTACTCGAAATTTTAGCTCTTAAAGAATAGTTATTAAATTATTATAATTGTTTTTATTGTTACAAGTAAAATATACTATTTATTTCTCACCTCTAGACATTCTGATCCCCTTCATAGACAGTTCTGATCTGTTATCAGCATTTCCATTGTTATGTGAACCATGAGAATTTGGTTCTAGTTTGATAAAAACTGGGTTGCTTACTCCTGGTGCTGTATCTTGGTCATTGGGGTCCAGTATGACCATATCATCTTCTGAATCTCTTTTTTCATCGCTACTGTCATTTGTTTCAGATTCTGATGTTTGGTCCTACACATAGATTGGGTTTAAAATATTTAGAATATCATACACAAACAAATGATATACTTTTTTTATGTGGTAATGCTACTGAGCTGAAAGCTAAGCAGGATCACAGTCACTGTTGTCTATGTAAATTTTGGCTTTTATAAGTTACTTTTATTTGCTGTGAAGCATAATCAATTACAAACAAAACCAAAGATATTGCAATGCAAGGATTTTAGAATAAATTTCAGCATTCTATAAATTATGAGATTCCAGTAAAAACCTGAGGCTCATCAGAGTTTGTTTCATTGTTCTGGCAGAGAACTTGCAATATTCTTAGTTGGAGTTCGCTAAACTTCTCAGCATTGCCTATCACTGGTCCAGTTCCATCTCTACTTTGTCTCCATACAATGCTTTGTCCTTTCAATTTCGTTTTTACATTACTCAAGTACTGTAAAATAAAAATAACTCTTTCTGATTAAACAAATCTTATTTATTATATCTAATCTCATTATATATTTACCGTTGCCCAAGATTTTTGACTTCTTGTCGGGCCACATAAATTAAGTTTCTCAGTTACTTCCCTCCATTTCTTTTGAACTTTTTTCTTATTTTTTATAGTTTTTTTATATCCTCTCACGAGTTCGGGATTTTCTTCGAAAAATTTACAAAGTGTGCTAGTCTGTGCCGCCGAAACTCTAAATTGAGATTCTATTTGAGATTAATTAATTGGTTTATCGATACAAACACTAAGAATTATTAGTATTATATTTATTTTATCATAAATTTGTTTGCTGTGTTGTCTTACCTGTCGACATGATGGTAGAGTTTATTTATAGACGATCCTGTATCATATAATCCAAAGAATTCGCTTAGGTATCGTGGAAATGCGAATTTGCGAGAATCTGCAAAAGTAAATAAACCAAAATCAATTATATTCCGTCAGTGTGCTCTGTGTTGCCAATGCTACAGTCACAAATTTCCACCATAGGCTATTATAAAGTCCCCACTGACTACCTATTAACATGAACTCACTTGTTGACACAACTTTTTAAACAAATTCAACTTTCCCAAGAAAATAACAATGATGATGATCTTAGGATTAAAATTATGCACATATATTGTTCCTTGAGTATTGATTTTTAAAAGTATTTGTTCTTTTTTTCTTTTGTCATTTCATTTTTCACTTCACAAATAGTGATGAAAACTGAAAATCTCCACATTTTAGTTTTCATCACAGATAACGGCATTCCCGTAGTAAGGGGAATTTTTGACAACTTGGCAACGCTGACTTTGTTACTGTCACCGATTTCCCTTACACCGGTGCACCGGCACGTATCCTAAAATCCAGTCAATCCACAAAGCAAAGTAATAAGTAGCTGCAATTTAATTATTACTACTAACTACCCTACTTATTTGCTTGATTAATGTAGATTCGACTATCTACGATCCAAAAAATCCATAATGACCTACAATAGCGAATTGAGCTTATAAACTTTGCTTGTAAAGCGCATCGCTGATAGCCCAACTTGAGTCCATTCTATAAATATAAACATATTACCAATGTTTATACCTACCTAGTTTAAGGACTTATTTACCTAAGGGTTCATATTCTGAGGAACATAAATAAATCATAGGTGATCAAAATAAACGCAAATTAACAATGTATAAAATTTTATTGCAAACCATAATTATTTGTGTAAATCTCATGATAAAATCTCCAGTCACAATTGTAATACTGCGATATGTACATTATATTTGTAAGGAATGTTTTACATCCACCACCTACCAATAAAATATAAACTTTCAATGGTACAAAAATATTTCAACTATTTATTATCCTTAAGTACCAATAACCATACCCCAACTTCTTATAGATAAAATTGTCACCTAAATAACGCAGGGTTGCATCAAAATTTGTCCCTATACAAAAATCTTGACTTATGTATGGCAAGCTTTAGGTTAAACAAATGAAGTTTACATAGCACAAATGATTTCTGTCAGATATCTAGTGTTAGCTTAGCCATAGTGTCTCTATAAGTTGATGTTGGCAACCCTGACTTTTAATAGTTTTTCTCTTAAATCACAAATATATCACTTTATCATGTACTTTATTACTTCTTGATAGTTTATAGTTTCCCCTGCATGAAGGGCTTGAGATACTTGTGGAAGCTCTGGTTGACGGGCTCGGCGTTCAGCGGACTCTTAAGAGCTTCTTCCATCAGACGCTCGTACACACGACCGTCGTACGCTCCTAAGGCCGAGTGTAAGATCTGAAATAAACATCAAACGTTATTATTTCTTCTTATTTCGATTTTATAGGTCTTGTGGATAAAATTAAGAGCTCGTTATTTTAGATGTTTTTCGCGACCAAAAATATAATGTTACGTCCTAGATCCTATAAAAATTATTTATGTGCGGTTTTTCCAAATCCTGATATGATAATTTTATTTCCGAAAGAATTTCGAATTGTTGACAGTTCTTCGATACAAAAATATGTCAGACATGAATTTATTTATCGAAAAAAAAAAAACATTGTTGGACAAGCCGGTCCTTAGTTACGTTCGCGGGTAAAACTGCAAGTCACAGCTAGTAATGTATCATTATAGTCTCACCTCATCTCTCAGGTCGAAGGCATCCACTAAGCCGACGGCGTTGGGTCGCAGCTTCGTCAGCAGCTCCTCGTACCAGTACTGCAGCTTCTCAATGTCGCGCTCCGATATTGATGTGAACTGTATGAGGAAAAATATTATTTATTTATTTTGTGTTTATTATGTTATAAAATTTTAATATATCACATTCAGATTACTATTCCCTAGAAAATTAGTTTGAAGGTTTGTGTAGTCAAGTTGTGCGTAAAAAATGTAATCAATTTTAAAGCTCAACATTTCAACTGATTTGTTTGAATTTGGAGCAGATCTTTATTTCATAAATAGGTTTCTCGGAAAATTCCATTTAAAAATCTTGGTGACTATGACACCATACACAAAATACAAATATACGTCTCTTTTTAACCGACGAAAACAGAGGAGGTTCTCAATTCGACGCGTATATTTTTTTTTTTTTTATGTATGATCACGCAGAACTTTTACTGAATTGTCCGATTTTGATAATTCTTTATCTATAGGAAAGGGTATACTCCAAAGTTGGTACCATATAAATTTGGAATAAGAATTCCTACCCTAAGGGTGGGAAAACAGGGGTTAATTGATTGTTCACGCACTGATCGTAATGCATTACCACGCGTAACTTTTTACAGAATAGTTCGATTTTGATAATTCTTTTTCTATTGGAAAGGGTATAGTCCAAAGTTGGTACCATATAAATTTGGAATAAGAATTCCTACCCTAAGGGTGGGAAAACAGGGGTTAATTGATTGTTCACGCACTGATCGTAATGCATTACCACGCGTAACTTTTTACAGAATAGTTCGATTTTGATAATTCCTTTTTTATTCAGTAGGCTATACCTAGAAGTTGGTCCCATATAAATTTGGAATAAATATTCCAATCCTAAAGGTAGAAAAACAGGGATATATTGATTGTTCACTAACTGATTGTAATATATGACAACGCGTAACTTATTACAGAATAGTCCGATTTTGATAATTCTTTTTTTATTAGATACTTAGAAGCTGTTCCCATACAATCAAACCCGAAGGGTGGGAAAATAGGGGTGGTTTATTGTTCACTCACAGATTTGAATACTAAAATAAGGTAGTTAGCAATTTTAAAAATAATAAAACATTCAGCATGTAGCAATTAGTATATTATAGCCACAAAAAAATATAAAATAAAAACTTTTTAACAAAAAAATAAAACCGCCCAAAACACTGAAAAGCAAAAAATAAGAAACCTTTTTTTATTTAATCTTAATAACTTAGTTCTTAAACGAATGTGAGTATACCTAAATAATTTTGAGGCGGCGCCAAACTATCAATTAACAAAGATCACAAAATTACCTTAAAAATAAAGAAACAACCAAATCAAAAATGCTTTATACTATAATTATATTCTTTACTTACCACCTACTAATTCCATTGTGGAAAGCAAATAAAAGTTTTGAGTTCGAGTTTGAATCAACTTAACAATGCAATGAAATCTCCAGCGATCAACATTAAAATTTCTAAAAAAATTAAGTACTTATTAATTAATTAATTTGCCTGTTTGGCGCCGACTCGAAATTACTTAGGTATACTCACATTCGTTTAAGAACTTAGTTATTAAGATTAAATAAAAAAGGTTTCTTATTTTTTGCTTTTCAGTGTTTTCGGCGGTTTTATTTTTTTGTTAAAAAGTTTTTATTGAGTCATAAGTTAAAAATAAACTTTACACTTACGATACCACAATCACACGATCAGCTTTTGTTACTACGCTATATCCAACCATTTAAAAACAATCTAGTTTATTCCATAATCTCACCCTGAGCAGGTCTCCAATCCTCTGCAACGCCCAGTACACGACATACAGGTCCACGAGTTGGAACATCACCTCGCGCAGTTCCTGAGACGAGTTCTTGACGAGACGCTCCGTCTCTTCGTAGTAAGACGATAAGATGAATACGCGGCAGTGGGCCTGAAGGAAATAATTATAGGTTTATGAAATTTGAGTCTTAAGTTGATTGATGTATGATACATTTTCGTTAAGCGATAATCTACAAAATGTTCTAATATCTAAGCTAAAAAGATGTCAATTGTTAGTTTCAGAAAGTCTTATGTTTAGGTAAATTGTTTTTTTTTGTGTTCAATCAATATTCTGGAGTTTT
The DNA here is from genome assembly GCA_905146925.1 of Autographa gamma. Classification (NCBI taxonomy): domain Eukaryota; kingdom Metazoa; phylum Arthropoda; class Insecta; order Lepidoptera; family Noctuidae; genus Autographa; species Autographa gamma. The sequence continues at coordinate 2,231,792 of LR989850.1, forward strand.
TTATTTATATAGTGAGAAGAAATTTTATTTTAAAGTTATTAAAATTGTTTTTATTCTTAAGTGAATGTATTGTCTTACCTCTGATGCCTCGGTTAACTGAACAGACGTCATGTTCCACGCGTCCTCGAAGGATAGACCGCTTTTCTGACGCTTTTCGATGTTCGCCACGCATAAGGCGATCTTACTGTTGATGCAGAAAAAAATACATTTAATAAATGTTGCTGTATCTAAAACATCCCACTATGTCAAAATGAATCATAATTACCTATTCATTTTTTTTGTTACAAAATCAGCTGTGAAATAAATCAACTTGAAATATCACTATTACATATACACCCAGCGGTGTATTGTCGCGTATTTATGTCAAATCATCCGACTAGTTTCAAAATCTCCCGACTAGTTTCAGAATGGCCCGACTAGTTTCAAAATCTCCCGACTAGTTTCAGAATGGCCCGACTAGTTTCAAAATCTCCCGACTAGTTTCGGAATAGCCCGACTAGTTTCACATTCCACCTTCCCCAGTTGCACATTATCACCTTATAAGCTATATTCCCAATAATTAGTATTCCTTACCCAGCAGCCAGGGTCTCGAAGCCCTGTAGGATGCCGGTGATGGTGTTCTCCCAGCGCGGCTTGCGACTGCCGGCCGCTCGCGACAGGTACCGCACTGTGGGCGGGAGCGATGTACCCGCCACCGCTTGCTGCCATGCTTTCACTAAGTATCTGTGTAAACACAAATTAAAATAAAATTCATTTATTTGACGTAGGCTACAAGTAGCGCTCATCAGCGTCAATATTACAATACTTGACAAAGTCGACGGCATCCTAAGAGTCGGTTCATATCCGACGGCAAACGCACTACACATTGTCGGCCGCGCCAGAACAGACAAACACGCAATGAGACACCCAATTTAACTTCTCACACTTGACGTACTGTCAAGAGCAGGTGAACCGGTTCTCATTATCTTTTATTTTTCCTACCTCGAATGCAGAATCAAACAAGATAACTATAAAAAGAGATCCATTCGAGATTACATCAAAATTCTTTCTTTCTTTTGCGGAAATGGGGACCAAAACCGCAGGACACATCTAGTATTTTATGAAAATTTTCGAGATAACTGCGCGTGGCCATGGTGCTGAAATCAAGATGAGTTTATAAGTCGTACAGCCCTGCTAGCGCTGGGGTCCTAGTGATAACTTATTAAGTGTGTGTGAGTGGAGGTGTGTGTGTGGGAGTGTGTGTGTGTGTGACCTGGCAGTCTGCAGCAGCAGCACGGTGTTCTCGCCCTCGTAGGTGCAGGCGGCGGTGACGTGTCCGTACGTGAGCGGCAGGTTGCTGGCCAGCATGTAGCCGTGCCCGCCGCACGCCAGCCGGCACCGCTCCACCACGGCCGCCGCTTCCGCCGTCGTCACTGCTTTCAAGCAGCACGATAGAGCGTGCAACTGGAGAGAAACATGACCATGAATAAAAATTGATCAATCTTTCCGTCAATTTTAGAAATATCTCAAGTCTAAAGAAATTCAATGAACTATGCAATTTGGAAGGTAAGTCGCAAAATTAAATCTCATATACCTAACTCATTAAATAATTACAGATTTATTTTCTTTGCAATTTATACCTATAAGCAAAATAGCGACATTATATTTTATAAATCGGTCCAAAACTGTAAATATGGGTAAGCAACACAAAAAAGTCCGTTAAATTGAGAACCTGCTATTCTCACTGTCAGGTCAACTAAACATACTTCGCTCGGGTCGCGGACTTCATATAGACGTTCTAGGCGAAATAGTAGAACGCGACGCGAGATCTGGGCTTATTATCTATCCTACTACTCAATATCTCCTTACCTCAGGCAGTCTCTCCATATCGCCCGTCTCTAGTTCGGCGGTGACGTTGTTGTACATGTTCCAGATCCACTCGGCGCTGAACTGGAAGGCGTGCGCGGTCGCTATGCCGACGATCAGCTTGTGCTGCTGGGTTAGGTAGTCCAGGATCTGGGGTTCTGGCTCACTAAAAGGGACAAAATATATAAGAAAACTTAAAAAAAATACTTTTTTCAATCACAGTTGTCAAGGTCATTGTGGATATGAATTTTCGCGATTAAAATCGTAATAGTAAAAAGTCGCTGTAATTGGACCACTTTTTGAAGACCCTAAAAGCGTTAGTAGTTATGTAAATAATTTACTAATCTCTACAAAATGACGGAAATAACATATTAATCACTATATAAAGTTAACAGGGCAAAGTATCACTAAAAAAATCTCTCGAGTCTAAATAAAAATTATAAACATACTCTTAAATAAACATCCACTTACTTAGGTTTTGGTTGCGACTGCCTCCGCACCGCTGAGTACCGAGTGGCGATGGTGACTGCTTTGGCGATGTAGTTGCACATGTCCTTCACGATCACCACGCGGACGAACATCATGGTTCCGTATGTTAGCTTGGAGCTAGGAGACTTTACGTATGTGCCGTCCTACGAAGAAGATATTACATAAACTCAGTGAATTTTGAGATTTTTCGGTATGTCTCTACAGGCTTGAGAAAATTAGCGATGTGCTTTCCGCGATGACGCAGTATTAGGCAACCAAGAGTAGAGAGTTGTTTAAATAGGAGAATTTTATTTTCTATGCGGTTACCTTTCATCAAAAAGTTGCTGGTTCAAGCAATGGTACTGGAATTGAGGTATACATACTGTTCATCATATGTTTTCTCCAGTTTTATTATACTATTGCTTTTCAAGGGTAAATGAGCTGCATGCTGTTGAAAATTGCCTAAACACATCCCTATCCTTTACTAAACATAAAACAACCGGTACACAAATAAAAGAGTAATAACTCACTTCCAAAACTTGAGTATTCTTCATCAGCATATGGTCTCTTGGTATCCTAACGTGTTCGAATCCCAAGAAGCCATTGTTGGTGCCGTTCATGCCAAGCTTGGCGCCAATCTCGCCAACCTTGATGCCAGGCAGAGGCATGTGTGTCTCCTCGTCTCGCAGTTGCACTACGAACGGGTGTATGCCGTGGCATTGGCCGTTGGTGTACAGTTGGGCCATCACGATGCAGTAGTTGGCTGTGTGGGCCACTGGAGACGACGAAATTTTGTTTAGGAATATTTTTTCAAAAACAATTCTTACTGGAGTGATGTGGACTATTGTAACTTAAGAACTGCATTTTTTTATGCAAATAACAAAGACTCAATGTAGGTACTAGTATTTTAGTTCGTTTTTAGTCGCTATCTACCTAAGGACGTCTTTATTTAAGCTTGCATTGCATGACGCATTACTTGATGCTATATAAGCAACCAGTATTGATGGAGCTGACTACATCATCTTAGGAAATAATTCCGTCGTATATTCATTACGTTTTTCTAAACAAAATTTTGACAAGATATTGAACAAAAAGGAGACTAAAAAAATCATTAGACAAGAATACGTCGATATCATACAATGGTATTCAAGAAATTTGGAATTAAAAGATAAAGCAAATCATCATGTATCAAAATACTGATTCCGTAAATACTTAAAGCGATTTATTTACGATATCTGATAATAAATTAATTTAGGCTTGTTGATATCCGTTTATTCTTATTTGTATTGTGTGTATTTTTTAAGAAACTCTCAATGGTGTCATAACCTCATATTGTCTCTAGAACATAGTTTGTGGGTCGCGCGAATGATTATCCAAGCACTTAGCTTAGCCTAACAATTAGTTTTGTGCAGCTGACCCAAGGTTAATTACATACAAACGCTACGTCTAGAATAAACCTAGTATGATACGTGAAAATCACTAACTACAACGAAAATAAAAAACAACGCTGTACAAAAATAAAGTTGCAGGCGAACTCGCAGCTTTAACTGGGATGTTTTAAAGTCATTGAGTTAAAATTTAAGAAACCATGGAAAAAATTAGGAACCTACATTGCTTACAACATACCTACATTAAAGTTACAAATCTAACGCTCTACATACCAATTAAATCAGCTTTCAAAGAAAAAATAACGCATCCCAATCGGCCCATTCGTTTAGAAGCTATGATGCCGTAGATAGACACACAGAGAGACCGATACTCAAACTGATAACCCCACTCTTTTGCGTCGGGGGTCAAAAAGGGGAAAAAGAAAGTGGTACACCGTCTCCAGATTATTTTCCAGGTACAGTTACTTAAAACCTATATATTTTTAATATCTACAAGGTGTTAGTATACTTACAGCCGCCTGGCCACCACTTGTAGGCGGTGAGCGTGGGGCTGTGCAGCACGAACTCCTTGGTGGACGCGTCGTACGTCGCCGTCGTCTCCAGCCCGCGGATGAACGTGCCGTGACCCAGCTCCGTCTACACAACAAATATGTTTATGTAAATAATACCTTATGAGGTTGAGATAAGAGTACTTTTTAAGTGTATTCTATTCGTTTGTCATTTTCTAACTGTATGCAAGTGAAAAAGATAGCGAGGTTCGAAAATAAATTTAGTCTGTATTTGACAGAATATGTGCTAATTAAGGATGAGTTGAAGATGATTTGCGTTCCATATTCGGGTTTCAGAAACCGAAATTGTTAGGTTTTAGTCATTTCTGCTGTTGAGTGAGGTCAACTTTTTAAGTTGTTGTTGCAGTGGCATACATTTAACTGATCATGAATCTATAAATAAAATAACTAATCAAAAAAATTGACCGGCTTGGCCTAGAAAATTAAAAATAAGTTGTTAGTCATACCACGGGGTAATGCAAAAATGACACGATATTTTAATAGTTAAACATGCAAATTATAATTATCGTTGTTTATAAATTATAAACAAGTCATAAGTTAGTGTTATAATATGTTGATTGCCAGTGTGTTGACCTTTAATTGCTATCTTAATCTGCGCTGGACAATTGATAAGACAACTGTGTCACGTATTTTGATTTATTGAACAATGAAGACAAACATATTGCGAGGATACATTTACGTAAATGCGAAATTTGTGACAATTGATGTTCCAGATCTTTGAAGCAGAGGACCGAGTTAGGTTAAACCACATATCTCACAGAATTGACTAGATTTATACACCAATACTTGTACTATGTAGACACATTAAAATACAAGATGTTCAAAGGTCCTAAGAGTAACCTCGATTAATATAAATAATCAAAATTTGAAGTTATATTATAATATAGAAATTGCCTACCACAATTTTGTCGTTGAATGCATCACTCTTTGATTAACTGGTAGAGCATGTACATGAAGTTTCTAATCATTCTGCATGACAAAGGCGTCTCAAGCATGCCTGCTCACAAGGGCCCCTTGGCCATATCAAATTTCGGAAAGCATTAAGTTATTTAATGTAAGCTTAACGAACCTGTGCATAAGTCCCAATGATATCGAGATTGAAGGCCCTGCCGATCCAGTAGGCCTGCTGCTCTACTGACGCCTGGCCCATCAGCGTCGGGATGAACATGACGTAGTGCAGTGTGAGCGGGGACCCGTCCTGCAAGATGGCCGCCCCTAAAGAACCGCCGAGGACCGCCCTGTGGGAGGGGAAAATGGTTGTATATTTTTTTTATTTAATTTTAAATAAATAAGTATATAGCTACTAATATCGAAATATAATAACATATATTCTTTTTTATTAACCCATTCAATGCGGAAGCAAATTTTGCTCTCGCTACCCAGATGCGGCATAGGTTTTAACGTAAACGCCGATAGGCGTGAGCCGCACCTGACGAACAAAAGAAAACACGCCAATCGGCGTTTTCAGTACTTCGTTATGAATTTCACATTATTCATTTCGAATTCAATCATCAATTCGAATTATATCAGGGGTAGCAAACCATTCTACAAAAATACAATTAAAGACAAAACTAATCAGGAATTCAAATTCTATATTTTAAAACATTTTTATAGGTAGAAAAGAAAAATAAAACAGTAAAAAATTCTTAGCCAAAATGCCGTAAACTTTTGATACTTTGAATTTTACTATTATTCACATTTAGGTACTTGAGAATATAAATAATATTAAAATACCGCGATAATGCCCGAAATATAGTTTCTTTTATTTAGTTTTTTTTTTCATGCTTGAAATGTAACAAGAAAATTATCGCACTTAAAAAATCAATAAGGTTGTACTTTTTGTGTCAGCGCCACTTTATTTTATCTTAATAAAGTACAGTGACAAACTAAGACAATAAGCGCAGTTTGGGCCTTAGAGTAATATTACTCTAAGGCAACATACTTTAGGTGAATCTGAAGTCCAATTATCCATACCTATACCAATATTTCTTTGCCATAATATCAGGTTTTTTTTCTAGATTTTTAAACGAAGTAATTATAAAATTATAGATTTAAATATATATTTTAAACCAATAAAAGTAATCCCTGGAATACGCCGATTAGCGTTATCAGCTCCTAAGTAAGAAAACTCAACTTTTCTAGAACGCTTACGCTACTGAAATATCCAAAAACTACTTGCACCAGGCATTTCACTTATAAATTACAAGCACATTGGTCTATATTTTATTATTAAATCATCAAATTTGGATAAAATATAAAACAATTCTATATTACGCCGATAGGCGTTTTCAGAATCTCAGTATGAAAAAATTATACGCCGATCGGCGTGCGCCGCATTGAATGGGTTAATTCTCTGCATGCCTTTGGTTTTGTATTGGACAATTACTAGTCGATGTTGTTGTTTAGTCTAGGATAGGATGAGCATAATAATATGTATATAAACAAAGTATTAGGCCAAGAACTTAGGGAAGAAGTTATAACCCCGAAAAATTGTAAAAATTAGTCGAAGAGTCTAAACGAAAATGAATTAATTTTATTAAGGAACTAGCGGACCCGACAGACGTTGTCCTGTCTACATGGTCAATAACACAATGATAACAAAACTTTTTTTTAATTTGATCGAAGCTCTAACTTTCGGTACAGTCTAAAATTAAAATTCGAATATTATTTAAAATTTGACACTGCGATGGTAGCGCCGTCTGTCGGATCCAAGGTAAAACATTCCAAAATCAACAACTACTAATAAATTAAAAATTAATTAAAAAACATTGTCCAGCGGACAAAATTGTGAATCTAAACTATTCCCAGATCTCCTTGAACACACACAAAAAATTTCATCAAAATCGGTCCAGTCGTTTGAGAGAAGTTCAGTGACATACACACTCACAGAAGAATTATATATATTAAGATAAGTCATTAAAAGGACAAATTTTTACCTAAACAAGAAAGCTGTTAGTTTTTTTAGGTAACCTGAATGGACACCAATTACCTATTTCAGTGTTAACGACTTTTACGTACCTTTTCTGCCAAATTAATTCCCAAACTTATGCTAACAGCGCACGTGTAAAGTTAATTCATATTCATGTCACATAGTATTATATTTAATGTAATAGTTAAGTATGATTAATTATTCCATTATAAATCAATATATTCTTTTTTCATCCTATTATGCACAAGTAAATGTACAAGTGGACAGAATTAGTAATTCCTGACGGAATTACAGCTGTAATCAACACGACCGTTAAGTATAAAATAATTGCCGCGTAATTTAATTTATACTACGATGAGTCAATGAATTCATGATGGGTTGGAAAGTGTGGAAGTTACCTAATGATTTTATGAACGAAGTGTATACGTTTAACAACTGTTTTATTTCCCGATACTGTTCTATGAATAGCTTATAGTGACCTTTTTGAACCCTTGTTTTATTTGGTGCGAGCGTGTACTACATATTTTTTAAAGTAAGGAATACATTTAGATAAAAATGGTCAGTTTGAAGTTATGCTTTACACAAATGTAACTTACCCCGAAATAATCTTTTGGGTCGATTTGAGTACATCCCTAAATAAAAAAAACTGGATAAAGAACCTGTATTTCTAAGCGATTTTGGGAGCTAGTCATTTACTGTTACTGTGTGTTACTGTTTTTTTGTTTGTTTTCTCAGAACTTTCGACTGGTGGAACTGATTTTGGGCGATTCTTTTTTATTTGAAAGGTAGTGCCTCCAGTGTGGTCCCTGGTAATTTGGTCCAATTATGACAATGGGATCCATAAGAAAACCATATAAGACTTATTTTGAAGTCGGTTTTTTTTTGTAATCTATATGGAGCCTGTGCCTAGCAGTAAGACGTTTATAGAACGGTATATTTTTTATGTTATTGTCTTACCGGAAGCTCTCCATCCCCGTGTTCTCCTCCTCCTGCAGCCTGCGGATCAGCTTGAACAGCAGGCATGCCTTCTTCACAGCCAACTCGTACTTCTCCTTGTGGCTGAGGTACTCTGATGGTACCTCCTCGATGTGAATACCTTCCTTTAACACCGTATCCTCTGCGAAAACGTTTTGTTGCTATCAATAATGTTTAGAGAAAATATTTGAGTACGGTATAAGCGGGACTCATTGTATAACTGGATTTCGGTTTATCTATTATACCTAATTTTACTCCAAGTTATAGGAAGATGTGGTAATAGGATTCCAAAAGTCTATCAAGGACCCTTAAAAGATTAGGAAACATTACATAGAAGTTTTTTGTAGTTTACAATTTCTATGTTATACAATTATTCGACGAAACTATCTAATCTAAAGGAACTTACCTGTTTAACTTAACGACAGCTAAGAGGCCCTGACCCTGATTTGCGAAATAATTGGAAGAATTATTTATTAATAAAAGTTGTTTACGATTGCAATAGACGACTAATTGTTTGTACATTTTTTATGAGTTCAACAAGTGTAATTGTATGCAATGCATTTATAGATTATTAATAAGGAATTAGTAGTAAATAATTACTTATTAGTTATTCTTAATTATTCCACTAGATCGTAGTGCATGTAAAATATAAATATTAATTTACAGTTTACACTATTGTTAATATTGGTAGCACACTAGTGCCAGGAAACAGTGTTTATTAATTAAATGCGGCAATGACTTTTAATTTTCTGTAATTGCTACGTCATTATTACATTTTTCTAATTTTATGACCATTTAAATAAGGTTGAAGGTTGTATTTGCATGAGACTTTAAAAATACTTAAAATTTTAGACCGAAGTGTATCGCCCCCTATTACATGGGACCTAAACATATCGGCGAACTGTGGGTGTACATTGGTACACCTCTGCCTACTCCTTCGCCGCCCTTCGGGGATACAGGCGTGATGATATGTTATGTTATGAAGTGTATCGAGGTTTTTAAACATTCACACATGCACGCACATTGCATAATATGATCGATAATAAAGCAAGAAACTGGTACACTGGCAATTTTAGTATCGATTACTAACTAAATTATTCTTTTGGCAGATTTTTGTTCATGTGCAAAAGGTAGTTTGTAGGACGGATTTTTTTCTTCACATTTATAAATAGAAGTAGTTTTGTGTTAGGAAGACCGGTTGGAGAGGACCTTTGAACCCTGACAGATAAAACTATGTTCAATGTTTAGACTTCGAATAGATATTTCTATAGTTGTGAATGTGATTTATGTTTTACTTAACAATTAAGATAAAGAAATGGGTTGCACTTCTATCTCGTGGCTTTTAGGGTTCAGATATTTAGAACAATAAATAATCTTTGAATTTTATAGGACTCGTACGCCTATGCAGAAGTTGGAGCAAAGCATTTAAATAATGTTTAGTTTCAAATAAAGGCAAGACCTCAAGACTAAAAAGACTAAAAGCGCTGCAAGACATCAAGACATAGTGAGCTCATATTGCGTAGGTCGGAACTCAACAATAAATTAAAATATGAAGGTAGAACGAGCAACATCTTCTGTCAAGACGAACGCCATCTCAGTCTGCCCGTGACCATGATACCTGCAAAGGTGTCGAAACGTCGGGACCTAAATCTAAAATTAAAACCGCGAAAAAATCCGTAAAAAGTAGTTTTATTCAAAGGCAAGACCTTCAGGAACATGATGTCAATAATAAAAGTCATCGGGGAGACTTGAGTTTCGACTTACATTAATCTTGCAAAAAATACGCGATGGATTTATGCTCAAATCTTTTTTATGTAATTTAATATGAACAGTGTTCATACTTTAAAATGTATTTACAAGGTTATTTTACTTAGAATTACGTGCCTACATGTCACGAGTTCATTGACCCATGAGCAAACCGTGACGGAAGCAACGTTACAAAATTATTATTACGAAGTACTGCTATTTCTTTTAATGTCATATGTATAGAGATAACTTAGAGTAGGCTAGGTATTCTTAGAAGATTTAGTACAGGAGTAGTACTTAGAAGAGTAATCTTAGTATTTAACACCCAACAGCGAAATTAGGTGTCCCGCAAAAAAAGCGGGAGCCGCTCTTCAAAGATGTGACTTTTAAGAAGAAGGCAGAAGGTAAGGAAGGACAGTTTGACCAGTCGGCTTTGCAATCCCTATGTAGACTTCAAAACTTAGTCAAGGCTTAAGACTTCAAGACTTTCTGGAGTATGATAGATCTATAATGCGCTTCTGTCTGGTTTGAGACAGGCGAACAAGAATAAGACCTATTTAATTTTATCCTATTACGATTTTAGTATAGATGAATGAGGTCCATAAGGATTATCACTAAATTGTTATGACACATAGTCGAACGATTTAGCGATATTCCTTATAAAAAAAAGCCTAGTACCTACAAAGCATTGTGCAAAAGTACTACTACATTTAGACTATTTATTCAATGTTTAGTCCAAAGATTTCTAAGCATTAAAAAATATAGTATGAGAGAGAACTCTGAACTTTGATCTACATGTGGCTTTAATTACAAAGTCATCTTTTTCAAGGTAGTGTAGTTAATACAGAACAAGAACATTGTGGTAGCCATTTCGTCATTACATCTGTTATTGTACTTTTGCTTGAGTATGTTGGTTTATTTTAAGTGTGTATGTATGTAAAGGGTAAGATGCCTTACACATTAATAAAATTGCGAAGGTTTTCCCATAAATATACACTTATTTTCAATACACCACAGGGTTAAAAAATTTCGCAGTTTATAAAGTTACTTACTGCAAGCAGACAAGTTGTGGAATGTAATTTATTTCACTTACATATTTCGTTTTAGATTATAAAATATTAAAAAGATTAGTCTATTGAGTTTTGAAAAGATTTGAGGCAGAAGTGTGAACTTGTAATCAATAGAAGAAGAGGTTTCATCAAGTTTCATGCATCATTCAAATTCATACTATTGCGTGCCATATTGATAGAATGACTAAATAACTCTCCAAATACAAACTAACATAATGTTTCTGATTTTAACAAAGGTAGGTAAGGAGTTTAAGTCCTTACTAATATTATCAATGTGAAAGTTTGTGAGAATGGATGTGTGGATGTTTGTCACTCTTTCACGCAAAATCTACTGAATGTATTTTAATGAAACTTTACAATAATGTAGCTTATACATCAGAATAACACATAGGCTATAATTTATAAAGATAGTGTATGAATTGTCATTCATGCGGGTGAAACCGTGGGGCACAGCTAGTAGGAAATATAGTTGTGATATCATGTTATCAAGATAAACCTGACATTGTGAAACTATTAAATAGGAATAAGTACATTTTGTATAACAGACAATCTATAGATAAATTACATCCAATCTTACAGATTTAGACAGTATTATAGATTTATCTAAACCCTTATTAGTGTTTTATCTACACCTACTAATTAATTATCACTATATCACACAACAATCAGTCTTGAAAAAAAACAATATTTTAAATATTTTTTAAAGATTTTGTTTGTGCTTTTTTCTCATTAATTGTCTCGCTAATTAAGACTAAGGTCATGGAATACATTTTTATGTTACCAAGGTGTTTTTTTAATGATTATCTTCTGTGCAAAAAGTGATTTTGTTTAACCTTTTGCATGCCTTAAGTTACACAGTTCGACATAAGAAAAAAAAATGTTTTAATTCAGACAGTTACACTTAAGGGCTTGGTCAGGATTGTTCGATAAATTACCAATCCTGACCAATTTCTTAGGAGTAACTATCCTTCTAAGGCATTTAGCACATTTTTTTCTTATGTTGAACTGTTTTACTAAAGACAAGCATAAGGTTAAAATACATTTAATTTTAAACATAAAACATTTTTCTATTGAGACACATACATACATTACTGATTTATAACACTAAACAGGTTGTTTAAACAATATCTAATGTCCATGTTTAAAGTCAAATGAACTGTAGTTCTAATAATATAACAAATATTGTAATATTCCATTAGAGTTCAATCACTAACATATGACCTATCAAAACAGAACTGACATAAGTGTAAATTGTTTTATAAAGAGTGGAGGGTGTTGAGATAACAAAGGTTTCAACTTAACATAAACTTTGGACTTGTACAGATATAAAATCAATTTCATAAGAAATAATAATAACTTAAAACAATAAAAACGAAGTTTGGTGGGAAGTTACACTCGTGTATAATTTTGATAAAAACAAGAGTTAAAAAAACTGGTTCAATGTCTCAAGTTTAAAAGGAAACATTTTATTCAACTTTAAAATAAATACCTTCATGAATAAACAATTTTAAATTTTGATAACAGAAATAAATTGCTTATGATGAAATATGGTAACATTCTAGTTCTATCTGTAACATTAAATGTTGGTAAACACTTTACACCTACAAAAAAAAAATGTGAAGTAATTACCTCGTCTCTTCCTCTCCTCAGTGAGTTGCGGGCCCCCATCCAAGAGATTCGTAAGTTCCGTGACGTTAAAGGAACATTTATCCCTTTCTCTTTGCAAATCCGGGTTAACTTTCGATGTACTCATTATGTCAGACTGTTTTTACACGATTAAAAACGCGACGTTCCCGTCGAGCGGTGCTCGGATAACTGGTTATGCCTATCTACGAATTACGATTAACTTCACTCGCGATCAAACTTGCCGCGGTCAACGTAATCGCACACAGGTTTTTTGTGACGACATCGAGACTCGCTGAGAATAGTGAGAATGTTGCTCAACCTATACTAGATTTGTAATTGTGTCAATTTTAAGCAATTAATTTTTTTAAATACACTTCTCCGATAACTAAGCGAAGTTCTGCTATTTTAAAATGTAACACTTTCGCTTGCAGTAAAGGTAGAATACAATTACAAACTAGCCAAACATAAAACACATTAACTTTATATCCCCGGTGTGTTAAAAGTAGTTAAATTTAAAGTTGTGTATTGTGTAATGAATATTATATTCTTCTATAATCACTCAAATATTACAATAAATTACAATAACAATGTTTATTTATTGTGACGTCAATTGTCAATTCCCGAAGCCGTCATCTATGTGTCACTGTCAACAAAAAACGTGAAGTGCGAGAGGTGAGTGAGGTCACAGGATAGATAGGTAGTACTAGGTAGGTAAATAAATATTAGGTAGGTTATATTTTAATTAATCTAGTAAGCTAGAACATCCCTATTCATATTATATATAGTAAATTATTCAGAAGTATTGTGAAAAAGTTCTAACTTAATAAGATTTCACTCTCATTGAAATCGAATCTTACTGCTTACTATTATTGAGAATAATAATTATCAGCTTCCATTTTCTTGAAGTATAGGTACGACTGAAAAAATAATAAAATAGGTACCTATTCATATGTTGAAATAAAATGTTACACTTTATATTTAGGTTTTCTTAACTTTACTTTTATAATCGACTAAGAACTAACTTTTTAGTTGATTGAATTAGTAATAGTAACCTTTACCAACCACTAGCAACGGCGGCCATATTTCTTTCTTGTATGCGTTGGAGCTCACCTAGTCAAGATGAGGTTAGTTTTAATAATTAATAACGATTTTGTGCCTTTAATGTCTCTCAAAATGTGTTTAACAGTTATTTTGTTATCGAGAATCATGTGGAATATGTTTTTTGTAAGAGAAAAAGACATTTTTAGAAATTGTGCGTCTTATCGGTTCGAGTCAAAGCCATGTGGTCATACATGATATTTGTTCGGTTTCAGTTCCCTCAAGCTGCAGAAGAGGCTTGCAGCCTCGGTAATGCGATGCGGTAAAAAGAAGGTGTGGCTTGATCCCAATGAGATCAATGAAATCGCAAACACCAACTCCCGTAAGTACCCTCCATACAAAATATGCATGGTGCGGCGTGTGTAACCTGTCGCTCTTACTATCAATAGTAAACAACGAAGTTCTACATTGTTTAAATACTATGATGCTCTTTTTAGTAATTAAATTTAAGGAGTATTGGATGTATTACCCGTTTCTTAATTTATTTTTAAATAATTTTGGAGATGAGGCATCCCACTGTGAAGATTTTACCAATGAGATAATGTGTTGTAGGTCCGATATCATCAGTAAGATGACTTTTAGGCCGATCATCTTCATTTCCAGCTGTTCATTATCAATAAAAATGAAGTAGTGCCTTTTGTAGTGACCTCTATACTTAGACTTAGCTGTTGTTTTACAACATTATGAAACAAAAATTTATATTCCTTTGTTATGATTGCAGGTAGTAATATATTTACAATAAGAATAAAACAAGAATTATTGACTATCATCTTCAATTTGGAACTTATTTACTATTAAACAATTTCAGCATAGTAAAATCTGATAAGTTTAAAAACATCATGATAACTAACCCGAGGTCCTACTATCTCTATTTCAGGACAGAACATCCGTAAGATGATCAAGGATGGTCTCGTCATCAAGAAGCCCGTAGCCGTGCACTCCCGTGCCCGTGTCCGCAAGAACACAGAGGCGCGCAGGAAGGGACGTCATTGCGGTTTTGGTAAAAGAAGAGGTACTGCTAATGCGCGTATGCCACAGAAGGTGAGCTATTGATTTTACCTACTTGTTTTGAAAAACTGAGTTGAGGTGGTCGATATATATATTTTAGGATACATTACCGATTTGTAGTGTTTATAAGTATCTGTCTATTGCACAATGTTTATCAAACATTTTGTAATTTTGCATCCAATTTTTATGTTACTGTAGTAAACAAGAAAGATAGAGCTTGACTACAAATGAAGTGCTTGACTATCTTATTTTCTTATAATGATCCACATAGTATACACATCAGTTATAAGTAGACATTATAACTTATTATAAAAGTAGTTGCAGTGTCAATTAATGGCAGATACTGCTAAAGATTTCGATTATTTATTAATGATAATTGTTGAAAATTTTTGCCCTTTTTTACTTTTTAGTGACAACCTTTTATTTAATGTAATTTTGCAACACTCGTAGATTTTCAGTTTGATTGTGTTATATTTTTACAACTTTATTTCTTTCTCTCACCAGGAACTATGGGTACAAAGACAAAGAGTGCTCAGGAAACTGCTCCTCAAGTACAGAACAGCCAAGAAGATCGACCGGCATCTATACCACGCGCTGTACATGAAGGCGAAGGGTAATGTGTTCAAGAACAAGCGTGTACTCATGGAGTACATCCACAGGAAGAAGGCTGAGAAGGCTAGGACTAAGATGCTCAGGTAATAGACATGAAAATATCTTTAATATGTATTTTTTCGATGGTTTATGGTAGAAACTTTGTGCTTGAAAGAGTGTTGAAGTAGGTGTTTGTTGATGACTGGATAGATGCCTTTTTAGTTTGTCTGTATCAATTTAAAATTGAAAATAATTCTGCTGGTATGTAAATACTTTGATGGTAATAAATATGTGGGGGAACAGTCCCATACATACTTACACTAAAAAAAACGTGCTGTGTTGTGCTACCAGTCCTTGGACAGCCTTCTCAAACAAAGACAAAAGAATTAAAATATATATATTTTTTTATTTTTGAGTAAAGAGAACCAGTCTAACTTCTGTATTAAAACCTGCTTTCTTTTATTAACAGTGACCAGGCTGAGGCCCGCCGTAACAAAGTCAAGGAGGCGCGCAAGCGACGTGAAGAGCGTATCGCCGCCAAGAAGGAGGAGCTTCTGCAGACGTTCGCGCGGGAAGACGAGGCCGCAGTCACCGCAAAGAAGTGAACACCTTGTTATTAATATAAAATGATCCAATAAACAACTGGGTCCACATGACGAGTTTTATTCCACTTCGTACATTCTTAGTTACCCTAAAAGTCACGGCCCGCAGAATAAATTCAGATCATTCAAAACTCTTGTGGATAGCACTGGTCACAGATGCTTGTTCATGATAAAAATAGAGTTTGAAGACAGTTCAAGATTTGTATAATACTAGCGGACCCGACAGACGTTGTCCTGTCTACATGGTCTACAATAACACAATGATAACAAAACTTTTTTTTAATTTGATCGCAGCGCTAACTGTCGGGACAGACTAAAATTAAAATTCGAATATTAAAATTTGACACTGCGATTGTAGCGCCGTCTGTCGGATTCGATGTAAAACATTCCAAAATCAACAACTACTAATAAATTAAAAAAACATTGTCCGGTGGACAAAATTGTGAATCTAAACCATTCCGAGATCCCCTTGAACACGCAAAAAAAAACTTCAAAATCGGTCCAGTCGTTTGAGAGAAGTTCAGTGACATACACACTCACAGAAGAATTATATATATAATGATATGATACGAACAATCTTAAATTCGTCCGTCTTCTTTGACATTACACATTTACAGGATATGCTACAGGACTGAATATTCGTTTGAGTTGATTTATGGCAGCATTGACTCTCTACAAAATGAAAAGCCATATCCCTATATCAAAAGTTCTTCTGAGTTGAATTTGACCCACTTTCTGTATGTAATTTTTTTACGTTCTTTTGGGTAGCAAGGTCACAGCCGACTTATTCATAGTACAAGTGTCCCGTGCAACTGACTACTCGCTGCGCTATGATTGCTATGGGTTCGGTTCTCGCTTTGTACAAAAATATTCTTGCAGGTATAAATACTTTGTTATTTTCTGTATGTAAAAACAAAACCTTGAAACTATAGCGTCTCGCGTAATTTAATAAAATAATATACAAAATAGACAAAAAATGGTTCATATGGCGAAGTAATTAACTATAATAATAAATTTAACAACAAACTTGAGAAAGTCAGATTAAAATTAAAAATAAAATTGGAATAGTTCCCAGCTGCATTGTTCACGTTAAATAAGATTGTGATCCGACCCTAGACACATTTAGTTGCTAAGACATTTCCAGTAAACTAACTAATGATAACATCATTGAATGTAACAACAGTTCGATTTTGACTTTCTAAGTTGTAGCTTGTCGTGCCGGTTGCCTAAATAACAAATCGAGATGTTCCGTTAGTCGCATGTCGGAGCCAGTGGGGGCCTCGCTCATAGCACAAGATATTCTAGTAGCGTAGTGGCACCAGTAATCGACATGCACCAGTAATCGACACTTTATTTTTTTATTTAATAAAATAAAGAGTAGGATACCGATTTATTTATTTAACGACACTGTAACATAGAAAGCACACTTATTACTGGCTCCCATTGACATTTGAGCGATATTTACAGTTTTATTTAAAAGTAGCGGTGTGACAACTGATTGTGGCTCGAGTACCGGCGAGCAAAACAACATTTCTTACTGAAATCGTTAACGAAGGGAGTACATTTCTTTGTTAATTATGCTAATGTATTGTAAGTTATTTGAATTTTATGAGTTTTACGGGTTTTTATAAGAACTAAAGGGTGGAATTTTGTTATAACACAAGTTCAAGATTATTTTAATATTAGTAAAATGTTGGTGTCGATCATTGGTGTTCACAAACTGGCTTTCTCCAGTTATCGACACGTGTCGATAGTAATTATTAGAAACATTTTTCATTTGATAAGTGAATATATAGCTCTTCTAACTTTGCTTCTCGGTAGATATTTGAAGTAAACTAATCAAAGTTGACCTACCAGAAATCGACAAGTGACGATTATTGGGAAATAATATGGGTCAATGATTGGTTTTAGAGATGGCTCTGAGAAAACATTATACTCCCGACCAGTTAGGTTCAGTGGGTCGTCTTAGGGGCGGAGGGTAGGAGTTGGAGCATACGCTTGGGCACTATAAGCACCAAATAAAACAAAAAAAAAATAGTAAAAAAAAATTGTTAGTCCTTTTTTAGTTTTTTTTTTTTTTATAGAATTCGAGCATTTTTATTGCAGCATCTGATTAAGCTTATTTATAGAAACCATTTATGATCTTAAAAGTATGGCCCTACGACGCACAGTTTCCGACTTATGGGCCGTTTACATTAAAAGGCCGTTCAAGTAAAAGGCTCAGAACTCGAAAACGGTGCATCGTGGGGCCATGTTTTTTAGAACTTAAATAGTTGGCACAGACAAGGTCAACCTAATACAAGAAAAAAATCGGAAAGATTCCGAAAAAAAAAAAAATTAAGTCCTATACAGGACTTATAAAAATTATAGTTTTTTTTAACCATACGGTTAGGTAATAATTTTGCACGATTTGCTTTCATTATCAGTATTAAAGTACTATCATACCTGTGGTAGAAATACAATATAAATTTATTGCGCTATCGTACACAAACATTACATCCGTCTTACGAATTTTCGATCAGGTCACGTGTCCAGGGGCCCGATGTTTCTATTTTAAGTCAGTGAGTGGCAGGTATTTTCGTATCCAGATAATTTTAGTTTAATGAAAAATTTAGGTACATCTACTTGCCAATGTTAACCTTGTAGGATTGCCAGTGGCTGTAACAAGTGTAAAGTGCACTGGAACGTTTATTAACCTGACGCGAGTTTAATTTTTTTTACCCATTACGACAAGCCGCTAAAGAAGTTTTCAATTCAAAAATTAAAAATTATCAACACAGACAAAATCAGAACCAAAATCAAAATCATTAATTTAAGTTAAGCTACAAAGTAGCACTTATCAAACGTCAAAATTTTAATACAAAAAAGGCAGCACCCTAGGGGTCGGTTCATATCCGGCGGAAAAGGCAGCGCGCAGCATCGGCCGCGCAACCCCAGAACGAACAAGCACACAACTTTACATCCAACCTCCCACACCTGACGCGTCGTCGGGTCAGTGTGAAAGGCCGAATCCTCCATCATGCGCCCGCCCGCCCCAGCGCCACGCGACTGACAGCACGCCACCACCATCAGATATGAAACGACCCCAAATCGCCCACCCTTCACCAAGTGCTAGTCAACTTGTCAATATCTTCTGTCTTGTACGAGTATTTACATGATTAATACCCATTAGTAAGAGAAATATGGTTATTGTAACAAACTATACATACTTATTAAACAGGTCATTTTATTTTAAAGACCGACAAATGTGGTCAAATGGTGTGATTATTTGGCAAATACTCATTATAGATAATAGTCGATAACTGGGGTGTCGATAACTGGTAAGTGTCGATAACTGGGGTGTCGATGACTGGGGTGTCGATAACTGGGGTGTCGATTACTGGTAACAGTCAATTGACTAGGTGTCGGTTACTGGAGATTCTTACACTTTTTCATTTTTTCGATTTTTTTTCTTGTCTGTTTATAGCAAATAAAAATAATACATTCTATTCTTATCTCAAGAATATACCTTACTATACTCAAATGTTACTTTTGGTTTAAAAGTGACTAATATACCTTTAATTTAATAAAGAAACCCACTATGATCGATTAAGATCCTTAAAGTGTCGATCATTGGTGCCACTACGCTAGTTGTTTTTAAACTTCGGGTAAACCGCGTTATAAAAAGCATAGGTATCGTTAAACTCCGTTTATATAAACTCATGCATAAAATTATTGTGCAGTTGATTCCCCCACTCGATTGTGACATTACCGACCTATAGCTTTTAATCAACAAATACTTATTCAAAGATTTATACATTAGACGGACGTGTCGTTCGTCTTTTGTGTCAATAGATAAACATGGGCAGAGTTAACGAGGATTTGATAAATGAGAGAGCTAAGTGCACATTTAACGTTGAAGAATTAACGAACTTTTTAGATGGAGGACGCGAGAAAACTTTGGAGAGGAGGGCAAGAGGTAAATGGACTTGAATATTATACTTAATATACATTCTGGTGTAACATATTGTGAGACATTATTATGTAGAAAATCGGGTTAAGTTCTTATACCTAGCGCAATTCGATAGTCAATATAATATATGTTTTTTATCCGCCGACGCTAAAGTGTCGGCCTATCTATTTGTTTGTCCGGGGCATCGCAGCTCCTAAACGGAATTACCGATTCTTATAGTTTGGTTTTTCAAAAGCTGTCATGAGATGGTTCTTAATTATAATTTAGGTACTATTAGGTTCTAAAAATTTATTTGAAACTTTTTCTAACGGAATGATTCCTGGGACTTAATTTATATCTTTTCGTAAGAAAGCTTTAACAGAGTATTGACTTGGGTTGGAATCATAGTAAATGCTGATAGATCCGAACACTACGCATGATTATTTTTTCCTACTTAGTAGCTACTTACCAGTCGTTTTAATCTCATATTTAGGGAAATTTGCGGCATAAATGTCTATTTTAAAAATTAATTATTATTGTTACTATCATAAATATTCTTTATTTTCGCTTGTGAATATGAGAACTATATCACCCTTTCGGGTCGGACAGGGCACCCTGTATAACATCACCATTTACCTAATTAAGTGCTAATATATTCATCAAATGTGTTGTGAGTCAGGTGATCCTAAAAAAATTGCCTAAAATTTTAGATGCGCGCTAATTAAACGGTTAAATGTCGAGACTTGGGGGCCCGCTTGCATCTTAAGGATATTATTATATAAATTCATGGCCACCATAACACTAAGCGTATATCAGGTGTCATAGGTTTACCACTTAATAGTTTTTTTACAACTCTACATTACAACATGCGTAATAAATATTAATTTATAGGTGATAAGTTGCATAAATGTCATTATTAATGTTTGGTAGGCAAGTACGCACTACACTAAGTACAAAATACTTAAGGCGAAAGGGTAGGCCAAACTACAAAATAGACCTCTCTTTGAAGGACTACTACTACTAGACGGATGGACCAAATACATTAAAAAAAATACCTTTATACGCATAACATGTTTGACTTTAAATTTTAAGTTTAGTTTTTTTATTATTTTTCATACTTTTGTCGTAAAAAAATCGAATAAATCCTCTTTAAATTTTCAATAATTTGCTTACTGCTCTCAAACAACTGAAGCGATTTGAATATTTTTTTCACACAATCATAAACAATTTAATGCTTTATAAAATTTAAGTTCAAAATTTTACATAATTATTACTTACGTGCCGTAAAATAAAAAATACCATAATATTCAAGCCCGTCGCGGTCACTAGATGCGAGGGCCAGTCTCACCCTAGCGTTCGCACGGGAAGGCTGTGTCGCATGTTAGCGCTCTCCGCATTATAAAAATTGCGTCAAAGTCAGTCAAAGAGAACACAATGCAGATAGTAAGTTTGGTACAATAGTACGGTTGATCTTCGGAATCGGACATTTTGTCTGCGCTTGGACGTTTGTGAATATTTAGTTTAAGTTTTGTTGTTGTTTTAGTGTTATTTTTAGTAGTGCAACTATTAGTAAATAGGTATTAAGTTTTGTTTGCGAGTAGACGCTAAATATAAATATATTTATACTATTTAGATAACTACATTAAAACGAGACGTAGCCATAAGTTTTCTAGATATAGGACATGTTC
Source organism: Autographa gamma (assembly GCA_905146925.1). Taxonomy (NCBI): domain Eukaryota; kingdom Metazoa; phylum Arthropoda; class Insecta; order Lepidoptera; family Noctuidae; genus Autographa; species Autographa gamma. Next base: position 2,253,326 of record LR989850.1, read on the forward strand.
AAAAACCGCAAAGTATTCTTTTCATTTATACACACACTATGAAAAACAAAGTTAAAAGCAAACTTTGCTTGCTAATGCTACTACGGAACCCTTCATGGGTGAGTCCGGCTCGCACTTGGACCTTTTTTATTTGTGTAGCACATTTATAAAAGCGTTATTATTTCTTTACAAAATAACTAATTGAAATCTATATTTTGATTCACTTTAACTACAATAACAGAATTCACTAAAGAATATTTTGTTCTCAAAATACACATTCAATCGATTATTGTAATACGAGTAAAAGCTAATAGGTAGCGACAAAAATGCTTCGAACGCATCTGCGTCCGGTGATACTCTTTGACGTGCGGGGGAATACGCGGGCGCGCGGGGCGGTCAGCGCTGGCCGCTTGTTTCACGTTCAACGCTCAAGGACGTTGGGGTATCCTATCGCCTTAATTATTTTTCAAAATCATGTCGATGTCTAAAAACTAGCTGTAGGAATTTATCTTCCCAAAGCCATAAGAGTAGAGCCTACTTAGTTGTTTAAAAAAACTATTTTAAACAGTTAAGATCCTGAATTAAGGACGCGGAACCACCCCACGGGTAAAGTTACTAAAATTCGTTAATATTTAAAAAACGGAATACTCTTCCTACTGCCTAAATAGGATATGCAATAAGACAACTTTTTCATTCATAGTAAACCTACCAGCTTTATGCAGTTAGTGCACTGATGGGCGACTTTATTAATTGATTTCTATCATGTGCCCCTTTCGTTTTTCTTTAATTTCGTTTAACTTTTTTTATTCATTTTTAATCAAAATATCTGCAAGGTTGACTCTTATTTAAATGCACTTTGACATTGTAGTTCCAAACACTAGGTGTCCGGTACGATTGCACTCTGATCGGTTCAAATAACGTTAAGTTTATTTAAATAAATTAAAATGAACCTCATTAGATAGGGTCAAAGAGACCGGAGTGTTTGACATTTAGACCTAATGGACTTTGTTCTTAGAATAGACTCCAACAGGGTAAAAATACTCTTGTGCTATCCATTTCCTATACTGGGCATTCAGAAGACCGCATTTTTCATTTATCTGGGATAAACATCGGGGAATAAAAGAAAACGCTAAATGGATAAAAAAAATCTACTGGCTTCCGCACAAAATGTACAAAACTGTGCCATTTCAAATCAATGTATGCTCGTTACTACTCGTTAGCATAGGCTAGTTAAAACACATTAAAAAAAAATGAAAAAAAAGTAGCTTAATTAAACTATATACATATATTACGTACTTTAATTCATGTAACTATTCTATATGTTACCTAGTGTTTGTCCGTTCCTAAATAAATTGTTACTTATTTGTTTTGTAGCTTAGCTATTTCACTGAGTCACGCTCTTGAAGGCCAGTGGCTTTTTTCATACTTAAAAAGCTAATGTCCGCGGAAATATTTATATATTAGACAAAATTTATATGTTTAAATATAATACGTAAGCTTCATAGAAGTAGATACCTATTTAATTCATCACTCAGTTATCAGTAAGTTTTGGTACTTAGATGCCATTCAAAAAACCCTTTCGCTATTCGAAAGCTGGGAAAAAGAAAATTAAATTTAGATTCATCTTGAACCTTCAAAAATAAGGTAAAACCAAAGAAAAACAACTTCAAACGAGTTACATAATATATTAAAACAACAAGTCCATTAACAGTGCGGTGATATCTTCAAAAAATCCCATCGTTTAAGCTTTCTGGCAAATTATGAATCTTTCGGCTTCGTTCTGGATGAGTTTGAAGATGGATGCCACGGCTTCCTCGTTCTTGCACGACATGGGGCCGACGGCTCTCTTGCCTCCCCAACTCGAGGTGAAAGTCAGCTGAGCTTCAGTGATCACGCAGAGGGCTGCCACGAAGAACAGGAGGCTGATGATCTTGTACATGTTGGCTATTGATGGTTCTGGTCTGGTTGTTGGAAGATGAAACTGTGAAGTGTGATTGGTCCGTGTTTGCCAGCCCTTTTTATACGGCCAAAGTAGCTACTTTACGTATGTGGAAGCCCTAGTTTTAATTTGTTTGATTGGTTGTGAAGATGGCGTATAAATGAGATTGAAAGAAGATTGGTTTAGATGTCTCATTTAATAACAGACCAGCTTTATTAATTTGGTTGGTGCTACCCTAGCTTTAGCCTAGCCTATTGTCAAGTTTATGTTGTTTATTTTTCCTCATTATTTAATTGGCGTAGCTTTGCACAATTTCAGTTGTTTTTAGTATTCATAAAAGAGTATATCATAAAAGAGTTTTTATGCGATAAAATGACGTATCTGCGTTACTACGAGTATGTCCGTGTTAAATCTATCTAAGACTGCTTTGATAAAAAAATACTAAGCAACACTATTAATAACCATATTTTTTCCCTATTTCAGAAAACGCTATTTTAACGAAGAAGGAGGTTCTATTCGGCGGGCCTTCAGACCATTACCTAAGTCATAAGGAGAAGTATGAGAACTCGGTTCGGAAGGCTGTCGTCCTGTTCAGTCTGATCAGAAAATTCCATGCAAAGGACAACACTGATCTAACTAATTACAGGTAGACTTCAAAAACATACTGTTATATAGATGAAAACGCGATCCTCATTTTTGCATTGTTATTATCACTGAAGAGGATCATGATCTCTTGAAAATTGAGCTATCTTTACTAGATAGGATGTGAAAGTAAGGTCGTTCAAGGACATACAAAATATCTTAAATTTAATGTCAATAGTAGACAAATTAAACACACTCAGCAAAACGAGGTTTGGACGAAAACAAAAGGATTGTCCATTCCAATGAAGCAAAAATAAAAAAAATGCCTTTTATCTCTTTCAGAAACATTCTCAGTGGTGTTCTCGGGGCATCCATATCGCAAGATGGGACTCCCTTTGGATTACACTATATCATGTTCATGCCAGTCTTCATGAGCCAGGCTGACGAGGAGCAACAGAAGAAGTGGGTCCAGCGTGCTCTTGACTGCAGGATCATTGGTAGCTATGCTCAGGTATATTGGTCTTACTCTTAGAAATTTATAAGAATTGACGGTTAGTTTTAGACCAGATTAAGGAAGCTTCAAAATGAGAGGAGTTAAAAGAACTGCTGGCTAACTTAGAGTTCCACAATATTTGTTGTGTAGACGGAGCTGGGTCACGGCACGTTCATCCGCGGGCTGGAGACGACGGCGACGTATGACGCGTCCACCAAGGAGTTCGTGCTGCACAGCCCTACGCTCACCGCGTACAAGTGGTGGCCCGGCGGCTGTAAGTATACCTTGAAGACCTTAGACATGCTTCTTACCTTCATACTAATACTGTTCAAGTTTAAGGACGCATTTACCATTTCATTGTCCATTTCGCCTTCACAGTGGGCAACACAGCAAACTACTGCATCGTAATAGCTCAGCTGTACACAAAGGGAGAATGCCACGGAATACACTCGTTCATAGTCCAAGTGAGAGATGAAGACACCCATATGCCACTACCAGGGATTAAAGTCGGAGAGATTGGCGCGAAAATGGGACTGAACGTTGTGAATAACGGTTTCCTAGGATTTGAGCATGTCAGGATACCTAGGCCGCATATGCTGATGAAACACGCTCAGGTTTTGGAGGTAATGGTCTCATGTATTTGTTTCTTGGAACACAAAAAGCTTCAGAGCTCATCCCTCGAATTTGAAGGCAGTACTTGAGTATAAATCAATCTTTTGATACGAAGAACATTTTTCTTTGCCTTTGGTTTTTATCTATAGTGAATACGTATTTTACCACCCAATTCTCCACTTTTGCCTAACAATAATTTTATACTTACTATAAAAAAACTGCCTCCTTTTTAGGATGGTACGTACGTGAGGTCTAAGAACCAGAAGTTGATCTACGGAACCATGGTGTTTGTGCGAGTGGTCATCGTGTTCGACTCCGTCAACTACTTGGCCAAAGCCATCACTGTTGCCACGCGGTACTCTGCTGTGAGGAGACAGACGCAGCTTAAGCCAGGGTATGCTATATGTAGGGTTTTTCTGATGTAGGGAATATATTGTTACGTGTCCTTTTCGTGAAGATATTGCTCAAAAAGCAAAATGGTTTCTCTACCTATTTTGAATAGGTAATGCAATTTCCAAAATTTGGGATCTGAAATCGCCAACCCGCAGAGAGCAAGCGTGGTGATCAATGGTCGCGCTTTATCTATATGGAAAGAGGCCTGTGCACAGCAGTGGGACGTTTAAAGGCTGGATTATTATTATTATTAATACAATTTCTCTTAGTATTCCGCAGTATAAAAATAAACAAAATTACAATCGCAATAATTTATTGATAACCTTTACTTCTCATTTAGGTCGATATTTCAAAGTTCGTTAAACTTATTTGAATACACAAATCAAACATGAGGTTGATGTAAACAAATGCAACGGAAAACAAATTATTTTCTATTAAGTCTCAGGGAAAATTTTTGATATTTTCAGTGAACCAGAGCTGCAAATCATAGACTACTTTACACAAAGGGACAAGGTGTTCTCCGCGATAGCTAGCTGTTATGCCATGAAGATGAACGCACGGAGGCTGTGGGACACCTTCAACGTTATCGATGAACAACTACATAAGGGAAACCTGGACCGGCTAGGAGAGGTAAGCATATAGCTGAGAATATTACGATACAAATATAGTATCTTCATGCACTAAAGTGGCGACAGCCAAACTGGTCCCTGATGCCCATCTAGCTGTAGCAGCTGTACGGTTATGAAGTTCATTTATAGTTATGTAAGAGAAATGAAATGCAAAGCTTAAATTGGCGATTGAAGTCTGTTTTACCAAAAACCATAGTTGGCTCTGGAGATTGTGTTCGAATACCCGATTTTGAAACCGTGCAAAAGCAAGCTGGTGTTTGTAGTGGCAAACTGTGTAGGATTATAAAAAGCCCTTATTGTTCTTTCGTGTCGACGTATTTTAGTCAAGTTTGAACACCATAAAACAGGGCCAGTTTATTGATCTTCGATACGCTCCTTTTAAAAACGATATTTACAGTGTAAACTTTGTTATTACCTCTTCCAGCTCCACGCCCTAGCCTGCTGCCTGAAAGCCATCAGCACATCCGACTCTGCGATGTTCACGGAGCGGTGCCGGCTGGCGTGCGGCGGGCACGGCTACATGCACTCCTCCAACCTGCCGCTCACGTACGCCCTCACCACCGCCGCCTGCACCTACGAGGGCGACAACACGGTGCTGCTGCTGCAGACTGCCAGGTTTGTTAAAGAAAGCTAGTAAAATTCAGAATGGAATTCTAGTAAAATACGGTATTAAGCAAAATCCCGTAAGACTGGAAGCCGACCCCAACATAGTTTGGGAAAAGGCTAGGCAAATGATGGCAGATGATGAATGGAATTTAAGAAAATCGAAGTTAACGGTCTGGACTCAGAAAACGAATTTTATTTGAACCCACTAGAATTCACTTGACTTCTTATGAAGACGACGTGATGGCCTCCTGGTAGGACGAAAAAAGTAAGCCTGGGTAGAGAGATCGCACATTGATTGGAGATTTTCTGAAAAATGTCGCGGATTATCAATAACGCCGCATGGAGAAGATTTTAGTATGTTATTTTTTTAGTATGATGTGTTTTTCAGATTTCTGCTGAAAACTTGGCGTCAGATCGGTACAGTTCCTCCGACGCCCACTGTCGCTTACCTAAAGGAGGCGTCAACTCCAGGATATTGTGATAAATGGAGTAATAATGTTGAAGGAATCATTCGTGGGTTTAAAACTGTTGCGATGAGGTAAGTTTGATCATCAATATGATTTCCATAGTTGACCATTAGCATACACTAACTTCTGTATGCTTTTTTAAGCCTGACGTTTTATCTTTGTGCAGCTAAAAATAACACGATGCCTATTTCAGGAAAATTTCATCTTGCGTGGACGTCATGACGAATAAAGTGTTGTCTGGAATGTCACAAGAAGACGCGTGGAATACAACGTCGATAGAATTAGTTTCGGCGGCAGAAGTAAGTTTTTACAACTCTACTTAGCTAATACATGAACTGAATGAAAAAAGTAACAAATTATATTCAGGTCTTCATGAGGAGAGATTCCTCAGAGCTATGGCAGGTCACACCCTCCCAATTTTTTCTTAAGAAATTCTTAGTAACAGCGGTTCGATTTTTGGAATATTATTTGATTGATCAATTGAATACTTGGCTACATTGCTATAAGTATGAGCTAAGTAACATAGATGCACAAAAGAACACTTTATTCTTTGCAGTCTCACTGCCGAGCAATTATCATATCGACATACCATGAAGACATGTCCATAGCCAAGAAGAGCTTGTCTCCACCGTTAGCAGAGGCCATGGGATACCTGGTGGAACTGTATTCTGTGTACTGGACGCTGGAGAGGCTTGGTGACTTGCTACAGGTTAGTTCAATATTAATGTGTAGGAGATGTAATGGACAGGTGATTAAATGGCGCATAATATGTTAAGTATTCTTTTACGCTGTGTAAAATTAAAACCACGGGAACGTTTTTATTGCTGGATAGATTAATCCTCCTACAAAACTTTAAATTTAGTAACTAATTTGGCCCAAAGTGATATGGATAAGATGCGCTTGGTTGCTAATTATATTACTGATAAAAAGCTAAAATAAAGGCACCATTTAATCAGCCTTACCCATTGATTTTCTTACGTGCCTATTATAGTAATATCTTTTGTTACAGTACACGCCTATTTCCAATGCCGATGTGGTATTCCTGAGGTCTTGGTATGTGCAGCTGCTGGATAAAGTTAGACCTAATGCCGTTGGACTTGTCGACGCTTTTGATATCATCGATGAGGTAAGACTAAAATATTACGACTAGAGGACTAATGAAGTTGTTTCAAATCGTTTTTATACATACATTTTTGGAGAAATTATTCTTGATTGATTCAGCCTTTATTCTACTTTATAATGCTTTGTTTAGTTTCTCCAATCATCCCTGGGCGCGTACGACGGTCGCGTGTACGAGCGTCTGATGGAAGAAGCTCTTAAGAGTCCGCTGAACGCCGAGCCCGTCAACCAGAGCTTCCACAAGTATCTCAAGCCCTTCATGCAGGGAAAGCTTTAAATGCAGTTGCTACACAAATACCTATCTTGTATTAATAGATTTAAAACCCATTTCGTTTTGACGAAGAACTCTTGTGTATAAAAAAATCTGTGATGGGCTCGTTGCATGTGTTGGACAAATTATTTTGATAACCCAAGTATTTATTAAATATAATTATAAGAACTGCGTTTTTTTTTCGTTGATCCTTAATTTTTTTTTTTTTAGACTTTTCCATTTAACAGAAATGGTGTATTAGGGACGCGAGACATCCGCTAACCAAATTTAACATTCAAAGCTGAACTCACAGAATTCTGTAAATCGACTATTCTTTCAACGTATTTAAACAAAACACAGTAATAAGAATTGTATATTTTATTTCAAGGTAGGTAGTTCACATTTATAGATAACACTAACCATTTCGATTGAGTATACAATATTCCATAAATTCACATTTAATAAAAGCTATGGTAAAAATAACGAATTATTTACAAAAATAACTGTTAACAAACCGACATTTTCTGAGGTAACAATCAATCAACGAAGAAAACAACCATTTGTGCAAATTAATTGGTGAAGATGTAAATTTGCTAAATCACATGTATTATTACCTATAAAAATCTTATTTTAAATTACAATTTCATCCTTATTTAGACGAATATGACTAACACCCTGACTAGAACATTTAGATATAAAATAATATTCCTACCTACTTAGTTAGTAAATTTGAAGTTAAGCGCAAACTATAACAATACAACATTTTTATAAAATATCACAAAAAGTATAAACGCAGAGTTATCTGCACATAATGTGCAAAAAAATACTTTCAAAGCTATCACATAACAACAAAGTTGCTAAAAACGAGACACTGAATACGGACAATACAGATTCGACAAGTTTTATTGATAAAGATATCATAAAGTACAATTAACCGCACATTGAAGACCTTTAACTCAAAGACATAAGGTCGATTATCGCTGTTTACGTAAATATGGTTCTTCGTACGTATACACATGAAGTCGTGTCATGATTGCTTGAAGCCACAGCAATCGCAATTCACTGTTATTCCCTCCCTTCCCTCTTCACTCTAGTTTACAAACGTCACTGGTGATGACAGGACGTACAAAGTAGTTAAGAACTAATAAAAGCCGCGCAAACAAAGTATTAAGTACATTCATAGTTATATTGTAGTGTCTTAGTGCCTAATTAAGTGTAAATAACAACAAAAGTAAGTTGATCAATGTTTTTAGAGATAACAATGAGTGAGAGATAATTAGAATGTTTGTTTACCTCATCATCTGACAGCTATATAAAAGTTTCATTTGGTTTTCATATTCGCCGATAGATGCCGTTGTTATCAATAAATAAATGTGACATTCACCTTCATTTGAGTTGACTAAAAAGGCGGTTTTTTAAATGAATATTTTACACTTTGATGATGAATTTTTTTTTGGAATGCTTCTTATTGTATGTTAACTGTGTTATTACAAAAAATATCTTAAAATCCTTATTTTTTAACAAAAAGCTGAATAAGTTCTACATGTTTCTTGCTTTATAATGAAGAGTGGAATAAAAAAGCAAAATTAACTACCAAAAGCTTCTTTTTACAAATTGAATATAAGAAAATACTTTGTTAATGTCGTAATATGTACATGAAAAGGTATTTCTACAACATAATTTATACTCATTTAGACATTTTTTCTTTAGATACAAAGTCCATCTGAGCATTTAACAATTACTTTGAATTACGTAAACTTTAGTTTACTTACGCATTTAATAAGTCATAAAATACGGTTTATCTTAATTTTACAGTTATCTAATACTATGTAAATTTATAGTTATTTATTTCACTTAGCTAACAAGACATTATCAAATTTATGGCCGCGTAATTTATTTCAATGGAAAAGTAATGTGTATTAAATAAATGCCTGTAGAGAGGCTAATAAATCGACTAATTTGCTTAATGCATTGTAAAATCCCCAGTTATTATCCCCAGCGGTTTCATTTGTTTTAAAATAACGAACAAGCATCATAAAGACAAGTCACATGTGTTTAAATCGTTGCAGATATTAATATTTACCTACAGGAAGACTGATCTGATACATTTCTATTATGTTTGATGAACTCAATATAACAAACCAAAAATCTAAAAAAGGTATGTTCCAAAATTCAGAAAACTGTAATCGAGTAAAAGTATAACAGGCTAATGATAGACAGTCGATTAAATAACCTTTAGATAGAAAAATCGTATCGATGATTGATACAAGTCAGTCTAATTAATTTTTATACTAAGTACTTAATTTACGCCTATCTATGTAGTTTCGGAGATTCAGAAAAATATTAGGTATACAGGAGTATAAAGGACAGTAAGTAAAAATGGTAAAAAACGTCTAATTACGGCATTTACGGCTCTTCTGGATTTGACCATGATTTTTTTTCGGTAAAGACATGGTCTTTGTTTTGTTGGTTATTCATGAAAAAGAGCTTGATTTGCTTATTTCCATATAATTGACACATGTTTTCTTTTTTTTCGTTTTATTCAGTTAGTTCATGCCACGGTCTCTACATTTTTTGGCATTCAAATCAACGAATTACGCGAACAACAAAGCGATGGACTAAAAGATTAGGCCATTGTTTTCTTCTTAAAGTTGTCGTACGAATATTTTATAATTCACACAAGTTTATATTTCCGTGAATAACTATAGCTACGTAACATTTAAACTACATACTTGACACAGAAAACCTGACTTGATTGTCCAACAAACAACACGTAGCTACAAAAAAATCTTATCATAAAATGTTCTAAATGCACTGAACTTGGGTCGAGTCTTTTTTCTTTATCTGATATAAATAGACATAAAATGCAGAAAGGTATACAATAAGCATATATAAAAAGTATGATAGTCAGATCTACTTACTCCCATTACCATACACTGGAGTGAGCGAGACGCTACGAAGTATACTGTATCGCGCCGTCTCGCTCTACAAAATCAATAGTAGAAGAGTTCATGGTACGGGCTCATCGTTAATAATTACATTATTAATCACACATTTACCTTATTTCCAATTTCCGCTCTATCACTTTCATTTCACCATTATATCCTCAATTTAAATAAAAACAGCTCCAAATATATATTTCATAGAGTAAAATATATAAAAAATAATTCTTCAGTTCACGATTTGGTAGGAAGAAATAGGGTATTATAAAACTTGGATTTGGAATTTCTAGACACTGGATTACATTCCTTATCTTTCCTTCAGTTGGTCTTGCAAAGTGGTGTTGCGTTTCATCGGATCATTACAGCAGAATAGTATACTTTGAACTTTGAAGCATTTTCCTTCTTTGGGGATATCCATAATTACCCTTAATAAACGTTTAGTAATGTCCGACACATTATACTAATTTTGAGCGAAAATTCATTCCCAACTTTTCATTAAAGCTTTTTACAAACTACCAAGATGTTTGATGAAATTAACTTGACTTTCTCAAACGTTTGAACATAGCTTTTATTTTAGGATCTCCATTAGGCTTTTTCACTTTAGCACTTTTCTGATATCGTCGAACGTACATCAATTGTTTATTATGCTTGTAAGGTGCAAATATTGCGTCCAGTTCTGGGATTCGAGGCTTTTCTGGCTTCTCTTCTGGCTTCTTTTTGCTACTCTCAGTATCGGAGTCTGAATCTGATGATGATGAGGAAGACGATGATGATGATGAAGACGAAGATGATGAGGATGATGATGACGAAGATGTCGACGACGACGATGACGACTTTGCTTTAGTTTCTTGTTCTTGATTCGTTCCCTGTTCTTGATTTTGATTAGTTTCTTGTTCTTGATATTCATTTGTTTCTTGATCTAGATATTCATTCATCACTTGTTGTGTATCCTGAGACAGATCTACTGTCGAATCCAGTTCTAAACCTTGAGTGGGGTCTCCGTCAGCGCCTAGACTCTCATCTAATTGTAAGACTGGAAGGATTTCCCCATCAGTGGTTGTGTGTAGTTGCGGGTCTTGTGTTGGGCCTATCTCCCTGTCTTGTGTCAAATCATGTTCAGCATCGTATGGTAAATCTTGTGTGGAATCTAAATACGGAACCTGCAGTGAGTCCTCTTGATCCTTCGCCGTGGAATCTACATTCGAATCCGGTTGTGCATCCGGTTGTAAATCCGGCGTCGGGCTCGGTTGCGGCTCCGGTGACGGATCTGGTAGGGCCACCTGTTGCGGATCCGGCTTTTGGTCCGGTTTCTGTAAACGATAATAATATGTTGTTTAACATAGGTCAAGAAGGAGTAAGTGACTCTACTTCATATATTATTGTACCTACCTCTTCATCAGAGGAGACTTCGGAATCAGAATCATGTTGTTTAGGTGGGATATACTGTATCTGAAAATACAACACCATTTATTATCAACTGTCTTTAAAAAAGCAAGCATTTTGCATATTTTTTTTGTAATTCACCAACCTTTGTTGGTGTTGCATCGCTCTTGATCCTACGCCGACCAGTCTTCGTAGCGTATGTGTCGCTTTCTTCAAAATGTAACGAACAAACTACACTGTGCTTCGAAGGCCTCCAGTCATCCTGTCGTCTGCTTTTCCTTACGGCTTCAATCCATTTTCTTTTACATTCTGGTTGAATCGGAAATCTAAAACGTATAACATTATTTAATGAATAATGTGAAAAGAGCTTTATAATTTTCAAAAAACTTCACCGAGTAAGTAATTTCACCCATATGGGAAACAAAGGAACAAAAAACCGTATAAAAACAACTCGCACTTGACTCTTCCATCCCACACCGCAAATCTACCAATTTTCAGGGGAAAAACAAAAGGCCGTCACTTGCAACACTGAGACTTGTCATCTTGGATTATTCGTATAAATTATAGATAATTGAATACTTACTTGTGATATGTAACTCCTGCGGCTGCCATGTTGACATCGGAGCGGCTTTTACACCATGAAATAACACACGACGGCATTATTTGTGGAGGGTCGCGCGGCACGACGGCCGGGCGCGCGTGTTGCCGGCAGACTGGATCGATATAAGCATTCATCACGCAGCGCAGATAGTTCTGTCTGTTTTATATCTCGATGCATGTACCTGCACGAGATTATTGTCAAATTAATTAAGTTATTTAATTAGGGATTCTACCTATATTCGTAGTATAAGACTACAATCAAATGATTTTGTAAGGGCACTCCGTAATAAATTGCAATAGAATGATGGAATGAAAGTCCTATAAAAGATTTACAGTTACAGTATTTGGTAAGTATCTCGGTAAAATAGAAAAAATCCAATATACAGAATAACAAAAAAATAGATTTTTAGATAGATTTAGGATTTCAGTATATTAAGGTGTACCGAAAATAGACTATTTCTTGGGAGTATTTATCGAAGCTTGTCTATGCAGGTACTTTGATATTTAAACAGTATTATAAAGTAGTCAATAACACACTATAGTAATGATTCTACGTTATTATAAAAACTATACTGAAATAGAAAAATGCATTAAACAATTTTTATAAAGCCTTTGGCGCTACTGACCATAAACATGGCCATAAACAACTCAAAGATTAAAACTCCAAAATAACCTTTATAGTATTGTAATTTGTTGTCCTATCCAATAACTTGAATATTGATTGAAAGTTACATCATAAAATTTCCTCTTACTCGCTCTTGAATCTATTTATAGACTGAGTTTTGTTCCCTTTCCGGGAAATGTAGGAGCAATGAATTAAAAACAAGCAATGCCGTAGGTACTTCTTGACGTTTGTATTTGCATTTAGACTCATTTTCCATAGAATGTTAGTTGGCATTGGCATAGAGACATTTTTGAGATGGCAATGTTCTTCTGAGCCTTTTTACAAGCTATTTTGGGGTTGTTTTTCGTCCCACTAGATTCAGCTGAATACTATATTTTACATGAAGCGACTGCCTATCCGACGGCCTTAATCCATGTTACTGGGTAATACTGTATCGCTTGTTAAAACTACATGCCAATACACTGAATAATAAAGTTCCATCCATTTTTATCAGAGATCCAATATACCAAGCTTCGCATGTCTAAAAGAGTCACTAAGTTATAGAAGAGTCAATTTTATCACGACTGGGGTTAAAAATAATATATCCATCTGTTCTAGAGCAGGAAAATGGTTCAGTTCTCGACTTCAATAAGCTGTTCATTGCACTGGTATTCTCTACATCTTACCGTCTTAAACTTAGAATCGGAAAGAGTAATTTTAAGCAGGAGTCCTTGCCGTTGTTTAGAGATTGACCAGTATTCAAGGACGGTAATGAGATTGACTGCTGATGTTCGGTCCTTACGTGCACCGAATATTATTAAATATGACTTTAAGTTTCATCGCACCAAGGAATCCCCACAATCTATATCCACCGATATCTTTCTTTTATTTTACGATCCCCAGCGTCTTGCCTATCATTATCTTTATTACGCTATATCTAATCAGCGGTAATCAAATATTATGCTCACAGTGCTAAGAGATTGGCGCGAGTCGATACTTGGAAGACAAACGGACATGGCGGATAAACAAGTGTGCGAAGACCTGGTGCGGGAGAGGAAGAAATGCACCTTCAATGTGCAGGAGCTGGTCCATCTTATAGATGGGGGGGAGGACAAGACCAAGGAGAGGAAAGAAGTCGGTGAGTGGATTAGTCTTATTATTATTATTTTTGTTCCATAATATATTGCTCTGCTTCTTCTGGAACTGGTTTACATGCTTTCCGTCTATAAAATGATTGGCCCGTAAATATCGCTACTTGGTAGGTTATGTTGATAAAAAATTGGGTCTATTTTTATTTGACGATGATTTGTATCTGTGAATTTTAAGGGTGACATACTCGTATTGTGTAAAAAATCCAACGATGTTGAAATTTTGTATTTTTTTTAATAGGTGAATTTTATTAGACGCTATTTTTTGACAGAACTTTGCTCTTACTACTGTAGGTACTTCAGTGACATATTTGCAGATAATAATGTGTTATCTGAATGCAATTGCTAATTGACTTTATGTACCGATTTAAATTTTTTCATTATCTTCGTACAACAATGTATTTCAAAAACCAAAATCAAAGTTGAAATATAAATTCCAGTACCAACAACAGTATATATCTGTGCCAGTAACATTTTAATTAAATTAGGTTTTAATTAATTAAGCAGTGCCACTTCTCTTGACCTTTCACAATATATGAATCACAACAACTTTATTATTATAAAGCAAACAATAGCGTAATATTAATTTGTAAAAATAACATTCAATATTTTTTCAAAAGTTTAAATTGTATTTTGTAAGTATAATTAATTCAGACTCTAAACAAAGGACAAAGAGTGATCATTGTACAAAAGTTAAAATAGGTATTAACCCAATTCGTATCTATATACTTTATAGCACTATTAATTTACGCATGTAACAATATGTAACATATTTATCATATTAAGATTACGAGTAAAATATTTACGACCTCACGGATTGGTCTGATAATTCTGTTAGATCTTTATGCTATGGTAGTTTCTAGCCGATTTATATACAATATTATATTTATAACGTAATAAAAAGTTAAAAGTGTCATAAATAACATAATTTATCCGGCTTATACGTATTGCCATATATTTCATTTGCAAAATAAGTGTAAATAAATATAATCTCACTAATTTCAAACGCAGATTTTGAGACATGTACACTAAATTTATTATAGACTAATTTATTTAAGACTATTTTCTATAAAATTTGTTACTATAAATATTTTTATGAGATTTACGTGAATAGACATCGAATTAAAGTTATTTTTATGGATTATATCGCAGACTGAGTCTGCCCTTGACACTTGCAAAGGTCTTGAAACGACGCCGCGTCGGGAACTAAAATCTAAAAATAACGGCGATAAATCCGAAAAGAGTAGTTTTATTTCAGCTACTCCAAAAACTATAAAGACAAAAAGAAAGCGTTTAAAGTACTAAATTGTAACTATCGATTGTAATCAAATAATTACCTATTATAACTGACAATTCAATGTCAAGTTCATTAAAAATTCCAAGCCTGAAATGATTGCCGTTTGTAAATAAATACTTAATCCAAGATAATTATTTAGGTATAATTATACAGACAATTATATTGGACTTTGGACTTGGTTCGACACAATCACGGATGTAGGTTGTGGACTTTGGACTTCTATAAAGTTATTGTATATCTTGTCATATTGTTAGATATTGACTCCCATGTTTTGGTTTATCAAGTTATTTTTGGTTTGAACTTTGATTTTCTTTTATTCTCTTGCTTTTATACACAGCTTCCTTTAACCTTACTTACTTAAGAAGGACGCATGGTTAAGATACTACCACCTAATTACCAGTAACAATAAAAGTTATTTTTATAGGAACATACAATACATCCTTTTTATTGGAACACATTATGTGTTCATATACAAAATATGACATAGAAGTATTTTGAATTCATGGCCTTTTTCGCTCTCTACGGACATTTTCACATTTATTATTTTTAGTAGTCCGTGGCTTACCATCAATGATGTCAAACGTAAACTAATAATAATGTTCCTCGGTAAAGAATACTGATTATTTTTTCTTTTTCAGAGGAGATGGTGATAAACGCAGGAGGTTTGAACAAGAAAGATGAGGTTCCCGAAGAATATCTAAGTCATAAGGAGAGATATGAGAATGCTGTGAGGAAGGCGTCCATACTGTTTGAGGTCTTCAGAGAGTACTCCAAGACACATGATGTTACCGATGCTTTCTCGTAAGTATTCAGTTAAGACGTTATCTAAAATGTTTTCAATGGAAGTAAAAAAGATAGTTAACCAAGATATATACAGGAACTAGTTAGTTGATTAGAACGACCTAATATATTGCCAGTACATAAAGGTAAAAAAGAACCGATTTCTGAGGTGTGCATGATGCACAATTGCCGTTGCAGGTACCTCGAAACAAACAAAGAATGCAGTCAAATTGAGAACCTTATTTTGTTCTACTTTAAGTAATCCAATCTCCGGTAATGGAGAGGTCCATTACCGGAGATTGGCTGTTAGCTTGTAGAACTCTTCTCGATTCTCCTTTTTTTGAAGTATACCCTTTCATCAGCTTTTAAGCATCTTTTTCTATTTTTCCCTCATAGGCCTACAAACAAGTACCGCGTATCGTTCGGGATCGTGAAGGACATATCGCCGTTCATGCTGCACATGGGCATGTTCGTGCCCACCGTGATGAACCAGTCCGACCCCGACCAGGTCGCCGACTGGCTGCCCAAGGCGCTCTCCATGCAGTACATAGGGACTTATGCTCAGGTATTATATTCTATTGAAAATATGAGGCGGGCTGCGGTTTCACCCTCGTAAAATTTCGACGCTCCGAAGCCAATTTTTATCAAAAGAATGCTCATTGTATCCTCCTTATTAAATTCTTTGAAATTCTAAAATAATTTGACAGGTTGAGGAGAAAATTACCATTCGCTCGTTTGATGTGAAATGGCCTTAAGGCGTTATTATTTTTATACTGTGTTTTAATTATATGTTGAGAAGATGCTTTCGGTGACCTCTTGTTTCTCCTTAATGAAATCGTGGAAAAACTTCCTACTACTTGTTACATATCTGTCACGTTAGCAAAAAAAAAAAAATAATGCACAAGAGCTACTTAGGTATTCGGAAATACCAAAAAACTTTTTCATAGTTTACTTCATCTTTATGAATTAAGCACGAAAATATTTTTTTGTATTCGCGAACTAGCGAGGTAGGTGTTTTAATATTGTTAATTGCTAATGCGTGATAGTTAAATATATTACTTAGCTCATATTCTTATCAAGTGGCACACTTTCGATTAGTGACTGTTATTTTCCATTTAACTTAGATCCAGCCATCCCTTGCTGTTTTGCTTTATTAAGATTGTTAGCAACGCACTAAGTCGAGGTCCGAACCCCGCAGGGGGTGCCCTTAGTGGACGTTGCTGACGTAGTTAGTTTTTCTCCTATTGCTCTGGCTGGAGGCCTTAAGGTCCTCGCCAAAAGTCCGGTGAAGCAGTCAAAGCCTGTGCTCAGGCTAACTGCAAAGATCTCTACCAAAAAAAAAAAAAAAAAATGTTATTTTCCATCCAATTACATTTTCTAGATATCTATGCATCTTTAGAGATAATTGACCTCAAAACATTATTTTTATTGTACAACTGCACTTGAGGAGCTGAAATCTTCTTTTCAAAATAATTATAACAGAAACACAACTTAATATTATTATTATAAATAGTTTACAAGCAATTTAATAAAGACAATAAAATATGTACCTCTGCTTATTGGAATTGTGAGCTCTCCCGGGAAATGCAGTATATTCAATAGTTTACCAACCTTAAAATCAGTAGAACAGAAATTAAAATTGCATAGCATCCGAACTATTTAAAATCACCAATGAGGTAGCTCGATCGATCCGGTCCTTTGTACATTTGTAATTGTACCTTGTTGCAATAACAATAGAGTTTAAATTGTATTGATGTGTTAATTAATATGATATTTTTTCCCAGACTGAACTCGGCCACGGAACTTTCCTGAGAGGCTTGGAAACTACGGCTACCTATGATCCTACTACTGAGGAGTTTGTTCTTAACAGTCCAACACTCACTTCATACAAATGGTGGCCTGGTGGCTGTAAGTTAGAAATATCTTAAATATTTACATTCCAGTCATGTTTTCAGGTTTAGAATGAAATGGTTGAAATAATTAAAAATACTGTGAGCGCACTACGAGTACTGTGACATTCTTTTTTAAAGTTGTGGCCAGATGTTACCGAAGTCACTTGTTGCGTGCAGTACACGCCGTGTACATTTGCCACTTTATGAAGGGTGAACAGGGTGACCAGACCTAGTCTGGTTTACTCCCAAGTTCCGTTCAGATAAACACGTTTAAAAGTCTGTGTATTCTTGTCTAGACACATCATATATGCTCATTCATGTAAGAGAGTTTGAAATGCAACATGAATTTGAAATGAGTTCGGATACTAAAGATATTTGCAGTAAACATACACTACAGTGGTAATCAAAAATACATGGCAAAGTAAGCTCACTACTTGTTTTATATTTCAGTGGCCCACACAGCCAACCACTGCATAGTGGTGGCCCAGCTGTACACGAAGGGTGTCTGCTACGGAGTCCACCCCTTCCTCGTCCAGATTCGAGACTTGGAGACGCACATGCCCCTCGCCGGCATCAAGGTCGGAGAGATCGGGCCCAAGCTGGGCTTCCAGACTGCGAACAATGGATTCTTGGGCTTCAACCATTATAGGATCCCTAGGAGAAATATGCTGATGAAGAATGCTCAAGTGCTGAAGGTAGGATACATCATAATTTGCAACATAATGACAAAAGATAGCCTTTCAGATTTTTTCACGTCAAAAATGAGAAATAAGTAACTTTTTGAATGGAATAAGTTTCAACGACGTCTTTAACAACATAGTAATATAGAAGAGCTCCTAAAAATAGCTTTACTTATTAAATTACTACTTTACTTATTATTCCTTTTTCAGGACGGAACCTACATAAAATCAAAGAACGACAAGTTAACTTACGGCACGATGGTGTTCGTAAGAGTTCTCATCGTCAATGACCTGTCGTACGAGCTGTCAAGAGCCGCCACCATCGCTGTTCGGTATTCTGCAGTCAGGCATCAGTCGCAACCGAAACCTAAGTAAGGACTATTTTACTCTCATTGTAATGCCATTATTGCCCTTTTTACTTGAAACGTTCAGAAGCTTTGCTGGAGTGTTTCATTCGAGCCTTTTGGAGATATGGAAATTGATGCCAATGTGCCTCAAAGATTTTGATTTTCCGTTTCTTGGATACATCACAAAAACATGCTAATATGTTAATGTAGAAACAACCAATTTCTATGAAAATATGGGACCAGTCATGAGGCCGATATAATATCCTGTCGATTGCAACATTTGCAACACTATTGTTTGAGATCGACTCGCATGGCCGGAAATATCAAAACATTAAAGAACAAAAATACCGTCGAAATGACAACCTCCTCTTTTGAAACCGGTAAAACATGTCCATATTTTTTGTTTCTAGTGAGCCCGAGCCTCAAATCCTGGACTACGTGACACAGCAGCACAAGTTGTTCATTGGTGTCGCTACCAGCCACGCGTACAGAGTGACTGGCAACTGGTTGTGGAGCTCCTACTCTCAAGTCATCAAGGATGTCGGCAAGGGCAATATGGATCAGCTGCCTGAGGTTAGTTTACTTATCGCCAACAAATTGTTGTACAGTTTGGCGAAATTTTATGTTATCGATTCTATTATGTCCATTCTTAATAAATAAATAAATATATCCTCCTAACTAAATGTATTTGTTAAATTATTCTATATTTTTCTTATTTTATTATATAATTTTCTTTTGAACTAGTATCATGTTTTTTTTCGTCATACGTATTTTTTTAAACATAAGTCCTCTTAAACCATTTTTTTGGATTTTTGGATGCCTTTTACTTTGAAGTTATGCAGAACAATAGTTTTCTATTGTTTTGCTTAACTTCTATTGAGTCAACCTTTTTCTTATTCTTTTGAATAAGAAGGTTGACTCAATAGCCTTAGAAAACTGGAAGGTTGACTCAACAGCTTTATAAAACTAGTTTTCTATCTACTCTCACGACCGACGCTGATTAACTAAATAAATTCTGTTTTCCAGCTCCACGCCCTAGCGTGTTGCCTGAAGGCGGTGTGCAGCCGCGACGCCACGGCCCGCATCGAGGAGTTCCGTCTGGCGTGCGGCGGCCACGGCTACATGGCCTCCTCCAACCTGCCCATCATCAACGGCATCGTCTCCGCCACCATCACCTACGAGGGAGAGTACACCGTGCTCATGCTGCAGACCGCCAGGTTCGCACTTATTATATGGAACTTTTTCGTGAGATTTTTAAAATACTGTTCTAAAGTTCGGTATACATTATTTTTTATCTATTTATAGAATGTAATAAAGCGAATTTATAATACTTATCGGATTTGAGAAAGCCTTTTCGTATTTGATCGCGTAGTTTTTAAGGAAGAATGTATGGAATTTAATACATTACGCTACGAATGTGTCGAATGTGTATAAAAGTTCTACTTTGTATTTGCTGCGTAGTATTCTAGGTAAAGGGCAAATTACTCTTACAGCATTGACAATTATTGACATACTCAATATAACTTTTTCAACTCTCAGGTTTTTAGTAAAGGCGTGGAAAGAAGCGACTACTGGCAAAGTGAAGACGCCGACGGTGTCCTACTTGGTGGAGTATATAAAGAACGACCGCGTGTACTGGGAGAACACACCCTCTGGCATCGTCAGGGGATTCCAGGCCATCGCTGCTGGGTAAGAATAAAAAAACTATTTTGAATATAGAAAAAATATGATTCAGCTAAATCTAGACAGACCAGAAGCCAACTGTAACATAGATTGAAAAAAGACATGCGAAAAAGTAGAGACTTTTTGTGAAGAAATCTACCAATTTCTGGTTGAATGAGAACTTTGTGTTATATGAAGTTTTCTTTTACAGTAAAATTAAAACTGCCTACGAAAGTCTTGAGAAGCATGTAAAGAGTGGTATGGACTACGAAGATGCGTGGAACAGTGCTTCAGTTCAGCTTGTAAATGCTAGTGAGGTGAGTTTTACAATCTAGTCCTACATTCAATAATTTAACTAAAGTTGAAGGTTAAACAAAATTAAAAATGGTCTTGTTCCTTAGGCTCACTGCCGCGCAATCTTATGCGACATCTCTTGGAAGGAGATGGTGCGCCTATCCACGACTGTGTCACCAAACTTGGCGACGGTACTGCTGCAATTAGCTGAGCTGTACCTCATCTACTGGACTTTGGAGAAACGCGGAGATCATTTCATGGTAAGAGATTTCAAAAAGCTAAAATTACACATCAAATTGTGAAAGGAGAGAAGTTAATTCTGCTTTTGTTTTTAGTATTCAACAATAACGAGGGATGATATAGCTAAGCTGCAGACAAGATACGAAGAGTTGTTGGCGTTGATCCGACCCAACGCCATCGGTTTAGTCGACGCCTTCGATGTTAGGGATGAGGTAAATACCATTTAGCATACTTATTACGATTAAGTAGATACTAATGCATGTCTGAATTTGAAATATTTGCTATGTACATATTTAGATTTTTATTCGACGAGCCTAGAATATTTTTTAATGCACTCACAATTGTTGAGTTCCTTTCGTTTTTGAACATATCTTGCTGATTGTTTGAAATGGATTTTCAGTACCGTAAAGTTTAAAACAAATTTAAAACTACATGATCCCGTTTCGTATATAAAAGACCAGTAAGAACTAGTCATCGGTGATATTTGTTGGTTTTACAGATTTTCGATTTTCTCGAAGCAAATTCTCTATCTAGAAAATTACTAAAACAAATTGAATTTTAGATCCTGAACTCGACGCTGGGCGCGTACGACGGTCGCGTGTACGAGCGTCTGATGGAAGAAGCTCTCAAGAGTCCGCTGAACGCCGAGCCCGTCAACCAGAGCTTCCACAAGTATCTCAAGCCTCTTATGTTGAAAGCTAAACTGTGATGTTATGTTAGGATTTAGGTCACCACAGCCAATGCCAATGTGACTTTTTGCCAAAACCCAAGAATGAAAAAAAAAAAACAGTCTTTGGGATTTTTTCTCTTAAAAGGTATTTGCTTAATAATATAGAGATTGGGCACATTGAGGTTTTTAAAGAAAAATATTCGCCCCCTCCTTAAAGGTCAATAACCTTTAGTGGAAAAAGGGTTTTAAGTACACTTGGCCTATCCTGTTTTGGAATGTGATAAATAATAATAAAGTACAATAATATAATACTTGGTTATGGAATATTAGAACAAATGTAAATAATTGTATTTAATATTGAAGTTGGTACATATTGTGAAATTATTTAAAGTTTATACAATTGTTTTTTAATAAACTTTTTTACTTTTATAAAGTCTTTTTTTTGATATATGAAGATATCCTGATAATAATATGATACGTTTTTAAGAGGAGTTTAAAAATACTTACCCTCTAATACCCATACTACTTAAATAGCTACAAGAGGTCCTTAAATGTCTAGATTTTCCAGCTTTAACCATAACTGACACTGAAATGAAATTGTGTTTTAGTATTCAGACCATACAGGTAGGTCGTAGAAAATACATAACATGTAGTAGGATTAAGCTTTAGCCATGGTAGAGCCAATTTCAAGCTTGCCAAAGAATTCGATTAGTAACCTCTAATCTCAGTTTTCGTGATGAACTGAATTTCAAGCTAGCTTGAAATATATTTCAACTATTTCATTTCATTTCTAGCTTGACTTAGGATATGTAATTTTAACACGTCCACGGAGACTTTAACTTGGTGAAACGACGGAGAATTTAATTATAATAAATTGGGGCTCGAAAGAAAAATAAAATCGAAAGAAATCATTTCCATTACAATCAAAGGCCAAACATCTATAAAATAAACAAACAAGAATTTCAGAAAAAAAATAACCATTTAACAACAAAAGGTTCAGTCTGCGTTACACATTTATTTGTTTTATGACCTTTTTCAAAAATATCATCAGTCTAAAATAAACTTTATTCGCACTCGCTTAAAGATGATCTTAGTTTAAGTGAATATCGAGGGGTAACGGGCTATTTGGTTTAAGCGACATTTTGGGTGATATTGAGTTATATATCGAGGGGTAACGGGCTATTTGGTTTAAGCGACATTTTGGGTGATATTGAGTTATATATATTTGGAATCAGCGAATTTTTCTCCGTCGAATGATGCCGGTTTCATTAAAATCGGAGCACTTTTTTGGCGTTTGAAACAATACTATTTTCGTGTTGTTTCCAAAGTGGCAGTGTATTAAACGACGTGAATTTTGCATTTTATTTTTAATCATGTACTTGAACCATGCCATCATATTAATAACCGAGACATAAACCAGTCACCCTGTCTCTCATAAATAAGTCAATGAGAGTTAAAGCGTTTTTCCTGTTTCTAATTTTTATTAAAAAGTAACTTGAGTCTTTTTGACTTCCCACTAATCACACGGTGTGATGTAACTTAATCCATTTGTCCGTCACCCAAATCCGACAGGGTTCGTCGCTTAAACTGTTAATACGAAATAATTAATATAGTACAGTCTCAATAGGAACATCAATTATATTTATTTACTTTTCAGTCTTAATCAGCAAAATCAGCTTGTTTTATCAGCCATTGATACGAGTAGTCTTAGATGTTAATAAACATAGGCATTAAACGTTACAATTTCAATGTTATATATCACATAAGTAAACTAGCCTGTCAGTCATTTTAGTTTAAATTGGTTGTTGAGATAAATAGCTTGTTTCTATTATTTATGGGGTTCGTTACTTCATACTTTTTGGCTTACTCTGTAAATAGAATGCGTCGTCGCTTAATTGTTTTCCCCTGTAGCCAATTGTAGTTATGCAGTCACTTGAAGCGTTTTTCCTGTCTCTAAAAAAGGGCAGATTGTATTAAGCGACATTTATCTTTGTAATTAAAGGTCCGCTTTATTTGGTATTAGCATCAACAACTAGATATTTTTAATTAAATTTTAATGCAGTTTACCCCGTTCAAATAGCTGCAGAAGTTTTTGTGTTATGATTTTTTTTTCGAAATTTCAAACTTTAAATGGCTCTCCTGTAAAGTTGCAAAAATGTCGCTTAAACCAAATAGCCCGTTACCCCTCGATATAACATCAGTTGGCACAAGAAGTTAAATAGACTGTATGTAATAATCCAGCCTATTAACGTCCCACAGCTGGGCACAGGCCTCTTCTCATATAGAGAAGACACGCGAATTGTTCACCACGCTAGCTCTTTGCGGATGGGCGATTTCAGACCCCAAATTTTGAAATCCAGGTTTTCTCACGATGTTTTCCTTCATCTTTGGTCAGATATTTCATATTACTTTTAAAATGTCACATTGGCATTTGCCTGGGTTTGAACCTGCAACCTTGTGCATACAAACCCGTTCATTGAACCGCTAGGCCACCACGACATCAAGTAACAAGACTGTATGTAACAAGTGAAAACTGCATTATGTAGGATCAGTTACGTTGTTTTCTAAACATTCCCTTACAGAGACTAAACAATCTTCATCAGATTATTTTCATGCCTCAGTAGTGACAAAACAACATGTGTCATTTAGCAGGGTTTCGATTCAGCTATTTTAAATGCATTTCAATGGTCGATCAGTGTCCTTGTCATTGTGCCTAATTTTCGTATTCAGATAAGCCTACAATTAAATCTCATTGAACTCTCGGAGAAAATGATCGCTATGACCAATATGATCGTAATGATAGTAGGTCATTCGGTCAATTTAAGCAACTCTTAAACAGCTGAATCGAGGCTCTGATCTTGTCTCCGCAAATAGCAGTAGCATTTCGCAACAGGTCCACAACACTGCAGAGGTCATTCGCCTTGCTGTTCAATGACTGCATAAGTGCATACTCAATAATAAACTCGTACGTGCGTTGTGTGTATTGTTGATTACAAGTTGTGATCGTTTGTGTGTACGTATACAGCTGTTTAAGGGATTACTGTCTGTAAATAACTTAAATTGTTTTGAAGAGTTCTGTTTTTGTGTTTTAAGCAGTGCAGCAGTGTGTTGTTTGATTTTTCTTTTTTGAATTATGCAATAAGGTCAGATAAGATTCGAAAGCCGAAAGTTATCTGCGAAGACTAAACAAATGCACTTTCTTATCAATGTCATTATGCCATATATTATGATAGGTATCCGGGTGCATGTAATGCATCCATCGATAAAATCTGCGTTTCTTAATCTTTCAAAGATTAAAAGCGGTTGACGACACAGGAATTAAATGTATAAGATATACTTTATATGCATATAAGGTTAATGTAATGCCAATGATTTAAAAGTCACGAACAATTTTCATTCGCTGATACATTTGTTGCCGAATTAACGTGCACTGGGCTGTGCGCACGCACGTACATAAAATATCGTTTTGTTTGGGTGTTCTGCAAAATGAGTGAAAATAAAACCATAGAGGTCAACCCTGATTTGGCGATGGAGCGAGCGAAATGCAACTTTAACATAACAGAAATAACGCATATAATTGATGGTGGAGAAAAGATTACTCAGCAGAGGAAGAAGTTTGGTGAGCAAGTACTTAAAAAAAATATTTTCTATATAAATTAATTTTAATATAATCCATTATAATTATTTCATTGTCTCTAAATTAGCATTTTTGAGCAATTGAAATTCCCTCTCTGTAGTTGTGAGCACATAAGAATAATCTATGGACTTCAGAAAAACTACAATGAACTTATAATTATTCTATTTACACGAGCTCGTGTGAAAACTACAGTAAAACAAAATAGTGAATTAATTTAAGAAATAACTTGAAGTTCAGTAAACTTTCAACTTTTAACTAGTTCAAAGTACTGAATCCAAGGAATTCAAAAAGTTTTTAATCAATTGGATCAGCTTTTCTATAATATCACATCTTCGGGAATATTCAAAGGGGCAAAAATGAATTTTATTTAACGACTTTTAATTTGATTTGATTTTGTGTAAGTTTGTTTTTGACACTTTGATCACCTCAATCTTTGACAAGTCAAATTGTCCTCTGTGACCTTTCATTGCCCAATTATCATTTGGCCGTTAAATGACAATTCAAATTCATTGAGTATTAGTACATAGCTACTCAGTAATAACAATACCAGCTTATAAAATTAAACATCCCACAGCTGGGCTAAGTCTATATAGATCACCATGCTAATTAGTGGATTAGCGATTTCATACTAAAACTTAAAACCAGGTTTCGGCAGAAGTGTATTAGAATAATATAGTATTATACTAAAAATGTAATGTTAACTTTTGTAGAAGACGCAGCTTTAAATAGTGGAGCATCGTTAGACAGAATAGGAGATGAACACATGAGTCCAAAGGAGAAATATGAGAATGCAGTGAGAAAGTCCTGCATATATGCCAATATTGTGAAGAATGACCTCGCTAATATGACTGGATTGGAGACTTTTGGGTAAATATACAAAGATTTCTTGCAAAAATTTATCGGATTCTGAAGTCGGAAAGTAACTTTGGGCAGTGTCAAACTAGTAGTCAATGGCTAAGTAAGTATAGTCAAATACTCTGTACACAGTTATGACATTTCACCAGCTACTGATGCAATTACGGGTTTCAGGTGCAGTTTTTTTTATAATCTAAGGATTGGTGCTTACATTCTAATCGTTATCTTTCTAAAGACCGCTCCCATATTCTTTGTAAGCTCTTCGCTAGAAGATAGATCCTCTCAATCAGATGTTTTTAATCTGAATTGCACCTACAAAGTCCTGATTTTTTCTGAATCGGAATCTGTATTTTTGTCTTATAATGAAAATGTTTGAAAAATTATCCACTTCTGTTTCTATCAAGGTTTTATAGCAGTAATCGATGTTAATTTTCGCAGTTTTTTATACATTATATCGCTAAGTACGCATTTAGCATTTAACATTATTATTTAAATTAAATTCCAATTAATTCATTGTGTTGAAATTGTGGGACATTGTCTGCTATCGAAAACGGGGTCGGCCAGTTAAAATGGTTTGATATACGTTGAAGGGTCCAACTTATAAAATAAAGTAAATACTGAGACAAGTAGTTCTGTACATAACACAATAGTTTAATAACCTTTAAAGTGGTACTTACATTATGCTAAAATATGAACAAGATACTCTTTTTCTATGTTGCTTAGACTTTACACAAGAAAAAAATGATAGGCAACATTTAATTTACTCAGTAATAAGGCAGTTTTTGAAATTCATTATTAATACGGTCTACCGTTCAAAATATGAAATGTTGTCAAAAGACCGTTGAACTTACTTTTTTTAAAAGGCAGGTGAAAAAAATGAATATAATAAAACTACTTTTTACGGATTACATATATCTTAGTTTATTAAAGCTTTCAGTTTTCGAACTTTCAACACCTTAGCAGGTGTCGTGGTCACGGGGCAGTTGATGTTGAGTCTGCTTCTGACCATGTCTAACATTAACGTAGACAAAAATCTTAGAAATGAAAACAAATGAATAAACGTCAACTCTTTCCAGCCTGAACTCTCCAATCCTTCGTCGCACTGCGGATGCCTTTTTCAAGGAGGTGTCTCCATTCCTCCTGCACCTGGGCATGTTCGTGCCCACCCTGATGGGTCAGTGCACCCAGGAGCAGCAAGCGTACTGGCTGCCGAGGGCACTGGACATGCAAATCATTGGGACCTATGCTCAGGTGAGGGCTGATGATGTATATATTTATCGTGGTTATTGAACAATGTATCGGTATATGTGGGGGGACGGATGGGGAAGATATTTCCTTTAGTCTTTGAGACAAGAAACACGAACCCAGCATGAACAATTTGTAACATTGGGTATACGTATATAGGTTCGGAGTGTAAAGGGGAAGTTAACTCCAAAATTCACTTTTTTTAAAATCGGTAATTGCTGAATAATTTGCAAATGACTTTGATGTATTCAATATTTTTTTTTACACTTTCGTCAATGTCGATAAGTAATAAATGCACATAAATTAATGTATTTTTAGCAACTGTCCTTGGTTGAATAACAGAATGCACACAATCATTGACCAGGATGTCGAATGACAATATGGGTCACGGACATCAATGAAAGTCACGGAATACTAAATCACAAAAAAAAAATTGTAACTAGACTTATTAAAATAACTTTGCATGCAATCATTCTACAATGGCACGGTCTATCATTGACCCCTATATTTTTTTCTGGACGCCTTCATATTCTTTAAAGCACAGGCATTTAGTCATTGTTGTAAGTCTCAAGGTCATAAAAATACCATCGACATCCAAGACCATTGTATTTCAGACAGAGCTTGGCCATGGTACGTTCATCAGAGGCTTGGAGACGACAGCTACTTACGATCCGGAAACCGAGCAGTTCGTTATGAACAGCCCCACCTTATCGTCATACAAGTGGTGGGCTGGAGGACGTAAGTATTAGTTACTTAATAGAAATTCACTCACTAGAAGTAAACTTATTAAGCAGAGCCAAATTAAATGACCTTTTAAATATTTTGGTGTCGTCCTAAATGCCATAATATTTTACATGTTGAAGGGTAAAATGGGCCTTCTAAGTCAAAGAATCGGTGGTTGGTGGTCGAATGGGCAATACCGGTAAACCCAACAACGATTCTTTTAGATCTCTGACTATCGCTAGAATATTAAATGTCTAAAACTACTTTTGCAGTGGGTAAAACAGTGAACTACTGCATCGTGGTGGCTCAGTTGTACACCAAGGGAGAATGCCACGGGACCCACCCCTTTATCGTCCAGATCCGTGACGAGGAGACACACATGCCTCTCCCTGGCATCAAGGTCGGAGATATAGGACCCAAGCTGGGCTTCAATACCGCTGATAACGGGTACCTAGGCTTCGAGAACTATCGGATCCCAAGGGAACATATGATGATGAAGAATGCGCAAGTGCTGAAGGTAACTTCCTTCTTCCAATGTAATCTAATCTTTTGTTATGTCGTTAGCTCAGATCACATCAAACAAGGGAGATTTGCTATCCTTGTAATTTTAGTATGCGTACCCGATGTCGCCACTTTTCACACATTTATATTTGTACACGCCCAAACGATTATCTCAACAGCGCACACACAAACATAAAAGTCAACGTGATTTGCCACAAACACAACAATATCATTGTTACTGTTAACTCACACAAATCAATGCTCCAATCACGGCATTTTTCACACACGCTAATGATGGGAAAAATTGGTCGATAAAATATTTATCGATGAAACAGACAACAAAATATGGTTCATCAAATAAATAAAAAAATATTATATAGTCGGTATTATTCGGTATTGATATATCTATTTGACTTGAAAAATTAAACAAATGAGTAGGTAGATTACTCTACACTTATATTAACGAGCTGAAGGGTTTGTTTGAATGCGATTATCCCAGGATAAATCGGACCTATGTCAAAATTAGAAAGGTAAAGTATTTTATACCTGAGCGTAAAAAACTATGTATGTACCACGAGCAAACCCAGGGCGCACTGCTAATCAAACTAATATTACAAAAGCGAAAGATTGTGAATATGTGTGTTTGTTACTTCTTCATGCTCAGATCGTTGTACCAACTTTGATAAAGTTTAATTTTTGCTAAAAAACTGACACCGTCGTATCTCTAAAACTACTGAACCGATTTTAATAAAGCTTGCAGCATTCCCTAAGTTGAATAATACCTAGTACAACAAAAAATATTTCCGGCCGACTTAAGTAATTCGGTAATTCCATATATGCGAATACAAACATAAAACATACATATATACACTTTTGAAATTGGGCACATTTGTTCAGACGCTGATATAGACTAATATATACGAAACTACGCTGTTCTGGAAATATAACATACATACGGGTTGAATTGATAACCTCCTTTTCTTAGAAGTCGGTTACAATATGTACTAATGTACCTTCGCCTAAACGTAACAAATACTTTTCTGAAAATCATACTAAAATTGGTTTAGCCGAACACGACATAATCTCGCAACAACATACATATAATAATAATAATAATAATCCATTTATTTCAGGCATCAAGGCCTATATAAATATAAACAATACTCTACTTAATACAACTTAATAATACTATAAATACATACTACATAATTAACTAATACTAATGTACACGAAGTGTCGGCGTCGTGTTTCGCTGACATATACATACGGGATATATACATACGGGTCGAACTGAGAACCACCTTTTATGAAGACGGTTAAAGTTAAATAAACAACTAAAACATTAAAACACACGCTTTAACACTATATCGACACATTGTTTTATCGTTACGACAGATCACTCGTGAAACTACATCACTATTTTACGGCCGGGTACAGCGGAGGTACCACGCGACTGACATTACATTTTGAATTTGTGAGTATTGGTGACGCACGCATCCATTGCGCCATGGAGCGGAACGAATAATTGAATGATACTTACTTAGCAAGCAATGTATTTATTATTACGCTAAGGATGAATTATCACTTAATGTCATTTATGTTATAATTAATTTCTATTTTTGTGGTTTTATAGCAGAAATATGTAAATATTGTAATACTTACACATGAAATGAGATTCCATATTTCACGTAGTTCACTTTTTTGCTTGTATTTTTGCAAACAACAACAGAACAACTCGGCATTTTGGCAAAAATCGAGAGACGTGACGCGAGCGTGTAGGTACTTTTGACTGGCGGCAAAAATCGGTATCAAGTGCAAATTGAGCCAGATGCGTACGCACGTGCCGGGGCGCTATAACATATCTCCCTTGTTTGATGTGATCTGAGGTCGTTAGTATAAAAATGTGTCCGCATCAATTTAATGGTGTCAATAGGTTGAATTTGATAATTCTAACAATGTTGCTCCTTGTTTAACTACAGTTGCCACTGTTACCGGCTATTATTCGTAAAAATATTTATAGATTCAGAAGTTCCATTATCTCGATAAACACATTGTATACTCAAAATAACTAGGGTGGGAGAAAAAGTCCAGAATTCTTCCCTTGATTCAATTCTCTCATGGTTCAAACTTTTTTTTTATAGGACGGCACTTACGTTAAAGTGGCTCGGCACGGGAAGGCCACCTATGGTACCATGGTGTTCGTGCGAGTGATCCTGGTGAACGAAGCCGCCTTCAATCTAGCTAAGGCTTGCACCATCGCAGTGCGGTACTCAGCTATACGGAGACAGTCGACACCTAATCCTGAGTAAGAAAAATATTTATTAAGTACTTACTACCCGTGTCTGAGTTTTAATATATTTTTAGATAATTTCGGGATTTTTTATATTTTATTTTAATTTCTATTCATGACCTCTAAAATTAACGGTTCAGTGAATTCAGTAAATACACATACTCAATTGTGTGAAGTGGCATTCCGAATTTTATGTGATACCTAATCATACATATAATCTATCTTTAATATCTTTATTTGCGTAACTCACAAATATGTCCTTTTCTAGAGGAAGGGAGCTCCAAGTTCTAGACTACACAACGCAACAACACAAGCTGTTCATCTGCATCGCGACTGCGCATGCGCTGCAGCTGAACAGCATCTGGCTGTGGAAGACCTTCAGCGATACACTCGGCGCTATCAAGAAAGGCAACACTGATAGTTTGCCTGAGGTGAGCTTACAGATAAACTGTAGACCCAAAAGTAAAATAAACGAACAAGAAGAGAGCATCGAGCATCCGACGCATAATCAGTTGACATTGGCAATTTGGCACCAAGATGGTAAAGTAAGTTGATGGCTAACTGATTAGCTGATCTCGGCAACTAGATCGGTGTCGTCAATATATAATGCACCAGCTCATCCCAAATGCAGAAGCTTGACAATTCTTGATTCTTCTTCCACATTTAAAGATTCAAGATTTCCTCTATTAAATCTTGGGTCATCTATTTTGATATTCTTCCAGAAAACATCTACCAAAGAATCACTTGTACTAACTATTTGATTTCAGCTCCACGCCCTATCAAGTTGCCTGAAAGCGCTCAGCACTTCAGATGCGGCCAGCCTCATCGAGCAGTGTCGCCACGCGTGCGGCGGCCACGGCTACATGATGTCCTCTGGCCTTCCCTACTTGTATGCCTTCGTTACTGCCACCAGGACCTACGAGGGAGATTACACTGTTCTACTGCTGCAGACTGCCAGGTGAATAGGAAAGAAATATATATTTTGTGGATGTTATCAAAGTAGATAGATGAAATTGGTACCAATTTAGCTGTCAATTGCGATCAGAGTTATGTAAATCATTTAGTTGAAACACTGATGAATATCTAATTTATACAAGTCTAGAAGAAGGAGTGCAGAGTTCGGCTCTCAATTTGTAGGCGGTCTCTAAATACCTACAGTTGCAATTTAGAGACTCCCAATATAGCACTTATTTTTATACGTTTATCTGTTATTTTATTTTCGAATTCTACTTTAATTTTAAACAATTTGTAATTATGTTTCAGATTTTTGGTAAAAGCGTACGAGCAAGTGGAAGCTGGTAAACCACTGACGCCAACAGTTTCGTATTTGGCTCAAGCGTTTACCGGCAAGAAGACACCCTGGGACAGCAGCCCTGATGGTATCATCAGGTCTTTCCAAGCACTGGCTGCAGGGTACGTTTACCTACAGATAATTTAATCATAACGCCTCTAGAAAGAAAAAGAATCGAACGCTTTGCCGAATTTTGAGGCTGGAAGGGATTAAATAAATCACAAAAGTTAGCTCAAAATGCTTTCTAAAAACCTCTAAATATAAGGTAACCTCTAAATAACCGGTAAATAGTTCTAACGATGATTATTTTATGTTTCAGAAAGTTATCAGCATGTGTGAAGAGTTTAAGAAGACGTGTACAAACTGGATTATCGTACGACCAAGCGTGGGAGCTGTCCACAATTCAGCTGATTGGAGCTTCCGAGGTATATTCTAGTTTTAAACCAGAAAGAACTATACTTTTCATGTCGATTAAAAATGCAATTAGGACTGTTTGGAGTTGGGCTGTAACACGAGACAAGACTTTTTAACTTAGATTCATGTTTTATTCCTTTTCTGGTGAAAGCAGTAAAGACGATAGCGATCTGTCTCTACCCAAAGAAGTACATAACCAACTGAAGCCAAGTTTTGAATACAATATTTTGTGATTGATCCAGGCACACTGCCGCGCTGTGATGTCAGAAACGTATAAGAATGAGATTGCGAGACTGACTGCAGACTCTAGTCCAAACGTCAAAACTGTTATGCAACAACTCTCCACGCTCTACCTGCATTACTGGGCGTTGGAGAGAATTGGAGACCTTCTCATGGTGAGTCCTTTAAAAACTGAACGTTAGGTATTTTCCTTTGCTTAAATAAATAATGAAGTTATGACTAAACAGGATTTCATGACAACAACTATCTCTAGATAACCTGAATCTTCAATTAAGTACACAATAAAGATATTATTGACCTATTTGCCTTTGTACTTTATGGCTATAGATAACAATTTAATACTTGCACCCAAGGAAATGATTGTGCCGTTCCAATGGTTCTACATTTTGCACAAATTTTCTTCCCCTGAAAAAAGGAAGAAAAGTTTGGTATCGGAATAGTGACTTGACTACAAACTAGTAAACAAAACAATATCTATAGATTTGATAAAATGATAAATTTAATTATGTACGTAATTACACAATCTGTAATTATTACGTTTTTGATAATAGTGTTATGTACATTGCAGTATACGTCGATATCTGAGGAAGATATCGCGGACTTACAGCTGAGATATGAGGAGTTGTTGGCCCTGATAAGACCTAACGCTGTTGGTCTGGTTGATGCCTTCGATCTACGAGATGAAGTAAGGATACTTTGGGTATATTTTTATGATATGAAGATGGCAATAAGACATAGAATGATGATCTTAGATAAAAGATTTAACACAGATGTAGAATAGATTGAAAGAGGATAAGTTCTTGGAAAGTGAGTTATTCAATAATTAACTAGACAGTTTAAGACGATTTGCCTGTAAAGTTAATGTAAAATTAAAGGAATAACTACTTTACTAAAATAATAGCTGATGTGGAGATTTCATACATCTTACCTTCCAAAACAATTTTTATGCTGTTTTAATTAGAGAGGATGTTCAAAAAGCAAGTTGTCTATAGATCAGACTGCTACAGGCTAAGTAAATATTAACTATATCCCTGATGTTATTTTTCTAGTTGCTGCATTCAGCATTAGGATCGTACGACGGCAGAGTGTACGAGCGGTTGATGGCTGAAGCGCAGAAGAGTCCGCTGAACGCCGAGCCCGTCAACCAGAGCTTCCACAAGTACATGAAACCAATGATGAAGGGGAAACTGTGATAATCTTTACAATAACAAAGTCTTTCTACCAAGCCTTTTTCTCAACCTACGTTGGGGCCGGTTTCCAGCCTTACCACATTTAGCTGAATACCTTGTTTTACTTTTACATAGACCGACTGCCTTACTGACCTCCACAACCCATTTTACTGGGTGACACAGTATCCCATAGTAAGACTGGTTGTCAGAATAGATTTTACAATAATTAAGTAGACCAGGTATACTGTCAATACTAAGTACAAAAACGTTTGTATTTCGTGGTGTGTATACATAACATGAATAAATAATACCTTACTGTATGTAAGTACTAAGCTATATTATTTTAAGTTAATTTACGTTATAAGCTGTTAATTTATAATTATAATTACCAATAAAGGATGTGGACTGGATGCAAATATCATTTACCGCACTGTATTTATTTAACTGAAATGTTTCCTTGATGACTTCCCATTGATTATAGAACATAAAAACTATTAGCGACAAACAGCCTAAGAGGCATTGTTAATTTCAAAAATAAGAAACAATCACGTAGGTTTTGTGTAAAGTATGAATTAAATAATTTCGACAAGCAAACTGCAAAACATGCGATCAGTAGAGGCGAACAAATAATATTACGTACCTTTTTTGATAAAATTTTACCCTTCCCTGTATATAATACTAGCGGCCCACCCCGGCTTTGCTCGGGTGCAAGGCTGATACCTACACTATATATCTGTCGCAGACAAATAGTATAATATGGCATTTTACATACGGCGTCGTCAGTTTAAAAACGTTTGCGGTTATGTAATATGCCGAAGGCAAAATGTCAAATCATTCAATCGTTATAATGCGACGTTAGTGTTATTTTAGGGTGACTATGCTCATTAAAATCTCGAGAAAAACTTTGAATTACATACGTCGTCGTCGCTCGCTTCGCTCGCTCTGTTGCAAGGTCACAATATCTAACCTAACCTAACCTATTGATCTCTGTCACAAAGTCGAACCTAATCAAGCAATGAATTTCTGAGCCTATGAATATATGAATATTCGATCAAATACATGGTTTTTTGACCAAAAATACTCTGCAGGAGTCCTTCACGACCCAGGGTCTATGGATACCTTAGCATTTTTGACGTGCTGGATAACCTCAAAAACTAAATACTTCAATTTGCCTCGGCATTATGTATATGGTGTTTAAATTTTCGATGAAATGTTGAGGCATATTATAAAGTGACAAGGCAATCTACATTTTGCCTTGGGCATATTACATAACCGCAAACGTTTTTGAACTGACGATGCCGTATGTAAAATGCCAAATTATACTATTTGTCTGCGACATATCTACACAATCATAAAGTCCGTAGTGCGAAGCACAGCCTTCGACGCACTACTTGGTATAGGCACGCGCCCCCCGGCCCCTGCGCGGCCCCCTGGCCGTTACCGCCGCAAC
The DNA here is from genome assembly GCA_905146925.1 of Autographa gamma. NCBI lineage: Eukaryota > Metazoa > Arthropoda > Insecta > Lepidoptera > Noctuidae > Autographa > Autographa gamma. The sequence goes on from LR989850.1 coordinate 2,288,749, forward strand.
CGCGATGTCCCTGCATTTTAAATTTGTAATATCTTCGAAAATATTTATTTAAATTACATGCTGTAAAGGGCAATATTGATCTATATTACATGCACAATTTATTAAAGGTACTTAATTGGATAAGGATTAATACTGTATAGCTTAAAATCGCTTTTTCGTAATAAGTAATAAATAAACGATAAAAAATGGTTATTGTGGGTTATCCTCAAGAGATAGACATATGCCATCGCGGACTTTTTTGTAGATCTTTTTAAGGTGCACAATACTGTAGTACATTATTTTGATCTATCTCGTAGGGTTCAGCCAGCGTTTGCAATGTAAGCGCGAAAAATTTGTTAATTTACTTAAATCTCTAAGATTATCCGTGTTCCTCTACTATATTATGCATGTATTATACATATAAACCTTCCTCGTGAATAACTCTATCTATTAAAAAAAACTGCATCAAAATCCGTTGCGTAGTTTTAAAGATTTAAGCATACATAGGGACAGACAGCGGGAAGCGACTTTATTTTATACTATGTAGTGATAGTGATAGTGACTATAGATTTGATAAAATGATAAATTTAATTATGTACGTAATTACACAATCTGTAATTATTACGTTTTTGATAATAGTGTTATGTACATTGCAGTATACGTCGATATCTGAGGAAGATATCGCGGACTTACAGCTGAGATATGAGGAGTTGTTGGCCCTGATAAGACCTAACGCTGTTGGTCTGGTTGATGCCTTCGATCTACGAGATGAAGTAAGGATACTTTGGGTATATTTTTATGATATGAAGATGGCAATAAGACATAGAATGATGATCTTAGATAAAAGATTTAACACAGATGTAGAATAGATTGAAAGAGGATAAGTTCTTGGAAAGTGAGTTATTCAATAATTAACTAGACAGTTTAAGACGATTTGCCTGTAAAGTTAATGTAAAATTAAAGGAATAACTACTTTACTAAAATAATAGCTGATGTGGAGATTTCATACATCTTACCTTCCAAAACAATTTTTATGCTGTTTTAATTAGAGAGGATGTTCAAAAAGCAAGTTGTCTATAGATCAGACTGCTACAGGCTAAGTAAATATTAACTATATCCCTGATGTTATTTTTCTAGTTGCTGCATTCAGCATTAGGATCATACGACGGCAGAGTCTACGAGCGGTTGATGGCTGAAGCGCAGAAGAGTCCGCTGAACGCCGAACCCGTCAACCAGAGCTTCCACAAATATATGAAACCAATGATGAAGGGGAAACTGTGATAATCTTTAGTATAACTAAGTCTTTCTGTCTAGCCTTTATGCCAAAACTACGCTGGGGTGAAGAATTACCGGATTCACTTGAATACCGTATTTTACATAGAGCCTTTCTCCACAACCCATTTAACTGGGTAGCATAGTATCCTATAGTAAGACTGGTTTTCGTCAAGTCTTTACAATAATTAAGTAAAATGTCGAAACCGACCAAGTACAAAAAAAAATTGTATTTCTGGTGTGTATAAATTACATGAATAAATAATACCTTACTGTAAGTAGGTAGTTACTAAGCTATATTGTTTTAAGTTTATTTACATTATAAGCTGTTGATTTATAATAATAATTACCAATAAAGGATGTGGACTAGATGCAAATATCATTTACCGGACTGTTTCATTTAACAAAATGTTTCCTCAAAATTGTTTCATGGATGGCATCCCATCATAGAAAATGAGAACTATTACCTAAAGACAACCCTGTAACTTGTAAGCATTGTTAATTGCAAAAATAATAATTAATCACACATGTTTAGATAGAATTAGATAATTTCGACAAACGTATTGCAAAACAAAGCTGTGATAAACAAACTAAATTCGTTGCGAAGGTTTTAGTAGGTAGTATAGGCGAAATAATATTACGTACCTTTTTAAATAAAACTGTACCCTTCTTTATACACCCCCTATATAATTTTTCAATGTAGCTCTTTGAAATCTAAAATCTACACACAAAACAAAAAGAGACACTTTACACCACAAAGTAGGATATATAACAAGAAATTAGACAAATTGATAACATAAGTACTACTTATTGTTGTATGTTTTTCTTAAATTATTTCAATACAAAAAAAGTATTACATAGACAATGAGTGAGAACTTGAATGATACATTTTAATTTGGATGAAGTGAGGGGTACAGTACATACGATCACAAAACTATTATAACAGTGCACTTTAACATACACTAGTATTTTATGCTATTGTTATAAAATTGTTATCTATAATATGTATGTATTTAGAAATATATAAGTATGTTTATCAGGTGTCTGGTTACGATAACACAAGCTCTGCTTAGCTTGGGATCACAACCGTGTGTGGGATGTCCCGGAATATTATTATTATTATTATATTATTAATTAAAAATACTCTAGTTAGTCTGATCCAGGAACGTAGATAATTGCAAAAGAAAATAGAGGCCTATGTCCAGCAGTGGGATGACAAGGCTTTTGGGTAATGATAATCATGAGTTAGTCTTATCTAACATTTTTCGCTTCCAAGGCAAGATATAGCCTTCAATTATTTCTTATTATTGTAACACCTTTGAGTATCTAATGTACAAAGTTCTACAAAAACAACATTTGTATTTTAAAACAATTATCTTTATACACTAATAAGATAACGTAATCACATAACTATTTATTTACCAATGTAAAGAACTTCATAGATGTCAGTGCCCCCACTTAATAACAAGCTGTCAGACCTGCGTTAGTGGAAAATAACTTTAAAATAACAAAAATGGGTAAAGTGAACCAGGACTTACTAAAAGAGAGAAGTAAATGTGACTTTAATATCGAAGAGTTAACGAATTACTTAGATGGAGGTGCGAGGGAGACGGAAAGCAGGAGAAAGTTGGGTAAGCCGTTTTATTTCTAATGTTTGTTTACGTAGCATTGATTACATTACTCTGTTTTGTTGTTTGGACTTTGAACTCACGGAGATAGGAAACACGGTTGGAATTAATTCGCACACGCCTATAATTGTGACGTCACGTGTTTGGTTATGAGTTTGTGAGGAAGTTTCGCGATCGGACTATGTCCTTGGTATTGGCGTGGGTAATGCTTTTATGGTAAATTTTGAGGAAACATATAAATATGCAAGCACTAAATTAATTACTTGTTCTCAATCATGGAAAGTTTTGTATACATACAACTTCGACAGCCTAAGAGTAGGAGCAATCTGTTGCATATACGCAACTTTTATTAAACTTTTGGCAGGCGTTAATTTAGGAAATCGTATGTTTCTTAATTAACGCTATTGTCTACTACTTATCTCATTTTTTTCTTCAATAGACACATGATGACAGCATTTAAATTAAAACACGTTCTACTAATTACCATTTCGTTTAACATTGACTTATAAATTCAAGATAAACTTATAGTATTAACCTTATTTGAGTGTCTTGTTACAGAGAACAAAGTGCTAAGCACTCAAGGCCTTATCGATGAGGTGCCAGAAGAGTACCTCAGTCATAAGGAGAAGTACGAGAATGCGATGCGGAAGGCTGTTCTCTTCTACCGAGCCCTGAAGAATGCGCAGGACCCCAATATGACTGATCAGGAGAAAGCAAAGTATTTCATTTATTTTATTATTGAGATACATAAACAGTCGTATAAGAATACTTGCAACATAAATAATTGATGTATACATGTGCAATAAAAACACAATGCCTTGATTATTTTACAGTTGTTATAGACAGATTAAAATATAAATACACTGTATTAAGCCTGTTAGCCTGTATACTCTGTTTATAATATTATTTTATCTTTAATTTCCGTCCAATGGTTGCCTGGACGAAACAACCGTGCTCAACAAGACGCCCCTGTTTTGCATGTTTTTTATTTGCGGCTAACGAATTATATTTATCAAAATGTTAAATGAAAGGCGCACTTTTATAGTGTACCTATCATTAATGTTATCATTTCGTGTTACTTAGTATTTACAGTTATAAGATAACTGAAAGAACAACTTAAAGTAAAAAGTTTTTCCAGGATTTTACCAAATAGCTTTAGTCTTTGTATGTCGTTTCAGCACCACCTACCGCAGTTTACTCTCAAGCGCCGTGTTCAAAGACAACAATCCATTTACTCTGCATGTGGCCATGTTCATACCAGCGATACTGGGCCAGGCTACTGATGAACAGAAGAAGTATTGGGTGGCGAGAGCCAGCAAAATGGATCTCATTGGGACTTATGCACAGGTAGAATACATTTGGTAATTTTCTATTTATCACCATGACCAGTTGACGACTGTATCGAATGGATAATTGGTAGATTGCTAAGTGGTTCTAGTTCATGTGTCACATGTCACATGCAAGCATACTAGCTTTCTACTTTAATGGTCTTCACAAAGAAGGACTATGTACTTACCTTTAAACTAATACTAACTAGTGGTCAACTTCAAAATCTTACGTACAGAAAAGAAAGATATACGAAATCTAGGTACTCATTTTTTATGATAAAGCTTACATTTAACTAAGGTATTTTCGTATTTTTTAGACAGAGCTTGGCCATGGCACCTTCATCAGAGGTTTGGAGACCACAGCTACTTATGATCCAAAAACCGAAGAGTTTGTTTTGCACAGCCCCACTTTAACTTCCTATAAATGGTGGCCTGGCGCACGTAAGTAGCCTTTCAATATTCAAATCGGTGTCATTTTCCAGACTTAACTTTTGTTACGAGTTGAAATTTTAGTTTAGCTAATGGCACATAGCGATCAGATTACCATATACTTATATTAGTAAATTCAGCATCAACCAATCGATTCGATGGCACAAGTTCATGATAAAACTCTCTTTTTTCAGTGGCTCACACCGCTAATTACTGCGTAGTAATGGCCCACCTATACAGCAAGGGTAAGAGTTGTGGCATCCAGCCCTTCATAGTTCAGCTTCGCGATGAGGAGACCCACATGCCACTTCCTGGGATTAAGCTCGGTGAGATTGGAGCCAAACTTGGATTCAATACTGTGAACAACGGGTTCCTTGGATTTGAAAACCACAGGATAGCAAGAGATCGCATGCTGATGAAGAATGCTCAGATTTCAAAGGTACGTAAAAAACAAACAAAAATAAGAATATTTAAGAGCAGTGTAAACTAGACCAAAGTTAAAACACACACACACTAAAACCAATATTGAGTTTTTTATGAGTACCTTTGTTTTCCAGGACGGTACATTTACAAGGTCGACTAGCAGCAAACTGACATACGGAACCATGGTGTACGTGAGAGTAGTGATCGTGAATAGTATGGCCAACCAGCTAGCAAGGGCAGCAACCATAGCTGTAAGATACTCTGCAGTTAGGAGGCAATCGGAGCTAAAGCCTGGGTAAGTATAAAAATAACCTTGTGGTTCTTCAAATAGAGTTCTGAATTGTTTATTCGCCGCCTGTGGTACAATACTGGCTTAACCAATCTAGGAATATTTTTCAATAAGCTCTGTTGTATATTGCAAGTAGAATAAAAAAAGAACGCTTAACCTTTCAGTGCTGGAGAGCCTCAGATTATGGACTACGTGACCCAACAGCACAAGCTATACATCGCTATAGCGTCCAGCCACGCGTTCAGTGTAATGGCCAAGTGGCTCTCCAGAATGTACTATAAGGTTATTCCTGACCTGGAGAAGGGAAAGACTGATGAACTGCCTGAGGTTAGTACGTAAGGTATTTTAACTGTTCACTCAGAATCTAATAAATTAAAATATGTCAAAAAACTTATCTCCTCTAAATTCTGTCAAATTAAATAGCCATTGTTAATTTAATGTGGACATACCTCTTTTTACTAACGAATAAGAATAAATCGTTGTCGACTAAAACCCTAACCTAACCCTATCTAAAGTTAAACTATGTCCAAGTTACCAGCGAGGCTTGCTTTAGGGTGGGGAAATATAGGATTTTGTTGTAATATTTTCGAACTTATATTCCGCGACCGGTAGTGAGAGGCCATAGGCTATAGGAATGCCGCTGATAAGCCGATAGGAAACGTTTATCATCAATGAAAGTATTTTTTATAAATGCGGATGCTAATCTACATTCATCATCATTTCAGCTACACGCCACAGCCTGCTGCCTGAAGGCCATAACTACGCAGGACACTTCAGCGATGATCGAGCGCTGTCGCCTGTCGTGCGGTGGCCATGGTTTCATGCTGAGCTCAAACCTGCCGCAAATATACGGCCTGGTGACGGCAGCCTTTACCTATGAGGGAGAGTTCACTGTGCTCATGTTGCAGACTGCTAGGTAAGGAGTCTTTTTTAGGAGTACGGGTTCCCACACCTAAAGAAATTCAGCTCTAATGACTTTAAACCTGCACTTTGGAGGACTTAAACCTCGCCAATGACGCTGCAATTAGTGTGGCCAATGACTGGGCGCAGCGTATTTGAGTTTAAATAAATTAGTTTACCAACGATCCGAAAAGAAGAAAAGAAGACTTTAAACCACACCGAGGGCTTAGAGATATCATGTCGGACTATCACCGACTAAGAACTTCCTGGTTCCGCCCTTTCCTTGTCATAAGGTGTTCTTAATGTATGTAGATTCGGTATGCAAAATTTGAATACCTAAGTTGCTGTGAGACATAATATAAAGATATTTGTTAATTTATTTAACATTTCATACTTAAATCTAATAAAGAAAAGAAAAGTTATTTATGTTTAATTATTTAAAGCAACAAACAGTTACAACTATTCTAAAATTAAAACTTATTGGTATATGAATAGAACTAAATATACAGATTGTTTTTTTTGCGTATTCCAAATTACTTCTCAGTATGCTGATCAAAAGCACACTCCAAAGTGATTAGGTACAGTCATCAAGTCAAAGGTTGTCTATAATTTAATAATCGTTTTATTTATAGACATACTTTCTAGGGATTTATAAACTAATATACATAAATAATAATTTATGTAAACGCTGTCTATTAAAATGTAGTTTCCAGAGAATACATTTACTTAATCAATGTAAAACACAAAGACATAATAAATTGAATTAGGAAGGTGATTCATTCACTTATTTAAATATTGTACGTAGGCGTTAAAAAAAACATATAAATGTTTAAAATAATGGATTTTTAAGTATTTCCTAAACTGTTTAGTGGGTTTTAACATTATTAGTCTTAATATCTATTTGAAAGTAGTACCATTAATTAATTTATTGTCATACAAATAACAGTACGATTAACATAAATGAAATCAATATTGATTCGATATTGAATTGATTAAATCTTAGTGTTCTAAATATTTTTATTGACAACTTTATTCATTTAGTATTAATGATGAAATCAAGTGATAAGAACAACTGGATTTCCACCGAAAATTTCTTACCTTTCTCAGCCCTTCATAAGGACAATACTGGCTTGATTTGAATGGATTATCCAGGACTTATCAATGAGAAGCACATGAATATTATAAGATGTGTGTGTCGAACTTTTATAACAATAAAAAAAAAACTGTATATGTCACTATATAAATATATCTACATACTTATTTATTCCACAAAATTGCCGATGTTTACTTTTTGTCGATACTGTTGTTGTGTATGGTCTGTCTCATTGGAGCAATGTATACAGCAATGTTTACCTTTTATGTAACTTCCGTATTATGTAGTCATTTATCGGCGAAACTTGTTATTAGCAAATTAAAAAATACCTTATGTTATTCAAATTATGATTAGTAGTTAGTAGCTTTCCTAAGAATAAATAAATAAAAATAAATAAATGTATATACAACTAAGATGCATTGTTTCAGGTCTCTAATAAAAGCATGGGAGCGAGTAACTTCTGGTAAACCTTTGAGCCCTATAATATCTTATTTGGCACAGAAGAGACAACCTGCAAAATGGAGCAGTTCTGTTGATGGCATTATTGATGGCTTCCAAAGAGTGGCTGTTGGGTGAGTACATAATTAAATGTAGCTAAATACCCAAATTAAATTATCCATTCAAATTAGAAGACAATCAATGGACAAATTAGGTAATAAGAGTTTTTAAAAATTGAGAGCTCCACTCGATTTCCCTGGGATTCCATTGGCCGCATCGAGATCTTTTTTTTTTGTAGTCGGTTAAAATGTATGTGAAGATGTCCGCAATTCAATGATGAAAAAAAAACAACTTTCTAAACTGAGGAGGCTATAACATTTATATTTGAGTAATTAACATAGACATTACATATACATAGACTGCTACTGTCGCTAGTTTCCCCTTGTGCCAAGCGAGAGCAGTTTTTAGTTTGTGTCTAGTACATTCGTTTACTGATTTAAGTTAATTTTCGCGCAACGAGAAACTTATATTCGAAAACATCGATGTTATTGTGTGATTGTTAGGATATTATTTGTGTTTTAGATAGATTTATTTAAACGGCAACATCATCTTCACACATACCTAATTCACGAAAAAAAAAGTTCAAGACAATCAATGGACAAATTAGGTAATAAGAGTTTTTAAAAATTGAGAGCTCCCCTCGATTTCCCTGGGATTCCATTGGCCGCATCGAGATCTTTTTTTTGTAGTCGGTTAAAAATATAGGCATATATACATCAATAATTTCAAATTATTTGCAAATTTAATAATTAGTATCATTTTAGTATTAACTAATTTAGTGTAATTCAATGACAGAAAATTAGAATCAGCAGTGGCGAGTATAAAGAACTACACAAAACAAGGGCAGGCTCCCGAGGATGCCTGGAACATGTCTTCAGTACGACTTGTGGCGGCTTCTGAGGTAAATATCCTTTGTAATAGCTGGTTACATACATTAATATTATTTAAATATAAAAGAGCTTACTTATTACTCTACGTAAAAATCAATAATAGGATAATTACCGTTCGTTTCGCTCGGTCCTCGTTCAGGCAGCGCTAATCGGTTAGCTTGGGGTGATAAAGCGAGCTTACTAGTTTGTCAGTAAGTCAGATCAGTTCGTCCAGTCTGGCTGAATGTCATATCCTATAGCAAGATATATACATATAGTTTTTAGCTAGTTTAGGAGCCATTAGGCGTATAATGCCAAAATAAGAATATCTGCCTAATAATGTTTATTGTAATTTTATACTAATAAATACTATTAGCTACCGAAATAATACCTTTATTTATGTCTTTATAATGTGACATTATTAAAATTGTGAGGATTTTATTTTACATAAAGCTCTGAATGAATCATCGGATGTGAACGATCTTTTGCAAAAATTTAAAAACGTTTTAGATATTTTAATAAAATTTGTATATAGGAACAGGACAGAGAGATGATGAGTAATATATTTTTTCTCTATATCATGCGTTTAATAATTATATTTTGTTTTCTTTAATGAAAAATATTTTATCGTCGATTTTGTTTTATAGTTTGCAACAATTACAATGTGTTTTAAACAGAACATAATACATTTTGATGTTACCTAAACCTACTTTTTACATAGCCTTATTGATTAAAAAGCTAATAGATTTATACACAAAAACGCAGATTGAAGAACTACAGTTCATTTTTGCTAATATAATTAATAATTTTGGACAGTAATAAATCATGAGAGCCTACAGCTACTTATACGATACTAGCGGCCCGCCCCGGCTTTGCTCGGGTGCAACGCTGATACCTACACTATATATCTGTCGCAGACAAATAGTATAATATGGCATTTTACATACGGCGTCGTCAGTTTAAAAACGTTTGCGGTTATGTAATATGCCGAAGGCAAAATGTCAAATCATTCAATCGTCATAATGCGACGTTAGTGTTATTTTAGGGTGACTATGCTCATTAAAATCTCGAGAAAAACTTTGAATTACATACGTCGTCGCTCGCTTCGCTCGCTCTGTTGCAAGGTCACAATATCTAACCTAACCTAACCTATTGATCTCTGTCACAAAGTCGAACCTAATCAAGCAATTGATTTCTGAGCCTATGAATATATGAATATTCGATCATGGATTCGTTCATACATGGTTTTTGACCAAAAATACTCTGCAGGAGTCCTTCACGACCCAGGGTCTATGGATACCTTAGCATTTTTGACGTGCTGGATAACCTCAAAAACTAAATACTTCAATTTGCCTCGGCATTATGTATATGGTGTTTAAATTTTCGATGAAATGTTATGGTGAGGCATATTATAAAGTGACACGGCAATCTACATTTTGCCTTGGGCATATTACATAACCGCAAACGTTTTTAAACTGACGATGCCTTATGTAAAATGCCAAATTATACTATTTGTCTGCGACATATCAACACCACCATAAAGTTCTGTAGTGCGAAGCACAGCCTTCGACGCACTACTTGGTATAGGCACGCGCCCTACGGCCCCCCGGCCGTTACCGCCGCAACCGCGATGTCGCTGCATTTTAAATTTTGTAATATCTTCGAAAATATTCATTTAAATTACATGCTGTAAAAGGCAATATTGATCTATATTACATGCACAATTTATTAAAGGTACTTAATTGGATAAGGATTAATACTGTATAGCTTAAAATCGCTTTTTCGTAAATAAGTAATAAATAAACGATAAAAAATGGTTATTGTGGGTTATCCTTAAGAGATAGACATATGCCATCGCGGACTTTTTTGTAGATCTTTTTAAGGTGCACAATACTGTAGTACATTATTTTGATCTATCTCGTAGGGTTCAGCCAGCGTTTGCAATGTAAGCGCAAAAAATTTGTTCGTTTACTTAAATCTCTAAGATTATCCGTGTTTCTCTACTATATTATGCATGTATTATACATATAAACCTTCCTCGTGAATAACTCTATCTATTAAAAAAAACCGCATCAAAATCCGTTGCGTAGTTTTAAAGATCTAAGCATACATAGGGACAGACAGCGGGAAGCGACTTTATTTTATACTATGTAGTGATAGTGATAGTGATGATAGTGATTTTGTAATATCTTCGAAAATATTCATTTAAATTACATGCTGTAAAAGGCAATATTGATCTATATTACATGCACAATTTATTAAAGGTACTTAATTGGATAAGGATTAATACTGTATAGCTTAAAATCGCTTTTTCGTAAATAAGTAATAAATAAACGATAAAAAATGGTAATTGTGGGTTATCCTTAAGAGATAGACATATGCCATCACGGACTTTTTTGTAGATCTTTTTAAGGTGCACAATACTGTAGTACATTATTTTGATCTATCTCGTAGGGTTCAGCCAGCGTTTGCAATGTAAGCGCAAAAAATTTGTTCGTTTACTTAAATCTCTAAGATTATCCGTGTTCCTCTACTATATTATGCATGTATTATACATATAAACCTTCCTCGTGAATAACTCTATCTATTAAAAAAAACCGCATCAAAATCCGTTGCGTAGTTTTAAAGATCTAAGCATACATAGGGACAGACAGCGGGAAGCGACTTTATTTTATACTATGTAGTGATATTCATTTAAATTACATGCTGTAAAAGGCAATATTGATCTATATTACATGCACAATTTATTAAAGGTACTTAATTGGATAAGGATTAATACTGTATAGCTTAAAATCGCTTTTTCGTGAATAAGTAATAAATAAACGATAAAAAATGGTAATTGTGGGTTATCCTTAAGAGATAGACATATGCCATCACGGACTTTTTTGTAGATCTTTTTAAGGTGCACAATACTGTAGTACATTATTTTGATCTATCTCGTAGGGTTCAGCCAGCGTTTGCAATGTAAGCGCAAAAAATTTGTTCGTTTACTTAAATCTCTAAGATTATCCGTGTTCCTCTACTATATTATGCATGTATTATACATATAAACCTTCCTCGTGAATAACTCTATCTATTAAAAAAAACCGCATCAAAATCCGTTGCGTAGTTTTAAAGATCTAAGCATACATAGGGACAGACAGCGGGAAGCGACTTTATTTTATACTATGTAGTGAGTAGTGATATTCATTTAAATTACATGCTGTAAAAGGCAATATTGATCTATATTACATGCACAATTTATTAAAGGTACTTAATTGGATAAGGATTAATACTGTATAGCTTAAAATCGCTTTTTCGTAAATAAGTAATAAATAAACGATAAAAAATGGTAATTGTGGGTTATCCTTAAGAGATAGACATATGCCATCACGGACTTTTTTGTAGATCTTTTTAATATGCACAATACTGTAGTACATTATTTTGATCTATCTCGTAGGGTTCAGCCAGCGTTTGCAATGTAAGCGCAAAAAAAATGTTCGTTTACTTAAATCTCTAAGATTATCCGTGTTTCTCTACTATATTATGCATGTATTATACATATAAACCTTCCTCGTGAATAACTCTATCTATTAAAAAAAACCGCATCAAAATCCGTTGCGTAGTTTTAAAGATCTAAGCATACATAGGGACAGACAGCGGGAAGCGACTTTATTTTATACTATGTAGTGATGATATTCATTTAAATTACATGCTGTAAAAGGCAATATTGATCTATATTACATGCACAATTTATTAAAGGTACTTAATTGGATAAGGATTAATACTGTATAGCTTAAAATCGCTTTTTCGTAAATAAGTAATAAATAAACGATAAAAAATGGTAATTGTGGGTTATCCTTAAGAGATAGACATATGCCATCACGGACTTTTTTGTAGATCTTTTTAAGGTGCACAATACTGTAGTACATTATTTTGATCTATCTCGTAGGGTTCAGCCAGCGTTTGCAATGTAAGCGCAAAAAATTTGTTCGTTTACTTAAATCTCTAAGATTATCCGTGTTTCTCTACTATATTATGCATGTATTATACATATAAACCTTCCTCGTGAATAACTCTATCTATTAAAAAAAACCGCATCAAAATCCGTTGCGTAGTTTTAAAGATCTAAGCATACATAGGGACAGACAGCGGGAAGCGACTTTATTTTATACTATGTAGTGATATTCATTTAAATTACATGCTGTAAAAGGCAATATTGATCTATATTACATGCACAATTTATTAAAGGTACTTAATTGGATAAGGATTAATACTGTATAGCTTAAAATCGCTTTTTCGTAAATAAGTAATAAATAAACGATAAAAAATGGTAATTGTGGGTTATCCTTAAGAGATAGACATATGCCATCACGGACTTTTTTGTAGATCTTTTTAAGGTGCACAATACTGTAGTACATTATTTTGATCTATCTCGTAGGGTTCAGCCAGCGTTTGCAATGTAAGCGCAAAAAATTTGTTCGTTTACTTAAATCTCTAAGATTATCCGTGTTTCTCTACTATATTATGCATGTATTATACATATAAACCTTCCTCGTGAATAACTCTATCTATTAAAAAAAACCGCATCAAAATCCGTTGCGTAGTTTTAAAGATCTAAGCATACATAGGGACAGACAGCGGGAAGCGACTTTATTTTATACTATGTAGTGATATTCATTTAAATTACATGCTGTAAAAGGCAATATTGATCTATATTACATGCACAATTTATTAAAGGTACTTAATTGGATAAGGATTAATACTGTATAGCTTAAAATCGCTTTTTCGTGAATAAGTAATAAATAAACGATAAAAAATGGTAATTGTGGGTTATCCTTAAGAGATAGACATATGCCATCACGGACTTTTTTGTAGATCTTTTTAAGGTGCACAATACTGTAGTACATTATTTTGATCTATCTCGTAGGGTTCAGCCAGCGTTTGCAATGTAAGCGCAAAAAATTTGTTCGTTTACTTAAATCTCTAAGATTATCCGTGTTCCTCTACTATATTATGCATGTATTATACATATAAACCTTCCTCGTGAATAACTCTATCTATTAAAAAAAACCGCATCAAAATCCGTTGCGTAGTTTTAAAGATCTAAGCATACATAGGGACAGACAGCGGGAAGCGACTTTATTTTATACTATGTAGTGATTATACATATAAACCTTCCTCGTGAATAACTCTATCTATTAAAAAAAACCGCATCAAAATCCGTTGCGTAGTTTTAAAGATCTAAGCATACATAGGGACAGACAGCGGGAAGCGACTTTATTTTATACTATGTAGTGATATTCATTTAAATTACATGCTGTAAAAGGCAATATTGATCTATATTACATGCACAATTTATTAAAGGTACTTAATTGGATAAGGATTAATACTGTATAGCTTAAAATCGCTTTTTCGTGAATAAGTAATAAATAAACGATAAAAAATGGTAATTGTGGGTTATCCTTAAGAGATAGACATATGCCATCACGGACTTTTTTGTAGATCTTTTTAAGGTGCACAATACTGTAGTACATTATTTTGATCTATCTCGTAGGGTTCAGCCAGCGTTTGCAATGTAAGCGCAAAAAATTTGTTCGTTTACTTAAATCTCTAAGATTATCCGTGTTCCTCTACTATATTATGCATGTATTATACATATAAACCTTCCTCGTGAATAACTCTATCTATTAAAAAAAACCGCATCAAAATCCGTTGCGTAGTTTTAAAGATCTAAGCATACATAGGGACAGACAGCGGGAAGCGACTTTATTTTATACTATGTAGTGATGATAGTGATTTTGTAATATCTTCGAAAATATTCATTTAAATTACATGCTGTAAAAGGCAATATTGATCTATATTACATGCACAATTTATTAAAGGTACTTAATTGGATAAGGATTAATACTGTATAGCTTAAAATCGCTTTTTCGTAAATAAGTAATAAATAAACGATAAAAAATGGTAATTGTGGGTTATCCTTAAGAGATAGACATATGCCATCGTGGACTTTTTTGTAGATCTTTTTAAGGTGCACAATACTGTAGTACATTATTTTGATCTATCTCGTAGGGTTCAGCCAGCGTTTGCAATGTAAGCGCAAAAAAAATGTTCGTTTACTTAAATCTCTAAGATTATCCGTGTTTCTCTACTATATTATGCATGTATTATACATATAAACCTTCCTCGTGAATAACTCTATCTATTAAAAAAAACCGCATCAAAATCCGTTGCGTAGTTTTAAAGATCTAAGCATACATAGGGACAGACAGCGGGAAGCGACTTTATTTTATACTATGTAATGATTAATTTAAAATTAGACACGATACGATTCATCTTACTAATGACGAATATTTATTATGATTAGTAAAATTATAAATATTTAGAAGAGGACTCTATAGCGTAAAGCAGTGTTATGATTTAAATCATTGGGAAATACTAGATCAAAAAACTTAGCTGTATTTTTATTTAGCTTAAAATAGGCTTTATATATCTTTGAATAATTTTATAAATGAGATGATGACTTCGGTTCTCTAAACACTCAACGATAAATTTTTTTTGGATACGGATTTATTTTTATATTTCTAATGTATTGCGAGCTAAAGTTCATAAATTCAAAGATAAATAACACTATTCTACAGAATAAAACATGATAATTTTGTATGGTCCATCCATCGACGTATAATATGCATAGACTGCTACTATCGCTAGGTTCCCCTTGTGCCAAGCGAGAGCAGTTTTTAGTCTGAACCTAGTACATTTCGTTTTTCATTTAAGTTAATTTTCGCGCAACGAGAAATATATAAAAGAAAATATCGATGGTTTTGACATTGTTAGGATAATATTAGTGTTTTAGATAGATTTTTTAAAACGGTAAGCTCGACCTTCATACATAATTCATGACAACACTTGTTCACACTAGTGCTTACGGTTTAAACTCTGATAGGCTCACTCTATAGTTTCAAATGCAACCTCGTTGGGTCTATCCGATACTTATGTCAAACGGATGCCAATAACCTTATAAAGGAAACAAAAAATCTATTAATCTTATTAACACTTTGTTTAACATAAAGCCATAAAGAAGCTTTTTATTTTTATTATTTTTAATTATTAGCGTGTTAATACCTTTGTGTCATCGCTAATGGACTTCCTTATTTTACTAGTAGCAACATTTATGAGCCTAACGGGGATTTTAGATATAAGATAAAAAAATATCGACTGTTATGCTTTTAATTCAGTAATTAAATTGTCTTCATCAATCAAATCCCTTGCAGTTACGAAGCTATTAATATTTTGAACTACTTATTTATGTCTTTATATTACTTTTGTTCCGGTTCTGTTTCGCGAAAATTATGACTTGATAGGCGTGTCTAAGTAATGGTTTTACTGTTTTTAATTTATTTTTATTTTGAGTACAATTTTTAATTTGTTTTATCTAGTTGCGTTTAATAACAGTTACTTCGATATTATGGTGAAATTACAGAATAAAGCCGGATTATAGAAATATTCACACTACAAAACATCATAAATCAGTAAATAGATAAAATTAACTGCATGTAACTCGATAGCTTCCATATTGGCTAAGTGTGGGAGGACGATAAAATGCAAAACGTTTAGGAGATTATACACTTCATATTTGGGAGGTGATACAATTTTGCATAACATAAGTATGCTTTAAACGTTATTGTTATTATAAACATAATGGCTATTATTTCATGTAGGTGAGTCACGTCAAAAATGAAACTCAAATTGAATACGATAAGTACTATTCCAACTTATTACTATAAAGAACACAAAAAGTTCGTTAAGTATGAACAAGTAACAAAAGCTTGTAATGGAAACAAGACACAATGATGATACGAATATAATTAATACACAATGACATAATTATGCTATGGTATATTCAACGTACCTACTTGTAAATTAATTGAATAAACCAGTATAGTTAACTTCGCTAATGTAAATAACAAAATGGAATAAATACTGGTAGAATCAATTAGACGATGAGAATGATAGTCTGATCTTTTTTTAGGTTTTAGTCTGGGTAGTTATCAAATTCAGTCACTTTATCAAGTTTTTTTGTCACCAGGCTCACTGTCGTGCTGTCATCCTATCGACTTACAAATCGGAGCTGGAGAGAACGACTGCCTCCCTCTCGGAACCTGTCAGGAGAGTGCTAGGTCAGCTCTTACACCTGTATGCTGTCTACTGGACCCTGGAGAAAGTAGGCGACCTGCTGCTGGTAAGTTCCAATTTATGGACTCATATTATACATTTAGGTAAAACAGTGTCGTGTTACTTAGAATATTCATAAATCAAGAACGGTTCGAGTGGCAGATTATCTACAGTTTGTGCGGTGTAGCATGGTGCGGGTGACAGTTGTCAGTCATGTTTCGTTTCACTCTTGAAGTTTGCCGCGATTTACAATTATGACCTTAGTATTTCAGGTGCACCATATTTGTAATATATTAAATCATTAATCACGGTTCTCAATTAAATTAAACCAACCAGAATGTTCTAGTTTACAAATAAAATTATATTGGAAGAAAAAATAAACAAAGTGTTATGCGTATAACGTAACGCCAAAGTCTTCTTTAGTGATGGGATGTACTGCTACGATGGATATATCGATATTTTTATAATTATTAAATAAGTACATTTTATTCGTCTTCACTCATATCAGAGTCAAAAAACATCTGAATTGTGACTCAATTCATCATCTGAATCTGTAACTGATATTATTAACGATGATTCCATAAAATCACCAATATGGATATCACGATCCCAATCAGACATAATGTTTATGATAAATTTTATATTCAAAAATATATTTTTTAGTAGTTTAATAGATACAATTAAATTTAATGTTACAATTATTTTTATAATAATGAAAAAGGAAATGTGATTTTTGCCGTGAAAAACGTCATCGATAGAAATGACTAGCATAACGTTACATCCTTAGCCATGTGATACTGATAGATTTCAACGTCATACTGACAAATGTCACCCGCACCATGCTACAGCGCACAAGGTATAGCTAAAGCTCAAGCTAAATCATCGAGAACGTGGTAGTTACATGTTCTATTTTTTTTTCAAAGTGAATTAGGTATAACCCATCACAAAGCCTCATGTTCATTACTGAAAGTGGCTGACTATAAAGAACATAAACAACGCGAATTGGTTGTGAGATATGACACAAACTTACACGAAATAACCAAATTAAAACTGGATACAAAAATAAAATGTTCCTAAATAAGTACGTCAAATTAATCACAGCAAGTTCATTGCAATTACAAGTCAGTTCTTAAAATCTTAAATGAGCCATGTCGAGTGCATTTACCCCATACATTATCTTAACATCAAAACTTGACACAGATATATTTAGAACTCCATTATTTCGTACTGTTAGATAATTTAGATAAATCTAAACTTACAGGTCGAAACTTCAAATAATAGCAGATCACAATAGCTTTGATTATCTGCTAGGTACAGTTAAGATATATTTATTGCAAGCGTCTGTCTACGAAATGGGTATTGGAGATTTTTTATACACAAGTTTATTAAACTGTAACTTTAGGGTTTGTGCATCCCGCTTGCCACCTGGAAGATTTTATATTGCAATTTTAGAAATATATTTAAAAAAAAATCCATAAAGAAGTCTTTTACCGCCAGTGAAAAGGATTTTTATTCGTCGATAGTTACGTTACTAATTTCAGGAGACGATAACTTATCAAGAATGTTGTTATTTTTGGAAATGCATTGTATTTTATTACTCAATATAGAAGGCAAACAGAACTGATATTATCTCAAAACAACTTAAGTTTGAGATAGTGTCAAATGTAACATTTTTCACGGACCTTATTCCCGTTACAAAACTTATGGTAGATCGCCGGAGTTCCCAATGCGTCATATTTTTATTATTTCTTTGTAAAATGTCATTTAAAAACCACAAACAGTTGCGAATCATAAAACAGGCGGTACAGTTACGTGCAGTTTTATTGGTGCTAAAGTTAACACTGTTACCGTTTGTCCCCAAATAAGGGAAAAGATAAAATATTAAAAAATTACGTAATACAGTCACTGAGATATGTGTTGCGCATGTTATCATTGTCAGCATGTCACATCTGAGGTACCGTTGGTTTTGACATGACAGCTTCATAAAAGAATTTGTTTCCTTAAACCACACCTACTCCGTAAACCTATAATATTTATTATTTTTTGATTTTGCGAATAAACTTCTAGTTTTTATGTTTCGATGCTAGGTTAAAAACCTCATGCACTAAACAAAAATCAACATAAATACAAGCTAGAAACTCATATGTTGAAATAATTACTATTTTGAATATTTTAATAAATACCCGTATGAAAGAATAGATAATTATATGGATGATACGATTTATTAAGAAACTGGTTGTGCCCTGCGGTTTCACCCGCATGAATACCTAGGTCCCGTTCCCGGTGCCTTTATTTTTATTCAGGGCTCAGATGAATCCAACAAATCACTATCTTAACGTGATCTTAACAAAGATCAGGATAACTTAATGTTTTTTTTCCGTGCAATATTTTTTTTTCTTTCACAAGAAAGGTTCTCTCCGGATAATAACTAACACAAAAAAGAATTAGCGAAATCTGTCCAGGCGTTATTATGTTATGCGCTTACCAACACATTTAGCGATTCATTTTTATATAGATACATAGATGCAGCTTAGAAATATTGACTCATCAGCCAGTTATTAGGATACAATGAACTTAGGTATTAATTACTATGATTGGCATTTGATTTGGAAGCAATAGTGCATTGCGGTTAGTACATACAATCAAGAGATATACTGTTATTAAGTATGATTGTTATTTTAACTGTATCGTATGTTACTACTAGGAAGAATTCTTTGCAAAAAAAACTTAATGCACCTTTTAATTTTAGGGTATGCATTCTGTCGGTTCTATTGAAATATATATTATCTGCTATGATGCCTTTCACAGAAGCGTTTAGATAATTTTTTACATATCAATGTTCGTCCTTTGCCAAAGCAAAGGACAAAAATATCAACAAAAATATATTTTGAGTGAAAAAGCTAAGATACTATGCTATAGTCAGATAGTTTACGAGCTAGAAGAAATAGACTTTAATTAACCCGCATAAATTATTTGTTCAGTATTTCGCCACATAAATCTTTACCTAAATACCACTATAGAGTTCATTGTAAAAATGTTAATAAATAACAAAGATTTATTCACTATCTTTCTATTTTAAAATTAAATTGAAATTAAGTTTGAACATGAAATGTTAAAATGTAAGCTATAATTTTAAACATAGCCCGATCTAGATATCTATCTGCATTTTGATTTAGATTTAAAATTAATTGAAAATTCGTTCCGAAGTCACATATGTTTAAATGATCTCTATATTTGTGAGAAAAAACCGTTTTAGAATCAGGTGTCACTAGGATAGTCCAGTTTTTTATTGCTTTCGTTATAAATTATATGTTCGGTGAAATTTATGGATATTGGACGACCTAAGAAAATACTAAATTAGTATATGCGAGTTTTTTATCCGTTGTGCTTGAATTGGGCGTGACTTGAACATTTATTTATTGCAGTATGTAGTTACAAATTTTCCATACTAACATACATAGGCACAATAAATTTAAAGCTTATCATGGTTTATATACCTCGAAAGATGTAAACTGGTGTGTCGAGCAATAGGATGTTTATAAAAAAAGTGTTTTCCAGTTTCTATAAAGCCAAGGTCAGTTATCCAAGGTCACCATCGCTAATTACTGTCTTACGGTCAATTACTAACAATTATAAGTGCCTTAAAAACTATAATTTATGTCCCGTAATTTATGAGACGTTATAAAATCATGATATGTAACATATTTAGTTATCGGATGTTGTTAAAATTCCAGAATTAATGTATTCATTATACTGAGCCAATATCGTTTTGTTAATACTCCATTTTTTTGTCATAAAATACTGATTCATTTGAGTAAAAACATCGTTGACATTAATTGCATGCGAATTTAAATAGCAAATACTAAATTATGTGAAAACTGTATTCAATCAAGACGAATTAACGGATTTGAAAATACGAATCTATTAAATTATATTAAATTAAGGGTTTACATGGATTGATGTTGTATATAAACATAAATCTGTTTTAAATATATTTTTTGTCAATATTGTGATCAAAACTTAATTTTATGTTAAACGGAATATTAATATCAATATTCATATTGACATATTCTTCTGTTTTTATTATCGTGTCACACGCGAAATTTTACTAAGAATTTTAAATTTATTTCCCGCTTTACGAAACCAATAAGAAAAACTGTAAATAAACTTAGGTGGCAATATGTGAATATACATATATGTGTATATGTTACGGTAAATGTGATTAATTGAAACAAAATTATTAATAATAATCACATGTTTTGGTAATTATTAATAATTCTCGACACATATTGGTAAAAGTGATAAAATAAATAAAAACCCAATGTTTTTTGACCAGCAGGTATTTATTTATATTATTCACTCTTACCCTGACATATACACTGACTTATACATATAAACTTGGTTAATGTTTCTTTAATTTATAAAAATACTAGCGGCCCGCCCCGGCTTTGCTCGGGTGCAACGCTGATACCAAATATAACTACACAATCATAAAGTTCTGTAGGGCGAAGCACAGCCTTGGACGCACTATTTGCTATGGGCACGACCCACGGCCCCCGCGCGGCCCTCCGGCCGGTATCGCCGCAACGGCTATGTCCCTACATTTTAAATTTGTAATATCTTCGAAAATATTCATTTAAATTACATGCTGTAAAGGGCAATATTGACCTATATTGCATGCACAATTTATTAAAGGTACTTAATTGGATAAGGATTAATACTGTATTGCTTAAAATCGCTTTTTCGTAAATAAGTAATAAATAAACGATAAAAATGGTTATTGTGGGTTATCCTCAAGAGATAGACATATGCCATCGCGGACTTTTTTGTAGATCTTTTTAAGGTGCACAATAATGTAGTACATTATTTTGATCTATCTCATAGGGTTCAGCCAGCGTTTGCAATGAAAGCGCAAAAAATGGGTTCATTTACGACCTTACATTAGAAATCTCTAAGATTATCCATATTCCTCTACTATAGTATGCATGTATTATACATATAAACCTTCCTCTTGAATCATTCTATCTATTAAAAAAAACCGCATCAAAATCCGTTGCGTAGTTTTAAAGATCTAAGCATACATAGGGACAGACAGCGGGAAGTGACTTTGTTTTATACTATGTAGTGATGATATGTGATGGGTACATACGTCGTCGCTCGCTTCGCTCGCTCTGTTGCAAGGTCACAATATCTAACCTAACCTAACCTATTGATCTCAGTCACAAAGTCGAACCTAATCAAGCATACTAAATAATCAGCCCCGCAGCCCTTGGCCACTTATTACATTTATCACTACTAGGGTTAAATTATTAATAAAAACCGACAAATGTGATTAATTTATCACTTTTACCTCGACTTTCGGTAATTATTAATAATAATCGATAATTATTAATAATCTTCAATTAATCACATTTACCGTAACATATACAACACAATATTTTTTTTATTAAATGTAGATCTGTTTTTACTGATAAACTTCAGCAGATACGAATTTAAAATACTAAACGAACAAAAGCTTAGGTTTAAAGGTTCAAGGTTTCAAAGGTAATGACATTATATCCCGGCATTAGTCCATCTTATGACTCTTCATCATCATCATCATATCAGCCCGGACTCACCCACTGCTTGGTATAGGCCTCCCCTTTTTTCTGCCATTGTTGTCTGTCTTGCGCGTCCCTCACCCAGGTGTACAATTATTCTTGTTGACCTTTTTTTAACGTTTGTTAGATACATATAGAAAAACACTAAAATGTTAGTGTTAAAATTGATTCCCTATATATACTCATAAACAATAGATAGGCATTTTTACATTTTAAGTAAATAATAAAATAAATGACGATTGCTGCTAAATACAAATGAATGGATACCGAAACTCAAGTAGGTATTATAAATGTTGAGTGTTGTGCGATTTTTTGCAGAGACCGGTAAATTACCGGCTTATCTATCAACTGTGATGACTTCAGACATTGATTACCTGTTTATTAAGGTATAGATTTACTGACCATATCACGCGGCAATGCCTGTATTTTTGAATTTATATAAATGGTTTAATGTAAGCTTATGTTTTGTTTGGATTGCATTTATTTAAATTTTGTAAAAGTTGATAAGACTAATCGATATTTTATATTAAACATATTATGCATATTAAAAGTAATGGACTCCTAATAGCCAATTAATTTTGTAGGTGATGCTTCGCCTAGATTATTTCTGCCTTTTAGTCTAAATATTAGTATGTTTTATGCAGCGACCGCCTATCTGACCTCTATGACTTGTTTACTGAGTATTTTCCATGCTGGGTCTGGTGGTGAGAATCTTTATGAGCTGGGCCCCGATTCAGCTATTTTAAATGCATGTCTGAGGTCGGTCAGTGTAATTGTCATTGTGCCTAATTTTCGTATTCAGGTAAGCCTACAAAAAAATATCATTGAACTCTCGAATAAATGCCCGCAATGACCAATTTTATTAATGATCGTTATGACAGTTAGCATAATACCAATTATCTTAAAAATAACCAATTGAAGCAGGTCATTCGGTCAATTCAAGCAACTCTTAAAAAGCTGAATTGAAGCCCTGATCGGCTGTTAAACTTTTCTATATTTAACAAACTGAAAGTACAATATTTTTGTATATACAGTTGACCTTAACATCATAAGGTGTAGCGTACAGTTATATTAGTATAGAGGTCAATACTCGGAGGGAACCGCAACAGAAAGCAATGGATCATCTGACCGAATGTCAATAGATCAATATCGATCATATTCTTAAACTCGTTCCGCCAAATAAACAGTTGTTAAGTTGTTGACTTAGTTTAACGATAGGAGAAAGTAATTTGGTACACTTTCTGGTAAAGTTCAATTTTGTTGTAGCCTGAAAACTTTAGATTATACCAAGAGAAAACGATTCGGATGCATTATATATTTAACCTACACCTTTTATTACCTACCAAAATATAAGTGCTAGGATCGCTGAGATGGTTTTATTCGGAAAGACTACGGCAGGCCCGGTCTTAAGCCTACGTTTTCAAGACCATAAATCATACGATTTTTTTTTGTTGAGAATTTCTTTTTGTAAGAGTTTATTTTCAAAAATTTTGTTTTCTATCGGGATAGTTATCTAATATATCTGAAAAGAATCGTGGTTTATTTTACAGCTACTTCACAACTAAATAATTTCTGACGTAGACATTTTTCACGTTTATCCTCAACAGGTTTTTATTAAACGTTACAATGCGTGATGTCTTGAGGTTTGACCCCATGTCAGGGTCACGTCACATTAGCATGTTTATTGGGTCACAAGTTCATGACATCACAGAACTTTTTGCTTTAATTTAATAGACTGGGCAGTTTTTTGTGTAGTAGATATAACGCTATTAATGTAAGTGCTTATTAAAATGTTTAACCTATTGATTTTAATTACCCTTATTATTTTGTGCTTGAGAAGTTCTACTAAGTTTTAATAAGTAGGTACATTAAGTTTTAATGGTTCATATATAAACATGTTTTGGTGCCTGATGATAGAAGCTTTTGAATGTGTGGCGAGAAGATTTAATGTCTAACGTACTTACTAAAAAAAATATTGATCTCAAATTATAAGCTTCTTTATCATCATTTAAATATTTTTAATTAAATCAGCATACCTACAGGTACACCGAAAATCATGATCATCTGGACTCTACCTAAACTGAAAAATAATTATTTCTAAGGGTCATCCCTTACAAACTAGCTACCACTCAGTATCGTTCGTTAATTTTTTTAAAAATTTACATAAATGTTTTATAACTGTACTATTTTTTTAACCTATTTTCAAATAAATAATTTCAGTTGATTTCATTTCAAATAACTCTTGATGCAAGGAAGTAGAGAAACAGAAACATGTGAGGTATAGCTAATTGTAATAATTTGTTTACAGTACACGTCAATAGCAGAAAGTGACATCCAACAGCTGCAGGACACCTATGAGGAGCTCCTCGGGAAGATCCGACCCAACGCCGTCGGTCTTGTCGACGCCTTCGATTTTAGCGACCAGGTACAGTGCGAAAATAATATGATAGAAATAAAACAACGTCACTTTAGAATTACTGTTCGAAAATGACTGTGTACTACTGTATACAGTGTGTTAAGAGACTCCTGTCTGATCCGTAAAGGTGTTGTTAGGTATAGTTTTTTTTTTTTTTCTTAAAGCTTGAGGGGACCTTTGGCGTAGTTCCAGATGCTATCATGCTACCATATTACCAAACAAAAGGACACACACATACCGACGCAATTGGTGTTATAATTTTTGTTTTAATCAAAATTTTAGGGAATTTCAGGGCATGAAATGGTTATTTTTAAATCCATTATTATTGTTTCGATCATATATTTTACAAATTTGATATTTTATTTGGGCATGTGATTTTGAACCCTTTATCACCCTTTCGGGTCTGATAGGGGTTTCTTAACACCCTGTATAGTAAATAGTATATCGAGGGGTAACGGGCTATTTGGTTTAAGCGACATTTTTGCAACTTTACAGGAGAGCCATTTAAAGTTTGAAATTTCGAAAAAAAAATCATAACACAAAAACTTCTGCAGCTATTTGAACGGGGTAAACTGCATTAAAATTTAATTAAAAATATCTAGTTGTTGATGCTAATACCAAATAAAGCGGACCTTTAATTACAAAGATAAATGTCGCTTAATACAATCTGCCCTTTTTTAGAGACAGGAAAAACGCTTCAAGTGACTGCATAACTACAATTGGCTACAGGGGAAAACAATTAAGCGACGACGCATTCTATTTACAGAGTAAGCCAAAAAGTATGAAGTAACGAACCCACAAATAATAGAAACAAGCTATTTATCTCAACTACCAATTTCAACTAAAATTACTGACAGGCTAGTTTACTTATGTGATATAACATTGAAATTGTAACGTTTAATGTCTATGTTTATTAACATCTAAGACTACTCGTATCAATGGCTGATAAAACAAGCTGATTTTGCTGATTAGGGCTGAAAAGTAAATAAATATAATTGATGTTCCTATTGAGACTGTACTATAATAATTATTTCGTATAAACAGTTTAAGCGACGAACCCTGTCGGATTTGGGTGACGGACAAATGGATTAAGTTACATCACACCGTGTGATTAGTGGGAAGTCAAAAAGACTCAAGTTACTTTTTAATAAAAATTAGAAACAGGAAAAACGCTTTAACTCTCATTGACTTATTTATGAGAGACAGGGTGACTGGTTTATGTCTCGGTTATTAATATGATGGCATGGTTCAAGTACATGATTAAAAATAAAATGCAAAATTCACGTCGTTTAATACACTGCCACTTTGGAAACAACACGAAAATAGTATTGTTTCAAACGCCAAAAAAGTGCTCCGATTTTAATGAAACCGGCATCATTCGACGGAGAAAAATTCGCTGATTCCAAATATATATATAACTCAATATCACCCAAAATGTCGCTTAAACCAAATAGCCCGTTACCCCTCGATATGTAGATACATAATGTGTCGATCGATGTTTTGTAGACTTGAACAATAACTATGCACACATAATGATTGTATTTTTTTACTTTATGTATGTATGTTTATACACGAGATAAGGCTGCGAGAATTGCTAGGTACAGAAATATTGGTCCGGACATCGATTGCAGAAGTCTTTGACTGTGCATAGTAAAAAGGTATTGTAATTTGCTCTATGGAACAAGCTAAATTATATATTATATAAGGAGACGCATTCTTGTGTTGTTTGGGACGCGACATTTTATTAAGCTGAGCATGATTCTTGAGAGAATGAAACAATCAATATAATATATTATGCAAAAATAAATCAATTTACAAATGTAAACCTGTCATCGAATATATTAAATGATAAGTTATTATATTAAATAACGTCTATGTTAGGGTTTCTTACAATTTTGATTTATTGTAGTTTTATAGATTTATTAGAAGTTCTGTAGGGCAGAGTAGAAACTTCTCAGTCAGTGAATACTTAATAAGAATTTGTTTATGTCTTAGATCCTGAACTCCACGCTGGGCGCGTACGACGGGCGCGTGTACGAGCGTCTGATGGAGGAAGCTCTTAAGAGTCCGCTGAACGCCGAGCCCGTCAACCAGAGCTTCCACAAGTATCTCAAGCCCTTCATGCAGGGGAAACTTTAAATGTGTACAATTTAAGTCGTTATAATTTTGTAACTTCCGAGCGAATAAAGTCTCGTTCATGTTAATTATATTATGATACTTCTGTAAGCTTTAAATTTAAAAGCTTTTTGTTGTAAATGTATTGCATATGTTTTATAATTTTATATTTTCAGGATTTGTGAATAAATAAATCAGTATTTAAATTTTCCAAGTTTTTTATTAATTTATCGCATTCATTTTGCATTGTCGTTTAACGATAAAAAATAATTCGGTATATTGTATAACTAAATAGCTTAAATTAAGTAAATGCAGTTGAGCTTTTGCAAATACATCAAGACAAGTATTCGGTTTGACCGGAAGTCGTCGTGATGTGGTTGCTTATTAGTGCTTAGAGCACACGAACCGAACTGGTTGCTTAGAGAGACAGGGCGTTGGCGTGCGCGGAGCCGTAGCCGGAGGAGCTGGCCTGGGAGTTGGTGACCCTGTAGGCGGTGTTCAGGCCCTGGCTCCTGGCGGACGATGCGGCGTTGCCGAAGCCGTGAGACTGGGCGTCGGCAGAGGTCCTCGAGCCGCCGTAGTACGCGCCGTGGACGTCGGCAGCAGACTTGGCCGCGCCGTATCCAGCAGAGTTGGCGTCAGCATGAGCGTTGGCAGCGCCGGCACCGTAGGTGTTGGCGTTAGCGTTGGCGGAGCCGTAGCCGTGAGTGTTGGCGGCAGACTTGGCGGCGCCGTACCCGGAGTAAGTGTGGGCCTGAGCCTGGGCGGCGGCGGGGCCGTCGTACAGGGTTCCGAAGCGCCAGGAGATAGTCCTGCCGCGAGCCACCTTGGCCGAGGAGGCAGCGCTTCCGGAGCCGATCACGTTAGCGTTGGAGGAAGCGACTCCTTGAGCTGGGAATGGGACGTAAGCGGTGTGGAAGACGGGAGTGTACACCTGTGTGGTAGGGACGGCGACAGGGGCAACGACGGGGTAAGCGATGCCGTTAGCTTGAGCAGCGGATGAGGCGGATCCCTGGCCGTTGGACTTCGCAGAAGTGCTAGTGGAACCGTATCCGGAGTTGGCGTTGGAGTTGGCAGAACTGGCACCAGAGCCGTAAGTCTGAGCGTTGGAGGAGGTGGTGCCGTAGCTGCCTGCACCTCTCTGGGTGTTGGCGGCAGACTGAGCGACACCAGCGCCGTTGGAGGTAGCGGAGGCCAAGGAGGAGTCAGAAGCACCGTTGCTGACGGCGGAGGACTGCGCGGCGAGAGCGCTGGGGACCTCGTAGGCCACTTGGGCGGGTACGGCGAAGTTCTGCTCGTAGGTGATGAGGGTTGCGGGAGCCGGCACGGGGTAGTAAGCTCCGTCCTGTGCCTGAGCAACGGCGTTAGCTGAGCCATAGCCGGGGTTCGAGGGGGTGTTGTAGGTCTGCGCCTGTGCGATGGACTGTCCAGGGTAGTAGTATCCGTCACGGGCCAGTTGAGCGCCTCCAGTAGAGCTGCCGAATGCCTGGGCGACGTCTCCGTGTACGTTGGCTTGTGCTGTGCTCACACCGTTGCCAGAGTTGTAAGCCTGGCCGAGGGAGTAAGAGCGTCCATCACGATGGGCATCTAGAGTGATGGATGATAAAAAGATGACAGTTGTTAAAAGGCAAAAGTAAAATCTTATAAAATAAATTATATATTTTTTTCGTGTTTTATTAATTGAAATTAATTGTACTCACCGTTTATAAGGACGGGGCTGGAGTGGCAGACAGCGAACAACGCCACCGCTACGAGGAACTTAGCCGCCATGTTTAGATCAGTGGAGAGGACACGGATGAGTGGATGCGGTGAGAGCATTTCTCCGCGCTTATATACTATGAAACGAGTGCCACCACTCCGCCACTCCTGCCGCACGACATGGCTCGGAGCCGCGAACTTCACCTACTAACTGACACTCATAAATTATGTGATGGATCGGTGTGACGCGATTATCGAACGTGTTTTTATTAATTAAGGTTTTATTAGTACTTTGGCGCGTTTAGTACGAGGTGCAACGACCTTAATTTCCTAGCTTGACATATTAACCTTGAGACGCAGCCTTTTAAAGTGTCCATTTTATTAGGCATTAATAAAGTGAGAAGATAAAGCGACACGGTATCGTAAAGCTTTTGGTAAACTTTTATGACAGCAAATTGTTCTTTTCCGTTTTGCGCTATCTTGATAGTGTGTAATAAAATATGTTTTGTGAATAATGAACTGTTCTTCAATCGAGAGACTTGAAACATGAATTTTTGAGTCCTTTAATTGCATACATTTTTGTAGCATGCAGTCATGGTAGGTAAACCTATTGGTTTC
This sequence comes from Autographa gamma, assembly GCA_905146925.1. NCBI lineage: Eukaryota > Metazoa > Arthropoda > Insecta > Lepidoptera > Noctuidae > Autographa > Autographa gamma. The sequence goes on from LR989850.1 coordinate 2,318,061, forward strand.
ATGTGGACACTTGGTTGGAATTGCTACGCCCACGTAGCGGTTCGCAATGTCTGTTATATATTTTTATGTGGTTTGAGCTAAATATGAATTTGTTTCAATTTCGTTAGTAAAAAAAGGTAGCTTAAAATATATTTGTTTTCTATTATACCTATTACTCTAATTTCAGATAAATACGCCTTTAACATCGTTTGACTATTTACCTATTAGAAATAGATCAAATAATTGAATGCGATAGATGAGTAACATTAAACATTCGTATTAAATTTAGACAAAATTATGAAATCATCGTAAGACAATTATTTTGTGCTTTTATTTATTCTGTTTACTCATTTCAGATAGATTAAATAATTATAATTATTGTAATTTGAGCTTTATTTTATATTTTTCTTAGACGCCCAAAAATACATTGAAATTGTGAAGTCATAATAATTGGTATAGTCACGTTTAGGATTAAGGGTACATTTAGATGCTAATTTGAAAAGTTCATGCAAATAATAAAGTATTTGGACACAAAGTTGCATTAAAATAGTTTCATAGTTGATTAATTTATTATAGTCCTGAAGTTTATTTACTCCAAAAGGTATTATCGTAAATGGACAAATAATTATGAAAAAATCCCTTTTTGAGTATTCATTTCTATAATCAATTTGTAAAAAGCGTCCTTTATGTTATTGTATTAAAATATATTTTTTTGATCGAGCCTGGTGGCCCATACTACTTAATGTAATTAAGGCTTAGCTTAGCACTAATTTAGGTACACAGGCTAATTTTATTCCTTATAAATTGTTGCAATGTGATCCTAAAAGAAAAAGCCAAAGTAAAATGCTCAAGTGTATGTGTAGCACCACCGTTTGCGTTTATAAACACAGCTATATGGTATGACTTCTACTGAGCATTTCTTAAAAGAATAATCCATTAACTATTTTTGACCTCTACCGAGACTTGAATCTAGAGGTCATGCTCTGAATCGTTGCGTTTGCGAACACGTTTTAAACCGTCAGATTCATTTCAATTTCATCCGCCTTGAGGTTGACGGAGGGGTTCTTTTACATACCACAATGGCCAGAGTTCTTGAACCTTCCCTTTTACCGGGGAAAATATAGTCCGAAATACGGCGACGTATGGTACAGCCGCTCTTTTCTTAGAAGATGCAACTTTGAATAAGTAGTACCATTGCAGGGTGGTAGTGGTAGATGCATAAGAGGCGCTTTGAAGCACTGTGATTTTTCTTGAATGACGGGACGGCAGACTTCCGGTTAGTAATTTATTACTACTGCAGGATTGTCTGTTTATCTAGTTTAAAACAGATGGACGGTTGTTTTAAAAATCTCCATTTACTCTCAGTGTTTTGAGCACAATATCATACGTACAGATCAAGTGATAGCACCTTGCTCATGCATAGGAGCAAGGTGCCACTATACCAAAAAGTCAGTGTGCATTGCAAATGTATGAGAATGTAATATAAAAAAAAACAAGGACCCATATTTGTGGCTTACTAGTACACCTACTCGTTTACTGTCCTGTGTTTACTTTTTAATTTGTGAATTATGTAATTATTTGATATATAGTTACCTATTATCTTCTATCTATTATCTTTATACATAGGGACAAAAGATTGTGTATCATGAATTGTCTTTTTATATAGTTGAGACCATACTTAAATTGATCTTACTTATTACTCAGAAAACATACATGCTAATAAAATGTAATAAAAATGTAACACTCTTTCTACTCCTCTATATAATTCTGGGACTGCCAAATTGGGTTCACAATGACGTCACTAAACTAATGACAAGGAAGCAATAAAGTGTAAACAAAACCAGACTAATAATACTACTAAGACTGATGGCATAGCCATGACAACAAGAACCATCTGGATTAGGGACGTGGAAGACAGACAACAATGGCAGGAAAAAGGTGATTCCGAGCTGAAATGATGATAATTATAAAATTCTTCAATTATTCAGATGTATTTTAATAATTTAAATGGCAAATATGTTGTTAAAATATTTTATTGTATTAATTCCAATGCCATAATTTGGTGTTGTATTGATATTAGGTATATTGAAATTATAATTAGTTACTCATAGAAATATTACAAGGAGAACAACACGAAACCGCTAGTTGAAACTTGGGGATGGGCTGGCAATAGCTGGTGCAGGTAATGGAGCATAAAGAAAATAAATTGTTGTTAGAATGTTAGGTACTTTGGCATTGTGGAGTTTTAAAGCGCTCGTAAATATAATCAGCACTAGTAAAACTAGTAATAATAAATAAACACGAGTGTAGTACTCCTGAGGGTGTATTAAATAAATCACGTCATAGAGTTAAAAGTCTTTTATTTTTATTTTGGGCTTGCAGAGTCATATTTATGACAAAATTTTAAATTACAAATAAATAAATAATTTAAATTAAATAAATTCATTTAAATTCTTGCAAATACATCAAGACAAGTGATCGGTTTGACCGGGAGTCGTCGTGATGTGGTTGCTTATAAGTGCTTAGAGCACACGAACCGAACTGGTTGCTTAGAGAGACAGCGCGTTGGCGTGCGCGGAGCCGTAGCCGGAGGAGTTGGCCTGGGAGTTGGTGACCCTGTAGGCGGTGTTCAGGCCCTGGCTCCTGGCGGACGACGCGGCGTTACCGAAGCCGTGAGACTGGGCGTCGGCAGAGGTCCTCGAGCCACCGTAGTACGCGCCGTGGACGTCGGCAGCAGACTTGGCCGCGCCGTATCCAGCAGAGTTGGCGTCAGCATGAGCGTTGGCAGCACCAGCACCGTAGGTGTTGGCATTAGCGTTGGCGGAGCCGTAGCCATGGGTGTTGGCAGCAGACTTGGCGGCGCTGTACCCGGAGTAAGTGTGGGCCTGAGCCTGGGCGGTGGCGGGGCCGTCGTACAGAGTGCCGAAGCGCCAGGAGATAGTCCTGCCGCGAGCCACCTTGGCCGAGGAGGCAGCGCTTCCGGAGCCGATCACGTTAGCATTGGAGGAGGCGACTCCTTGAGCTGGGAATGGGACGTAAGCGGTGTGGAAGACGGGAGTGTACACCTGTGTGGTAGGGATGGCGACAGGGGCAACGACGGGGTAAGCGATGCCGTTAGCTTGAGCAGCGGATGAGGCGGATCCCTGGCCGTTGGACTTCGCAGAAGTGCTAGTGGAACCGTATCCGGAGTTGGCGTTGGAGTTGGCAGAGCTGGCACCAGAGCCGTAAGTCTGAGCGTTGGAGGAGGTGGTGCCGTAGCTGCCTGCACCTCTCTGGGTGTTGGCGGCAGACTGAGCGACACCAGCGCCGTTGGAGGTAGCGGAGGCCACGGAGGAGTCAGAAGCACCGTTGCTGACGGCGGAGGACTGCGCGGCGAGAGCGCTGGGGACCTCGTAGGCCACTTGGGCGGGTACGGCAAAGTTCTGCTCGTAGGTGATGAGGGTTGCGGGAGCCGGCACTGGGTAGTAAGCTCCGTCCTGTGCCTGAGCAACGGCGTTAGCTGAGCCGTAGCCGGGGTTCGAGGGGGTGTTGTAGGTCTGCGCCTGGGCGATGGACTGTCCAGGGTAGTAGAATCCGTCGCGGGCCAGTTGAGCGCCTCCAGTAGAGCTGCCGAATGCCTGGGCGACGTCTCCGTGTACGTTGGCTTGTGCTGTGCTCACACCGTTGCCAGAGTTGTAAGCCTGGCCGAGGGAGTAGGAGCGTCCATCACGATGGGCGTCTAGAGTGGAGAATGATAAAAAAGTTGCTGATTACAGTTATAAGAAGGCAAATGAAATATGTTACAAATAATATTTGTTTGAATTAAGTAATTTTTTGTGTTTTATTAATTTAAAGTAATTGTACTCACCGTTTATAAGGACGGGGCTGGAGTGGCAGACAGCGAACAACGCCACCGCTACGAGGAACTTAGCCGCCATGTTTAGATCAGTGGAGAGGACACGGATGAGTGGATGCGGTGAGAGCATTTCTCCGCGCTTATATACTATGAAACGAGTGCCACCACTCCGCCACTCCTGCCACACGACATGGCTCGGAGCCGCGAACTTCACCTACTAACTGACACTCATAAATTATGTGATGGATCGGTGTGACGCGCGATCGAGTTTATTTATTATTGATTGATTTGATTTGATTTTTAAAGGTCTTTATTAGTTACTTGGTTTAAAATACAGTTTACAAATGATCTTATTCTATTTGTACACAAATCAGGATTTATGTTGTTACACAGGCTATCTATCGCCTTTACAAACATCAACACATGAAATTACTTATTAGGTATTATTTAACATAAATTAACTCACTTAAGTATTTCTTATTAATATTATTCAAATACAGGATATGTGTAAGTCTTAGTGAGGACCCACATATAATTATTTTGTTTGGCTATATTAGAATAGCATATATTAGTATTTATTATTAGTTACGGATTTAGTGGCACTTGTTTCCTAATGTGACGGATTAGTGTAAATGGATACCAATGGTTGATTTTCGTTTGTTTGGTGAAAAAGAAATATAAAATATTTGGTAACATGTACCAATTAAAAATTACCGATATAGCTGTGCCATAGGTCATAGATGTTTGTTTTGGCCTGTGGCAAACAACGTCTATTTTATAGACTCGTGCTGTAGTTTCATTTTTCGCCGGTTTTTTGTGCAACGAGTCCCTTTGGCATTTGTATTTTGAGTAGGGGACAGAAACTCATAAACAAGTGATACTGCACTTGTAATTTAAAGTAAATTTTAATGCTCTTTTGGTAATATTAACTGGCAAACTAGTTTTTGGATATAATTAATGATTGTTGAGCTGCAATGCCCCTATTATTTAAAAAACTACATATATACACACATACACTACACTTTATTTAAAAAACTAAGATTAGTATCTAACGTAAGTAAAGCTTTTTAGAACACAATCTATATTCTTATAATCATTTCTGAATCTAAAAGTCAGATAAAAAATAACGTATTATGGATTAAAGATTAAATAGAGTTACGAGTCACACAAGAGCAGGACTTTTTTTCTTTGACCCTGTGGAAACCCGCCTTATGGAAGACGGAGGGGGTATGCCGGACTCTTACCGGCTAAACCACCGGAGTGCTTCACTCTTCCCTATTGCCGGGGACCAGGCAGGAATGGATTACACAAAACTACCGCGGCTCATACAAGAGCAGGATTACTGTCACCGCAGGGCGGTGTATACGTGTAAAAATAACAAACATATCTTTATGTACTTTGAATGGAAATTACAATAATTTAAAAAAATACGGTCCAATTGAGCTTCTCGTTTTTTAAAGTCCGTTAATAAAAATAAAAATGCTTATGATTTGTGCACATTAGATTCACAAAATAGATTTTATGTACATTTGGTTCGTTGAGACCTAGGTGCAACGACCTCATCCACCTACCTCGCCTGACATATTAGCGTGAGATTAACTCATTTATTATAACTTAAAATGGACCGAGCTTGAGTGTTTCATATTAAAGTATCACGGTTGTCTAACCCACCAACGATTAGATAATTATAATTATTAAAAGATTTGTAGTACTTATTGAATTAACCAAGAGTTTATGTAAGGAAACTACAGTGAAATATAAAAACATAATTAATCATACCAAGTTAAATCAATTTTATAACTAAGCCACCGTATATAAGAAAAAAAAAATTCTTAAGAATTTCATAAAAAATTACAATACAATATTATTATAACTCATTAATTTATTCTTTATTTAGGTTTTATTTTTAATTTTAATATTAAAATGAGTTTTTCTAAAACTTTGTTTTATTGTCTAATAATTTGAATTTAATGGAACATTAATAATTAATTTTCTTTAATAATGCAAGCTTACCTGATACCCAGATACTGCTTCTTCAGACTAGGATAAGATCCACGAAAGAATTCAGTCCTCAACACTCGTTTTTACATATTTGATATTATGTCCTACATATTAATTTTAAATAAATCTTTATAGATATTTAATAAACTAAATTAATTAAATTGTTATCAGAAATGCTAAACTTAATCTGTCAGATGGTCGATTGCTTTTGTTTAAATTCCCGCGTTCGACACAAATTTTAAATTTGGAAAATGAAAAATAAAGCCAAAGCACATAGTTTAGCAAAGAGGATATTCATTCGAAAGAGGTTTATGATAAAGAGAATGCGCAAAGAGGGTTTATTATTGTATTCATGTTTATACACCTTGTTACATTAATAAAGTTTATATAAATAATAATGAGATGAGGAAATGAACTTGACAGAAAAACCCTTAATAATTTATCTTTGATCACTGTAAGCATAATTTTTTTTAGACAAATAGTACAGAAACATGTCTACATTTTCTTTCCGCAACTGAACTAAGTAACGCATATATATAAATTGACCCATGCTCTGAATAAAGCTTGATTGTAAAAATAAAAGTATCGCCATGACTCCTAGGTTTGATACAGGTATCTGTTACAATAGAGATGCACAGGCTGATAACATTGTTCTAGTTAGCTGACCAGCACTGGCTGTAAGTAAACCTACCGCTCTACTTACTGTAAAAAAGTGATATAAATTATTGTTTAGCTTTCTACTTAAATTTTGCACTGCGATCTAACGAATTAGGACTAAAAAATATCGTTGTACATTTTTTTTTCATCTTTGATATCAAGAAGTCAATGCTGCCAGCCTTCTGGGCACGTTTCCCGCCATTGACAAGGATGACGATGAGTTTTTTGACGCCTGTTAGTTTTTATTTGTGTAAGTGTTAATTTTAGTATAGTAAGAGTTTGTTCTTATATTAGATTTAATAGTGTATTAATAAAACTGTTACAGAAGTCGATGAATTTTATTTTAACTTTGGCTAGTCTTTTACATTTGATGAATTATGTCACAAAAATGTAAATAAATGAGTATCCTATATGATTATTAATTACGTTCTATCCAATTTACCTTAACGACATTTTCGTCTAGAACTACAAGATCTTTCATAATTAATTATTTACCCGTCTTCATTTCTTTGTGTTTCATAATTAAAAATGAAGCAGACACAAACTTAATATGACAGGTGATTTAAATGATCCACGTTTTCCTCTAGAGTAGGTAAGTATCTACAATATCATAAAAATGATCCAAATTCCTCTTACATCCGTAAACGTGATAGAATTTACTATTGATGAAGTCATTGTGATTAGCGAATCGATTCGTTTAATTTAACTTAAATGAAGCTTTATTTATTAATTGAAGTTTTTTTGACATCCGATACTCGTAAAAAAACTAGAGTGACGAGCTCTACAGGATTTTGGCTTGCTAACGTCAAATGTCACTTTCTTTAGTCATCATCATCGACGTATGATATGCATAGACTGCTACTATCGCTAGGTTCCCCTTGTGCCAAGCGAGAGCAGTTTTTAGTCTGATCCTAGTACATTGCGTTTTTCATTTAAGTTAAATTTCGCGCAACGAGAAACTTATATAAGAAAATATCGATGGTTTTGACATTGTTAGGATAATATTAGTGTTTTAGATAGATTTTTTAAAACGGCAAGCTCCATCTTCATACATAATTCACGACAACACTTGTTCACACTAGTGCTTACGGTTTAAACTCTGATAGGCTCACTCTATAGTTTCAAATGCAACCTCGTTGGTCATCATCTTAAATGAAATTGGTGATGTCATTACCTAATTTAATTTTATGCTTCAAGTAATTTTTCGATAAGTAGATATAATATAGCCTTTTGATTATTTGTTTATGATGTAGTTTATTTTTATTGGGTTTTGATGAATAATTAATATTTGCCTGCACAGCAAGTTGCCACTTTTGGTTTTAACACATAATTACAGACTGTGAAATGATCTTGCCACTGGCAATTGCTTTTATTCACAAACTTTCCTTTTTTTTGTCTTAATCTGCTAATGTAGGTACTAGCATTGTTAGATTATTATGCTTACATAGTATATGATAAGCTATTGCATGTGACAAAAACGTTATTATACTATGTTCATAGTTGTAAAGGGATTATCTATAGAACCCAAAAGTTGTTTGTTGAACATTTAAATCAAAATATCTCCATTAATTATACCGTTATAAATTAGTATTAACATTTTATATTAATTAGGGGAGAGTTAATTATTGCTAATATTTGCAGAAGCAAGTTTCAGTTAGTCGAAATTAATGACAGTTATAAAAATAAACCAAAAGTGGTTTATGGTCCTTACCATAAACTATAACTATGTTTTATGACTCAGCATATCTGCATAATATTTTGTGCTCCTTAATCAATTATGGTAATTAATTTATACATTTTAGAAAACTGTGTTGATAGGGATAATGAATAATTAACTAACTCTAATCTATTTTTAATATGCTGTCTAAATATAGAGAGAACGGTAAAAAGCTTTTATACATGATTAATTTTAAAGCTCCATAAAAAAAGTAATTCAAAAGAATTGCATACATTCACAAATGCTGCAAAAGATTCCCATATATTTCCTTTTTTTGCCCTCATATCGCAGAGTGGGTAATTGGGAACTTTACCGATGGGCTGGCCGACTCACCGAGATTAACTTGCAAAAGCTAGTGGCTACAAATACAATTGGGCGAAATAAGCTCAAAACCCTAAAAGATGAAATCAAGACAAAATTAAGCACAGCTTGGCAACACAAGGCTTTTTGCATCATAAAACGCTATCAAAAACCATAAACTATTTTTAAGTGTATATTTAAAATTCTATGGTAATAAATATGTAGGTCTAAATCTATGAATATTGTATATTTATGATATCAAACTGCAGAGAGAAAGGATACCCCGAAATTTGCTCGGCCCACACAAAATGCTAGTATGATATACATACTAGCTATATTGCTATGTACTCGTGATTAATTGAAGGAGAAGTCACGACTGGCTACGCTCCAATAAAATTCATAATGTTAATAACCATGGCTATTTTTATTATGGACATATTTGAGCAGCATACTTTCTCAGAGGTCGACGCATCCTTAATGTAAATAAGTATTATCTGCTTGAAAAGAAATGAATAATAAGTACTATGTAATTAAAAATATAAAACTGTCTCATATTTATTTATTTATTTATTTATTTATTTCACACACACCTTACATCTATCATTACAAGTCTTAACCTAATTAGGATAATTCATGACCAATTTTTGGCTAACAATCAGTTGTCAACAGGTTGTCATAGGCTATTAGTCATTCAGCTGATAAAAGGAAAGTATATTATAAAATATTTAAGATTCAGTAAACCACAAAAAGCTAGATTGTATAAAACATAGGGTAAAACCGGGATAGATGCCCCACTTTTCGAAAGTGTTTAATTATTTGAATACTAAACATATTTGCTTAGATTGACCCTGTAATATAGTTAGTTTAATCATTCATAAAGCTTTAGAAACTGTATTTATTTACCTAACCATTACAGGTTTTGAAAAAATGTAATTCTTGCGAAACACATTTTTTGGGGATAGATGCCTACCCACATGGATAGATGCCCCACTATGAAATCACTTAGGAGGATAGATGCCTCGGATGCGGGATAGATGCCTTTTTAAATAATTAACAAGAACACGTAATCACAATGTAATATTGATTTATTATCTTCATGTGTAAGTAATATAAGCCTTAATTATATTTATGTATGTCTACTAAATATATAAAAAAATCTGTTTAAGCGATAACATATTAAAACTATCATATAGAATCATCTCAAACGAAACATTCCCGTTTTAACGTAGAAATAATTATTAAAAATTAAAAAAAAATACATTCATATGAATCTCTAACAAAATAAAAATTAATAATTTCGTTTAACCTTAGTTATTATTTAAACATTTGAAAAAATCAACATGTTTGTAAGGAATTATCCTTCATTAAGTGGAACCGGACATTTTAAGTTTTCCACATCTTGAGCAATAATTCTTAAAAAGAGTGCATGTTTCGTGCAGCCACTTCTGACACAACGCACTGGATCCAATCAGATTTGAACTTCGTGTTATTATAGGTATCGAAGCATTCTTTGACGACCTCCGTGGTCGAGTGGCGTACGCACCGGTTTCAAGGGCTCTGAGGTCCCGGATTCGATCCCCGGTCGGGTCAATGTAGAAATCAACTTTTCTACATTGCCTCGGGTCTGGGTGTTTGTGGTACCTTCGTTGTTTCTGAATTCCATAACACAAGTGCTTAATAGCTACTTACTTAGGGTTCAGAGCAATGTATGTGATGTTGTCCGCATTTATTTATATTTATTTATTTATTCTACTACGGATATTTTTATTATATTTTCTACGGATATTTCATTGATCCCCAATTCTTTTTTATCCAATTCATGGAAAGCTGACTGTCGCTGGTCTGTTGTCCTTTCTTTTGTATTTCCTTGGCATGGCTCATCTACAATAAGCAAAGTAAGTATAAATAAAACACTGTATCTACACTCATCTCATCACATTCGAATTATGAAATTAAAGTTGGATACATTTTTTTTGGTGTTTTCTAATATTCTACTACTACTATTACTATTACTACTACTATTAGAAAATACGAAAATATTCACGACTATGACTTTTAAATACTTCGATAAGGCTCTTGCAGTATAGAGGGATAGATGCCTCTAAAGTCAACTATCCCTTGTAAACTCGGGGCAACTATCCTTTTCACTAGGGATAGATGCCTCTCAATATTTTATAAATAAAATAAATGCAAACATCAGTGATTGACTCTTAAATGTGTTCTCAAAGAACCAATGTATTAAAACAATTCAAATAAAATGTAATCATTTAACTGTTTATAAAGATATGGAATAGTGAATACTTACCTTTGAAATTTTGAAGCGTTTGTCGCGTCCGCTGCGAATGTAATTCGACACACAAGCGAGAAACGTCCGTTTAGCACAACAACTCGCGCGTCACAGAGATGGGGGGTGCATGTGGCGCGTATGTAAACAACGAATTTGCTGTTTCGTTCTCTGGTAGTTGAGTTTTAAGAAACGAGGCATCTATCCCAGTGCGGCATCTATCCCGGTTTTACCCTACATTATGTCTTGTGGGAGCAAACAAACCATAGTCAAAAAACCTAAAAAAGTTACTGTATCTCAGCTTAGCCAAAGCCACGGAATTGGAGATGGATAGATAACGTCTATAAAACCGAACCATTAAATCAGATAAATAGTTTAAATTAATTTTGACAACATTCGCACTAGATACATAAATAAATATGTATATTGGTCGAATTTTATAATAATGCCAAATTGCCAACCGTATTTGAGAATAGCACATTTGAAGTTCGAAATTAAAAAGTTCATTCCTTTTTTTAGTGTAATCATAATGTATTTAATTCATTACAGATTATCCTATTATTTTTTATCAAAATTTATTCTTCTAATTACGATTACTTAGTCGAATCTGCATTGCCATATGCCTCAGGTGTCAACTAATCATTTTTTTAATTTCCTGACTTCAGGCAATGTGTAGAGTTTGTTGAACCGTCATATAAAATGATTTGTTGTAAAGCCTTAAATTGTTCAGTTGACGTTTAGCACGGCAGTTTCATTGCACTTTGTAACTAAGCCAACCGTGTTGACAAAAGTAAGATAAAGATTTTTTTTACGACTACATAAAACAACATGCATTATTTAAATAAATCATCAAATTATTCTAGTACAGCTAAGTGAAAATACCATCAACGGAGATCCTCCTACTTTTAGATAGATAAAAATTAATTATCTGTAATTATAAGCCAGAACTTAAAATCTAGGTCCATGCATATTGATTTAATTTAATGTTGAGGCCAGGGATAATAAATCAGACTTTTCATTTTGGAGAAATATAAATTACAGTTATTAAGACAATTTCAAACTTATTATGTTTTAAGCTTGTATTTCAAAATCGAGATTATTGTTTCCTAGAAAGGTAGCGAAAAGCTGTCCTGCTACCTGTGAAATTGGAATAGAAGAATTATTGATACAAATATTATATCCATACCTACCACAATTGTCTTACATAAATATTATTTAAAACTCCAACATTTGGCGATCATTATAATGGTCATGTCTGTTCACTGAATCATACTAAAACTAAACTAGTATTCCAAACGTGCAGCATCGTTAATGCAGCCATATAGCAAAATAGGTATTTCCAGATATTTAGAAACTCTAATATTATGAGCATCTGACATTTCACATAGCGACAGCCATTTATCAGATGAATAGGATTTTATTACTTTATTGAGTTAATAAAAAAGAAGATCTGTTAATTGCGGAAGAGGACGATATTATTGGTCTATTGACATTCGGGGGTAGTGACCTTACCTGCTAAGGTACTTGTAGTATCCGGATGGCCTCTTTAAAAGCTTCTATGTGACCCTCTTTATCTAGAGGAAATAAGATTACAGAAATTAAATAACTGTTGTAAACTGTACATGTAAGAAACAAGAAGCAAACACTAGAGTTAAATTCGATGTAGGTATACCAGGGGCCCGAGTGTGCTATTGATAATTGTTTAAATAGTCTGAGTGGGTGGCGTTAGTAGGTCCATTTACGTAGGTAAAACGTAATTTTAACGTCAAATTGGCCACTGGGACAGCCAATTTTGACGTTCTGACATTTAGTAGAATGCTAATTATCTTAAAATGGACCTACTAACGCCACCCACTCAGACGATTCAAACAATTGTCAATAGCAGACTCGGGCCCCAGGAGATTTTGATAACAACATTATTACACTTCTTAAACCAACGGTAACAGACATTAAGGACGATATGTTATTCTCAACTTGAACCGTTTCCGACCTTGGGATGCATTTTTTCCGTCACTGATTAAATTGCCAGTCATCAGCTACTAACGGGTCCTAAAGTTCGTTAGACACTAGGCACCTAACCATAGAGCAAAGATTAAAACCTACTTTCGTTCAACATTCTCTATCGACAACTGTTTATTTAAATTTCGAACCATTATGGACGACATATGATAAAGTTAAGAAACAGAAGTTGTTTTGAAATAATTTATGAACTGTATCAAAAGCACTTATCTAGTTTTATGTGAAATTCACATCCGCTGGTATAATTTCGCATTTCTTTTTGCATGTGTTATTTTCTCACGGTTGCTAAGGGGATTTAGTTTAGTTGACAGATAAAACAAGATCATGTAGTGAAGGTATGTAAAAAGTTTTTAATTATTTTGTTGAAAATTTTACGAGCTTAAAATTAATGAAGAGATTTTTGTTTGGCGTAGCTTGTTCATGGCGTTGAGATAACAGACACCGGAATACTTAGCCGAGCAGAAATAAAGGCTGAATCCATAATATATGTGGTGTCATTATTTGCAAACATAATACCATCAAAAAATTTGGAATTTTGAAATTTAAAAACTTAATTTTTATTTTATTAAATAAACGAATGACTTAATGTTACCAATGACTGATAACCAATTATGCGACCTCGTGCTCTGGCTAAAGTTTTCATCCGTCTGAGTATTCTAAAAAAAATATAGAAAAGGTGATCTTGATTCCTATTAGAGGCGTCGGTCTTACGAGGCGTCGGTCTTACGAGGCGTCGGTCTTACGAGGCGTCGGTCTTAAGGGGCGTCGGTCTTACGAGGCGTCGTCTTACTTGGCGTCGATCTTAAAAGGGTGTCGGTCTGAAGAGGCGTCGTCTTACTTGGCGTCGGTCTTAAGAGGCGTCGGTCTTACGAGGCGTCGGTCTTACGAGGCGTCGGTCTTCTTACGAGGCGTCGGTCTTACTTGGCGTCGGTCTTAAGAGGTGTCGGTCTGCAGAGGCGTCGTCTTACTTGGCGTCGGTCTTAAGAGGTGTCGGTCTGAAGAGGCGTCGTCTTACTTGGCGTCGGTCTTAAGAGGCGTCGGTCTTACGAGGCGTCGGTCTAAGAGGCGTCGTCTTACTTGGCGTCGGTCTTAAGAGGTGTCGGTCTGAAGAGGCGTCGTCTTACTTGGCGTCGGTCTTAAGAGGTGTCGGTCTGAAGAGGCGTCGTCTTACTTGGCGTCGGTCTTAAGAGGTGTCGGTCTGAAGAGGCGTCGGTCTTACGAGGCATCGGTCTGAAGAGGCTTCGGTCTGAGGAGGCGTCTACCTACCTATGTTCCTACCTACTTCCATTGCTAGATTACAGAAGAAAAATTAGCTACACTAAAACGTTTTACAGTTTATTTAGTTTATTTTTTAACTTTCGTTGTTCATAATTAATTAATTTACGGGTACCCAATAAAACTTTCGCTTTGACAAATTAACAACAACAAAGTCTAGTTAGGCTGACAAGTTATCAGAACTTTCCCTGTCACCAAGCGAATGTTTGCTATTTATATTGAATATGCTAAGTTTATATTTAGCTATATACTTACCGAAATTGAACACAATGTATAGAATGACAGACAAAAAATATAACAGATATGCACAGAGTAGCGTATGAAAACAGATGCGGGCAGAGAATAAACGGTAAATAGTATAAAAATAAGTGAGATTTCGTATTTTTTACATTTTAGTTTTATACAATGCTGAGCTTCTTGGTCCAGCCATTTAATATTGTTTATGATATACAGTTATATTTTTTTGTAATGGCCAGGTGATAAACAACTCTTTCACTTATATGCCAAATATTTTGTCAACTTTTCTTATACGCAACTGGAATACAGACCTGTTTTTTGCAGCTTCTGTTTAGCACATTACTCTGTAAGTATGTAAATAATACTCCTAGGACCAACAAATTCGTGTATGTCGTGACAACGATTAATTACTCGCTCGCATCGGATATCGAGTCCGATATACCGGTTATACACCGCACTACTTTGTCATGAACTTGATTTACTGCACTAATCGATTTGCCGATTATTTTAATTCATAATCGCGAAAGTAAGCGATTTTTAGCCACTTGAAAGTTGAAGGTTAGGCATTTTTATGGAACACCTGGTTTGGGCTTTTTGGAGCAAAGAAGAAACAAAATGTAAGGCCGGTGCTTAGTGCTCTAAACATAATATCCAATGAGAGAAAATATATAACAATGTATTTTTTCACAATTAAAAGAGATTTTTATTTAATTGTGATTGATTGTTTCCTTAGTTTTTAATGAGTTACCTGTATTTGTTTAATGTATTGAATATAATTGTTGGGTTAAATTTATTTGAGTGCGAATCAAAAGGTTGTTTTTTCGCTGATAATAAATACCTTTAGTTGGTGGACAGTTCACAATTTCTAATAGGTGTGGTAAATCACGAATGAGTGTCAAGAGCATAGGTCATGGATTTAATTGGATATACCTACTTATTCATGTTCCACGAATTAATTTGTAGTTTTAAAAACTTCCTGTTAGTTGGTAATAATGCAATATAAACAATTTTTTTTGGGAAATATTTTGGGTTTAGATATTGGTGAATTATAAATATTATTATTATAAATATTATTTTATAGCTTTAGTCCTTATTGCTATCGAGGTAGGTAGTATCTGCCTGTGTCAGATACTTACAAAATTATTTTGACTCCAATAATCTTGTAAACCCAGCTATCTCTATCCAAAGCCCAATACAGAAAATAATATTTTAATCAAACCTTAAAAAATAATCTCCCTTATACTGTTTTTTTGTCAGTCATTTCTTTCCCCTGTTGGGCAAAGGACTCTCTACCCTCCATCCATTTCTCTCGTGATGAAACAATTCTTATCAAAGGAGTCCAGCTTGTCCCGCCATTTTCGTCTCATGACATTGATTTATTTAAAAAACAAATAGAATTGACAGTTACGTAGGTATGTTCTGATTTAATACATGATTTCTTTCAACTGACGCTGTATTAGTAGTTTCCATTAAAAAACTTGTATCGATTTATATCTCTATTTATTTTTACGATGCCATGCTTAATTAATGATTGGATGTTTGTTTTACGGTTGATTAGAGATAATAGATTGTCTCGTTAGCTAAGTGATTCTAAAGACGGTGTTTATACCTATCAAAATATTGTATACCTAGAAACTTACTTTATTTTGCTAAGAAACTTTGTGTCCAGAACATTTGTGCTGTTCATCAGACAGGATTTTGCATAAGCATTTAAATAAAAAAATATATGGTACGTGTTTTTTATATTTTTTTACAAAGGTTAGTAAAATAAAACGCAAAAAGAATTTGACAGCGGTGGGATTCGAACCCACGCCCTTTCGGACTGGTGCCTAAAACCAGCGCCTTAGACCACTCGGCCACGCTGCCACTGACAATGGGGTCGAAATTATCATACACAATAGAGAGCTCGATAAATATGATGTCAATGACCGTCAAAAGCAATGACGGACCATTTTTTGTGATATTTTGTTTCTGTAATTAGAATGTTATACAACAATATAAGTACATAGTATTTGAATATTTATTCCTGTTTGTTACCTGATAGAATTTGATGTCTATGTTTGGATTTAAAATAGTAGGTATGCCCTCAGTCAGGTATTTATGGTTTTGATACATGAAAATTAAATCATATAAAAAAAAAAACCATTACTCTGAATTTTAAAATTGAATATAAATACCGTTAATTGTGCACAAAGTGTGTGATTGTAATACGGATTTTTTGCTTTCACTGAGGTAATAATGAGTAGATAAGTTCCTAAATTAACTTGCATTGAAAACGTATAAATTAAATCCTTGTACCTATATTATTATGCATATCACTACTGTGTTCACGTTAGTGCCAAAATCTATTTTTAAAGTCAATGCACTTTGCCAGCAGCTACTGGTAATTTGTTGATGCGTACATACTGCATAACACTGCACTCGTTCCATAGCAGCTAACGCCATCTATTATTTCAGTTTCGAACTAACACTCAGAGACGGTATCGTTCAGAACAGTCTATAGTGGAAACAACAGGAATAATGTATCGTATTGTTTTTATATCCATCTAGGTACATACCGTGATTTGTAATTATATCGACATAAGCTTATTTTATTGTTTAAAAGCAGAACGGTACATGAAGCGTCTCTTTTTAAAACGTCATTGGGTGACTGGGTAACGTTAATAATATTTTCTTTATATAATATTTTTAGGGACACTTTCATTGTCTTTTTGAAGTCTCGGGGAAAGAATGGTTGTCAAAATAACTTTTCTCCGTCTATTTAAGGAATATGAAGTCAGGAACATACAAAAGGGAAGGAAAATGAATAAAAAACAATCTGTTCTTATTATCCTGTATATTTACCTAAGTGTAAAGGAGAATTATTTACAAGGTGGACATCGATAATTATGTATATGCTTATCCTAACCTAACTCCTCCTTACATTACAAGTTACAAACATTAAAATAAGAAGGAAAAAAAGTAAAAGCTTAAAATATAAACTGCCATCATGAATTTTAGGGAGTTAGCCTCTTTAAAAACCAATTAGATGTTTAAGAACAAAAATAGGCGAAAATTACGTAGAATTTTATCGAATATTATTTTAAGGACTAGTAGGTTATATAAATGATGTTGGCCGGTAATAAATATTATGTAATTGAAATCATAGCAGTGTTAGACAAGTTTAAATTTAGAATGTATTTTTTTTGGTATCTATTAATTGTAACAGTGGCATTACTTTTAAATATTTCAAAATAAAAAGGGAGATTATGTTAGCGGCCTTTTAGATCTTATAATGTTTAAAGAATAATTATGTATTATCATAAACAGCTTAGGATTATAGTGTACATTTCAGCACCTTTATTTTAGCGTGTTACATGTAAGCAGCTCTTTTTATTTGGGCGTTAAAGAAAAATAAACTTCAAATGTCTAACCACAAAAACTTGAACGTTGTTTTTGTTAATTATGTTTCAAATAAGGTTCTATATTTTTAACACGTTTAAACGTTGGTTAATCTTAATTCGACGTTATTTTGTGGTTAGTCTGCAATGATATTCTAATAAACAGATATGTTATAAGCGTGCAATCGTGAAGACTCGAAAACGTCCTAATTGGGACGTATTGCCATTAACAACAACACTATTTGTCTCTTTTTTTCTTATGGGTTTTATCGCGCTATCTCTTTCGCTAGCTGCCGCGCTGCGCGGAACACTTTTTTCGATTGTTTTGTATGTGTATAACATATCTATTAATTAAAATATCATTGTTAGTCTGTATTTGAAGTTTTGGCAATGACACGTTTGTGTAAAAATGAAAGGGATTTTGCTCGTCGTTCTTGTTATTGGCAATATATATTAAGGTATTGGTAGCAAAATGATCTCTAAAATATGATATGGTTTATGTTTGTTTCCTCATCATTGTAATAATGCTTGATGACGACTTTTCTATTGAAAATAAGAAAGGTTTAAGTAGTTTATAAAACTAAGAACAACCATAACATGCAGAAATATCTTTCAGGGATCTTTAAGTTGGTGAACTAAAAACTTGTATATTTTATCATCATTTTTATTTGCCCAACAGAATCCGTCATACATATTGCTGATAACATAACAACTGAAAATTTACACAAGAGCTTGAAACTGCAACTTATATTAAGATTAGACTCACAAATATTAGTTGTAAAATAATGTATGACTTAAATTAAATATATAATTTATTTATACATTAAAATAATTGCATTTCAACGATTCTGATGTTATTTGCGGTCTGCGCTCAAGAAGGAAGTAAGTATCCAAAAACGCATTCACATCAATATTTTTTCATTCTTTTTTAGCGGCAATTATAAGGCCAGGTCATCTGGTTTAATATACCTTTTTTTACTTAAAGCCCGGTGAAGCAGTCAAAGCCCGCGCTCAGGTTAATTGCAAAAGATCTCTACCAAAAAAAAAACTTTAATTACGGAAACCAGAAAAAATGCAACCAAATTGCTTGTATCTGATTTAATTTTTAGTCAATTTGGCATAATGTTATTTATCACAATACAAAATATTGACATGAACGGTTCCTTATTTTCACAGTTTTTCGACAGCCAATCAGACATTTCGTAGGATCATAAAGACAAATATGATTGGAGCACGCAAAGAGTGCGGCAATCTGATTGGCTGTAATGTAGTTGAGCTACCAATCGCGTAGATAAAGTAATTCTAACAGATTTAGTCGAATGCGTCTATTTAAAGCATTCAAAGCAATCAATGGTTATTCTAAAATATAGCTGCAACATAAGTCCACAGTTCAGACAATAAGGTAGACCGAGTTTAGGCAAAGAAACACGTTCTTAATTCCGAAGTAAAGTTGAAAATACTTCTTTTTTTATGAATTAAATATAATTACCGGCACGTAAGTTGGCAAGAGTCGTTAGATGCGCAGAAATCGTTTTATAGATCTATTTGGTGGTCAAGCGGGACGCGGGGTATGATCCGAGCGCGCGATTGGTGCGTTAGTCGACCGACTTGATTAGAGATTGGTGAGTTAGGTCGAGTACCTATGCGCGTGTTTATCCCCACTACGACAAAATCTTGCCAACTTATTTGCCGGGTATAATACATTTCAATTTTCTAAAAAAAGAATGAGTTTCAAAATTATGGAACGAATATGGTATTCTCTCGTTTTTTTTTAATGTCTTATGACTGTGTCTACCTTTTTGATCTGTTCTGTGCATAATTCGTAATAACTAGTTATATTTGGTTATACAATATTGTTACCGTATAAATTACTCAGTATTAACTTCTAAAAGAATTTACAATTACAATGTACAAATTTCTTACACTAACGAGCTTATTTGCTCTCTACAGCTTAAAAATGTACCAATCCGATAGGAATGTATTTGGATATTAGTTTTGTTAGATTTTTCTAGAAAGAACTGCGTTTGTATAAAATTAGAGCCTTTTTGGAAGCACCAATGTCTTAAGAAAAAGGAACTCGATTTAACCCCAAGAATTACTTTTACTTCGGGTATTTTATACTGGGCGCCTGGTTAGGAAATTAAAAGTAACTTTAAGAACATAATTTATTCAGAAAATCATAATTTTATTCACGGAACACAATGAAGTACTGAAACAAATTTCCAAAAAATTACAAGTCGGCACCTAAATTATTATTTAGTATTTTCAGCAGTCCACATCTAGAAAAATCTACACAGTGTTTCACAAACTAATTATCTAATGAAATGTCCGAATTTCAATTATTTTTTCATAATATTTATACACTCAGTAGCTTGTTTATATCTGCACTACAGATAATTAAATATTTCAGTTAACTATTGAAATTATATTTTCAATTTATTTTTAGCTTCTATTTAAATAAATTAATTGACATAACGTGTTACTTAAATTAAATCAATTAAATAAATAACACTGGCTTAAGCTGTGTCTACATTCGTGAAGTTATTTTTTTTATTCTTAACTTGAAGAATGGATACGAAATTCAAACATATTTGTTGTTTACAGTTTTTTTACGTAATAAATTAATTTAAACTGTACAAATAAATTAAAATAAGTTATAAATGCTTTTTAGTCAATTTTCATCAAATGCCAACGAAAAACAACTTTTACTCATGTAGACAAAGCTTGATCGACAAGACGGAAAATCGAAGATGGCACACAAGCAAATACAAAGTATAAAAAATCGTTGCACAACCTATTTTCAGAAATTACAATAAAAGTGAGATTAAAATATCTAAAACTAGATTAAAAACAAACTAAATAATAGAGATACGTCAATTCCTAAATTATAAACCCCATAATGACAACATAAAAAATGTCTAAAATAAAATTAGTGTCTTAAAAAAATAAGATGAAAACCAATCGTCACTGTATCAATAAACAATTCATACAATTTGTTCTGAGGTGAAGTATAATTCGATGACGAATTGGAAGCAAAAATATTACAAAATCTACTTAGCTTTAGAGAGTTCCATCTAAATACATACACACATACATAATTATATTACACGTAATAGTTGCAGTATGGACGTGTCCACATATTGTTTCGAGACGATTTCATAGTCTACGCGAAGGAAATTGGCAATATACAGTACAAGGAAAGCGGATGGCACAAAATTCTTTTTTTTTTACAGAAAACATACAGTTCGATCATTCAGAACAATTCATGCAAACCACATTGGTCTCTCAAGACGTCTTTACCTTGAAACCTCTGATAAACATCATTTGACAACATCACAAATGATTTAAAAACTTGGTCTCAAAGATGATAATTTAATAACATTTTATTATTAACGTACTGTCTTCTCGCTAAGACAGTAACTAGATTTTTGTACCTGGCTTGTACATCGCTGTACAATCCGTACATTACAATTGTTTCCATGTCAAACATTTATAGAACAATAAATAATTTCATCGATCGTAATTTTTTAAATAAATTACAGAACAATTTTAGCCACGTTCGTAAATTAATAAATTACTTTTCGCGCATTCGCGTGTATTAACGGTCAAAATTTAAAATTGGAATGGCTGTCCGCTGGGTGAGTGTTGTCCTGACTGCGGTCAGTGCGTGCGTGGCCGGCGGACTAGTAGGTACGTGGCGTGGGTTGCTCTGTGTCGTCTCACGCGTAGAACTCGCGGTTATTGTGGCCCTTGCCGTACGACGCCGCGGCAGGGCTTCTCTTGGGCTCGTCGAGCGCGTACGAGCCCTCGTCCTTCTTGCGCATGCGATACACTATAAACATCACCACCAGGATCGCACATAGCAGCCCTACTACTGCGCCGCCAATTACGGCTGAAATCAGAACAAAACAAATCATTAGCAACTGTTGCAGAAAGAAGTTGTAAGATTTTCATTTTTGGTACAACTTAAAGAGAAAGATGCATAATCATATAACTGTCTAATTAATTAGAATTTTATGTTATGTTCAGGAGAATCACATATACACGTAAAATGGAATTTATTGTGTCCAGGGTGTAAAACGCAGCGAAATCGATGATTTACTGATTATCTTCCGTTAAGAGTGGCGAATGGTAAGTTGCTTTTCTTGATTCAAAAGGGCAGCACAATAGCTTACTCATTAGAACGAAAGCAGGACTTCATAAATTGCGGTACATAAAAATAATTTTGTATTGAACTAAAATAAAAACTATACAATCTCGCTCTTGAAAAGTAGACAATTGCAAGTCAAATGCCTTAACGGAACTTTTTGTAGCAAAACATGGAACAATCACCGTAGTTTGCAAGTAAGTATAAGGCAACAAACCAGCCTTAGATTATGGCATATAAGACAAGCGTGCCTTCTAAAAGGAAGAATCTCGCACTCTAAAAGGGAAGGGAGAAAAGAAAAAGAAAAAAATACTGACCAGCCAGAATGCCAGGTTGCGCGAAGAAGCTGGTGGCGCGGTCCTCGGGCTTGGCGTTCATGATGACGACCTTGTCGGGCGCGCGCGACTCCTGGTTCACGTTGCTGCCGGACGGCTCCTGGTCCTGGAACGTGTAGCCAGCTGTTATACGATATGACTGGAGCATTGGGGGTATTAGGTGAGGTGGAGAATACTTGGGCAAGTGGAAAATGGATTTAGGGCTGGTGATTTATGTGTCTTAGTGTAGACACTGTGGAGTTTTGGCAACAAAAATGTTTTAAAAACAGTATCCATTGAAATTTGTGAGTAAATTACTATATTTAGCTCTCATCACGTTTATATATCACTAAACATTTTGAATTGTAAGAAAAGGTACCTTCTTTTTGGTCCAAAAGAACAATTTTCAGTCTCAAACGCAAATTGTTTTTTATAATCACTTCATTCAATTTAACGAAAGGTTTCACTCAATCACCTTAACACTTCTCTGTAATAGCACAAATTTATTTAATGTTATTTATTTATTTTTAGATTATAACGAAGACGAGTAATTCTGTTACCCTCTGTATTTGTAATCAACACTGCACTATGTGCGGTAGGTTTTGTAATAGCCACTCGTAGGCGTTTCCAGTTACGCTATACGAAGCATTTTTTCGCCAAACATTGCAATATAATAAGGCACAGTATTACAAAACGTCATCAATATCCAATTTAGTGATGCAGTTGAATATAGTAATTAATTCACAATAATTAACTGTGAATGAAAAACATCGTAATTGAGTTATTAATAGCTCAGATTATTATTTTTACCATCTCATCTCTACACAATAGGCAATAATTTAAAAGTGTTTGATTCTGCCTGAACACATTTATTGAAAAGTTACGTAAACGACACTTAGTAGAATTGAACTCAACAAACGCTACTTCATTCATATTTAACACAGTTTTATCAACAAAAAACAATAGTGAACGTGTGAAAATCCTTCAAATCTGTCCTTAATTTGTTCAAGTTTTAAAAACTTTTAGTATTTATTTAAATGCTTGTGTATTTTTTATAAATATCACAACATTGACTTTACATACATTACTTAGTATATAATAAATCATGTTATCATGCATTATCCCTATAACAGACTTATTTAGTCATGATTCACCGGATACTGTATCATATCATACTGCGACATTATCGCAAATAAATCACTCCCAGTTTTATAAAAATAACATTTAAAAACAATCATTTGTGTAAATTATTTCTGTGCAAGATCAAATTTAAACAATTATTTTCTCATGTGATCGGTCAAAACTGGTTCTAAATAGTTAATCTTCTTATAAGTATAACGCCAATAAAATGCGTCTGTAAAAATGAAACAGTTTATTTTAAATAGTTTTTGTAGTCTGAAAATGAAGTCTTTAACTCTGCTACATCGTCATTAAATTCAAACAATCGGATTCTATCAAAACCTTCACAAAGTTTTCAAATCTGGTTACATTATACAGCTTGTAGCCAAGTGTCTCTTGCCTCTTACATATATGAGCGATTCGATCTGAATTTTCACTTGGCTAGTGTCTATTAAGAGGTACTTGCTGATGAAATATTCACATTAATTAAAGTCACTCCTCTCATCATTGTAAATAAATAAATGTGATACGTACGACTGACGGCACGAGGTCCTCTCCCGAGATGCTGATGTCGGTCTGGTCTGGGCGCGAGGGTTGCTCCTCCCCCGCGCCTCGCCCCTCCTCCGGCGCTCCTTCTGATGGCCTGTTCCTTGTGTTGGCTGGAATACCAGGACATACATGTTAGGTCACACGTCTTAAGGCATTATAGAAGTTGCCGATTATAACCTTACCACACCTAGGTACTGTTCCCACTAGTAAGGGGGCATAGCGATTTGTAGATGTTTTACATATCAATTTCTATAATTCTGTTCGTTTAATTTTTTACGATTTTATACTTTGTCACGCAGGCAAAACCTTTGATATGAAAATGCAAATTATTATATTAAATTTTTTCATTTATATTTTCGATAAGATTTCAGTAGCGTATTTATTTAATAATAGAAATTAAGATATTTTCATTAATGATTTGTTTAAATGTTTTCGTTAAAATGTTAGTAATGTAGATATAGTATAAGAAAGGTTGTTACAAATGTTTTGTATGTTAAGCTAGCTTTCTTTCAATAGACGTAATGATGTTATATGTACAAGTTACAATATTCTATGACGAAGGCTATTCCACGAAAAGTTAGTTAGTTTTGGTTAGTCGATGACGTCAGAAAAGGTAGTAGGTTAATATTTGAGACATACAGCCAAAAGAGCCAGAAGGATAAGACTAAATGACTCCCAATGAATATAGTTGACTGGCATTAATAAGAGATTTATCACTTAAAAGTGAAAGAACGGAGACACCTTAAAAAGGGACTGAAATTGCTGACACAGTCAGTGAAACAGAGGACACACCATAAGACAGGAAAGGACAGGATCATACATGATACGGCATGAACAAAAGCATTCAATGAATAAAAAGTACTTCTAAGAAAACATCAAAAATACCAATGATAAAGACAATATTGCTAAAGCTAATGTTTCATGAGATGACAGTTTCAGGGCTATATTACCTTCCACATGCTAGTTCTACAATAAGGAAGACTATAATGGTATCTAATGGCTGCATGATGGAAACGAAGTCATGCGACAGATAATAAAAATAATGGACAGAAATTTTCACAATATTAATATATAAACTACGAAAGACTTACCAAAATCCTCGGATAGTTACAGAGTGATGGCATATATTGTTAATTTATTAATAATATGGTTGGAATTAAAATAATTAGACACGCGTACGGTAGTTAGAGTGTTTGAACAGTAACTGGCGTGCAGTTAAAACATTGTAATTAGAAATAACTGCAGATAACAATAAAACTGTTAATTCAAGGTTACGTCAGTTGTATAAAGATGAGTCCGTTTATGATGAACTCCGCTGGGTTAGTGACACATAAATGTTGATTCCAGCGATTTTCCTGTTTATTGTCATATTGAATGAAATACTGAATTATTGAAAAATACGTCTAAAATAGCGCGAGAACTCATCACGAATTTCCAGAAATATCATTGCTGAATATTCCTGGTAAGGAATTGTAGCTTTCGGCTATTTTGGCAATATTTGTTTTCATGACAATTTCTCGCGCAAAAATAAAAATAAAACGCAAAATAAACTGGCATGCTTCAGCCACTACTCACGAATGAGCTCATCGATCTGCCTGGGATCTGTAGGTGTTTGGAGCGGGGTGTCCACTTTGGGTACTACAGGAGTCTCCGGCTGTTCGGGGATATCTATGTCGTCTGTCTCCGGGTTTTCGGAGGTAATGGGAGTGTCGACGATGGTGCGTGCTGTCTCGTCTTTGGTGGTCGTGGAGCCATAGTCTTCGTCGTCGGGGGGTCCGTTGGGCTCGTCACCTGATCCTCGGCCGTCCTCGTCGTCGGGGCCGGGGCCGGCTCCCCAGCCGGAGCCCGAGCTCTCGTCGGTGTCTAGGCCCGAGCCATCATCAGCAGCGTCGATGAACAGGTCGGGGTCAGGCGGCGAGTGGACGTCGTTCTGTACTGGTACTATTGATTCTTCTGTCGGTTTTTCTGCGACAGCGTCCTGGAATAGATGATAATGTTTTGTGAGAATTCGTGCGATACAACTTTTTTTTACAATTTTAAATGTTAGCATTTATACCTATTGTTAACCAATTTTAAATTAAACTTCAGTTTTAAAATAGTATAGAACAAAATTAAATCTAAGATGACCCAAATAAACCAAAATGTGAAATACGCATGTAATAAAAACTGTTGCGTCGCAGCTCGCTCAGTTGTACATTACAAAACATCGTAAAGTATGTCGTTGAAATTTCAAGAAAATATGTAAAGATTCTACCTAACTATGAAGATAAATGAGATCATCTCTATGAGAGAGCCGAGAGTTACGGGCCCATTATATATTGATCAAGTTGCACAGACATCAGATGACGTGACTAGCGACCTATTTCCAGAAAAATCTTCCATTGACGCACAATTTTCAGGTCTGACCTAATTTATAAAATCAAAACCTACCTGACACCGAAAAACACCGCAAATAGAATATTTTGATCCAGGAACGCAAAATTATAAATAGATTTCAACTGATAAGATATTCACAATAACAAAAAATCACTGCTCCGTCTTACCCACGTCATGGAAGGCTATGAATGAAGTATATACAGCACAAACAAACACTGACTTACCTGAGACACTTATTTGGGTATTAAACTGGGATCGTTGGGCCTGATAGTGATTTTATTGATAATTTTGATAGCAGATTGTCTGGTTTGCACTGTTGGCGTGAATTGTGGCTGCAGGGACGGCGATCGATAGCCTTGGGGGGTGCGAGAGGGGGGAGGGTAGCCGGGACCCGGCGCGTTCCCCCGGCTGCCGGTAGATGCCGGGGATAACGGAGGCTTTCATTCAGGGGTGCTTTTACACTAGTTTAAGGATACCCGAACCAAAAGTTCCAGATTTTCACGCCAGATGTCGTTGTATTATGTTTTGGAATTTGAAAATTAGAAACAATGTTAACGAAGGAAGACTGGGAATTGGTAATGTTAAAATTTATTTATTTGACACTAATGCTGCAATGGGTCATAGTAGAACTAAAATTAGTAACAGGATTGGTACATGGGATGTATTATGTTTATTATTGTACAGATCAAAGACCACGTTTGAACCGCATGAAGGATCAAGTACACTGTCAAAATAAATATGTATTCTTAACATCCGATGCAAGCCCATGTGCATATGGTAGTTCTATTGAAAAAAGCTTTGATAAATAATATAATACGGACAGGCCATTTGCACTTAACAACATTTCATTGAAAAAAATAAACGTCACCTGGCCTTAAAGTAAATAGATAATGTAAACTACAGTTTAACTTAATTTTAACCTAGACTGAAAACTAAGACACATAAAAATAAATAGGTAGGTATAATAACGATCAAGATAAAAATACGCTAGTTAGACTCGCAAAAAAACTCAGACCATCCTTGTTAATAGTAAGAAAAAGGCGAAGTAAACCTGCATGATTTAAAAAAGCGTTATGTTGGTACTAAAAGTACTTTATTTCCTGACCTTTCCAAAAAACACCCAACTGGCCATTACTACTATTAAAAATAAACGACTACCGTATTCAAGTATTCTGTGTGATTACCGGGAGTTTTATCGTAAATCCCATCCGGGTATAATGAGAAATATTATTTATTGTCCGGGTAACAGGGTTGCCTCTATACCGGTCGTTTCCTGGGAAATTCACCCTGGACGATTAAAATACAACACGCTTTAATGTGTTTTTGGTAATTCCAAACATGGTCCTAAATATTTTTTTAAATAATGTTTTTTTACATTGTGTTATATGTATTGCTACCTCTCTTTATCAGAAAGATGCGATTAATAAAATGTTGTCGATATTTGTTATATAGCCTATCGAATGTTTTATTTTATTTCCACATTAGTTAGTAATTTTCTTTAGCAATTTTATCTAAACCCTGAGTTGCGAGTCAGTGAAGTATTTCGGTATCAGGTCCGTTGCCTAAGTTTTGAAGCTGGACCTATATTTATACATACGTCTAAACGTAAGTTTATTTGATTAGCAACTAACCGATATTTTCGACTCCATTCGATACTTTATTTAATTCATTGAATTTTCGAATAATTTTTAAAACTACTGTGAATAATCTTGGGGATTAAAACTACACGCACTTACATTGAAAGCGGCTAAATAACCTGAGTATTGACAGCCCTGCCCAGGGATAATGTGAGGGTAGGCTGTAGGCACTGACCTGTCCGTATCCCGAAGGTTTATTACTGCGATGCTTTGCTGCTAATGTACCCGTTTGTGGGAGCCCCATGACTCAAGCCAAGTGATGGAGTAAGAATATAATTAGATTTTAGGGAGTCCTAGATTTAGAGGCGTATACTTCATGAGAAGCGAATTTTCTCTGGAATGACCGTTAAATTCGAAAAACAAAATATCGAGCAGTGGAATTTAGAACCTTCTCTTTTTGAAGGCAGAGATACTTTTTTTTCGGAAGATATACTTCTTCAGAAAAAAAGTATCTCTGCCTTCTTCTAGTTTGCTTGCAGTAATTTAATTAATAAGAGATAATAATAATATCATCATTACTTAAATAGTATTTAAATACACATCGAAATGCAACTTTTTTTTTCTTTTTTTGCCTGTACTTTCCCACTGCTGGGCAAAGGCCTCCTCTAAGTCTTTCCATGTGTCTTTATAAAGTGCCACCTCGAAAAACCCTAAAATGCAACTACGAAAGAAAAGTTGATGCATCTCACAGTACAAGCGTATTTAATATTAAACATTTGCGAATTTGACCGCTGAAAATTAGAGAATATACCAAAAGCTTTTTTAGGTTTGCTACGAGATTTGGCCGTGATATAATTTATACATTTATCACTTCAATTGTATCGCATTGTATTATGCAGCACTTAGTAAAGGTAAAAGGTATAATTCGCAGCAATTATATTTAATTATTTGAGAGATTTTATCCAACGGTCTGTAAGACTTTTTGGAATAAAACACTTTCATGGCACCATTTTGCATAAGTACAGAGATTTTAAGACTTGAAACTATTCCTATCTACTAAGAAATTAAGATTTAATTACGCATACGAGATTAAATGCTTGAGTTATGTACTTAAAATTTCCCGTAATAGGTGAACAAAATTACAATACATATGTGGTACAGAAATAAAATCCCCGGGCATTCTATCCTGAAAAAATCCCGAAGCGTATTCATTATCAAACGGATAACATTATAAAATTAAACGGTACATAAAAATGATAACAGCCAGCATCCTACAGATCACTCTTCTCTCTCTGACATCAGCAACTTGTATATGGCTCTCTCTTTCATCCGCGGTTTGATCAGCGACTGACGATAACGAATATGAATGTAAATGAGTTTTAAAGGTGTACTGTAACGTTATAAGTTGGTGTTATCTCTGGCTGAACTCCAAGAGCCGAGATACGAGCGTTTAGACCTGACTTTAAATTTACTTGGAAAGAGTGTCGTATAGATGCTTACAAAAGCCCTTATTTTGTGAACAAAAAAGTAGTTTTTTTATGTTAGAGATCTTTGCACTTAGCCTGAGCGCAGCCTTTGACTCTTTCACTGACTTTTGGCAAGAACCTTAAGGCCAGAGCCAAGGCCAGAGCAATAGGAAAAACTAACTACGTTAGCAACGTCTACTAAGGGCACCCCCTGTGGGGTTCGGACCTCGACTTAGTGCGTTGCTAACAATCTTAATAAAGCAAAACAGCAAGGGATGGCTGGATCTAAGTTTTTATTATTTAGGGACATATTTTTGCTAGTTTGGCCGGCTCGGGCCAGCTTGGTCTAGGGACGGGAGGAACAAAAAAGTAGTTGCATTGGTTTCTCTTCGGCACTATTGACACAATTTTGATTCAGTCTTCAGTATCCTAGGGGGTGGAAATAACTATAGGGTTAAAAATATACTATATTCGACATTTATAAGTTCATGTAAATTGGTAAGCTTGAGTTTAGTCCGAATACGATATCTTCATATTTAGGCTCTCTTTTCTAATCTAATCTTGAAAATCTTAACATAATGCAATAGAAACACAATTTAACGAAATAAATTTTACAATAAGGTAAGCCTACTTCATGAATATCCACGTGCTTACAACAAAATATAAATAACCTGCCAAAGTATAAAATATTTCCACAAACTTGGCCCTCCAGGTACTTCAAAAACACGTCAAGCGAAAACTTTTCAGCAACAATCCGTAACAGCATCATTATAGATTAATCACAAGAATAAAGGGCGACATTTTACAAAGGGACCTTACCTTTCAGGGAGGGTCGTAATGACTGGCAACTTTGTGTTATGCAGGTATTCTGCCGGCAATAAATACGATACGTTGCTTTTTTGTTCAGTCATGAAACGTGAGCATTGCAGTTTTTAGGAATTTGGGGCAGCTAGATTTGAGTTTTAACGATTGATAAATATCCGGTAAAATTTTGTTCTATTGTGTTGATCAAAGGCACTTTTTTCGAATCATGTTTTCAAGCAGTATACATATATTATTCAGGGTTAATATTATGTATAAATAAGCACGAAACTCTTAGGAATCTTAATTTTAAGAATTACACTGAAATAACTATACTTTTCATAATAACACGTGAACTAAAACTATTTACAAGCTCACAAAACAAAATATCGAATACTCTGTAGAAGGGAATAGATTTCTTCACAAAGTATGCCACACAAATCAAGCCACAAACAGAGAATAAACAGGCCCCGGTATTCACAATAAATTAATTAACTTCCATAGATATTGACAGGCAAGATGGCGGTGCTCTCGCAAGATGGTCATTTGTTTGACTTACGAATGGGTTCGAGTAACTCTGATAAATACGGATGCACTCAATAACGATCTGTTTTAATTTAGATCTTGGAGCTGGTTCAGGTGAAGTTCTGAACTGGTATTTATTTCCTTTGTGGGAACTTTAATGTATGTTGGATAGTGAGAAAATTGAATACTTACTAATCACATCCTATAATGACGAATGTTTCCTAGGTTCATGAATACATGTTTATGTAAAGTAAATTGAAAAATACTATTAGATTGTCTGCGCAAATGGCAAAATAAACAGCAACATTTTCGTTTACCAGAAAAAATGCGTCTACAGCGAAATACGAATAAAGGACAGTTCAATACATAAAAACATTCCAGGTTACATATAAAATCCTTAACAGTCTGTCAACCTGTTCTTAATACTCGAGACCCCTTCTCCCAAAAGGTTAACGTCGGTCCCTATTGTCATATAAATACTTTTATCGTTCTAATGCCTTCGGAGGGTCGCACGCCATTGCGAAAAGTCATTCAAATTACACACAACGAGTTAAACTGTCACTCTCTTATTTCTACAAACGATTGCTTCTTGCCACGCAAACATCGACCTTAAGCCGGCTTAAAAAGTTAAACAAACCCATTTCGAAAGACCTTTAAATATGCGTTGAATTTTGAACGCGAAGGCACTGTTTAGAACGTACAAAGTTTAATGGAAAACCGTTGCGTTAAGGGAATATTAAGGGGATAATGGGCTGGCTGACATCGAGGCCCTTATCTGACGTTAGGTCTAATCGGTTAAGTTCCTGCTGCAAGTGGCCCTTAGATTAACCTTATTTATAGAGCCCTGTGAAGGTTACAGGCTAGTGGATGTTATAGGAACACCTGTGTGGGTCGGGTGCCGATTAACGTCTACAAATCTAAGTGAACACGGAGAAAAGCTTCACAGTTTTATCCTTAAATATTTGTGTGGCTTTTCCATCATTACATCTAACCATCTATCAAGAGAAAACAAAAATTAAACAAAATGATGTTGAAATAATTCCAAGTACAAAATCCCCGCCTTGTAAATCCAGCAAGAAACATAATAGATGTGTCACACGCCACTTCAGCATGTCAGTGAAGGATCGATAGTCCGGAATAAACTAGTTCACACCAGTTTATAGGGTGTCAGGAAACTTAGCGGCAAGTTTCTTTTGTCTCTATTTCTTCTAAACTCCGATATGTCAAATACGAAAGTTTTGTAACACTTTATTGAGCTTCACTTTATTATTTATGCTGAGTTAACTTCGGAGGAAGTTCTGAGGGATTTTTTTGTTCAATGTTCCGTGACATACAAGATTTGATGTATTTATTTATTAATGATGTTGTTTCAAGACGTAAATATACAATTCGTAGTTTCTTCGATAAGTAAGTCATGAGTTAAGAGGACCAACTCATGACAATCGGTTTTTATTCAACCTTCTAACAAAAGGAGGATAGAAAAAACTAGCTACAAAAAAGCGAATTAGCATGTAAAGGACTCTATTTCATTCTACCTCCATTCGATTTTTACAACTGTTACTCTTTTACCGATGCACAAATGGTTGTCTGTCGTACCTGCATTTTCTGCAGTCCAATTTAAATCCAAACGAGATCAAATGAAAACGTTTCTGGCGTCATTCGATTGGTTCGAGTGAGGTGGCATCGTTAGGCCATGCAGACTTGACCTGCCGATGTGGCCGCCATTTCCTTTATGTGACGTATTTGTGTACACAAGCGGGGGGGAAGGGAGGGTCACATTATATTGGTAGTTATATTGGGTCAGCCGCTGTTACGTGCATGTAACTATAGGCTGGCTCAAGTTATAAGCTGCATACAACAGTATCAAAATTTTAAAAGGATTTATATCTTCAAGCTGTGATTCTTGCAATATTTAGGTCTACAATTTCATCATCATATTTTTAAGTCCAGCGAATCATAACCATCAATTTCCAGCAAAAATATTCAAATAAAAAATTGAAAATTTTATTCTGAAGAGGCAGCTTTTTCAACTTGATTGAACTAGATTAAGGAGAAATTAAAGGTCTAAGTTACTTCAAGGGGAATTACTGAAGTGAAATGAGTACTCAAAGGTATTTCAAAGGATCTCTTGAATTTCGCTGTAATTACAAAAAACGATAAATATCCCAAGAAATGGAAAGTTGTGAAAGAAAAATGGATGACAGAGACAGATGAAGATGAAGCGTTGAAAAACTGTAAAGTTGTGAAACTAATGAAAACAGTTCCATGTTCCATTCAGAATAAACTAAAATATACTTAGGTATGATAATATACTTGTATTTTGAGGCAGAAACTACGAAAATGAACCATTTTTTACCGTAGTAGACAGAAGATTGGAAATATTGGGATCATAACGTACTACAGGTTTTACGTTGGTAATGTCCCCAAGAATAAAATCGTGTTACAAGATAATCCTAATGTCACCCTACATTGAATTAATGAAAGGGGTATACGCATCTCTAAAAATAAACCTGGTCACGTTATCACCGAAAATATCTTCAGATAATCCATGCTTAGCCAATGAGGTTTTTGTACGAGCATAAACAGCCACTTCGCACTTACGTTGCAGAAAAGAAAGCGTCATAAAACCCTAAACTGGTCTGGTCTGGTCCCTTCTGGTTCTGAAATGAATATCCATACAATTAGTCCCGCCGGTCGTTTGTACCCTAACCCGGTCCCGTCTATTTTATATGGGCCCTCGTTAGACCTGACCTACATGTGTAAACAGAATTGGAATGTGTTATTGAATGTCGGGTCGGCTAACTTGTGTTTCGTATTTATTTGTAACCGACAATTGACAAGTTGCTGATGTTGGACCTTTAGAACATTTAGGACCTCAAACGAAATTGAAACCTATTTTCAAAAACTTAAGGATCATTATTATTTGAAGAGAACGCATTTGGCCAAGTACTGGAATTATTATTTGTGTTTGGTATTGTTATTCTTGTTTGTGTATAGCGGGGACTCCAGTGATTGTTTATGTAAGCATACAATTATGTAGAGTAGTATTGCAAGGATAGCTGGAATTCTTAAACAGAGGGTATGTTTAATAAACCACTTATCTATTTTAAATGAATAGTTTTAGTGAAATACAAAATGCCCAGCAATTACATTGTTATGTACTTACATACCCAACTATGTAAATAGGTAGAACTTTAAAAACGACAGTGACTTTCGTTATAGCGTTGTTTTACTTTTTTTTTACTTAAATTATTATTTCAGTGCCAAAGCTTTCGTCTACACCGACATGTAAAAACAAAAAAAAATCACAAAGAAAAATTGCCTTTCTGAACTCTACGTAATTTGAGGTCAATATTTCAAATAGCGAGATTATGAGTGGTCCATTTGTCACACTCACTCTTTTATCCTTGAGAAGTATTATGACGAGAAACAAATGAGGAAAATCCTTACATTTTCGTCGCTGCGGGCACTTTCACTAAGTTTCAGAGAGTTCTGTTCTTATACCTACCCTTTTTGTGTTGAATCGTAAAGATGTTATAGACTGTCTATATATTTATAGCCCGATACCCAATCCGAAATGTCTAAAAGATATTTGTTGAATTTACGGACTTTTGATTTTATTTTCAGCCACTATTAAAGTCCACGGACAGATCGTCGAACAAAAATATAGTAAAAATTAAGTAGATCAAAGGACCTCATAGTTAAATGATACTCACTACTTTCAAATCGACATGATAAAATCAAAAGTCAAAATACTAACAAAAATGAACACGTTTGGTCATTAAGATTTAGTTTAAATAATAAAGAATCAGTTTAAGTAACTGAATTTGGTTGTATGGCAGATTAAATAAAACACGAAATCCCACAGTATTACGATATACATACATCTTTCGTACAATATCTGTATTTAAGTTTAAAACTGTCAATATTTGTTGGGTCGCCATCTGTCCCACTCCTCCTATTTCAGATTCAGCCGAAGTCACCGGTTATTCAAATATAGGTGTATCCATATTATTCATACATTTTAGGTATATCCATATTATTCATACATGGTTTATTGTACCCCCGATATCTTTACGGTTCGCTGGTTTTGTTCAAAAGTAACTTTTATTCAGTAAAAGCTTTGTACGGACACTTTTATAAAGTCGGGATTTAATTAGGTTGGTCACGTATACCTAGTGTATTTATTCGTAAAAAGGTTTCCTTTAGTATTGAAGATCATTTTTTTTTGTAGGTATCTTTTCGATGTTAATTTTGGGTCATAACGAAATTACTGTCATACATCATGAACAAAAGCACTAACAAAAATTAAAAATATTTTTAAATATCTAATCGCTGGGTTAATATAGAAACAAAAGTACTATTAAAAAGTTACCCGCTCAAACTGTCAAAAACATGAAACCCAACTATAAAAATAAAAACAAAATATTTCGAAAAAGGAACAGAAGCGAGCTCTGTTCATTAGGGGCAATTCACACAATAAAGGTGTACGAATATAAAAATGCTGGCCGTTTAAACAAAATAGCGCGCGGGTCCGCAGTTAAGTGTGGTAATTGCCCCCTCACGACAATTAGGACTCGTAACGTCTTCGTGACCGCTCAAAAATACATTTTTAGCGTTATCTGAGAGTGTTTGGACTTGTTTATGAGAACATAACAGAGCTGACCGATGTGCTGAATGTGGCGGATTTGTGAGCTGAATTTAGTTAAGAGTTGGGTTTTGAATGAGGTCTTAATCCATCTGCAGTGAAGAGAGGTCGTAGTGTAGTCTAAGAGTTTTATGTTTACAGAGTAGAGTATAAGATAAGTGTGTTTTAAAGCCTGGTTTTTGTCAGATCGTCTAGCTCACGTCAGTGGGCTGCTGTGATTAGTTCTCGCAGGCCGTTTGAAGAAGCCTGAATTTAATTCGTTTAAAAAGCACAAGAAATTTAGATGCGATTAAATTCTCGTACAATACGTCGTGTTCCTGTTTTATAATTATAATCTTCGTTAAATATATCCACGTAAAATAGCTCTCCCAAAATATTACATGCTGTTGATTACAAATACTTATAAATGCATACTCCATAAAAGCCACCAAAATTGATCCGGAAATTCATGTAAACCTGAAATCCGCATTTAAAACAATGTTAAAGCGAGATTTGCATTTTTGGGATAATATTCGGTTGAGCTGTGGATCGGGGTTGATCGGCTGATAATCGTTGCCTTCGGGCGAAGTCAAATTGTGCAGCGAGTGCTGCGCGGTAGATGGGATTTTGATGTGAAAGTCGTAAAAATAGGATAGTTCTATTCGTTTACGATTGGATATAAAACAGTTAGTTGGAGACTTAATTGACCAAGATATACGTTTAAACTTGAAACAGGAAAGTAGGTGTCTGTGTTGACGATAATATTGTGTTAGTGGGTAGACTGAAGTTTGATATTATGAATATTAGAAAATCATCATAAACATACACTATACTTACATAAAAAGCCGTTATATAGCAAAGTTTAAAATATATAATTCTTTTTTTTTTTTGAGTAATTTATATCATATGCAGCCCTGTATATCCCATTTCTTGTCAGAAGTCTCTAAATAAATAAATAATACAATATTTGACATCATTTAAAGAGGATTGAATCAAAGCTAGTTGGTTTATAATTTATTCCTCTCGATTTAATAGTACATGCCGTTTATTAAACAAAGGGCACGTGGTTTCGACAGCCGTTCCAAGGTTTAAATTAATTTACAAAGCAATTTACGAATGAATATTGCCAATTAATTTAGTGTCATGGAATTTGAATTAATTACTCGCGATTACATCGTTAGCTTACTCAGTTATCTTTAGGTTATTAGTTTCAGTACTCACATCTGGTAAATTCTTAGTTTGTTTAAGTAAAATAAGCTTTAAAACCATTTTCGTGTAAGTTTCAAAGTGAAACTGTATTTCGCAGAATTCTCTCTCCAAGGATCGCTGACTTTTTGAAAACATTAGAAAAGTGGATGAAAACAATTCTATTCAGCTTGCTGTCGGGACGTTGAGAAAAGACTAACAGAGGAGTCACAATAACAATAAACGCGTAGAACGGGACGTTTCAGTCGGTTGGCGCCCAACGTGGGACCATTTTATTTGTACCGTTAACATAAAATAAACTTATTATTACTCAATTCAATTTCAACTGCAGTGAAAAGTTGAAATTTCAACTGCCAGTCGTTATCAATGATCTTTGTTACCCTTAGTTATTATTTGGGTGGAAAACAAGGAATATTCTGGAGCGAAGGGAATGTTTAAATTAACGCACGTTTGGTGATTACCAACAAGGGGGAATGTTCATTTTACAAAGCTATAATGATTGATTATAATGGTTTTAATTTCACGTTTAGGTATAGAGACAACTTTTCCCTTACGCAACTTGCGTTAAAATACGTTGAACCTCTGTACCTTTTCAAATTCATCACAAAATTCATTCAACCTTCGTATATCAGTAGTTCCTGAATGCAGATTTAGTAAGGGCTATAAAAATCCCTTTTTGTCAGCAGAATAAGATGTCGTAAGCCGTTGCGGGATAAAGCAAGGCTCAAGGTAGCATTTGGGCTCAATAGCTCGGGAAATGGCTGCTCGGCCTCTGGCTAACACGACCCAAATTAGGTCAAGACGAAACGTCGCGACGCTTTTAAAGAAATATGCCAAATTTGATTCAATTCCTACCCACTGACGATCCAATTGCCGAAAAATCTAACGAATTCCAACCTAAAAAAATTCGAACGCCAATAGCTAATTAGGTTTGACTGCCAAGGGCGGGTACATTAAGAAATAACATTAAAAGATGGCGTCGCAATAAAATATTATTAAGAGCGTCGTTAAAGGATAAAATTCTATTTTCAAAAGCCGTCTCCTGAGGACGCCGACCGGCCGGCCGGAAAAATAATTTATTCTACTTTCAGAGAGAAAATTAAAATTGAAGTATTCCTCTGTAATCTCTAACTGGTGTTATATATTTTTTAAATTATTTTACTGTACTTATTTAGGATTATTTCGGAAAGGAAAATGAGTTTATATTTTGGTTGTATTACAGTTTGGATGCAATTTCAGTATGAGAAATGAGAATATTGCGAAAGACATGAGCTAAATTTGGACGAGCACGTGGGTTTTGAAAAAATGTGTTGTTATGACATTTCATTCCTAAATATGTAGAAAAATAAAATATATGAAAAAGAAAATAATATTTGTGAAAATACGCTCAAATATAAATAGTGCACTTTTCATACACAGAAATTGGATAGAAGCCAAAGACGGGAAAATAAAAAGACTCTTCGCGAGCCTTGTTAAAATCTTTCGTAATAAAAGTAACAATCTATTACAACAAAAAAAGATAATCGAGAAACAGGAAAAAAAAACAAATTATTATAATCTAGTAGCTTAGTAATAAAATAGGTACGTATCATTAACGCGCTACGTAGGATGATATTACACCTTAATCCGTAGAGGTTTTAGGAAGTACCTAAAGTGATATTAAAACGCTGTAATATTATTAAAATGATACGAGATATAATAATAATAATAAATAATTAAAACGTTTATTTCTTCCTCCACAAATTACAGAGACTAGAGCTTATAAATATCATGACAGTATACATAGCGAATTTGTGGGAAACTGGCACCTAAACTAAGCCGAAGCCTGTATTTTAGGATACCAGGGACTCCCCCTACAGGGATATATATAGAGTTCTTCAAGTAATAATATTGAAACATACAGCGTGCTTTATCATAATCTTTATTTATACATATCTCGTTGAAATTCAGAAAGTATACCACTGTAATTAGTGAATCTCAAAACATAATTCAATTTCTTAACAATAGGAAACGAATTAGTCTTTATAACTTTCCTCAAAATAAATTTTCATTGGTTGGATTAATTAATAACGGTTTCTTTAAACGTCTGTTTTGAACCATTTATTTTTTGCTTTTATAATTTTTCCGACGTTTGCCGTCAGGGGTGTGGTGTGATTTATGATGCAATCTTTAAGTCGTAAATCAGGCATGGTCTGTGTGACTCAGAACAATGTTACTGTGAAACAATCGTGGGCTTTTCTTTGCTATGTTATGATTTAGCTTTGAAGATAAGTGTTGCTTTATTAAATTCGTTGGCAGATAAATGGGGGTGGTATGTGGAATGTGAAGTGTATTTAAATCGTGTATGAATCCCTTGTCTCTTAAAATATTTAATATTGTTTTTTTGTTTTGCAGCGGGTTTCACTAATTATTATAATAATACACCCTGTATTATTATAATAATTAGTAAAATTTTGTGTACCCTCCTATGAGGAGAAATATAATTTCTAGGTTCAATGGCTTTAAAAATTATGCTTTATAATAGACTGAAATCGTCTGCAGAAAAATCTGTCAGACAAGTACATGACTTTAATTTATTTATCGAGCTATAAAGAAAACAATTTGAAACATTTTAAAATAAATGTTAATAAAATTCTGAAAGATTATTGAGCATTTTAATTGTCTCAATTACTCGTTCCCCAACTCTTTCGTAAAACGGAGATTGGTACAACATAAATTAAAATCGTTATAACTTTTCTTAAGATGACTAAATTATTTATTGCCATTTATCTTGGATAGGCCCATTTTAAAAAGGACGAATAATAAAACATTTCTTAGACAAATTACATTCTTAACAATTTACTTTGCCCACATAATATATTGCTCGTTTATGAGATAATTTTATAGATCAGGAATAATTCATAAATATTAATGAACAATACAAATCAATTAAAATTTACCTAACCCTGAAATCGAATCCAGGACCTCGTTGAAACAGCGACCACGTGACTAACGATGCGGTCAGCCATATCAATTAAACCAGAAATACGAGCGAACATTAAACCATCATTGATATCAATTGATATAATGTATGAAACTATAATGACGTCACATTCATCTTCTAGATTTGAGGGTTAAACCCAGCTATCTATCACCTAAGTTATGTTCTGCAGTTGGCCAGTTCCGATTGGCTGAAATGCCAACTATGTGACGTTTAGTATAAATTATTACGATTAGCTGAACTGTCGATAATACGTCAATTGTGCTCTAATAGATTTATGGAGCTATAGTAATAGTTATGGAAACTATATGCTCGTGATTGAATACTATTCAATTTGCATGACATTTTTGAAAGATCTCTACTTAGTGAGTAAGCTTTAACTGCTTCACTGGACTACACAATTATGACGTATTTTTAAGTAAAACGATTGAAACTTTTGTTAATTTGTTCCGCAAGTCGATAAGCCGAAATCAAATGAAAACAGCTTTAAATGAAAGATTTGCAAAAGAGTTTATATCAGAAGGGATAAAGGCTTAAAAATACTTTGGTGTTCGTTTGATTTATTTATACCATGATATAATTATTAATATACCTTATGTGTTCTTTAATAACAAATATGTATACTAGTTACAACTAGGGTACAATATTGTTGTTTTTGGATCTTCAAGCAAAATATTTTTTAAACTACTTAGATGAAAGTTACTTATTCTTCTATTCCCAAGTATTCAGGTACAAAGAAATAACGAGTACCCAATAAATATAACACGTACAATCCAATGACACGGACGATTCGTTTTATAGCAACGGCTTTCAAATTACAAATCCGGAGCGCATTGAATTAGTCTGAATGGGCGAAGGCTGATTCCCTAAGATATAACCTAATACCTATTAAAGGCAGCTTCGTGATTCCCAAGAGATTTTGAAGCTTAACTGAAACGAATTTGACTGGGTAAAAAAGTCTTCAATTTTATCACGTAATTGTAGATTGGAGATGAAATTGTAGGGAGATGCCGAATTTTCTCTTTATGTGCAATGTGATGGTCGCATATTAATGGAATATTTTATTACAGTAAAAGATGTAGAAAAATCAACCTTACTACACTGAAATAAAGATGTCGATATCTTACCACTTTTTTGCTGTATGGAAAATTCAGGAAAGTCACTTTAGTAGTGGTCTTAACAAAATCTAGTTCGTTGAGGGAAAACACGTATCAATTGACTCTGCCTATTGTTTTATTTTAATATACTGTATTGAAAACAGGTAAGCGTGGCGATTGAGAATTGGGCCCTCATCATTATCCTCTAAAACGACGACCAAGGGATGAATAAAGGACACAGTAAGCTTTACAGGCTTATATTAAAACGGCTATGTTAAGTCTTTACGTGGATTTTGTAAATAAAGTATTGTCCTTGAACTTTTCTTAGAATATCCATAGCTGGGCTTATATTTAAAAATAACGTTATTTTCATACTTACCAGAATTTTGATAACCTGCACAACTGAGTGGATTTTAAAAGGTCGACGAAAATTTGTATCAAGGTTTTTAAAATTGAAATAGAAAACAATTATTGTTTTACATCTAATATAATTATGTTAGTGGGAGCATTTTTCTTAAATAAACGTTTAAGACGCTTTTGAGATGTTTAACGACTTTAATTACTTCATTCCTTTGGAAGAAGGGACTGTTTGAAGGATGCCAAGTTACCTGAAACAAATTAGAATTTCGAAATTAGTTAAATTGAAACAGAAAATAATATAAATAAACTTGAGGTAAAGTTATTGCTTTTATGATTGGGAAATTATAATTTGTAGCACGAGTTTTTGTTGGTTTTTGACTTTGTATAACGGAAACTTATTAAATTGGGTTTTACGTAGGTAAGCCAATTTTTAGTAGAAATAGTAACTAAATCATAAATGCTCTATACATAACACATTTAGCAAATAAATAACATTCAGTAAAACGAATTTAAATTTGTGATCCTTGCTTTCTTTTTATGTGAGAAAATGTAACATTATATTATTTCCGTCTTCTTTTTACCCGACTATTTAAGAAGGATTATGTTTCTCATAATTGATTTTCATTCGCAATACTACCCACTAAGAAAAACAGCTACCACAAAGGACTAACACATTTTCATAACAACCCTTTAGTTAAGAACAGCCAAATATGGTTGTCCAATTTTTGTGCCATTACGAGTAATAGCTCCTCATCACAAGAGCATACGAAAGAAACAGATTACTTGACGAGATGAATCTCCAGCCGCCACGCTAAACGAACCAGAAAAGGATGTCATAACAAAATTACACGAATCTTGTCTTAGCGAGACTAACTTGTTTTTCTTTTATAATAATATTCCTGGACAATTCACACACGGTAGTCTGATCCCATGCTAAGCTCTAAGAGAGCTTGTGTTATGGTAATCAGACAACTGATATACATACTTATATATTTCTAAATACATACATATTATAGATAAATTACACCCAGACCAGAACAAATGATCGTGCTCATCACACAAACATTTGTCCTGAGTGGGAATCGAACCCACGACCTCCGGAATAGCAGTCAGGGTCACTAACCACTAGACCAACAGGCCTGTACATACTAAGACAAACAGTCAGTAGCTCAACTTTAATTACAGCCTATCATGGATATGTTGCTCCCCTTCTAAGGTACTGTGTTATTTTTTGGGGTAACTCCACTGATAAGGAATCTGCCTTTAAGGCACAAGAAATGTATACGTGCAATAACCAATATTAAGCATACGGAGAGTTGTAAACCATTATTTATAAAATTAAACATTCTTACTTTACCATGTATATGTCACGGTAAGAGTGATTAATTGAAGATTATATAATGTCGCGGTCTTTTGTTTTTAGGTCCCAGACATAAGGAACTTTTTTTTCTTTATGTTGTTTATTGTAGATATGTCTGAAATTGACCATGTTTGCAATTGTTTCTAGTATCTGTAGTGATAGCAAATAAATTCCCGGGTTCAATCCAAGGACGGTCAATGTAGAAACCGACTTTTCTACATTCCTTTAAGACTAGTTGTTTGTGGTACCTTCGTTGTTTCTGAATTCCATAACATAAGTACTTTAGATACTTTGCGGAGAAATGTATGTGATGCTGTACGCAATTTATTTATTTAAATTAGAAAAGTCGAATACAAAAAAGAAAATATTTTGCGCTGTCAAGGTATAAACAGTACTTTGATGAATTACATTAATGTGTTTATGATTGTTTTATGTAAAAAATAATTTAATATCTTTAATAGGCTTTTCTAGTTCCCCCCTTGTCAGGGTCGAAATGCAAATGAAGAATTGTTTGAGCGTTTCTGTGAAGGTATTAACAGATTAGAGGGTTTAGCTCAAGGTGGGGAAGTGTTCGCGTTTATTTCATTAGTGAATTGCTCTGTAGACTGAGTGACTTTGTTTATATTAAACAACAAAAAAATAAACAGAAGCTTATTCATAAGGATATTTGAAATAAACATTTTGCTCAAAGAAAAATATCAAAGAAACTTAAGTTTTCTTTTAAATACAAAACGGAAGCATTGTCGTAATGTCAACTCACATGGTATGATGACAGCCGTTTCAACGGGAGGGCAAACAAATAATAAAAAGCAAAGACTTAGGACGCCCCACGTTGGGCGCCATAAACAACGACTTTGAATCGACTATGCTTCCTCGCCTTCCATTCCGACTTCCAACTTTACAAACAATAAAAGAGACGCCAAAAACTTCGGAACACAATTCCCGTCAGACTTTACTTTTGGAGTTTTCCGATGATGATTTTTTTAACTGCCCAAGCGTACAGGTGATCTGGAACTTTTTATTTTAAATATTTTTTAAAGATAAGAACAAACTTTGATCTTCATTGGTTTTTGTTCCTTGATATTTTCCTTTGTAGAGTTTGGAGTCAAATTCCAGTAACATAACAGAATCGTAGCAAGTGGAAAGTAGTGGTCTCTGCCTACCCCTACAAGGGAAATATGCGTGATTGTATGTATGTATGTATGTATGTATAACGTTAGAAATACCAAGCGTGACATTTAGATCTCACATTTCCCGCCATAGCTACCTTCATAGTCATTACACCTCCAAATGCGTTCCAAATTCAAATTGACTTTTTTTTAATAAATGGCTTGGAACCGTGGGTATCCTTTGGAATTTTATTCAGACGTGATCGCATACACTCGCGTTATACATGCCTCGGATAAGCAATAAAGGGATTCCTTGGCTTGCCAATACGAAACGTGTCACTAGGTCAAATGTATTTGTTCTCTATAGTGCAGTGGGAATATTTTTGACAGTTCGCCTTGAATATGCTGAATTGACTAGAACTTGTAGTACATTCTCCATGATACAGAAAATTTTAGAAAGTGTTTCTTATTATTTTTCAGGGGTTTTATTAACTGCTAGTCTTTTCTTCATTAGATTTTAAAAGGATATAAGATTTCAATATAGTTTCCTAAAGTGTCATTTGAGTTGATGGACTAAAATTGCTTCTTAATTTAAGCACAAGCTTTACTTTTGTCTGCCATTTAATAAGTGTCAAACAATCCATACAATACAGCCCATGTGTTACAATCAGATTAGAGAAATTAACTAGTATTGATTCCGATCCCTGCAAGTGTAATTCAGAAGGAGATTCAGGCAATTCCGATGGAATTTCGAGCAACTTAGCAATCGGATTCAGGAAGGAAGGCTCGAACTAGCACTAGAGCAATAAGACAAACTGTTCGACAATTAATCAAATATCTTAGAACTTCGAGACGTGTTGATCGCGAGTTTATGTCTTGAGCTATGTGGAAGCTTTGAACTGAGACTAATTAGGGATCCGAGAATAGTTCGGTTTTAGAAG
Source organism: Autographa gamma (assembly GCA_905146925.1). Taxonomy (NCBI): domain Eukaryota; kingdom Metazoa; phylum Arthropoda; class Insecta; order Lepidoptera; family Noctuidae; genus Autographa; species Autographa gamma. The sequence continues at coordinate 2,362,299 of LR989850.1, forward strand.
AGATTTGATACGAAATAAGGAATCTTGGTCATTGTGCAGATATTGGATTGTCAGGCAGGTTATACAAAGATAAATCATTTAAAAATATTTTTAGAGATTTCAAATCTCGTCTTTGATAAAAACATTATACATTGTTATGTAAATAATGATAAGGTACATTTTTTAATCATCCCAAGTGGAAATTTTAGTGTGGTATTTTAAGGCTAAGCATCTTTTAGTACGTATTTACGTACAAATTAGGTTCTCATAATATGGATACTTTCTGCACAATAAAAGTACAATAAAGCAATTAAGTATACAAGCTTTGTATGGCAGAATTATCATTCATTCATTATTTCTGTCAGGTGCGGAGGTAGCAAAGGGTACAATTAGCGTTCAGCTTAAGTGGCATTTTCACGAATTGCTTGCATCACGTTTCCAGTTCAAAATGAAGGGTAAACACTTTTAAAAAGGGTTACAATTACGGTAATGCACGAATAATATTTCGATGTTGAATACTTTACTTTATGCGTGCGTGTTATTGTTTAATTTTGTACTCGGAAATGAAATATTGTGTTCGGTGGTTTTACGTTGCCTGTAATTATAATTATAAGCATGCTATTTATAGAAGAAATTGGGATGTATTTATTTTCAGTATTTTCGGAAAACAAAGTGTGATGTCGTCAATGTTCTTGGTCGATGAAAATTTTCTGCCGCACTCTAAGTGTTATAATATAAAGCATGATGAACAGAACACCCTAACACCTAACTCTGAATAAACAACTGCTTAATGATGTAACAAACACGATAATTAACTAGGAACTTTAATCAATGTCAAGTGTGGAGGCTTAAACTTGGGACACTGAACAGACACCTCAACAAACATGTTTATCTGGAACAAGCTTCCCATTAGTGAGGTATTTGCATCAGACTCACCAACTACATAGGGCTGGCCTACGACAGGATGACAAACTCCGCGCTTAGTACGAGACTCCTTAATTTATGGTCGTTCGTAACACCCCTAATGGTGGGATTACTGACCGGTCGGACTGCCGTGGAATAGGGAATACTTTTGATACTGCTCTGTGACGGAGTTTTTTTTTGTTATGGAAGTGCATTTTTGAAACATAGACTATAATATTGGGCACATTAAATGACATATTGAAACCGTATCTTCTGATAAACAAGGTCTTTATATTGTGGGATTATTAAAAATAATACGGAATATTCGAAATACAAAATTTAAGTACTGGTAGATTACTTTATGTGCAACATAATTATTATTATGTGTTCATATGAAATTCCAATTAATCTTAATACTTACGTTGCAGCTTCTGGTAACATCAAACAAATACAATTTTGCTTAAATTCTGACCCAGCTTACGTGTTTAATGTAATCCATACATTAAATAAATATGAGGCGCAAAGAATTTTCAACGACGCACATTTTATACAGAAGTTTAAAAAAATCACCCGGGGATTACGCAAATTGCCCTTGTGGTGGGCCAAGCGGAATAATAATCGGGGTCGGATTTAAAAGAATTCGGTAACATTAGGTGGATGTCTTGGCTGATAAATTGCAGTGGTATTAATGGTCTTCTTTATTAACAGATGGTAGTATACATACCTAATATAACATTTTGTGACAGCTCTACTCGGTTATCTGATCCTAAGCTAAGAAGAGCTTGTGTTATGGTAACTATACCGAATATTTCTAAATACATAAACATAACATAACATATCATCACGCCTGTATCCCCGAAGGGTTAGGCAGAGGTCTACCAATGTACACCCACAGTTTGCCGATATGTTTAGGTCCCATGTAATAGGGGGCGAGCCTATTGCCACTTTTCAGAACAAACTTTTGTGCTCATCACACAAAGATTTGTCCTGAGTGGGAATTGAACCCACGACTTTCGGTACTGCAGTCAGGATCACCAACCGCTAGACCAATAAACCAGTCTGGATATATAATGGGTAGGTGAGTTATGTTTGATGGTATTGCTTTGGCAGGCGTGTTGGAATTAAGTCGCCTTCACACGTCTGCTGCGGACGTGTGTCATGAATTTAGACGCTGCTCTAAACAGCTGTCGATTAAAGATGACGAACATTCTCGATTTCAGTCACTGAATTTTCCATATCATGAGAAAATAGGTTGGTTAATTTTTTTTTTCAAGAAGCTAAAGGTATGTATTTAAAAGATCCTGGTTAATATAATAAAGCATATTTAATTATAATAATTGTACATGATTACAAATCTTAAAATCTAAACAAATGAATAGAGAAAACAACTTGAGTTGAAATTCCATAAATCTTTTAAGATGACAGTAATGACTGATTAGATGACAATAAATATATTCACAAAATTACAGGATCTTTTTAATAGTTATAACTGTATAACGCGAAAATATAAGTCATGAGTTACACAAACATAACTAAGTTATTTGAAACGTTGTCGCAACTGTAGGATTCCTTAACCACATTGCTGGTGGCATATGCAAATTGCTTAGGGGTAAAATAATTTATTAAATGCCAGTATATCAGGTTTATTATACCAGCTACTAGCTACTAGCTATGTACGAAGTAATTAACGTTATATTGTTCAGCGGAATTGAAATTTTCCATTATGGAAGAATGTGACTGTTTTTTAGCCGAATTAAAAATATTCAGATTTTAATTGAAACATTAAGTGAATGTATAACATAAAACACAGTTTACTTTGTCCCTTTTTTGAGGTGATATAAAGTTATTATAAAACTGGTATAGCCATCCACTTAAATAAGTAATGATTACGGAAAGGCTGCAAAAAAATATTATTTTGAATAATGACTTGATATCGAAAAGCGCATATCTAACAATCTAACGAAATAAAATGTTAATAAACATAACATAACATAACATATCATCACGCCTGTATACCCGAAGGGGTAGGCAGAGGTTTACCAATGTACACGCACAGTTCGACGATATGTTTAGGTCCCATGTAATAGGGGGCGCGCCTATTGCCACTAACCAGGCACAAATCCAAACTCCGACCTGCTACTGAGAATTTCATAGAAAAACCCAATAACACCTTGGTCGACTCGGGAATCGAACCCAAGACCTCTAGCGTAGCAGTCGCGCTCAGCACCACTAGGCCAACGAGGCAGTAATATGTTAATCATCAGTCAAATCTTATTTCAAGCGCTGTGATTTATTGATCAGTAGATTTGACAACAGATTCTGATCAGTTAATGTGACACATTTTAATGTCGCATAACATCTAAATTCACGTAACAAGTGAACCCGTACTAACAGACACGTGTCGCGGTAAAAAGGCGAAAAAGCTTAAAAATAAGCGGATAAAGAAAACTAATCTTTCGAGCAACCAAAGAGGATTGTCAGACATACCGGACAGTTGGAATGGGATTGCTCTGCCTTTTTAGAGACAGCTACTGTTTGCGTTTGAAGTCACGAATTGACAGCGGCTTTATGTCGACATCGCCGTCCATTGCTCCGTAACTAACATCTTTGATGGATGTTTGGCATACGAATGCAGTGATGGACGTTGTTAGATCTGATTTGTTTGGCTCGTGTAATCGATCGCTGACTTCCTCAGTCGAATATTTACAGTTCCTTCAATTCTGTAGATATTCTTCAAAATAGTGTATTTTCCGTTATCCCGTCCCATTTCTCTTGAAATTCTAATTTGTGTTGATTTGGTATGTTCGACTATGGCTAAAGGTTAACTATGGCTAAATGTTCGACTATGGCTAAATAAATAAATAAATACGGACAACATAATATACATTGTTCTGAACCCAAAGTAAGTAGCTATTTAGCACGTGTGTAATGAAATTCAGAAACAACAAAGGTACCTACCACAAACACCCAGACCCGAGACAATGTAGAAAAGTGAGTTTCTACATTGACCGGTCCGGGGATCGAACCCGGGATTTCAGAGCAAGCGACACCTTGAAAATCGGTGCGTACGCCACTCGACCACGGAGGTCGTCAAAAAATAAACCCTAAACCCCCCTTTGAACTTGACCTGTAAAATCTACTTATCTTACTGTTCCCGTTTGCTATAATTAAGGTTAGGTGAGTATGTTAGTTATATCTCAACACACAGAAACTTCTTTCCACACCAAGTATAGAGTCTGGCTATAACCCATGATTATCACGATCTCCCCTTACGGTTTTATAGCGATTTATGGTGTCCTGAAGGTTCGATATGGATCAAAGGAAGCTGAAAAATGGTTTCCGATCCAAAGTGAATGTGGGCCGATCTGCGGCTGAACCGATTTCAAGCCGCCCTTAATTCGCAACCCACATTGGAAACATAATTACGGTTGAAAATTTAATAATGGGATTACAGTGCGGTAAACACTTAAAATGGTTTTGAATTTAATATTAAACTCTTTATTATGTAACAGTTGCATGGTATGGACGGATGAGATATGCTTTTTGACTTATTTTATAGTTGTTGTTATGGGTATTTTGTACCTAACACGTTATGGAAATATTTTTAATAAATTTATTATGCCACTAAAGGGTCAGAGTTTAAAATAAACAAAGATACACACCAAGTAATCCTAATGTACCTTACCCAAAATTCTTATCCATTTAAGAAGAAAACGTGTTTTGACGTTTCAGATGCAAGACGAAAGTAAATCAGAAATACAATAATGGCTTTGACAGACCATAAAAGGCTCGTAGTTGATGTATAGTCAAGAATCAAACAAGATATAAGTTTCCCCTACATCGTTTAACATCAATATTTTTATGAATATAACTCTGTCGCCACGTGTCAAAGGCCACTGGGCCGGATAAAAAGAGAACGCAGGCCAGTTCCCTAAGGAGTCCACATTGCCACCCCTTTTGCTTACGTGTTATATTCTTACCTTCATATTTTATTCATTGTGTCTTTGCGTGAGAATTTATTTTTGTGATGGAGTTTTAGATGGGTTGTTAGAGATTTATTTTATGTTAAATTATTTTTATCCTTTTTAGAAAAGTTTTTGTTGATTTTACTAATTGTGATCCTAATTGTTGACTCTTGAAAAAAAATTTTTTTTATACCTTTTTCTAAAAAAGTTTTACTCCAAAAAAATTATATTTAAAATTAGATGTGATCTGAAGTTTCAGGTCTAATTAGTTAAATATTGTAATCGTCATCCAAATCATATTACAAAATACTAGAACAACCACAAGCCGTCGGTCAATTCTTTTAATCAGCATCATGTCTTATCACTATCATACATATATACATATCATCACGCCTTTATCCCCGAAGGAGTAGGCAGAGGTGTACCAATGTACACCCACATTTCGCCGATATGTTACTTACACTACTTACTTATACCGATTTATTATCAAGAGATTGCAAGGATTCCCATCCTCCAATTATTTTCTTAATCAACATAATCCTCATGCCATTTTTAAAGCTACCTCATCTCGTAGCTTAGCTTGAACAATTATCGCGCGTATTAATGAACACGCGTCTCTCTGCGTCGCGACGTCGCGCCTATTTGTAACGGAACAGGTGTGTATCATTTGTTCTCCTGATTACTGTGTTAGTCTTGTGAAGCTCAAGGTATGGGATAAAGCGAAAGAAATTATTCAAATAAAAGGGTTAGTGTCATGTGTAGGAAAAAATAATGTGTTAAGCAGAACAAAAGGCTAGCAAATGACTATAACAATTTTATACCTAGTCATAAAAAGCATGTTTACATAGAAAATTAAACCCTAAATGCATGCTACGTATCGTACATATTTTATTAAATTTGAAGTACAGCAGACTATAGACGATTCTTATAAATCAACTTTATTTAAAACAAAAAGTTTAACGATTTTGTTTTAAGACGAACCGGTAAAAATGTTGACGATTTATAAATCACGACTCTTATGCGAATGGGTAGTTTTAATCAAGCTCTTAAATGACGCATATTTTCAGGTAATAAGGTAAAATTTGCATGTTCGCTTTTTCTTACAACTTAGACCAAAAGCGACTTATCCCTGTAATTTACTTTCCGTCTTATGTGAAGGCTTTATTGTAAGTTATTGCCTACGTGGATATAATCAAACGTAAAATGAAATCGCGATTCAGTATTCAAATATCTTGATCAGATAAGGTACAGGTCGTGAAGGTTCAGTCTTTTTTTATATTTCAAATTTTTCTATGGAGTTAAATGTTACGTAATCTTCAAGGTCATTTATTTTCATGCAAAATCCATGGAATAATGGGAATGGTTGGCTGCGAGCCCCATTGTCCCGACCCCTTTCATTCCCCACCTCTTAGCCCATGTGCCGGACAGTTCCCAACTATTATTTTATTCAAATTCCCCCTATTGTCGCGAAAACCGCTTATCCCATGAAAGGGCAGAGGAAACGAGAGGGAAATATATCCTCCCCTCCCTTCAACTTAGCCAATTTATGCTTATAAAAACTTCGAGCATTGGAAAGTAACGCAAAGAAAATAACCTTTTCCGAGTTGAATTTCTTTGGAAGATCTATTGGCATCTGGAGAAAATTTTGTTTTTGTAATAACTTTGATTCTGTTGAATTGTCGTTTTGCTCAGATTTATGAAAGCACAGCATCTTGGGGTGATAAAACCGGGATTGAATTCTCATTTGAATGACGTTTAGAAAGAACGGAGAATATGATTGAATGTTGTCGATAAACGTCTAGACAAGCTTTTGTTTCTAGAAGAAGACCTCAAAAATATATACACAACACAAAGCATGACCTTTACCTTTATGTAAAACGATATTATCCACTTTACTTCTTTATTTTCATAGGCATTGAATGCCAAATGAATAAAACTGAGTCATATGGTACACTCTACTACATTATGTAACAAAATAATATGCTCAAAGAGTACAATAATATCTGAAACATGAAACATATTTCTTTCAGAAACATAAAGCACATTACAGTTCAAGGAATTTATGAAAAGTTGTACAAATAGTAGACAAAGTAAAAGTCTTTCTAGAAAAAATATAACTCAAAACCGTCAGCAGACAAAATAACAAGATAAAGAAATTCTTTCTTCAATCTGTCTCAAACAGTACACAGTCCTCGTCTTAAAACTTCAAAAGGGCCTGCGATCCGGCCATATTTGAATAATATAATAGTTTAGGCCTTGTCCACATTGCTTCGGCGGCGCGGACCGAATAGCAAAAGCAGGTCATTACTTACAATGTCCCGTTCGGTACATTCGACCTGAGTGGGACATAAAGACTGGAAGTCATGCAATATAAAATTGATGTGACTGGGGTACTAAGTGGAGGTATACTTTGATTGCAAGGATTTTTACGTGATCTTGAATGGCCCGATTGTAAGGACAATGGGCGATTCGCGAGTATTTATGCGTGGGATGGGCTCAGATTATTTGCTTTTTTCCTTTCTGAAGATGAAAGTTTTATTTTTCTTGTAACATAATATTCTAGTGTGAGATGTGACCTTTAGACTGTGTAGGCGAGGCTTGTATTGTCCCACAGGGAACATTCATTGAGCATAATGCATGACACGTACTTCACAGCAGTAAGTTAGATGTTTTTCATTTTCTGTATGTTAAATATTCAGAAAAGAAGTGGCATTCCTCAGATGTAGACTTCGCTTAAATAAGATGATTGTCTCAAACATTAGGTGAATGTATACATGACACCTACAACTCTTTTAAAAGGTTGTATTCCTTTCTAGATTGCTCTGACAGAGTATGTATTAAACAAGATTACTCGGAACATTTTCTTCGAGTTATGTCCAGTCACTGAACTTTGATCTCAGTCCCCTATAGAAGCCGTAACGATACGCAAGCATTGAATAACATATAAACTACATGTTTATACTCAAGCAAACCCTCATACCAAGTCACAACAAAGCGTTATGAGCGACCTAAAAGAGAAACGACATCATAACTTATGTCAAACACCATTGCTGCGTCACTTACGGGATTTAAATTAAAAGCCTGTAGAAATACGCCGGTCGTAGGCGGGCACGTGCGATGTTTCAGGTGTTATTTAAAGCGGTGTTACGAGGGTGACGTGTGGGGACGACGTGACGTCTTGTGCGTGATTGTTCTTGGTGACACGTTCGCGACTGTACTTTAAGGCGCTTATTACTTTATTGTTGTGTTATGATTTTATTGATCAGTGTACGAAGGGTTATGTTATATCTCTCTTTGAAATGAAAAAGAGGATAAAGAACATAAATTGAAACTTAGGTTTCCTGAAAAAATATAACTTATGATTAACCAGACAGAGGTCTCGTTTTATACAAAATCAAATCAAAATCAAATCAATCAGCCAATCATAGTCCACTGCTGGACATAGGCCTCTCCCAATTTACGCCACAACACCCGGTCCTCCGCCTTCCGCATCCAGTCCCCTCCAGCGACCTTTCTCAGGTCATCGGTCCACCTGGCGGGCGGGCGTCCTACCTTACGGTTGCCGAGCCGCGGTCTCCATTCTAGGACTCGTCTGCTCCAACGGCTATCGGTCCTTCGACAGACATGGCCAGCCCATTGCCACTTCAGCAAGCTAATTCTACGAGCTATGTCGGTTACCTTGGTTCTTTGTCGGATGACCTCATTTCGAATTTTATCCTTCAAAGAGACTCCGAGCATAGCTCGCTCCATAGCCCGCTGTGCAACTTTAAATTTGTGGACTAGTCCAACCGTTAATGTCCACGTTTCGGCACCGTAAGTCATAACAGGTAGGACGCACTGGTTGTACACTTTGGTCTTCAGGCATTGCGGTATAGGCGAAGAAAAGACTCGACGAAGTTTGCTAAACGCTGCCCAGCCCAACTGAATTCTCCGATCGATTTCCCGCTCGAAGTTGTTTCTACCAAGCTTGATGACCTGCCCTAGGTAGATATACTCTTGAACAACTTCGAGCAACGATCCTTCGACATATATCGGTCTCGGCCTGACATGTTCATTGAACATGATCTTTGTTTTATCCAAGTTCATGCCAAGACCGACCAGTCGTGAAGCTTCATTTAGGCCATGCAGCATCTCGCTTAGCTGGTCCAGCGACTCTGCTACTATGACGATGTCATCGGCAAATCGAAGGTGCGAGATGTGCTCACCGTTCACATTTATACCCCGTCCAGTCCAATCCAGAGTTTTGAAGACATCCTCGAGCGCGTTGGTGAACAGCTTTGGGGATATAACATCCCCCTGTCTCACCCCCCGACGCAGCTCGATCGGATTCGTCTTACGGTCATGGAGCTGGACAGTCATGGTGGCGGTGTCATATAAGCATCTCAGCACCTCGATGTAGCGCCAGTCAATACGACATCGTTGCAGGGCATCCAGAACCGCCCAAGTTTCGATGGAGTCGAAGGCTTTCTCGTAGTCCACAAAGGCCAAACACAGCGGCTGATTGTACTCTTTGGTTTTCTGCACAATCTGCCGAACAGTATGTATGTGGTCTACGGTGCTAAAGCCTTTTCGAAACCCGGCTTGTTCTGGTGGCTGGAACTCGTCGAGTCTTGTAGCGAGGCGGTTAGTGACTACTCTCGAGAACAACTTGTAAATGTGGCTCAGGAGTGAGATAGGTCTGTAATTCTTCAGCAAGGTTTTGTCTCCTTTCTTGAAGAACAGAACCACCGCACTCCCACTCCACGCTTGTGGTGTTAAGCCTTGGTGAATGACGGAATTAAAGAGACTCGCTAGCTCTTTCAGGACTGTGGTCCCACCGGCCTTAAGGAGCTCGGTCGTAATTCCGTCATCACCCGGCGCCTTGTTGTTCTTTAGTTGTCTGAGAGCTGCCTCTACCTCGCCCGGGTCGACATCCGGGATGTCCTCGGTGTAATGGCGCGTGAGTGGGGCTCTGTGGTCATCTACGCCTTGTCTCGGTGGTTTAGTCGTCCGTGATGCGTATAGGTGTCTATAGAAACTCTCAATTTCCTCCAGAATCTCGAACTTAGAGGTGACGGTCCTGCCATCCCCGGTCCTCAGTTTCGCCAGATGGGGTCTGCCTAATTGCTGAGCGAAGACTTTGGTGCCTCTATTTCGCTCAATCGCAGCCTCGATCTTACGAGTGCTGCAGCGTCGGAGGTCACGTCGCGTCAGTTTCCTGATTTTCAGGTTTAGGGACCGCCTATCTGACGAAGACATCTGGGCATCTGGCGTTTCTCGTCTTTCCTTCAACAGTTCGAGAGTCTCTGGTGAGAGTTTGGACTCCCTTTTACCGCGTTTTCCGGGGAACAACCTTCGAGACACACTCTGTAGCGTTTTGACCACTGTGTCGGTTTTTTCGTCAACATTGTCCGTGGTTTCCAGCAGTGCGAAACGATTTTGGAGTTCCAACTGGAACTTATCGGAACCTAAAGCTATTTGGGGCAGCGTGGGTCGGAGAGTAGGTCTCATCATCCTAACTCTTTCAGCCTTAAGGTTGATATTTAGAGAGCCTCGGACGAGTCTATGATCACTACCGGTATTAAACCTATTGATCACCGAGACGTCTCTAAATATATGCCGCTTGTCCGTGATGATGAAATCTATCTCGTTCCTCGTCACATTATCGGGGCTTCGCCATGTCCACTTTCTGTGGGGCTTCTTCTTAAAGAAGGAATTCATTAAGAAGAGCCCCTGGGACTCTAGAAAGTTGACCAACATTTGGCCCCTGTGATTTCGGCGCCCCACGCCGTTAGGTCCGATTATCGTTTCGCCGCGTTCTTGTACTCCCACCTTGGCATTAAAATCTCCCATAACAACGTTGTAGTGAGCCTTCCTGGTACCATGTAGTGCCTTCGCTATGTCTTCGTACATGATTTCGGCTATCTCATCAGAGTATGTCGAGGTCGGCGCATATACCTGCACCACCTTCAGGAACTTCCTGTCGGTGATTTTCAATAAGAGGTACGCTACCCTTGTCGACACACTACTGATTTCCACAACGCTGCTTGTGAGACACTTGTTGACCAAGAAACCGACACCACCCTGGGAGGGCCTATCACCTTCTCGGTAGTAGAATAGGTCACCTGAATCAAGGGTTATCGTGTCCTCCCCCTGTCTTCGGACTTCGGATAACCCCAAAATGTGCCAGTTTATGCGACCTAATTCTACTTCGAGTTCGGTGAGGTGTTGGTCCAGCCGTAGACTTCGTCCGTTATACGTCGCCAGGGTCAGTTTTTTGAGGTGGTGGTAGCCTCCCGTAGCCCGGAGATTCTTAGCACCCCCTGTCCCGCCGTTACCGCGACCGCTACCTTGGCCGGGAATAGCGGGACTACCGGGAACTGGGGGCCGTTCTGTGAGGTGTGGCTCCATCAGAGGTTTCGGCCTACTAATGCCACGCTGGCCAGACGGGTTGGCATAGGGTTTGGTCTCGAGTTTTCCTTCTCTAAGCAGTGATTGTTGGCTCTGCTCAATTTTCCCTTAGTCGCCTTCTACGACACCCACGGGATGAGATGGGGTGGTGACCTTCGTATTCTTTAGGTCCGTCACCACACGGATCGTTTTATACAGTGAGGAAAAAAAAACATTGATCAAAACTAGATAAAAAATTGGGACCTTTCAAATTAAACGAAAACACCAACCTTTCCTCATTGTTTTTCTACATAAAAGCTCATATAATACATCCTCATATTATTCACAATCGAATGCTTTCCATCTGACATTACATGGGAATAATGTGACGATTCAATGCCCTAAGGGCAGCGGCTGTCCGCCCAGCAGAGCAAATATAATGGAGAATATTCTCGACCCATTCGTGTCACATAGTTAAATGGGACGTTACTTAAATTATTCTCGTAAAGAGAAATTAAATTATAGGGGGATTTTTTTGAAAACCCTGAAAGACTCTATCAAATCAGACACTATCAAAATTGGTGCAAAAGTTTTAAATTTTGTAGGAGAAGAAATATACAGTTTAGGCTCTTCTTTGTGCATACGAGAGGAAAGATTTTCCTTTTTACTAAATCCTAAGTTCTTTTAGACATCGTTACACGGCAAAAAATCTAAAAACGGATTCAAAATTCAGTAGAAACCGTACAGATCTACATAATGCCATGAAAAGATCACTTGGGATCCTTTTGTTAACCATTCCTTCAATGCCTACTTGCCTAGCCTAGTGGAGGCATATCGTAAAACCTTCCAAATACCAGTATTATTTAGGGTACAGTGAATTTGAAGATTAATCCCAACGAAACCGGGTTCCGTATCTATTACCTGGTTCAGTTCACTTTGAAGATGTCAGTGTGCGAGTGCTTATAATTTATTAAGGTTCCCGATTGTTGAGGTTTTATTGCTTTCTGTAAGCTAGTGTTGAATACTAAGTTACAACTGAAATTGTAAATGATATCAGTTCCTACTAACTGTTCATACGGATTTGTAATACATATTTTTATAGCTTGTTAATGTAAAATGTATCGATAAAGTCTAAAACATTCTCTTACTGTTTCTGTTACAAATTTTTTAAGCAAACAAAATTATGAAAAATTCTTATCTTAAGATTAATAACAATTACATTAATAAATTTTAAAAATAAATGTCGTGAAATTGTCGAACAATTTGCTAACATTAAAAATGCATGAATCTTACGAAAACGTAATATCACTGTCGACGTTCTGTCTGGTTCTTTCTGGGCAAACCCCGTGACGAGTTCTCCTACTAAGTATTGATTGTGGCGAGGAAAACATGGAAGGAGAATTAAAAGTTATATGAATACACAAACTTTACTTAAGATAATGTAAGCAAGAATTTTTAATTTTAAATAAACGCATCTACTGTTTGTAATAACTGGCAAGAACTAGCTTTTCATCACTGTTAGTGAGACGTGGGTTGGAATACACAATAAAACAACAAAAATAACTTGTTTCGTCCATAAAATGCATGCAACCTCGTGAATTAAACGAAGATTGTTTTGAAACTTAACTTTAGAATTTTGTGAATTCTCAAAGCTATAAAAGCACTGATGCGAGGGTACATTTGCAATTGCTAGCGGGCCCCACGGTGGGCGCCAACAAACTTCCCGCGATATTTTACATTTCAACTTTATTTCTTCACCCACACACACGTTTTACATAGAGTTAGAGTAACGAGGTCGAGTGCTAATAAGTATGCCGTTTGTTAATTGGAATATGAGAAACAGGGTTATATAGTTATACAATTTTTAGTCTAGATATTTTTAAGTGGGCAGGTCGAGAGCGTAGTTCGAGCGAGCAAACTTTTTGTTACTAAAATAAATTTCACGTGCAAAACTAACATGAAAATATTTGCTTAATTTAATTCTACCCACATTCAAGTAGTCTAAGATAATGTTCCGTAGTCCCTAGTCCGTAATTCTGAGTTGTTAACACGGTAATGGAATAGGAAAATAAATCCACTATTACTTCGGCATCCCTCGATGTTATCCTACGTTGCGTGGCCAAAGCCTTATCTATACCAGGCTCTCCACAAAGAACGGAGGCTGCGACTATCTTACGAACTTCGTTTTGTATTTATTTATGTCAGGGATTTATTCCTTAATGTTGTGGTAAATTATCCGACTTTTTCGCTTTGAACTTTGAGCATTTGTTAGAAGTAACATCTAAGGTATTCTATGGATGTAATCATATGAATACAATTTGGAAATGTTGAGAAGAATTTTTGAAAACGTTTTTATGATGCGAACACATTTTATTTGTAATTTGGAGCTCTTCTAAATATCAAAACAAAAGCGGACAGCTACTACCAAATCAAAATTTCAAATATCGAAAGCAAACCCAAAACGTGGTGCATTTTCAATGCTTATCTCTTTCCACCAAAATTCTGTATCAGTTGCTGCGATATCCCAGGGTTCTGTACAATAGATGGCCCACAGATCAGCTCGCCATCAAGATTGTCCTCCCTTAAAGATAGACCCTCCCTGTGGTTTCCAAGGATAAGGCTGTAATCTTTTCGTGCAACGATCTCGACCCTTATTTATGGTACGGGGCGCCTAATATTTTATAGGGGCAGTCGTTTAATAGCACATTATGTAGTGCTGTTGCTTATAACGCAGCTGGATACTCGAGTTACATTGCTTTGTGGTGTAACTTATAAAGGTTTAGTTGGTGTATGGATCATGTCTCTTTGAATGTTGTTTTCAATACATCCAATAGCTGATTGTTAGCTATAAAAAAAAATGGGAAAATAAAATCGAATTTGTACATTTGAGTAACTTAAAAAAAAAAAACCACTAACCTGAGTATAAAACCTACCTATTGAACTTACAACCTTACACTCAAAGTTCATGAACAATAACAAGCAAACTTCATAAAACACGAGGATGAAACTTGATGAGTTTCATGTAAAATGTAAGTTTATAATATCAGAGCGAGGCGGGACTGTGTGTGTTAATTAATGTAAAATGATAAGAGATTCCGGGTCGGAACGTGAATTTAAAATTAACACATCAAAGAGGAATCGGGAGGCTTTTTGGGGTTTGATTTGCATTTCAAAAAGCCTCCATGGATAGGTGCTGGACAGTCTATATCACTGCTTTGATAAATGCTCGCCGCTTTATGAGCACCTCTTTGAACCGGACTCGCAAACGATGTCCGGAGTAAATAATGATAAATTGAAAATGTTATATTAGAATGCCAGCCAACGCTAAAGAGAGGATGCTTAATAGGAGGGTGGGTGTACTAGGGTGGTCTAAAGGAACAAGTTTATAAACTTTAGAGAAACAAAAATCATATGTGACGTCGTGCAGCAACTGATAGTGGATGACCTTGACGCTTTTTCGGGTTGAGAAACTAGGTAAAAAGTATTCGACCAGAAGACGGAAGTTTACGGTAGACGGAATCAAGAAAATAAAAGGGTGTACAATGGAAATCATGGTATATGTTTATAAAAGAATGTAGGTTCCGTCTGTATTTAACACGAAACCTCCTTACCCCTGTATATCGACGCACAGTGGACCTCACATTAGTAAAACATTGTAAAACATTTAGTACAACATTATCCGCATTCTTATCTTCTTCTTCTTTTCGAGTCGATGGTAAACTAATTTATTTAAATCTAAATACGCTGCGCCCAGTAGTTGGCCACACCAACTGCAGCGTCGTTGGCGAGGTTCAAGTCCTCCAAAGTGCAGGTGTCCGGACACTTTGGGCACTTCCGCATCCTATCCGCTATCCGCATCCTTATATCAAATAACATAAGGCTGACTTTCGGAAATCATAACAAACACAACACAATCATAGAAATTACTACAAACGTGCGGTAAACTGTACGTAAGTCAAATAATTACTGTATAAAGGGCTACTTGTTTTATTTCCGAATGAACTGTTTGAGTAACTTGCTTAACGTTGGTCAACGGAGTGTGCAAACATTAAATGTTCTGAATTGCTTTCGCAAACCTAGCAATTTCCTGACGGTTGCCTATAATTCCATCTTGCTTGCAAACGGGTCCCGCCGTTAGGGGACCGGCCGCCGATAAATTTTGGGGCTATTATTTATTAGATTTAATCATGTATTTTTTATTGCTCCATTATCAAATAGCGTGAATTTAAATTCGTTTTTGTTCGTGTATTTTGATTGCTTTTGATGCACACTTCTAAAATATTTCAACATTTAAAAGATAGCTTTTAAACAAAACAAAATGAATTTTAGATTATTAAGGCTACTCAAGTCACTTTACCAAAATAGGGTCATAACGTAATATTTAAATAATGAAATTTCAAGGCATTTAATTTTAAAGCTTTCCGGGCCTTCGCTGTGTCTGTTTTATTTTGAATTGTACATTTCTTGAGCCTTTAAAATCTGAGCATTTCTCATTTACAATACAAGAAAATACAGCTGTCTACATTTAAAGGGTTCGTGTCACTACCGTTTAAGCCCCGGGTTTAATTTCCTAGACGTTTTCTAGGAAACGGAACTCATTACCTAGATTTTGTGAGAAGTTCTCGTAAATATTTATTTATTTTAAAGGTAAAAATAGACCGTAAGAGATAGTAGCTCTGTTATGTAATTGGGTATTTTTATTTATTTTACAATAATGACGGGTAGCAAATGTCTTGCGCATTACCTGAGAAGGAATTGTCTTAAAAAATTATGTATGTTATGCGACATCGGCAATTGCGCATCGATTTTTAAAAATCCTCAGCTGTGGTCCCTTACGAGTATAATAACATAAGAAACCAATCCTGTTGTTAGGTTTTTTTTTTTGAAGTTGGTTTGTTTAACAGTCATATGCAATCACTTATTCAATGAAAAACAACCTACCTTTACATTCTAATGTCAATAATATGCCAATTTCGTCTGCCCAAACATCCAGGTCAAATATACTTTGATTTTATTCCTGGCATAAGTTCCACCCGCTTATTCCCTAGGGAAACCCTATTTGTTTCTCATTATTATTCCTTCCTCCTTCAGACATCAGGTGGCAAGTAAACAATAAAGGTCCAGCCTAATATTGCTTTCTTTTCAATGTTTTTGTTTGTAAGGAAAATATTTTCCCCGTAATTAAAGGGACAGGAAACGTTTTTATTAGTTTTTTGGATGTCCAACTTATTGTTTGTTTGGGAGCTGAGTAAATGTGTTTTATTTGTATACAAAAAGATGTAATATATAAAGGTTAAGTAGGAAAAAACTTACGTTTGAATACAAAAAAAAGAGTGAATTTTCGAGTGCATATTGAAATTCCGCAATGAGCAAATGAAGTGAGTGATGCTATTACCTTGTTTATATAAGAAGATAACCTTACCTTGCAGCGGGAAAACATGTATTGTCAAACTTGTGTAACCAAAAAATATACCAAGAAGTTTTTGACAATAATTTAGTCGACAAAAACTGTCAGTGGTAACGAAGGCTTACAGACAATACATTTGAATACCAATTCCGAATGTTAAGTATCTGCCCAACTTGTAAGTATTCCAGAAAATGAAAAACTTCCACGTTTTCGGCAGTAGGAATATAAAGTACTGTTATTTGTTATCCACATTTGTTTAGAGAATACTTTCATCCGAGTTACAATTATTTATGGGCACGGCAAAACCAGGAGACCTCCAAAATAACAAAAAAAGGACTACATTTTCAAAGAAAATTGGTGCTTAGGGTTAAAAGTAATGAATATTCAAAAAATACTTTACTACTTACGTACTTCGTGGTTTCCCCTGGCTTTTGCATAGCATGACGTAAATAAGCATTCACCAAGAATTGATATACAAAAACATTATTCAAATCCAAATGGTAGAACTTCAAATAACTTCAGCGTTATTTAATAAAAATATTGTTTATATTCAATAAACGGTTAAACAACAAATTGATGCCAAAAGCCTTCGCTAGCCGACTCATGTACCACTAAATATCAATAGACTCAATAAATAAACACATAAATTGCAACACAGATCTCCAATAAAAAAAAGCCGAGTAATACACCAATAATAGGAAGAAATAACCTCCATAAAGCAATGAATGAATGAATTCAATTTCGTTAACAAAGAAAAATAGCAAAAGAAAATACGTAACTTTGAGAATTCGCGTTGAATAAATATTTTCCAAAGCACCCGGGAGGCTTACTTTCATAAAAACTTCTTCTAAGAACAAATTATGATTTTTGTGAAACGAAATATTTAATCGCATATTTTTGATAATATTTATTTGTAATTAACGATTATAAAAAAGGAATAATAAATTGAAAAATGGCACAAACGGTTTTCTTTAGACCTGTGGTCTTTTGGGACGAATTCAGGTTAAGCTTCTATACCAAGTGAAGAAAAATCTCTCAGAATTTTTAAACTAAATTAAGTGATATATTACCTCCATACTTAATTTATCAAGTGCGAGTCCTAAAACTTTGCACGTACATTCCGGTCCTACGAAGCATTATTTAGTTTGGTAAACTCGGTCATTAGTCCAGTTTCAACTGAGGGTACTCTCGCAGCTGTATTCAAGGACTACGCTTAGTTGTATACCATTTAAAACTCTAGTGATGTTATTGGATAATCTAAAGTTTTCACTGCAGCTATATAAAATTTGAAATTCGGGTTATGAGAATAAAGCTCGAAATACCCAACATATTAAAACATGGATTCTCATCAAAACCTTAATCAACTCGCAAACCTCATTTCCCATCCCATCTCATAATTATAATACGGCCACAATAATAAAACACCATTAAACATGAAAAATATTTGTAACACAGCCTCGAGGCTCATTCCCATCCAATCTCGCGATCGGCCGACACAATGGCCTGGAAGAAAACAATCTTTAGGCCCAAACAACGCATCCACTCGCATTGTTCAGTCCAGCACTCGAAACGGAACGCTCCTTTATTGTTTTTTATTTAGAGCAAAAAATCCATAATAAAATATTTGCGCGTGCTCCAGAAAGCAAAATTAAAGGGAAACAGGAAAATGATGAAGCATTTCGGTGTTATATAACGTAGAACGTTTGTTTAACGTTCCTAAACAACTTCGCTAATTTCAGAATGCACTTTAGCTTGTAAAGTAGAATCCATAAATTCCTATGAAATAGCACATACGAACTTTACAAACTGCAACTTTTATAACCGTTTTATACGGTATCATTGACCTACAAACGGCTACGAACTTGTGTAGCATGCGTAGACCGGCTACGAGATAGCTACGAACTTTGTACGATTTAACAATGCAAACCATTTGGTCCTTACATTCGAATTTAGCCGTGAACACTTTGGTCCTGATATCCGCATTAAAGCAACATCGTGTGTTGTACTGCGGTCTCGTAAATTCTTTGGGAGTGTTAACAAGTCCGAATTATTGTTTCGTGAACAGTTTAAATTTAAATTAGAATTTAACTTGCAATGAACCGGATAATTGTACCGACGAAATGTTTAAAATTTACTGACCAGTTTGTTTTTAATGATAAAATTGTTTTGTTACTTCAGTTGCTACATCCAAGTGAATTGTAGCTGAGTGTTCTGAATTTATATAACTTTAGTTAGTTAAATAATTGTCATACATAGATACCTATCATAAGGAAAGATAAGGACAATTTCTCATTATACGCTGAATTCCATCACAAGATCCAATAATGTCATCACTTTACGATCTACCTTCCAACATTTCGAACCGATCCAACCTCCATCAAAACAATAGACTTCAGTTTACAAAGCAAACCTGTTTTGTCAGTAGCCTGCCACATTATAGACAGTACACAACACGAGCACACAGCCAGGGGAAGGTCGGACAGAGTTTGTAGGAAGCGATTAAATGCGGGTAGATTGTAAACATCTTCCAGCTTTGTGTTTACATACGACATCGCCTGTTGGATTTGAACAAGCTGATTCGAGACGACATTCGAGAGTATAGCTTTAGATATATTGATATGTATTAAATAGATTGAGTCCGGAGTTCAGGAAACAAATTCACGAAAAAATATCTCAAAATTTCTTAATTTGGCTGTGTAATTATCAGGCACAGTTGAACAATTAAATTAAGCTAATAAAAACTTACGAAGTGCGTCTCTAAGGACCGATTTGTAAAGTGTTGTAATTGAAATCACCGTTCCTTTTTAAACCAGTTAATGAATAATGATTACTTACTTACTTGTTCATAGTTCAAAAAAGTTTACGTTCGAAAAGTAATTTCAATGGCAGAATTTAGGGTCGGCTTAAGCAATTGTATTTTAAATTATACTTAGTTCCTTATTTATTTATGCTTATATATTATTGCACATCCACTACAGTATGTTATAGTCCTATTTTCCTGCCTGCCCCTGTGTTCTCGACAGTCACAGGAAGAGCGAGCTGGCCTATTATTTGCCCGGAACAGCCCCGGCGTTAACAGAACAAAGTCCTAACTCCAAGTTAGGAAGTTCCCAGCATCGTCAACTAGTTCAGTTGTCTTCAGACTCCAGATTAATTGGACGCCTGATTGCAGGGCAACACGTGTTTGTCGTTATAATTGCGTGTTTATTTGCACTGTTCGTTGTGACAGAGGAAATTTTACTAATTGCACAAGTAAGACAGGTGGGACAACGGTGACAGTCTCGATGTGACGACAGATGTTTGTTTATTGAAGATAGTTCTGTGTAAGAGAAATTGTAGATGATTAAGAGGCAGTGACGCATTGACTGAAAATGAAATAAAATAATTAAATACGCGATTTACAAATGATAACAACAAGGAAATAAATATTAAATGACAACTTTAGTCCCAAATCCATCAACTCAATGTATCTTTTAAATAGAAATGTAAAAAGCAATTTACTTGTTTAAAAAGGTATGCTGGTCCAAAAAATATATAAATATTTACTTGTCTGAAGAGTGTGGCTACCAGTCAGCTTTTAACCAGTATCATTCCACATACTAAATACCCAACGATTTCCCAAACAAAACCGAATGAACAAAAACACTTTCCAGAAGTTTCTTTGTACGCGAAATCGACCGCGTCGAGGGCGTGTCGGTTTGACATCAAAGGGCTGCAGAACCTTTCACATCCTTTGTAAGTTAGTCAGATTTGGATATAGAGATACAGTTGAGCTAGCGATACGGTACGGAAACGTCTGGCGAAAAATATTTGGTTTATCAGACTAACGACTTCCTTTTGACGGCTATTTGTGGTCTTTAGGTACGAAGCGGCGCCGCTTGGCTCGAAAGCTTAGGTTTGTATGCGCAATTTTTGTCTTTTTAAAACGATTTTGTTTTGGAGCAGTACTATTTTTTTATCCTTCATTATATCTTTCACCAGTTCCACTTAGAAGCAACTGAATTTCAAGGTGATATTTATCGTCGTACCTGTCTATACTGAACACCTTATAGCGACAAAGAGGAGGGTATGAGACTTAATGGTGACTTGAAATTGATTAGCGCTCTTAAGTATTCGACCACAAAACTAGCCTAGAACAAATCTGCAAATTATATAGCTATTTCGTCCTTAAAGAAATATGCAGGGATATCTTAATATCGGTGGAGGTATACAAACTCTTTTCTTGATACTGTTAGTCTTGTCTAGACAGTGTATCAGACAGTTTGCATTGGGGTCGCGTCTGCACGGGTTTATAATCTGAATTTTAATAACGCCTGTAGATAACTTGTTCGGTAATCTGTTTAAATAGGGTTTTTTATAAACCAATATTATGCAAAATATGTGATTTGATACTTGCTTTTCTAAACCAATATCATGAAGTTTATACAAACTATGAAACTTGATACATTATACTCAATTTTCGTCTGCTGTTTCAGTCCCAATTTATAGTAAAAATACCAAAAAATCTATGTAAATATAGTAACTTTCGAATTTCTTTTTCGTGTCGACTATATGCAAGGCAACACAGATTGCTTTGTGATTTAGGTTTTCATGCCGCAGTGACAAAAACGTTCAGGTAGCAAATTGGTAAACGGACCGATTATTTTGGCTATTCTAGTCGGCATTTTTGACTAAACTAAAACAATGCAGTAGCTGATAATGGCTGATATACAGGAAGAATATAAACTTCAAAGTTAAGTGATTATTTTCATAAAAAACAGAAATTTACCTAAATTAGATAGATGATTGATTTAGGTAGCCAACCCTGCACAGTAAAGGTCTATCTACTAAGATCTTTATAATAGTACGTAAAAAACTAAGCAATTATTGTTTTCGTTTTCATTAAGAAATAACTGTGTCGTATTTTTATTTATTACAAAAAATATTCTAAAAAACTCACTCATATAATCATTTGGCCAACCAATTACGACGAACTAATTCAACTGCCAAAACTTTGTGGGACCTTAGAAAAACGTCCCCAGCACAAGCGATCCCTCGACGTAAATCGTAGGGCGGGGCGCGGCCGGGACAAATTATTATTTTTATTGCCAACGTAATAGCTAGTGGAAAATTAATTAAAGATCCTTGTAAACGTTTTGTTAATGGAGTAGACGTTAATTTTGTGTTTAGATGAAGAAATATCTGCAAAGATTCAAAGCATGAATGTTGTGTTTTTTCTTGTGTTCATCATGTGGACTAAAGATATATACATATTACACAAAACTTAAAATTGGTAATGCTGAGTTGCTTGAAATGAGACACTGCAGGCCAGAGTATATTTTTTATTTTCATCATTATAAGCAATTCTGTCTGGTTGCTGTTTTGTTTTCATCTAAGTAGAGCTGAGGTGGACTCAAATTCTAAATTCAAATATAAACTAACATCACCATCCAAACTCAATTTAAAACAACAATAAAAACTGAGATACGGTTTCAATAAGGTTTTCACCTTGTCATCGCGGTACCCTAATAAAATAAGACGGCCTAAATATCGTCGGGAATTCGTTAGGACAATATTGCGACGTCCTTTTGTTCGGGAGAATGCCTTCAAAGCAAATTGCTTTCGTACGGAACCCGGAAGTTTTAAAATATGCCGAATACATTGTGTGTATAGGTACTAATTTGAGAATCAACGAAGTGAAGTGAGATAATTGAGGGGGGATGGGGGGAGCAAGGAAGCATATAATGAGGAAGGTGGGCAGAATTAGATCTTGTATAAATATGGCTTTATTTTATATTCGAAAGTTTTTTTTTTATCATGGAAATACTTCTTAAATAAAGGACTTGCTATTAACAATCCGGAGATTGTCAATTGTCATTTTTATTTCAGAATTGTTCACTCCCTCATTTTTTAGAAAGTTCAGTCAATATTTTATTTAACACAACTGAGGCAATACTCAATTTAAATTTCATATAGCCGTCATAGTTGGCGAGACGAAGTTCGAACCAAGTCACAATGCCACCAGACATTCGAAAATAAATGAACAGCTAATATGTAATACTTATTAACTATTTTCTCAAAAGCTCTTGGTATTTGTCTAGTATTACACAAATTGAATAGAAAACTGTAATAATCTTATCCGACTAGACGGGGTCAGGTCAGTCGGTGTTCGTATTAACACGCTTTTCGTTCGGAGCAAGCAGATGTCATGCATAATTGACTAGTTGTGCAACTAACGGAATGGGTTCAGACTAGAAACTATTGGAAATTAGGGTGAAGTGGAAAATTTGTGGGAGTAACATGCTCAGACTAATGAAATGGTTGGAACTTCAGTTTAGTGGAAAAATCTTGGGATTATCTTTGCTTTTGTAGTCGACCTATTTCTTTAGTTAATAATTTATGTTTTGTTTTTTATTAAGTATGAGAATGTTTTAGTACAATACACAAAACCCAAATTTTGCTTGTCGAGTCGTTTGACTGGCTGGGCTCCTAAACTTTTTTTTACTGATTGGATACATGAATTATTAATCATTCATACTACCCACTCCTTGGATGTTACTAATGGTAATACCACGAAACTAAATTGAAATGCTATTAAGTTTAAGATAAACACTTAACATGTATTAAAGTTATCATTAATATTTAGAGTAGAGTATCAAATTTTTCGGTGAATTCTTAGCTATCTCGTCTCATAAATTATTATTAAGTAGTGAATAATCCAAGTAGTGTGATCTCCTTTGTTCCAAGGTTCCAAGTAAGGTTTAATAACACGTCCATCATAGTGTATTATAACAAACATCGCAGGACTATAAGCTTTGAAGCTTAGCCTTGAGTAAACAATCTATATGTTAAGAACTTTGCGCTGAATATTAATAGGTATGTTCTCATTGGTGAACTTACAGTTGTAATGATGAGGAGAAAAAAAAAATCTTTAATTATGTATTTTTGCTTTGCTATAGATATTACTTGATAACAGCTACCGCAGGTATATGTTAACCATCTTTCTCTAGGGATAAGAATTAATTTATTTAAAAAATACTTAGGACTATTTCAGTTTCTTACAACTTTCTCTTCAAGATTATTACGGAATGATTTCTTATAAAAGTGGTAACTTATTCTAATTATTTACTTATTGACTCCGTCAACAGCAATGTTCTGTTTTAATTTACCTGCAAAAGAAAAATTATTTGTTAGAATACAGCAAATACTAGGAATTTTTTTTATTTCTTGGAAAAAAAGTAGTTATTTGATAACTAATTTTTTTTGATTAGTTTATTGATAAGTATGAATTCAGAAAGTAAGCCACAAGAAATCTAGATGTCATGTAGGAAAACAAGGTCGCAAAATTAAAGCAATAACTTGCTAGTTTTAGGTATCAGCAAGTTCAAAAAAACTCATTATTCTTATGATACATGCACCGAAATATATCAATTTACATCCTACTAAATAATAATTAATGCAAAATTCCGTTCTTGGTATTCAATACTAAAATTTCAGTTCTTACGAAAGAGGCTTCAGCAAAAAGTTTTAGACTTGCCCGGTAAAACTGAACGGTTCTCGTTTCATTGCATCGCGGATATTGTTTCCAATATACCGAAATTGGGTGCATCCGAGTAAGTACGAGTGCGCTACATAGCGTATGAGAACTGAATATTGATGCATTTTAATACGTATGTTTTAAATTTTATCATCTTTGCAGTTTTATTAAGACAGGTTTTTTTAATACTCACACGAGGTCTTATAATACACGCTTACAGGTATACTACAACAATTACCAAAATAATTTAAAAATACTGCAGTTTTAGGCAATTAATTAATATCACTAGATGTATTTCTGGACTTATTATTTACAATTACTACGATTAGTAGGTAACGATCTAAGTTCATAAATGTCTCATTTCTAAAAATACAGCATAAATACGTTGCAGAGTTCAAAACAAACTATTGGAAACAGTTATTTCACTAGATATATTTCTGGAATAACATAAATAATTACTACGATTAGGAACGAACCAAGCTCATCATTCTCCAATTTCTAAAAATACAGCATGTGTATGTTCCATAGTTCAAAACATAATATTTTAAAAAGTCCCAGCATCTAGCAACCCTACAGTGTACATTTCAAAACCATTAGTTTTTACTGCTTTCTGAAAAATGTCTTTTGATATTCCGGTTCGTTTTATTGGAAAAAATACAATAGTCTGAGAAATTCTCGGTACAAATGCAGTCTCTACGTACGTCGTATGCGAGGGAAATCTTATATTAAGACTTGGATTAAGTTAAAATGGCTTTGATTTTATTCCTTAAAGTACTGCTGGCCCATTTTTGTAGCATTCTGTTATAGTTGCCAGCGAAAGCTCTTAGACGATGAAAGAATAATCATCTGGCTTGTTGTTTGCCTTTAAAAGTATCTTTCATCTTTTCAAAGAAACTTACTTTACCCTTTTAGTGCGAGTCCGGGTCAGTGTTGTTCGAGAATAATAGGAAGAATTGTATGTATCGTTTACGTTTTTAACAGAAAATAAACGAAGCCTTCCGCGTTTTTTCAACGAGACCAATTTTATCGTTTTACTTATCCATGTTACCGCAAGAAAAACTAATGCTTTAGGATTTGTATGTTTGTTTCTGCTTGTATCTATTACAAAATAAAACGACTAGTTTCCAACACGAGTTACAATCTGTCATCATGTTAGTCACAAAATCGCGCCTCTTTTATAAACTGGCGCAAACATTTCAACATCATTTCTCACTGCCCAAAACGCTGCCCAAACGAACAAATGGAATAGAAAATGGCGTTGAAATGTGCACATGCATTTACAAACGTCCTTCTGTACTCGCCCCCCGTTATGGCAACTGGGGTAAACATTACTCCGCTACAATTGCGAACCCAGCAATAAAACTATAAAGGTTTCCCAAAGAGTTGCTTCGTTCGCCCAATTTTTCGCACATATAAAAATATCGCGATGAATTATTATGCGCGGGCGAATTCACGAGCTTTGTAGTTTCATGTTTTATTCATTGTACGTGAGTTTCAATGTGTAAATCAGGTCTCTGTTTCGCAGTTAATTCCCGGTTAGTCCAGGCGTTATGACGGAAATTGCGAAAATTAAGGACCATGTGAGAGCGATGTGTGAAACTGCTTAATTTGTTCGTACACGTGCGTCGGTATGCGAGTCCTTGAGTTTACTGCAGCCGTATTTATGTCAACCATTTTATTTTGTAAGGCAATGTGTAATTATTTTGTGCGGTTTATTATTTTGAATGTGTTAATTCAATACTATAGTCTTACCGAATAAAGTTATTTGAAAATAGCTATGATATAGGCTTCTTAAATTATAAACTGAGCATCAAAACTTAGTATCTAGATCGCCCTTACGATGATGGAAAACAACACTACGATGGCATTATATGGAATTACACAGGTAATGCTTGTGTACTAAAAATATTTAATTGATTGAAGATTTAAAATTACAAATGTTTTTTTTTTTTTTTTTCTAAAACAAAAACGCTTCATCTACTAACACGTACTGAAGTCCCAAATTATAAATGTAAATGCCAGTGAAAGCGCGAATAACGAAGAAATAATATGTACCATTAACACAAATTTAGGCCTGCCAAGAATAATAATACTTATATTAAACATTTGTGTTATTTAATTACCATTACGCCGAAGTATGCTGAAGTTATACGCAGAGCAGGTATAAGTAAAGTTTATTTTCATTTATTTCATTTGACAGATATATTGGCTTTCTTTACAAAGTCATATTATCTCTTACGGAATAAATTACTTTTGCTTCTTGTTTTTGAGTTTACTTGTTTTACTAAAATCCTCATCTGTTAATAATCTAATGATACTGTGACACTATATCAGATCCAACACGCTAGAGAAAAAAATAAACACATTTTTTCTCAGAAGAAAAATTCTAACGACACTGTTTTATTTTGTCTAAAATTCCGTTTAAAAAGTTATATAGCATTAAAAAACCTCTTGAACTTTACTATTAATTATTGTTATCTCATTAACTCGCTCTAGCTTTTAACTTGTCTACACTGCGGAAGGCTCTAGGCGCGAGTTGGTCGCAGCTGTGCGTCGAGAGAAACTCTCGCCGGCGCTGAACGCGCGCACTATTACTGAAACGTGCGACTTTGTTCCGCAGATCATAATCCAAGAATTCTGAATATGACGTCATTTTACAAGTGTTATTGTTATGGAAGTTGGAGGGGTTTGTTAGAAATATGTAGGCAATATTATGCTCTCAAAAGCGCGTACTGGTTACAAAAAAATACTTTATATTGATTACCAAAATTAAGCCTCGATTTAAAAACCTGTTTGTTCCTTAAACACAAGTCACAGTGCTTCAGTACCGAATGAGACGATAAACAAAACTTTTACTTGCAAAAAAAAACACGTCTCACAGCGAAATAAACATTCCGACGATCACGTTCGCACAAAATTAACAGCTGCAAAACAATTCATTACAGAAAGCATAAATATTCTTGTAAAAGTAAACGACGAGAACACCTCCGTACGTTTCCGTATTAAAATAATTGCTTCGCTGAAACATTTAACAAACGAACGCGACACATTGTTACTAAATCACAAAGTTGACGAAAAATTAGCTAAGTTACGTTAAAACTTGCTAATATTCAAGTTGTGTAGGAAACTCAGTAGCGTGTAACGTACCTAGGAACGTGACAATTAATAATAATAATATCCTGGGACATCTCACACACGGTTACCTGATAACAAGCTAAGCAGGGCTTGTGTTATGGTAACCAGACAACTGATAAGCATACTTATATAATTCTAAATACATACATATTATAGATAAATTACACCCAGACACAGAACAAATGATCGTGCTCATCACACAAACATTTGTCCAGAGTGGGAATCGAAGCCACGACCTCCAGTATAGCAGTCAGGATCACTAACCACTAGACCAACAGGCTGATCAAACCCGTCAGGCCCGTGTGACAATTAATTTCCCCATGTGAGTAGGTAGGTAGGTTCACGGGCGAATTATTCGCAGACACTGACAAAAATAAGTAGCTTTCGTGCTGAATAACAAATTGGATGCTGAGCGACAGTGACGCTGCCTCTACGCTACTTTGACGTAATTGAAAAACGCTTTTCGGGCTCGTTTCAAAATGGCCGACTGTTTTAAGGTTGTTTAATTTAAGTATTTATTGTAGAACATTAGTCTTTTTTTGCCAACATTCTTATTTGCGTATTTAAAGTTTTGTAATTACAGACACAAAATCCTTATAATTTAAGTCTACTATTAAATAACGCCAATCCGCAATTAAGCAAGCGTGGCCTATGCCCAGCAGTGGGAAGTTTATAGGCTGGAATTATTATTATTATTAAACAAAGATTTTCGACTTATTAGAAGATTACAGACGGTAAATAATGTACTTGTATTTTTATGTACAATAGTGATTATTTTTTACAAACTTTTATATCACTTTGCATTTATACATTAAGTTGTTTATTAAGTAGCCAACAACTACTTAAAATACTTACCTACTTATGAATTCTAAAAAACTTATTTCTCTTAGAAATTGCCTTAGATGTTAAAACTTTCGCAATTATTTGACTGAAACATTTAATGAAAACATAAACTTACTTAATTGACAAATAAATAAACTTAAAATAAGAGGCTTTTAATTATAGTTCACTTTGAACATTTAAATTGGCAATTATAAATAAGTTAGATGTATAAATCTAGAATCCTATACTAATTAAAAATGGTTGTCTTTACAACGTTTTAAAACAAAGTGTTTTATTTAAGGAGTATTTTAACATAAAGTGCCCATTAATGTTGCCATCTAAAACGTTTTATGATGAATACTTTTACGTAAATTCCAATATTGCGTTATCTAAAATGGGTAATAAAATTGGAAGGTGCTTAAATGCTCTGTAAAAATGACTACTTTAATACTGTGGATTAAAGCGCTGTTTACTATTATTACTATTATAAACAGAAAATTATGGGCTATTGTAACGATTAATACCGTAATGAAAGAAATCACTTGTTTTCTATCTTGAAAACCGAAAGTATTTTATTGTAACATATTGCATTCCAAATTAATTATTTCCTTCTTTTTGATATGCGTTGGAAAATGCTTTTGCCTTTCAGTGGGACATTTACAGGTAAGTGTTATAACCATTAGTTTCCTATGTTACTTAATAAATTCGTATTATCCTACAAAAGTATGTTGTGGTATCTTCGTTGTTTCTGATTACATAGCAGAAATGTTTTTGCTTTAATTTTGGATTACTAAATTAAAGTATGTATATTTTACTGAATTAGCATTATCTGTGTTATTAATAAGTTTTAATTACTTACTGCTCCTATAATTCTGAAAAGTTTATACCTATCTAACGAATATTTAGTTTATAATTTTTCTTATTTATTGTGAAGCCTTAGTTTTTTTTTATTATTGTAAATATTTTAAGTTTAATTTCTAAAATAAATGAGAATTACTCTAACGAATCCTTATATGATTACACACAACATAAAAGGACACTTCACGAAACGCTTAAGAAAGTAACAAGCTCCTTGATACACGGAAACAATATAAACAGCGATAAAGGTTTAGGGTAAGCCGGTTGTAATGATGCACTGCAGCCGGGTAGCGATTAAATGATACCCGGGTATCGAACCGGCCATCGTATTTGATCGTCCGGATTGTTGGCTGTGACGTCACATTATTGCGACTAGCTATTCTGTGACGAACTGTTGATGGGTTCTGTCAGACGCAATACGCAGCTGATACCTCAAAGATAACAGAAATATATTCTTAGTTAAGTATATTTTTCTTTTAATGTATCATGACTTTTGACAGAAGAATTTTTTGCCGAACTTAGCAGTTGTTAATTTTATTGCTATTCCCATTTACACATGTATTGTTAATACTTGGTTGTCCCTTTTTATTTTTCTTTTATTTGAGAATATTAGTCACTGAATACCGAGCCTAAAAAACCTAAAAAAAAATAAAAGCATTTCGTTATCAAAAAAAAAAAAAATGTAAGTTAGTTTCAGTTTAAATTAAAATGATACAATTTCCCAGTCAAGACCAAAGCTTTTAAATAAATAAAGCGTCTCTTTGCAACTCTTTAATACGCTAAAGTGGGGGCCAAAGGAAACAAGCGCTGTGACAATGTGTTATCAAATTACTTAGTGTACAGCAACATCGGTATACAAGGACTGGATGTGTCACTGTGTGTGTGACTGTGTGTGAAAGATGGAGGTATCATAATTGAAATTGCTTGGTTTAGTCACTGGTTTTATAACAGAATTCACGGTCATAAGATATCCCTGTATTGGATTTGTTCTTTTTCAACTTGACTTTATTGTAGTATTTTGATATGTATTGGTTATACGAAAGATAGAAAAATATTGTTATAAATTGTTTAAATGTCTAAAAACTAAGCTATTTGGCAAGTATTGACAAAGGTCCTTTACAGTTTTTCCTCTTCAAACAGGTTATTAAAGTTTTAAATACCGTAAATAAATCAAAATAACAAAGTTGTTTGAATGCACTTTCATATTATATCGCGATCGCGATTCCCGACTTCCATTTAAACATGTTTTATCATTTTAATATTTCATCGAGCCGGTATAATCAGTCATCACATCAATCAAGATCAATAAGGTAACATATGGCTTTCATCATTATGGTTTGGATAATTTTAATGAGAAATTTTAAGTTTTTCTCTTTCGTAATTTCAGTAATTTTTGATCTTATGAAATTTTTAAACTCTGTTAAGTTGTAGTTGCAAAATAAGAAAGAATTGCTTAAAAGGTAATTAATTCAATTGAATTTCATAATCTCTCGTCATGTTTTAGGTAAGTATTTGAAAATATATATATTCAGTATTAATTATAAAACGTGTATCTTGTTTTTAGTCTATTAGTTAAAGACTTAGCTTCTGCGTTACACTCTACAACACGAGAATGAAGACAAGTTTCATACTTGCAACTTGTGCTTACTCTACTTAAATTATTTTAACACTTTAATGGCGCATCTAGAGAATCTTATTCCGTGCGTTTGTAGCATTGTCCCGCAGCGCTCGAGCACCCGTGCAGCAGTGGCGCAAACCAAAACATATCCACTTTATATAATAAAGAGAAATTCTAATTGTAACACGAACAACACTGTTGCCACTGTAATTATATTTGCGAGAACATTTATGTACGGTAAACATTAGAAACTTGATTTATTAACGCGAATCATTTCATTAATCCACTGAAAATAGGACAATAATTAAGAGGGTGAAAATGATAAGTATTGATTTCTGAGGTTTCCATGAATGTCATGAAAAAACTACTAGGTATTACGGATTTTATCGTGGTTTGTATTTGGATTTTAGGTCCCGACGTTTCGACACGTTTGCAGGTACTATGGTGTCGGGCGGACTGTCTGCCCGTAATAGTAGTTTTATTTCAATAAAATGATAAGTATTGTACGTGATGAAGGGACCAATCCAAACTCAATAAGTCATTTGCACACATACATATTTTTTATGCATCAGACAAATAAAGTTCTTGCTAATAAAAACAGCCGAAAACTCTCGTACCGTGCATTGTGCGTTTATGCATAATCATCCTTTTAATTTTCTTAAAGTAGAAACCTAATTTCATTTTATTGTAGAAGTAGCACCGTTCAAAATAAGTTCGCGAACTAATAAAAGTATCACACACTTAGTAAAGAAGTTACGAAGCATATTTGTGTAGCTGTGTACAAAGACTTAATTGTTGCATCTCAAGTTACTTGCGAGTTCGCGCCAGTTGAGTTAAGATGAATCGGGACCGCCCCTCGTGTTACAGGACTCTTATATTGAGCTTGTGTGATGAGGGCTTTATGTTATCATTGTGTGGTTTTTGTATGGGAAGTTTTGCGACTGATTTGTGATTTATGTGTAACAGATTTTTTATGCGCGATTTCCGGCTGTGCCTTTACCGGTAAAGTTGTAATCTTAAGGTAACGCAGTAGTGTCCCGATAATCCTTATTCATGATTATTGTTTTGTAGATATAGCAAACACAAACTGTGATTAACAGATAAATTAAGTACTGTACAAAACGTTTAATAAGATAAATAAGTCTTAGGTAATGTGTGTCATAATATAGAACTGTGAATATTACGCAGAAATTGTGTCCGTATACACAGAAAGACAGGACAAAGGAGCATTAAATTAACTATAAAAGAATACGAAGAGAAAATATAAAATAAGTAGGTTGCGTTTAATAAATGGGGAGGTATGTTCGCACATAAAAAAGTTAGACGCTCCATTGCTTCTGAAATGCGTAGGAACCTACTTACACCGTGTTTGTCCTCGTAAAATATTTATTTAGGCAGTATAGCTTGGGGACTCAGCAGAGTTCAGCACCTACACATCATTTAAATAAAATATATGCTCGTGGGTTTCAAAATAAATTATTAAAATACAGGTATTTATATCTAACCTTAATAAAGACTGTTTGTTTTTGATCTGGTTTAAATCGTTGCAATTACTTTAAGGAAAATAGATGTCAAATACGAAATTTGGATTTCAGTAGAAAGCACCCGCTAAGTCTAAGTATGTGACAACTTAGATAGTTTAAAACAACTAGCATGGCAAAAAAATAGAAGGTATTACTTATTCAGACAATCCATAAAAAAATATTATTTAGTAGTATTGTCTGGTATAAATAGTGTTGCCATTCGAGTATCCGCTTTACCATTAATTAATATTCTACAAGTGAATATTCTATCTGTAAAAACAAAAGCTTACACATATTTCACAAAGTACGCCAACAAAAATAAAGTCAAATCAATTCTTTTGAAGACAGATGCGATTCGTAATTCGATTCCGATAATAATAATTTCCATTGAGGAATTACATCGTATTGCTTTTAAATAAGAGGAAAATGTATTCGAATCAGAGAGAACAAAAAACGTTGGTAATTAATTATAATTGACAGGAGATTACGATACGTTACGGCCCTTTTACGTTTGTGTGTAGGGAGAGGACAAATGTTGCTCGAGAAATATACATATAAGATAAATAATTACGGAGGTAATGATGATATGATTAACAAACATACACCATACATCTGAAAGACGACGGGATTTTAGATTCACAGTCTATATAATATATATCAGATGGATAGCCGTTTCGCAGGTCATTTCGCGAAAATAAATTTTAATCCTAATCCATAAGGATTCACTATGCCACAGGCGTTTTTTTTTTATTTCCAGCAGTAATTCCTTCTATCAATTAAAAACACAACACAAAGAAAATCGGCCAAGCCAACTGCGTCAAACTTGTACCAATAATTCTTTATTCATAGAAGATAAATAAATTGACCATCATCACAATCAAATGAAACCTCCCAAAACAATCACAACAAACTAAGAAATATTCGCGTTCAAAGTTTCATTGGTATAACAAAATAACAGCGGAAATTATAACCAAACTGATATCCGGTTGAAAGTGCAGAAACAACTAGTCTAGTTGCTTCCGCGTAATTTAATTTCAGCGTTTCAGCTTACTGAAATACCATCTCCGTTGTGATTCCCAGGCGGGATGGCATTGTTTCGAATGGCGGAACTAAATACAACCTGAATTATGGACGGTTTTTTGATGATGCCTGATTTAGTGGTTACTATGTAAGGTGGTAATTTTTGTTAGGGAAAAATGATTTGGTTATACTTACTTATGTTTCTTTTTTTTCAAGTGTCAATGATATTCCCATACATCGATTTTAACCAAAATTTTCTCATTACATTACATTATACATGGTACATAACACATGGTAGTCTGTATAACCATGCTTTCAGGAATAATCCACCATTGTACTTAATTCTAGGTAAAAAATAAAAAAATATGTCCCCAAAACAGATTTCTTGAAAACAGATGCTTTTGTTTGAATAAAGAATCTTCGTTATGCAAACAATGCCTTTTATTATCCTTGGCTACTGTGATTCCAAATTTGAAAATTCCAAAAGTATTTTTTATGTAAAAGAATGGCCAAGATAAAAATGTCGCATGAAAAGCTCGCTTAAGAAACTAATTATTTAAAGCATTTAATCTTTTTTTGTTAAAAAATGTATAGTAGGTACAATATTGTTAAAGTTACGTTCCTTAAATGACAAATTGCTAATTTATATTTTTTTTGTAAAGAAAAAATGTGAAGTCTTCGCATTTTTGTTTTATAAATGTTCATAATCTAAAGAGTATAATTTAATTATAGAGGTGACATTTAAGAAAAATGCTGTATATTATTTCTATATCAGACCAAAGATGGATATTTTTGCACAAATTATATTTGCCTAAAAAGGTGACATTAAGAGCTGGACTCTTACTGAATCTGCCAAGTAAGGGTATGTATTATCAAATCACAAAGTTCATACTAGTGTCATTTATGACTCACAACTAGGTAAATTACCTAAGCATTCAGCGACACAATTAAAAGACAAACTTTGAAACAAGCGCCATCTTGTATACAGCATTATAAATCAGACCGCCCATCTATTACCAACATTGGGGACAATAAAACAGTCTAATTTATCACCATCAATGCTACATTTAACGACTAGTTCTGTAACGAGTGATTTATAGAATTAGCGCCCGAACGCAAATTCATTGGAACTATTAGTAGTGATCATTTTAGACATACCGAGAGGACCAAATGGTAAGCCTGTGACAAACTAGTCACTGGAACTGGCAGGTCAATTGGTACGACTTGATGGTAAATAAACTAGCTCTCCTATATAATTGTATATTGATTACATAAATGTGAAAATAATTCTGCACGAAGTTCGCAAATTAATTGTATATTAATAACATGAATGGGTCAGTAATTCTGAATGATGTTTACACATTTTGATGTCTATTACACAGTTTCTGAAAATAAATCATAAGACCGAATGAGTGGACGATAGTGTAATAAATGGAACATCCGTAATAGGTGGGATTAGGGGTAAAGTTCTCAACTAAAAGTTATTAACTTTGAAGAGCGTTATAAGTGCCATGAAAAAGGCCCATGAATCAAAAGAAAAACTTTACAAAAATTTCTCCCACACGAAAAATATTTAATGTATTTTTATACTTATATATTCGTGACTTTTCAGGTGAGACTCAAACTGTTTAGAGTATAAACACATTGGAATGCATTCCACAGAATCCTTAGCGAAGTAGTTAAGTTTCCGCTCGTCCGTGGAATGCATTACCACTTAATGTGATACGTGCCAAATATCTGCTAAACATATAAAAACTACTTTACAAACATTACGGGGCTCTTTTATTTACCTTTTCAGTTTTTCTGTTGCATTTAACATTTTGTATGCGTTTATGCTTAGATGACTTTTAAACAAAGAAGGACCCTGAGATCGGACACTATGAAGGGAAAATAGAAAGATAGCTAGATGTACAAGACAACTTTAAACTTAAGGTGAAACCAATTAAAAAGAATCTTATTAACCTGAGAAACGGCCTCGGAAACGAAGTCAAAAATTGTTAATTGTAATTTTAGGTAGTACAGTCACGAGCAAAAACATGTAAAACATAGCGAAATTGTAACATAAAATTAAGGTGCCTTTTGTGCTGAAGCTCAAAAATAAAAATATTTGAATAACGTTTTACAATATAAGTCTAGAATTGAAGAAAAAAACAATGATTAATTGGAGAGTGTTGACACATTTTTGCTCGACTGTACGTACGTATGTAAGAAGCTAAACATTTAAAACATCGTTTTACGTATCTAATGAGGGCAAATAACAACCCAGACATAGTTAAAGCTCTCATATAAAATATCGACCTTAGTTTTCAACCATCCATCCCTTGGGCCTAGCGGTCACATCACTCGACACAAGTTCACACGCGCGGTCACTAACAATTTACCAAAGTTCATGAGCTCTATCAGCTCGAATTTAACTTTAACCTTTACAAATCACAAACTAAATGTAACGTGTAAACCAGCCCCAATTGACATTCATTTATGCGTAATTGACAATTTGACATTTGGTAAAGCCATGTGTTACATTGTATATTAAAAAATGGCGAATATGAACTATTTAAATATGTGTAGGGATTAAAGTTTTAATTGGTGGTGTTTGAAAAAGGAATAATTTGCGAATGCTTTTATTTTTGACAATTTGAATTAAAATAATAAATATTTTGAGCTGCACTACCTTTAAATGTCATGTTTTTAATTGGACATCTTAGTATTTTATTTGATAAGAACTCAATGTATTATACATTGAGATCACAGGTTTGTTAAATGAATACGAAAGAGAAATATATACAGCGTTTGCACTTATTACAAGTCTATGGACACAACTTTTGACACCGATTAAGTTATTAACATGAAATAGGTGTAAGAAATAATTTAGATAATATATCTGTAGGCACCGCAATACAATTTATTTTAAAATAAATACAGAATTTGGGGATTCAATTCCGTAAATTCGTTTTCCGAACAATAAAAAAGGAAAATAGATAAAAGAGGTGAGTTGGCAGGTACGTGACAGGAGTGCTTAAGAGACGTTACAAAGTGGGAGCTATTGTTTCTAGAGTTACGAATAGTCAGCCCTTAATCCCGTTTAGTATTACGCAAAACACGCAACTGCCATATTCAAATAATATAATATAAAAAACACTTTTCCATATAATGCCGAATTTTTCGTTTCGATCCTTAAGAAATGTTGAAACGAAGGTCAGAAGTCTACTTCGCATCAAAACCTTTTGTTCCCTTTATTGTATAAGTATTTAAATGCTTTACAATTGAGTCTTAGGACACGTGTACGATTCATTCTTCATATTCTATTATTTCCCCAATAATAAGCGTAGTTAATTTTATTTTATTAAAATCTGTGACCCTGACTGACAGTTAGTATGTCAGTCAATGTCACTAGAGGTCAGTATTTATTTTTCTACAGGTTTATTTTTGGCCACAAACAAACCACGAGTTCTTTATTTCAGTTACAAAAAAAGATACAGTTCATTCGAAATTCAAAATTATTCGCGCCATCCGTGCCTATCAGTAAATTCGTCAGTACAAAGCACAGCTGACACGAGTGCGCTTCGTTTTTCTACGTTGCGACTCGGCCGTTCTATTTTCAAATAGTCGCCTCTTGTGTTGATTTTTCTTGGAGCAGTTGTAACAACGTCGAGTGCAGAGATGTCAGGCTTGTTTCTACTAGAATGGACTTTTAGAATTGCTAAGTGTCTGAAGCTAAATGTGTTTCAGGTAGAATATTCTATTTTGTTCTATTATTTGTAATGTTTATAAGATTTAAGTGTGAGCCTGAGAAAACTTTTATCCAGCTTTTCTTTTTAATTTTCAACAGCAATATTTGAGATGTTCTTAAGTTTACTTGAGTTTTAGGTATAAGATTACGAGTGTTGTATGTATTTAGTGAAATAGACTTACACACTTAAGTTAGTTCAGGAAAATAAGTAGACATTCAGAAAACATACCTGAAACAAAAATAAATATGACATTAGTTGAAATGGTTGCAAAATTATTTTGTAGGTATTCTAAACCTTACATTCAATGGACAATAAATATCGAATACAATAATTTGCCTAATAGATACTAATTTCACTAATTTGTCACAATCCTAGTCTAAGAGCTAACTATTTAAAAGTAATAGTCATGATGAAAATTGTATTAATTTAAACGAGTATTTCCGGTATTGTAACCATACTAACAAAGAGGCCATGGGTATGATACAAGAGTCTTAATAAGTACATAAAGCAAAAAAATCTACTTAATTAAAAATTTTAGAAACGTTTTATTGTTTTTTTTAAATTCAGAATTGAATTTTTTTGGGGATAAACCGCGAAAACCCACACATGGTTTTCTGGTCCCTTGCTAAGCAAAGCTTGTGACAACTGATAAACATACTTATATATTTCCAAATATATACATTATATAGATAAATGACACCCAGACACAGAACAAATGATCGTGCTCATCACACAAAGAATTGTCCTGGGCGGAAATCGAACCCACGACCTCCGGTATAGCAGTCAGGGTTACTAACCACTAGACCAACCGGCCCGTCAGATATTTAAGCTATTTTTATGATGATGTAGGCGTATCAGTCCACAGCTCTCG
This sequence comes from Autographa gamma, assembly GCA_905146925.1. Classification (NCBI taxonomy): domain Eukaryota; kingdom Metazoa; phylum Arthropoda; class Insecta; order Lepidoptera; family Noctuidae; genus Autographa; species Autographa gamma. The sequence continues at coordinate 2,400,016 of LR989850.1, forward strand.
GTCTATAACAGTATATCACATTAAATCATAACAATTATTTATTCAATAGCCGTAGCATTAGCAATGGGATTTGTATGTGTTGAAGTAGTTAGTTAAATTGCGACATAATTGACAACTAATGCCGAATTACCGGTAATTGGGTTACGATTTACTGCGCGGTAATTACCACGTCTCTTTGATGGTAAATAATTTATGTGTAATTTTGGATAGATTAACCTAATGTTTTTCAATGTGTGGATTTAAGCTTTTATCTACTTTCGCCGGAAGTAATTAAAATCTGAGCTTTATCTACGTATACTATTTTGATCATAATTTTCTCTGCTAGAGACATAATTTTTTTATAATAAATAATTATGTGCATTGGTCATCTTGTATAAGTATTCCTATAATTGTTGGAAATCTGCGACAAACTTTTTTCCTATCTGCGATAGTAAAATACCAAAGGTTATGAATAGGCAAATAGCCTATTTTATATTTCAATTTAAGGAATACGCTCTAAATTGATATGTCAAGCGCAGTCCTCTACTGTTAAAGTAGGTATTTTAAAATCCTAACTGAATTCATAACACATTTTTTTAGCTAAAACTGAAAGCATTTCGTTCATTCAATATTTATTCAACATTTTTTTTGTTATTTGATATGACACATTCTAAACTTAAAAATATAAAAAACAAAAATAAAAAACAGACCACCTCAATTTGCAAAACAATTTGAGTCATAAACCGATAGCAATAAAGTTTAAAATTGAAAGAACAGTTCCTCGAAACATGTACAATCACATTCAGTTAGATTGTAAGCCGTAACGTGATTGGTCGGTCTGACCTCAGGCGCTCTCAAAGGTGGTCAGACAGAATCAACACAAGAGGCGGCCGATTTGAAAATAGAACGCCCGAGTCACGTACTCTTGAAAAAACGAAATCGCGCGGGTAAAGGTGTTTCAATTCAGAGGGTGGTTTTGTTAAACTATCGATATCGATTTCATTTGTGTGTTTTTCGTAAAAAATTTAAACCTCCTATATTTTTTAATTCATTGCAAAATAGTCTTTAGTTTTTGTTTGAATCTAATTCATGTTTTTATTGTTCTATCAGACCTTAGTACATTTATTTTCTGTAGTAACGCTTAGAAGATCTTAAAATTTCAAAAGTATTCAACCATTACTGCTCTTTACATTATACTTACGTTTTAAAATTAATCATGACCTAAATTTATGATTTAAGACTGATGTATCATGTAATAATTTATTGCTTAACATTAATTTCAATAATCCATATAATTGAGATGGCACATTATTTCAGTCATTAGCTAAAGCGAGCAAATTTATAAATTCATTGAATAGGCATACACAAAATTATTTTGTAGAGCATATCATTTTAACTTGTTTAAGAGCGTTAGCAATACTTAAATTCCTAGTGGAGCGGTCCAATGGAATGTAACATAGAGAAATAAAATACAAAAAGCTATGTTTCCGCCCGGGATCGAACCGGGGGCCTTCTGCGTGTTAGGCAGATGTGATAACCGCTACACCACGGAAACGATACTACTTTGGTCGAAATAAGTGAAGATAAGAACAACGTAAGAAACCTGATAAGTATTCCTGAACCAAGCGTACTACAGAAAATAATAATAATCAGTGTGTCTTCGAGTAAATACAGAACATATTTAATTATCTGACTATTATTAAGATATTTTTATAAACAAATTCCCACAGCGAAACACTTGAATTTCAGCAATTTCAAATAGCATCAAAATGGCGCCGTACACAAAATGGCGGCGCATGATTTGTGACGTCACAGCGTGCCCGCTCCGATAGCGACATAAGCGCGCGCGCCCTCTGTACTGCGGTCGTGTAAATCACTCGCGCCAGCTCTCGTGGTTAAATGGAGTATTGATGGGGATATTAGACAGTTATATGGTAACAATTGACCGAATATTCAAATCAAATGGCGGGAAACGGAATGGAAATGTATAGTTTTGGAATAAGCTGACTTTATAAATTGTTCACTTTTTTATTTCAGTTGTAAGTAATTTTTTCACGGATCGTACTCGCAAAGGGTAATAAGATAATGCCAATGTCGAAAAGGCACTTATTAAGATAAACATGATGATTAACCTTAAATGAACAGTCTAAATTACCCTATTACGAGAAGAGGCCTTTGCCTTCTAGGCTTTTTCAGGATCATTATTTTAGTTAAATAAATAATTCATCTGCGTTCCTTCATTAGATTTAACAAATAAAAGCGAATGAGCAAGAGATTTGTCTAGACACGCCGGTGGATGAACTCTTATTACAAATGTTGATTAAAAGTAATTTCTCATAATTATCTTCTAAAATAAAATGAGCTAGAAATAGCTACATGTAATCTACATATTTTAGATATGATTAGATAGCTGCTGTTTACTGACAACAAAATGTGAGAGTTAATCCAATGTAATAAACTCTTAGATAAAAACGTGCTATTCAAAAAATGTGTGGTTTCAACTTAGAAAATAATTTTATGCAAAGAAAATATACTTATATTTTATTAAAAAATACAAGTATATTTTTGTGTTTAAGATTCAAAGTAAAAAGATACTTAGGTAATTTCTGTACTTAGCAGTAAAAAGTTTGAATGAAAATCGCCTTTTTTTTTTAATCAAAAAATCAACATGCGCCATAATAAACTATTGTTACTCCTTCCATATGCTAAGAATTGAGTTTAAACTATAAACGTTGTCTAGTTATATTGTTCTCATACATGAACTAACTAGATTTAATTAAACATGCCTTTGTTAACGAACTTGTGGGCAGCGGTTTATATTTTAATGTTTAGACTAGAGATGCGCCGTTTATTACTCGGTACTATATTCGGCGACTTTTTTAGTACTTGTATACTGCCGAATAACTCAGTTCAACTGACGAGTAGTATTGATTAAAAAACCGTTAGTGAATACATCATTTTAAAGAGCTAAAAATTATAAATTAGAGAATAAAAAGACAATGTTAATACCAAACATATATGTAATTTTAAGTAATTTAGGTAGAAACGACGACGGGTGGCATGTACGAATATTGGCACTCGATCAGAGAAAAAACAATTTTCGAGTTATTCTCCAGAGTACTCGGTACTCGGTTACTCGATAAAGGCCGCACTCGGCCCATCTCTATTTGGACTATTGTCCCATTTAATTCTGCTAACTTCATAACACATGGTTTAGCAAAGGACTTAAATATTTGTTTAGCAGTTCAGGGGAGTTTGGAATGCAGAGTACGCGCTGAAATGTAGCGTAAGTTTTGAATACTATTTTATTGTTGGGGAATTAAGTATTGTACCATTGTATGATTTAATGAATGTAGGTTTTACTTGCATTGCATTCTATGCTGGGTTAACTAATATTTTATGAAAATGCTACATATAGGTAGGTATTACAGAATATACAATTAAAAGTGAGTGAATCATGTATGACATATTCGTTCAAACATTATTAGAGCAAAAAACACACTTAATATGTCAGTCAAACCAGATCGGTTCGAACGCAAAGATTAAAAAACTTCCAGCGTATCTGATCTCAAAAGCCTAATATACCTTTGGTAAGAAAACAAAAGAGCGATGTTCTTCACAAAGAACTATCACCTGGAAAGACCTGGAAGGTTCTCGAAGGCTTTATTCCAGTTCAATTAATCGTGGCAGCAAATGAAGTTGGTTGCCACCTCCTTCGTAGGTATTTTTAATTAAAGCAAGCCTCGGCGCCCACTAAGCGCTTTAGAGCGAGGTCCGAGTGATAAGCGGTAGCGTGTATGTTGGATTTAGGTGTAATTGAGCGTGTGATTAGAATCACAAAGTATACTAAAAATTAAATCACTAGTGTATTCAAAACCATTGATATAAAGTAACCGTCATGAGAAGCTATAAATTTTGTAAACAAGTGTTCAGGAGTTCACAACATTTGGACCAACAAAAAAAATGAATTTGTTTAAGATTTAATAAATTATTAAGTAACAAATATTAATTAACATAAATATTATTTAAGAATAATTATTCGTCAGATTCAGATGTTTCCATTTCTGTGTCAGAATCAGTGACATGTATCACGAAGCTGTCTACAGTTTTATCAATCATCTCATCGATTTTGGAATAAAAATTATCTTCTTCCTTGATAACATGCTCCACACAACGCTTCCAATTTTCCGAAGTAATCTGCTGCAGTCCCTCTTGTAATAATTGTTTTACCTCGTCAAATTTAAAATTTGTATTTTTGCGAGCAACATATCCTTTTACGTTGGCCCAAATTAGCTCAATTGGATTAAGCTCACAATGATATGGCGGGAGTCTCAATACTTCCACCTTATATTTTTTTGCAAGCTCGTCCACTACATAAGTTTTAAAATTGTCTTTAACATTTTTTACTTTTAGCAGTAATTCAGTCTTAATTTCATTGTCGTCGTAAGAAATATTCTTACTTACAAGCCAATTTTGTATATCATTTTTTTTCCAGGCAGTAGTAGGAATTCTTTCAAGACGCCTTGAGTGGTATGGTGCATTGTCCATTACCACTACTGCATTTTCTCCAAGTTTTGGGAGAACGTTTTCGAACCATTGTTCAAAATGTGTTGCATCCATTGATTCATGGTAATCTCCCGTCTTCTTGCATTCAAATATATTTTCACCGCCCTCTACAAAACCGTTCTCATTGCCGATATGGGTAATTATTAATCGTTTACCTTTTGACGTTGGGTTACGTGCACCAATGCTAAGTCCTTCTAGGAAAGCCTGCTTCTTACTTTTAACTTGTTTGTCTACCCAAGTTTTATTTACGGTATGTCCTGTAAAAACAATTAAACATTTGTTAATTAGCGTCTTGCGCAGTAAAAGAGTTGAAGTACATTATTATTAATACACACTTGTGATAGCCCTTAAGAACTAATGTCTCAAGGTCGGCGGCGCGTGGGTTATATTTATTTTGCAAATAGATTTGCAGTATCATACACATCACTTCACGGTAAAGGCGACGGTATTTGCTTACAATCAGGCGAACCGTATGGTAGTCTGCCGTTTCACTGCAATAAAAAAAAACACACTAACCTGCATTCACCCATGTCTCATCCATGTAAAATATCTGGCGATTTTGTTGTCTATAGTCTTTAATAGATTTCAAATATTTTCGCCGCCATATTGTTATGTCATCTCTATCAATAAGTGCGTTATTTCGCTGTCGTTTTATATATTTAAAGTTTAAATGCTTTATTAGCCGCCTGAGAGTTGTTTCGCTAAAATTTGGCATATCTTCATCGTCATTGACTGCCTGAAGAATCTTGGGAATTGTTGGTAATTGGCCATTTAAAAAGAAACTGTGAATTTTTTTCCTAATTACGGATTTATCAAAATCGTCTACTTTCTGATAAAATTTAGGCCTGTCTTTAGACTTGATAGGTGATTTTATTCCCTCTTCTGATTTATATTCTTTTAATATATTATACACAGATGCTATGCCAATTCCCAAAATCGATGCTGTTTTTTTATTTATTTCGGTTTTGTAGGGATATTCATTCGATGGCCAATTTTCTTTCACGTACTTATATACGTTGATCACCATATTTTTCTCATTAACCGTAAAGCTCGTCACCTGTAAAAATCACCGGTAGTCACTTGTCACACGAAGCTCAAGCTATATCTCCAGGTATACCAATTAACCTAACCAATTACTTCACAATTTAAAACCTACTTCTAATATTAACCTTAAGTTTCCAAAGATTAGCGCGTTTGAACAAACAACTCTTTCTTTTTACTTATTATATATTTTAGATAAATTGTATTACGCACCTTTTGACGTTTTTTTCGTGGCGAATTTATTTCCTTAGATGTACTGGCTACTGGCTCCATTATACGTAATAACAAATAAAATTAACGCAACAATTAAAGTAACAACAATAAAAAAGTGATAACGAAACAATAACAAAATTAACAATAACAACCAGATCCGCGATATATGCAAAGCAATGAAACAAACTCGTACGCATTCGAAACTCGAATGATGCGTTTATTTCAAAATGGCGTCCCGATAGTTCACAATCCCTGCGACGGACGCGTTCCGGTACCAAGAAACACAAACGATAGCGCTTTGCGTCGTTAAAATATGATCCGACTAAATTAAATAGGTTGTTACTTTCATATAACCCGTCTATATTTCATGTCGATTGAATATGGTCAATTTATTATTATCTCGCAGTATAAAATGTTTACTTAGTAAAAGATGTTTGTTTACATAATTTATAGCTTCTCGTGACGGGTACTTTAGGTATGTATCGTCTTATGTAAACGATACGCTTGAATGCAACAATTAAGACGACTATTTCTAAGGGTTAAGTGATAGTATTCTTCATGTTCTTTCTAATATAACATCAAAACTTAGCAAAATATAGAGGATTCAAACTTTTACATTGTTTGGAAAAAAAAAATCGTCAGTAAATTCTATTATAACCGAAGAAATTATGTTCCCGCTACTTGTCTCACCGTTGCCTTACCCCAAGGCATTCTTATACCTGCTCTAATGGGATAAAGTTTTATGGGCGGAAAAACTCCTTCAATGAGGCGTTGTAGGATCATATGCAGGCCTGCAGGAATGCTGCGAAATGCCTCCATGTTCACAGCATGAAATTTCGCTAAGTATTCGAATTAATGATGTACGTACTTGTTAATTTCGGAGTTCAGGTCTTGAAAATAAGAAAAAAAGCTTAGTAGTGTGTTGTATGAATTGCTTTATTGGAGTTTCTGTTTTACCGTAAAGAAAGTTGTAAATTAATGCTTTATTAGTTCTTTTTACGGACAGAATGTAAGACAACGTAGAGAAATAGAAGCAGTACAGAACTATATATGCAGATATTTATCTAGTAACATAGGTATAATAAAAAAATTAAAGGCAATTTAATTTATTTATGTAACACCACTTCATGTTCACATATGATCGCAACGTGAAATTAAATAATAAAGCGATTTAACAACTAAAAATCAGCGCTCGCAAGCTGCGCTGCATGCCTAACGAACTGACTGGAAGTGCAGACCTAACTTCATAGACTATTCAATAGTTTCCTGCACTATGCATGTATTGCTTTTTCTAGTACTCTCATGAAACGGGCCGATACTCATTTGTTTTTTAAGATATTCTGCTATTAAATAAGCGATAGAAATAATCTAAATAAGAGATATTCTGCTCTTAAATAAGTGAGAAACAAACTAAATATTGGTAAGTATTTTATTCATTATATCATACCTATGTTTTGGGTGCTGAATTTTGAATAATTTGATTTAATGTTATATGTAGTGAGTTTGACATCAGAAAATATTGAAATCTTTTCGATTTCAAGGAAAAACCTAGCAATTTAATTAATTAATGATTTTGTACTGCACTAATTTAATCGGTTTTTATTTGACTTTTGTGTGTGTGGGTTATACTTCCATGAATAAGGAAGAGAAAACAGAAAAAAACGATAACACAGAATCCTTTGTAAAACTCATTGCCCTCGCTGCAAATGCCATTTGAATTCATTTTAAGTAATTTCAAGTTGATCAAAAGTCATCGTGGAATTAAATTTGAGCGCAAGAGCACGGCTATACAAATGCCATCGCCTTCGAGATACGCTCGCAATCAACGCTAAGAAGGAATTCAAAGACTTTCATTTATAGCACTTATTATTTAAAATAGTGGCATTGCTGAAAATCTGTCTTACGAATATAATTTAAATGCGTTGATGTGTCGAGAAACAAATCTTAAACGTCAACAAAATACCATAATTAGTTTTTACTTAAAAAAAAAAGCTTAAATACTTCGGCTTAAAACAAACTACTTCTTGTCTACGGGAAATGTTTTAGTTTTAATTGAGTAAACCTACCGTATAATTCTGTAACTCACATACATTGATACGGTACACATGCAATCCATCTGTGTAACTGATTGCAATTATCCCGTTGACTGATCTCCCAGCTCAAATCTAGCATTCAATTAAATTACTAGTCGCCTTAAATAACCTCTATCATCGCAGCAGTGTTTAATAAGCGTCCCTACGCTACAGACACAAGATTATTGGATATTACGCAATTATCTGTAATTATTCAGCGATTGATTGGTTTAATGCTCAGTGGAATCATACGATCGCACCTAAGACGTTGCATAATCGCCTCACACGTTACTAAACAGATGTTTCATTGTAAACGCTGATTGTAATTATATGGTGTTTGACGAAGCTGCTATAATAATTAAGGAGTTATGCTAATTGACAATGGATCGATCCCTCTAAGGTAACAGAGAATACTATTACACTTCTCTGAGTATTCAGTTGATGTTCCGTCTATTGTATTTTTGACAGATTTGCCAGTGTATATTTTTTCTTATTTATTGTGTAGGCTTAGTTTTTATAGTACTTATTGTAAATATTTTAAGTTAAATTTTTAGAAAACAATAAATAGATTAACTTTATAAAGATATAGGAAAATGTGTTAGTTATTAACAGAAATATTTACACTAAACCAGGTAAAAAAAACAAGACTTTATTTTAAGAGCTACATAATCTGCTTAACCACTCTAAGAAGTAAGCGTGAAGGGCGTATAATTTTACTTAGCACAGACTCAATGCAAAAAGCACCTTACGCACTGGTAATACGAAAACAATTCCATTGATAGCCCAAATTACGAAAGTGTTTTCACCTGAATATTTCCTCGTCAAGTAAAACCCAAAATGAATCGTGTCATATCTGTGGAAAGGGAGTTAATTTGGCTTTCGGAGTCATGTTTATAAATAATAACGAATATAATAATGCTGCGTTAAATACGCTGCCATTTACGGATATTAAAAGGGTTTTAATTTTCAACCGAAATTATTTTTAGTACAATGAGAGTATGAAGAATTTTGGTATTCAGCTTGAAAAATATTCCGGATATTTTCTGATGACACAGGCTACAATAAAATCACAGTAACCAATAATATAAATACCAGTAAAGATTTATTCAGATAAAAACCAATAAGTCCGAAACAATTTTCGACATACTCGTTATAGTTTAGACTAGTCATAAAAAAACCTACCATTTAAGAACTTCTAGCTCTATCGTAAACCTAATCGAATGTACTCAATATAAATAATAATATAATATAATATTCCGGGACATCTCACACACGGTTGTCTGATCCCAAGCTAAGCAGAGCTTGTGTTATGGTAACCAGACAACTGATAAACATACTTATATATTTCTAAATACATATATATTATAGATAAATTACACCCAGACACCGAACAAATGATCGTGCTAGTGACACAAACATTTGTCCCAGGTGGGAATCGAACCCACGACCTCCGGTATAGCAGTCAGGGTCTCTAACCACTAGACCAACAGGCCCATCAAAATGTGTCATGTCAATATGTCATGTTTCATACGAGCACATAACTGTCAATTAAACAGAAATAAGAACGTCAAACCGACATTTATTCTGCGTGTAATATCGTTAAGCTCTTAGAAACGGAATTATTGAAAAAGGTTTTACTTTCATCTCGAGTAACACAGACTTTAAATAACCTCCTTGTGCCTGAATGTTCGTACTCGTATTTCATTTTTAAATAAGTCTTAAAAACTTCTTATACGTACCTAAAAACTCGAAATATGAGTACTTGTTTTTTTTTTTAATTACAGCTAATTATTTAATTATTTCTTCATAAAATAAAAAGAACAGTTGAAACAATGTAAGAACCTAGGATCCGTTGGAATTACGTTCTAATTTTAAAAAGAAATTAGGCTGAGCATTAAGTAATTTGTTTTTAAAATGAGAAAGCAATTTTGTTTTTGAATATGAAAATGTTTACACAAAATATTTATGTTCTAGACTAATTTACGTAAAACTGATACTTATTTATATTTAAACCTTAAATATGTGGTTGATGACTAAACTCAAAAGCGGTTTTACACATTAACCACGAGTTATTTACTTAACCTAACTCCGTATTTATGTTTCACTTGTATCAAGTAAATAAAACCTTTTTGTTTGAATACTGCTGAACGCGGAATTTTAACTTTTAAACAGGATGTATTTAAATATGGATTAACGTTCTTTTCTTTGCTGTAGAGGCATTTAAACGGTTAAAGATAGAATAACAAAGTTTTCTTTAGTTGTTGCTTTTCTAGAAGTCGTCACACCGTGTTACCTAGTCACTAGTGTACCTACCTAATACCTAGTTGTAGAAATTCCTCGAAAGGCAGTCGTTTCATGTGAAACACTGTTTCACATGAAGTAGCGATCAGTGAGACAGGACGCGACTCAATATTGACTTTGAAAAAGGCTAACCAGTATTTAGATGTAGATTAATAATTCAGTTAGCTGTCCTTTTTTTGGATGTGTCTCTTTATAGACTTATTTCGTTTAAGGCGGTAAATTCCAAAATGTCACTTTCTTCAGAGGCAGATAAAACCATGTATGAGAGTTTCCATGTCAAAAAAACATTGATAGAAGGACAAAAATATCTTCGATTTCTGTCCTATCTCTTCTTATTTAACCGATACCTTCTACCGAAAGAACAAAAATTTCAAATAAAAAATAAAAATATATTTTATATAAAATAGTAAAACTAGTGTTTTTTCAACCGAAAAGTTAGATAAGCGCAGCCCAGCGACAGAGGGATCTTTGTATTGCATCGTTACGTTCACTGCATATGCATGGATGTTTTGAACAAAATGGCCGCTGTTATTGTTACCATTTGTGATTCGTTAGCGATAGCCTACCGCTTTTTAGGTAACTATGACGTATGAAAAAATAGACTAGAGTATAAAATAAGTAAATAATAAATGCAGGTTATTTTTCTATCGGACTTGCATTTAGTATCCACGCAACTAGAATAATTTGACATTTTAAAAGTGTCTAAAAAGGTAAACACTTGACCTTTTATAGTAATATTACAGACCGTGGTCGCAAGCAGACTTGAGTCTGCTTACGACCACGGCCGGTGTAACCCGGTCGAAACGTCAAGCCCTAAAGGTATTTATGCATGTATGCGCTAATCCCCTTTCTATAATATTACTATAAACATGCAGCGCGATAGTTTAAAATTTATTATCACTTGACCTTTTGTTACAAGCTTTAGGTAAGCTACCTATAACTAAAATGGTTACTAAAACATCGTTAACATCTACAATTGCCGTTAATTGTCACGATAAGACGAAGAAAATTGTATGACATTTAATACCGCGGTAGAATAATAACCGGAGTTTAGATTTTATAAAGACTCCTCATTTAAAAGGCTTTCACGCGGGCGCAGGTGGGCGCGAGCTGCTTGTAATATAAAATCATTTAAAAGAGTAACCGTAGCGTTTCTTGCCGGTTCTTTGCTAAATGGCGATCTTAGTCCGAAGCAATTTCGAAACATGTTGCCTATTTAAGAGGCTTTTATAGTTAAGTAGGTACTTACTTTAATTTTGTGATTATAATCGTACTAAGTAACAATTTTTTTTGCGATTACATTTTTATCTTTCATATTTAAAGTCAGTATGAAGGTACATTTTTTTGGGTTCTAATGACGCATTATAGGCCTTACCTTAAGGTACATGTATGACCTCGAATGTTTGTGTACGGATTAATTATTCCCAAATTGCATTGGGTAGCAACTACTATCTTCACCGTATAAGCTAATTTGCATCAAAATTCATACAACAACAAAGCTAAAATTCATCTTATTCTCAAAGCAAAAAAGTCCAAAGCAACCGAAGAAGATATAATGAAAACAGATAGCAATAGTTCCATAAAGGTTATCGCCGAACGTTTTCAAAGCTCGGCTAACTAAAATCGGTGGACATTAAGAAAACGGTGCATTGTTTGCTTTTAATTAAACTTCGACGGCGACCGCCATTTTGTTTTCATACACCCACGTACCTGAAACAATAGAAAATTTATAAGTATACGTGTAGTATACGATAAGCTTTATTATTGGAACATTATTCATAAATTTGCATTTTATAATTTTATGTTTTATTTTAATCATCAGAAAAAAACAACGTCTAAAAATATTATATGGCGAAAATTCTTTGCTCCTTGAAGCATAACCAACAAAAATTTAATTCATCAAAAAATCATCGTCAAAAAATCATCGTCATCGTCAATCGTCAAATCATTCATCACTTTTTGCTTACAGAACGTGAGCAAAAAGTGCAGTTTTGAAGTCAACGACACTTGTCTACTGCATTTCGACACGTAAATACTCAGAGAAACAAATATGTGGTCTTTTTACACTATCAAGATAGCAGCAAGTTGTAAAGTAGCAAGTTGGTAATGTCCTAACTCCTGTTGGATCCCCGCGGGCGAATAACATCTTTCATTACAATACTAACTTTGATGAAACTCTACACACAGACTATTAAGAAACATGACGTTACGTACGACCTGTAGTTATAATGCTGTTGAGAATATGTGCGTAATTTGAATGTTATAAGATACGTTAGTGTAAAAATTGTAAGATACGAAAAACAAAAACATACAAACGTATTGAAAACCTCCTCTTTTTTAAATCAGTTGAAAAAAAAAGAAAAGATAGTTAGTTAAGTTTTCAGCCAACTTAAAATACTCATTCGCGTGTGTTTTTTAGATTTTCTACGCCACTAGATCGAGGTAGATCAAGTTCAAAAAATGTATATGTTATCAAGATACATCTGAGGTGGTTCCATATGAAATTCTTAAAAATCGATAAAAAGATTTTTCATTTTCATGAAAATCGTAATTTTTCACATTTTTGTACAAATAATTATGAAAAAAAGAGTCAAGATTTCCAACAAACATCACTAACGAACCTGACTGCCCAAAAATCTCTTTAAAAAAATCATCTTTAACACACAAGTGCACACCAGTGACTGGCACTAACACTGACACTATGGCACTAGCACTAGCCGAATTCATTAACAGTCAGCAGGACCGGTAAATCTTGGCGGGTTGTCGCTGTCGTCGTCACTTACCGCAGTGGGTCAGGCCATAGCACGCGCGGGGAGTGACGACTCACTTACAAGCTTAAAGACTGAGAAAAGATTTGGCAAGAATTCAAAAGAATGAAAATTTTACTGATATGAAGTAATGTAGAGGTTTTTGGATTTTGAGTATTTATTACTCCATCCATTCGAGCCGCAGTAGAGAATGCGGGTTTGGATAATTCTTCGAATCGAGTTGGATTTTTTTATAAAAAGGTGCTTTTTCGAAATGTCATTTTTTTTAATGAGAAGCTGTGTAAAACAAGTATGTAAGGATCGTAGCAAGTAGAAAGAAGTGGTCTCTGCCTACCCCTACGGGAAACAGGCGTGATTATATGTATGTATGTAGAAGCTGTGTATTGACAATTAAGATAAGGTGCCTTATGTAAAATTACCTTAAAAGGCAAATTCTCGTAACTAAGAAAATGTGCAGAAAAGTACCTGACCAAAATTATTTTACATATCTTATTATTGTCTCTACATTCTGTAACACAGAAAACAATAACGCATTTAATAAAATAATTATAATGAAATTGAGGTTAACCGGCCCAATTACACGGTTCATTAAACCAGTGACAATAAATTACGCCAACCATCATTAACTAAGGTAATTGGGTCAAACGTTTAGTCATGTTTTGTGATATGTTTTTTTGTAAATCACTACGCCTTTGAGGTTTTTGAGATAAAGGATATTTAAAGAAAATTAAAAGAGATAAGTTGGCTTTTGTTTTGAATCTAAACATTTGCGAGAGAGATAGGACTAATACCTACATTTTGATTGGTACACATATGTGGATAAATATTTTCCATTCGATTCTGCTTGTTTTCATTGTAGGCACTATGTTTCTTGTATCTAGAAATGTCAATATCCATTAACGCGTTATACCCGCCTTCTTCGCGGCTCCATCCAAATTGTTTATATCCTTGCTGCTGCGAGTTCTTGCGATCCAAAATTTATGGGCCCCGACAGTCTCTATTTCGACGTCTTAAGACCTACATTCGCATGTCAACTGCAAGTCTGCAGCTTTGTTTACTAATGTCTGCACTGAATTAGCGCTGAGTTCAGTTGGCGAATTTCTGAGTGGTTATTCATGAATGTTGCAGTAAGCGGAAAAGCGTGGTAAATCGTGGGGAACGCACCATATTATGAGGAAAGTTTCGGCCCATTGTTAATGCTTATAAGTGCTTGAAGTGTGCAATATTCTGGTGGTGATTAACAAAATTCCGAGGTTTGGATGCTGCCTGGTTATGAGTTCGCTGATTTATCTGACTTCGGAAGGAGGTCAGTGGGTTTGAGAAGAACTGATTTCGGTGCGTAGAATAAAGCAGGGTATTCTTTTTAAAGCTTTTATTATTAATGTGAGAGCAGAATCGTGACTTTAAAAACGAGCTTAGGCATGTAGCCTAAAAGAAAAGTCCTCTACCAGTTCTGTAGTTACGAATTCCTTTGTGTTCCATAATCATACTGATTGCAATAAACACAACGCATTTAGAAACAAACTGACCTATATTATCTACCAATCAATGCAATAACCCAACAATTCCACTAACAATAATCAATACACCAACAATAGAGCCACAATCCCTTCAAAGGCAACTTAACAACATTACCCTAATCAGCTTCCATAGACAACACAACACACCCATTATAAGCCCGCAAAGATTTCCACAAACTTCTGGAGGATCCACTCGTTCCAAGTTTCAGCACGTTCCCTTTATCTAATCACGGCTGGCCCTTAATTGAAACTTATTTAATGAAACCACTGCAACGACACAAAAGATGGGATTTCTTGCGAAAAAATGTGGTTGGTGTTTGTTTTTATTTAGCACTGACATTAAACCTCCATGCACGATTGATTTGGCTTGTTTTTTTTTCAGAGTTATTTTGACTGTTCCTAATTCAAAAGTGAATGACTAAATTCGTAAATATCTATTACTGTCATATTATAATTTAACATTTATTCATATAAATCACTTACACTGTTCTTTATTATTTTAAAAATTTAACTATAATGATGGTCAATAAAGAATATTCAATAATATATTACGATATAGATCTCGCTTAGTTGTACAGTATTAGTTTACCCTATTTTCAGGACAATGTAAGCCATAGGACCAGGACCCCAAATTTCCAAGAAGGTTTTACGTTTATTACTAGAATATAGATTGTTGACGATAAAATCTAAGCCAAGAATTTCATCGGAGTTTTAGTACATTGCTTAAAAGTAAATTAATCATACTTTTTCCTTTTACAGCTTAAAGATTTCTTTCAAAGATTATATAAAATAATCTGATTTTTCATCCGCTGCTCCAGTATGTTTGAAAAGATTCATGTTTTAGTTTTAAATTAGTTGAGAATTTGTGACTTGAGTAAATACAAGTTTAGATGCTGAAGAAAGTTCCGATTAGGATTTAAGGCATCGCGGGCAAAGCTTTTAGCGACCACTACTGAACTAAATCTCTTATACTTCTAAATTAAGTACGTTTATATAGTTAGTTAAGTTTTGAATTAAGAAATGTTTTCTTGCGAAAGAGCTTTTTATAAAATTTAAGATTAAAAACAAGTAGTAAAATAAAAGTAGCAATCATTTTTTACTAATGTTTCGAATAATTGTTTCTATTAGAATAAGTATCTTAAAGATGTTACCAGAGATGTTTTCTAAGAATTTTCTGCTTTAACAAAAAGGCCTAAAACAGTTCTGAAAAATAATCAGATATACAAAAGTAAGATTTATTTCTTATCTAAACAGAACAGACTTACAAAAATAATTTGTAGGCCGCCTTTGTTAGTGTATTATCAAAACAGCGAAAAACGCAAATTGCTGTCAGAAAAGTTGACATCTGTCACTTTGACTGTCAGATAGGAAATAAGAAATTGGGGAGACGGGGGCAAAGTGTCAGTTTCATAGCTAGCAAGTTTCATTATTACGCTTTGGTATCGTCCAAGTTGTGGGTGGCATAACTTTTGACACCACGCTTGGCCGGCACTGTTTGTTCGAAATATGAAAAGTTCGTGAGTGATTGCGAGTTAATTGGACGGGGAGACTGGGGTGATTTTGTTATTGTACCTATTTAAAATGTATTTCTGTTTATTTTTTAATTGATTGAATACAAGCTAGAATGGTTTACTTTTAAATGTGGCACGGAATCATAAATTATAAAAAGCTCATGCGAATAATAGAACATTAAAAAGTCTTAATGTCATATAAGATAAGCAATGCTTTCAAACTTAATAATAATATTCGTGTTGAGGAAAACGAGTTAACAGAACTTGGCTTTATTCGGTTTGTCTCGAAAGGGACACGGCTTCATTAAAACAAACTAAGTACTTAATTGTTTTGTTTTCTTTAACTTTCTTCCCAATTTTTTTAAATCAAATCATTAAAAAAATAACAAATCTTTTCCAAAATCATTACAAGTTTTTGTTTTTTGTCTAAAAAGCGGTGTTAATGTCAAAAATGTACGTTAAAGTGCTTTCATAAGCTGAATTTCAGTAGTAAATGTTCACAAAGGCATCAGCGAGGCACATCACGTCCCTACAATAGTATCAAGGCATTCGAAACGGTTCATTGTGGAGTTAGAGTTGTGCTTACTGACCGCCCAAGGCGCGCCGCCAAGGCGCTGCAATCGGAATGAACCGGTTTGAAGCGGATTTTACAAGTTATTACTGGTGTGTTATTAAGTGCACGTGGACTTGATGCTTGTTATACGTATGATTGAGTCGAGTTTATGTTCTTTCTTTTACTTAACCAGGTTTGTAATGATCAGACATTTTGTTGAGTAAAGAAAGTAAAAATTGAAGTAACTTAATATAAAATACTAAGCCTAGGCTTAGTATTCATCAACTTAAGTCTTAGTAGTCCATTTACTATACAAATATATTCAGGACCACGAAAATTATTTTGAATTTTCATCTAAAACTGAACCTGTAATTAATAAAAGCACTTAACAACATAAACCCTAAAAGTAACACTGTAAGAATGGCGCAAACTAACCGAAACTCCGTCCAATCCAAACTCCTCTAAAACTACACTTTTCCTTGGTCCGGGGAGTTGATAATAATTTTTAATTTATCACAAAGTGGTTTCTCCAACCAATTAGTGTTGTGTCACAGTTAGTGGGGTGGTCCAAGTTTTAATGGCCCCGGAGCCGGCACGAGATAAGAGCCCCTAGGAAACTCAAGGAGCACTGTTTAATTTAATAAGTTCTGTTTTAAGGGGACACACAGTTAACGTACTTTAATTATGCTATATGTTGCTGGTTTTGCGTGGTTATGAAATTTTGGCTGCTTTGTATGTGGTCGTTTGTGTATTGAGCGCCGTTTGCAGATACTGTTGGCTTCGATTATAGGGAAACTTGGAGCCTTAAATTGCGTTGAACAAGTCGTTTTTGCATATGGGAAAGCTTATAGGTTCCTAAGCCATTCTCCGTAGTATTAAAGGAGGTTTAATATTACGATACTTTAATAATAAGCTACAATGGAAGAGCGGCTCTTTCAACGATAGCGCTCTACCCGCAAAACATGGGGGATTATGATGAACTACTAAGCCTTATAATACTTGGATGACTGACGTAAAGCTTAACCATACACAAGGGTTACATAACAACAAGTTTAACACTTATATGCCCTAGTAAATCCGAGTTATCTCTTCAAAAACTCGCAATATTTAAATCACCTCATCCACCAAGCAAAATTTTTCAGTAACACATAATTACTCCCGTGTGGAAAACAAAATTTTATAATACCTCAAAAATGCAAATTAAGCGTCAAAGTTTAGATGAAAAATCATCGGGACGACGAAACGACAAACATAAATATGTAAATCAAAAACGAGGTTGCAGGATTACAAATTTCCTTTAGTAGGTCAAGGATTCTACTATGACCTCATAATTAACCGGCCACCCAGCTTTATTTGACAGTCGTGTATAAACCATTGCGTGTTAGATATGCATTCATTTTTCTCAAAGAGGTTTGAGCGAGCAATGCACGGAAACATAAATGTTAAATCGAGTTCTCAGGCCTCCTTACTGAATTATGGTAAGGCAAGCTGAATACTTATGTTTCACAATTACTCTCTGTCAGCATCTTAAATGCTTTTGTGTGTTGAAATGGAGATAGGTCAGGAGAGTGAGAAAAACAACGTTATTTTAGAATATTTTTATCGTTTCCTCTTTTTTCTTCTAAATTTTTTATACAAAATTTGGCGTAAAAATTAAATATTTCTTAGACATCCGAGGATAACTAAAGTTTGATCACGTAATAATACAACTAAAAACAAATTTCTAATCATATAATTCAAAAATATTAAAGTAAAACATAATAACGTCGAGAAAAGATGAATTCAAAAGGATAATCGCAAAACATGCTTCAAATGTAGCACAATAGCATAATACTTAAGAAGTCATATTCTTACATTTCTTACATTCTCGTAACTTTGTGAAAAACGGCGCAACACATGGCGAATTTACGTCTGTATTCTTCAGCCGTAGTATTTCCCGCCATCTGTTCAAGCCACGTATAACCCATTTGAGTAATTTACTCGTAACTCATTCCAAACTTTGGATGTGGAAATTAAATACCTACGTAAAGTACAGTCACCAGCACATACTCAGTAAAACTTTCACAACAACAATGATTTTATTTCAAACTTACACAGTTCATTTTCGTTTACAGTATTTCTCAACTTCGTGTGCTCGACTGTACGGGTCTTACATAGGTAGGTCGGTATTGTTAGCCGGGTAAATGTAGCTGAATATACCTGGATTAAGCTAGCTTTTCACTCGACCCTGGGCCCTAATTATATTTTAAATGAACTGTAATAACTAATTGAATTGTAATTGGATCGCGCCGTTACAAGCCTCGTGCTACCCACAATTTAATCCGGGTAGATAAATCTCATTACATATCTTTTTAAAGGTTATGTAATTTTATAGTAATCTGACAACAATAATGTTACATATAATTTTTATCAACAGTTTTTATTTTTAATCTTTAATTGAAAGCTGAGTACAGAGTCTTATGGCGAAATTTGGGAATCGTATTTGATCCGTAAATGCTGCATTGATTGATTGAAAAGTAATTTAACTGTCAAGCTATTGTTCAAACATAATGCACCCTAATGTAATGCGCACTAAAATCTTAAAAATACATTATTAACAATCAGATACTAGCCTTGCCTACTTAATATAGGAAGAAATGAGTGCCAAAATTCCATTACTTAACAAAATATACAAGAGCACTTTAGTTTCGCAATTAGCCGGGTCTTAAGTGTAAGTCGTTCTTAAGTCTATAACGTCAACATGCAGATCGCAGAAACAGCATAATTTTGACGAAACTTGGGAGTGATCAATGACCAGCGAAACGTGGATGATGAAGATGTTATGATTGCAATTTTTTAAACATGTTCAAACGTACTAAAAGCTTCATTAAACACATGATTAATAAAGTTCCAATAAATCTTTCGATTTTTGTTAATAACAGTCAGATACTTAACCTTCTGTAACTACCAAATTTGAAAACAAACAGTGCCAATTTTCAATTACCTAACAAAATATACAAGAGCACTTTAGTTTCGCAATTAGCCGGGTCTTAAGTGTAAGTCGTTCTTAAGTCTATAACGTCAACATGCAGATCGCAGAAACAGCATAATTTAATTGGAAGCGTAGGAAGTGCCTCCTGAGATTCCCTTATATCATAACACGGTTTTATGCTCCCTCTAGCGCGAAGCGGGCCACTTGCTAACGTATCTTGAAATAGAATTATATTATTGTAACTATATTTAGAATAGTATTTAAGAAACAGTTAAGCTTGTATTTATTTTTTCCAAAATCATTTTCAATGCTACTTATTTAAGAGTTATTTTTTGTCACATATCTGGATAGGAGATCTGTTCACTTCGTCAGCTACCACTGCTGGTGTTCCGATCTACGTTTGCTGCAAATTTTTACGTATCCGCAAATGTGTGTCTAGGCTTATTTTTCTTTGTTTACCAATGTGAATTCCACGTATGATATCAATTCGAGTTATTTTTTTTCTGTTTTATAAAGGTCGTAAAGATCGGCCTAAGCTGACTTAACATTTTTATGAGGGAAGGAGAAAGTTTTTATGACTCAGTGAAGTGGTAAATCAGGCTCTCAAAGATACGATGGAGCGAGCTCGATTCCTATCGAAAAGCATGAAAGAAAATACATACATACATACATACATATAATCACGCCTCTTTCCCTTGTAGGGGTAGGCAGAGACCACTTCTTTCCACTTGCTACGATCCTTACATACTTGTTTCGCTTTGTCCACTTTCATTATTCCCTTCATACATGCTGTTCGGTTTATGGTATGCTCTTGATGTGGCCTTTTTTTTTTCCAAAGTTCAGGGGGTGTATCTACCAATTATCTGTCCGACAGCTGGCTAGATCCACCACGGGTACGCGACCCCGGACTGCCCTAGCTGTTACTGTCACATTCATTGTACCTCCGTGATGGTAGCATCCTATAACCCGTCCTACCTTGTTATCCTTTCCAACATATCCTTTCCCAGATCCTTATCCCGCAGGAACGCAATGGATAATTATAAAAATAATTTAATTATCCAAAATGGCGGCGATGTGGTTCGCCACCCATCACGTCTCGTTCCTCGCGGGGGCGAAAAGTGGGCCACGGAGAGCCACCTCGTTGCGTTGAATGTTAGAGGAGGAATGGATGGTAAGGTGGATGAAGTATGTCAGATGATGGATGTTGAGACGAAAATAAAGAATGGTATGCTGAGATGGTTGGCTATGTCGAGATAATGAATAAAAGAACGATTGACAAAAAGTGTATAAAGCGAGTGTGAATGAAAGAAAATGTCTGAACCAAATGTGAGAATATTTTTCCTCATGGGACTATTGTAGTTTTTAATAATATTTGCAATTTGGTGGTGCCGGCACACCACATCATTTCGATACCAAAACAATAAACAAAAAAATTAAACTCAAAATATTTCGGCGACATTTGGCTCTTAAAATGCGGCGCGCCTCCGGCAACAATTGGTAGCTAACGAATAGTTAAATAAGTTGGCAGCATTACCCGGTAGCCGCATATGCGACCCGCGGTGACCTTAACTGGCTCAATTCCATGTATCTGTGAGTTACACAACGATGACCTGATTGGCGCACACTTACTTGCGTTAAGGATCAAGTTCATTCTAAAGGCTGGAATTATGTTACACTACTATTATCAAAGGCCTGGTTTAGACGTGGTGTATCGCACGAGTTGCGGTACATCGCAGGGCGACATCGTGTTGTGTCATAAATGATCAATCTTAGACAGCAATGTACTGCACAACTCACACGATACGTCTAGCATCGTGTTAACATCGTAGACTACGTACACTACACTTTTTTTACTAGGTATTTACATCGCAACCGTACATTTCCTTTTTCTGGTACTCATGTGTTAGTAGTTAAAATAAATGTCTCGTACTTCGACACTCTAGGAATATACATTCGGTAAGGTGCACAGAGTTTATAGAGTTAGTGTCGGTAGTGTATACGTAGCGTGAGTGTTGCAAATCTTCATACATACGAATGTCTGATACAGTTCATCTCGAAGTCAAGTGCCAAGACATTCAGCTCAATAGTAGAATGCACACATACTGTGTAACTTTACATTTGCAGAACACTTTTGTAGATGGAACAACATTTACATGTAAAGCTGTGTGTTTCTTAAGTATGTTAAAGTATTTAGCAGTGGAAAAAAAAATACGTAGGGTCTTCAATAGACTCCAATTAATTCATCAATTCACCCTACACCGGTCCACTGGAAATTGGGTCTTTACCATTGGTCTTTACCAAAGAAAACGAATGATTTATTTTTATTATATCAATTGCTACCATATAACCCATTGTGTATCGGCATTTACTATATTTTTTCCTGCATTTAAGAAGAAAGCACCCAGTCCTTTACGGACATCAAGGATTACTATAAAGTTGAGTGCCAGTATTGTCTGTACGTCATCCTGAATGGATATCAAACAAAGATGATCCCTTTTCATACGCTTTTCATTTCTGACGAAGGTCCAAAGACAGACAGACAGACATTGGCCTGTCAATTGTCAAAATGTTATCCATACTTTTCATGAGCCAAAAAACATCGCTTGTTATTCCATTCAAATTAGCCATTGTCCTTTTACTTCGTAGGAAATGAGAAAAAAACATGGCTGCCAACAATCTATCATGGAACGCTTAAAAGCGATAAATATTCATAGAATATTCTGTCTTTCGCTTATTTTAATTCGTCATAACGAATAATCTTGACGTTGTGATATTTTTCCTACATCTTATGATGTTTTATGATCTATCTAAATACATAATACATGAACTTGATGTAAGTGAATCTCAGTTCGTTTTTGCTTATTTCGCTCCAAATCTGAGTGTTTGGGTTATGGGGCAAAAGCACTCTATCTTTCAGAAAAAGGCTGCATAAGGAAATGTTTATACCCGACATATCAACAGGTATATTATCAAATAGTATTGAGGTATCTTTAGATCTTAGAATTTATAAAAAGCTCGATGAACCTTGGATTCCTAAAATTGGAATCTGAAAGCACGCGTGGTGATCAATGCTAATACCTTCTTTACATGGGGAGAGGTCTGTGCCCAACAGTGTAGGATGATTATAGACTGGCTTAAATAGAATTATTTCTAAAAGTGATTGCTCAAGTCTACCTTAAAACCATTAAACGATCCCCTAGTCCAATCAATTCAGTCATCATTTGTCACATCCTCGCAGTCGTTTACTCGACGGGGCCGCAAACAGTCGAGCTCCATACATCTAGCTTTACTCACGCCCTCTGACGGGGTAAGTAAGTTTGTTTGTTTGTTACTCAATCACACCCCGACCTTCAGTAAACCATCCATTATGTAAGCCTGGTAATGGTTGGAACACATTGTAAACGACGAATAAATGGCCGGTTTTCAAGGTTAACGTTGATGAACGAATATATTGGTTTAAAAGTTTCTTTTGGTCATTTTGAGGTATGAACTTAGTTCAAAACTTATTTATTGGCTTATTAAAACATAATAATAGCGTAACATGAGAAATATTGCTTAAGTCACAGATATTATATTTTTAACTTATTTAGTGACACCTTAAGAACTGGTTCGAGGTGGCGCGAGACAAGGACCAATAGAAGGACTAGGGGGAGGCCTTTGCCCAGCAATGGGACAGCACAGGTTACAACAAAAAAAGACACCAAAATATTTTGTGACAAATATATTCTAAGTGTTATGAACTTTTTAGACGGAAATTCTGTTTAAGTATACTTTATCGTTAAACTTCTAAGTTTGGTAGCTTTCGCAAGTATGTAAACACGCTTACAAAATAGCCATTTCGCTTTATAACGAAACATAATTCACTATCAAAAAACGAAACTTTCTCGTCGTCCATTAGATTTACCAATAAAATCGCTCATACTGTCATAGTGAGTGCTTACAACAACCATATGGCTCGGAATGGTATCGGAGTGGTTCAAAACCGAATAATTTCCACGTTACTGAAGTTGTAATGGGAAAACTTTTATGTCAAGCGTTGAGTGTTCAATAAGCATTGGGAGCGCTCAAACTTTTTGTTTACCGCTGAAGTTAGTGCGGTTTAAACAAAGGTGGGCTTGAGTGCAGGTTGGATGCTTTATTTATTGATATAAAGTGTTGACGCCCCTAAAGTCTGAGAGTTATGGGTAAGAACGAAGTCTCTCAGTATATCTCTGCGGAAAATTCTTAGAGAATAGTTGTATGGTAATTTTTACGCCTCCAGAATTTTCAAACATAATACTGTAAATACTTTGTTCAAAAAAGGGTCATCAAAAATAATATAAACCAACTTGTAATAATTTTTTAAATACAGGTTCATTTCCTCGATTTTCATTTCAAATTGATTTCAAATTATTTCTTTGTTTATTTAGCACATAATCAATCACCGACGATTTATTTACCGAAGTCTATCAAGTAATGTTCATTCATTCCATCTCGCTAAATCATTCGTTAATCACCAAAAAGTTCGTTCATTCGAAATTCGAAGGGACGAAGTTTGGATGCAACTCGCGTCTCAGGTATTCTTACTTTCAACGATTATTGGGGCGTTCGAGAATTCTCATTTTGAAAATTCGAATGTTAAGTTCCCAGTACAAAATAGCTTAGTTTATTATTTTGCATAATTGTTCCCGGGCAGCAGTAATTGGTACTTTTTATAATTTTCTTATTTATTTATCATTTATGGAACATTTCATTGAACACAACATAACGATGGAAAAGTACAAAGTAACTGCTTAATATTTTAAAGAAACCAGCAAAAATCAAGAAATCAGACCTCCGAAGAAATATTTTTTAAGAACTGGAGACAAGATGGTTATTATAAATAACCGATTTAAATAGCCAAAACATTAAATTATGAATTAATCATAATATTATATAAAAAATTTCAATCAAATAATTCTACTCAAATTTCAAAATCAATACCAGACAAACAACGGAGTCGTTTAAAAAAAGAACACTCATAACAGTTGTAACGCCGCATATTGCGACGGGAATTTCACAAGTTGGCGAACAAAATTAAAAAGTTGACGTTGACCAATAAAACAAGGATACTGCCGAACACAAGTCTTTCTGGACGACATATTTTTTAATCGATGTCATATGTGGAGATCTGAGATACAATTTTTGAGCGTGATTATTTTTTGGTAAATGATATTTCGTTTTGCAATAGGCGCTGAGAAAATATGCAAAATTAAAATATGTAGGTAAAAAACACATATATGCTAAAAATTAAATCTCTGTTTCTAGATACGAATCTATTGCAAAAATAATACTTCAGATGTATGTAGACTAACTTTTATAACATACTTTTCAAGTATTTTCGGTTCCTTAGAAAATGACACAAACAAAATAGGTCGTGCTAAGACAAAAATATTTTTTATATATTCTATGGCGAGCATGATAATATGGAAGGTCTCATTAGTTAATCCAGTTTTATCAGAGCTGTACACACGCTGAGCGCATCGTTATTGTAATTTACATTCACAAAGCAATTGCAAATTGGAATGTTGATGCTCCCCGACCAAGTTCCGTTGAGACTGGCAACACTGACTGGATGAAGAGAATTTTTGATAAAAATAAACAATTTTGACAATGAATAATTTAACGATAAATATTTTAAGAGCAGATCAAATAGGCCGTATGGTGATATAATCGTTCGTGTTTATTTAATATATTGCATACAGTGAAGTGAAGCTATTAAAAAACATGGGGTAATTTGGCATTCAATCGATTTATTATAAAAACTATATTAGCCTATAATTATAAGATCAAAAAGCAAATGATTTATATAGATTTACTATAAATAATAATATGTCATATAATGTTGATGTCGCTGTGCCTTTCAACGGAATACTAGATACATATTTTGTAAAAACCTAACACGTGAACGAATTAGATATTATTATGAATCCTAAATTAAAGTAATATGAGTTTAGGTAATCTTTGGATATCACTATACTGTAGTTTTAAAACGACAAACTAAAATACTATAGACTTGTGCATTGCCCGGTACAAAATGCCTCTATATATTACATAAAACTATTATTTCTACTCCATCCGCAAATTCCTCACAACTCGGTCATCAGATTCTTACAGAGCGCCACTCTTCTCCCTTTGATTACTCTCTGTAAAACGATGCCTTCTCGCTTTTACTTCACTACTCATTTCTTTTCCTCAAAGAAACTACCTTTGATTTTGTAAAGTTCGAATAATTCTTCGTAAGTCGATCTGATTTCTGCATAGTTTTCAAATAGCTCTGTCTATCTGTTAGGCTTTCATTACTTAACTACTGAACTGATTTTAATAAAACTTGGCCATAAACAAAGGCTACATTTTGGAGCAATTACCACGAGCAACAACGAGTAAGATGATAATATAAGACAGAAAGGTATTCTTAGTAGTTTCTTAGCCAGATGATGTCATCATAGTTAGTAACTTTGACTTTGATCAGGTAGTTAAGAATTTTCGTTTTGGGAAAACTCGGTTAAAGAAATTACTTAAGATATTACTTTTTCATACACTTGGAGTAAAGGAGACAAACAATGGCTCAACCTGCAGCATTCATCACCTTCGCTTAAAATTGTAAAAAGTGGCGATAAACCTACATAAAAAGATATTCAAGCATACCTGTAAAAAAGTTTACCTTTAAAACAAGAATTTAATTACCTTACACTGTAATGAAATATATCCTAAAGTTCAAGCACGTCTCAAGTCTCAGTTAAACTCAGAATTGGTCGTTGGAGAACACTAGATGCTTTTAAGATGCACTAAAGAGTTTGCCGAAGTTCAGAGAGTGCCTTAAAACCTTCGTAGTACATTTGAAACATTTCAGTTAAGCTTGCTACTTCGGTGTTTAGGTGCTAAGCGATAAATAGAATAAGTGGGACGTTACGTGTTGATCTAGGAATATAAAGTGCTTTTCTTCCTATTTTATTAGACTTCGAAGCTAGTTGGTGCTGTTTGGAGACGTTGCTTCTTATTTTGTTCGTGCAAATGTCTTGTTGTGGTGTAAAACGCTGTGATTTAGATCAAAGTTTTTAGGTATGCGATATTTTTAAGTCCATTACAAAGGTGATGTAAACACCTCAGTCATAATTTCATGACCTGCTTACGCACCTTAGGGGATATAAATGATTACACACTAAAATCGCAGTGGACATCACGCATATAGCTACGCATACACGGGAGATTTTCAGCCTAACGTAACACAACGCACGACATCAGTCTGTTGTGACACGTACTGAGCGGGAAAGGACGACAGTTACGTGAAGCGACGACACGCCGGACTATGTGACGTCACGACCACAAACTGTATCGCGGAAAGCCCTTCACACTTAGTCTGTAATAATATAAATACTGCAAATAGCGAAATCAGTTTATTTCTAAAAGTCATTAAACAATAATCAATCTCAGAAATGACCAACAACTAAAACCGAAACCTTTACAAAATCACCATAATTCGCTAATCACTCACTTAGTTTCCCCCAATACTAATTTACTTCCAAATTAAAATTAATATATTCTAATTAATCATTCTCTTAACTGGGTTAAACAAACAGGCTCGCACAAGTACTATTTAACCGTACAGTTCAAACAGCACTCGGAAATGAGTTTAGCCAAGTAATTAACGCGGGGGACGCGTGCGGTACGCTTGTTCCTAAATATCAACATTCCTTTAGAAATTGTGAATGATAGACCACAGTTTAGGAA
Organism: Autographa gamma; assembly: GCA_905146925.1. Classification (NCBI taxonomy): domain Eukaryota; kingdom Metazoa; phylum Arthropoda; class Insecta; order Lepidoptera; family Noctuidae; genus Autographa; species Autographa gamma. The sequence continues at coordinate 2,427,260 of LR989850.1, forward strand.
CTGCTTACGATTGTAATTTTGTTAGTTCTTGATGATGTGGTTAAAGTGTACCACGTGAGCGCGACAAATGGATGTGCGATTAACGCTTATGCGACAAAACTGTACTGCGACTCACCGTAGTTCGAATGCACGCTAGTGCGACACACTGTAGATCGACATCTCGCTAGTGCGATATGAAGAAATAAAACATAAACATATAGAACCGACATAGGCCCAGACATCCATTGCTTGGTTAGGTTCAACTTTGTGACAGAGATCAATAGGTTAGGTTAGGTTAGATATTGTGACCTTGCAATGGAGCGAGCGAAGCGAGCGACGGCCTTTGATTATTTAATATCTACTTATTTAATATATGTAATTCAAAATTTATCTCAGCAAACTACTGTAATACTGCATCAACGTACTACACTACCGTAGTGTCGCAGTACCGTAGTGTCGAACTACTGTCGCGCAATCGTTTGTCGCACTAGCGAGATGTCGATCTTCAGTGTGTCGCACTAGCGTGCATTCGAACTACGGTGAGTCGCAGTACAGTTTTGTCGCATAAGCGTTAATCGCACATGCATTTGTCGAGCTCACGTGGTACACTCATGTGGTTATATTGTGATGCTAGTCAACATTGAACGATACAGAGTTGTCTGTCTTTCTTTACACAGTTCAGTGCATCAAAATCAATCTACAAGAAACTTTGATTAGTACGTGTCATTTACAAAATCATTTTATAACTGCCTGGTACCATGACTTGAGAATTCGTTCCTATATTAAAATGTCATAGCAAGACGTTTACTAAACGCATCTTATGTTATGCAAGTTATATAACAACAAGTTTTTGCAACACATCTATTTTACCGTCCAAATACGTCCGCTAAATAAAATATTAAATACGAATCCCGACACTCCAAAATCATAACCAAACATGCTCAATACTCCGCTACTTTCATTATTTTTCCACAACATATGTAGGTAATACAAGTTCAATAACTACATCCGTCTATCAAAACTACAAGCAAACACACATCTCTTGTTTGCAGTTCAGGATTAAGTTCACAAGTTTTTGAATGCCCTTTAAATGAGCTCGAGGAAGTTGCTACCACAATTATATCCTGAGGAAATCCATTTGCATAACATAGAGGTCGTAATCTCACTGTTGGGTGACTTCGTAACGAGTTCGTCTTGTGTGATGTGCGAGTTGTCAAGTGATTTATATTTTTGAGGTGTTGAAGATGGTATTTTAGATTTTGTGAAGTTTTCTGTTGAGCGTCTGGTTTTCGAAGACATATTTATGAATATTTTAAAGTGCTAAGACCTTATCGTTGGAAAATGAAAACAATAATAAAGTAACGAAATGTGAGATACTTAAATTATATATCTCAGTTTTGTGATGTTGTCTCTGTTAGTATAGTAATTTGGTCTAATAATCAGAAACATCTGGCTACGTTGTAAGCATCACATACCCGGAACCGAAAAGGCTAATGGTGACAAGGATACCATCTTGGACACAACACGAAAGAAAACAAAACAAATAAACCCTAAACTCATTATTTATAAGCAACAAAAAAGATAGTCTAAAAATATCAAAGTGTTTGCAATAGAAAAGCAACAATACCCACACTTCGGTGTAATGGTACTTAGCGACAACTCGCGCAGAAACCCAACACTTTTGTGAGGAAAAATATAAATTCGCTTAATGACGCCTGGGACAATCATTTTCATATTTACCCCCGCAACTTGGTACTTATTTGGTTTTTATTACAGAGAACTGTTCTTAATAAAGTTGCGAGTTAAGGAGATTTTTTATCGCTGTAAGTTGGAGTATAGTTTAAACTTCGTGGTCTGCTTTTAAAGATACAGACGGGGTTTATCTTAAATAAAGTGCTTCGTGAATAAAAATATTAAACGGACGCCAGAGGCCGTGAAATTGGAATTTAGGTAATTTTAGAATTTAAATTTAATTACTTAAATATAAGATTGATTAAACAAGTATAAATATAGTCTTATATAGATCGAACCACTCAAACATAGGCACAGCAGGACAATCATTGGAAAAGCCGTTAACAAAAAAAAACAAGAAAAACGACAGAATTTTTCGTTATACTCTCCTTACATCTTTTTAGAAGCTGCCATTCTATCAACATTTTGTCTTTACAAAACCCGATATACATAGTAATCCACTTACAAGGTATACATAAACATTCCACATACTTACACGTACCAGTACACGTCACACGAGCTGAATTGAGTGATATAGTCACGAGCATATCATTACGTGCATTTACCTCAAACTTTGCCGGACGAAAAAGGGTCCAATCCTGAAATACTTTGTAAGCAAGCTTTGAAGTTAGGGACCGCTATTAAGACTGTATTGAAGTTTACAAACGGATTACTGTTTACTTTGTGTGCTTATAGGCACGTGGATACTATGATCGGTTGATAATTTTCATTTATTTTTTGTTTTCTATGAGAGCCAAAAAAGGTTTTGATATTAACATCGCAAAAAATCCAGTACGGTACTTCATCTTGCTCAGTTTTAAGAGGCTTGCTATGGGGCTTAAAGAACCTTAAAGATTTATAAACTTCATTCAAACTCAAATAAAAATGCCTTATTGATGCCATTCTACGTTTTTACATAAATTTTCATAGTAAATCTAAGACAAGCGAGTAGAGACAGAAGTTATAGTAATAACAGTTCGTAGATATCGCATTTACATGACCTTGATAATGAAACACCAAAATGTCAATGTTCAATAATAACATCATTGTCTTCTCCATAGAGATACAGCCATGATTACACCCTATAATTTTAAACGAACTAATAAGATAACACGACATAACCCTTCCCATTATAATAAGCCTTACAGCTTCAACTGAAGGTATTGTTGGGTACATCTACAATCAAATCATGTCCCTCTTGGGTCAATAGCTAAAGGACCTCTATAACTGGATTGAATGTTGTTGTTCGATCTAATTTCATCTCTGTATTTGCTCGAACTATCTACACTACTCCGTTTAATATAGATTGAGATTCGTTTGTTTTTCTAGTTCCATTTAATCTTCGTTTTTGTGGCTGTGGACAAGCCAGACAAGTCCTGTGAATCTTTGTATGTATTTTCTATACTAACATTTTTCAACACTTAAAATATTGTTCATGAAATAGTATGTTCAAAAGCTGTTAAATCTTACTGTTAAGGAGCTGTTGTCGTTTCAGCCTCCGTTGATGTAATAGGAAGTCTCTGGTTTACATACCTGCAACAAAACATAAAACATTAGTTACGTGTCAATTAATAATAAGAAGTTTTAACGTATCAGATAGATATTTCAGTTAAACCCTAAAGTTATTGCTAGCAAGTTTCTATAATACATTGTAAATCCTAACTCTGACTGAAAAGCAACTCTAGCTATTTATAAACCAGTCACTCACAATACTATTAACTAGGTATCTCATACAATGTATCAAATAATCAAATATCTACGTATCAACAAAAACAATGGCATCCTATCAGGAGTATTGTTCGCAAATCAATCCGTCTTAGCATATTCCGATCACGTATTGTTATAAAGCATAGACCTTCGATATGAGGCAATTAGGAGTCGCACGTGAGGTCCAGTCTATTGGATCCTATTACTGTTATATGTGAGGTAGGTTTTTGGAAGGTTCAGCAAAAACTGAAGTAGTTGTAAATTTGGTTTGGGGTGTAAAATGTTATTCGATTGGTTAGCGATATTTATCTGAATTACCGATCCACATAACCAAAAGGTTAAACCCTTAAATATTTAGTAATAGACCGATACAACACATAAACAAGTTTTCTCAGAAACAATTATTAATATTTTTGTAATGTGTGTATAAACGTATTAAGTGGCCATGAAATTGTCTTGGCCCAGAAAGTCCCTTGCTACAAGTCACAACATTGTCATTAGAGTTCAAGAAGTCTTTCATAGTACAGGTGTAAGAATATAAAGGAGTAAGTAAGTGTACGTGTTTTTTATATACCACAAAAATGTTCATAATCTCAACTTTCCTCACACCAACAAAACATCCGACAATCCCAAACATCTATCAAAAACCCATTAATAAAATAGAAACGTCAGATCTTAAGACATTTACGAGGCAAAGAGTCGTAAACGGTCAAAAACTATCGGACGACCGTCAGACTAGGAAGTTCACACGCTGTTACGTTTCACGACCAGACCAGTCACTCGTAAATGTCAGGCAAGTTACTGCTTTAACTCGAGCTAACTGATCTAAGGCACTAAGTTTTATCGACGTTCAAAACTTTGAGTTGATTTGCAAATGCTATTTAATAAATGGACTTCTTTGACGTTTTTATGAAACCGACAGGAAGATAGTTTATAAAAGTTTTTTGTATCATGAAAAATACGGTATTCAGCTAAATCCGGTAAGACTGGAAGCCGGTCCTAACATATTTGGGAAAAGGCTCGGCAGATGATGATGATGATGAATCCCAAACTTTACCTCCTTATGGACACATAAAGTTATCTATTCAAAAATATATTAAGTTATTACGCATATTCGTTACATTTCCAAAACTGGTACTCAACAAAAATAACTAGCTTAAAAATATTGACTCCAAATTGCAGTACAAAATTGCAAGTACGTTGCAAAATAGGCATAGCGCAGTCCACAATCAAACCGACTCGATTCAGCAAAATCGAGCAGCAGAATCGATTACAATAGGTAAACCGTGGCACCGCGGTCGCCGGTGCCCGTCCACTACAAGCGACCACTCGATTTATTTCGTCTTAGCAATTGAAATCGATATGGACCGTTTCAGCTGTCGTTTCTATTCAGGTTGAAATTTGTTGCGGCTTTTTTTGTTTTTGTGTACAGACTTTTATTGAGACAGCACTTCGGTTCGTGTAAGAATTGAAGTCTTTGAATAGACTAATAACTGGAAAGAATTCTTAACAGCTGTTTTGGGGTTCTATACTTTATTAATAAAAAGTCTGACTGCCTGTCATCTATGTATTATAGTAGTGTCTTTTTTATTTTGTTAATCAAATTATTTATTCTTATTCTCCTTAATTATTTTTAATTATTATTATTATTTTTGTTCTTCTTGTTTCGTTTGTTTTGTATTTATGTTCTGTGTGTTGTCTTGTGTACTGTACTAAATAAATGTTTTTCTATTTCTATTGTGCAAGGCCGAAGGTTATAACAAACCCAAAAGATTTAAGTATTTTTGTTCCCGATCTTTGAAAGAGGATAAGTACGAAACCTATCTTACAATTATTAACTGGATCAAATTCTCAATGTCTGGCTTCAATACCATTTATTATTACATCTCCTCAATATTAGGAGTAGATCTATATTCCGAAGAGCCCTTGAGTTGATTAAATCAAGGTCACCGTTTCTTCTCTTACCTGAAAATCAATTCTCGTTTTTGCTCTAAGATAATTTAAATTTTACTAAGTACGAGTAGTACCTACAATGTAGGTACAATTAATTTCAGTGCCATTTAGGTGCATGATAATCATGTAACAAAGAAATTGCGAGTTTTGGATGTATCACCCGTAATGCTACCATGTTTGTTAGTTTTTATATCATTATATTATACGAGTACAATAAAGAATCAGTAAATCTTAAAATCAATTTGATTCTAATAAAAATCTGAGAAATTTTTGGGACAACTGTAGAATATTTGGCATCACCATTCTGCTAATTACATATTGGTTTCTTAGGTTTACGCAAATGTTAGACATTGAAATAAAACTACTTTTTACGGATTTTTTTTTTATTTGCTGTTTATATCTTGATTCTTGATTGAGATCATGGTCACGGGCTAATTACATTAAACATTGAGCTCAATCCAATAAAAGCTCCATAAAACTAAAAATGCCTCTCAGATTAATACAAAACGCGTGTACATTATTTTAAAACACTATTTACAGCAGTATGCAGTTTTCTCGTCTTACAATATTTTAAATTCAAAGAACTGACTTGAACTTTTGAAAAACAGCTCCAAAGGGAGAACAACTATACTCAGTGCATTTTTACACAAACTTCGTGTTCCTTGCATTTCATATTTTCTGTCTGTATAGATGTTAATTCTAGTAAAACTATCTGTTGTGTTTCCTTGAAAGTATGCAACTGGGATTCTTTTTGTACTGTATAAACATCTTTATATATATAATTCTTCTGTGAGTGTGTATGTCACTGAACTTCTCTCAAACGACTGGACCGATTTTGATGAAATTTTTTGTGTGTGTTCAAGGGGATCTGGGAATGGTTTAGATTCACAATTTTGTCCGCTGGACAATGTTTTTCTAATTAATTTTTAATTTATTAGTAGTTGTTGACTTTGGAATGTTTTACATTGGATCCGACAGACGGCGCTACCATTGCAGTGTCAAATTTTAAATAATATTCGAATTTTAATTTTAGTCTGTCCCGACAGTTAGCCCTGCGATCAAATTAAAAAAAAGTTTTTTTATCATTGTGTTATTGTAGACCATGTAGACAGGACATGTCGGGTCCGCTAGTACCTATAATATAATTATGGCTGTCAAACTTTTTGCGTTTATTTGTGTAAACACATTTAGGATATGGTGACTAAGTAATTAAGCAAAAAATAGTTCTTAAGTATTCCTTTGGAAAAGCACTTTAAAAATAAATAACTAATATCAAGGTGTAATATTATATAATTGTGCCAAAATAGCCAAGGCAGACAGCATACCCAGCTGGGTCCAAATTTAAGTTAAATTGTAAAACCTCTCCTAAGAATGTAGCAGTTTTAATCTCTGTTCACCTCCACCAAGGGTTCATTGCCCCCACAACATGTACACAAGAAAGCAGAAATTAAAACACTTAATTGACAACCCTAAGCAATTTGCCATAGCAACCAGCAATTAGATTCAATCATCTTTTCACTACATTAACTCCTGACTACACTTCGTTCATGTAGGGTCAACGATAAAACCTATTTATATAGCATCTTGACCTTTATTGCCAAGAACATAATTCCTAAAATTGCTTGTATATTTTATTGTGAGGATCGAAAGATTTTCGTATTGTATAATATATTAGGCTTTGTAGTTATTTAAGGATGTAAGCCCAATTCTTTCTACTAGCAAATTCAATAAATGTTAGACGCGTAGTATTTTCTGTGAACATAAGAATTGGGCCTAACTGAAACCTATTTTATTTGGAAGACATATTCTGCAAAGGAAAATAGATGCTATATTTTCTTTAGCTTTTCTTCTGAATGTTTTATTATTACTGTTAGTATAAATACTCTATGTACGGATGTTTTTTAAACAACTTTCTTATTTGTAACACAAAAATGTAAGCATATGGTTTCATCCAAATTAGCTAGTCCATTCGTCTGAACTTTGAGACACCATCAAACTTAGATATATATTGCATAGTAATTGATAGATACCTACAGTTTTCTCCACAAACACACAGACAAACTTGTGTTCTTCAACTAGTATAAGGCGTCTTACGCACTAGCGGTTAACCGCGGGGGCGGCTAACCGCGCGGTCCAGTTTAATTTGCAACCGCTTGGCGGTAAAGTGCGTATAATCACAAGCGGTTGCATATTACACTGGAAATGCGGCTAACCGATGGAAAAGCCACCGCCGGGGTTAGCCACTAGTGCGTAAAGGGCTAAAATAATCTCTATTTATAACCACACGTCTTCCCATACCATAACATGTACGCAAGTGTGCGTAACACGAAACACCTCGGATTTTCCCTCAGGAAATCATTTATTTGTTCGCATGTGATCAAAGGCGTGTAGTTGTGTTATAATAATTATTATTCAACCCTCGCTTGAACAGATAACAGCCAACAGGTATATTGGATTATGACGGAGAAAGCTTCGTGATTAGATGAAACTATTGTAAAACCGTGTTTGGAAAATTTGTGAAGGCTTTTCCGGGAAGGTTAACATACCGACATATTGTTAACTGATACTACACGAGAAATAAATAACAGTTGGTTCTAATATTTTTAAGCAGTAAAGTTATTTGATTTGTAAAAAATAAAAATCGCAACGATTGCTTCTATCCAAGTGTCATTTCAATTACAAGCGTTTGTGGCTTCGAATATCTCAAATGTAGACATCACAAATTATGATAACATATTTAGTGACATATTTTTCTACTCCTGAATGCAATGCAAAGTAGAAATGTCTATTCCGATTAGAAAACAAAATATTTCAGCAACAGAAAGTTACAGTTAACACAGATGAGTCTCAAACAGCTTTTATAATCAAAATAAATGTAAGTGCAGGCAAAACCTTGGCCACAAGCTAGTAGTCTATTTTAGCTAAACTAAAAGCTCATATTATTTGTTATTAATTATGTTAGCATAAATTTTGCAACAAGTTGTTAAATATAATAATATATCCAAATATTAATTTATCCCATATCTACTACTACAATTCAAATATAATTACAAATGTTTGAATAATAATAATCAACATAGAAGCATGTTTGTAAAGTTTTCAATTATTTTGAACAAAATAATTTCTAGATTTTTGTTACATACATTTGATGTGAAACTAAGTATTGTTTAGATTTTCTGTGGCAGTGGTTTGGGAGAATAATGTACGTATCAATACTCCTTGTGTAGTCGATAATTTTAAACTAGACTAGATATTAAATAATTATAGCTATTAGTCTCATCACTTCAAAATATATTGAATACACTCACACAGTCCCACACACTGTACCTCTTATTTCTAAGTCACAAAGTTGACTTGTTATTTCGCTCCCATTTGTTATACTTAGAGAAAGTATTACTAAATATAACATTACCTACTTATTTGGCAGTAATAGTATTTTGGGTAATCCTTGCGAAGCTAATGTAATAGTATTAAGCTCTCAATGAGCGGCAAAACTGGTATTTTGTTCGGATTACGTGCGAATACGGCGTTAATCAAGACGTCCGATTATACTTCACACTAGACAGAGAAGTACAGAAGAGCCATTCGTAACATTTAAAGTATTTATTTATTTAATACTTTTTGCACACTGTTTCACAAAAGCGGACTTAATGCCAATTAGCATTTTCTGCCAGTTAACCTTAGCTTTATTTACAGGAATTACACAAATAATTATGTCACAGGGTTACAAAATAGGGATTTGATCAAATCTAGGGATGTATGTGCGATAACAGTAAAGAGGTAGTAGATGCTCGTAAATGTAATTTTGTAAGAAAATCTAATTTAATTTTTATTACCATCTTAGTTGAGATGAACGGTAAAGTACTATGTAGAAGTTTTGTAAATGTATGTACTTTAGATGGCTTGTTAAAGAAAGCTTTTTGTCTAGGTTCAAAATTTTAAGGTGTGTTTTATGAGCTTAACATTTAGAATAATTTAAGATAAACCAAAGCCGAATTTGAAACATTCCACTGTCAGACGATTTTACAATGTTGTCTGTTTATATCGAAAATATTGAAGGGTGGTGTTTAATGGAACTTCTGTAATTTGTTTATACCGTGGCTCACTCCAAACATTTGCGAGAGGAAAAGTCCTAAATAAACCGCAACTGTAAGTACCAGCAAATCTTGTTTGTTATTTGGTCCCTCTGTAATCAAGAGCTATGATCTAGATTTAATTCTGCGTGATAATGAAACCAGTCTGTTGTTAGTTTGATTCCAATCTTCGTATTTAGTTAACTGATGATTGTTGTACTTTATTATAAGTTTTTGTTTATTTGACGAAGACATTATTTACGTGCCTTTAGTTACATAGGCACGTAAGTGCACGTAAGTTTTATGTGCCTACTTGAAACATATTTTCTACTTAATTTAATTATCTGACTCACAATACAAAATGAACTGTGTACATAGTGCGCAGATAAATAAGTATAAAATAACATTCATCGCTCTTGTTAAAGCGATTTATTTCTCCGTACAAATACAGCCACAACAAACAACCTAACCGTTTTAAAGTTAGAACAACTTTAAAAGTTGTCAGAAGAATTGAAAACGCAAATAAAAACGACGATCTGCACACAATACAACCCGCAACACAGACTCTGCATCGATTACAATGAACCGTCGCAACTACACTGTCCAACTTGCGTGAACTTGGGTAATAAGGTTATAGAGAAATCACTTTGATGGTTTTAGGTTTGTAGTAAAAGCTGGGGATAAAAATTGGCGTTGATATGTTGAATATGTAAGGATTAATAATGACATGACTGTCTAACTCATAATGAAATTAAATCTTTTGCTTAGTCTTTTTTAAGTAATGGTACGGTCGACGAAGATCTTGCCGTATTCAGCAGAAACTGTATTTTTTTACATCTATATTACTATGAAGACCAATTCAAGATATTCAATAATAAGTAGAGCAGATAATTCTATCTACCCCAAAATATGTCAAACTGAATATTATTTCTCTAAAAAAAAACTGGTGTTTGAAAAACGATTCGATTCCCACTCTGGAAAAATGTTTGTGTGATGAGCACGATCATTTGTTCGGTGTCTGGGTGTAATTTATCTATAATAAGTATGTATTTAGAAATATATAAGTATGTTTATCAGTTGTCTGGTTACCATAACACGAGCTCTGCTTAGCTTGGGATCAGATAACAATGTGTGAGTTGTCCCAGGATATACTACTACTATTCTATATTTAGCTCATAGTTACGTTGCAACTTAGACCTGCTGAATAGCCACTTAAAACCATTTGATATACTGGCCGTTTACTAAACACACAGTTCCGCCTCACCGGCCTATCTTTTTTCTTTACTTTGGCGTCCTAATCGAAACATAATTGACAAGGCGGGATCGCTTATTGATTCCTATCAAACTGAGGTGCCCGCTATGTACAGATACGGCCAGTTGACGGAAATAAATGGTTTTATAATTTAAGGAGTACCTTTGTATTAGGACTCTGGTAACGTTATTTTACTTCCATTATGAGTTTGTCGCTCTAAAACATCTTTACTGGTAAATTTCCCCATAAAACTAGCGCCTAGGTAAAGTATCGATTTTTTAATCTTGTTCAGGTTAGTTACTTCTTGTATAAATAGTCAAAACACCGTCAATGTTATTGTATATTCTTCTCGCATTTGTATAATAATTTGACTCTTAAATAAATAAACTGCCTCGTTGGCCTAGTGGTGCTAAGCGCGCCTGCTACGCTAGAGGTCTTGGGTTCGATTCCCGAGTCGACCAAGGTGTTATTGGGTTTTTCTATGAAATTCTCAGTAGCAGGTCGGAGTTTGGATTTGTGCCCGGTTAGTGGCAATAGGCTCGCCTCGTATTACATGGGACCCAAACATATCGGCGAACTGTGGGTGTACATTGGTACACCTCTGCCTACCCCTTCGGGGATACAGGCGTGATGATATGTAAATAAATAAACATCGCTACTTTTCCGCCCTGTTTTCGTGTCTGTGTGCACACATACAGAGCTTTAAGTAATAAAAACTGGAACACACCAAAAACAGTATCATCAGCTTCTATCAGCCTAAACACACCCTCCGTAATATCGGCTATCATTGAATAGAATGTTCCCAATAAGGCATTCTGCACACGTTTTTACAACGCGGCAAGTTAATTGGTCGCACCGCCAGCGCCATCTACCGTTACCGTCGCTACGGTCATTTGCGGCGCGTGTGTAGCCTGCCTAATAGGCTAGGCGCTGAAACTTCACCAAGCTTTCGGCGTGAAAATGTTTCGCCCCTTTCTCTTTAGGTACCATTTTTAGGCCCTATTTAATGAGTCCCTTTATTAGAGCCTTTTAGTTATTTAGACACATTAAATAGAAGGCTTTTTTTGGATGGATAATTGATAACGCTTTTAGGGTTGTTCCTAAACCAACTTACTATATTTGTCTAATTACATTACAGGGCGAGAGTGATTAAAAATGCTGTCCTAAAACAACTTCTGAGAATTTAAAGTATGTCTAATTTACTTATCAACATAAACTAAAAAGAACTGGCTCTCTTAACTGTTCTAATTAAATTTCTATTTCAACTCATGAATATCTATGAATTTAAATTTTATAAAGGCAACAACCCTATAATACCAAAGCAAGTTCAAAAATCGAATCGTTCCAACAAAAAAATAATAAATCCGGATTCTTATTTCAAATTCGTTCACGTTCGATATCACTAATCCCGCGACGGATCGCGTATAACTGTTGCCACAAGCCGCTTGAAATAACCAGTTGATTCTCAATACGTATTGCAGAGTAACCCTAACTTACTCGACTATAGTACGACCTACGTAGGTGGATACTACAGACCCCGGTTCAGACACTCAATTTTGTCTGCAACTTAATTTGTTCGGGTTCGACCGGTTGCAACGGGTTTTGATTTTAAACCTCTGTGACTTACTGATTGGGTTACAAGACACAGTGATTCGAGGGTTAACATGGAATGTGTAGTTTACCTGAACATATTTTTGCAAGTTAGAAAGTAATAATGAACTTTATATGAAGAAAGTTTGCAAGCTTTCGCGGTCAATAAACTTGCAATGAAGAAAAACAATATTGTATGAAGGTGCAACGACGTTGGCGGTAAATTGTTGTGTTTGGATTTTAAACAATTAGATACTTTTACATTACTAGTATTATTATTGAAATAACACAGTATTACATAAATATAACATATTGCTACACTGCACAATTCTATACACATTCTTTGTTTATATTATGTTTTGTTTATTTTTATCTTTTTTACCTCCTTCAACGTTGATTTTCTTTTGACCCAAAGGTTGACTGGCGGAAAATGCTCGGTAGCATTAAGTCCACCTTTTATACCATTTCGTACATAAAGTTTTACATAAATAAGTTGTTCCTCTAATTTCCAAAAACAAGTATTAAAACAAAACAGGTTTAATTCTAAGCAATTGATTAAAAAACAAAACACAAACTCGAGTTTGTCCACCTGAACTCGTAACGGGCTCGACAAAAAAGGGTGAAATGGTTATCATGTAACATCTGTGCCCTACGGCTGTAAACAAGCTGATTACTGCTGTACTGTGGATGTTTTAATTTGTGGTCGCTGTTTGCATCTGTAATTGTAGCATGTTAGGTATGAAAATAACATAACTTTAAAATATTGGTTGAATGTTTACAATGATAAAAAGTACCTAAGGCTTGTTTTAAAGTAAAAAGTTTTATCTTAATTTACTAACCATTTTAGAGGCAAGAGATAAATATATTGAATAAAATTGTTTCTATAGATTATGTACCTTATTTTTATCAAATTTAAGGTAGCCGATAACTTGAATTTGATAAACAAAATAATGCTTTTTTTTTTTCAAATAAATTTTTCATTTAGTAATGACTACTAGTCAGTCTTTTTCAAAACAATGCCATCGGCTTAGTTAACCTTAGGCCGTCCCTACGATCTTCAGTCCTTTTCGCATCAACATTGTCTCCATAACATATCAGAACCGTTACCAGAATCAATATTATTTGTACCACGAAACTCCAGCAAAGTTATCACACAACGGCTTTAACGAACTTACTATAGATCGTTAACACAATTACGGTCGAACAGAATAGTCCATCGCCGTATGAATATTCATTACCGGTAGATTTTGTGCAGCAAAAATCATTTCGCTGTCGAATGGGAGTTTAAACTGTAAAAGTTGAATGGTGTGTGATTGGTGCTACTGTTTTGTATATAAGTTACATCAACTGAAGTTACATGTGTTGTCAACATGTACATTTTGTTTTCTGAGGATAACGAATGTTAGACATTTAAATAAAAACTAAGTCTAAAGCTCTAAGTCCTAAGACTAAAGCCTAAGTCTGCCCGTGACCATGAAACCTGCAAAGGTTTAGAAACGCCGGAAACGAAACCTAAATATATATTGCGATAAAATCCGTAAAGAGTATAGTAGTTTTATTTGAATAGTTGTGTGATTATCATTTTCTGTCTCATCGAATATAGCTGCATACCGGCCATTTACAATGACAATTACTATACTGAAATATTTTGTGATTAGATTACTACGATACCTCGAGGAGTTAATGAGGAAGCTCAGAAGCTAAGTATAAAACAAATATATTAAATACTTTCACTGCAATAGATAATTGTAGTCTAATATACAGCCTTGCCTGGCGCAAATTGGGAGAGGCCTATGTCCAGCAGTGGACTATGATTGGCTGATTGATTGATACAGCCTTGTAACATGTATACAAATGTAATTTCAAGACCTTTAAACCCAGACTTACGTACATCTTCTACTAAGAGTAGAAGATGTACGTAAGTCTGGCTCGCTATCAGATTTTATCACATTGTGGGTTTTAAAAGCCAGTATTAAATTCAGGGATCTCGTAAATCCATTAAGAGCTCATCTTAATACGTTGACATGTAAATATATACGTATATATAATATGTTCGGCTCATATATCATTCTAAGTGCTCCTACTGAGCTGTGTCACTTTTGCGTACAGAATCATTTATCAGACTACCGTTAATAGCACTAATGTGTAATTAAATTATGTATGAGATGTGTAGGTTTTAGTATAAATTGACTATTGTTTGAAGGAGAATTTTGAAATGTTGTTTTATATTACATTGTTTATTTAGATGTTCGTTTCGAAGAGATAGACAGAAATGTGCTTGCAAAAGCTGACATAGATCTGTCGGTGTCATTTCACTTACTAAAGGTCTACCTATCATCAATCATAATCTACTCAAAATCCTCGTTTTAAACAATACAGTTATTTTGGTTTACTAAGTACTGGGTGTAAATACTGCATCTATAACTTCACCGTTGAGTTTTCTTTGCTGTATAGTCCATTTTGCAGTTACCTTACAGCTTACATTATATTCCAACCGATGTTCCGTAGAAAGTCGATCCACAGATAAACCAACATAAATATATGGAAGAAGAGACATGACAAATGACAATCACAATGCTTCATCCCTTATTATTTTTTTAATGTTATCATTTCCGTTACATGTAACTGCCTCGTTGGCCTAGTGGTTCTAAGCGCGACTGCTACGCTAGAGGTCTTGGATTCGATTCCCAAGTCTACCAAGGTGTTATTGGGTTTTTCTTTGAAATTCTCAGTAGCAGGTCGGAGTTTGGACTTGTGCCCGGTTAGTGGCAATAGGATCGCCCCCTATTACGTGGGACCTACACATACTAGCGAACTGTGGGTGTACATTGGTACACCTCTGCCTAACCCTTCGGGGATACAGGCGTGATGGTATGTTATGTAATGTTTATTCCCCTTACACATGTATGACGTCATAAACGCACCGCCCTCGCCTTGCAGGGGTCAACTTTAATGGGTTATTCATCAACATTTCTAATAGGTTTTAGTTTACATGTGTTATGTCACGTGATTCCCAAGAACTGATAACCTGATAACTGAGACCCCAGGGGACTCAGGACACGCAACCTAAAAGTAATTAACGAGTTGTTTTGGAGAATTATTGTTACTTACATTCCCATTTTCAATTGTTATTAGATATAGACATGAAGTTTATATCTACCATATTCCGTGTCAGTTGAAAAGCGCATAGACAATGCCGTGTGCGTAGCTGAAAACTGGTCGGCAAAAAATTAACTGCCATTGATCGACTCGATAAGAAGAAGTAGACAATTTTAAAAAGTATGGATAGGGTGTTTTCTTTTGTTGGGTTTACAGTAAAATCGAATACCTTATCGGTTGTATTAGTATTTAGCAAAACTTTGTTTAGCTTAACACTAAATAATTGTCACAAACGCTGAATCTGTAGGAAGTCCTATTCAGATCCAAAATGCAGATAAATAAATTGCTATGTCTCCTGTGTAGGTTTAGAGCTAGTTGTTTGTTAGCCACAAAACTCAGGAGTTGTTATCAGTGTATTTACAAGTCACGAAACCCCTATGCCAGTACCGTGGGTAACCCTCATGGGTTTAAATAATGGCTGTAAAATAAAAACAGTATTAATTATAATTACTTAATGTTATTGGCGGCAAGCACGGGTAAAGTGCTGCATAACAGTTGTAAAACTTTGATCTTTATTACAATGTGGTAAAGCTGATTTTTGTTATTTGTTATGACTCCGGCAGTTCCCTCTTAGTTTACTTTTGTTTAAAATATAATTACGATTGATTCGATATTAGTCATCAAGAAATCTCACTTTCAAAATCATGATGAAACTATGCTAATAGATTTGGTGTAGTTGGATTGAAATACCATCGACCAATGTAACATTTATCATCATTATTCACTATTTACAACAGTAGCTGACGAACCAAAAATTCTCAGTAAATACAAATTTGAACGTGACGAAAGCGCGTAAAACAAAGCCCAATCAGCGCCAAATTCAACTTCAACTTTAGGACCGAAAAGGGACAACATAAAACGCTATTATACTATCAAGCCCAAAGTTGACCGAAGCAGAATCGGCAAAATGTAACTCAGTATTTACCTTCATTACTCAGTAATATTTCTGACGCCATGCCTATCATTTACACTTCAAAATTCGCTGGCGGTTTCATAAAAAAATACGGCTGTAGCAGAAAATAATTTGATGCGAAAAGGTTAAAAAGTTACCCCAATTTGTTCTTTGAGAACACTTTGAGAAGTTAGGGTTATTATCTGGTAGGGTTTTTATAAAGTCGAGTCTTCGTAGTGAGAATAAGTTTCAGTTAGGTACAACAACAAGTTATTCCCCCGCCGACTTTAGAATGTATTAAATGAATGAGTTTGAATCTTTAGTGCCGGCTTGTATCTAGAGAGGCACTTTGTTTTAAAAGGAAGTTTGTGCTTGTAGTAAGTAAGGTTTTTATACTTTGACCCTGGCTTAGAAAAAGGAAGTTGAGCAGATGTATCGCATAAGTTCTGTAGGTATCGCGAGCGGCTCGTGTAATGCTCGTTCGTCAGATCTGGATGCAACTTAACATAAACACTAAAAATAATTGAAAACAAAATAATGTGATCATAGCTCATCTTCGTAACTAAAGATGAAGAGAAAACTCTACCGTTCATGAAAAGCAACCAACAGATAACCAACTCAAAAAGTTCTACAAAAGTATATAACAGTATAAGACAATTAGAACAAACCGCATAACTCAACAAAATCACGAAACAATAAAACATCAAAATCCTTTGTTCTGATCAACGAGAGCCATAGAAAATGAACGAGGAAATCACGAAATCCAGTCGTAATTGCCACGGCCGGAGCTCTTACATAAAAGGCTGATACGATAGTGAAGTTTATGCAAATTCCTCAACTTTATGTGAGGTTGGGAGACGTAAATCCGATTATGACGAAACCTTCAGATCCTCAGAAATTGGGACGGCCGACAAACGCCCGAATTAACTTTACAGAGATGGGTTCCTGCACGAATATTTTAATTACTTCGTTAATATGTAGATTATTATCTGGCCTTGTATTTTTCGTTCAGTCTTATCAATTTGCTGCTGTTGTGATTTAATTTAGAACTTCAATATCAAGATTTTGCGTCAACATTGATTCTCTTTCGTCAAACTCCAAGTTTTGATCTATTTCACGCATCTTCAACTTAAAATACATTTAGGTTCCTACTTCTATTTATTCACTACTTCGAGTTCTACAATACCTAGGCATGTCACTAAACATGTATAATCCATTTAATTAGCCTAATGAGTTGTCTCAGAATACGCCTTTAGCTATTTCCAAGAAATATCATGTAGAATAATTCGGTTTCAGAACATAACAATAGGTAGGCTTGTATAAAGTACGTGTAGGTAATTTCCATTTTAATTATTAGCGATCCCTGTTAACATTTAAGGCATAAGAAATTATATAGAGGTACTACGTAGTGTTATTGTTACCTTAATTATGATATTCACCGCGTGAATTCAAACACATAATCAGATATCTATTAGATAATTAATATCGTTTGCTTATAAACAAAATTCCTTAGCAATATATTTATATATTTCAACAAACAAGGTACATACGCGTACATTCTCAGAACTAAGTAACAATAGCAATAAATATTTAAACAAGACCGAACTTCGCTTACAGACAAAGTTTGAAAAACTACTTTTTTATTGCATAAAATACTCAGTAGTCAGTGAATTATAAAGTTGGTAATAAGTAAATAAAGTTAGCGAGTTGTTCTTGGACAGCATCTCTATTTCAAGGCCGTAAGGTTTATATTCGTATAGCATAGCTGCTACTCGTGCTACTCTGGCGGTTGAGGGTTGGATGGCTAAGAAGATATGCTTTGAGGTTGTGGTCTCTCGCTTGAAGTGAGCCAATGAATTTCTTCGCCTAGCCTGGCTCTTGAGGGATGACTTTAGAATACTTTAACGAATGAATAAGCACCTGATATTCTGTGACCCTGATTTCCTTAGTAAGCTTGCGGTTCGGCGGTTAGGATAGTTTAAGTTCGATTTAACTTCAATTGGTTGTTTAAACTGTAGACACAAATTCATACCCTAACTTTAATTATACTACTAAGCAACTTTACCTACAAAACATAGCTTATGAACGTATCAAGCCATTACTTTATTAAAAACCCTGAAACTAAACCCAATATCACTGGACGATAAGTTTAAAACGAGGTGGTATTCAGCTATATGTATGTTAATCTTCTCCAACAACAGAGTTCCAAACTAAAGGCGTTACTAAAGTGACTGGTGACTGTAAACTAAGCCCACGATAAACGCTCACGACTTACTTAAGAGGAAGGTATATCACGATCATTAGCCTTAGCCTAGCACAAACTACAAGTTTATAACAACATTTAACAGATTTCGGTAACCTAAACTTAAAGACCCATAACTTCGGTGTCTAGCCAAAACGACGTCAATATAGACAAGTTAACAAATTATCCCAAAACACAATTACTGCAGATTCCCCGTCTCATCAGACTTACCGAAAAGCCACCTAAACTCACTTAAACTTAGCCAAATTCACAAACAATATTAAGACATCGGAGTGCCATTTATTAAGTTCTCAAAAGCATTTCCAAATCACATCAATAAGCTCTTCTTAAAGTCGCCCAGACGTTCTTGTTTGTTTCCATAAAATTGTATAAAACGTAGAAGTAGAATGAGCCACCGAAGAAGACGATGCCGCTGGAGATGTAGGCCTGGTTGACGGCGGTCATGACGAAGGTAGCTCCGAGGAACAGGCCAATGATGGCGATGTGGAAGAAGAAGTACCAGTAGTGGTACTTCATGGGTAGCGGCTGCTTCCGTTTCGTGAAGCTGACGATGAGTATCGTGGTGGCGACGAATAGCTGGATGTATAGGAGGCCGAACACGAACTCGACGATGAGTCCTGTGGTGAATTCTACTTGGATGTCCATCTCCCCGGTGACGGTGACGAGCAGTAGCGCGGTGAACACCACCATCGGCAGTACGGCAGACAACGCGATCAACATGAACGTCCGCCGCAGCTTGTCGCAGTGTGAACATGGTATTTCCTCAGATTCTTCTATTACAATCGTCATTGTGGAATCAATTTTGGCTGATTTATATAAACAACTCGAGTAAATAAATTGTTATATAAAACTGACGTATGTTATGACGGGTGACATTCAGAGTAATGTGGAGATTTTTCAGTGACAGGTAAAATAAGTTTCTGATACATTCACAACTTTTTCCATTAAGGTTTTCTTTACAATAAATATTAGGTGCATCTTGAAAAGTGCAAAATGAAAAATAATAGAAAGTCGCCACCTGCAAATTGTATCCCGCTAATAATACACTGAGATTACATTCAAAAAGTTCGAAGACAGTCGTTCCTCAGTAAAGTTATTCAAAAACAGCCAACTACCATCAAGAGTGCATCAAAAAAGAGTAAGTTATGAACTGTCTTCCAACGCTCAGGGTTCAGACGATCCATCAGGCAAGCAGCGGTGCTGTGACAGGACATTTATAATGCCGCATCAGGCACCATCCATTTTGTTAGCATATGGCGCAGATAGCGACCAATATGTTCGGCCAAAGATTATGAAGCGCTATAACGTATGATATGATGATGTGGTATTTTGGGAAGTGGTTAACGATAGATAAGATGTTAAATATAGAAGTTCTTTGTAATTGAAAGAAATACCGAACCTTTTAAGGTAAAGTTTCTCTATTAACATCCTAGGGAACGTAACTAGGAGTACACGAGTGCAAAAGTAACATTAAAAATGTAAACTTTACACAGTACACAAATAAAATGTTTACGACCTATTTCCCACTAACCGTGCCCATTAGTTGGCGTCAAATTAAAACTTTTCATAAATTAAGCTAAATAACCTAACTTTGGAACATAAATGTTACTATAAAAATATTTTAGGGGTTGGGACGGCAATATTTTCGTAAAATGTACTTAAATAACGTTATCTAAAAGGGTATTAAGATTACCAACCCTTATATTACAGCCTCACTTAATGGAATATACGGTTATTGACCGAAAGATATTGATGAAAATACAATTTATTTCAAGTTCGGAGCATTTACCTTTCGAAACACGGTGAAAGTTAAGATTGTGTAAAAAATAAGCTACTCGTAGGTATAGTAAAATTATACCTAAAATTTTAGAAAAAAGGTTGCGGCGAAAAGACACGTAGTATGTATAATTTATGCCATATATTTAAAAGATATGCATGATTACATAGTTACAAGTATAGACATGGCTGCGTTTAGGGAAAAACTAATATTCACCTTTTGATATACCTAATTAACATGATAACCTCCAACACGAGCGCTACGTGAACTTTCATTAGATCATTACTTCAAAGGTATTCACTTCGTTCTTAAGTATTATAACAAATGATAACAATAAATATCGACGAACTTAATTATCGCTGAGTTGGAACAGATTGAAATTCCAATCATGTTTATGAAAATATTTATGGTTCAGTCAGGACTGTAAAACGGGGTTTTATTACTTCGACTTTAAATTTTACAACTTTCAATATGCGTATCGTCGTAAAAAGAAGGAGTAAAGGGTAAATGCAAAGGACGTGACTGCTTTCTCCTTGCTGAATAAGATTAGCATCTCGCGTTGGCTCTACTTATTGCGTATATATTTTTGTCAGGCGCTCTGATTTTGTTCTTAACAGCTGTACTGAATACAAGTTTCTCAGTAATCTTTATTCGTGTCCGTAAAAATGTTTTACAAAAAACATTGTCCAATTTCAGCGCACGGTCAAAGATAAATGACCAGAACGCCTGCCTATTGTCCAAGTTAAAAGCTTACGTGCCTACACTTTTATTTCTTCATAAGCGACCCGTGTTCATATTTTTCCAGTCTTATGTCATCTTCATATCGGCACTTCTGAGCCGTATGCTCATATTTCTCGAGCATTTTTCTTAACCTGCGACACGAGAGGCAAACGCCTCTATCGACATCCTGTCACGTCGAGTGTTTAACAAAATAAATGACGTAATATCCCGTGACGTCACGAGTCGCATGTGCGCGCCGCTTACGAGATTGACCATAAAATATTTTACATGAAGCTGTTAAGATTGATTGCAAGAAAATGTTTTCTTTGGGAATATTTACGATGTTACAGAAAATCTCGATTGTCATGCGTTTGCTTTTAGAAGCGTTGTAGGTGTTTGCCCGTGTATCATGTGAAATGAGATATTTACAGTTTGATGCCTTGATAAATACCATAAGGTCGTAAATAGTAGTTTTGGGACTTTTGTTGTTGACCTAAGTACAAAAATACAAATGATATCAAAGAGAAACCCCGATAACTATAGATTAGATTTACTTTAAAACCAGTATATAAAAATCTTATCCGTTTAAATTAGTGCGAATTCTTTGTGTTTACATTTCATTGTTGCCATTCTAACATTGGATGTAACAGGAACAAATAAAGTGAGTAAAAAATATCGATTGAAATCCTCAAGGGACCGCATCTATCAAGCGGTTGAGAGAGAAAATAAACCATTTACAGTGTCCGATAGGAAACTACATACATGCAATATACAATATGACAGAATAGGTTATTTGAAAAAAAAAAAAATTGCTTACGGTGTCAACTTCAAAACCAACTATGTGCTTTTGAGTCTTCTGTTTCTCATAAAGATATTATTATTCAAGTCTGAACTCTGTAATTCAGAGTTGAAACTCGACTAGAATTATATATATACGACAATATGTCGAAGTGGACAAAGCTTCTTGACCTTCTTGACCTCTCAGTATAAAGTACCTGTAAGGGTATATTTTGATTAAAAAAATATAAGTTCACCTAGTTAATAAGTCTACTGTACATTTCCTTTGTATTACTCTTTACCAGAAACTTCGGAAACTAGAGGTAGAAGTGACATAATAACAATGAATATAACACGAGAATATAAGCAACACAATACACATAATCATGATTTACAACCGCGATTACCATAGGAAATATTGTTTGATAATGATGGACAGCATTATAAATTATAATCAAGTGTTTTTCAATATACGAGTATATATGACTCATTATATAAGAATCTTTGTTTGATACCCCCCTTGTTTTTGTACACATTAAATACTTATATGCATAAACTCCTTGGAAATCTTGTCTATGGTCTTACATGTTCTAATTTTGAGTTTCTTGTACACGATGTTAAACATGCTTCAATTTCGAGGTTCTCGTTGTGTCGTGTTTTTGGGGAACATACCTGAAACAAAAAACAATGTATATGAGTAAAAAGTATATTATTATTTTTAAATGTGAGATAATTAATAAATATGGTACAATTTGAAATAAGTTTGATAACAAGGTTCAGTTAAAAAAATAATAAGTATAATCAAGGTTGGTTTAATTGAGAATTGATTTACATGAAGTTTTTTGTTTTACTACCGTATATAATTTTAATGCATCGTGTGAGTGTCGTATCGGAGTCGTGTCGTACATTGTAAACGTCTCGATCACAATCAAACGGCCTACTGATGCTGTGAGTTATCGAGATGGCTATTCGTCATTGTATTGTACTAGAATACACTAGAGTTCATTTACGACTTGACTAGCAGCTTATTCGCCAAATATATACCTAAGAAGTGGTAGGTTAACTATAAGCATATTGCAAAATAACGATAAGTAACTCGTTTGTTTAACTAACAGGCACAATTTCGAAGGTCGAATGTGAAAAAAAAACCCTTTATAAATAAGACTTAGATGCCGTTTAAAAATAGTAATCATACTGTTCCCATTGCCAGTAAAACGTAGATACCATTTAAAAATATAAAATAAAAAATGGCGCGCGGTTCGATTTTTGAAAAAAAAACGTCTTACGTTCTGTTTTTTTTTGCAATCAATTACAATACTTTTGGATAACGATTTTATAACACGTATAAGTTATATCTTTTGTTTATTGAATTATTATTCTGTGTTTAGTTGTAAGGATACGTAATGTCCGGCAGTAATGGTATCATCTTCGTCATAGTATCAATAGCTCACAAACAAGGTCAGTTGTGTTTATTGTCACGTCGAAGCAAAGATTAGATATCTTTCGTCGTTACGCGATACAAATTGATATGCAAAATTAACGTAATTTTGAAAATGGAAGCATTACCTCCTTTTTTGAAGTCGGTTAAAACTGTTGCATTAATCCTATTACAAGTATGAGACATGCATGTTAAATATACGCGGTAATAGATTATCATATATAATTTTTATAAGTCCATTCAAAGCAATTACTAACGCTACCACAATTCACAAAGGCGAATGTGAAACTGTAACAGCCAACAATAGCGCTTAGTGATGATCACGTACTTTACACAGAATAGCCACATACGTCACAGGTAGGGCTGCGACTTGCCGGGACATTGGTAATTCCCGGGACACCTGGCAATTGCCGGGACGTCCCGGCTCGGTCACGCCCTATCGCATTGTGCACCGAACGTAAAATCCCACATTTTCAATGCAGTTTCACGCCCGATTGCTTTGATCCCAATCTGTAATCGACGTTATTAAACTTTTAAATTTCTGTTCAGAGGAATTCCAATTATACTTACGCTATTACATTAAAGTATTTAGTCTTATCTAGACTCTGTACTATATTAATAGATGTAATTTGATCTTTTTCGACAAGTCAATCTTTTAAAATTAAAAATTCCATTCTTTTCTTTTAGCAATTTTTTTGTTGAAAATAAAATCTATGCGAGAAGAACGTAAATTCTAGTGGAGTATAAATTGTCTAGTTATATATTATAATGAAGTTGTTTTGCTGAGTGTGGTCATAAATTACGTAAGCCCGTAAATTTCGAGCAACACCTGCTCTATTTAGAATTTAAACCAGATTCATTACTTATATTAATGTTTTGTGATTACCATTATGGTAATACTGTCGTCACTTCACACAAGCATACAAGCGCAACCCAAATTTAGAAGTGTGAAGCCAATATTTTGCAAAAAATGTAAGGTGTTAAGGTGTAAAATACACATAGATCAATAAATGCTATTTGGAATAATATACTTTTCAAGATAAACATCATGATTAATAAAAGATAATAACAGTCACATTCCTATATTTTTTGGCCAAAGTATAACCACCTGATCAATATTAAAAACTCATAAAAAAAGGTAAAAATGCAAAATTTCTTATTAATCCCATTGAAGTACAAACATAAAACGAAAAACGGACTATGTGTGTGTTTTTATTTATCTCTTTCATGTTAAAATTTGCAGTCATTTCACCATAGCAAAGGTAGGTAAGGTAAGGTAAAACAAAATCCACACAACACAAAAAATGAACCCAAAATATAAATCAAAGGGGATCACTAAATAATAAATTACATTATCCAAACATTTGCGTAATGAATTTATATTAAATGATAAACATTCGTACATATTTCATGCTTGTGTATGTTCCGGGACATCTCACACACGGTTGTCTGATCCCAAGCTAAGCAGAGCTTGTGCTATCGTAACCAGAAAGCAGATAAACATACTTATATATTTATAAATACATACATATTATAGATAAATTACACCCAGACACCGAAGAAATGATCGTGCTCATCACACAAACATTTAGCCCGGGTGGGAATCGAACGCACGACCTCCAGTATAGCAGTCAGGGTCCCTAACCACTAGACCAACAGGCCAGTCAACGTCATATGTTTATAGTATATGCTGATCGGAAGTACACGGCACTATTTGGTATGTTTAATTATTTAAGTGTAATCCTCGGTACGGGAGTCAGCCAAGGATTAGTGAGTACGTATCATGGCTGACTGACTATACTCGTAAAGTGCTTACTACATACATAATATATATGAGAGTATGTCCTGAGGAAATTATGTCACTGTACAGTAATACACTTATCATTGAAGTTTCTAAGGTTTGAATTAGTTTGAAGGGGTATTATCCTACTGATAAGATTCCAAAAAAGTATTTTATTTGCAACACTAAATCTATCCTATAGATTATTTTAATGCCAGGAACCTAATGAATAAAGTTACGTTAGAACTATTGTATGGTGATCTAGCAATAATGGAGAGCTTTGTATTGCATGACAATGGCAAGACGGATTTCTATTTACTTTCTTTGAATCAGTCTCTAGGAAAATAAAGGATATCAAAACACTAAACGCTAAATTTTAAGAAAAATATTGAAATAAATAATAATAGCAATCCTTTAGACATTTAAAATAGGACTTGCCAGTTCCCGATCGGTTGGAATCAGGGGCGAACGTGCTGAGAGCCGCGTTTGTTGGACGTGACACTACATACCTGGCTACCTGGTGGTATATGCAACAGTCTAACTAAACTGTTGCGAGAACGAATGTACCGTTGGTCCTTTATTTCTTCTGTTCAGCGATAACAATGGGAAAAAAAAAAACAAAAAAAAAGTACAAAAATAATTGTTGAATTTTAGAAAATTCATTTACGAATTGATTGATCAAATCGCAACCATTCCCAAAATAAAAAAGAAATGTACGTATGTCACCAATGTTCAAATCAAGTGAAATTGTATAACTCCGTTCTCATTTTCTTTATTTTCCAAGCTGTAAGAAGATACTAAAGAAATTCAACAAATCGCTCAGTTCAATGACCTAATAGAAGTAAAATCGGTATAACTCCTTCAACTCGAGATTTCTTAAAGTTTTTACATCAAACGATGTCATCGAGACGTCTGAAAACCACAGAAACTCATCAAGACACCCAAAACGAGATCAAACTAACTACATATACTTACTTGGGAACTCCAAATTTTGACGTGTAAAGGGTACGAATTTATAGTCTTATAAATTTCTAGTGGTCGACTAAAATGTCGGCAACGGTGTCTTAGGGCGGATTTCACGGAGACCTTTAAACGTGATTTTATTAAAGCTAACACTACCATACTGAACGCAGTTTAGGTAAAAAACAAAGTGTATCAAAATGGTAGAATGGCTAGAGAACAGTTTTTATTCGAACAACGCCATCCTTGCCTCATGTTCCTTCTAGCCTAAAGGAAGAAATTCAATGTATGAGGAAAAATCATTTGGGATTTGACGAAATCCCAAATAATTTTGACTTTTCATTTGTTATAAACTAGATCCCGGTTGACTTGGTTTTTTTAACTCAGTTTTAAATGCATTTGGTGAGATGCGCCCTAAGAGCGTCCTCATCAAAAAGTTGAGTCGTTACTCATTCGAGGAGTTTATTTGTTTCACCCGTGTACTAGAAAGTTCTTTTCCGTCGCCATTAAAAGTTTTGATTCATTTAGAAGTGTTACGCTTTACAATCCCTTCATTTTGAGTTATCTTCGTCCAATTAAAGGGTTGTTCTAACTTTGCTAAGATTTTGTGTAACGTGGTCGAATTTTGTTAAGTAATTCTACTTTTTTTGCTGTAAGATTTTTGATAAGGATAACTACAGATTATTGAGAAGTTCATAAAGAGTTTATATATATGAGTGTTGTGGAAACTATGAAAAAATAAAATTTACCATTTTCCTGTTTTAACATGAGTAAAAGGAAATATTTTGAAAAGAAAATATCATGTCTTATGAAATCGTTGTGAAAATTTGGCATAATTTATTGACTATATGATAAGAGTATAACATGCTATATCACGATGATATCGGTCAATTTATGACAGTTGATAATAGCATCCCTATATGACAATTAATATTGATAATAATATAAGTAACACTAATGACACTTAATACCTCCTTAGTTTAAAATGCATTATTTTTAAGTAAGCTGTCGTTTTTAATCGTTTTAATTCTTGGTTTGGAAATAAACGAGGTATAAGATTTAAGTGGACTGTATTTTTGGAGGATGGCTGATTATCGCCAAGAGGTGAGCGAGCGATGTAGGTCTATGGGAAAAAGCACGCGTACCTGGCTCTCCAGCGTTGGGCAGTACAAGATGGCGGGCGGCGTTCTTCCCGATGCGATCACAAAACTGTCACGTTCACACCCGCGGGCGGATTATCACAAAAGTTCGCTATCCGGCAGCAGCAGTAAGGAGGCGATGCAGCACAGGAGCGACACGGGCGCGGTATCGTGTGCCTCCTCTCGGCGATTCGTTTATTTCCGGCGGTTTGCGAAAGCGCGTACGTGCGTTACGCGCCAGGCGTGCGAAAGGATTGGTCAGGAAGCGGCGGGGTTCACATCGCTCATTCCAAAAGTGATCAAATGAATGAATGGAACTAATATTGCGAAATATGGATGAGACGACTAGTAGTCCGTCTTAAACAGATAGATGGCGCTACCATTTCCCCCCGGCCTTAAAGGGTTGCCTTTAAAAGAAATATAATAATAATAATCTAGATATGTAAGGTGTACTACCGCATAACCTATACACAGTCTAAGACAGCGAGCGTTAAAATATTTTAAACTAATTGCGTTAACAAAGCGGAACAAATTATAATTGAATTACACACTAAATACCTTAACTAAGACAGAGATCCAACTTCAGGCTAGATCTTACTGAGTCGGTAGCGGACAGAGACGTACAACAGGGCGCACGTAGCTACCCTTAGCGGTTTTTACAGTAACGACGCGGGTTGTGCCGTCCTTCGCGGTATGTAACTTCTCAACAATGCCCAGTGGCCATGAAAGCGGTGCTGAATTATCATTTATAATAATTACCAACGTACCCTCCTGTATAGGGGATGCAGGACTATTCCATTTAGATCTAGCCTGAAGTTGGTGAAGATATTCTGAGCGCCAGCGCCGCCAAAACGACTGTACGAGGTTGTCAAGAAGAGTATGTCTCTGAAGCAAGCTAGAAGAGTCTGCTTCAGGCGCGGGAAGTGACGACAATGGCACAGTATTTAAAAAATGCGCGGGAGTTAACGCGGATGGTTCAGCAGGGTCACTACTGAGTGCTGTGAGCGGGCGCGAGTTAACAAGTGCCTCGATTTGCACGAGGACAGTTAAAAGCTCTTCGTAAGAAAGGATTTGTTGACCTATGACTCTGAAGAGATGCGTTTTAATTACTTTGACCATGCTTTCCCAACATCCGCCAAAATGTGGTGAAGCAGGCGGAATAAACTTCCAATCAATGCGATTAATGGAAAGTTCCTCCTGAAGACGTGAACTATACTCTTTATTGAGAAATTTATAGAGATCGCGTAGATAAGAACTTGCACCCACGAAACATGTGCCGTTATCCGTGTATAAACACTTTACGGGACCACGTCGCGAAAGAAAACGTTTTAGAGCTGCGAGAAATGAAACCGTACTTAAATCCGTCGCAACTTCGATGTGCGTAGCGCGAGTTGTAAGGCATGTGAAAATACATAGCCAAGCTTTACGGCTTTTGACGCCTCTACCACGAACTGGTGTGTACTGCAGTGGTCCTGCGTAATCACAACCGGTATGTGTAAACGCTTTATCTACCTGGTTGACACGTTGGCTAGGAAGATCTGCCATTGGAGGAAAGATCGGACGCGGACGGAATTTAAAACAGGTGTTACATTTATGAATTATGTGGCGAATTATTCGTCGTGCAGCGAGAATCCAGTAGTTTTGCCTAAGTAAGGACATGAGTAACTCTGGACCTGCGTGGAGATGCTTCTTATGATAGAAATCAACAAGAAGGTTGACTACATGGTCATGACGCGGCAGGATGCAAGGATGCTTGTAGTTGTAAGGTACGTCCGAATTTGACAAACGACCGCCAACACGTATGATGCCGTGCTCATCGAGAAACGGCTTGAGTTTAAGAAGAGCGGGAGAACAAGGAATGTTATTTTTTAAATTTTGAACATCCTTACTAAAATGAACAGCCTGTAGGGCGCGCAACAATGTATACTCTGCGACCTCAAGATCAGAGCTTGAAACAGAAGTTCCATTAGGTAATTTCTTAATAAACCTACAGACATAAACGATGACACGTAGTAACTTAGACCACGA
This sequence comes from Autographa gamma, assembly GCA_905146925.1. Lineage (NCBI taxonomy): Eukaryota > Metazoa > Arthropoda > Insecta > Lepidoptera > Noctuidae > Autographa > Autographa gamma. Next base: position 2,456,478 of record LR989850.1, read on the forward strand.
TGACATGCGTAGCGCGAGTGCGTAAATAGGAGATTCCGCAACCTCAATGGTCACGGGATGAGAGACAGACTTCCGCTCAGGTATATCCTCGTCCTCTGCATCGTGGACAGATGGATGTATAGGCCACTCTGATGGATCACGAGAAATCCAAGAAGGGCCATGATGCCACAAAGGATGATCCAGAAGATTAGCCGGAGTAACACCACGAGACAGGCAATCCGCAGGATTCTCAGTACCCGCGACGTGATTGAAACAAGTAGCAGGAATGAGTTCAATTATTTTAGTAATGCGATTGGCGACAAAGGTCTGCCAGCGGTGCGGAGAAGAATTAATCCAAGCGAGCACTACTTTGGAGTCCGAAAATGCATATATCCTATTGATGGAGTGATGGGGCGCAATTGTGTCTTGAACTTTGCGAAGCAACCGAGACAGCAACAGAGCCGCGCACAACTCCAGTCTCGCAACCGAAATGGTTTTGACAGGCGAGACCTTAGACTTGGCACAAACTAGCTGCACAGAGTAGTTAGATCCAATGCGGACTTGCAAATATATGACTCCGCCATAAGCGCGTTCACTGGCGTCAGCGAAACCTATTAAGTTAACAAAACATCCATCTACTAAACCTAGATGGCGCGGCACAATTATTTTATTGAGTGCGGGAAGTTCAGCACAAAACTGTTTCCAAACAGCGACAATATGGTCGGGAGGAGTGTCATCCCAATCACATTTTGCTAACCAAAGCTCTTTGATCAAGAGCTTGGCATACAAAATGGTAGGAGCCACAAAACCCATTATGTCCCATAAACGAGCCACTGTGGATAGCATTGCGCGTTTGGTACACTTATCACTTGGTGATAAGATGTCAAAGCGGAAGTTATCACAATGTCTGTCCCAGCGTAAACCAAGAACCTTGTGATGTGCGGACTTCTCGAACTCAATGTCCGGAGAAGCTTTATGCGAGTCAGGTATGTGCGCGAGAACCTCTTTGGAATTGCTTGTCCATTTGACAAGGTCAAATTGGCCTCGTTTGAAAAGCTGAATAAGCTCTTCACAAAGCGAAACTGCTTGCGGAGCGGATGCGACACTACAGACAATGTCGTCCATGTATAAAGCGGAAGCAGCAACAGCGGCTGCAGCGGGAAAGTTGTCGCCTTCATCAGCGATCAACTGGCGGACAACTCGTAACGCGTGATATGGACTAGACTTAAGTCCAAAACAAACGCGATTAAATTGATACACGGTTAAAGGCTCACTATTGTCAAAACGATATAAAATTCGTTGAAATCTACGGTCGGATTCGCGAATGCCGATATTGAGAAACATTTGTCTACAATCAGCTGAAAGTGCAATTTTGAAAAGGCGGAATTTAATTAAGATGTTAAATAAATCACCCTGTAGATCAGGACCGGCATGCAAAATGTCATTGATCGACTGACCCGATGTAGTTCGGCAACTAGCATCTAAAACCACACGAAGTTTAGTGGAGGTCTTATCTTCGCGAACCACGCCGTGATGCGGAATATAATACGCGGGAAGAGAATTGCCCTCGTCGTTTACAACTGGGCTTAAAAAACCTTTATTTATGTAATCACGCATGACGTCATTATAAGCACCGCGTAATTTAAGCGACGCATCGAGTTTACGTTCTAAACAGTATAAACGCCTAAGTGCAGCAGCGTGCGAGTCGCCTAAAGAATACGGGTCGCCACAGAACGGCAATGCTACAACATATCTACCACTATCGTCGCGAACAGTGGTAGCGCGGAAATGTTCTTCACACTCGAGATCCTTACGGCTCAACGAGGGCGGTGCGGAGACCTCTTCAAGCTCCCAAAATCGCTTAAGAAGAGAATTAATATTATTTTCTTGAAGAACAGAACAGCAAGACGTAGTATAATGTGTATTATGCAGCGTAGGTACGGCACCCATAACTACATAGCCAAATACCGTCTCAATAGCGGGAGGTAAATTATATTGCTCACTACGTACAACATTAGGTAGTAGTAAGTGCGGAAAAACTGAAGCACCGATCAAAACATCGATATTACCCGGCTGCGCAAAGTGAGCATCAGCGAGCGGCAATGTCTCGAGGTGCGCGAGTAACGACACGTCCACGTGAGCGCTAGGCAACGCGTCCGTAATACGTTCCACAATAAGCGATGAAACGTTGAAATTAATATCATTATTGAAACGCGAATGTATTTTAATATCGACGGAACCCTTACAAGATTTTTCTGAACCACCGATCCCTTTAACTACTAAGTTAGTATTTTTAAATTTATTCCAAAGTCCAAGACATTTGAGACAATCCGAAGTAATGAAGCTACTTTGTGATGCACTATCAAGTAAACAACGAACCACGCGCGGTGTATTGTTCACGTCATAAATAATAACTTGCGCGGTCGCTAATAATATCGTAGTAGACGCGTTACATTGACGCTCTGCTTCGCGCTGAGTATGTTGAGTGCGTGCGCACTGCCGGCGTGCGAGCGCAATGGATGTCGTACACAAAGAAACTCCGGGCTGAGACGCGGGAAGGACAGGCGCCGTGGTACGAGCGGCCTGTGCCTGCGGTACAGAGAACGAAACAGCTGGACTAGGATTTACGTTTACGTTAAGGTTACCGGGGTCAAATAACGGAGATTTTTTCTCAAAATGCAATAACGTATGATGTTGTTGATTGCATGAGCGACACTTAGTTTTACTAGAACAATCGCTTGTTTTATGCTTAATACTCAAACAATTAACACAAGCTTTATTTTCTTTAGCAGATTTAAAACGAGCAGTCGGATTTAAATTATTAAAGGCTGGACATTTAAAAAGGTGGTCGTGAACAATATTGTCGCACAGACACTTGTGTGAGTTATTTGCGGAATCCGAACATGCTACGTAAGATTGTGGGTTAGGGACCGACTTATTATTACTATTTCGCGATTTATTAAAGTTTTGTTTACTTGTATTATTATTACTAAACGAGCTAGACGAACTAGGCTGCGTATTCTGATATATTCGACACTGATCTTTAATGAATGAAAGAAAACTATTTAGGGTAGGTATTTTATTTTGACGTTCGGTCATCTCGAATGCACGAACGGTTTCCGTGTCGAACTTTTTTAATGCGAGTTGCAATAACATAAAGTCTGCAAGGTTTTCTAACTTTAGGTTTTTAAGGGAATTTACTGCGGTAACAAAGTTATCAATAAACAGTTGGAAATTCGAAACTGACGCGGGACCAGACAATTTAAGATTCAAAGCTTGATCAAAGTAAGTACACGCGAGGACGCGAGTATCCTGATATCTATCAAGAAGTGACTGGAAAATGACCTGATAATTCTCAGCACTTGGTGTGACACCTGCGAATGTAGATTGCGCTTTCGGCGACAGCTTACCTATTAAATAGTACAACCTGTCAGCGTCCGTCAGCGAGACGTTATCGTGCACTGTAGACTTGAAACTTGCATAAAATAATGGCCAGTTTCGTATATCGCCATCGAATGACACGAGTTCAATCGCGGGCAGTTTCGGTGCTCGGACAGCCGGTCCGGCGCTGGGCTTCGCGGACTGTCGATTATCTAACTGCGATTGTATACGTTTTATGATACAATAAAGATCTTCGAATGAGGTGAACGCCTGATAATTTGGTTTAGATTCAGGATTAATAGAAAGTAATTGTGCGTTATAAGCGTCTAATAATTTATGAAAATCGGTTCGAATATCGTCTACTGTCATACAATAACTAAGAAATGATTCTTTGTTGACATCGGAAATTTTGGCGGTTTTTGAACGCTCGTAAATGTTTTGTATGCGCTCAAATAAAACATTGCGTTTAGCTTCTAAGATAGCTAATTCATTCTCGTCAGAAGTACATTTCTTTTGTTGCGACATTTTATATACCAAATGTAGGTAGAAGTAAATAACCTAAAATTATGCTGTAGTTTTATGTTATGCGGAAAGTAAGTACTTGTACCTAATAACAAGGCAACGACTTTAAAGGCGGTGGTAAAAGGCGCTTGAAATTATGAATTTACAAAACGACTATATACCTAGTTTATAATTATTATTGTAAGTCAGTAGGTAGCTACGTTGAGTATATTACCTACTGGGGGTGCGGGAATAACCACGTAATGGGTATATATTTATGAACTAGGAGTGCAGCTAGGTGCTACAACTACCTAGGTAGGCACTTATAAAGATACCTACGCGAGCGGGAATACGGATATATGAATCCGGGTCGTTCGGACCAAAAAAAATGGTTTGGAAATAAACGAGGTATAAGATTTAAGTGGACTGTATTTTTGGAGGATGGCTGATTATCGCCAAGAGGTGAGCGAGCGATGTAGGTCTATGGGAAAAAGCACGCGTACCTGGCTCTCCAGCGTTGGGCAGTACAAGATGGCGGGCGGCGTTCTTCCCGATGCGATCACAAAACTGTCACGTTCACACCCGCGGGCGGATTATCACAAAAGTTCGCTATCCGGCAGCAGCAGTAAGGAGGCGATGCAGCACAGGAGCGACACGGGCGCGGTATCGTGTGCCTCCTCTCGGCGATTCGTTTATTTCCGGCGGTTTGCGAAAGCGCGTACGTGCGTTACGCGCCAGGCGTGCGAAAGGATTGGTCAGGAAGCGGCGGGGTTCACATCGCTCATTCCAAAAGTGATCAAATGAATGAATGGAACTAATATTGCGAAATATGGATGAGACGACTAGTAGTCCGTCTTAAACAGATAGATGGCGCTACCAATTCTAAATGTGTTTTTTGATTTCAGCTTAATAAATAGCATGTCATTCTTTGTAGGATAAGACCGTAACACCTGTTGTAATTACTGCAGATTTTTTTATACAAAATAGAAACAACAAAAATATCTTAGTGAGGTTTTAAGGCATTTGTTTTTTTTTGTATCTTTTTCACTTAGAAATCACTAATAATCTTTTTGTGTGAACACGATTACTATACACATTAAAACCAAACGAAACGTTTTAATTAAAAGCCGTTTATCAAAACAATTAAATGCAAATAAGGGCGTCACTAGCCAAATTAAGGAGCAATTTAATTTAGAAATAAGCAAAATGTAACGGCCTTGTTACCCACATGGGGCAATGACGGCTTATTCCACTTTTACCACTAAGAAATCCCCCTCAGAGGCAAAATAAGCTTTGATTTGACTGACTGGCCTGTTGGTCTAGTGGTCAGTGACCTTGACTGCTATACCGGAGGTTGTGGGTTCGATTCTATGGACGTCTTAGGATTTTAACACAGGCGGAAAAAACATACATGCAACAAAATATATGCTACTACAAGTTAGTTATAGTAATATATAATCCTAAGGATGATTTTTAGGGTGGATTTTTTGAATAAGCGTAATGAGTTTTTCACGTCCCAAATGATACTACCTACACATGGCCTTATTTCATTTTAAAAATCGTTACGTGCATATTCGAGATTCCTTCCATTAAAAAAATAACAATTAATTCTTCTAACCTTATACTCTATATTAATTAAGAAGGTTGCTCAGATGTCACGTCACTTAGGTATCTTGTATAAGGTATTAATTTTTTAACGACAAATTTAATTGAACATACAGAACTAAATTATGTATTAGGCATTGTCACAGCATAGTTAATAAGATTGGTAAGCCAGAGTTTAGGCAGAATAAGTACCTTAGCACTTTCACTTAGTATTATTAATATCTCTGTACCACAACTGTAATTCTAGATATTTAAGGCTCAGATAACAAAACTGCTAACTCATACAATTTATCTTGGAATTAGTGTCTTAACAATAAGAGATTTGTTACATAAATAATTGCACAATATTGTGTTTATTGTTCATTCTAACATGCTTATCAAGATTTACTTTATAAAAATAGGAGCACACGGGAAGAAAAAAAGAGTCATCAAAATCATTTCAACCAGTCGAAAGAGCTGAGTTAGCAAACATAAAGAAATACAGTCGAATGGGTACCTCCTCCTTTTTGAAGTGGTTTAAAAGCATTTTATATGATAGCCTTGTAAGAAAAATTATGTCGACAGTCGCAACAATTGCTAATTGGGACTGCTTTACTAAGTTAAAATACAGTGGATGTCTAGAATTGAGCGACATAAAGACAAGAATGCTCCCCTAGTAACACCGCGATATTATCTGCATGTAACGGTAAAAGTCGCGTACAGTAGACAGCAAGTCTGTTTTAAACTCCACAGGCAAAAGCCAACCTTAGCATCTTTAAAATTAAGGCGTTGTCTATGTCAGTGTAACTTATATTGTGCGGTTGTATGTACAACGAGACGACAAATGTATTTCACCATGTTGGCGATGGCAGTGTTTGTTCAAATGTTGGAAACAAAAGGTGTTGTGCAAAACTCATGAAGATGCAGATGAAATATGAATGTAATTATTAAATTAAACATTTTAATATAGAAAGTAAATAGGATAGCTGCCTTTACAGAATTACCTTTACTTTAGAGTTAATTCCATACACAGCGACCACGTTGGTTTGGAGTTTGAAGTCGATTAAATAAGTTAACTATTTACGTGCTATTTATAAGTAACAGGTATGATATAGATACGTAGTTTTTTTCTATTGATAACTACAGCGTCGTGCTTATTAGTATAGTAAGAATATTGTCTATTACTTTTATACTGTTTCATTTTGAAAATTACTCTAGTTAAAACCAATCCTGTCTCTGTGCTAAGTTTTATCAACGTCCGTTTAGTGAAGACGGTACATACCTAGATCCACATTTATAACAGTGTGATATGGCTCAATCATTGTTGCCAACATTGGTCCCATAGGTTGGTGTCTTCGGCACGTGCGACCATCGCCTTGAGGTAATAGGCAGATATCATCAAATGTAACAGGATTACTGAGCGTGTCGGTTATTGACGCGGCTCGCGAAATTTTATGCTAATAACAGCCTTATCAGATCTCAGAGGTAGCTAAACTTGCTCTCAAAACGGTCTAGGTTGACATTTTTGAGGTCGAATTCCTTTTTTTATGGCATTTAAGTTGAGTTGTTGTGTGTGTTAATACACTGTAGAAGAAAGATATACTTTTTTACTAATTTTAGAAAAAAATGTGGTTTATTTGGAAAGGAAAATTGTGTGCGATCTGATGTCTTCTCATCTTAAAATGAGATATGCAATAAGTGTTGAGTGAAGAATCTATAGTTTATGATAAGATACCAACCATAGATATTCAGAGCACGTCTTCCAACAACGATAAGCAAACAAACACACCTGTTATATTTAGTGCAAAAACAATATTAAGACTTTAAACTCTTCAAACATTTACAGCCAAGCAACCGTTGAAACCATAAAGTTGATACCATAATCTAACTGTAAATAATTTACAGCAGTAATAAACAAATTATTTAAATGAACAATATAAGTGATAAAGGCTAGATTATAAATAGTTGTGAGTACTTGTCTGTGTAATAATGAAGCTAGTTCTGTTTGTAGTGAGTGTGCTGTGCGTCACTGCCTTCAGCGATGGCGATGGGACGTACAATATTTATCAAACTGTAAGTGGAAATTACTCTCTTAAATATCTGCATGTTCATAATATAGATGTAGACACTGTAAGATTTGCCCTTTTTTCTCTGTAATGAGTTGTACTGATCAGATTGATGATCTTACTACTTGTCTTGTTTTTAGAAATCGCTTTATTTTTTTTATTCAGGCACAATAAACAGCTACAATATGTATAGCAAGTGAGAGAAGATGATACAAAATATAAACAATATTGCAGCCCACTACATTATCCGCATATCAACAAAAAATATAATAATTATTGCCACTAGATAGATAATAAATAATTACGTCATATTAATAAAAATAATTTAAAGAAAAAGGGTATTACGAAAAAATATTGATTATAACGAAAACATAATTTATCGCTTGGCGATAAAAAATCGCTTTCTCGATTAGAGATTTAATTTTAAATTTCTATAGCGCGTAAATGAATTCCATTTCTAGTTGGGAAAATTATCTATGTTTGCTTCGACAAGGAATTTTAAAAAGAGGTATTTAATATCTTCCTCTTAAATTAAAATCTCTGTATCCGAAATTATTATAAACCTGTGTGTGTGCATTTAGGTAAAAACACGTTCGAAAAGCATAACTCTCTTTCGGCAGTCGGATAAATTAATAGAAGATTTAAATGCAAATATTTCGTTGAGTTTGTAAAGGAAATTACGTTCTAGATTCATGATTTAGTTAACAAATCCGGTCTGATCGGCAATACTCTAAATGTTGGAGCAAAAACAGTTCGAAACTACGCTTACGTTTAAAGGGCATTTGCAAATTGATTATGTGGACTTATATGGCAGGCGACTGCTATGGTATTGGATATTAAGGTTTATGATTGTTTGGGAACTTAACCTATACTGACATAAATAGTTTAAGCCAAAATGTATGCAAAACAAGTTGGTATTTCCAAAAAAAAACTTTTCAGTTTGTACGAAATTTTCAATATATTGGTATAAATCTACAGGAAAGAATACCTACGTTGTTGAACAACCTGTTTTTTATATTTGGTAGAACCCTATTCCTTCCATTCAAATCCTCAAAAATAGTAATTTCATTAGCTATGAGTCTATAAGTTATAGTTAAAATACATTATTGATCTATCCGCAGCCCGACAAAATATTAGCAGATGGCTACCAATGCGAGACGCACCATGTCACCACAGGCGATGGTTACATCCTGGAGATGCACAGGATTCCCCACAAGCTGGGGGCTGAACAGGTGGCTCAGGATAGGCCTGTCGTGTTCCTCATGCATGGGCTCATGTCCGCCTCCCTAGCGTACATAGCTCTTGGAGCTGAATATGGTTTTGGTAAGATTACCAACTATTTTGACGGATGTTTAAAATTCCGCGCTTTTATGAGAAATTTTGAATAGCTCTGGCAGTATCCCTTTTTTTTACAGTGTGCGTTTTAGATTATATAAAATAGACAGACAATACAATGAGGTTGAAAGCGGACTATTCAAATTCAAACGGTTTTTTCCGAGATAACACGACAATTTTTTACTTGATCTAAGTTTATAATAGTGTGCTCAAAAGGCGGTGTCTTATCCAAAATTGCAATGCAGTTCAGCCCCAACTGACAAAAGTTCCTTAGGAAAACCTTCCAGAACGTTCCAGAATATTATATCTATTACAGCCAACTCGAAATCCTTAAAAACATTCTGGAATGCCAGAATGTTCTAAAACATTATTTCTTCAACAGCCTACCACCTAGTGGACGCCGGTTTCGACATATGGATGGGGAACGCACGTGGCAACAAGAACTCCCGCCACCACGTCTCTCTAGACCCTGATGATGATCAGCAGAAGTACGTATTCTTTGACTTCAGCTTCGAGGAGATCGGTACGCGCGACCTTCCAGCCATGATTGACTACGTTCTGGAGAAGACGAATAGAGAACAGCTGCATTATATTGGACATTCTCAGGTAGGTTTAAGTTTGATTTTCTTAACCTGTGCTGTTTATGTGCTGACCAAATTTAAATGTCCCAATATTCTTGGTGTACATTAACGCTTGATTTCTCGACCGATATATTTCCAACTCTATTTCTAACATGTATTTCAGCCATTCTTGTAATAACTGTAGATCACTAGTTTTTTGACACTAGTTTTGCAAACATAAGTTGCGACGAGCAAAAAAACATTGTAAATTGGGGTAGCAGGTTTTCAGTAGGTAGTTCATGCCGATAATGAAAAACAGTTCGACTAACATAATATACAAGGTCGATTTATTTAAAAAACCGGTTTAAGTGACCCCGATACAGCAACATGGTTTCATATAAATAAAAGTAATTCGTTCTTACTTTTGATTCCACCTTGAAAACATATTCCACACACTACAAAATTGAGATCATGTGCAAATTTCTTCTATTTTCTTCTTTTTAAAATATTTTGTTACTACTTTTTACGGATTTTGTCGCTGTTTAATTTTAGATTTTGGGTCCCGACGTTTCGACACCTTTGCAGGTATTATGGTCACGGGCAGACTGAGCAGACGACTAAAAGTAGTTTTATTTCAATCATATACATTTCTTATTTATTTTCAGGGTGGTACAGTGTACCTGGTCATGGGTTCCATGCTGCCGGAGTACAACAAGAAGATCAAGTCTACTCATCTTCTAGCAGGAGTTGGGTACATGGAGTACTTCCCTAATGAGGAACTAGTACAATTGGCATCAATGTCAGACATGATTTACGTGAGTTTTTAGTCTATGCATCTTTTAATTTCTTGGTTTCGAACTAGACAGATCAAAAGTGCACAGAATTATTGTTTTTTAAGAGAAAATGCTTATCTTTATTGATAACACAGCTTTACATTAGTTATAGAAAATGGTAATAAACCATGAAAGTAACTTAACCTAAAATAGCTTATGTTGATATTTAATAAGCGTTTTCTATTTGTAAAATGAGCGCTGAACACCTAAATTCTTTCCATATTGTCCCAACCCGCCAAACTAACCGACCAAATTGTAATAACCTATGGCTAGAAAACCGCTCAGTCTGCACAAACACTAATGAGAATAGACATTATCATTTACCTGACTCGTTAAGCAGAATCAGATGTATCCGGTATTATAATAAGGAACGTCATAATGTGATGTATGTTAACGGAAGAGGTATCGATAAGTGATTAGGTGAAAAACAGAATAGACTTATAACTACTAAATATTCTGTTATGTAGATGACGAAAACACAAATGACTGATGAGTATGTTTTTTGTTAATCGCGGTCTATTAATATGAATTAGAGGCTCGCAAACTGTTCGTGAGCCGTTAGTTTAGTACAGTTATACACTAGTAGTCACACATACAAGAAGTACAAGATTTTCTTTAAATCTTCTCTAAATCTCTTTCTAAAATGTTCTCTAAATCGTTAGGAACCTAGCTACCCCACTTATATAATATTTTGTGTACATTATGTATCTCATCATCATCATCATCATCTCCCGAGCCTTTTCGCAACTATATTGGGGTCGGCTACCAGTCTTATCGGATTCAGCTGAATACCGTATTTTACATGGAGGGACTGTCTATCTGACCTTCACAACCCATTTTACTGGGAAACACAGTATCCCATAGTACGACTGGTCGTCAGAATTGACTTAACGACTGCCAAAGATCTAGACCATTATGTATGTCATCCACCACTTTCTTCTCATCAACATGTTTTTTCTCCTTGTCTTCCAGGGTCTAGCTCTTCAGAACGGCGTGGTGGAGCTGTACCCTCCGAACTCCACGGAGATGTTCCCCAGTGAGCTGTTTCCTATCAGCTCCTACAGGGTCGCCGACTACTGCGCGGGAGACATCAATCTGAGGCATTACTGTGAGCTCATTGGTGTTAGGCATATCTTGGTGAGTGTCTTTAAATATGATATTTTTTATGCAAGAACAACATCGCAGTTAAGTTTTTTTATGTTGAAAATTGCAATAGGAAACCACTCATTCAGAGACGGGGTAGTTTCAACTGTTACTGACTGAACCTGAACCACCGTGTAATGTTATCCACGTGTTGTGCTTATTCATTCAGCACAAAACATAGAAATTCAAAATTCTAATATTTGAAATCTGAAATTGATCACCGGGAAGAGATAAATCTGTACATGAGAAGAGACTGTTGCTCAGTATTTGAGGAAGAGAGTCTGGTTAATCGACACTAAGTAATTTCAAATGACTCCTACTTTCATAAAACAAGATAGGAAGAAATTTTACAGGTAGTAAAAATAATATCAGTTGACGAGTCATTACGTTATGACTTGTTATAAGGAAGTCATTTGTATCGTCGGTTAGGAATATAAAATATATTATAGTATTATCTTTATGATTTTAATCTACTGGATGTCCCCTGTACCTACGTTAGGCACCTTAGCATAAATTTTTGATAATAATTGCCCATTGTAAAAAATTTAAGAGACAAAAAAACAATAATTCCAAAATATGCAGAACTATCCCAAAAAACAATATGATACAGATTTCAATTATTGGAAAGTAATATTCCATTAATGTAACATTCTGTTCACAAATATTAAAACATTGATGTGCAATGCCGGTCCAATAAACACCGCATTCATTATTACGAGGGTACATTGATATCCAAAATACATAAACCTAAATTTAATCATACATCTGTACTGTCCCACCGAATATTAATCAACATGTAAATTATTAATGTTTTCACTTTTGTGCACGATTACACATGTTTTGTTTTTATTGGTACAGCTGTTACCGCAATTAACCAATCAACGTACTTTATTGAGGACTATATTTTTTGACGTAATCATTTTATTGTGGTGTTGTTTTTGTTTTTGAAGTTGGATTAATTGCCCTGCTGTAATTGTTTCACTTTAAAATTTCTTAAAAAGATTAGTTAAAGAACCTCAAAGGTTTTATTTTTCATAAACCGCCCCCTTGTTTCCGATTTCTAGAGGAACTGACTATGAAAGAAAATTTAAAAGCAACGTACTTTATATTCCAGAGAGCAACAGAAGACATCCTCGACCAACCAGGAGCAGCTCTCAAGCAAATAGCTCACTATGGCCAGAACATCCGAGACAAAATATTCCGTCGCTTCCACTACGGTTCCCATGACAACCTTGACGTATACGGCTCCGATACCCCCCCGGCTTACGACCTGAGCCTCATCACTACCCACGTGACCATGCACTACACGTTAGGAGACATCTTGCTGGACGAAAGGGATGTTCTATCGATGATTGCTGATATGCCAAACGCAATTGCTAGGAAGGTAGCGAGAGATACCTTCTTGCATGAAGATTTTGTAGCCGCTTTTGATGCTAAGGAGCTGGTTACGGATTATATTATTGCTGCTATTAATAATGATGGGTGAGTTTGTACTATTTTTAGTAATATAAATGATAGAATTAAATTAAAAGAGATTGGATATAGCATCTTTTGTAGATGGCCCTGAATTATTGTAGCCCATGGTTAGGTACATCTAAAATAATAATTCATAAGTCATGTCACGAAAACATAATTCGTTGCAAGCGTTTTATACTAAATTATTCATTTCAGAGTACCACCACCGACGGAAGCAACACCTCCCCCGGCTTCAGCTGCAACAACTCCACCAGTAGCCAATGACGCAGTGGCAACGGCAGCCGTTGAGGTAGCACCAACGGAAGCCAATGCCGCAGCAGCAACGGAAGCCACGCAGGGAGCACAAACGATAGCGCCAACTGAAGCCGCTCAGGTAGCGACAGCAGCTGATGACGCGGCACCCGTCCCCGGGTCAGCACATATGTTTAACGCGATGTCGTTCACGTATCTAACACTCGTCAGTTTATATGTAATGCTGAAGTAATTGCACTTAGAATATTTTTGTATCATTTTTATATTGGATGACTTTGGCCACCGCAATTTTCGTACTCTAATCAAGTTTGGTAATCAACCTGACTATCATGACAGTCACTGTGATTTATAAATTAAAGTATTTTTGTAATATTTTTTGTTTTTTTTTGTTATCATATTAAGTTATTAAAAAGATTTACTAATTTACTGCATACGATAAATTACTCTTCAGTTGCTTGGCAGCAAAACAGTATGTATTATGAAAAAGAACATGAAACTCTAATCTTCACAGTACACATGACTAAAATATAAGATACACGATATTTTTCTAAAGGTAAACCAACATGTAAGATGTTACGAAAACATTTTCTTTTCCACGACACAAAATTTACCATCTTCACAATATTTACCATATATTAGATTTGCGATACCAGATATCGGCGGGGGTAAATGGTAAAAGGAAATTAGTCTCCGTTGGGTGGCGATAAGGGGCAAGTTAGGGGATGGAAGTAAGTTAAGTACATCGAAGTATGCTTATCGTAGTCTAGGAGTACCATAGGGTATATGCCATCAATTTGTTCCGGGAGCGACCAAAATTGACGCTTAAATATGAATTTGACGCTGATGCGCCGAAATTGCTCGATGAACAATGTTTATCGAGTTCATAGTTTATTGTGTTTACATTATTCGGTAATACTGTTATTAGAGCGTGTAATGGAACTAGTATATTGGGTTAAGCTTAGAGTCTCAACAGATTTGATCAAATACAAGTAATTTACTGTGATGAGGACGATATTACGAAAAGAAGTAGTCAAAAGTAAAATACATCAAAATACAGGTCAAAGTGTAACACAACACGCATCTGTAAAAACAAATAATTCGACGTAAAAATGTTGACAAATGTTTGTGTGTGGTCTCCACTCATTAATTCTGCCTGACAAGGGTCCGTCAAACAGACCTCAGTGATTTATTCGTGTCCTCTTTGACACCTAACACTGACCGTAAAACCGTAAAATCGTAAAACCGTAAAATACCGGTCTTCAATACGCCGTCTATCATTAGTCGATATGAAAAGGGTTGGGTTTTTCGGCTGGAAATGAAATGGTTTTTTATGTCAACATGGGTACATTACTGATGTAATGTAGATCTCAGAAAATATATTGTTTGAGTTCATTAAACAGTTTTAAAAGTTGTAATTCTACATAAACTATTTTGAAGTAGAATATTATTATTATTGTTTTTTTGAAATTATTAGTTTAATGAATCAGGTTGAAATTAATTTGTGTAACCCTAATTTAAACGAAATGTAATAACAAAATTTAAACACAAGTAAATCACTGCCACAAAATCCAAAATGTAAGACGAATAAATACCTCGGATGAAGTCAAACATATCCCTGATATTCCAATAATCGTGCGAAAGAGCATTCAACTGTAGCACTTACACGCGTATCAAACCCAAGCCAGTGAGCGTTGCCGATGCTATTAATTAATCAAATCAACAGAGTAACAGCCGTAAACACGTTATGGTATTCACTAACCGTGTCTTACCCTTTAACGAGGAGTATATGCAAAGATGACAAATAAGAGAATAAAGAAAAATAAAGTTAAAACAACTATAGAACGGGGATAAGCCCGTGCATGCTTAACTACCTTTAGGACTTCGCATTTTGACGGGGTTACACAGGCCGTGGTCGCAAGCAGAGTCATAGTTTAAAAGTTATTAGTTGAAACATATTCTGTTTACACGCTAGGATATTGGAGATGGAAGAATAGTTTCAAGTTCAACTAGAGTTCTTTTGAGATTTTATTGCGTCAGTCGCGTCAGAATGTTGGGATCACTTTGGCTCGTGTAGGTACTTACAGCTGTTTTTATTTAAGCTATTATTAGTTATTATGTAACACGAGAATAAAGGCAGCAAGTATACAGATTAACAACACTACTTTTATAGATGACAATGAATAAAACTAGGCAAGGTAATATTTATTTTCTCAAATCATCATCCATTCCTAACACAATTTCTCGAGTTCTAACAGCCTCATACCGACAAGCGATTTTTGTTGCGGATTGGCGTCATTAAAATCGTTATTTCATAATTAAAAATATTTTATGTTTCCCCTAAAACCCGCAACAAACATTTGTAGCGTACATTAAGCAATAAAGTCAGTTATTTAGGTCACAACATATTCGCTATCGGGTCATGATCGCAATAAATTGCTTTTATTTTGCCTTTAAATTACAGAGCGGTATGTTTTAGGCTAGTTTTTAGGATGAGTTTCAGCTAGTTTAGTCTGTAAATAAGTATGCTTAAAAATAAATGAGATGTCTGTTTAAATGATAAAAGCTTTTTAGAGTTTTGTTAAGGCGACATTAAGACAATTAACACGAGAAAATAAAGGTTATTCTTTTCTGCCTTGATAGGCGTATAATCTTATGTATTCTTGATTGCATTTGTAAACAGTTTGTTGTAGAATTGCTGCTTGACTGCTTGTTCTTCTGTATGTATATTCGGCAAATGTAAAACTGCTGCACCCTTCCGCAAAATACAGAAACAAACACACTCTTTGAAATACAACTTAAAAAAAAACGAACCGATTCGCAGTCAGATGCACAATCAACTGTTTTGAATACTCCTTATGTTAAAATACTTTTGTTAGCGATAGACGACTGACAACCATATAGCAATTCTTCCTGCTCAATGATCTTGATTGAATACCTCACACATTTGAATTTATGTGCGAAACCTCTCGAAAACTCCTTATCGACCGATCATAAATAAACAATATTTTTAAAACTCGCGCAGTAAATATCCTATACAATATCGTCACAAAATAACACATAAAATCGTTTCGGGACCCACCAGTCACTTAAACGGCGATAAAACTTTGATACCCGGTAGCTCTCCACCGTAACGCCCGGGTATTTCACACAGCGCCCCAATTTTATGGACATTTAGAAAATTTCGCTTTAAAACGTCGCATTCACAGGCTAGCGCCTTCTTCGTTCTCAAAGGACAATATTATGTCAATACTCGCCTTCCCAAAGCCATATATCTCCTTCGAGCCAAAGCAGCTCCGTTCAAATGGAATTTCCACTTACATAAGCAATAAATACCGTATTTCGTAGCGATAAAGTTTATTTTTCTACTCTCGGAATAAACAAATCGGTGACGTATCAAGGTGAAAAAATGAGTCTCAGTAAGAATGGATCCATTCATTCGTTTCGAAGAAAGAAATCAAAATATGAAAATGATTTTTACGTTTCTTTTCAGTGCAGGTGCGATTTTTTACTTTAATACCCACGGCTGGCACTCAATCATTTTCCTCGGAGTTTTTGTTAATGATTTCGAATATAATATTTAGTACTTTAGAGGTTTGATGAAGTAGATACGAGTATGTTTTGGAAATACGTTTTATTATTTTGTTTTACAAAAAGCTTTTGAATTACAAATTGCCTCGTTTGACTATTCCACTATTCATAAAGCTTTGAATTTTTTTACGGAATATTTTAACTTTAACATACATTTTGGGTCATGTTTCTAAACAAATATATTTCAAAATTGTATTTCTGCTATTTGTAAAGTCGAAACACATAAAAGACTTACCTATATATGTATACTAAGAGAAGGTCGTCATCGTTGTAATCTTGTAATATACGAAGATTATGGTAATACATACCTAAAACAAAAAACACATAATATAAAATAAGACCATAATGTGCATTTAAAAAAAAAACTTAATTAAGGATATTTGAAATACTGCTCCGCATTTTATAGCGACATGTTTAAGCAATAAAAGTGCATAAAACCGTAAGTAATTTTTTCTTAAAAAAAGTGATATTTTTTATTCTATTAAACAGCAACTGATACCAAACATCAGACAGTCTAGACATTTAATTAGCTATAAACTTATAATTTAAATCAATATTTTAACACGTACAAAATTGAGTACTGAACCACAAAAACACCTACTTAGATTAAATGCACGCAACGAAAACATGCGCTAAAAGAAATCCAAGTAGACAGGCCAGTAATAAAACAAAAAGAAAAAGGATTGTCTAACGGCAGCACTCGCGTTAAAGCAAATAGTATTGTTCGGAGAGTACGCACGAGTGGCTCGGAGTGTCCACTGCGAATGCCTGGGGACAAATGTGGTCTACAGCGTCGAACACAGCGACAGTAATGGAACTGCTTTTATGCGGTTCTACTGTTTGATCCTATTGATTATGGGAGCCTGGTACTTTGGAATACGGAGAATGTAGATATTCTTTTTCCACAGGAAGAAAACCCCTTCCTTATAACTAAAATTGTATTATGTGTTTTACAAGTTTAAGGCCACTATGGTGTTTTTACCGAAGGTGATAAATAATTTTATAACATAACATATTCTTTTATTCAAATTCAAAATCAAATAAGTTTATTTTCAGGTATTAACCCATAAAAAAAAATTACACAAATACACAAAATGAAATATAAAGAAACTAACACAAACATAAAAGTAAAATAATACAAAACATTTTTTTTTTATAAAATAAGGCTATCGAAAACTATTGAATTGGCGAGGTGCGGATAGATTGTCAATAGTTTTTTTTTTTAATGTGGCTGGCTAGTTACTTACCTTTCATTTTTACTGGTAAGAACCTTCATAAATATTTTTCCTTACTGATTATAAAAATCAAAACCGTATTTGTTAATAATATTACTTCTAAATTGTAATTAAAAGACAATAATATCCATCCTTAAAATAAGCACCAAATCCATTTCCAATCCAAATCAGTGACGTCACTCCACAGGTCAAACAGTTACAGTGTACACAGCTTTTCCAGTAGATGAGGCTGACCCGTCTTTGATGGCGGCCGTGTCGGCCAGTCACTTAGGCAAATGACGCAGTCAGACCGAATGGCGCATTGAGTGCACATCAAAAACGCCTGGTATTGTGAGCTACGGTGGGAAGAAATTGATGTCATTGTATAGAAGGTTTTTAGGTATTATGGCAGTAGGGATTTAACACATCTAGAAGCCATACGACAAGTCTATGTCCTTGTTAATTACCCAATGACTTATAACTGTTCCCATATACTAAGAAGCCTAAATGGTGACACAGAAGAAGACCTAAAAGAGGCTAGCAAAGAGAAATGTTTTCGGATGGTTTAAAGAAATCCAACGACACGAAAATGCGCTTCTTTATTTTAAAAAACGAAACGCAAACGCATCACCCCCATGGGCAGCCAATATCATAATAACTAAATACAGATCGCAGTAAACAACTTCACTTATGTAGAGAATAATCTTCGTTCAAGAAAAAAATAATCAATTATCCCGACTCCAGCAACAATCTCACTGAAATTAACCAAGAAACCAAGCAAGTGGTATTGTTCCGACCGGCTAAACAGACGTGCCGGTGCGGTACGGCACGGTCCCGGTCCGGTTCGACGGCCGGATGGCTCGAGGATCGACGGTGACCGCATCTGTGATTGCATTCGCAACGCCCCGTCAGGCAACCGGAGCGTCGGACCTAATGACCGGAATGGGATGTCTCTTTTATAGCTCTATTTATGAGTAACACTTAACTTTTTTTCTAGTTTATTGTTAGTGGACTAGAAAATGTTTTATCTTTGTCATTTTATGTGCGGATAAACGACCTATCTATTTAGTGGCGCGTATCTAGAATAACACTAACACGTCGCCCAGCGGGTGCTAAGCTAATTTAAATACGTTTCTCTATGTAAAAAGAGGCACTTATTTAAATTCTTCGAAATTATTAAATAATTAGAAAATATTTTTTTAGTACCTATGTAAATGCCTACAACTAAAATATTGACACGTAGTTATAAGCTTGCTTTATACTCGTTACATAACATGAAAAAAAGTAAAAAATACGTGTTTGCCAGCTTGAAAAGTATATTCATATTCAAAGATTATTTAAGATTTTATCTTCTGTAATAAATACGCCAAAATTTGCTACGTTTTATACGCCTAAGGCTCCGCCTACAAAATTACAAATGCGTGTGTGTTGGGGATAATGTAGCATAATATACAAATTATTCGCTTACTCTCATGTAAGTAGGTTTTATTTCAAATTCAAAATACTGTGGCCTATAAATAAAATGAGCATCGAGACATCACAACAAGAGCTATATAGCTGTAAAGTTGGTACAATTATTGCTGTCAAAATGAAAAAAAATATACTCCGTTTATAGTAATATAATTCACGGAATAAGCGCGTACATGTACATATCTTTTATGGGTCTTGACGTTTCGACCGGGTTACATCAGCCGTGGTCGCAAGCAGACTAGAGATGCGGTGTTATCGCTCCGTGCACGAAGTAGATGATTTTTCATCAACCCATGTTTCTTAAATTAAAGATTCACATACTTATAATGCAGCAATACACCCAAGTATTCGCAAAATTCAGAAAGTAGCGGTCTCCCAAAGATTCCCAACTCAAACAATCTGTTGTGAGTCGAGGTGCAAATATTGAAAGGATCGCCGTTTCTCGGCTGTTCGCGTCATAATAGAGCCTTAAAGAGCGTCAACAGAAGTTACCAGTACCCAGTATAAGAAGACCTGTATCCTTATAGAAATTTAGACCAGACTACAAATATTTCGCAGGTCTCGTTCCCTGGTCGTGTTAAAATGTTAGTGGCTATCTGGGACATTAAACGGATAAACAGCTACCGTAAAGGTAGAGCTCTAATGAAGGAAATGCTTGAAGATATTAGTTTTATGCTTAATTTTTGTGATAATCTTTTATGAGTAACTAACGTGTGTTTAAATGGCTTTATTAGCCAAGTGTTTGCTTTGTGTTGGTTTTAATGCAGGTTATGGCTGAATTATATGTTATGTCTTTTTGTTTGTGATTAAATATTTCGATAATTTTGCTAGCCAATATTGTCCAATTGCTGGGGACAAGACCTACCTCAATAATTCGTAAATGCTTAGTTCATTTACTATGTGAATGAACTAAGCATATATGTGTGTTATTACAGAAAGCTTTTTTCGTCTTTAATAATTATTTACCTCCTTAAAAATAATTACAAATATTTTCAGTTATCGAACACGCAACCTCAGCACCAAAACGAAAACCAAAAAGTTTGAAAAATAAAAAAATCAAAACAAAAAAACGTAACGTCAATGTCACACCAAAAAAAGGTAATAAAATGTCAAAAGTAAACAATGAATATTGCGCGGCATCTGTCGTTTCCCGCGCTCGAAGCAAAGCGCCATGTTGGTACAGTGACGCGCCGACCCGATGCTTCCGTTTTGTAAAATAACTCAATTCATTATATCACTAACACTTTTCCCTAATTTCATTGTAGCGTTGGAAAATAATGTGACTTAACTACAGTTGTTGCTGTTGTTATTTTTCGCTTCTAGAGGATTTTAATTGCGCTTTTTCCGAAGATTCTTATACAAACAAAATAGAAATGTGTAAACATTTTTGCTGTAGTAAATCCTTAATTTAAGTTATTTTCGGTAGTAAAAATCATTAGAATAGGTATATGAAAAGGAATTTACAAGAAAATTATCCGTATTAATGTCACCGGAAAATAACAAGAACATATACAATTTATCTCTGGTTTAGAATCCTACGGAAGTTTATTTTCCTAGGAAATTTATAAACTTGCGGTTCTTGTTATTTTCCGGTGACATATATAAAGTTGTTCAAAAACAACGGATTAATAGGTAAAACCTAGCAAATACCATTTGTGGTAAAAGGACTTAGATATACACTAAACATATTTCAGTCACGACCATTGTTAGGGAATCTAATTTCATAGTGTTAATTTTAACCTAATTCAAGGTAACAATAGCTGTGGTATTCGTAATGCAGCCGGCATAGTGCTTCATTTAATTATAATGAAAAGCGTGTGTAATCCTACTACAATACTAAATATATTTAGGTAAGTAGAAATAAACAACCACTAACTCAAACTTAAAATCTATTTTCAAACCCTTACAAAAACTTCAAACTTTTGAATAAATTTACTTTTCATACCCTTACAAAAACACGTACGAAATGTATGTAATTAAAAAAGTATGATGAAATCAAAGTTTTTTTTTTTAAATTTAAAATAATCATAACATGAACGTATTTATAACTTAATGTGCCTAAAAAGAATGCACAAATATCGCATGTCACAAAGTATAACGTCACAAAGTTCTACGTTTTTATCGTATTTTTGTCCTACACGTCACTCTAACTAATTTTATAAAGCTCTCGCAAAAATATAAAATACTTAGTGAAATTAAAACCAAACTGCGACAGCATGACCGGTGCCTGTACCACGAAATCATAAAACAGGATTGTTACCGTTGCTAAAGCGAGACGGCGCTCTACACCGCGTATAGCGCCGTATCGCTTTCACTACGGAAAGAGACTTGCTTTAAGAGTTCATGGTACAGGTTCCGTTGAGAGGAAGGACACATTCACACATGAGTCCATTTTAACACTGCCGTTGCGACGAGCTGTGAATCTGATTTAATATTGTTGCAGCTCCCAACTGAAATTCAAGGTGTAACTTGCTGGTTTAATTTGATTCGACAAAAGAGTTTATTTGTTCATCGTTAAAATTCCTCGTTGTTATGATTTTATTTCATAGTTTTATTGTTGACTGTAATGTAACACATTTGTGATAATCGTAATTATGTTGTTGATTTCTTATTATATAATTAAATTCTATTGTATAGGAGTAGTATCTTACAAATGTGTTTCGTGCCTAATTATTTTTTCTAAAGAGCGAGCTATCATCTGATCATGGTATAGTCTGGACTGTACTTGGATTAGAAATAAATTAATTTATATGCTCAAGTTACTAGCCAATTTAAATTTAACAAAAAAAAACTACATTGTTCTACAGCTGTACAAACCAACATATCAATATGTGAGAACTTGACAAAATCATGTATTTCTGAAAATGATCTTGTCATTTACTGAAAGTCATTACTACATTTTAACTACTTAAATTTTCACGGACATAAGTTCAGCGCCAAACAGTGTTATACTTCACTTGTTTTATTATACTATTCAAAATAGCTGCTGAAAAGAACCATGCACTATAAATTAAAGCGTGGAGTGCAGTTAGTGCGTTGCCATGGTTACAGGAATAGCATGATGGCCGACAAGAGCGTAAACACATGATTATTGCTCTCCTATTAGACACACATTACTTGTCAGTATTTATGTAACGAGCAAAATACCGGAGAAAAGATTTTTTATTTAAACCGTTGTTTTTGGATAGGTCAGTTTAGCGAGTTTGGTCTTTAAATGTGTGTTTTTAAGAACGAAGTTCGAAATTTTACTCTTACTAATAAATACTTTTCAAACCAAGTTTTTTTTTATTATACTTAAATAACACGATTTAATTCATTGAAGATTCATTATTCTTAAAATCTAAGTTAATATCAACTCTTTATCTTTGCTAAAAAGTATTTTCAATCCTTACTTTCAAGGACTTTTTCTAGATGTAATTTCTGTTCAATATTCCACAGGAAAAGTCCTAACCCTACCTATCCTTGTAGGACACGATCTATAAAAGGTAAAAGAGTTCCAACCTCTTTTCAATTTTATTTGAAAGCGCTTATTTCAAACCACTTCAGTATTGAAATATCCAATGCTTTACGAAGTAGGGTATTCAGTAATCGAATTGATTACATAGAATTTTCAAATACTGATGTTACTTTAATTTACTTTAAATAAGTAAGGATAATTAGGTATAGATACGTAAGTATTATCTATTAATTTGTTCTTGAATAAATAATTACACTAGGGATAGTTTTTATCGTAACCCAAAATAGATCAAATTCAAATACGGCGCGGAATCCTTCGTGCGTGAGTTCAACTCGCACTTGACCGGGTTTCTTATGTTCTACACGGGGATCAGCAGTCATTTAATGGTAGGTTTGGTGGTGACCCCTATACCACACTCTACCCTAGATTCTTTATTTCAGGTATTAGTTTCAAAATATATTTCTGTATCCAATAAATTTATTTAAAGAATCTAATCCGTCCAAATTAGGTCTAAACTCTTCCGCTAGTCGCTAAATAAGAACCAAACATAATTCCCAAGCCATAACAGTTGCAACACACGAAACACTTTCGTCTTCGCCTGTACAATTCATTCATTCGCTCATTCCGCTCACGTTTGAACACTGTACAGTTAAGGTCAACTGCTCCCCCGGGATTTGATTCTCGACTAACGAACTCTAGAAGGTAAGGCCGGTGCTACACAGGGAGGGAAGATGGGGTAAAATGAAACATTAAAATACCTTCATTTTAATTATTGAAGTAGAACTAAACTTTGAAAGTGTCTTTATCACTTTACAAAATACTATTATCAGTTTAAATATTTTAGTATTTTTTTTGCCTGTTACATTGTACCCCGTGTGTCACTGTACCCCAGCTTCCCCTACACTTGAGGAGACAACGTGCGAGTGTCGGCTCAGGGTCGAGAGCAGCTCTTAGTGAGGTGAGACCTCATTAGGCAGATCGTGGTAGAGCTGCGGCCGAAAAAAGGTTTAGATTTTTTTTAGACTTGGAACCAACTTATTCTTTTGTTTTTTCTTGACTTTTTTTACAATTTAGTCAGTCGTAACTTAAATTTGTTCTTTTCAGTTCAAATGTGAAATGTAGTTTTCTTCCAGATTGTTTTTTGTAGTTTTTTACCATTGTTTAGTACACTTACTCATTTACTTGAAGTACATGGTAAAGATTCAATAGATTTTTAATAAACAATACATAAAATATTCACAAAAACATATCGTTTTCACTATTTTTGGAAATTACAAGAACATTACTTATTACTCAGTTCTAAATAAGCATCACAGCTAGAAAGTTTTTTCTAATTGATGTAAGGTTCCCTCGTCATTCGATGCAAGCGATAATTCTTGCATCTATGTCACCATCGATTCTCATTTACATAGCGATCCGTTTCTAAACAGTCGTTCAAGAACTATTACAGAGCAAAAGCATGTTATACCTTGTTTAAAATTTTTGATAAGTGATATTTTTTCAAGCGCTAACAATCAAATAGATCGTATGGAAATGACAAATCATAAAGCACGTGATTTACTGAAATTAAGCGTCATTTTCACACATTTAATATCATTTCAACGACTCACATTGTTAATGCTAGTAGAAATGTCAAAAAGTCACAGAAGCAGAGTTATCGAGGCATGTTTTCGTCATAAAAAATATATACCAAATTCTTCAAACCTCCCTCTTAAAAGATTTTTGCAATAGACTAGCTACTCTCTATCAATGTAAAACCAGCCTTAGCAGTAGGAACCGATCGCGTGATGTGCGTATATATTACCGGTTAATTTGGGGAGCGCTGATGGGCGCAGTAATTCCGGGGTGATACTCCCGAGCCGTAATGCATCGGTGTGTAACGATCTTTATGGCTCTCTTAGGATGTTAGGTGGTTTAAGTTGTAGTATCTTGTGTTTAGGGATAGATATCATAGATGGAAATGACACGTAGACAAAAGTGTGTGTGTGTTAAAGTTAAGTTACTCCTCTACCTACATTACACCAAGTTTTATTCCCTGGCTTTTACATAGTTTCATATGTAGTTAGTTTAGAATAGCATAAAAAATATAATTATACAGCTAAGTGTTTGATTAGGTTTCACCAAACGCTAAGTTCTGCTTTATACACAATAATTAAATGTTGATTTGTTTCATCTACTCGCTTTATCGTCATCTCAACAAAAAAATAATGTTATTATTTTTCAATCGATAAAATTATCTATAGAATCTGAATTTCGACGCAATTATGAGCGCCGATCATCAATATTAATTATCAATTTAATGAAGCTTCAGTAGAAAACAAAGTTAATATTTAAACTATGTAATCTTCGTTGGCCAGACAAAATAATATCCATTCATATCTGGCTTATCGCTGCAAACCAGACTATCCAGTTTCTGTGTTCTTTCAGTAAACACGTTACGGTAAAAGTACGAAATACGGAATTGTATATAATTACTAATAGTCAAGTGTAGACCCGACGGTAAGTAATGTTCTAACAGATAAATAAAATAGTATGATTATGGCTTAGTGATTGAAAATGTTTGCAGTTTCTTTAACAAACTTTTGTGATAGAAAAAGACATTATTTTACATCGGTTAGTTTATAAGTACTTAATGCTACAAGAATAAATATACAATTAAGTACTAGCAAAAGAGCCATAACTTTTTATACATCTATAAGTTCAGACCCGAGAAAAAATACAATAAATAACGAATAACATTTAAGTGTAATGGAGTCATCAAACACAAATATCCATATACCCAGCAAGGCTAGCAATTACGAAAAACACCTGAATGCCACACACTACCTGCAACATACACACCACATGGACCGATACAAAACACTGAACTGAAACCACGGCCGCAATCGAGTACTCGATAATCGGTATCGACGCTTAACTCGAATATCGATTTATCGAATGAATGTCGCCTTAATTGATCTCGTTAAGTGCACTTTAATTCGAATGATGAGGTCCGTAATCGATTTGAAGAGACATTGTCAGTGGTTGCAGGTTGTGATATAATTATAGTCCTGTTGAAGAGGAAATGTATTTGTAAAAGGAAAATCTAAAACTGATTAATACATACATACAATCACGCCTGTATCCCCGAAGGGTTAGGCAGAGGTGTACCAATGTACGCCCAGAGTTCGCCGGTATGTTTAGGTCCCATGTAATAGGGGGCGAGCTTATTGCCACTAACCGGGCACAAATCCAAACTCCAACCTGCTACTGAGAATTTCATAGAGAAACCCAATAACATCTTGGTCGACTTGAGAATCGAACCCAAGACCTCTAGCGTAGCAGTCGCGAATAGAAGCACTAGGCCAACGAGGCAGTCTGACTGATTGAATCAAACTGATTAATAAAAAAGATATTATATTTTTGTAATTTGTTATGTTTTATCAATTCGAAACCTTTACAATGTATATTTTTCGTTTATCAGAAGTAGTCATTGTAAACAAAATCCTCACTTACATGCTTCAGAATAAAAAAATACGATCAGTAATACATAATTCTCAAATAAAAATACGTGATACATTCATTGAAACGATAAATATCAATATTATATCTTCGACAAACAAGGAATGCTTGGGATCGTGAATAATATGTTGAATGTACAAACAAACATATCAGCGACGCCATTTATATTAAAAATACATAAATATTTATTGTAGTAACATTGATACGGGAAATTATTTTTATTTGTCAAAGCAATGTAAATATTGCAGAAAGCTATTATTTTTGAATAACGAATGCAAATTTATTTCGTTATTATTATTGCATGTTCGTCATTTAATTTATTCCAAATTTAAATTCAATTTAATTTATTTTTAATTTATTATTATGTACTTTTTAATTATTGTTGAGTGATGAGACTTATAATTAATTATCCAATTTAAAAAGTGACCAGCCAGTAACTTACCCATTGCACGCTATAGGTATAGGTTTTATAAAATTAGGTAATATTAATTATGCTATATTAATCATAATATTGTTAAGTTTGGTGTCTCAATGTTTGATTTTATTTGTGTTCTAATACAAGATGTGGCCTCCTATACTTGAGGAAGCTAATTTAATACATTTTTATTGTCTTTAGTTGTTTGTTAATTTGTTGACATGTTATAATAAAGTAAAAAGAAAATAAAAAGTAAGTATTTTTTTAAATAACTTGTGGTTCCCATATACCATAAGCACTATATGAATAACTAATTCAATAGTAATACGCAACAGGTTACACTAAATCAAAGCCGTTAAAAGTGACGTCTAAAATCGCAGGCTTTTCACGATACTATGGTACATGGCCAGTGATATACGGTGTAGTAATCGTGTGGTAAGCCCGGCACAACAAAGCCAGCTAAGCCTTCATAGGGCAGGATAGCTGCTATCGGAGTAATATTGTAATGTGCTTTATGTGAGAGTTTGTTTGTCAATCATGTGTTACGGATAAGAGAGATTTGTTTACAGGTATTGCAGAGTACTGGAGAGTCGATCATACTTAAACTATAGCATAATTTCTATACTATAAAAACTAAATAAAATAAATACTTTCTTATCTAAATTGTGTATTTTTATTATAGCAATAACTCTTTATATGTAAAAAGTGGCGATAATCGAAATAGCATACTATTATCGACAGCGTTTCGAGTCTAAAAGTTATATTAGTCTGAATTTCCTCAGTTTTTAAGTTTGAACGGCGAACGTTAGATGAATAATCAATTTTTTGTAATTTTTATAATAGCTACCTACCTTATTTTAGCATTAAAATATGTAAGTGAACAATAAAAAAAAAAAAAATAATAATACATAATCGAAACATTGAAATAACAAAAATATCCTTTGCAATGTAACCTTCACAATTCTACTGCTATAGTTCTTCATCGTTTTCGAGATTTTCCCAAAACATAAGGTTTCGTAAGGTTTCCTCGAACCTTTCAAGCTATTGGTTTGTATGTAAGGAGGCTACATGCATTCTATTTCAGCGTAACAAATTTCTTTCAATGTACCCTGAAAGCTTTCAATGGCGGGGCAAAAAGGTGCTAGAAGTAACTTATCGGGTTGCCATAATGCACGGACTTGGCGTATCAATGCGTCGATACTGCCGTGTAAGGTGTTGCCAGGTTAAGGAGAATATTTTCCTTGCTTTCTTTAATTTATTTTTAAATAAAGTTTTAAGTTGGGTTTCGTTTTGATCATATTTTTATTCAAAGGACCATTTAGTTACGACAAATTTCAGTCACAATAAAACATACAATTTAGTTCATTTAAAATGAACCTCTTTATGTATTGAAATAAAACTACTTTTTACGGATTTTTTCGAGGTTTTTTTTTTAGCTTTAGGTCCCGACGTTTCGACACCTTTGCAGGTATCATGGTCACGGGCAGTTTTTACCTTTAAATATTATTAAAGTGTCATTTTCTTAAATAAAAACTAAACCAAATAATTTACAAAGAAAAATGATACAAAAAATACACCTCCAAAATCCCAACAATTTCCCGAAATTAAAGCACAAGCGCTCTTAATATGGCAACACTGGCACGCAATATCTTGCCCCATACGTGACACGAATCCAGATATGTACCGTAAATAGTTTATGAAACCGATATAGTAAATTGGTTTCGTTTGCTACACGCAGAACATCTCAAAATGTACATAAATATTATGTTATATTTATCGTCTGAGTTCAAAAGGACGATATATCTAAAAGCCAAAACTATTTGAGTATTTTTATGTGAAATAAAAAGATTTTTGTTGGATGCTTTGATAGTTTTTTTATTGGCTACTTATAATCCACACAAAATAGACGTATCAGTTTGCATTAATTCGCATAGAGCTGAAAATTTATGGAGGTCTCAAGTACACCATTCTATATGAAATATCAAAAGTCCATAAAAATAGGACTTGTGCTAAAAAGTAACACAAGGTCAAAGGTCAATAATATCAACTTTTAGGTTTTTCCTCATAAATGGCAAGTATTATCACAAAAATAGGTGAGACAAACGTCGTAGATCATGCAATTATCTACAAAATTGTCTCAATACTTGAAAGGATGTTTTGTCTATTAGCTGAATTTTGATTGAATAAGTTAAAAATTCAGAAGTTTTTTTTTTAGATAGGTATCCCATGTTCGTTTATGCTTTTTTGATTATTTTGATATTAAAAATTTTGCTACTTACGCAATTTGTACGCTGAAATATTATTATGATATTCAGAGTTTTAACAAAAGTAGTTTAAAGGTATGATCCTTCCATATTTATATATACCAAAAATATCAAACAGATCCATTTACATTGATGAAGAACCCTGAACTCATTGTTTAAGCGAGCAGAAAACGCGAGCGATCGCAGAGATAAAGACAAATATATTTGAGTACATTACTCTTATACAAACACGTTCTCCAGACCATTACTTACTAAACCAGCCATGAACTGCGCGCTTACGTCAACACACGATGCGAAACACTCGAAATTGATATTATAATACAACAAAACATAAATAGAAAATCGTATAAAAGCCGATTCAGTGAGAATTTCTAAATGTAAATTATAATTGGATGATTGAAATTGTTCTATTAATCTAATTTAAATGTATTTGTAGAGAATCATTTTAGTAAACATTGATTTTATATTAAAACTAGAGACCAGACATGGCTTTGATAGGGTTTACAAAACACTAACGACGTACACAAACCTCACTCTTGAACCACCCTATCCATTAGTGAAAACCATAAGAAAATCCGTTCAGTAGTTTTTGTTGTTATCACGCTCAGACAGACAGACGCAAAGAGGTAGATACTTTGTTTTATAATAGGTCCGTCCGAATGTTCTAATTATTTTTACCTATCAGCTCTATATAGAAACATTCCTCAATCACACTTACATCAGATTCAGGATTATTAATATTTACTCTTTTAAAAACTACATACATACATATATATAATCATCATTCCCTTGTAGGGGTAGGCAGAGACCACTTCTTTCCACTTGCTACGATCCTTGCACACTTGTTTTGCTTTGTCCACTTTCATTATTCCCTTCATACATGCTGTTTGGTTTATGTTACTCTTGACTTCTTTCATTCACACTTGCCTTGTACACATTTTTGTCAATTGTTCTTAATTCATTCTCTCAACATAGCCAAACTCTCCAGCAAACCTTTCTTCAACATCCATCATCTGACACATTTCATCCACCTATCCATTCCTCCTCTCGCATTCAACGTAGCAAAACGGCTTTCCGTGGCCAACGTTTCGCTCCCGCGAGGAACGAGACGAGATGGGTGGCGAACCACATCGCCGCCATTTTGGATAATTATTGTTTTTATGATTATCCTTCGCGTTCCTGCGGGAATGCATTCAATGTCCTACTTACAGATAATACTTGTTCATTACTGCATTAGGGCTATATTAGATTGACATTTGCTAGTAACAAAAATTAATCCTCAAATGAATACAAAATAGACCACAAAATTTCACTCAGTACATAATCGAACATTCAGTATCATAGCACCATACTTAATGTGCACCAACAACTCTGGCATCGCTGTCTTGCTTACAAAGCGTTAATATTCGCGGTTAACACGTTCCCTGCGCCATCACTTTCAAGGAACTTTCAGCTGTTGCTTTGGAGACCTAAAAGATCTCGAAACTAACCTACCTTTTGGTGCGTTTGAGACCTAATCAGTCTCCTAAAGATACAGTTTTGAAAATAATTTATATCTTCCAAAAAAACAATCAAATATATTTTGAAGTTTTTGTGGGTGAAAGATAGCCTATTGCTTTATATTTTGATAGGTTCGCACGCAGTTATGACATTTGAATAAACTACAAATACCAAAAAAAAATATGATATCGATTGTATCTCGTACCGCAACCGAAGATAGTTCAATATGTGTAGTAAGTAGTGATGGGAACAAAATAATATCTCAGTTGTCGATTGAAAAAGTTTTATTAAGTATGCAAAGTGTTTTTCATTAAAACATGGTAAGCACATTGATTGCTTGCATTGCGCGCAAATGGTAACAAAACGTTTAGTTTTTTTAGAAGCGTCAGTGCTGTTTAATGTGCTACGTAATTTTTCGTAACAACCCACACTATTGTCATTGTCGCCACGTTGGAAAACATGATCAGTACATCTTCCTTCTGGTAATTCTGTAATAAAATGCTTTGTATAAATAAACAGCATGCAACTATGTCAGTGAAGTAAATGCGATGGAATCCAATTTTATTAGTTTTATTCGAGTGTCTTATGTATATTTTTGTTCTAAGGCTGTTGTTGCTTTAAAAAAATATACGGAGGTATTTAATAAAAGCTGGATGTCACAGATCTCTTGTAAGTTTACTATAACAACGTTTTTGTTTTAATTTATTTTAATAACCGAAATTTAGGCTACCAGAAACTCACCAGAGAGTGATGTGAATGAGCGATGCTAGGACAACACTAAAACGAGTCACGCAGCGCCCGCGCCGCCCACCTTCCCTCTCTTGCGTCTACGAGGCGTACGATTCCCCGAGTACCGACATATCTCCTAACGCAAGGAATGAAAATAATTACACTACTGTGCGTTAGGGACCTAATCCATCTCTAATTTATTTTTTAATGTCCTTGAATTCAGCTTTAAGTAGAAAGCAAATATGTATATTTGTCCTACTCATACCTAAAGAACTTTACACGTTAGATCCTCCCGCAAGGAGTGAAACAACACGATTATCTTCAACGCACAATACAAAAGTCCTGCAAGAGATCTGATAGATCTCGTAATGCAACGAACGTGTTAATTCTCTCGAGCGCCGATAAATCTAGTACGGTCCGGATGAAGCCGGTATTTACCGGGTTATTCTCGCTTTGACTTGAAAAAGATAATTTTATATCGGGTCGATAGCACCTGAACGTTATCCCGCTCGGTCGGCTGGAAGCTGGATGGTAGCTCGCCTCACACTTTACGTGTCATATGATTCACTATGCATGTGTAGTATAACAGTAGAAATATACTGCATAAAGACTTTTTTGACGCCTGTTAGTTTTATTTATATAATTTAATTATATAAGTTTAAATTATAGTATAATTGCAACGTTTTGTTGTGCTTTTGTAAAAAAATTAATCGTTAATTACAAACCCCTTGCGTAAAGTACTTTTTAGTATGTTAGTCGTCTTTTATAAAGCGTAGAAGAATTCTAAAAAGGGTTGTATAAATTCCTAGTAAATTTAACATTAACTGAATATTGGTTTATTAGGTTTACGCGAATGTTAGACATTGAATAATATGTTTAGGTCGGTAATCAGCCCCAATGGTGCCTTAACATTCTTATAAGTTTATTTGTATGTATGGTAGTGTTACATTTACTTTAGTGTATGCATATATTCAAATAACGAGTATTACCAAAATTGTTTATTTATTAATTTTCCACAAAACCCTGTCAAATCAAAAGAGATCAAACAGCAGACAGGATTTCATAAACTTTGAAATTTCACAATATAACCATAAATGATGATGAGCAGTACAAAACGATCATTAATCTGTATTATCGCGGCCCAACAATTAAGTGTAGGGCGACAATCAACCGCTTGTTTTAACGGCTTTTTCCTCGTTCATTAGTTTTTATACGTCTTGATTTATTGTGGTTTAAATGATTAATTAAGTTGTAGCTGTTATAAATTTTCGTTTTATAGCGAATATTGTTTGTTTTTCTGATTGAATTGTCTTTTTCATAAGGAAATTCACTATCACTAAATTGGATTTTGATGTTTTTTTTCTCTTAAAATTTATCGTACAAAGCAATTCTTAATAACAACAGCTATGAAAATTAGACTAAAAATAATTAGTACGGCGAAATAATATAACATGGCCACAGCAACATACTGTAATGTGGTTTACAGTTAATCTTAATAGACAACGCTTCATGAAGCAATATTCGTGTTCAAAATGTTTTGGATATGATCCCAAAAAAAAATCTAAAAAAATAATATTATTAGCCTGCATTATGCCTTTGGATACCTCCATCATTTGGAATGGTTGGAGAAGCATTTTAGTCTTTAGAAATAGATTTTGTCTTAAGTCTAACAAAACGCAGCGGTGAAGTTACAACCTTATTTCGATATTAAGTGACGAGCGCTCCAACCAAATTGAACTGCGACCAGACGACAGAAGCATGACATTACCACAAAACAAAAAATCGCATATAATAGCTTATTTTCTGCACAATATGACAGTATTGCGGCCAACCACATAACTATTGCGGTCTTATTCCCATAATGGATAACGGGTCACCGAGTCCCCCACAAGTTGCCATCACCAATAAATACCTGAAACAAAATAAGTGTTCGTTAATTAAAACAATTACAGCTGGCAACAATTTGGTCAGCTGTATGTCGATCAGCCTCAATGTGGGAATAATATCGTTAACATTAATTTGTGAATTCAAAACCGTAACTGATTCTGATGGTTTTTGTATGGCGCATTGAAAAAGTATTTTTATTTATTTAAAATACAGTTAAATGTAGTAAAGTTTTTTACATAGAGAGGAAATAATATTTTCATAAGCAATAAAGCCCTATACATCTTTTATAGTACACAACATTATCTTCCATAGCACATGACTGTACAAACAGTTCAAATAATTCAAAACCTTACAAAACCATTGCCAGTCTTTTAGACGGACAGTCAGTTAAAGTCAAAAAGATATACATAAAAAAAGAATAGAAAAAAAAATATATACACTGCCCAAAGTATTCTCAACCACTAATGGTGTTCATTACATTGATAAAACAAACTAGTCCCAATTTTCCAACAAATAACCGAGGCTTTCAATATAAGGTAGGTAAACAGCAGTGGAAAGAGCGCGGGAACAGTGTCCAATACATTTGGAACAAAGTGAGCGGAGGGCGTGCCGCGTCAAACGCACGCGCCCATTATGTTCCGCCCTTAGTGATAGTGGGACCCAAGTTAGGAACGATGAGCGGGTGATATCAATTTTTTTTTTATTTTTAGCCAAAATTAGTGCAAAAAATCGAGCCTTACTCCTAATAATACCCTCGATACTATAGTCTATGTAGCACAATGTGGTACGGGCTGGTGAATTTTATTAAAATGAAAAACCTGATTTTCTTTATACATATATTAGTTTCCGCAGCATTTGCAACATAAATAGGGATAGCAGATCATATCTATTTCAAATTTAACTGTGAACTTGAGATTGGTGTCTTCACATTTTATACTTTACCACAAAACTTTTATCAACATTAACTGTATTAGGTAATAAACAACAAACTATAATCGGACTACGACAGAAAAAAAATATAAATTATTTTCAGAATTCTGAAACCCGCTTTATCTTAAAACTTGAACCGCAAGTTAAGTAATGCTTTACTAATGACTGTGTGTCGAGATTTTTCCCCCATTCATAAATATGCATTAATGATGCCTTTACAATGTAAGTGTAATTTAAATTTCAGCCCCCATACAGGATTACAACGGATTTATGATAATAAACAAACCGACTGAAATTACACAAACGCTCCCCATTAATAGAAACAGAATAAATTATGTTACGAAAATGAATAAATAACTTGAAGGAATTGTGAGATGTTTCCAATTATTTTGCATAAGATTACAATTATTTATTAATAAGATGTTTCGTTTTGTTACAAAATAACAATGTGCGAATATTTATGAATGTTTTCTCTTAGCATCTACGTATATCTATAAAATCCAGGCCTAATGCTTAGGATTGAACTCCAAAGGATGGTTTACGGAAAATGTACGAAAGAAAACTGTAATTCAAGAGAAAGCAGATAAATAAGATACAGCAGATAAATAATTTTCAAAGAATTTGATGTGCTATAAATAACAGATACAAGTAACAGTATAAAAATACCAATTTTATTTATTCTTCGAACTTAACCTATGAAACATGTGCCGCCACCCTAAGCAGTGTAACTTACAAATCAGCAACACTTAATGCAATAATCCTTACCAACAAACCACTACGAAGTTATGACGTCACGGTTCAGTAACGCGATACGAAGCCATAAGGCTTGCGGCAAGGTCAAGCCGAAGCCTAGCATCAACAGTTATCTGATACCGAATACATTGGTTTACTATTTATATTGTATAGATTTATTTTTGAACTGCCTCGTTGGCTTAGTGTTGCCAAGCGCGACTGTTACGCTAGAGGTCTTGGGTGCGATTCCCAAATCGACCAAGGTGTTATAGGGTTTTCCTATGAAATTCTCAGTAGCAGGTCGGAGTTTGAATTTGTGCCCGGTTAGTGGCAATAGGCTCCCTCCACATGGGACCTAAACATACCGATGAACTGTGGGTGTACATTGGTACAACTCCGCCTAACCCTTCGGGGATACAGGCGTGATGATATGTATGTATGTATTTTTTATTTATTAAAAACAAGACGTTAGAGATTTAAAAATCAAAATGTAGGATAGTGTACATTGATTTATTGGAAATGTAATTAAAATAATATGGACAAAGGATTTAAGAAGGATTGAGGAAAATATATTCTATCTTGTAAAACTTCTAGTGATGGGAATTGGAAGTTACAATATGTAAAAAAAACGTACAAGCAACTTGAGAAAAAGCAATATAGGTACCTAGTAAAATATTATAACTAGAAAAAAAGATTAAATAACATATATTTTACAAAACACAATACAATAATTGCTCAAAGCAACATGACATGACAAGATAACATGCAGTTTTCAATTTCAATAACGAATAAATTCCATTTAAGTTATTATACCCGTCAATATTAAAAAATATGAAAAACAAACAGAATCCCTCTCGGCACGCGACTCAAACAAGACAATTCAATTCCCTCCAATTTCGCTCTCCTAACAAGTACATAAAAGAGATTACTTTTAAAAAAGTAAACACAATAAAGTGAAATTAATAAACATTGTAACAGCCAACGTAAACAGGTCAAACGTGCCATACAGGCCTTTACAGGTATTACAGTTATTGACCATATCGCTTGATAGCCACCCGAGCTACGGAATTAAAATGTCGAATAATCCAATTAAGTTTTAAATAAAATACTCGCTATAAACATTACTGCCTGCAACCTGGTAATGGTGATGAAGTTATTTAATTAACCATACACAGGCAAAAACAAAGTAGACTTTTTAATTATTTCGCGTGAGTGACGTCACGTAATTACGGCTACATAGTAAATAATGTAGGAGTGCTAATGTAGGTGTGCTCTTTCAGTTGCTACGTAAGTGCTACGACTGTTGTAGCACTTTTGCTACGGCTGTAAAGGCATTAATGTTTGTGTGCTACGTGTCCGTAGCTCTCATTTATCGGATTACCTTGAGTTGTTTAAATAGCTAATGCTTTGTATTTCTAGTAAAAAAAACATTTCGTGATAACAAAAACGAATAAATAACATCAATTTATTTTTATAATTTAAATTTAAAAAGTTCATTTCCCAACAAAGAGTCGGCGCTTCTCAGAGCGCTTGACGCACGCCCTTATACAGAGTGTTGTCAGTGAGGGTTTGTGCTCCCCCTGTATTCAGAAGCCCCGGGGAAGTCTTTGTAGCCCCACCTTTATTGTTTTACGAGACTGGGGTACGTGTAAACATGTGATGTCACCTTTATTTTACTTTTTTTATTTGCAGAGGAATGTTTACTGTTTTTCCGTACTATCAGATTTGTGTACTTCTTATGGACGAAATTTCTCATATTTATTTACGTTTAACTTCCTTGCGTCAGTAAGCAAAAGATCTAAGACATTCTCAATCTCAATATAACCTTATTGAAAATGGCAAAAAAGTGTATTTTTAGGCAGCAAATAGTTACCTGTACCTTTCCTGTCTTACACTTCTCTAACTAAACATACAAACCGCTCATAACCCAACACAAATCAAACCCGGTACACAATAGAAACCATACAACAAACATTAAATCAGCGAAGCCTCCGCGCCTCCACTCGAGTTAGTGAACTACCGCGAATAGTGATTGTTTCCAACTCATTAGGAAGATTGTCTGCCACTACATATTATAACGACTACCCATTTACACTGCATAAATATTTAAAGTTACTAACTACTTTAAATAACCAAGTTTGATGTGACTTTACACATATAATTCGTCACTAAAAATAATAGTCTGTTAATACAACACATACAGTACTAGGTTTTTAACTCGTTTCCACTCGCAGTGTTCAAGATCATTGGGATAACAAGAAGCCTATATTCTTCCTTGGAATAAAAAAAACTCCATACTTAACTAGTTGCTCAAATGACGTGGTTTGACAAGGAAGAAATACTTCAAAATTCGTACTTCAAAGTAGCCTATATCCTATTTCATAATTCAAAATAACTCAAAAACAAAATAAAACAAAATCGGTTTACTGATTAAACCGCGAAAGCGTTACAAACATACAAACAGAGTAACCATCGCATTTGTTAGCATGTATAGTAGAAACCATACAACAAACATTAAATCAAGTACGTAAGCTGGTCGCCGCACCTTTACCGAGTTAGTGAACACCAACGAATAGTGATTGTTTCCAACTCATTAGGAAGATTGTCTGCTACCCCTGTATTATAACAACTAAGTATCACTAGATACTAAAATATTAACTATGACTTCAAAAATAATACTACGTCAATAAAAAACAAGTCTCGAAATACAACATGAATTCATACCAAGCTTTTTTCGCGGTTCTGCCCGTGTGGATGTCGATTATCGTAATAAAAAGAAGCCCATATTCTTTCTTAGAATTTAAGCAACCTCCTTGTAAATTTTTATCAGAATCGGTTAGCCAGTTTAGCAGTGAAGTTGTTACAAACATATAGATCAGAAACCATACAACAACAAACATATCAACTACGTAAGCCGCACCTCTACTCGAGTTCGTGAACAACTAGTGATTGTTACAACTCATTAGTAAGATTGTCTGCTACCCTCGTATTATAACGAGCGACTATTAGCTCAGCCCTTTTCAAGGTAGGTTCGACCTTGAGTGAAATTTGCTCAAATTTTAACGACCTGTGTATACCGCAAGGCCTGATTCTGTGTCTTTTCTTGGGGAGGTTTTAGATAATTTATAGATGTTTCTTAGAGTGGAATAATTGCCCTTTCAAATTATAAATAGTTTAATAAATACAAAAAATATAGAAAAAAGAAAACTGTGCTATAAAACTATAAGCCAGTCCATCGCACGTAAAAACGAAAGTCGAGACATCCAAACATCAAAACATTTCAGTTATAAGTCATTCAACTCATTAGTGTTACTGAGTCAAATCAATGAATCTGAATATCTGAAATCAATGAATTCTCGGAACTTATATAAACAATAGAATTGTTCAACAATCAGGAGTTAGGAAACAAGAATATTAATGTTAGATTCAAACCATTCGACTGAACAATACTACATGAACTTCTGAATCTGTGGAAGTCTATAAATAGATAACTTAGATCTGTATGAATTTATAGTAGTCTAAATAGGATATTAAATGTGTGTTTCGTGAAGCACAAAGTTCTAAACAGTATGTAAAACTTTTGTGTCTCTGAATTATTCGTTCGACTAAATAATACTTGCTGTAGAGAACTTAATGTTAATGAATAGTAATTTATATTAAAATATAATATGTATCCTTCGACCTCCTTTTAAAGTCGGCTAAAACCGACGTTCTCATTTCCTCAGAGCTGATCCCTCAGAGGTGGTCCAATATGTTAATTGAAGTTTGAATCTTTTTTACATTTCCATGTAATTTATATAGAGAGAACTATACTAGAACAAAATGTGTTAAATCATTAATGTATGAATAATCCAAATTATAAGCTTTAAAAATGGATGACATTTATGATTTATCATTAAAGTAATCTAGCTGAAACTTAGCTATAATTGAAACCGCGGAACATCAAACAGGATATCCAAGTAGATAATTAGTTGACCTTAAGACTTACTAAGAAATAAACATGCTCTGGTAAACATGTACTAGACGGGTCACTTGTATCAATTAATACTAGACAACATATTTATCTAATTAATAACAAGGTATTAATGAAGAACACTGATGTCATTGAAAGATGCCAAACAAATACATTGGAAGAGAGTGTATATAGTAACTCTGATTGAATAATTGCCGAATACTCTCGCCTAAGTCAATTTTAATTTGCCGTTAAGACTCATACTCTCTCTGTCACTTTAAGTTATAAAGTAAGAGATAAAACTATTCTATTAAGTCTCAAAAGTAAGTTGTATTTAAGTATAAGCCCCTAACACAATCACCTTCTTTTATAATATGTGTTATGTACATCAACTTGGAACATATACCTACCAAAAATTATTCAAAACCATCTGGACCATTCAAAGTGAGTTGTAATAACAAAATTGTTTCACTATCTATCATACAGACTCATATTTACCACCACCACCACCCTCTAGGACTTAATGGAAGACAATAAGTGACGACTTTCTCGACAAACAGAGTTTAGAGATCATTGACTCAAGAAGAAGAACATAAGCTGGAAACCAATATACAAAAAAATGCCAGTGAAAACAAGTGTGCTAAGAAAAAATCTTCTTAATTGTGCTGCTATACTTTACAATCACTATGATACTAGGTTTATGATGCACTAACCTAAATACCTAATTCTGTTCAGTACGATCCTATTTCCAAGTCTCCCTGGACTGGTGGGTGTTTTGCATCCATCGTAATGAGATTACTGCGATATCGGCTTCAAACATCCGGCAAACGGCGGCCCTCCCTAGGGCAGGCCTCAAAGTAACCCTAGTTTAGACCACAACCACAGCAAACATTACTAATGTATGGCCTTAATAATGTTAAGTTTGTACTAGTACAGGTACAAGTATCGTCAAAATGAACGTCCTTGAAGCGCGTCAGAGCCCAAACTTAACGCGCGTCAGCCCCTTCACTAGGTATGTACTAGCAGTATGCAGTAGTCTGTTGGTATAGCGGAGCTCTAAGAAAACAAGCGACGCGCGTTATTTCAGAATAACACTTTTTTTTGGTGTTGATCTTTGGAGTTAGCCTGAACGCAGGCTTTGACTGCTTCACCGGACTTTTCAGAATAACGCTCTTGCTTGCGAATAGTACGCGTTCTGTCTGATGTCTTAAATGTTGGTAATTTCATTGAGATATATCAAATGCATGTATTTAGTTGGTAAATATTTCATACTGGGGATATATTTATTAGTATATGAAAAAAGGAACGTAGTAATTGTTTACTTGTTACACAAGAGTTTTATTAGCCTCGTAAAGTAAAAAATCTAAGCATTCAAAACAACATCTATTGAACTAGATGAGAAACCGAATTTTACACGCGACATCAATGCGTTATCAAATAAATAACAGTACATAACAAACACCTAATTAAGACAATATTTAACAAATTCTCAGTATCGGGCATCAGTTAGGTCGTAAGATCAAGCCACAAGGAAGTTGCCGCGATAATCTCTCAAAAACATATTTTAATTAAATTAAAATACGATACTTAAATACTTCAAAAATTTGCGCTAAGGAGATATTCATATCTATACTTTGTTTTATTTTGAAGGTAACAAAAATGAAACCTTTTTCTTCTTTACAAACTGAAAACATGTACAATTAATAAGTTCTTATAGTTGTCATCAAAACAATAAAAAAATCATATCTTGACATGATATAATTATATCAATTACTATTACATTTTAGAAAGTTTTGACAAAGGGATCCTAAATCATTATCCACCTACTGAACAGTGCTTCAACTTTATTGCATTAAACTTATATCATATATATTTTAACCTGGACTCTCCAATGACCCTGAATTATCAATACATAAACGTAATAAGTAAAAGCCCGGAGGAAATCTTTCATTCAAATATAAACACAATAGCCTGTATCTGTTGTTATTCATACTAAGTATTGTAATCTTTGACCTCAATATCTGCAATACCGCATATTATTCCAATGACGTCTAGACTACAAACCATTCAACAAATAAATAAATAAATGCAGACAACATCACATACATTGTTCTGAACCCAAAGTAAGTAGCTAAAGCACTTGTGTTTTGGATACAACGAAGGTACCACAAACACCCAGACCCAAGGCAATGTAGAAAAGTTGGTTTCTACATGGTCTAACCGTCTACCCGTCCAGAGATCAAATCCGGGACCTCAGAGTTAGCGACACCTTGAAACTGATTTTGACGCCACCCGACCACGGAGGTCGTGTAAATAAAAATGGCAGTTATATCTCGTCAAAATATTAAAAGAACAGCTAAAAATGCTAGCAATTCAAAATCCCCAAGAATAACGGCAAAATAAAAAGCGTATGTTTTAAAACAGTCGAGCTGCTGAACGACCGCAAGTCATAAAATAAAACATCTTTATACGTACATACGTCATCTGTACACTGAAGAGCAGAATGTTGGAACACAGGCTAACAGTGCACAGGAGATTTAGCTACATGTCAGCACAAATTACAAGTCGTGCAAGTAACATTATACCAGCTAAAATAAGTACTAAAGTAGCCAAGATACAGTGCCGAGCGTGAAATTGCATTTTAGTCCTGCTTTCTTTGTGAACGTTATACGAAAAAGATCCTATTTAGTGTTTAAGCAGGAGCGATTAAACCTGGAATTATTTAATATAAAAGGTGAGTCTTGCACCTACATAAAGGATGTAAGGTAATGCGATTAACTTAGGTGTAATCAAAACAGAATTTTATAAAGTAATGCATTTGCATAGATGTAAGTCTTTCATGCTTTATTAAATAAATAAATAAATATAAAATAAAATCGATGTACAAAAATGGGTTGTAATTAAAATCTGTCAGAATCTAATATTCTAGCCATACCTAAACAAAAACCATAAGTACCACACTTATTTCATAAAATACTTATTGAAATGTAAAACAATAGTCACAGTAAACAATAAGCCGAACGTATCAAGGGAACTGCCAAACACTTGAGAAAGTTTCGCTTGCAAGTCTACACTAAACTATCAAATAAGCTCCCGCCGAAAATTTTCAATAAGCGCCAAGATCCAGGTAAGCGAACAGCTTCGGGAATTCCTCGAACTGCATCTAGCTTTCAAAGCGAATCACAATAACTCGCCCACAATTCCCGAGGGAGCGATCAACACATACATACAATAAGGAACAAATTTGAACAAAAACATTTCGGTAATTCGTTAAAATTTTTTGGAGATTTGCTCGGTCCAACCAAGAAAATTTGGACTTTATTGCATCAACAAAAGAAATATTTAATTAATTCCGTTTTGCAATTGTAATGTAATATAGGTATCCTTTAGTTGCTGCTTAATGAAACACATTGTTCGATGCTGGGCGTCGGAATTCAATTCGATTCACAATAGTTATTGTAATTAATTCCTATCAAATTAACCGTTGTATTGGTATTTATATGTATTCAATGTAATGCATTTTCATGTAATAGGATGTGCAATTAATTATGTAGACGATGCTTTTCTTATGATTGACATAATCAGTAATTAATCCCACATCTTACAGTACTTCGATTTTTATTCTTCTCATAATTCTTTCGAAACCTAAAATCACAATAAAATGGCTAAGTACATAACACTGTCAAAAATAACCTTCATTTAACTTCCTTAAGTAGACGAGAAAACTTCAGCCAGAACCGAAGCCAATTGGCAGCAACTCTCAAAATCTTTTGTTCTCAAATCTGTCAAAGAATAATCTTTGTTATATCGCTAGGGGAGGGTGGGGTACATGTGCCACATCCCTGGTCCCGTATATCAATCAGTTTCCGACAGCTGACGACTTTTTGAACGAGTTTCGATGCTCCCTACTGTTGCCAATATCTTGCACCGTAAAATTCAAGAGTTATTCGAAAATGCATTTCGTGAGACAATAAAATGGAGACAATGTCGAGTATGAAAGGTGGTGCACGGTTTTGGTATTCAGTGACTTGATTGCAGGAGGCAGTATTATAGGAGATATTTTGGAGAGTAAAAATTTGTACCTTTTTTACTGCAGATTGTTTATTTTTGTAAAAAAAAGAGCCGACGCAATCTTGTCAACACTGCTGTTTAAATCAGAGACGCTATATTTTGATAAACTTAAACCTCGAAATAACACTTATTTGTAGGCTTTTTTAGTGAAACCTTATAAAGGTAAGTAACTAAAAAAGGAATCAAATTGATGTTACAAATGTGACAGCTTTCCAGAATTTACCAAGAAAACTTAAATCAAAATTGCGTCTTAATATACAGCAAGTCTTCATAACCCTAATACACCAATAAATCAATTAAAAAAAAAACAAATACACTTCTCATCAAAAAAATCGAAACACTTTCGTTTTTATTGTTTTTGTCCTAATTTTTTGCAAAAGAGAATTAATTCCATGAAAAAAAAAACATTATTGTGTAGCTGGCAGTTTGGTCATTACAGGAAGAAGAAAAAAATCAAAATTCGAAATTAGAGTTTCATTTGTGTATCCTATAAATGAAATTAATCACTGTTTTGAGACAAATGTGTATTTAGGGTTGGAGTACGTTTCTCGTTTAAAAATTAAAAATTAGCGCTTGTCTTTAAAATTTTTGCTTCTTATTTCATTTACTGTGACTTTGGGACGTCTGAAAAAACTTTTTTTTCTAAAACATATGGATACTTCGCCGGCAGAAGCCGCCCAAGTGGTGGCATTGCTGGATTCTGGACTTAGTCAGCGTGTTGTGGCTGCAAGATTGCATCTAAGCTTATCATCTGTTCATAGAGTCTACAAACGCTATCGGGAGACTGGTTCGTTCACGCGCCGTTCAGGATCTGGCAGGAATCGGGTCACTTCTGAGCGAGATGATCGATTTATTGTAACAACTTCTTTACGAAATCGACGCCTTAACGCTTTTCAACTGCAGCAGCAGCTTCGCGTTGTACGAAGAGTAGCTGTAAGTGACTCTACAATAAGAAGAAGGTTGAAGGAACGCGGATTGGCACCGCATAAGCCAGCGAATGGGCCGAAATTAACTGCAGACCACCGAAGAGCGCGCTTTAACTTTGCACGTGAGCACCTAACTTGGTCATACCTTCAGTGGAGCAAAGTACTGTTTTCTGATGAGTGTAAAATTATGCTGTATGGTAACGACGGAAGGA
This sequence comes from Autographa gamma, assembly GCA_905146925.1. Taxonomy (NCBI): domain Eukaryota; kingdom Metazoa; phylum Arthropoda; class Insecta; order Lepidoptera; family Noctuidae; genus Autographa; species Autographa gamma. The sequence continues at coordinate 2,500,436 of LR989850.1, forward strand.
ACAAGGTCTACAGAAGAGATGGAGAACGCTTTGCACAATGCTGCATTGAAGAAAAGATCAGCTATGGTGGCGGTTCGTGGACGGTTTGGGGAGGAATCAGCGCCGACGGTAAGACAGAACTTGTCTTTGTGTCTGGGCCACGGCTGCCTGCACTAAACTCTCATCGGTACATCGAACAGTGTCTTGAACCTCATGTGATGCCCTATGCACATTTTATTGGCAACGACTTCATATTCATGCACGACAATGCTAGAGCTCACACCGCGGGCGTCGTACGAGATTATCTTACCGAAGTCGGTATCTCCATTATGGTATGGCCAGCAAGAAGCCCGGACATGAATCCCATTGAACATCTATGGGATGAATTAAAGAGACGAATTCGAGCAAGAGATCCAGCCCCAGAAACACTTAGCCAGCTGCAAAATGCAATCCAAGAGGAATGGGATAATATACCACAACATGTGATCGTGACTCTCATCCGATCGATGAAGAACCGTATGGAAGCAGTAATAAGAGCTCGCGGAGGGAATACAAGTTATTAAATAAACGTTTCTTACATTTTTTTTTCATTTACGCGTGTTGTTTTACCCATTTTCTTCATATTCCATACAGGGTAAAAATTACTCATTATACAAAATACGAAACCTATGAAGACTTAATTTGAATTTAGAACATTAACATTAGGATTTAAAAACCTCATACTACTCACTATTAAATGACATTTTACATTTATTCCTAAATATACACATTTTTCTGATAATCCTTATCAAATCATAAACTGCGAGGTGTTTCGATTTTTTTGATGAGAAGTGTAGTAGTATTCAAAAACTTGATTCAAGAGTTCACCTCTTTAGGGTGAGATTATCGTCCCGATTGGGCCGAGCCTAGTGGGCCGTGAAGATCTTAGTCCCTTCCTGCTCGGGCCGTAATAAATGACTGGGCCAATACGGTCAAACTAACTGAACCTACCCTTTATGGAAAATATACAGGCTGATACTTTGATACGTCGAACAATAAATAAATATTGTTGTTAAAGTTTATTAGAAAAAAATATATGTTGTGATGTGAAAAAGGTTTTTAAATCATAATTACTTGCTTTCTCTCATTTTTTTATAGGACTAATAATTATGCTAGAAAATAACCTTTAATTTCTGGCCGCTTTTCAACTGCCAAATAAGCTAGCTTTTGTAAGTTTAAGCTTATTTACAAGATATGGATACCTAAATGTAAGAATTGAATTTAATTAAGCAAAATAATTTGTAACCTCGCCGATAATTAACATCAAAATGTTTTTCCAAGACGATTCCGAGTCACCCTGTACACATGGCAACCCCAACTAAAACTATTATTCTCTGTGTTACTAACTACAAATATTGAATCTTATCGATATTGGTTTTCTTGGCGAGTTGTAGCGGCATGAAAATTCATTTCGAATGTCTTCAGTAACTTTATATCAGTTTCATAATATCTACTACAGTTGCGATTATTGTGCGAAATGTTTGTACAGTACTGTAATAATGGGAAAACAATATTTCAAGTTTAAAAAGGTTTTTTCAAAAAATGATTTTTCGGAGACGAAAATCAGAATAATGTCAGATATGTTGCTGTAAAAATTTTCGCACATGAAAAACTAAAACTGGTTTAATAGAGGATTCTATAACGATATTTTTTTTCTGTTTCAGATATTGTTTTTGTTATTAAATTCTTTTATATGAATGTTTGACAGTCAGAATACATCGGATTCTTTTAGCCAGCAGGCTTAAACGGTTAAGCTTGAATTTATGGCCTCGTACAAAAAAGTGTTCAAATCTTATTGTTGCCGAATTAATAAAGTAAAGAAAGGTCAAACCAAAATTTAAAGTATTCCTTATTGTTTTGAAAGAGATATGATTTTGTTTTTACATGACGATGTCATAGTTATCTTTAAGTTAATAACAAAACGACCTACAGTTCCACTTATTCATTATAACAACTGGATTTTACGTTGAAAACATATTTTTCTCGCAATCAGACAGTACAGTCAAGCAAATATATGTAGGTAACACTTTAAACTGGAGAGCGCTTTTATGTCAATGTTTTAAGGTTGATTATTGCTCTGTTTTTATTACTGATGTGCCGTCGACTGTATGTCGTGTGTAAGTTCTGGGTTTCTTGATGAAGTATTGATCCCTTCATAACAACTTAATCATCACTTGTTTGTGTAACGAGTTTATTTTAGTATTGAAGTATTTAGTTTACTACATTTTCTTTCTTTATATTATGCAGATGACTACTTATGCAGGTGATTAAATGCAATTTTTTTGCATGCAATAATTCTAACAAAAAAAACTGAAATTAGTATTAATTTCTTATGGATCCCACTGTCAAAACTGGAACAAAATGGGACCAAAGGGAAGCAACCTTAAAAAAAATCGACTCACCCAGTAAAAAATTCTGTGGTAACAATCACAAAAAAAAAAGACGAATTGAGTACGTTCTCATTTTTGAAGACGGTTACCAAAAATATTCTTTATTAATTTCACACATTGTTTTGTAAACATGCTGGTATGTATAAACACGTTCAGCAAAGCAGAAATGGCTTAATTTTTTGAGTATTCAACGCGCCTTCAGGCAACTGAGGTAAAAACAGGAATAGTTGAAAATTCTTGCTTTTAAAATAATTTCATTCCGCACCTACATAATTTCCATTTTTGTGTAGAATTTTGAGATTGAAAATACGAAAACATGAATTGAAAAAATGTTTCTTTAAATTTTATGTTATGTGTAGTTATTTAGTTTATTTTAATTATTCTAGTTTTATGTTATTGCATTAGGATGCACATCCGTTAGATAAACGAAAACCGTTCGACGTTCGTTGCATTGTGATCATAATAAAGGTGCATTCTAAACGCTACGGAATTAAATGTTTGCAGCAGGTCGGCGCGGCTAACGTGTTTGACGCGCGTTCGGTTATGAGTTCATACGAGATTATGTTGCACATACCGATTGAAGCATTTCGGAGTCCAGTGTTAATTTTCTATTATTATATAGGCAAACTGAAATCCAGTACCAAATACATGTCACACAGCAGCATTTAATGTAAATGCAAAGAGCAGTTTTGGTTGATGCTAATAATCCAATTATTAGAAATGGTGTCGCATTCACATAAATGTATTTTCTTCGGACTCATATATTGAACAAGTTTTTTATATTTTAGCTGCAAATAGCTGTGTCACGTTTTCATAATAATAACAGTAAAAATAAAATCAGCTATCTATAAACAAAATTTCACATTTAATTCATTACCCAACGCGCGTCTTAGGCCTGGTTTAGACGATGCGAGGAATATCGTGCGAGTTGCTGTACACTGCGGCACTTGCACTGTATGTTGTTGTAAGTGATCGATTATAGACGGAAATGTACTGCAACTTGTACGATTTTTCTCGCATAATCTAAACCAGTAATTATTCGACATTCGTCCACATAGCATCAACATAGTCGCACCTTTACTGACCCGTGGGCCAGAAGTGTAACAATGAGCCATTACCATAAGTCGGCTGTCACAACCCGCCGGTTGATAAGCTCGCAGCGGATTGGTGGCCACCAGGTACAGTACCGTTACCGGTCGGCTCTACATTCTAATAAGGATATTGTTTCTATGTTTTACGGGAAGTTCAAAGGACAAATTATTTTAAAACTATGACTTGGTAGACTTTTAAGTAAGGAAATCTTTGGAACAAAGTCAAATGAATGTTTAATTAAGCAAACCTTGAGTATTCGAGAGGCAAAGCTTATATTCTAAATTAGGTTAATTTTGGCAATCACTGTTAATATTAGCCTACTATTTTGAAACCCAGAAACGACTGTTGCGCAAAGAGGTGACGAAATGACTTAGTCTATAATTTAGAGTAATTGTCATGGACTTTCTTGGCCTTTGATGAAACGGAGAAATAAGCTCGACTCTCATCGTCTAAAACCATCAGAGTCCTTCTGCCGTCCTTTTTAGCAGGGAGCAATCAGGGAAGCATTTAACGGGGAGCTCCGTTGAAGCCGGTGGAACAAGTCTAAATACTAGTATCGTTGTCATATAGGACTAACCAGTGTACTGCAGCATGACGTTACACTGTGTAATACAGGTGAGTAGTAAGAATCAACTGTTGGAACAAATGACGGCAGTGCTACGCAATGGCGCGGCAAACTCTGTGTCGTTACCATACTTAAGCTCAAAACGAGCTGCAGGGCAGTTCTAAAATATCAGCAATCTGCAAAACAAGTAGAGCCATAGTAGTATAGTCCAACAACAGCAGAAACAGGTATTTTGATGAAGTGCATGAAAAAAAAACAATTTAGTACAAGTTTTATTTAGCTAGGCTAATAGTAACACAGGCGGAGATGGAGTGATGAACTGGACGCATACATAAAGAAGTGGCAACAGACAGCAAACAATAGAGACTTATGGAAGGGAGGAAGGGAGGCCTTTGTTCTGCAGAGGGACAGATCAGGCTTCAAATAAATAATAAATAAATGGTAACTCTAATAATGTTAGGTTAAATGTCTTACTTAGGTACACCTATCAGTACTACGTAATTTAAAATGACTTAGGTACTGTCAGTTACTAAACAAACCTTAACCATCGCGACATGGAAATAGACCACCCAACAAAATTGAGTACTACACGCGAATAAGAAAAACAAAGCAAGTCAGTCTTATATCTTATTTACTATATAAAGGTTTACCCTTCAACACGATGCCCTTTTGTTTAACTTCCCAAGATACACTTGAAGGGGTTGTATCGTAAATCAATCCATCTGACGTTGTGGGAATTGGTTTTTTACGAGTAACCCCCGTAACGAGTAACATAGTAAGACCAATCTATCGGAGTCGAATGCAGTATATTATTTGCGGTCGTTGATAAAAAAGCTTACTTGCTTTGATAAAAAGCTTACATGGTGTTTTTGTGACGTAACCTTCACACATCACTGTTGGTTAGTCGATCTCTATATCAGACAAGAGCCACTCTGTGAAACTGAAATGATTATGATGTCTACTGATTTATCTCTTAACATCAAGCGAATGTTAATGCGCATGTAGGGTTATAGGTACACTATTTATGCTTATGTAGCCCACAATAAAATCAATAATAAGTATGTAGTCACTACAATTTGCAAAATTCTCTCTTTAACCTTCATCAAGGAAGTGTCTTATAAAAGACTGCAGTACGTTCAATACGTTTTTGAGTAGTCATTTTTTTTATCATTTACTACCACCCGTTTATTTTTTTATTTGGTGCAGTGGTAATAATTATGTATGATAGAAATAAAAGTATTATCTGGTATTTGTTTGCAGACCGTCTCATGGTAGAGGTGGTCCATACAATTTTTACAACTGTCATACCTTCGTACGGCTCTCAGTATTCGAATGAGATTTGAGCGTTGGGGCCCATTCCACGTTTACTTGCAACCGTTTCCAACTTCTCTATTATTTTTCGTATGTTTTTGTAATAAAAAAGTATTGCCAACTGCGTCGTTTCGCAATGGGTGTATGTCGTACTATTATATTTTCGGCCTTCAACACAAAAAAGGTATTGTTATGGAGAATGTGTGAGAGTGTATAAAATTTACATTTATTATTCCTAGTTATTGTTGTCAGTAAATAAACAAATAAGAAGCACGCTGTAGTTATTAAAGGAAAAAAAAAATGATATTTTGTGACTTCAAGCTTAACTCCAATTGATCTATAAACTTCAGAAATACTGACTAAAGAAAATGTTTGCTTTATTTCTACGCTTAATTTTAAATATTTACGTGAAACAGTCTTTGAGATTTGTGATAGACAGACAAGTAGACGTATGAGTGATCGTAGACGCCTTTTTATCTTACAAACTGAATACATTTTATCTACTTTCATAACATAAACATTATAGAAAAGTAGCTCCAAAGAACAATAAATGTAGACGAGTATTTAGTATATTCCTAGAAAGGGATTTATTTTACTTTCTACTTGCAATTTAATAATTTCATCTACATAATATTTACTTCTGAACATGGAACTATAGTTTGCTAACCTTGTCACTTCTAAACGAAGAAATATTCATCTAAATAATATCTAATACATTCGTAGACAAGGACTAACAACTACCATTTGTCACCATCAGAGAACGACCTTGCGAACCCAGGATAGAAACAATTGTTGTACTGTTTATTATTTTGTCCTATGTACGAGTTATACTGCTGTTTTTGCTAGCCTGTGGATAAGTGTGTAAAGTTCTTACGGTATATTTGAACCTTTGAAGCGTAGTGAAGTGAAGTCTAGGTTTATAATTACCTGAAACAAAAAAAAAACTAATTAGTTTATATTATCCAATTAGACATTCTGTGAAAACTTCATAAGATTGACTCGTTCTGCATCGATGACATTTTCAAACGACTTAAAAAAGGGAGGATGTTCTGCATCATCATCATCATCATATCAGCCTATTGCAGTCCACTGCTGGATATATCCCTCCCCCAAAGAACGCCACAGCGATGTTCTTAGTTCAGTTGAATATTTTACCTTCATCTACCATTGTCTGTCAATATTAATTCCAACGGAACGCATTGACCATACAATAGTACAAAATTTCTAAGCAAAAATATTTCGAATAAATATCACAGTCACCAAGTCGAGTCCTACTTACATTCTAACACACCTATATTTCCATCGTACTATATCTTCCTTGAACTATAAACAAACATTCTCGTAACACGAGCATCTCCAATGCATTAATGCAAGCCTGGTACCTACTTCGCTGAGAAAAGGCAAGTATAACGCAAACAGTACCGATTGATTTATGCGACCTGCCGTAAAATAACGTCGCCAAGGTTCGCTATTGAATACTGGGGTTTATATGTTTAAAGTTTATACTGAATATGTTGATATACGCATTCTAAGGTGCAGTCAGGTAATGAATAGATACCTATATAATACTTTGACTGACCTAATGGTCTAGATCTTAAGTGTGAAACCTAAGGTCGTGGTTTCGATTTCCACCGATAATTTGAATGTTTCTGTAGCTACATATATACAAAATATATAATAGTTTGGGATAAGGTTTGTTGGTGTGAGATGTATTAAGATTAATAATTGTATTAACTTGATTGAAATTGGTTTCTTAGGTTTACGCGAATCCGTAAAAAGTAGTTTTATTTCAATGTCTAACATTGAAATAAAACTACTTTTTACGGATTTCTTCGCGGTTTGTATTTAGATTTTCAAAATCTTGATGTTGATTGAAATTATTAACAAACTCTTCTCTAGCGATCTCCTTTACGAATTTGAATGATCTAAGTTTATTTATTGTTTTTTTTCAGTACTTCCAAGAGCACACCTAAATCTTAACACAATTATTATGTTATTCAAAGATCTAAACCGTGATGCCTAACTAGAGTCACAGGATCGAGTCAGTAACAAACGGTTGCCATCTTTGGCAATGGCAATCTGCCAGGACTAAGGGATTATACCTGGAAGGCAGTGGAAGGTGGGAAGTGTCCACGTGGGAAGTGTCCACGTGAACACGATGCTTAATATCTTGTTTAAACACAATTTACGGAGACTAAACGATTTTAACTTAACTTGCCTCGAAATTGAAAGATGGGTTTGGATTATATTAGATGGGTAGTAAGTTTTATATTGGACAAAAGTACTGAAATTTGGCAAGCCTTATTACTGCTATAATCTGATGTAGAAAATTAATAAAAATATAAGAGGTAATAGATGTTATCCAAATCTTTAGAAACAAGACCGGTACATGCATAGAGACCTAGGTATTATTATTATTTAAAGCCTGAACTGTCCCACTGCAGGGCAAAGGCCTCCGTTTCCTCCTTCCACAAGTCTCTATTGTTTGCTAATTGTTCCCACTCCTTCCCGTATGCGTCCAGTTCATCCCTCCATCTCCGTCTGGGTCTTCCACGCGGCCTTCGTCTATTAGACCTAGGTATTTAAGACGAAATATGTAACAATATAAAAACAGTGTTCAGAGATCCTAAGATCAGCAGTTTAAATATCTCAGAATAAGAAAATAGTATTACCAGACAAACATAACATATCAATTCTAGAAATACTGAGTTTCTTCTATTAGACCTAGGTATATAAGACGAAATATGTAACAACATAAAAACGTTCAGAGTTCCTAAAATCAGCAGTTAAAATATCTAAGAATAAGAAAATAGTATTACCAGACAAACATAACATATCTATTCTAGAAATACTGCGAATCACTTACTTGATACTGTGACAGCCAGAGAAACTTTGTATTTGTTCCATCACAAACGTATTTGCGTTTCATTTCGCCGGGATATGTTTAAATAGCGCAATAGTTACATATGGTATGTTACTCAGAAAGGATCGTTACAGAATATGGAGACTTGAGAAATAGTTTTTTTTTATTTATTTTTTTCAGGACTGCGTTTACGGAACGTTATTAATTTTTGGCGAATACCTAGAACTCCGTTGCTTTATAACTGTCCCTGTTATTTTCTTGATCTGTTTACAAGTTAGCACCTAGTTACATGTGACAAATATCTTAACAAATACTTTTATTGATAAATAAATAAAACAGCCTATATACGTCCCACTGCTGGACACGGCTCAGTCGCAAAATGACCACTTCTCAAAATGACTACAGGTAGCAAAATGTCCCTTTCGCAAAATGTTCCCTTCCTCAAACACAGATGGGTGGTATACTAATGTTTCATCAATGAAACATTAGTATAGTACCCCTCTGTCTTGTACACCTGCTGGCTCTTGACCAGTTTTTTTACTGATGAAGGTAATTAATGCCTGTTTGAGGAAGGGGACATTTTGCGAAAGAGACATTTTGCGAAAGGGACATGTTGAGAAAGGGACATTTTGCGAAAGGGACATTTTGCGAAAGGGACATTTTGCGAAAGGGACATTTTGATACCTGTAGTCATTTTGAGAAGTGGTCATTTTGAGAAGTGGTCATTTTGCGACTGAGCCCTGGGCACAGGCCTCTTTCTGTATAGAGAAGGAACCAGCATTGGTCACCACGCTTACTAATTTGCCGATTGGCAATTTCCGATCCCAATTTAATGATACTTTCTTTTGAATATTGTGGTTCAAATCTTGGGACTAGCTATAACTTCGAACAACATATTTAACAGAAATACGAAAACTTGACACCAGTCGATACAAACTACGGAACAAAGATTCACATTTCCATAGTGCATTAAACTTGGTATATTATTGTGAATGGAACGAAAGACAAACATTGGTGCGCACACATCAAACTTATTCAGCGGTTCGGCTTAACGGATATAACTTATGTATGGAGTGAACGGTAGTCAGTTCTGTGTCCTAGAATATTCTGGAAACATACACGAAGATACAGAAGTAATATTACAATAAAACTTCAAGTTTTAATCTAATGTTTATTCATACCTGTTTACTTAAGGGTCGGTTTATATCCGACGGCGTTAAGCAACCGATCGCGTGTTACGCCACGGTACAAGCCCGGAATCGCTGACGATAGCCAACACCAATTCTGCGCATCGCGACAGCGTCGTCACGCGGCGCCGACACGAGGAGCCGACTCAGCGGAACGTGCATTCCCATCACGCCACTTTTATTTCGCAATAATTTATTTGAAACCTATCATTTTGTAATAAAATAACATCCATTCTTGGTACAACCATCGACCAATTATCACCTAATTAGATTATAACTTCAATTGTAATTTTGTTATACAATAAATTGTCTTAAGTAAATTGGTTTTTTTTGCATCCTCCGGCTCCAGATCTCTTATTTGGCGCAGTCGGTAGGATACTCGCGGGCCGGTTCGCGAGAGTAGCTAGCTAGGATCGCTATTATAGGCGCGGTACGCGACTACGCGAGCTACCCGGGTGGCTATTAAGCACCGTACGAGTATCCGGATCTACAAGACCTGCAGCTGGGAGGTGTATCCAGACATAGATACCGCAGAGAAGCCAATAATGTGCATGTAAGTACTCTAGAATTGTTCTTGAGTTGCTTCCTTTTATTTTTACTGTGTAATTTTAATCCTCCAAGATTTTCCATCCCAGGCAATCGCGGACCCCTAGGTTAGATAGATCATCTAGGTCAGATTTTATAGATTCGTTCAGACAAAGTTCTGATATTAGTGTTAGTAATAGTAATATTACGGAGATGGCGTCGATTGATGACGTATATAAGGCTTTGCGTATTGTCCCCGAATTTGACGGGAACACAAATGTCCTGACTAGATTTATTAAACTTTGTGATCAGTTAGTGCAGGCCTATGTTTCGCAAGAACCAGGACATGAGCTCATAAATTTAGCGCTTTTAAACGGGATCCTTAATAAGGTAACTGGACCCGCAGCACGTTTAATAAATACTAACGGTGTCCCAGAAACTTGGGAAGGCATTCGTAGCTCATTAGTGAACAATTTTTCTGATCAGCGCGATGAGACTTCGCTTTACAATGACTTGGCTCTATTAACTCAAGGTAACTCCACACCCCAAGAGTATTACGAAAAATGTCAGAGTTTATTTGCAACTATCATGACGTATGTTAGCCTACACGAAACCGTTCAGAGTACTATAGAATCAAAACGTTCACTCTATAAAAAGTTAACCCTTCAATCTTACTTAAGGGGCCTTCGGGACCCATTAGGATCACGCATCAGATGTATGCGACCAGACACGATTGAGAAGGCCTTAGAGTTTGTTCATGAAGAAATGAACACTCTGTACTTACAGCAACGTAATGAACAGTTACCAATAAAGAAAGTTTCACCTCAGGTTCCTACTCAACCGATGAAGCCATTCAATCCTGTCATGTCGCCTATGCCTATGAATACGTCTACGCCTATGCAGAGGCCATTTAATTTTAACATGCCCGGTCCTTCACGACCGAACGTAGTTATGCATTCTCAACGTCCTCAGATTATGTGGAGACCAAACTTTAACCAATCGCCGCAATTCCAAGGCCCTTCCCGCACTCAGCAAATGTTCGGGGCACACCCTCCTAATAACAACGGACAAAATAACGCGTTCAGAACTCAGCCTAATTCCCAACCTAGAGTGCCAAATGCAAATGACACTCCCAAGCCCATGAGTGGCGTATCTCATTATGTGGCTAGACCGATGCAAATGCGAGGTCATGATTGGTCGAGGAGTGGTAATCCACCACCTTCCAACTATTTTAGGAGCAGAGAACTTAATCTTAACGAGTGTTACGAACATCCCTATTTCGAACCCTATTATGATGATGGGTATCAAGACTATAACTGTGGCGTGTATTACGAACAACCTGACTGCATTTACTATGATATGTCCATGCTTCAACAACCTTGTGCTGATATGCCTTGCGCGCCTCCAGAAGAAGCGCCAGCTAAAGCTACGACCCCTAATGATGAAAATTTTCAGAAAAGCCCGAATACAAAAGAGTCAAAATAGAAGTTAATCTGCAGACACAGCGATACTTACCTTATATAAAAATTTCTAATCCACCGTTGAAACTGCTTATTGATACCGGGGCAAATCAATCGTTTATTAGGCCGGAAGCTGTAAAGAAATATTACCCACACTTGCCCTGGAATTACGATCCGTTCGAAGTAACAAATGTCCATGCGACTAGCCGTAATGATTATTCGATTAACTTACCGTGTTTTCAGGAATTCAATGATAACACCGAATTAACGTTTTATATATATAAATTCCATGACTATTTCGACGGTCTGATAGGGTTGGACCTCCTAAATAAATGGGAGTCTACTATCGATCTTAAAAATAATAAACTCGTAACAAAGTACGCCACTAATTCAATAGTAATGTACAACTCTCGTAATTGCAATCTATATGAAGATATCATTCCCGCAAATTCTTCAAAATTAGTTAGAATCCCGGTTGATATTCAAGACGGTGACGCATTTATTTCGGAACAAAGTATCTCTAATTGCTGTGTGCATGAGTGCATTACTAGTGTAAAAAATAATCGTGGTTATTTAGAAATATTTAACCCTACATCGAACGATTTAATATTTTCCATGGACCACCCAATTAAGGCAGAGATTTTTAACACTGAAAGTTTTAGCATACCATCTTCACGTCGCGTACAGGAAGTTTTATCTCGGTTACGCACTGACCACATGAACGAAGAAGAACGAGCTAATTTAAAATCGTTAGTTTCCCAATACGCTGATGTGTTCTATTTAGATGGCGAACCTCTCACCTTCACTAATAAAATTAAACACCATATACGTACTACAGACGAAATACCGGTTTATACTAAGTCATACCGTTACCCATTTATACACCGCGAAGAAGTACGAAATCAAATTGCAAAGATGCTGGAGCAGGGTATTATCCGCCCTTCCGAATCCGCATGGAGCTCTCCGATCTGGGTAGTTCCCAAGAAAGCAGACGCGTCCGGGAAAGTCAAGTGGCGTATTGTAGTTGACTACCGAAAGCTCAACGAGAAGACTATAGACGATAAATACCCCATTCCAAACATAGCAGACGTTTTAGATAAACTAGGAAACTGTAATTATTTTACAACTCTCGATTTGGCCAGCGGATTTTACCAAGTGGAGATGAATCCAGACGACATTACAAAAACAGCATTCAACGTCGAACACGGCCATTTTGAGTTTCTGCGAATGCCGATGGGACTTAAAAATTCTCCGTCGACATTCCAGCGTGTTATGGACCATGTCCTTCGGGATCTTCAAAATTCTATCTGTTTGGTCTATTTAGACGACATAATTGTTTTCAGCACTTCTTTACAGGAACATATTGGTAATTTAGAAAAAGTATTCAAAAGGTTGCGTGACTCTAACTTTAAGATACAAATGGATAAGTCGGAATTCTTGAAATTAGAAACGGCTTATCTGGGTCACATCATTAGTAGGGACGGGGTTAAGCCAAATCCCGATAAAATCACTGCGATAAAAAAATTCCCTTTACCGCGGACTTCTACAGAAATTAAAAGGTTCTTAGGACTATTAGGATACTATCGTAAATTCATCCCTGATTTTGCAAAGATTACTAAGCCAATGACACAATGCCTTAAGAAAGGTTCTAAGATAAATTGTAACGATACTAATTACATCAACTGTTTTGAAAAATGTAAAACTCTGCTCACCAATGACCCAATATTGCAATACCCCGATTTTTCCAAAGACTTTCTGCTTACAACTGATGCATCAAATCTAGCAATAGGAGCAGTCCTTTCACAAGGACCAGTAGGATCGGATAAACCGATAGCTTATGCGTCACGGACGCTAAATACAAGTGAAATAAACTATAGCACAATAGAAAAGGAGCTGTTGGCTATAGTTTGGGCCACGAAGTATTTTCGGCCGTACTTATTTGGACGCAAATTTAAAATAATTACAGATCATAAACCTCTCCAGTGGGTTATGAGCTTGAAAGAGCCTAACTCCAGATTAACGCGTTGGAGATTAAAATTAAGTGAATACAATTTTACGGTAATATACAAACAGGGCAAAATGAACACGAACGCAGACGCACTTTCTCGCGTCGAGATTAATACCGGAGAAACAGACTCCATTGCTGTAAATGTATCGGAAAAACCACCTTCGTTAGCTGATTCGTCCACGGTCACAGCTCACACTAGTACCGAAAATCCTATTCTAGAAATACCGATTTCAGATGATCACCTAAACAAATTTAATAGACAGATCTGTTTCACGGTAGTAGGTGATATAAAGAAACGTCCAACGGTTTCTAAGCCATTTGAGACCCACACTCGTACTTCAATTCAACTCTCAGAATCAAATCTCGAAGAAGATGTGATAAATGCTGTTAAGGAATATGCAAACCCAAAAGTTAAAACCGGGATCATAATATATCCCCCTTTGGCAATGTACAAAATAATTCCTATTATACAAGAGAAATTTAGAAGTTCGGCAATGAATCTAGTCCTGACGAAAACCGAGGTAGAAAATGTCAAAGAGTATCTGAGACAGCAGGAGATCATTCAAAAATACCATGAAGGTAAAACCAACCACCGTGGTATTAATGAATGCTATCTAGCCCTTTCGCACAAATACTATTGGCCAAAAATGCGGGAGCAAATTGCTAAGTACATAAATGAGTGTAACATATGCGGCCAGGCTAAATACGACCGACATCCCATAAAACAAAAATTTTCTATAGTTCCGCCGCCAACAAAACCATTTGATGTGGTCCACTTAGATTTATTCACTGCCCAGAATGAAAAGTATTTGACAATAATTGACGCGTTCTCTAAATATGCCCAGGCATACCATCTCCGAGATGGTACCGCTGTTAGCGTTGTTCAAGCTTTCTTAAAGTTCTGTTCTCATCATGGGGTCCCAGTATCCATAATTACCGACCAAGGTCCTGAGTTTACCAATCAGTTATTCACTGAATTCACCAAAGTCCATAAAATCCAACACCACAAAACTTTTGCCCATGCCCCTAACGATAATGGAATGGTCGAGCGACTCCATTCCACTCTATTAGAACACTTGAGGATCTTTAGATTACAAAACCGTAGCGAACCAGTTGTCAATCTTATGACATACGCGGTATTAGCGTATAACAGCAGCATACATAGTTTTACGAAATGCCGACCACTCGAAGTAATTACCGGGCATACGGATCCACGCGACCCCCTAGATATAGACCTATCTGCGCATTTACTACAACAGTACGTCCTCGAGCATAGGGATAAAATGTCTAAGCTGTATGAGGCTATAAGCGAAACTTCTTTACACCAACGCACGCAATTGATTGAAAATAGGAATAAAGATAGGGAGCCTGAAAAGGAGTACGAACCGGACCAGCATGTATTCGTGAAAAACCCATCGGCTAGTAGACAAAAACTCGCACCTCGTTTTACTCATGACACAGTTCTAGCAGACCTACCTATCCATATATATACCAGAAAGAAACGTGGTCCCGTTGCCAAATCGCGTCTAAAGAGAACGGCTAACACTAAACAATTGTTACAGGATATTACTGATGATGTTTCTTCACCTGGCCCGAGCGGAGGACACAATACTTGAACGTTTAGAAGATGGGCCTGGATTACTTCCTTTTAAATTAGGAACAGCAAAGATAATTTCACATTATCATTCTTTTCTCCTTTACATAGATCTAGACGATATCAAATCCAAAGTTAATGTAGTTGCGTTACAGCTGAGTGAGTTCAAACCTTTAGCTAACAATAGCACATTATCACTTTTCGATCCACATATCAGTTATCTCACGGACAGACTTAACCAGTTATCTTCCCAACTAGAGAGTTTCGAGCCTAGTCGAAATAGGCGTGGCCTTATCGACGGATTAGGATCAGTAATTAAAAGTATTTCTGGTAATTTGGATTACACAGACGCATTAAAATATAACAATGCCATCCGAGTTTTACAAGGAAACGAAGAAAAGTTAACGTCCGAATTTAACAGTCATATCAGCCTAACTAAAGACTGGATGTTGAAGCACTCCAGTATACTTGAGAAAATGTTAAACAACCAAAATTTAATTGCCAAAAAACTCAACTCGATAATAAAACAGGACATATCTAAGCAAGATCTAGTTAGCTTCGCTCACTTAGCGCAATACCTATTGATCTTAAATGATAATATAGAATCTCTGTCAGACGAGCTAAATAAGATAGAATATATGTTAGCTTTTATACACGCATCAAGTGCTACCCATACCATGGTTAGTTTAGTTAATCTTAAAAGCATGTTAGGTAAGTTAAGATTATTGTACTCGGAAGATGAAATCATCGAGATTGATCTTCGAGAATATTATAATGTTATTAGATTAGGTTCATATTATACTGATAATAGAATAGTCATAGTCATAAAATTGCCGATTGCCTCACCCGGAGTTTATACCCTGTATAAACTATCCATAGTCCCTAATAAGGATAACCTAGTTCTTATACCTACCTTACCCTACATAGCAATTCAGGGAACATATTCTATGTACATAGAGACAGAATGTCCGAAGCTAAATTCATGGTACCTCTGCGAAGAAAAGATTGGATATAAGATTCTGGACAAACCGGACTGCATTCAACAGCTCATCACGGAACAGCATCTCAACTCCTGCACATTAACACCAGTCGTCCTACACAAAGAAGCCCTGGAACAATTAGATGACAGGCACTACACTTTGAATTTTCCACACCCAACTAAGGTTCAAACCTCCTGCGGACAAGAACAATTCCAAATGCTACAAGGAAGTTATCTGGCTACCATACCTCAAGACTGCATTATGAGAACGACAGAATTCACTATCGCTAACGTCAACGATCGGATTAAAGGACACGTACTGAAGATATTATCACCCAGCATCCATAATGTCTCTCTGAAAACTGAGGAATCGTTGGTTCAACTCAACTCAATCAATCTTGAAAGCCTCCATGACAGTTACAAGAAAGTCTCCGTGCAACCCTCTGTTAAACTTACGCCGATAACCGATAAAAGCATCTACCATACTACCATACCTGTCTACCTAATACTATTAGGTGCAGGTGCACTTAGTATTGCCCTATTATATCGACGTTACTTTGCGAGAAATAAAGATCAAAAAGGCGATGCTACCGACATGGAAGCTGCACAAGATATGTATACTGAAGTGGAACCCAGAAGGAACTTACGTCCCGCCGAAATAAGAGTTGATCCGCACACTCTAACAGCAACATTTTCAACAGCTGTTAACAAATAGTTGCTGGTCTACGGGGGGAGGTGTTACGCCACGGTACAAGCCCGGAATCGCTGACGATAGCCAACACCAATTCTGCGCATCGCGACAGCGTCGTCACGCGGCGCCGACACGAGGAGCCGACTCAGCGGAACGTGCATTCCCATCACGCCACTTTTATTTCGCAATAATTTATTTGAAACCTATCATTTTGTAATAAAATAACATCCATTCTTGGTACAACCATCGACCAATTATCACCTAATTAGATTATAACTTCAATTGTAATTTTGTTATACAATAAATTGTCTTAAGTAAATTGGTTTTTTTTGCATCCTCCGGCTCCAGATCTCTTATTTCGCGCGATGCATTTCTCGTCATATATGATCTGACCCTTAAAATCGATAATGGTAAATAATGGTCTCCATGAACTTGATACTCAGCGATCATGTCGATAAATAAATATGGATGTCATTATGATTCGTAGATTAATACTGTTTGTATTCGTTTTAATCTATTTTAAAACTTTCACAAATAGAATAACCAAAAACACACCATTCTATTTAGTAATAGAAAATAATATTTGGTATAATAATAGTCCTGAGGTCAAGGCCAACTTAAATAAGACTAGCCAACTACGTATTTTCATTAATAGCCATAAATGTGTGAACAAGAATAACTTTACAAAAGTGAGTGCCAAAATATTGTACCCTTAGAGTATACATTTGAAACTATAGAGTGAGCCTATCAGAGTTTAAACCGTAAGCACTAGTGTGAACAAGTGTTGTCGTGAATTATGTACGAAGATGGAACTTGCCGTTTTAAAAAAATCTATCTAAAACACTAATATTATCCTAACAATGTCAAAACCATCGATATTTTCTTATATAAGTTTCTCGTTGCGCGAAAATTAACTTAAAAGAAAAACGAAATGTACTAGGATCAGACTAAAAACTGCTGTCGCTTGACACAAGGGGAACCTAGCGATAGTAGCAGTCTATGCATATAATACGTCGATGATTGTACCTAAATGCTTAAAAGTCACGGTCATAACGATGTTTATATGTTGTGTTTTCTCATCAAAGCCACTTAGTGAGTTAAAATTTTGTACAATAATATACCTTATTGTCTCTACAATATGGCCATAATAATAATTGTTGTTAACCATTTTCATTAAAAGGTGATATGATCTACATTCTACAACATTTGGTAATATTCTCACGGTGGTGAATTAATCAGAAATAGGGGAAGCCATCAGGGGTGGAATTATATATCTTGATTGAGGAACAATGTCAATCAAATGACGTAATGAAGTTAATTTGATAACTCTACAAAAAGAAATCTATAAATAAGCTTTTTTAAACAGAAATTCTAGACAAAAATATCGCTTAAACCTTTCAAATTAGGTGTGTGCTTTCAATGTGTTACAGGATTATTTTGTACTAGTTGTGCCACGCGGTTTCACCCGCGTGAATGACAATACATACACTATCTTAATAAATTATAGCTTATGTGTTGGTTGTTAGTTTTTAAGTTTAGGATATAGATCGCTTTTGTTTTTACTAGTAATAATAATAGCATAATAACATCACGGGACATCTCACACACGGTTATCTGATCCCAAGCTAAGCAGGGCTTGTGTTATGGTAACCAGACAACTGATAAACATAATCATATATTTCTAAATACATACATATTATAGATAAAAAGTAATATATTGATTACATATATTACATTATGATGGAAAGGCGTTTTACGTATTTACGTAGCTGTTGATCGTTATTATTATCATATCATGTTACACCTATTTTCTAAGCATCTAATACCTATTTTATTATCTTGTAGGCTTGTTTATATTTTTAGCTGTAGTGTAACAAGATATATAAACTTCCTAACGTTCAAATTAAGTTAAGTAAGTTCAAGTTCACAAGAATTTCTATAAAAACACAATTTCATGTCAGTAAGATTGATTTCAGTACGAGCAAGAATCTAAATACAAAAAAGTTTAACGCAATAAAATTGCGTATATCTTCAAAACATGAGATAAATCAATGTCCTACTCATAGTATCTACACAAACCATTTTATCTAATACAAAAACAACCACAACGATTGGTTTCTGGTTTAAGAACTGCTGTTCCGCGGTAAAAGGATTGGCGAGTCAGCAACTTTATAAGGGATGCCAAAGGGACCGACAACAAGCATGGGAAAATAAGCAAAACCTTTTCCGCTAAATATATATAGGTATGACGGAATTATGCAAGCACACGAAGGTAAATGCTTTCATTTAAATTTTGCATAAATAAGTCTACTACACAATGGGAGCCAGCAGACGGACAGCGCCGCCGAGGACGTCCCAAGAGAAGGTGGCGAGATGACCTGGACATTAAGAACTGGTTCGAGGTGGCGCAGGACAAGGACCAGTGGAAGGATTTGGGGGAGGCCTTTGCCCAGCAGTGGGACAGTATAGGCTAAGAAAAAAAAAAATTAAAATATATATAGCCGTGTTTAAAAAAAATAATGAAATCTTTAAAAACTCGTAAAGCTAAAACTTTTATGAGCGACTGTACTAGTATCATCGCACACAAAAGCTTCACCTGCTCCCAAATAAAAAGTAAGTCATATACTGTTCTTTGTATTTATATTCGTATTCAAAGCACAATAAAAACGTAAAAAGCGACATAAGGCAGCTTAAATAGACGACGACCGTAAACGTTACCCATAACTAAGAGAACGAAAACCATAAAAAACGTCACTCTAGGGTTGAACTGTGATCGAATTTAAAATGGACATCGAGAAATTTGCTGCAATAAAACAGTCAACTTGAATAGTTTCGAACAATATATATGTACTAACTTTAAAAATTTAAACACTTATAATAGCTCAATTTAATTCAATTTAATCATATTAATCCAAACATAAAATTGTCGTACATTTTGATCAAGATTGGCAAATATAATAACAAGGAAAATCAAAGTCTTATTTATTCGATATTTATGTGTGACAACCCTAGCTTTGCGTAAACATCTTTACGGCGGCCATAGAAAAGACGGAACGTAAATAAAATGTATAAAAAAGTCTTATTTCGTAAAATGTGTGACAGAGGAAGATCAGGTGTTACAATGTGCGATTATATCATCACGCTAGTATCCGGTAGTGGTATTGGTAGGCAGGGATTGAGGCTTGTCAATACGTAAGGTCTTGTTTTGGGATGATCGATTTCATAACTTCCTCGTTATGAAATCGATCATCCCATGATGATGAATATAAAAAGATTAAAGCTATTTAGTCCGTCAGGAAGATATTAAAATAACGTCACTTACATTTTTTATAATCTGATACCATGTGGATGAAGCGGAGCAAATTTTAAGGTCGTGTAATTTTGCTAAGTAAAAAAAATATTGTCTGATATTCTTCTTTACATATTTTTACTTACAGGCATTTACAAAAAAAAACATTTACCACTGTCGAAATACTTGAACATAAAAATATTACACGGCTCCAATTTGTCACATGTAATATAATGCCATATATTTTACGTACTAAAACAAGATAGTTATACTTGTCCATTACTATTTACAAGTTTAGAAACATAGGATGTTGCCCCGTGGGTTTATTAATAGATTTTATGTTGTAACTGATAAGTTTGAATGGATTCTCCTATTTATAGACGCCTACATTACAAACAGTAGACTCGAGTATGTTTTACTAACAACCGATCATTTTGGTTATGGATAACATTGAACAACATGTAGATGTTTCTGATACCTTTAACTCTTAAATCGTATTTATAAGGAGGACATTTTTAACTCGTTTTTTTTAATCCTATATCTGCAATTGCAATTGTGGATCAATTTCAAAAATATTTTGGTTTATGATGATGACCTCAGAGGTCATCATGTAAAATTAATATTTCATTCAATTTAATTGAGTCAGTAATTCAATTGAGTATATTTCTTGAATTTTCGTGTTTTTGCTTCAAATAAGATTTTATTCGAAATCACTGTGTATCATTCAATTGCACATAACTTCCCTCTACTGATTATTTTGCTCTATGTACTTCGTAAACAAAGGTGTTAGTACATCAATGTAGTTAGGCCTAATGCCATAGCTATTCACAAACAGGTGTGTTGGCTATTATACTATCTGTAGGCGTTCATTGCTTCACCACACCTTAGGTTAAACACTAGCTGTATGTATTACGTAAAGATGATATCACCAAGCAACAAGTACTAGAACTTTTTGAAGACTTGCAGCTAGTCTAGATTCATTTTGATTACTATAAAATATCATAGTTGAGTCCAATAGTTATTATGTTATAGTACTTCTGTACTAGCTTGGTTTAGTAATAAGACGAAGGTCTGATGATGAAGATCATAAACATCTTTGATGTCACCATCTTTCTCAATGCATTGATCGTCATAGCAAAGGTCAGGTATGAACTGTTGGATTTTAGATTGCAACGTTTTACTGATTTTGTTATTTATACACACGATATTTAGTCATGCTTAGTATGAAAGTATTAATATTCCCAAATGATAAATAAGTTATCCTGTAAATACGGGACCTGAACCTAAACCCTTTTTTATAGATTTTTGTTCCCTTATCTATCTTCCCGTCTTAGAAATAAAAAACTGGTCAGTAAACTACTAGTTCAAGTAAAAACATAAAGACAACTATTATTTTTCCTTCTTACGAGTATGTAAGGAAGTCTTCCTTTTACATCCGTGTATCCAATATTATAACACCTTCCCAATCTCATTACACATCTGGTAACAAATCCTAAGAGGCGGGGGGGGGGGGGGAGTAATCCGACAGCGGATGGAAGCCAGCCATTTTGCTGTTAAAAGCCAAGCCTTTTCTCCTGGGTTTTATCTGTATCAGATCAGCACGGTGACCATGAAAACTGGGCAATGACGTCACTTTACACATGTTTGGGTTTTAATTTAATTGGGTAATGAATTGGTATTTGTATTAAAACTTTAGTTAGATCCTCCTGAATCCTGACAAGTTTTACAGGTTGAACAACAAAAAAAATATATTTTTTAAAGTGTCTTTAATAAATATTTTCGAGCAAAAAAAGTAAACATATTATTTTTTGTTTCTATGTCCAATCAGAACCTAAAAGACAATTATTTAATTGAACGGCCAGTGTGTACAAATATATTCGCTTTTTTCATTCATAGGGAAAGCTTTCAGCTTGATTCTAAAAAACAAATAAGTATAGTGTATAAAAGCAATATGTTTAAAATTGCTATGAAAATAATAGGTTACACCTTATTTATAAGCAATATAGTGGGTCATAAATCAAATAATATTAGCGCGAGACTTTCCCGCCAACGGGGCAAAATGGCCGCACCTAGTTTCCTACATGCAAACTATTTTCTGTTTACACGAAGATGGGGCGAAATAAGTTTTCCTATTTTCTTTTCATTGTTCAGTTTAGAGGTGAATTTATAATACTTAAGGATACGAGGATCCACAATTTTGTACAAACACCTTGTTATTTGTAATATCATAGTCAGATTGCGCGTAAGAGTACCCACAATCTGACTATGACTAAGGGTGGAAAATCTGGATGACTTCTATAATCGGTAACCCTTAGAAATTACGGCAATCAAAACTTTCTAGTAGCCTGCCAGTTCAGCCTTGAAAAAACTATTTTATGTCAATTTCAGGAATTTCATTGTTTCTCCCAATATACAAAACCTGTATTTACCATACATGTGAAAATGATGTTCCCAGCTTATGAAATCTTGAACAAACCTCACCAATTTCCTCGCACGTAACGCGAAATAAGGTAAACGTCACATTTCCTACACATAGGAAGCTTTCATATCCTTATTCCGTGGAGCTGATTACCTGTTAGCTCTATGTTGGGATTTTTGTATATTTGGTAAATCTCAGATGACCGAGATAAGCCTGTTTACCGAGTTTTTTGGTTGGGAAAGTGTTTGCAATAATGATCCTGACTTTGAAATTCTTCATGAAAAGAAAATTTCTTTAGAATCTGACGCTGCACTGAAAGGATAAGAAAAAAACTTATGCGAGAAAAATGATATGAAATCAGTAGGTAAAGACAGAGCCATTTTGTAGGACGTAAATATACTACATTTAAATCTTAACTAATCATACTAAAAATATCCGAAATTCATCCCAATATCTAAACGAGTCATCTTTAAAAAGTCTCAGCTCCAATCTGAATAATTCACCTACCAAAATGAATTGAAAAGGTGTAAGATCACTCTACGACGTAGGTACCAGGGTAGGAGGTAGTCGAGTGGAAAATGAATAGCCATAACAGTTAGCGTTAAGTCCGGGATCCCTCCGACAGCTGCGGGGTTACGTCCGCATAAATCTATGGGACCCTGGTACCCTTGTTTCATTCCGCGGTACAAGATATAGGAGAAGAAGGTTTTGGGAGTTAATAAAAGGTGGTCTAGCCCCCTTCGTATGCTCATTAGTTGTTTTATTAATTACAGCTTCATAAATATAAATATGATTGCAGTATTATCCTGGTTCTGTCCTTCCAAAAAACCTTTCATGCAGCTGTTTCTTATGATGAATTAAATGGCATTAAATGTCCTGTCCATCCAAAGGTTGGCTGGAAGATATCGCTATTAGCGATAAGACCGCCATTGTACGCTTTAATATTAATGTATTGTATTATTATTTAATTTTAATGCTGTACAGTACAGAATATTCTATCTATCTATCTAAATGAAACAATAAATAAACAATTGTAAACACTCATAAAATTGTTAATCAAACGCTTATTTTCTTATTCTAAAAACTAAAAAAATACTTCTACTCACCTTTAATACATAAAGTCATTACACAACAAAAACATTTTAAGTAACAAAATTCCCTAAATCAATCCCCTTTGTTCAACCCAACGTGATGAAAATTCTAAAATGCATATCCGTAAGGCCATTTAGCCTCTATCAAAGATATTGATCCTACACAAGGAAATTAGTTCCCGCCCATTGAGCACAGAGGTGTCGAGATTTACGGAGCGACACTTTGGATTATAAACTCCATACATCTAACGATTTCTAAGTGTTTGAAGAAGTTGTGTTGTTAAACAACAACTAACTTAGTTTGCAGTGAAACAAACTCGGTAGATAGTTTCTATAGGTTAAGTTTGAACTATGAACCGTACGATAGAAAATTGAGATACAACAATAGTAGTTTTAAAGTGATGTAGCTTTTGATTTTACTCTGGTGAAGTTTAAACAAGGTCCAAAATATGCGTAAAATCTCTAATATATATTACTTATCTACCAAAAAATTAAAACCTAAGCCGGAAATTATTTTCAATGGCCATATACATGGAAATAAGTTTTTTCACAATTTTGCACATTTTAAACAAATCAAACCTTTTCTGACTTGAGCCATACCAGGGTCGCAGGACACCGAAAGAGTAATAGCTAAAAAGACTCATACAATACGATTGGACGGAGAAAACAAAGTCAGAGAGCGAACTGAATGCTAATTCACTACAACTGTCTATTCTGTAAGTAAAAGCTATGGTAATACCAATATTTATTATACAGCGAATTGAAAGGTTGTACCTTTTTATGGGCTACTTAATTTTAACTCCGCAGAAGTATGCTAATTTGGGTAACAGGTTTTTCTTTGCGGTCTCGCACTTTTTGCACAAACTTTTGTTTTAATTAAGAGTTTTTGAGGGTTGTCATGTTTTTTCAGCTTTGAGGGTTAAACAAACATATTTGGCAACTTCGGTGGTTTGGAAGTCTGCCAGTATTGAGAATCATTGGATGAAAGACGGCTTTATAGCCAATAATTCCGTATGAGTAGTACTCGAGATTCAAAGGATGAAGATATTGGGAGATACATCAATACTAAAGATTTGCACGTCTATCTAGTGGCAGTAGAGATGTTAGTATTGGCAGTTTGCGTGTTAAATTGGCCTTCAGATGATAAGTCTTGATAACAGATAGCCACAGTATTGACCGATGAACATTGACATGAGATCACGGTCGCACTACGATGAAATGAGCAATTGTTATTTTTATTGTGTATTTGTATGATTGTAATAAACCATATCAAGCGGGTTTTTTCGTTCTAGTCATTTATTTCTATTAATGTTCTTTCCCTGATTTAGTTGCCATGTTTGTTATACCTATCGACAATTTTTTTTTCCTTCTTCGTTGTTGCCCATAGCATGTAATCCGTCACCTACGTAAAGGTATTTTATTTACTATATGAATCCCAAAAGACCGTTTCATAAAAGGAAAAAATACTACCAAAGTAAGTCTACAAAAGAGGCTTCATTCAATACATTTACACCAATTTAGATATAACATTACCTAGACAAGGCGATGTCGCCACTGAATTGATAAGGCTCGTTTTTGTGAAGGCACTCTGCCTGAGTGAATGTTTACAGATTGCCGCGCCAAATGACGTCAATGTGTGACTAGATTGGCTCAGTGGATAAGTGGTTGGCTGTGTGTGGTCGTAGAGAATCGGTAAAGAAAACGTTGTATTGGTAAAATATAATTGTGCGTCTATTTAAAATGCATTGATGACGATAAAATTCTGACAACTAGTTGCACCATGGGATACTATGTTACCCAGTAAAAGTAAGTAAGAAGCAAATTTAACAAAATGAGTATTTTTTAGCTATACGTAAATCAAACCAGCAACCACTACGCGCAATGAGCGTACCGACCACGGTTCTACTAGGCTTGACTTTGATTTGACTGTCCAATCCATAATTTCCATTCAGTTGTTTGAGAAGAGCAGGTATCACAAAGTACGCCAGACCAAACGACCCAAAAAATACAGATTATACCACGTAAACAGCAACGATTTTATCAGTGTCTCGTTGACTTTGACACGAGGGTAGATAGCACATTTAGGCCAGATACGAGCGGTCGGGGGTTATCAATCACCAGCCAGTGGCATGCCAGGGTTATAAGATCAGTCTGTTACTTGCCTTTGATCTAAAAGAAACAATAACAAGAAATTTGCGAGAACAAGGGTATAAGTTCTGCTTGGAAAATACCTCGAAGTACACAAAGTTAAAACTATTTTATTTGCAACATTTGATACACTAATTTCGTAGTCTCATCTTATTCTTACTGTGATGACAAGTTGTAGAGATGAATGAAAGCTGAATAGGCATTGCGCCGACCCGAAATAATTGGGAATGATGATGATCTTATAAATAAATAAATGCGGACAACATCACATTCATTGCTCTGAACCCAAAGCAAGTAGCTATTAAGCACTTGTGTTATGGAATTCAGAAACAACGAAGGAACCACAAACATCCAGACCCGAGACAATCTAGAAAAGTGACTTTCTACATTGACCCGTCTGGGGATCGAACCCGGGACCTCAGAGCTAACGAAACCTTGAAAACCGGTGCGTACGCCACTCGTCCACGGAGGTCGTCAAAGTCTTATTCTTACTGTACGTTGTTTCTACAACTTTTTAATCATTACTGCAAGATAATAAAGTTACAAGAAATGTAATAAATAGATTTACAAAGTATAATACAAAGAATTTCAATGTATCAACTCAATATTTAGAAAGTAAGTAGGTAATTGATGGAATACTAACACTCAAACAATTCATAATAATCAATGACACTAAACCATACCAGTAGTGTTTAATTTAATTATAACAGATTTAATAGAATTAATTGTGTATGCGTATGCTATCGTTACTAATTAAACAAATAATTCAATTTGGATGACATAGTGGGTACATATTGCCGGTAAACACTTGATAAGTGTTTAGTAGATTTAGTGTTTATTTATTTTAACCTCTACGGATACACAATTACATAAACAGTTAACAAGAAAAAGACACAAGTGTCCTCCTCAACTAATAAGAGACCACGACACTTTCTAAAGACTAGGTAAGTAACTAGTTTAGCAGTCACATATGAAATCTTCACAATAAAATTAAAACAAAACAAAAACTAGAATAAGATGTTCGTTCATTTTACGTATCATAGACAAAAAAATAATCTCAAATTCAAATTCAAATTCAAATTCAAATTCTTTATTTTGCAAATAGGACTACATTCAATCACTTTCACACGTCTTCTTAATCTAGATGAGGTCGACATTTCCTAACTGACTACCCTGAGAAGAAATGTCGAAACAAACTCGGGGGTCACAGTCTCTTTTAGTCCTGATAATACAATAGTAATTTTGTGTAAACAAATGCAGAGTATTTACTGGACTGGTCTTTAGAGGAAAGAACCAGATCGATCTGAGCAAGCCTGTGCCAGCAGACGGCAAGCATGCCCCGAATAGCTCATGCAGCTCAACCATTTTTGAGGGAGCCGCACAACCCGGTACACAACAATACCGCCAGTGGCACCATAAAAATATGTGGGGCAACAACTCACTCAGATCGCCAGCCTAAAATACAATAGAATAGAATATGATGTATAAGAATTAAATAAAACAAAATGATTAATGAATATACCTGCATAATGTTTACACTCACAATAAATACAAGATAGACTAAAAACATAAAAAAAAAACATAACCGTTACTGAATTGGCATGTCAAATTGATGTAAAAAATATTATATGCAAAAGCACAGAACATGTCAAAATGTAAATGAATATGCAATAAGCACAAAACATGTCAAGATGTAAAAAATGAAAATGTATATGCAATAAGCACAAATCATGTCAAGACAGTAAATGTACAAATATATATAAATAAACACAAGCGATAGATATATAAGCGAGCAGCTCAATGCCAAGCGTTTTTATCATTTACGTAGTCGGATATTTTGTAATATCCTTTTTTGGATAATTTGGTTTTTGTAAAGGTCTTGAATTTTTTGATAGGTAGCTTACGAATATCAATGGGAAGTTTATTGTAAAAGCGTATACATTGACCCATAAACGAGTTGCTTACTCTATGGAGCCGAGTAGCATGAACACTTAATTTATGCTTGTTCCTGGTATTTAGACTATGATATCTTGAGAATGGTTTCTTGGGCTTCACTTAATCTGCACTTGAGTTCAGCGTTGTGCTTGAGGGTTAAATCAAACTCATCGCTGCACTGATCAAACTTGTCTACTAACAGTTTAAGCTTATCCCGTTCCTCAGAGGTGTTAAGTAGTTGTCGATGCAACTCTGCCATCTCAACTTTGAGCTTACTGTTATTATTTAATATTTGTAGCACTTCCTTCTCATTGTCATCTTGTTCTTTTTGCAAACTGTCACACAAATCTTTATATTTCTTTAATTCCAACAATGTTAATTGGAGTTTAGATTCCTCCAAGCGTGCAGCACCCCTTCTGGTCATCACTCTATCCATTTCAAAAGCAAAATAGACAAGTGACAAAACAGACAGGTGTTATACTGAATGTTGTGTGAGAATATGCAATAATTGAGTGTAAGTGTTATAGTAAATTTGTTGAAAATAATCACTGTGATGATAAAAATGTGATAAAAGGTAGCAATAAACACTTACACACCAGTTTCTGATGACAATGCACTTTACAATGTTCGTTAAAATTTAACTTAGTTTGACAGCCAAACTTTTCACAAGTATAAAACAGATTTAAAGTACAAAATACGACTATATAACACTGGCCCACTAAATATTCATAATTACTGCGTATAAAATAGACATTTAAATATACACAATACACAATTTACAATTTAAATTAAATTAATTAATTGGGAGAAGTTTTGTTGACGTCTTGTCAACAGTGTTGCCACAGACCAAAAAAGTCTCTCTATTCTGTATCTCATGTTTAGCTGGTGATCTTGGGAGATTATTTTCTAATTAGTAGAGAAACACTATATTTTAGGCACACCTGTATGTTTTGCAATCATATTAGTCAACATCTAGGTCAAGCAGTGCTGTCTGCATAACCGTTTTTTCGACAAACCCATCTGTTGTTTCTCCCGCTTGCAACAGTCTTCTTAATATAACCACAAAATAAATGATATCAGTTTTTTTTAATTAAAAAAATACTGCCTCGTTGGCCTAGTAGCAGATGCTAAGCGCAACTGCTACGCTAGAGGTCTTGGGTTCGATTCCCGAGTCGACCAAGCTTTATTGGGTTTTTCTATGAAATTCTCAGTAGCAGGTCGGAGTTTGGATTTGTGCCCGGTAAGTGGCAATAGGCTCGCCCCCTATTATATGGGACCTAAACATATCGGTGAACTGTCGGTGTACATTGGTACACTTCTGCCTACCCATTCGGAGATACAGGCGTGATGATAATATGTTACGTGTTATGAAAAAAACGGTTGGTTTATTTAATTAAATTAGCAGTAATCTTCGCGTATGATTTCGATTAATTTCAGGCGGTATAAATTCAATGACCAATAATCTTCACATGCTTTCAAGGTAAAATATCGGTGCACATCAAATAAAGAGACAACCCATCACCATTTACTCAAAGCTTAATTCAAATAGATAGTCCAAACACCACGTGAGCTTGCTTTGTATTCAGAAACATGGAAAGGACATCAGTGTCTGACCTATATCCGAACAGGCTGGCCCATTGTTGTGCCAGATTTTATTTACATATATTATACGTATCCTGAACGCTGGCGAACATCCAAATGGGAATTAGGCACTGATATCACGTTAAAACTGTTTGTTTAATATTATAAGTGTAAAGTTAGGTGCTGATCCATATATTTCGTTGGTTAATTAGGTGGTGCCATGGCATATTTTGTTAATCTTTGATAGTAAAGTACTTAATATCCGGAGAAACTATCTTTTGGATGTGGATGAGCGAAACAAGTATGTAAGGATCGTAGCATGTGGAAAGAACTCTCTGCCTACCCCTACGAAAAACAGGCGTGATTATATGTATGTATGTATGTATGTAACTATCTTTTAAATTGTAATTTTATTGCAAGTGGTAGCCTGACAGGCAAACAGGCTGAATATTTTTTAAGTGAAGCTAAATTGCTCCTCCTTTCAATATAAAATTCTAAACTCACCAGTGATAACAAAAAGCCTATTGCCTAAATTGCAGAAAATATGATAAAATTAGGTTAGATTAGCCTACTTTTCCAAATTTTGGCAGCATTCTGATAAAACTAGACGAAAGTTTCATCAAAACGAAAAAAAGGCTTATTTTTGAATGGCTTTCGATAGCAAAACGCTAGCAGTGACATAACCGTGCCATCATTCTCAGGGGATTACACTATCGGAATAAACGAGGATCGGCTTATTTTTGTGTGAAGTGCCCATTTTTTACCGTTTTATTGTTTTGGCAACTTGTCTAATATTAGAGCGAAAGTTATCGCAGTAAACGCCATAATGACTGTTATGTGTTGAATGTTCCCACTTTCGTCGAATCGTTGCAATTTACCATAAGAATAACATATTTATGAAAGTAATTCCACAGAAAAATCGATTCTTATTTACTCTCAATGCAACGTAAACCTTTGTTACAGCATACTTAATAAGATACTCTTTGAGGAAACAAAAACAAAGGAGGAATATAATATGCATCGTGCAGTCGTAATGCACGAACGAAAGGTCCCGTAATTTGCTTTTCTCTTCAATACTGCCTCGACTGAAAAGTCACAAACGACGTTAAAATAATTCTACGTCTCCTTTGATACAGAACGACTAGCGTATTACTTATGAAGTGAAGAAATGTAGCAAGATCTGAAATAAATGGCCCGAAATTGGAAACATGATGTTTTCGTTTTGAAATGCTGTAGCTGCATTTGATATTCTTGCTTGCCTTGGAGGCATTATGAGAGATATAAAGAGTTTGTGTAGATACGACTGAAACATGTACTAGTTGGTATTCATTGTTGTTCAGAAATCTGTTTTTTTGTCATTTGGGGGAGTAGATATAAGAAACCTCTTTAAAAGATTTTTTTATTAATTTTGTGTTTGATATGATGATATATGATCCAAATATGCAATTACTATGCCTTAAATTTTATAACATGATCAATTCCTGAAACTAAGATTTTTAACATAATAATATATTTAAACAAATAAATACTGAGATTGGTCATGTAAACCATTTAGGTTAGCTAAATTAAATAAACCTTATTAGACCATCTTTATATTCATTAAATTTTGCTATTCATGGATTCAAACGGTGGCAAGTCCGTAACATTAATCCTGTTTGGAAGTCCAACTCTTTATGGAAAAAATGTAGGCGATAAATTAAGACCAGATCTATAGCATGGCTATAAGATAGTCTTAAAGATGATAATAGATACTTAGTTTAAGTAAACAACTGGTTGTTTGTTTTCGCAAACCTGAAGGTAACTTCTAGTACTATTATTATGTAAAGAAATGAATATGTAAATGTGTCGTTCCCTTGGCATAACTGTATAGTAACCATGATCTAATACGGTTCAATAACATGCAAGCAGATTATATGCACATTTAAGATCATATTATTTAATTGATATATTTATAGATGAAATTACACGACGGAAACATTCTCACTATGTTTGGATTGATGGTTCTCATTTTCGTAAATTTGCTGCTCCCACATACAAATAAGTGAAACAATACAAATTTCTATTAAATTAAACTAAAGAAAAGTTTCGTAACAAGAAAACACAAAAGACAGAAACCGCACAAAAGTTCCGTCCTACGAAATGAGCGGAACAGTACGAATTATAAGGACAGTATGGCCGACTTCGGGCTAATTAGCGACGAAGCCTGAAAACTTATCATTTTAAGATATTAATAACGTTTAATTAAGAAACAGAACTTCACAGAGTTTTAATATAAAACGGTACAACTGCAGCGAGACAGATGTTACGTTTGAACTAGTTCAAATTAATTATGAAGACGGCTAAGTGCATGTTGTGGATGTGAATAAATGGACATTTAGTTCACAGTGGTATTATAATTAGCAATACTTAATGCTGAAAATCATAATCCTCTATAAATAGATAAGCCTTATTAAACTGATTATACAAAAATAAGAATGTGTGTTTGATATTTGTTGATAATATGCGACTTTATATTTCTTTGACTAGCTAGAAATAGCACGTTGACTTGCATTTAATAAGTTTAAGCCTTTAAAATAAATTACAATCAAACTCAAAACTACTAATTTGAAACACTGTCATTATTTTAATTACTTTATTATAAAACTTAACCAAGTTAACAGTTTGGAACGGCATGACGACAATCTACGCTCATTCAAATTCTGGAAATATTCCAAAAATGTGACGCTCCCCTAGCAACAAGGAAATCTAATTTCACTCCCCAAAAATCCCCCAAAGTACTTTTTCCAAGTATATAGGATTCAAATCCCCGAACACCAAGCGGGGTGTCGCTACATCAACGAAGAAATTGCATTAAGTCAAAGAAAAATTTGAAAATCACGAGTTTTAGAAAAGAGGCGTAAAATGGAGTTAATTATTATTAGGGCTGGGGAAAAAGAATGGAAACGTTAAGAAAAGGAAAATATGAAGACAACAGGAGTAATCATTATTGCAATTATATTTTTGACTATACGATAATGTTCTGAACTGCCTCGTTGGCCTAGTGGTACTAAGCGCGACTGCTACCCTAGAGGTCTTGGGTTCGATTCCCGAGTCGACCAAGGTGTTATTGGGTTTTTCTATGAAATTCTCAGTAGCAGGTCGGGGTTTGGATTTGTGCCCGGTTAGTGGCAATAGGCTCGCCCCCTATTACACGGGACCTAAACATATCGGCGAACTGTGGGTGTACACAGGTACACCATTGCCTACCCCTTCGGGGATACAGGCGTGATGATGTTATGTTATGTATAATTTTCAGAAGGTTATCCCAAAAAAATATTAAACGCGTGTCACAAAAGTCGTTTAAAGACAACACTATATTTAGCAATTCAGGAAGCAGAATTGAAAACCACTTATGAAGGACGTAAATAATGCAGACTTGAATTACAGTAAATTTATTGGTCGACGCTGAAAAACGAGTCGGCTTGTTTTTGTGACGATCATAAACTTTCCATAAACTAGCAAATTACTAATCGTGCAACATGACAGCTTATAATTAAGAGTCATAAGTAATAATTTTCAATGCTTTCCGTAGCACTTAGTGTTTTTGTATTCAATATTAAAATCTTAATGCTTCAAAATTTTCGACTCAAATTATTTTTAGCATTACATTACTTGCTCAATTACCAACCGATCAAAACTTACGCTGACGGACCATTCAATGAGTCAGAAATTTACAATTTCTGTTGCAGATTCATTTCGAACCATTTCGTCTTAAGCTGGGCCAAGGTCCCGTGACCTTCCAGTGAACCGTACCAAAGACCTCAACCCGACAATTAAGTAAATTCAACGAAACGTAACGAAGCACCCTGATAAATGAGAATTACATTCTGTGTAGCATCTTGTATAGATGTATCTGCCTTATGAATATTAACGGCAGACTCGCTCACAAATCTTCTACCACTTTGTTACTCTGCAAGTGACTACAGAGCTGTGATAATGAACTCTCAGACATAGTTGTTTCTGGAATGAATTAAAATAAATATCACTTGAGCTGAGTGTCGTGGAAATGGCAGTGGAATGTCGATATTTTTTGGTGGAATGGAAACAAAGGGACTAATGATGATTGGTGTCTAAAAATAAATGAATAAAGTATTAGATAGAAGATTTCTATTCTATCTTTTGTTTATACACTTCTTTTTTCATTTATACTTAGCGATCTCGTGGCACTTATAAAATGTCTTACTCATGTGCATTTCCACTCACACCTTATCTTAACAAACCACTACTTTGCTCTCCAAAAAAAACTACTTGCAAGGTTCATATTACAAAAAAATACGAATAGCTATATCATGAAAAAAATGCCTCATAAAGGAAAACTCCTCAGGCGCATATATCATTTACCTATCTCACTGGCCGTGACCTGTCAACATTTATCATTATAACTGTCTTAAGTGTCTCTATAAAGGCAAATAAGCATTACGATGCCTATTTCAGTAACATTCATATATTTTTTGACATCTGAAAGAAGTTATTTAAAATGTGGATGACTGTAATATCGAAACAATATAATGTTATAAATTTATTTTGCGGCTTGAGCACGAAATGAGAATATATAACATCAAAGCATTTTGTGATTCAAGTTCAAATTAACTAGAAAATAAATTAGACAAATCTAATTTATTTTTAAAATGTAAACATTTTGCTTTACAGTTCAATTTACATTATTAAAAGTAAAATTGACATCACGAAAGTAAAATTGACATTACTAGCTTAGAATTAAACAGCGAGGATACTTTTACAGCTTCTTCTAGAAAACTATTGAAAAGCGAACGTAACAAGTACTAAGTACCTTATTCGTATAAAACAGTGTTATCAAATATACCCTTTACCAAGAACGAATTAACTGTTTATAATACTTAACAGTGAAGGCCAAGGTTAAAAGCTTTTCGAAACAAAGAAATACCAAGAATTATTCAGTAATGTATAAACAGAAATATTAACGCGTTATTTTCAATAACAACAACAGTTTACACAAGTTATTTCAAAATAAACATACATCCATTGCAGAGAGAAATGTACTTACTCCTGTAATGCTATTTCTCTTTCTCACATACGATATTGAAAAGAGAGACTTCTTTATTATGCTCACGCCTGATGCAATGTCTAAAATGTTATGTTTTCTTTTCTTTCAATATGATAGTAAGTAACGACACTAACCGTTGATATCTCAAACACAAAAACCTTAAGACGTGGGTAGACATAGATACGCCTGTTTGGGCCTGTTTTTGCAGTAGACTTAGTCCAGACCGTAAATTATCTCACCATATAATTTTCAATTGGTCGACAATTTATTTAAACAATTTAAAGCGAATTTAGTGAACAAACTAGTCAACTACGAGCTAACTAAATTATTTACATTTGTAAACAGGAATAATACCCGCGTTCTACGAAACGGTATTTGTTATTAGTTCCTCGAATATCGTGTTACTGCGACACGGGAATTCAAAACTGACGTCCCTTAAATTCAGAACTACTAGAACGGTATATTTACAATGTATTAAACAACTTAATGTTGAAGAAAGTGCGGTTGGTTGAAATCGTACCTACTAAAGAGTCAACAAATCGGTCCAAAAAAACAGAATATGAAACTTGCACGACCTTTCTTTTTGAAGTCGGGAAAAACCATATTCCTTTTAGTTCAATGCAAGTTATCTAATAAATGTTGGGTGAAGGAAAACTGAGGGAAACATAACCTTGTTATGATATCATTTGAAGCCCAGAATAAAGTAAGCAGAGACGATCATGTTGTTAAAGATTCAACAGTTTGTGCGGTAAGGTAGGAGAGGACGCGAGTTACATCGATGTAGAGAAACAAATTATATTGGAATAATTTGTCATATATACCTATGTAAAGGACTTATTCAAGTTCAATCTATTCCTATGATTCATGAAAGCAACTGACCGATAAAGATTTAAACCTTAGTTTTTTTTTAGAAAATAGCTTTGCAAGAACCTTGGATAGAACATCGTCTACTTTTAATCAAACCAAACGATATGTGCCTGTCGAAATAAAACCAAAAAGACAATGGAAATCCCACTCAGAACATATGTGAATTAGAATAAAGAGGCGACCACTCGTTGACCTTTGCCATAAATCTCACTGTTGAGATGTGTGGGTCCATGGACATAGAACTTTTATCAAGTTAACAGAAGGAAAACAATGGCTTCTGCCTGGCCAATGGCAATTGTTGAAATAATGAATATTGGTACCTAACCTACCTTATTGTGAAACCTTTTTGGAATAGCTAACATTTTCGTACCCGCCTGATGAACTTGATGGCAGTCTATGTTCAAGGAGCAAATAATTTATAATTGTTAAGTGTATTTATTTTCATCAGATTATCAGAATTTTAAGTACATTTATTTATACACTATAAGCCCTAAACTGCAAGGAGCATTTGAAAGACAAACGTGAACTTGAAAATAGGAATTCTGAGGTCTTAACAAACCGCTGGCTCGCACAGTATGCGCGCCAAGCATTCTCAAGCACCGTACACCGTAGCATTCCGTGGTTGTGTATTAGCAACGTTCTAGCAGTCGGATCACGACCGCATCTAGACTAGACTGCCTGTCAGCTAGAGTCGTTGACACAGGCTTTCAGAACAAAATGTTTATGGCTACGAAACATGGTGGGTTTTGTCTTTGTTGACCATGACATATTCATTTATCTTTATTAATACACAATTAAATCTAATATAAAAACAAACTCTAACTATACTAAAATTAAAACTTACATAAATAAAAACTAACAGGCGTCAAAGAACTCATCGTCATCGTATTCATTTTGAATTATGCTTTATGGAATTACATTATACTGCGTACTGCGTGACGAAAAATATTATCTAAGGTTATCAAGGCATCTATCACAAGTCGCTTTAATAATGAAGACTCATTAACACCATTTTGAATAAGTATTTTTTGGGGAAATAATTCCCTTGTGAATTTAATGTAGAGCATTCTTCAGCAAGTATTCCTTCACAATGTTTTATTTAAACTCTCTTCCTGCTCATCGTACACCCGTGAGGAACATCCACAACCGAACAGTGTCACCCAACCTATATGACGCTCCCGACGATATTCATCAAACATGCATGGGTTCTGCACAAATAAATCGCATTATACCGAGCGTGAAGCGACCCGAACACCTATGAATAAATGAGAGCCCTTAAATTCAAGTTAACGTGTCCCACCTTACGGAATTATACGGGTTCCGTAATATTCTGTGTAATGTAATGCGAAGAGGCCCTGTATCGTCAGTGGCTGGTACTGAGTCACTGTGAACGGCCAATAACTCTACATAATGGCATGTTACCAGGGAATTGTAAGTTAGTTTTGTTAGTTGGTTCATGAGCGAACGAGTGAGCACATTTTATGGACTATACAAATTTTATCGTTGGAAAACGATATTTTTTGCATACTATTCAGAATCTTAAGTTATAAAAGTTATCTCTAGTCTTTTCTAAATTGTGTTTTTCTTATTCCTAAGTGAATGTTTTCAATTGTGTACATATCAATATAACCCATAATTGCAGGCATACCATTTCGATTTATTTAGCCAATGAACGGCAAGAAAAATAAGAGAAGGTTGAAAAGAAGCTATTATAGGTTTTATGTAATTGAGTGAAGCATATAAACTGCTGTTTAAACATCAGTATAGACGGCGAATATAGATAAAGTCTCAAACTATAACTTGCTGAACTTAGCCAATCCCCAAAGCCCAACGATTAAGGTGTAAGCCTTACGGATCGTTTTATTTCTCTCTTGGCTTTTCATCGATATTTACTGGCTGTATCTAAGCTCAAAATACTTAAGTATAAACTTTATAGACTCCTTTAGGAACTAGCATCATTTTTTGAAATATGTCTATTTTATTTGTCCAACGGGACAACAAAGACAAGAATATGTTATTTGGTTTAGTTTTGAATAAATATAATCTTTTTTTTAGTTTGCCAGTTTGCTCAAAATGATCGATATGTTTAGAGTAAATTATTGTCTCTATATACAGAATTTGC
The DNA here is from genome assembly GCA_905146925.1 of Autographa gamma. Lineage (NCBI taxonomy): Eukaryota > Metazoa > Arthropoda > Insecta > Lepidoptera > Noctuidae > Autographa > Autographa gamma. Next base: position 2,537,633 of record LR989850.1, read on the forward strand.
ACTACCTGGTTTTAAAATTAAATCAATTGAGGTTTACATTATTATTTCGTTATATTCATATTTCAGTTTTGCTCCAAAATGTATCTTAGCGTGGTTTAAACTCCTCACACGTCGATGTTGATGTGTGGTCAGTTTCCAGACTAAGTTTCTTGTTAAGTTTATAAGTCTGCGTAGTTTGTCTTGTGCACTTTGTTGATGTTAGAAGGCTGCATTTATTAGCTGAGGTTTTTGACCCCGAAATTTTATACTTACTTAACTTTTATGTTTAACTCTTGAAACATGACTGAGCTCTCTCAGTTGTCTCTTGAAATCCTAAGATACACTACTGAAAATTATATGATAAGAGAATTAACTTCAGTTTTCAATTTCATTTTCTAGGCTTTAATTGGATACACTTTACCAGTTCCCGATTTTTTCCAGATTCTGGACATTCACAGATTTTGCATATCGAATCCCAAAAGTCGTTCAAATAATAACCTACCAATAATAACGAAACCTCTAAGTTATTTTGATAATCAAAACAAACTTGCGTGCTTTCAACTTGTATATTTCTTGCCAATAAATCATACGTGAACCAGACTATGGAATTCATAAGTTTAGCCCTACAGTTTGTGTAGGTCAGACAAGGGCACTGCCACGGCTACCAACGAATAGCTATTCTTGTCTGTGGCGCGTGGCGACGACGCGACGACGTATGACAGTCGTTTGTTTTTTAATTAATTCATAACATGACTTTTTTAATGTAGGTACGTACTGCCAGCCAGTGAATTAAAGATATTCGAAATGGGACCTTAATGTGTTAATATTAGAGTTGCTAATGTCAGTGCTGATTATATGCGGTTAGTTGTACTAGAAAAAGTTTCAATAACTTTGGACAGTCCATGTATTCTTTTTTATAATACCTACTGTTATTTGGTTTTGTGAGACAGGTGTATTTATTTATTTATTTACATTGTAATTTAAAGACATCCCTTCCCAACACGTTCTACCTAAAATCACAACAATAAAAGAAAAACAATACAGTTAAAGTTATAATAATTTATACTGTAACTTTTTATTTACTAATTACATATATGTTTTACATATGCCATATAAAAACAGACCATTCCATTCGCTCATACACCGCTAATGGGTCTTTAGCGCTAGCTAGCGTAATTATAACATGTTTACTATAATTACTCAAGAATAAATGAAAGCGACCGCGGTATACCGAGTTTTCTATCAATCTATTATAAACAATATTTTTATGATGCAACAAATCAAGACGCCACTTACTAATACGCCGTTTTCTAATAATGATTTATTTAATATTTCAATGCTAAATGTATTCAATTCGTCAACGTATGATTTAATTATAAATGATTACAGTAACTAATTAGAGTACCATATATAACCTTGACATTAAACACTCGCGATTGCTTATTTTTTTGTATCTATAACTGCAGTAGTAATCTCAAACCAATCAATTACAGAAACTGAAACAAATCACTCAATAAACATTTACAAAAACATTCTCACAAAAAAAGTAAACATCAACAATTAATCTGTCACCTGACAGCCATTCAAATATGGAATAGAATCGATTATCGATTCTAATGACAGGTGGTGTGTTATCGATTATACAGGAGTCAGTCAATCGTTATGTCGCTTCGTGCGGCACGAGACATGATGCGCGCACTCGAGTTTTATTCGTTATACATTAACCGCTTTTACGACGTGAAAAGTGATTTCGCGAGCACTGAGATACGTCATCTGGGTTATGTAGTTTTATGTAACGAAAGTGAAAACTCTTTCGGATCTACGTATCGCTTACAATTTCCTTACAATTTACAGTCACGATTGAGATATATCGAGTACATGATTTATCGATTTCGTTAATCGAGTTATCAGTATGCAAATTGTGTTCAACAAAAACAATGTTTCCCACTCTATTATTTTCTTGTGTAAGTTGCGTTATTAGACTTGAATCCCACGCTTACGCGGAAATCTGTAGAACATGCAAATAATTTCGCCGCGTGGGAATCGAATCGATGACGCAAAATACGTCGAATTGAAATTGAAGCTAGTTTTTTATTGTTTCATAGTACTTCGTTTCTCCCCTTTAACCTATCTATCGAAATTCTGAGTTTTATGAACTACTCGTACAATAAACTCGTGATAGTCATTGCTTGTTGCTTCCTATGCATTCACTAGAATCATGACATCACTGAAATGACATCAACTTGAAATTAGATGCATAACCGACAATTTAATTTTGCAATAAAACTTATAGTAAATGGGAAGACTGTGTTGTCTCTTGTGCTCTTACTCTAAGGAAACTCAAACAACTGAAAGGTCAAATTTCGTTAGATACATGGCAAATTTTCAAATTAGTTTAGTAATATAGAATTAGTAATATAGAACCATACACATTATGTCAACTGCGTAGCTTTACTTCGGCTAATTACATAACACTTTCTTTAGTGATTAAAATTTTCATTTTCATCGACTGGTTCAGGAATTTTAATATCCTTTAGGTAAGTAAGTAAGTATGTCCTGTCTAAATGAAACCTTTTACTAGGGTTCAACAAACACTGTGACATAGAATATAGAATCAGGAAGACAGTCGTAGTCGACAGTCTGTCTCCCCTACTTCCGGCATCTCGACATCACAGGATTAGTTCCGTCCCCCTCTCGCGTTCTCATATCATAGTATAGTGATGGATGTGTCAGAAATATGCGTTTGTTTTTGTTGCGTGCGAAAGAGATGGCAGTATGTGGGTAAATGAGTTCTGTTTATACCGAATTGTGTGTCTGTGAGTGATAAGACTGTATGTGTAAAAGAAAGCAATATCAGGACTCTATAAGACACAATGCTTACAGCTGAAATTATTTACGAGAAAGTGCTTGATTTTAGTTTTTCTGTTTTGGCGATCGGATTTATGTAAATTACACATTAACACAAACTATAAGTAAAATATGTAATACCATATTTATCATTGTATCTACAGTTAAATAATGTTTCAAGTAAAACAGGCCTTACGAAATATTTTACAAATCACAAAGAGCAATGAGAAACATCCCAAAATAAAGTTAATTATAACAAGCGTGCATGTGCATGCAGCTTCACAAGACAGTGTTGACAGTCGTAATTAAATACTTTGAAGGAAGGACACTGAAAACAAAAATAAACATACACTGGGAATAGTCTTCGAGATCCATAAAGTCATTAATGATAAAATAAGAAACAAAATAAAAAGTAATTTAGGAAATATCTTCAGAACTTATCTACGATACCATTTCTTAACCGAAACAGACAAATAGTATAAATCAACAACCCTGGTAACATGCTATGGTTGTCACCTTAATATTCTTTATAACAATTTTCTATATGTTGACTTATTAATCGACACCCCTGTTGGTTAGCTATGGTTGTCCCCATAGTGCCATTATCGCATTTACAGTTGTTTTTTTTTGTATATCTATTTGTATTTTCATTTTTTTCATATTTAAATTGTTAAGTAATCAAGACTATTACCAGCTCTAATATTTACTTATCTATGGATTTAATTACTACAAAAACTACTACTATAAAAACTAGTTAAAACAGTACGCAGTTTACGTCTGCGCTCGTCTTATTTATACTTCAAAGTTCACACTCATTTATGACGTGCCAACCTTACATTCAGGGTTGTCAGTTGTCACCACAAAGAACACATGAACAAAATACGACTCCGTTAGTGAATGTTTAATGTGTATTGTGAGCGTGCTAGTGCGGTACACATTGTTTGTAAATAATGTATGTCAATGCGATATAAAGGAGAATAATTAGGTTTCATTGTTCCTAGCACGCTATAGGCTTGGTTTATGTTTATATAAAATTATGGTCGGATGCGGTAGAGAGCTTCTATAGCACTTCATATAAGCCTTTATCTAATGAAGCAGATTCATCATTTTAATTAACATTTTTATTTCTCAATATTTTTTCATACTAGAAATCTGTAACTATCTACATAATGTGATGAGGCAAATTCGTTGACCCATCGAGATTTAGTGACCTAATTGCCAAAATGAGGATCTGATGTTGACGTAATGCGAAAATGTTACGAATTGCGTACAGCCTGTCAATATTTACCGCGATACTTTGTTGTAATCAGTGCAAGGGTCATTTTAGCTGTATAATAAAGATCTTAATAGAAATGGAATTTTTTTTTTTTTTTTTTTTTTTTTTTATCATCATCATCATCATATCAGCCCGGAATCACCCACTGCTGGGTATAGGCCTCCCCTATTTTGACTTATGTACCTGTAAATTATATCTACTATTGCATTTTCTTCGAAAAATGACGTAAGGCTCACTAGTCTCTGTAGCTTACCTTACACGCTTATGTAGATGAATAAGAGTTATAAGCTTGTCTCAAAATAAATGACCTTATGCATATTATATGCCCTCTACTCTGCAGGAAAAATGATCGACATTTACGTTTCTACATGCATTTCACACAAAACATTTTTCATACACATGCATCGCTTTTCAAAGGGTAAATGAAACCCAATTACTGTTTTTACCTATCGAACCGTATTACGTTTTTATGACTGGTCATTTTTTTGTGCGCTGTTAATGGGTGAATTGGCGTTCTTAATTGGCAACACATTTCGAATTTTGAAAATGTATTCAATCATTTACGTGTTGTGTATGATTGAGTGAATTTTGTTTCTAGTGTTTTTTGAAAGTTTTATTCAGAAAAATAAATATGATATTCTATTATATTCACATTTGTATTTAGCTGTTTTAAAGTGACCTAGTGGTCTGTGTTGTAGACCTTACTGAAAAATATTGTTCTCTGATGAATCAAAATTTCCAGTCCTTGATTGACGAAAACAAAGTTGTATTCAACAAATCGAATACGGGAAAATACCACTTTCAAGACTGAATGATGTGAAGTGATTTCAAAAACATTATTCCGGGCCATACTAATTAAATCATCAAAAACAAAATTAAGACGCACGCAACAGAGTGGCTCATAAAAAGCCTTATATATGACGACGTGGTGACATTAATTTAATCACGAGAATAACATTGTAACCATCGCATGCGTTGTAGCGCACTTCACTTTCAACTGTTGATAACTTACACTTTTAACTAGATACACCGTCACTCTCCTGGACTTAATGGAAGCCAACGACAAAGCCATTCAAGTTGCGACTTTCTGGTCAAACAGAGTTTAGAGATCATTGACTCGAGAAGAAGAAGAAGAAGAACTAGTTATGCTAACTAGTTGACTGATTTTTGTTCAAAAGGTGAATCTGCGTATACCTAAAACAGATTTGAAGGAACGATCATGAAGCTTCCTTTCAAGATGAGAAAACGATGTAAGGATTGAAGAATATGCTGTCGTTTTAAGTCAATTAGTACGCCAATATAAAACACTAGGTTGATGTTTTGGGTTCTCTTGACACTCTTTGCCGATAATTTATTATTTCATCTAATAACTTTTACTAAAACCCCCCTTGCTCCACCATTCACGAATGCTTCACAGGTCATTGATTCTTCCTACAAGTCATACCTCTAAACTTCGTATGCGCAGTTCACCATAGTTTTATAATAAGAACACGTGTCATCGCGGAATGCACGTATTGTTTGCTGACTCATACTTACATTACATGTATCTGTAGTAGGTGAACAGTAAACATTACTAATTGACGCGGTTGAGACTCGCTTATAAGAGAATGGGTATGTGTTTGGAGAGGAGAGTATACTTGGAGTAAGATACTTTTAGAAATGCTAGAAGACATAATTATAAAATAGATGTATCAAGTAAGATAAAGAATGGAGGGAAGTCTTTGCCCAGCAGTGGGACAACTCAGGCTAAATATGTAGCAATACTAATTTATACAACTTCTGATATATCTATGGATTTTAAATTAGACTCATCGATTTACTGAAAATAAATGGTAAATGTTGAATGGGACTATTAACACTTTTTGAAACATAAATTTATCAAAAGTACGCCCACTTTTCACACTGAAGCCTGCTTCCTGTACGTCTTAAAAACTTCCTTTCACATGAACTAAATAGTATCGTTGATTATTGTATCCTATACTATACCGGCAGTATTTACAATAACAAATAATGTTGCAGAACTAAAACGCTCGGATAAATTACATACTTACGTTAAAATTCACATTAACAGTCACGCAGTTTCGTCGGAAAGTATGAAGACGTGCGTACACGCATCACATACCGCGCGGTTATTAAACTTGTGAAGAAAAACATTTGGTAATGAACTGTTATTAAATGAAGGAAGGCGTTGATGTTTACACTTTAGTTTTTTGTTGTGTGCTGTGAGTTATGTCAAAACAATGTTACTTTTTTTAGAAACTCAGATTGTTGTTGAATTTCTCTTAATAATTGTTGTAACAAGGTTTAAGTTGACTGTTTTAAAATCATGAAGCATTGGTAAGCATGTTAAATACGAAATAAAAAATACTGGCTAATTAATAAAAATAATTCTTACAAAAAACCGACTTCAAAATAAGTCTTAGTTGGGTTTCTCATGGATCCCGTTGTCAGAATTAAACCAACTAATTAAAATGGGACCACATGAAAGCACCAACTTTCAAATAAAAAAGAATTATCATAATCGGTTCACACCAAAAGTTTTGCGGTAACAAACATAAACAAAATACAGTCGAATTGAATACCGCCTCTTTTTTGAAGTCGGTAATAAAAAGAATTGTCTATAAAAGAACAGATTTAAAATAAGAAATAATTCTACACAACATTTAAAAATCGAATACTCGAAAAGGAAGTTGGCCGACAGCGGCAGGTGTCACCAACCACGACGATGGTTTGGAGCCACGTTTGAAGGGACCGTTCAGTGCTCAGCGTTATTGCATTCCGCGGATGTTGAGGCGACCGGCCACAAATTATTGATATCTAGTTGACGACCCCTGCCATTGCCGGCATTCCAATGTTCTTAGACTATAGATTTTGGACTAGTTTTAGTCATTTAGTTTGGTATTTCAGCACGTTTTGGAAATTCGAGATTTTCCTTTCAACCTTTAAATTAACAGCAGATTAAATGTTGTCATTAATTCTATTATTAATTATTCTATTATCTATCTATTATTATTAATTCTATTCTATTTGTAACTAGTAGTGGTTACTAGCAAAATGTGTACGTATTTAAAGACCTTAATTTTCATTATAAAAGTTACATAATAAATTAGACAGCTCTAAATAACCTAAAATCAATATACCTGTACAACGGTCTACCATTTTTATACCGTAATAAACTTTTTAAATGTCAAAGTTAAATGCGAAGGCTGTGTCCTTTTTATATAACTTGCAAAGATTCCATATTGCTTTCTTTAACTTGTTTTCGGCATAACTTTCTCAACGAAAAGGTTATCTTAAGTTATATAAATAAAACCAATACTTTTAGTCCAATATAGAAAATCAAATAAGCAAAAAGCAGATTTTAGCCTTTCCTACAACATTTCAGTAAACAAAATATAATACACAAAGACCAAATAGCAGACCTTCACATGTCGCGCATTATAATAACTTCGCCTTAAATTAATCCTTAAATCTCCAGAATTATTTGCCATCATATTTCTGCCACTCCATACAAAAATAGTCTTAAAGGTTCTTAACCTTTCATTCCAAGAGAATTCACACAAAGATGTCGCCAATCTCAATCCAGACATTCCAAATTGTGGGACTAAGAACATTCAACTACCAGTGAGGGACAAAGCTATGCAGTTACATAGTGCTATCTCTTTCTTTATCACAATAATGGCATTCAGTTTTTAGAGTATGGGTTTAATACTAAGAATTACGCTAGCCGTTAGTCGACGTGCCAATATCTCGATCAATGCGTTCATTTGCATGTGTGGATGCCATTCGGTTCTTTTAGTGACAAGAAATGAACGCAATGAACGAAGGAATGAATGTACCGTTCTTTTTACGTAGAAGCTGTAAAGGTCCAATCGCTATGCAAAATGGTTATTGTTTCGAATGAAATAGGAGATATAAAGTTCTTGTATCTAGAGTTACTGTTATTGTTAAGTCGAGATACAAACAGTTCTAAAATAGTCTTAAGATCGTAGAAGTAAAAATACCCTTAACTTCCCTAAAGTTAAATTTGATATTAATAGTATGTATTTCAAGTGACTAAGTAACGCTGTAATGACCTTTGAAACAGTTTGAAAAAACTTTTTTTTCTGACTCAATATGTCGAACAAAACATAGATTAAGTTACCTACTTCGTATCTACTAACACTTTATTTACTAGCTAAAGAGACCTAGGTTACTATAGCATTCTTGATTAAAATGGGTACCAAAATACCTAGATCTACCGTCTAAGTTCCAACCGAGAGCTGTACCTACAGAATTTGCATAAATACTTGCAATTCAGATTCAGATTGCTACTCAATCAATATTACCTAAGAGGCTTCGAACTATTTTAATTGAGATTTATTACAAAACTTAGTTTACGATTACTTCTTACTACATATTCACTACTGGACTTCTACATTTATTTTGTTGCACATTCAGTCTAACCGTGTGTTTAATATGAATATGCTTTGCTGATAAACATATTTTGTTTGGGTGCACTCTATTTTTTACTAAAAACAAGGGATAAAACGAGTGTGAACGATAAGAAATCTCTAACCACCTAAATCAAACACAGATAAAACTAGCCACCAACCACACAACAGATACGCAAAAACTACAAAAACAACAGTAAATAAAATTTTATTACCGAATAAAAACGGAACCGAAAAATATTCAGCGAAAACTCACCCAAAAAAAGTCAAAGCTTTACTTCATAACCGGGGAAAACCAGCTTCGGTGTAACTTCGTCAAATTTGTGTCGGGACACTAGTTGTGAAATTCCATAGGATTTATTTCGCATGGCGTTACGTAAGTGGGGCATTGACCTAATAAATCGGCTGCCGACGCTGCCGTGGCCTGCGGAGTCTTGTCAGGACGCCAATGCACAAAAGAAGTTTTCGCTTACAGAAATTAGAGGAAGGATGTGGGAACTCGGCTTGATCAAATAGAACGCTTTGAAAATCAACCGACCTTTTATGAGTGCCGTACTTGATACGGTTATGGTAGAGATTTTACACGTTGAGGAAATACACACACTTATTGGTTTAAGGATAGTTCGAAATCTCTTGAGCATGTCAAAGAGCTTAAAAAGACGTACGTAATAACTAGAATACTTGTCTAGTTTGCCTTGTAAAATAATAAGTCTGCATCAAACAACAACTCAACATTTTTACGAGACTTAAAATGTTTTTCAGCTAGTTAAAATTACTTCTTCTGCTTAACCTTTTCTCAAACTATGTTGGTGTCATCCAGTCTCACAAGATTCATCAGAATACCAGTATTTTTCAAACCATCTAACTCTACTGTATAAAATTTGAATGAAGCTCTTCAGCAGTGTTTTATACAGAGGTCGTACGTCGAATTGTTTGCGAGGATAAACCCGTCGCATGTCACACTCACGCCACTCGTTTTTGTCGATTTCACGATTCTTTTTTGTTTAGTACATTATACAAAATAAGTCAGTTGGCTGATACCAATGGCTTTTCGTAACGTTTTGGGATCTATCCTTTTTAACCTTTAAAGCAAAATGTGGCGTGTTTTGAGTATGTCAGTCTGCGTGTCTGTCTATGGCATCGTATGATCTTTTGTCATACATATTTTTATGTGACAATTTTTTATTCGATAAGTACTAGTTATTAATTTTTATTTTTCTTGTAAATTGTTTTATTTTGTTTTTTAGTGGTCTAGGTAAGATTACTTAGTACTTTCATAGGCTTGCAGAAATTAAGCCTACTCTTAAATATTACGTTACAAAAGTAAACATTACATAGTCCTTAACTACTGCTTCCTAGTATTACAACATTCGTAACCTGAAATGTGAGTGGAGTGTAATTCTCCATTGAATGCTTTGTCCTAGGTAAGCGGAGACACGGAATTCTATGTCTATCATGACGTCATTACTATGTAAATAAATCTCCACTTACCACTCTCCCACAGGTATAATTTATTTGATATTGTGTTCATCATGGACTCGTTCTTGTATTGTTTTTATTATTTAATTCGTTGATAACGTACCTGAAACAAAAATACAAAATCATTAGCATAATGTTGTAAAAGTATATTATTTATGAAAGCCTCGGTAAATAAACAAATAAAATAAGTAAAAGAAAAAAATATATATTATTTTCAAATTTGTCCATATTTTATTCATAATTGCTAAGAACCTCTTTGCCTATACGACTAAACTCAAAGCATTAATATCCTCTTTATTATATTTCTATTATTATCCATGACAGAACAAGAAATAGTTCCATCATGAAATATCGCTTTATTAAAAACCCGGTCACAAACCGACTCGTCTTAATGCCCTTGAAACAGTATAGGTCAATGAAGATGAATGGTAAGCCCATGTCAAAGCTATAAAACTGTAATAAAGTCTTTATGGATAACAGACATACACAATTGATGCGAAAATGCTGGTACAGTTAAATAAAGGATATTTTTAAGACACAGGACACAAGTCAAAACGTTTGTCTATTATTTATTGGAACTGCATGCAATGCATTCCAGCTCACAATAATTTCAACTAAGGTAAAAATGTAAGTTTTATCAAAATTGGTTCAGATGTTTTCAAGATATGGATACGTGTAAGTGCGGCGGCTCGGCTTGTTGCAACGCGCTACTTCTTTGTTTGGAAAGAGAAAACGTTCTGAACGTTGGTCAAATTAAAATCGACTTAATATAAAAAAAACAATAGTTACTCGTTAAAAAGGGTAAGGTTTAGAAAAAAAACACATGGCAAAAGAATATATTGACAGTAACGCAACAGAGGAAAAAGATACTAGCTATTTTAGGGTTAACTGTACATAAAGAGAACAAGGTGACGTCACAGGGATTAAAAGATTCCTTTAACTGTCTGCTTAGTCATCGTTTACTTAATTTGGGACTCGCATCAGTCAGTGAGGATAACCAGTAAAACGGCAATTGGTAACGACGCTACCTTGGCTCCAATTAGCTGTTCACCCTCAAAGATCGAACGATTTTGACCATATGTCTGAGAATTATAATAGGTATATTGAATATAAAAAAGAAACTGCTCATAATCTGATCCGATTAAAGTTAAAAGAATATACTATAACCTGAATTATAGATAATAATAATAATAATTTATTTATTGTTTACAAGGACCAGATTATACATAGAGTGAATACAATTGGCACATTAGAGTAAAACAAAATCCAGTAAGCAGAAGCGCTGTTCTTAGATTAGAGCTAAGTTAATAATTAGCTTAGATCTATTTAGGTGACATTAGATTACAAACAGAAAAAAAAAACAGGGTAAATTTCGGGCAATTTATTTGGGAGCTACTAAATAATCTACCAATTATGTTATATTTCTATAACGTCACTCTATATTCATCGAAGTTTAAAACAGTTCCGTCTATTACCGTCATAAAAACCCAGTATTGTTTGCTAGCCTTTTTACAACTCAACAAAACTGTAATTAATTGCTTACCAAGTTCGATTTCATATTTCCAACGAAAATTGACTGACGATTAATTATTAATTAATGAATTCTGTACGCCAGTAATTTGCACAGCTCTGTGATGGAATCCAAACAGTAGCAGTGCTTAATGAGCCGGTAATACTCAAAGAACTTATTAATACATAGTGATACATTATTCATTATCTGTCACACTGAAAGCGAAGCGATGGCGACGCGAACATTGGTAAATATAAATATGTAACCAATGTACAACGTATACTACAGTGTACTTTTTGAAGGTCAACGCATTATAGGTTCAGATACGTATAGGCGTGTATAGTATCTTACCCATTGGGGCGCAAAAGACACAGCTCTCATGTTCTGATATCATCAAATATTCTGAAACTGGGCAAAATAGATGCTCTAATGTTTTTTATCCATGTACCCTATTAAGTCCATAAGCAAAAGCCAATGATTTCTCATTCTGGACTAGTAGTTGTTTTTAAGTAACGTATAAGGTTTAATTATGAAGTTCAATAGTTTATTTAGGAAACATTTATTAATATCTCCCTGATCTCTTCTGCTCTGCTTTTAGTGTGACTAATACCTTCTAGCAGTACATTCCTAACTTTAATATGTATCAGGATTAAAGTATAATGTTTAAGTGGTAATAAACATGTCGTTGATGATAAGAATTTGTATTGTCTTTTTAATTATATGGCTTCCTAAGAATTTATTGTGGCTTCAGACATTTCACGGTGGTCGCTCTTTGAATGTTGACAAGCGTTAAAGAAATAAAGAACCGACTTATCTGTACAATAAATCGTTTAATCATAATACTTTTACTAAGCCTAATTGTTATTCGCTTTCCCGATGAAGACATTTGCGACTGGCCTGTTGGTCTAGTTGTTAGTGGCCCAGACTGCTAAACCGGAGGTCGCGGGTTCGATTCTCAGCCAGGGCAAATGATGTGTGATGAATACGATCATTTGTTCTGTGTCTGGGTGTAATTTTTTATCTATAATATATATGTATTTATAACTATATAAGTATATGTTTATCAGTTGTCTGGTCACCATAGTACAAGTTCTGCTTAGTTTGGGATCAGATGGCTGTGTGTGAGTGGTCCCAGGATATTTTTTTCTTTCATTATATTTTTTTGCAGTGATGTTATACGAAAGCATATTAGGATTCACTTAACGGTACATATTATTATGTTATTCCGGCAAAAACAAAGCAATTATGGCAAGATTTAAGCTAGTATTATAGTATCGTGTATTAACTGTATATTAATGTAAAATTATTAAGGAAATACATACGGTACGCATTTCCTTCACGCCACAAAAGGCGAAGCTAATACTTCCGTACACAATTCTTACGCCCGCCATTATGCTCTTGAAAGGAACAATATACTTGAGCATGCACAGTAAGTACCTAAGCACTGTTGAAGTATGGGAAATAAGAAACATACGTATGTTCATCTACGTCTTTTATTAATAAACAGTTCTAATAATCATTTTTTATTTAATGCGGACAACATGACATACATTGCTCTGAACCCATACTAAGTAGCTGAAGTACAAGCTTGTGTTATGGAATTCAGAAACAACGAAGGTACCACAAACACCCAGATCCGGGACAATGTAGAAAAGTTGGTTTCTACATTGAACCGTCCGGGGATCGAACCCGGGACCTCAGAGCTAGCGACACCTTGAAACCGATGCGTACGCCACTCGACCACGGAGGTTGTCAATGATTAAATTATTGACTCTTGAATGATAACGTCAACTTTACCACTTTCCTTCACTCAAGTTGTGATCATAGACTTTTGGTACGTATTCGTAACATAGTAACCCCAAGTATAGTGTAATTTAGTACGAACACTTATTGCAATGGCCCTTAGTTAAAAGTTCACACTATATCTGTAGTATTTACTTCTGGATAATATCTGTTAATATCAATAATTGTCCCAAACTCAGACTTTTGTGATCAGAGGTACACTCGACGTGATTCACTCAGTGCATGGAGTTATATCGTGTTTAATTATTAACGTTGCTTTACGAACTCCATCGAACTATATAATTATCTAGATCTTCAAGAGCTAAGTTATTGAGGCCGGATTGGTCTATTGCGTCGATAACTCGCGGCTAAAGCGACAGATGGCGTCGTTTATCACCGCATATTGAACACATTCACACTCCACTGACACTGGATTAAGTGCGCTCCAGTAAGATGCGATATTCTAGCACTATCTAGAATCCAGTTTTAAAATGCCTTTTTGATCGACTATTCACTTTTAGAAGCATAACCGAAATAATCTAATATTCAGTAGTTTTTAGGATGATAACCTAAAATCTTTTAACAATATGCTATGGGCTGGTCACGTCGCGCGAATGCAGCCTGACCGATGGGCAAAGATCGTCACCCACTGGACGCCGGAAGGACATCGCCGTCGCGGTCGTCCGCGGCGAAGGTGGTGTGATGATCTAGTCAGTTATGCAGGACGCACGTGGCCAGAAATCGCAAAGGACAGACAAGTTTGGCGGACGGAGGGGGAGGCCTTTGCCCAGCAGTGGGATCTGATGTAGGCTATTTAAAATATAATAATAATAATAATAATAAACGTCTATTTTCTCACCACAATACATACACATTACATACATTTCAGAATATCATAAAAAATAAAAACAGTGTATTGTGGGAGACTGGTGCCCAAGCTAGGCTTTATGGGCCTGTATTTCAGGTCACCAGGTCTCCACCCTTTAGCCATTATTGCTTTTATAAAATTATGTGCTATAACAATTATTGCGGTAAGTAATGTTAATAAACAATTTTAATATGCTATTCTTTATGTACTTTGAAACATCTACAAGCTACTAATATCTTTCTAGCCTTGTGGTTGTGAACAAAGCTGTCAAGTGCATAGTCTTAGGTTTAAGCATACCTACACCATTATTTTATTTTATATCTCGTATCGTTTCAGGAATATATTTACATTCTTTTGATAAATAAATAAAGCAGAAGGGAATATAACACTTATAACTTTACTAAAAAAATCTACTCTTGTCTATTTTGGCGTTATAGGCTAGTAAAGGTACATACATACAAACATATAATCACGCCTCTTTCCCTTATAGGGATAGTAAGAGACCACTTCTTTCCACTTGCTACGATCCTTACACACTTGTTTCGCTTTGTCCACTTTCATTATTCCCTTCATACATGCTGTTCGGTTTACGGTATGCTCTTGATGTGGCCTTTTTTCATTCACACTCGCCTTATACACTTTTTCGTCAATCGTTCTTTTATTCATTCTCTCGACATAGCCAAACTAGTAAAGGTTCACTGCATTAATTATGTATTAACTCGATAAACAACTGAGCATCGCAACACGCATTTTCAACAACGCTATCGATTGTTATACAAACGGAATTCGGAACGAAGTAATTTGTAAAGCGATACCATACTGTTGCTTCCCTAATTCAATTAGATTCTATCGTTTTGTTTTGTATTTTATACTCTCGTATTTCTTGGGATACGTGTTTTGTTTTCGAATAAACAGCGCCTGTTATTACTATCAGCCTGTTATTGTCCCACTTCTGGGCACATTCCTTTTCTTACATAGCGAAAGAACTAGCATTGACTAACACACTTGCTAGCTTGCGTATTGACAATTCAAATACATTTTTGGACTCCAAGTTTCCTCATGGGCTTTTTTCTTCGCCATGAGGTCTTAGAGTAGACGAAAGTAAAAACGTTATACTTTTATATTTATATTCGTTACTTGCTCATAAGCCCTATATCACCAGAAAAATATACGAAGCGTCTATTAAAAAGTTTTTTTTTTACTAAATATGCTTACATTCAGTTTAGTGTAGTAAAGAGATACAAAATAATGTTATACGAATGAAATCGCTAAATCACTGGAGTATTCGAAACAAATGAATACAGACGACTTCACACCACTGATAGATACTAAATCAATTCAAGATTGACCATTATGTATGGTCCATAAGTGACGTAACAATCAGATGTTTGATCTAGTCAAGGAGTCACAATTTATGTATGTTTGTAGTTACAACAGAATTAGCACCTATGACTTATAAAGCACTATAAATCTTTCAAAATATATCTATTACACGTCATTACAAAATAAAGCATCAGAAGCAGATCCACTCAAATACAGGATCGTGCGATTCTGCAATTGATGACGTCACACTATTGACGTTGATCTATTCCTATTGGTGGTTTGCAATGCTCTGAATTACAGACTAGTATTTGTATTCTTGATTCCGGGTTCAGAAACCACAGTATGTTATATTTTTGATAATCTCATAAACTCTTTACCACACACAGAAGCTTAAAAGAAATTCTGATCATTCATTTATTTCCTGAATTTGCATTGATCCTATTTTTCTTTTAAATAAATTGTCTTACCTGCATTGAAAAAATCATAGCAGATAAAAAAAATATGAACACTGACTTTATATTTATACACGATACATAACGAGCAAACTTCATTTACACATTAAAATAATGTAAAATGCTATTAGTCTTGAAATTTACATGACACAGTTTGTGTTAATAGTGAAATAAAACGATCTCTGTCACTATGTTGGGGTGCAGTGTCCCAATTTGAATAATTGATAAAGTCAACCAAAGTTTCGCAGAACAAGCGGTAAGTGAATTAATTCTAGTTCCGATCCCCGTGACTTTCATAGAATTACCGTACAGAATATGGTCACAGAGTAAGTACCTCACAGAGGCAGAACTTTACACAAACGTGCTACAATAGTTGATCTACATGGGAAGCTGACTGGTATAAGTCTCCTATTACCACTATCCGCTGTACTGTACAAGTACTGTGGCTTCGATCGTCAAGGACACATATGTTTGTGACTGAGAAAGAATGTCTAGTCTGAGTCTGGGTTTTATTTGCGTACGTGAATTGAATTAAAAGAAAGCCCTAGTAGAAAAAAAAAGCATTGTGTACTGTTATGTGCTTAACTTGTACTGTGTGTTATGTGCTTGACTTCTCACCGAAAAGGTCACAATTACTTAGTTGACATTCAGGGGAGCAATTGTAGTTTTGTGCCTTTTTTATGGTAGAGATCTTTGCAGTTAGCCTGAGCGCAGGCTTTGACTGCTTCCCCGGACTTTTGGCGAGGACCTTAAGGCCTCCAGCCAGAACAATAGGAAAAACTAACTACGTCAGCAACATCCCCTAAGGGGTGCCCTTAGGGGACGTTGCTGACGTAGTTAGTGCCCTGCGGTCTCGGGCCAAGTTTTTTGCCTATAGTTACATGGTTGCATGAAGCATTGCCTCTGCGATATTTAATCTATGACACGGCGTACATGGCGGTATTCTTGGTAATATTAATATTTTATTCACGAGCTAGCTCGAACAAGTTTATACTAGCTAAATTAACACACTAAGACCTTGCTGAAATTGGTTCGAGTTATGTTGAAAATCTTTGCCAAATTAATTCAACTTTTGAAATATTTGCCCAGTTTTATACACGAAAGTTATCTTAGAACACTATGTACGTATGAACTATGGGGGGTATTTAATATCACAGTAGACTTAAATTGGATTCAAAAAAAGAGAGCAAGAGAGAAAGGATATTCCAGCACATTCTTGACCTTTCCCAGACTGACTAAAGAAAGGATCAGTTTTATTTACTGAACATAATACAGTTCCTTAATGAATACTTGAAGACTTCTCAGCATTGCCTGTCTTTCGCATAAACAATTAAAAAAAACAGTATTACACAAAGAAACATACAACCACAATATTTGATATTCATCCAGACTAGACTTGTATCTAAAAGGAACAAGCCCTTTTTCGAGTACTAGAAAAACTCCAACAAAACTAACATCGGCATTGTAATAACAGACGAAATACTTTTTATCCAATCACGCAGTAATTGAGATAGGCAAGCATTTGGTTCTAGGAATTTAATAAAGAACAACACGTGTACCGAATATTCACAGAATTTATTTATTAACCGCTGAAATAGAAAACAAAAGACTGAAAGCCCTTGTTAATTTGTAGGGTATGTGTTGTGTTTTATACTAGAATTAATTCATTATTATAACTAAAATTTAGGTACTAGTACAGAATTCAGAATTCGCTGAACATTTTAATATTATACATTTTCGTTCAGGATTTTAATAACCTATGACCTTTTAGGACTTAAATTAGCACGAAAAGAACTTAAAAAATACGTAGGCATCACAAAACAGAATATAAGAAATTTCTGACATCACGGATTTTAATATCATGTAAAGGTCAACTTTTATTTATTTTTATTAGCTTGATAGACAAAGTTGTCAGTAACACAATCACTAACTGAAAATATTACACAAGATTTTAAAATGTCTTTTTAAATAAATTTATAACTTTATAAAACAGGCATTCAACTTTATCCGTCCATAAACAAAAACCAAAAAACCCAAATTTAACAGAAAATTTAACAAAATCTCTGTTGGACATCTCTCTCCCGAATCGTAGAATAACTATGAAATCTCAGGCAAAACTAAGGAAGAAACAACCATTTACGCTGATGAAACCGCTGTGCAGAGCTAGTGTAACTTAAATAATAAGCTACTCTATTATGACAGACACAAACTACTTTAATACAGAGCTCACATCTCCATTTTAACTAACTCCATAAATCTACGGTAGGAAGGTACTATACAAAGCAGCTTCAACATGATCGCTCTCAGTTATTTCACAACTTTAAGAGTCAATATGGTACACAATAGATTTTAAACAACTTTTCAATCCTTAGTAACCTCTTTTGTTCGAAACTGAACGTCAACCACGAAAAGTGGGAAAATTAAAAAACACAACCTAACATAACTGCTACTCCAAAATGACAAACAAAAACTACTTCAATACAGAGCCAAAATAATAAGCTACTCTACGACAGTCACAAACTAACCCTCACATCTGCATTTTAACTAACCCTATAAATCTGCAGCAGGTACTAAACCAAGCAGCTGCAACAGCGATCGCCCTGTTAATTCATAACTTCTAAGCGTCAATGAGGTACACAATAGATTTAAAACAACTTGTAAATCCTAATTTACCCCTATCCTTCGAAACTGAACTCCAACCCCAAAAAGCTGACAGAAAATAAAAAATAAAACCTCAACATTACGCTACTCTATGAAATTTACGAACTTATTTATTTTTAAGCTTCTATATTCAAACGTCCCATACCTGTCCATCGACACGGAATGCGATCACCAACCCCAAAATGCAACGGGATATTAAAATCAAAACAATACTCAATTATAAGCTACTTGAATTGAAGTCACAAAGTACTTTAACCCTCACATCTCCATGCCACCTAACCCTATAAATCTGCAGTATACAAAGCAGCCGCACAGCGATCGCTCTCGGGGGCTCCGTCACACCTGCCGCGGGATTGATGATTGCAGTATCATTTTATTAGCAGTACACTCGGATGCAACAGTGCTAGGAAAGGCACTGTACTATGCGAAAGTTATAAAGACGAAAATAAATCGAAATACGAAATAAGTTACTATCTTACTTACTCAATATTTTAATAGACAAAAAATAATAGAACAACACATGTGATAATTCTTACTCCTGTGTTATGTTTAAAAGTCACAGTACGCACATTACAATAATTGAAAGCATTGTGTTGTATTAAAATTAGTCAATGCTTTTAATGACTGTAGACAAAAATGAACGATTAAAATTGTCAATAATTGGCACTTTTGTCAGTTATTGTACATTTATGGCAGTACATTTTGACACGCAGTCGGGAGGTTAACCGTCCTAAGGGAATAATCGCGCACAACTGAACAGAACGTATAAATCTCTTTTATTTTATTGTCTCTCTATAAAATAATCATATTGGGTTCGATATTCATCTGTATTTTATTATTTATAGTAGGCATTATAGTTATTGCTATAAGCGACAATCTATTGACATAAAGCATTCCTTTTTAAATAACAAAATTATTACTATTACTACCTAATTATTGATTACTGAATTGTTTCGTTGATAGCTTATTACACAAAGGAAACGTAAAGACAAAACCAAACACAATCACTACACACAGCAATAAAAACAAAAGCAAAGCGGGCACATTCATAGTAAAAGGTCATGATAAAAAGTTTTTTAATTCCCGCATGCGGCTTCAAACGGAACAACGTTGAAAAAACAAAACACTGCGAAATCCTCTCGACGTGACATTATCTAACATTTTACTGGATAAACCATTGACGTACTATATACATAGACTGCTACTATCGCTAGGATCCCCTTGTGCCAAGCGAGAGCAGTTTTTAGTCTGAACCTAGTACATTTCATTTTTCCTTTAAGTAAATTTTCGCACAACTAGAAACTTATATAAGAATATATCGATGGTTTTGACATTGTTAGGATAATATTAGTGTTTTAGATAGATTTTTTAAAACGGCAAGTTCCATCTTCCGTAATTCACGACAACACTTGTTCACACTAGTGCTTACGGTTTAAACTCTGATAGGCTCACTCTATAGTTTCATATGTATACACTCTAAGGCATAAACTGTTGAAGTCTCCATCGGAATGCGAACCACAAAGGAAACAGTCGGTAACGGAAAAGATAATTAATTCTGTGTGCATTTCTGCGACACATCTAGAAACCAGCTTTTATAGACAACGGACTCTCTTTGTCCCTTTTTAATATCGAGAGAGACTCTCCAATGCTTCCTTTCTTCTATATTTCTTCACGCACGATTTCCCATGTTTTTCTATCACATTGTTTGTTTGATTCGGTTAATGAATAATGGATTTTGAATCACAGTGATAATTAGATGAGCTTTGTTGATAATTAATTATAAGTGGGAGTTACATTGTTTGAATTATTAATTGAGGCACTACCTATTTAGATTAGGTACTTGAATATAAGTGTTGACTGGTATGATGATACATTGCAAACATAAGGACACATCTGTTTGGATTGTGCGCAACAACATCGTAAAAGATTTTAATTATTCGTACGTATCGATTAGATAATGTATATTTACTAGCGGCCCGCCCCGGCTTTGCTCGGGTTCAACGCTGATACCAAATATAACTGCACAATCATAAAGTTCTGCAGGGCGAAGCACAGACTTGGACGCACTATTTGCTATAGGCCCCCGGCCCCCGCGCGGCCCTCCGGCCGGTACCGCCGCAACCGCTATGTACCTGCATTTTAAATTTGTAATATCTTCGAAAATATTAATTTAAATTACATGCTGTAAAGGGCAATATTGATCTATATTACATGCACAATTTATTTAAGGTACTTAATAGGATAAGGATTAATACTGTATTGGTTAAAATCGCTTTTTCGTAAATGAGTAATAAATAAACGATAAAAAATGGTTATTGTGGGTTATCCTCAAGAGATAGACATATGCCATCGCGGACTTTTTTGTAGATCTTTTTAAGGTGCACAATACTGTAGTACATTATTTTGATCTATCTCGTAGGGTTCAGCCAGCGTTTGCAATGAAAGCTCAAAAAATGTGTTCATTTACGACCTTACATAAGAAATCTCTAAGATTATCCGTGTTTCTCTACTATATTATACATGTATTATACATATAAACCTTCCTCTTGAATCACTCTATCTATTAAAAAAAACCGCATCAAAATCCATTCCGTAGTTTTTAAGATCTAAGCATACATAGGGACAGACAGCGGGAAGCGACTTTGTTTTATACTATGTAGTGATATAAACAGTCGTTTAGCATTCCAGAAACACGAAAACAATTTATCTAACGTCACCACCCGAAACGATTAATTGTTACAATAAAACAACACCCTGCTATAAAACAAAAGAAAAAAAAAACGTAATAAAATCGAATTGTAGGCATTAAACATTTTAACGATACATTTCGTGGAACTCTAGACTAGTGACGTACGCAATCGATATTATTCGTAGTTCGTATCGATTGTCGTAAATTCAGTGACAATACAAGACTGTCGACAGTCGACCTTGGCACTAGAGCCGCGCCTCAGGAGAGGTTTAGGTAATCGATACTCCGCCGGCAAGGGACAGCCATAAAATTTTAATCTTCTAAAAAGTTTTCTTCGTTGTACGATTGGTATTACCGTACTTTTCTGTAGCTGTGTTTGAAAAGCGCTGTTTCAAATTAGTATTTGTTACTTCACAAAATTATGTAGGTACTCGAAAAGATGAATTAAAAAGTGAAATGACATAATAAGCACTCGATTTCTTCTACATAAAGATTAGAAACAACATAATATGAAAGTTAATACAAAATAAAATAAATAAGTGAGCCAACTGCGGTATACCATCATCGTCTTCAATACCCAAAAACTAGACCAATCAGTCGATATCTAGCAAATCAATTATAACTTCATCAATCATATGACAATGACCTTGACATTTAAGCCGCTCCTAGTCTACCTAAGGTACACAAATTACTTTTATTGCGGTCGATATTCTGGACAGGCAATTAGTACTTGTATATCACTAACAACTTCATTTCTTGGAATAGACTACTTTATTGGGAATACAGTTTGATTAATTTCGAGAAACGAAATTAATTACGTGTGTGAAAAAAAAAGGTTTTTTGAATACAATTTAGGATTTAAATTAGACCAATTCTGTCGTTTGATTTTAACAGGCTATAAGATGTCTCACGATGGATTATCGTCTACGTAATAAAAAATAATTATTGATTCTGTACTAAAATTGAATATTTCACAAAAAGCTTCCTCGTTAAGGACTCCGTTATTGTAATAAATCAATTTACTCTAATCACGAAACAGTTAACTTTATGGAACGTCATTAAGAACGGTTCTTCATAATCTTATAAACCAAGGAACCGTTCAGATACCAACACTAAAATGCAATCGACGTTAAATAACATTCCTGACACTGAAATTAGAATAGCAAACTGTAACTGTCTAAAGCGCAGCGCTTACTATAAACACTTAAAACATGAATGTTTCCGTTGGGAAAGCGAGACGCTGCTATGTGCATTGTAGTGCGCCATCTCGCTTCCACAACGACAACAGTCCTGCTTAAAGAGTTCATAGTACAGGTACTGGTTTTTTTCTCAGTATTTACAATACCTAGCCTACTGTGCTAAAAGGACCTTAATCTAACGTCAACTATAATAATTTCTTGTGCAACCCGAGGTAGTAAAATCGAAGACGCATTGATAAAATATCTACACGTCCCAAGAAAGTGCAAAACAAACAGTAACACGAAACACTCGTATAATTTCATGTAACACTTTGGCAAGAAGCCTGAAACATTAAGTCAGACGAACACGACGGTGCTTCAAATCGATTGATTAGATTAAGCACCCGATGTATGTCCACTGGCAATTTCAATAAATCGATTCCGTTCCGAATCTAGTCACGTCCAAGTGACAAGGTAAGGGGGTGTGAGGGGTGGGGGGATGCGGAGTATTCCGTTTGGTGCTTGTAATCAGAATAATGTATGTACCCCGTCTTACCACTTGGGTAAGCCGTTGCATGTATATGAGACTCCATTTTGTGAAATATTAAACGAATTCCGTGGAATTTGTTTGATGTTAAAACTCCTTTGAATTTGCGATCTTGTTTTATTTTTAACAGAATTGCGACGAAGTAAATTAAATGGTAAAATTACCGAAATATGTCAATTGTGTTGTATTTGGCAGGTTGTACGATAATTAAAGAAACTCCTTAGAATGAGTGGGCAATTAAATCAATTTAACACACCCTTAACATTTTTAGTACATTACAAAATCGTTTGAGAACCCTGTACAACTCAAAAATAGCCTTACGAAAAATTTATAAAATATGTTGCTAAATCTGAACTAAAACAAATACGAAGCTTCATAAAATGTATAAAAAGATAAGGTAATATTAGGACAGCCAGACAAAAAACGAACAAGAAACAAGCCCACAATAATCTGGAATGTCATGGAGACGTTAGTTTTTATGAACAGTAAATCACATTTAATTTTCCTTCAAAATGGCACATCGGGAGTATAGCAGCATTTAGTGGGAAATATAAGAAACCAAAAAAAAATTGAGGGCCATTCAGACCTGCATCTGTATGAAAAACAGACAAAATGTGCGTTTTCCACATCTACTTGGCGCCGAGCCCAGAGTGTGACGGCCAGGATAAAGGACATCCAATTCTATTTGAATGGACTAAGGTTTAATTTCGTTTGACAATGTTTTCGCTGCAATGCCTTAGTATTCTCATGGCTGTTTTTTTGGCCTTTCCCGACCGGTCCTTATCAGAATGAGCATTTCTAGAAATTTCATAGCTTTTTGTCGCTTTGTTAATTATTTTCTTTTTATATTCTTTCATTAGCTCCTCGTAAACGGTTAAACCTTTACCTGAATTGTTGTAATGTTATAAAAGATTTTTTGTTTTAGCTTCTTTTCTCGTTTCAACTGTAATAAACAAGGTTTATTAAATATTTTTTCTTTTTCCTTTACATGTCCAACTACCTAGTATCATATATATATCATAAATACCAACGAGTGCAAAATGTTCATACACAACTTATTAGTTAACTCTTACATCACGGGATCACATTTTAACTTCAGCATTGTGAAACATTCTGCAGCATGTTAAACTTTTTCATCCGTATTCTCAGCTAGCACAATTAAAATAACAAACTCGACAACAAACAATTTATGTTGCAAGAAGGTACCTGCAATGGTAGTAATTACAACCAAACTCAAATTAACATCCTTTGACGCAGTCTATTATATTATTATGATCAGCCTTTGTCTCTTTACAATCGAGAATAAGCCTGCAATTACTTAAAGAACTTATCCACAATCTCAAGATTGACAAATTTCATTACCATTTGAAACGTTCTATCGATATAAAACATCGATAAAATCATCGATTATCCGAATCGAGTAATGAATTGCAATTAATCGAATGACCGGACTTATGAATGAGTTACACGATCTCGGACTATTGGGATCTGACGTTATTGTAGCTACTGATTGGGTCTCTTCGTCAACTTCCTAATGACCTTCATTATTCAGGAGTATTACTCCGAAGGCTTCTGATTTCATCTTGTATACGTACGGATATTATTTATGTCTTCTTCAGATAAGTCTTAATGTTAGAGAAGACACTCATATATTTAGAAAAATTGTTAACTTAGTGACAGATCAGAAAAGTGATGTTATAAAAAAAATGTTAAATTTCAATTCATTCTTTAACTTTTAGGAGAGCTCCTTCTTTTTATAGTTTGCTATATTCGTTTGATAAAGCTTTTAGTCGGACCGTGTACCTTTATAAATGAGTCAAAGAAAACTTCAGTAGCCAAACTTGCAGATAAAAACGAAACCAATTTATTAGATGTAAAGAGAAAACTGTCACAAAAATAACAGATCTCTAAAAGAAAACTTGGCTTATTAAAATCGACCCGTTTCGCTGGAACAATTCGTGAACTCAAAGAGTATTAAAATTCTTAATTTAATTAACGTTTATATGACAGGCAGTATCAAAAGAATTTTTAAAAATACTGGCTGAAAAACAGACTTTACCTAAGGGCTATTATCTTTAGAGACCCATTTTCAATAGAAAAATAAAATCAAAACGAGTTCTTATTTTAAAAGGCCCAACTATTTCTTCTTCTGTTATGGCAACCAAGTCGTTTTTCCGTGTATTGTGCCAGTATTTATGTTTTTGTCTTTTACTACATACTGCTCTAAAAAAAAAGATAGGTTGTGTTTTGAAGACCTATGTGTAAAATCTCGTAAATTTTCCAATCGGTTAGTACAAAATCTAAACCAACCTATTACAAAATTTGCGTAAAAATCCCATTCGTGGCACGCAAAATATGTTATATGCGTTTCGTGAACCATAAAAGAAAAATATTAACTAAAACATGGTTCATAACATCGCCATATTTTCGCGTTTCTAAAAAAGAAATACTTTTCTGAAGTTACGTAATTTTATTTTTTATCTGTAAACGTAATTAAATTGTACAGTCTTTGTTTAACGGTTGTTATTATAAAACTTGGTAAGAAAATATTTTTGTTTATAAATAAAGCTTTGTTTACACTGGTTTCTGGTAGAATTGGTATAATGGATAATTTTGTAATATTCTTTTTAAGTATTTCATGGATGAATCTCTTAATTTTATGTTGTAATTTAACCTTTGACAGTGAAATTACAAATTAGAATAAAAATAAGAAAGTATACAAGATAATTATGTAATGATTACGTGTCTACATTAGATACTTAGAAGTCTAGACCAATTATGTCCCTATCAGATTACCTATCGAAATCAGATGCTTATCATACATTCTAAGCTCTCATCAAAAGTACTTTACATTATTTTCTCTTTAGTTTACTTAATATTTTTTTAACCGACGAAAAAAACGGAGGAGGTTCCCAATTCGACGAGTATATATTTTTGTTTTATGTATGACCACGCATAACTTTTTACAGAGTAGTTCGATTTTGATAATTATTATTCTCACACATACACTTTGAATGCACAGGTTAACACTCCTACATTTAACGCAATTTCAACCAACAAAATATTTATACTAAACCCGTCATTCGCCCTACAAATACATTATATAAAACAATGTTTATGGTACATAACCTTATACATAGGCTAGTAATCCCCGTTGACACCCGACGGCCTGTCCGCGAGAGATAAAAGTGGGTATTCGTCACCCGGCAATGCTAGACAGATAGTCATACAATGTCGTGTTTATACCCTTTATATCAAAGGGGTTTAGGTAGGGATGTTTTGTTGTTTATTTTATAAAAAAAAATACAATTTGAATGATGGTTGAAAGTGAAGGTATGATATTTTCCCGATGATAAAAGAAACGGCTAAAAACACATTATTTTTTTTAGTCATTGTCGTCCCACTGTAGGGCAAAGGCCTCCATTTCTTTTTTCCAATTATCCCGGTCTTGAGCTATTGTGTTCTAAAATGCTGAAAAACACATACAGAAGTAAATTGTTTTAAGGCTATCTTTTTAGGAAATGTACCTTATATTATAAAAGTGAGACTATTTGATTGCACATTATTTGAAACCTGTTGAGGTTCTGTTTGATTGAAAATTCCAAATGCGGTAAATTCATTCGCATACCAAAAAGAACTCACTTCCTGATCAAACATCCTGACTTCTACGTATTAACCTGACAGCCTACAAAACTATAATACATATTCCGCCGCCATATTTGCTAGCACTAAAACAATAGCTAATAGTTTCTCATAGAACAAATAATTATAATTAACCAAGTATAGGGTACATCACCAGGGGCCCAAGTCTGCTATTTACACTCGGTTCAATGTCTTCATAGTGGCGTGCCAGCGGAGCCATTTTCGGAAAATTGGTATTCTACTAAACGTCAAAACGTCAAAATTGCGCATTACAATTTGTACCAAATGTATAAACTATTGGTCACAGTCGTTGAACATTGAACCGAATCGTTCCAATGCGCAATTTTGACGTTTTGACGTTTAGTAGAATACCAATTTTCCGAAAATGGCTCTGCTGGCACGCCACTATGAAGACATTGAACCGAGTGTAAATAGCAGACTTGGGCCCCTGTCGGTGCACGTCACTATGTACCTAACATCCTCTCAGATGCAATCAAACGACGCAGGATGCGCGTGCGTTGAATTTCTAAGTTAATTGATGGACTTCGTAATAAGTCATTTTAGATATCAAAGGAGACATAGCGATGGACAGTAAGGGTTACTTTAATGCACTATGACGTAAAACTTATGGAAATTATTATACTTTATATTTAAATCAAAATAAACTGTGTTTTTATTTCTTATAAACCAACAAAAGGCGCCCAAGGAACGTTACGTTAAATCTAATAAATCTAGTTGCTCGGTTCCAAAGTGTCCTTCCTACGGAGAAGAGCCGGTAAGAAACTCCATAGGTTACTTTTTTAACGATTAAACTAACCCGCATCAAAACATATCTTCGCTTATTCCTGATTGGTGCTGGAAACATATCACTATCACTATCACTATCACTACATAGTATAAAACAAAGTCGCTTCCCGCTGTCTGTCCCTATGTATGCTTAAATCTTTAAAACTACGCAACGGATTTTGATGCGGTTTTTTTTAATAGATAGAGTGATTCAAGAGGAAGGTTTATATGTATAATACATGCATAATATAGAAGAGGAATACGGATAATCTTAGAGATTTCTAATGTAGGGTCGTAAATGAACCCATTTTTTGAGCTTTCATTGCAAACGCTGGCTGAACCCTATGAGATAGATCAAAATAATGTACCACAGTATTGTGCACCTTAAAAAGATCTACAAAAAAGTCCGCGATGGCATATGTCTATCTCTTGAGGATAACCCACAATAACCATTTTATTGTTTCTTTATTACTTATTTACGAAAAAGCGATTTTAAGCAATACAGTATTAATCCTTATCCAATTAATCACTACATAGTATAAAACAAAGTCGCTTCCCGCTGTCTGTCCCTATGTATGCTTAAATCTTTAAAACTACGCAACGGATTTTGATGCGGTTTTTTTAATAGATAGAGTGATTCAAGAGGAAGGTTTATATGTATAATACATGCATAATATAGAAGAGGAATACGGATAATCTTAGAGATTTCAAATGTAGGGTCGTAAATGAACCCATTTTTTGAGCTTTCATTGCAAACGCTGGCTGAACCCTATGAGATAGATCAAAATAATGTACCACAGTATTGTGCACCTTAAAAAGATCTACAAAATAGTCCGCGATGGCATATGTCTATCTCTTGAGGATAACCCACAATAACCATTTTATTGTTTCTTTATTACTTATTTACGAAAAAGGGATTTTAAGCAATACAGTATTAATCCTTATCCAATTAAGTACCTTTAATAAATTGTGCATGCAATATAGATCAATATGGCCCTTTACAGCATGTAATTTAAATGAACATTTTCGAAGATATTACAAATTTAAAATGTAAGGTCATAGCGGTTGCGGCGATACCGGCCGGAGGGCCGCGTGGGGGCCGGGGGTCGTGCCTATACCAAATAGTGCGTCCAAGCCGAGATGGCTAACGCCTCCGACTACTCGATCGATGCTCTTTCCGCATCCGACTCGTCGTGCTCAACTGATGGCTTTACTGAAGTCATTGGAAAGGGCAAGAAACGTACCCGTAAGGCTAAATCCCAACAGGTACCTTCCAAGGCGGCTAAAACCGCCGCCTCTCCCTACTCTGCTGAAGCCTCGGCGTCTCAGCCAGCAGCCCTCTCAGCATCACCCTCATCGCATACTGCCCCTCTGGCGACCAATACCTCCGACTCGTCAACCCCTAAGAAGGGTGGCCCGGTCCCTCCTCCAATCTTCCTTCAGGAGAAAGGAAAGTGGACCGAGGTGTCATCGTGGTGCACACAGCACCATATAAATTTCTCTAGTGCACGTTCTGTCAAGGACGGCATCAAAATAGTTGTACCGACAGCGGCCGACTTTCGTTCGCTTACTCGTATGCTGCAGGAGAGAGCCCTGCCATACCATAGTTTTACTCTCCCAGAGGAACGCGTCCTCCGCGTAGTTATAAAATCAGTCCCCGTTGAGTTGTCCTCAGAGGACATTCTTAAAGACCTCTGTTCGCAGGGCATTCCGGCCCTCGAGGTACACCGGATGTACCGTTCGCGAGGCAAGTTGCCATACGAGATGGTCCTTGCCGTCACCGAGAGATCGGCAGACGGTAAGTCCATCTTCAACATTAAATCCGTCTGCCAACTTTCCGGAATAAAAGTTGAGCCGCCACGTAAAACCGGCACTATCGGTCAGTGCCACCGTTGCCAGTTGTACGGTCACTCGCAGCGTAACTGTTTCGCGCGCCCTCGTTGTGTGAAGTGCCTCGGCGAGCACGGAACGCCTGATTGTCCCCGGCCCAAGGACCGCACCCAGTGCGCTGAGCCCCCTAGCTGCGTTCTCTGCGGCGAAAAGGGTCACCCAGCAAACTACCGAGGCTGTCCAAAGGCTCCAAAAACCGTCGCGAAACGGCCTGTCGCCCGTGCACTGGCCCCCGCGCAAAAACCCGCGACCGCTCTGCCGCGTCTTAGTCCGCAACGCCCAACCGGGGCTTGTTGGAATAGAGAAATGCATCTCCGTGCGTTCCCGGCCCTCGCCTCTCCTCCGAAGGAGACAACATCGATTACCGCGCTCCAAGGACCCTCTGTCCCACGCATACCTCTCGCCGCGTTCAAACCTGCGCCTGTACCGAAACCCGCGCACGCATCACCGTCGGCCGCGGCCCTTATGGCCCCGACGTTCTCGGCCGACATCACCGCGTCGGTAAAAAACTATATCGAGGTGTACGAGTCGTTTGACTTTAATCGTATCCGCCTTATGGCTGAGGCGATTAGAGCCAACCCCTCACCTCTGCACGCACCTTTCATTAGGGAGCAGTTCAGCGACGTATTCGCCGCATACAAAGCCGCCGCGTTCTAATGGCTACATCCGCCGGTAAACTCAAACCCCGTTCCCTTAAATTAGGTTTCTTTAACGCGCAAAGCATTAATAATAAACGCGATGAAATCGCAACGTTTCTCCGCGACCACCAACTCGACGTTTTTCTTGTACAGGAGACCTTTCTTAAACCGTCTCATAGAAACCCGCGAATCGCGAATTATAACCTAGTCCGTAACGATCGAACCAGAGCCGCAGGCGGCGGCACGCTCATTTACTTCAAAAGGTCCCTGTACTGTGTTCTGATGGACCCACCTACGCTGTCGCACATTGAAGCCTCTGTCTGTAGGCTAGGCATGACCGGTCATAGACCTTTGTTCTTAGTCTCAGTTTATATCCCTCCGTCACCTCAGGGGGTCGACTTACGACCTGACCTGCAAGCTCTTCTTGCTCTCGGCGACTCCGTCCTTCTGGCGGGAGACCTGAATGCAAAACACGAAGCGTGGAATAGCCACACTCGTAATATCCGCGGTAGACACCTAGACCTTCTCAGCTCCGAGTTAAACTTTGACATCATCGCACCTATGAATCCTACGCACTTTCCCGCTAACGTAAATCACCGCCCCGACATCTTAGATATAGCTTTGCTTAATAACGTTAACCTAGCGCTTCGGTCCATTGAAGTTATTCAGGAATTAGATTCTGACCATCGACCAGTGATCATGTCTTTCGGTCCGCGTGTAGGTCCCCCAGACGCTGGTCAGCCCATCCCCACCAAGATAGTCACGAACTGGACGAAGCTTGGGACTCGCCTTAAGTCAGTCCACTCCGCGCATCTCGATTCAATCCCAGACCACGTAAAATCCGCGATGGACGCTATAGGCGCGATCGACTCCCTCACTGAGCACGTGCAGTCCCTGGTGAACGAGTGTTCACGGTCGGTACCTTTGACAGAAGACGCTCGCTGGCTCCTTCCGGATGACGCCCGTGCCCTACTGACGGAGAAGAACGCGGCTATACGCGCCTACGACGCTTATCCCTGCGACTCCAATCGCGTCCGCATGCGCTCTCTACAGCGTGCTTTTAGAAAACGCATAAGGTTACTGCGTGACGAACGCTGGGATAAGTTTCTCGACCAATTAGAGCCCAACCATCACGCGTTTTGGAATCTCCAACGTAAACTACGTAGTTGTACCGAAGTTACTATGCCCCCGCTGAACCGTCCGAATCAGAGCCCTGCCTTCGAAGACGACGAGAAAGCGGAATGCCTAGCAGACAGCTTAGAGGCCCAGTGTACGCCTAGCGACCTTCCGGTCGATCAAGCTCACCTCGCCAGAGTTGACGCTGAAGTCGAACGTAAGGCCTCGCTCCCTCCTTCCGAGGATCCGGAACACCCACTCGCGCAGGTAACTGTAGACGAGGTACGCTCTCTGATCAAGGAACTGCATCCACGTAAAGCCCCTGGCTCAGACGGACTCACCAATAAGGTGATCAAACTCTTCCCTCCAGCATTAGTAATCCTCTTGACAGGCATCTTCAATGCAGCATTAGGCAACAATCTCTTCCCACAGCAGTGGAAAGAAGCGATAGTCATCGGCATCCACAAACCCGGTAAACCGAAGTCTGAGCCCACTAGCTATCGCCCAATTAGCTTACTCAAGGTTCTTGGGAAGCTATACGAGCGAATTATTTACTCCCGTCTTATGGACTATGCCGAGTCCAGGAGTCTCATACCAGACGAGCAGTTCGGTTTTAGAACCCAACACTCGTGCGTCCAACAAGTCCACCGCATAGTCGAGCATATAAGCGCTAGTTTTCAGCGTGGAAGGCTCACTGGCGTGCTCTTCTTCGATATAGCAAAGGCCTTCGACAAGGTCTGGCACAATGGCTTGATCTTCAAGTTATACCAACTCGAGGTGCCAGATCGTCTCGTGCTCATCATCCGAAACTTTTTGTCGAATCGGACCTTTCGCTATCGCGTTGAGGGCACCCTCTCTTCCCCTCACCCGATCCGGGCCGGAGTCCCTCAAGGCTCCGTACTCTCTCCACTCCTCTTCACGCTATACGCTAGCGACATTCCTCGCGGTGGCAAACCCCAAGTAGCTATGTACGCCGACGATACGGCCATCTATTATTCAGGCACCAGCCCCTTAGCGATAGGTCGAACTCTCCAGACCGCGGTCACGACCCTCGGGAAGTGGTTCACGAAATGGAGAATCGAAGTCAACCCTACCAAGAGCGCAGCCGTGCTCTTTAGCAAGAAACGGCAACCTCCCGCTCCCCCTCCACCTATAACCCTCTTCGGCAAGTCTATCCCTTGGGAACAGCAAGCCAAATACCTGGGTGTAATCCTTGATCGGAAGCTTACCTTCATAGCTCATATTAAAGCGGCACGCGCGCGAGCCGCCTTCGCTCTCGGCCGACTTCATTGTATGTTGAACAAGCGCAGTAAACTCTCTCTTACTTGTAAGAAGAGAATTTACACTGCGTGCGTGAGGCCTATCATGACTTACGGCAGCGTCGTATTCTCTCACGTACCCGATTATCGACTCAAACGAATGCAAACTCTCCAAAACCGTTTCATGCGTAGAGCCACAGGCGCTCCAGGTTACGTCCGTAACTTGCAGTTGCACTGTGACTTAAAGCTGCCAACAATCAAGCAGTTCATGAAACGCGCCGCGATCCGATTTTTCGACTCCTCCGAAACCCACCGTAACCCGCTAATCGTAGCGGCCGCGCGATACGTACCTTCCGTAATATCTAAGATTAAACGCCCCAGACATACTCTCTCCTACCCCGATGATAAAACAACGCTTCTCCAAGAAGCATTCGATTTAGCTAGCAGTAGCAATACAAAACACAACCGCCGTATATTACGTCCTCGCCGGCGAGGCCCGTCGCGTATTATAAATAATAATAACGTAAATGTTATCCTCCCGTCCCTAGTTCAAGCTGGCCCGAGCCGGCCAAACTAGCAATAAAAATATGTCCCTAAATAATAAAAATTTAGATCCAGCCATCCCTTGTTGTTTTGCTTTATTAAGATTGTTAGCAACGCACTAAGTCGAGGTCCGAACCCCGCAGGGGGTGCCCTTAGTAGACGTTGCTAACGTAGTTAGTTTTTCCTATTGCTCTGGCTGGAGGCCTTAAGGTCCTCGCCAAAAGTCCGGTGAAGCAGTCAAAGCCTGCGCTCAGGCTAACTGCAAAGATCTCTACCAAAAAAAAAAAAAAAAAAAAAAAAAAAAAAAAAAAAAAAAAAAAAAAATAGTGCGTCCAAGGCTGTGCTTCGCCCTACAGAACTTTATGATTGTGTAGTTATATTTGGTATCAGCGTTGCCGAGCAAAGCCGGGGCGGGCCGCTAGTTATGTACAAAATCTAGTCAAACCATTGATTATTATTTTTTTACTTTAAATAGTTAGTTTACACCGTCGTCATCTGAACTTTACCAGATCTTCGAAGGTTTACGTAAATAAAAGTTCACGTACAGGTTTGTCACATATTGGACGTTGCTGATGTGATTAGCTTTTCCTATTGCTCTGGCTGGAGGCCTTAAGATCCTCGCCAAATGTCTGGTGAAGCAGTCAAAGCCTTCGCTCAGGCTACCTTCAAAGATCTCTACCAAAAAAAAATATCTAACCAATTAACAAAACTCCATCTACATAGAGGCACAGTTAAGTATAACCAGCTCTTTTAGCAATAGTCGGCGCCTTAGCGGTAACAATGGCAAGGCGGACCATTACGCTTTTATCGAGAGATATCGCTTACCCGGCGTTTCGGAAAAATCTCAATTTCCACCTATCACAGGACTTGCTTATCGCGACGTTTTCGACATAGACTTTAATTGACCAATCAGGAGACAGAACCCCTAAGCTCTAGGGTAACCTTTAAATGACTCTTTAGAATATACTATAGGACACTATATTTTAAGAGATGGTAACTAAAAGCACTCACTCACACTAGTAATATATATAAATATAGATACAGCTAATAAAATAAAAACATGTGTCTAATTAATACATTTTAGTCTTACTTTATAAGACGATTGTTGTTGCATTTGTATATTTCGAGATATATTTCAACACCTAGAACACACGCTGTAATACTAACACGAGATCAATTAATATTACATGAAGTTACGTTCTAATTAATCTGGATTATAATTAGTGTTAACGACGTACTTGCAGATGAATCTGTGAAAAAATCTTACAAAAAGAAACACTTAAACGCACTATCTCCTTAATTGACACCTTTAGTTTATTTATGATTTAATTCAATCATCAGTTAATAAATAATTCAATTGACAACGTCACTGTAATTTAATGATCCATTTATTATCCATGGGCACAATATTTACATGATCAAATAGTACAGTATGCCATGGTAACATCCAGTGCAAAAGAAGTTATGTTCCCAAGCATTACATAACTAATTCGCGTATCCGATTCATCACATCAACTCATTCCAATCGCGGTTTAAAAAATAGTATAAACACACGACATAATACAGTACTTAATTTCGAGTTTTACATACTAAAGCCACAAATTCGGTTAATTTGCCGAAAGGGTTGAGTTTCAATCGAGTTTACCACCCATAGTAGGGTCGGTGACATCGCAAAATTGACGCGATTTTTCTTCTTAATTACAGCTGTGAAGCACCGAAGAGTATTTTGATGGAATCCGGCCTTTACCAATTATCGCAGCCTCTTTGGATAAATGTCGTTTGTTTAGCCGACAACACTAATAGTTGCGGTCGTATTTCTTATGAGATTATTAATGATTTCTTCTTCTTCTAGAATCTCTTCGTTACCGGAGATTGGCCGTAAAATTTGGAAATCCTCACGGTTATTGGTTTAGTAAGGTCTGTCTCAATGTCCTCTAATATTAAATACTTTGATTAATTATTTAGAAACGAAATATGGAACATAATGTACGCTTCATTTTAATTTGATGTGTGTTTGTCTTTGCTACTTTGATCGATCGTTAGACCAGTGAAAACTGACTTTTCCTTTCAATTTCTATCACATAAAAAATATCATAATATATACCCTGCAGTAAACATATACATCATTATAATATAACTAATGGCCCATCAACAGCCACAAATTACTATTACACATTCTTTTCCTGCAGTTGCAACGCGATGTAAACATATATCACATATAGCATATTTCAGTTCAAATAGATCGCAAGCCGACATACTGAGTTATAACGTTATGGTTGAAAACAATTAGCTACATGAGCCGTGAACTTTTACTACACCAGTAGGTCCGGAGTTTTTTCTTTCTGCAAAAAAAATGATTTCCCCGTTCCTTGGTACTTGTATGCGGCTATCGTTTTCTAATTATTCGATTTCTGCTTGCTGTTTAGTCATTTGGTAACTTTATGTGGTATAGAAACCAACACATAACTGTATGTGAAAAAGATCGTATTAACTACAATTATTTGATAATAACATAGTCTTGCAGAATATACCTCGTGTCATTAAGTCCACCTTGTGAACCACTTAAGTATCCACACAAAGAAAGGAATACTTTTCTAAAATGCAGCGAGTATTTCAAGGAGATTCCTGCATTTACAACACAAACAAACGAACATCTTCGTGCCAGCAACTTACGATGATAAATCGCCGCGATGAGCCATTTCATGTAAACAACAACGATATGCGAATATTCATTTCAGCACATTAAAGCCAATCCAATATGCAAGGAGTCAATCCGACGAGCAATATCAACAAATCAGTTCATACAAAAACCCCTTATTCACTTACAAATTAATGTATGGACGTAATCGCGTGACCAATCAAACAATATCCAACAAAAAATCGCAATGAGAAATGACAAACGTAGCTAAGACACGACAAAAACGTGTAACACCAAAACATTAAAAAAAAAGAAGAAATATTAAAAATTCCGGAAAACACAGGGGGAAAGTGAATTTCATGATACACCTCAATGCTCGCGTCTTTAATTTTATTGTTGATATGCGACAGTTAACACATAAGAAGTATAATTAACGATGTGCTGCGTACATGAGCATTTAAAATTATGTGGTGTACGAAAAAATCGTACGCAAGTGATTCATTTGCACGGCCAACGAATCCGGGGTGGAAAACTCCTGTTAAAAGTTTTTGCAACTTTTTCACGCTGTTTCAATTAGATTGCTTTTTGTGTTTATTTGATTATACACTGTTCAATATGGATCTGATGTATTGGTAAAAACAAGCAAAAGTTATCTTGTAACAGTACAGCTAAACACGCATTTTCAGTTCCTAGCCTGTTTTTTGACACAAACATCCAAATTACTACTAGAACCCAGCATTTCCTTATAAAAATAACGAATTAATTCCAGATCACACCTAACTCTAAAACTATTACGTGAGAATGAGGCCCACAATCAATATTGGACTAGAAAACAAATGACCAAAGTTATTCACATAAAACCTACTTGGATGTTCTCGCTCGAAAACCTCCGATTCATTCTATAAGCGCTTTTATTTGAAGATCAGCTTGAAAGCTGCCATTTTAATCCCGGCACTTTGCTATTGAGTAATACGAGAGCACTTATTATAAGGCTGCGTTTAGACCAAACTTAAATAAGGCAAAAAGAACCAAAAACAATCAACAAAAATTTCTGCATTACGCTGAATAGGTCAACTTTTCTTTGAATTAAATTATGGCTGAGACGGTGATAAAAAGAATTAATGTTCCAGCTTCTAAAATCAGTTTGTGTGAACATATCTTTAGATGCTATCTGACTCGCCCGAGAAAAGAGCGTGAAGAATTTAATAATTTAAGTCCGTGCAACTTTTAACTCAAATGTTCTTAGCATGAAAACTTCATGAAAAAAATCAGCATTAAATTATTTCTCGAGTAAATAACGCCAATAATTATTTTAAAAACTATATTGGACCTTTGCTATTAGTCTTGTAGTCGAATTAATTAAAACAGCGATTAAATTACGAAACAAATCCTTTCTATTGTATAATTGTAAGACTATTTATAATGATAAAAGTCGTAATTAAATTTTGAATAGCCTGTATCAATTTCAAGTAAAACCTCTTTAAAGTTTCCCTGAGGAAGTTGGCTTCCAATTTAAGTTCCTTTCATGTTTTTGCTGAATATTTTCCCCGATAGGAGTAGGGTCACCATGATTAGTTATGTGAAGTAGGAAACTTCTTTAATTACATAATTACGCTCCGCTGCAACGTTTTTTATAACGCCTATCTACAGTTTAAGTACTCAACATTTTTCTTACTATAGACATTTTATCCTATTTTATGTAAGTTTGCATAGGAAATGTTATTGTGACTTCACTTCACTCATGCAAAACAACGCAAATTTTGAAGGAAATTTAACAAGACAGTTTATAACCTGTTTATTAACTATCTTAGTAATACATAAGATGCTCTTAAAGTAGACACGACAAAAAAAAAGAATCAGAATAACCCGGGATAATGCTAGTAAAAAATTGGTACTTTATCGAATACCGTTATTAATTTTTGAAGTGTCAGGACCATAAATATTTAACACTTTTTAGCTAATCATCAAAAGTGTAGGATCCATAACCACCGTACTACAATGTCAAGGGCCACTGATACACCCTTATGTGTACGCAAGTGCTATAGGGGCAGAAAAAGTGAGACAACTTTTTAATTGATAGGCATAATTATTAGATAGAGCGATATTACCGATTTACATTATAGCTCTTTACAGTCTAATTTAATTAATAGTTATACTTTATGTCCGAAAAAAGGATTTTCTTAATGAGTTGTTGTCTTTTTACAAACTTTTACAGCACAACTTTCTTCTAACCAATGAGAACCTTTTTCTTGGTCAGACAGTAAAACGATCTTATAAAAATAATAGTAACAAATATCAAAGTAACAGATATTTGGAACAGCTATCAATATTACATCGATACTTCATCTCGAATCGAGAGGTCTTTTAATCGATTACACCCGATACCCATAACCCTATTGTGCCGATCCACGGGCCTTTAGCGAAAGAAAAGTGCTTAATCTGCACTTTGTCGCCCTCCATTGTGAAGAAGGCACTCACTTGCCTATGTATGAGTAAATCGGCAGGGCTGGCACTTTTTATAATGTTTTTTTTTTTTTAAGTAATGCTTTTTAACGGTGTAACTAAAAATAATGTTTTTTTGTTAGAATTTATTTATGTAGCTGGCACTCTTTTATTTTATTTTAATAAAATAAAAGAATGGCTTATAGTGAATAAATTGACTATTCTAAAGGTATCGCCAAACAGAATACGACAGGAAGCTATATATTTAATACCAACTCTACTAAAAAAATTGGACAGCGAGAATGTATAATATGATATTATAACTGTACGATGTACGTTTTAAAATTTAAATAGGAAATGTTAATGAAATGTGTTGTCTAGATGTGATGTAATATTATTGGCAGCCCTAATGACCGTCAGCCCGCTATCTATGTAGGTAATGGAAATGGAGTGTTTATCACCTGAGCACATACATAACGTGTAAGTTGTGTGGTAATTATCTGTAGGCATATATGTGCCTATTTAGATTTGGAGTACGATATGGTCCGCTCAAGTCACACTAAGGACTTGCATTGTCAACTTAGGTTATTGTTACGGCAAATACATAACATAACATACCATCACGCCTGTATCCCCGAAGTTTTAGGCAGAGGTGTACCAATGTGGCGTAGGTATGTTTAGGTACCATGTAATAAGGATCGAGCCAATAGGCTCGATCCGTTACCCGGTTGTACCCGGGTTGTACCCGGGTTGTACCCGGTTATTGGCAATAGCCAATAACCGGGTACAAATCCAAACTCGGACCTGCTACTGAGAATTTTATAGAAAAACCCAATAACAACTTGGTCGACTTGAGAATCGAACCCAAGGCCTCTAGCGTAGCTGTCGTGCTTGTAACCACTAGGCCAACGAGGCAGGCCAACAAAGCAAAAGCTTAGCGTAATAGCAATGCGTATGTTTAAATCTATTTATTAAAATTAGGCATACATAATATCAAAGAAAACTCTCTCTCTCTTTACTATTCTAAAACATTTTACCTTCACAATCCAGCGTTCATCCAAAGCAAAATGATTGATAACATACCTGAAACCAAAAATACATTTATTAGCAAAGAGTTATACATCAAACAAACGGACAGACAGACAAATAGGCAAACGAAGCGAGGCGGATAATCTTCACGTCACTACTTCGACTAGAACCAGTTGATTTTATAACGAACCACCTGGAACTAACATTGATTAATTGATATTCAAAGCAAAGTAATGACTAATTGGTTTATTAATGAAGGCATCATTAAAATACTCGATCTTTTTAAATTTATTGTAGATCGCGTAGAATTTATTGTAGAGGGTAGATCGTAATTTCAATTAATGCAAATGTGATTTATTGAGTGACTTTTTCTAATAATTAATTAGTTCGTATGGGTAGTTGTCGAGATGCTTGATTGCTATTGTGTGAAAGCATACTTAATTTTTCTTTTAGCAAGAGCTATTGTACTTTTGACTTAGTTATTGTTAGTTCAGAACGAATATCGTCATTTTGCACCTAAAAGTTTGTACACAAAATTTGACTAGTATTCTTCATTTTAGTTGGCCTATGGAATCTTTTTATAGGTTATTATAGATGAATTTTACCGCCTAAACGCTTGACACAATTCCTATTTCTATTTCAATAATTGTGATTCTCATAACATTCACGATTGTACTCCAATTAAAATCAATAAAGTTGCCCCGATTTCCATAAAAACCACATAATTGGGTAATGTCCCTATTGTTAGTCGAGACCGGCCATCTGAATCAACAATGTGCTTCTAAATCGATATTATTCTAATGTCCCTCATAAAAAGTCGTTTTAATTCGGAGCAAAGCTATAAAAAAACCTATATTTGTGTCGCATGTTTGTGGTTTTTTGCTAGAATCACGTGAGGTGGCGTCATTGACGTATGTATGTCCAAATCATTTTTTTTAATCAGTCATATAATCGAGGTGAATGTAAAGGTCTATGTTTATGTACACGACCTTGCAAAAAAGTTATTAGAGCATTTGTGACAAACGAATTATTGTTACCGACGGCTTCCAAAACAGAGGATGTACTATACGATGGTATGTTTTTTGTATGATTGCTGCCTGCCATCTATATCATCACATATAACAACCTACATAGCTCGGAATTGAGGTGGTCCGACATACATTTTATCGTCGATTCTTTTCTACATTTAGGTGTATAATAAGACATTTCACACCGGCCGTGGCCGCACACAGTCTGCTTGAGACCACGGCTGGTGTAACCCGGTCGAAACGTCAAGTCGCAAAAAAGGTATTTATGCAAGTACGCGCTTATTGCCGTCAAATATATTATTATAAACTATAATAATATATAAAGTTTAAAAATCAACATTTATATGTAATCCCAGAACGTGCCAAAGATTACATGTGTTTTTGTATACGTGTTCCTACAACAAATCTACCCATAATACATATGTATGTGACAGTGACATCAGAAGGACAGGAGGACAGGAGGGACATAGGGTCGCGGGATCCCGCGGGTCGTGTATTCACCGCTTTCTCTACAATTTGTCACTGTCTGAAATATTAAATGCATTTTTCAGTCGAGTGTTATTTTCCATTTAATTCCTGTAATCCAGATTAATGGTGCTTGAACGCTTGAGAAATCTTTTAAATACAAAGCTCGTTTTTAGCGTAACAAAAAAACGTATCTAGGTACTGTTATTCGTTAAATTAAAAGATAACGCTAAATGACTAAGTATATCTATTCATTAACTTAAGATATTTTATACACTAATTACATAAACGTAAAAGTTTGGATATAGACATTCATATTTTTACTGGTATTGCTTTTATATTTATTACACAATAATGTAACCATTACTTGACGGATATATATGAAACTTTGCACATAAATAGTGTCTAACCTAGTTTAATACATAGAATATGATTCCGATAAGCTCATCTTAAATACGAAAAACTGCGAGACGCAACTACTTAACCATATTAAAAAATAATAGTAATTTATATTTAGACATTGAACAGTGAATATCGTAACAAATACGTGTACTAAGCAGTAAGCGTTAAACAGCAGATCGTTTATTGAAACTAAACACAATCTATCTCTCTATTTCATAGCGTGCGGTATTATGTTTGATTATCCGATGAGTGCAATAAAAACTGAGATTGAGTCTGTTACGTGTTAATCTGTGACAAGGATTATACGCACGCTTGCATTTCATAACTATTAGCTTACTGATAGACTTTCGTGTATAATTGTAGATTTGTTTAAAAAACATGATTAGTATGTCAATCTAATCGTAATGGTAAGCTAAGTCAAGATGATAGTTTATAGACTATGTTTCGTTGGCTTATTGATTTATTTATTTTAATTATAGATTTTATTGAATTACTATTATAATATTTTGTATACTTGAAAGTTGTCAACCTAATTTAGATATGATCATTGTTAAAGTCCAGAAGTCTGTTGCTAAGACGCATTGTAATGTGAAGTCATGAGAATAATTATTATATAAACATAAATTAAAATAGACATTTTCATTGACTTCTAAAACTATTTTTCTATCTTGAAATAAACACCCATTCACCAATTAAAATCATCATTTGAAATTCAATAAAATCGTTTTATGTTTTATTCATGATAGTATAAGGATCAGCTCCTTAATAACTTCTCATAACACTTATGTACTACATAGTACTCGAGGGAAATTGGATATTACCTTATTAAGAAGATAATCTAGTAAACTCTTCATGATACAATAACTTATCCTAGACACATAAGTACTCAAGAAATTAGTTTTATTAAATGCTCACTAAAACAAAATGTATTATCTTCAATTTTGTTTATAGTAATTTATATAACGGGAATTAGAGCGTACATGCTTAAATACCTATATGGCTTGACGTTTTGACCGGGTTACTCAGACCGTGATCGGAAGCAGACAGACCACTTTTCATCGTTGATGATGCAGTCTGCTTGCATCCACGGCCTGTATGACCGGCCCGTGTAAAATACAGCGCGATACTTTTATAGTTAGCAAATTGATGTTAACGCATGTTATGCCTGTTTATTTTGCCTATAGCTCAGTCTAGGTCCTGCTGTGGAGAGTCAAGAGATAGAAAACTTTCTTTAAATAGAAACAATAGCGCATATCCCCCGTCGAAGCCCGTACCGTACAGTTAGTAATTTTCAAGCCACTCCCTAATAAAACTATACTGCAAGAGGTCACCTTTAATATCCTAAGAACTAATAAAAGACAGATATTAGTAAACTATAACCCTCACCCGTAAACTAAGCACCATAAAAAAGTAATTGGACCACATCTTTCTATTACGACGCCACTTTTATTTGATTGCACTCCATTATTTTTTATGTCGTCAAATACGAAGACAGTAATATTAAACTACTTATTTAAATGGTTCACTCGAGGTGTATTACAGTAATGTAAGTAATTTTTCAATGGAGTTAGTTTTAGGTTGGTTCAATGTTGGCAAATGGCATCATTAATCTTTATATTTATTTAGTTTGTACTAACTTTCCCTTATGTAAAGTATTGTCCAAACTATCTTGGGGTGAACTTACAGTCATATTAATTTAACACCTGAGTTATACGGGCAGTTTTTTTACATGTAGTAACTGCCCATTTGACCCCCACTACCCATTTTTAGAGTTTTCAATCCCTTTTTAGCTAGGAACCCTAATAAATGGTTAATATTCCATTTTGCTTTTACTGTGTTGCAGAATCACAAGCCAGTTTATCACAACTACACTGCAATTTATTAAACCTCACAATGAGTCACACCACACAATTTGTAAATGAAGTCATTATGTATGTAATATGCGCCCAATTAAGGTTACGCCTATTTAAGGATGAATGCAGAAAACCATTGCGAAAGACTTCCAAAAAAGTTGCTGGCCATTTATGACAATCGTGACTTAAAAATAAATTGTTCCTTTTTTAAATAAGTGCCTATACAAAAACTAGAAAAAAGGACTAAAACCAGTAGCTAGCCAGTATGGGATAGTAAGTGTGTTGGAACCTTAAAAATAAACAATGCTTTAATTGTTTACTCGCAAGTGCAACTGCTCTTGTTTTTGGTCGACCTATGTTTGGTATAATTTCATAATTTGACCTAAAATTGGTACTGA
Organism: Autographa gamma; assembly: GCA_905146925.1. NCBI lineage: Eukaryota > Metazoa > Arthropoda > Insecta > Lepidoptera > Noctuidae > Autographa > Autographa gamma. Next base: position 2,580,786 of record LR989850.1, read on the forward strand.
TGTTTAAAACTAATTACAACAGCTTGTAACCTAAGGACAAAGCCTACACAATCAAATTACAGGCTCACAGTGGGTAGAAACTTGGTACACTCACGAGCATAAACTTATAGGCTGTTATTTATATTTATTTTATTAACATAATTTACACGATGTACTTCAAATCTGAACTAACTTTCTAGCTATCGCGCAGCATTTGCGATGGGAATTAGTGAGAAACCTTTTTGGGCCTAATTTTACGACTTACTCCGGCCGTTGTCGCAGACTCAATTCCCTTTCTATATTATTACCAATCACATACTGACGAGAAAAATCTATTAAAATTAGCTTAGTACCAACATTGTTTTGCACTTAACAATACCCAGGTAGGCAGGCAGGCAGCTTGACCATAGCGCGTCAGTTACAGCGCTTATCTGATATCTGACCTTGCGGCTTATTTGGAATAGGTACAACATATAACGCATCTGTTTTCGTACACGTGTTCCGTATCTGTTTTGCTTGTAGGGACCGTAAATAAATTGTAATGGATGTGATTGTGGGTATGAGAGAACAGAGCTAACTAAGTATTTTTTGCTTTTTTGGTTTATGGGCTGGAAAGGACCGTGGTTTGAGCAAATTGCAGTCCCATGACAAAACAAGAATTGTTTAATATTTTTGATTAATTTTCATTAAAACATAAGAAAACACAAGCAATATTATGTTAATCGTTCGATTAGTTTCAGGTTTCATCAACATTTTTCATCTGATGTGCGAGGAAAGTGCCTACTCTAAGTAATATGTAGCTAGAGTACGAAAGAAACATAAATATTAAAACATGAAAAAAATATGATTTTAGAATATGAGAAAAGCAGTGAAAGTATTAATAACAATACCTAAAGGAAACAAATAATAAGAAAATTGGATACAGGAGTGTTCAAGATTGGAAAATGGACAGTACCCTTGGGACACGAAACCTCAACGTCAAGCCTACAGGATTTACAGCCTTATAGGGTACGATTTTGATCCATCGTCCGGTGAACACCCTTGGCATAAAGTTTGGAACACCCTGTATATGTTTAGAAGGGGAATTTTGTAGCAGATCGATTACAAGAGGTAAAAAGAGTGTGGGAGGTCAACGACCCGTGTAGATGGGGATTTGATCCCCACACTCGAAATACTTTTGAATTATTGTGTATGGAACTGTACCTGTACTTTTTTTTGTTGTATTTTTGACTGGTGAAAGCATAAGCGGCATAGGCTATACAGCCAGCGATATGAATTTTCTGATTCAAAACTATAAGTACCAACTAGGTAATTAAGTAAATGTAATTTTATTTTTATTTGGTTTTAAGGATATATATTTTTTTTTATTGTAACTACCTACTACTAGGATTCTTGTTGGTAATGAAAACAGTATCTCATATAAGAGTGCCGATTAAACATAAACAGAATAGAAGCTACGCATAAAACTTCTAACATAAACAATATGTAAATAGAAACTAGAGACTATTATTTAAACTATTTGTAATTAAAGCCTACAAACGCCTACTTAATACCATAATAATACAAAGGCATGCGATTCTGTGGTTCATAGTCATTAGTTCAACAGTTTTGAACGTAAATAATCGAAATTATCACTTATTGTTAGTCATTTACAGTTCATTATTATTTGCTTTAAAATATAATATTATGTTTATCAAAAATGAAGGCTATAAGCAAAGGATATTAATTAATCTATGGTATAGGCCAAGATTTAAACTTTAAAATTATTTTTATTTACCAATTGGCCCGTAATTCCGTTCGCAAGAAAGTAAACAACTACACATAATAATAATATAAAAACAATACAATAAAGTTTCTCCATAACTTGTTAGACCTGTCAATAATATGCAATAAAAACCGCATTTACATAGAACAATAAGTCCATGAATTACCTTAAACAATAAACAATACTGTTCAATGCAGAAAACGATTTCAAGCCATAACTCTCTCACAAGCAAAAAACAAGTGACAAATTGGCGACATTGATACATAAAAATTCTATACAAACACATCAATCCTCCACAATATTATAACCACTTTTGTTTTAAAGGGAGATGGAACGATATTCTCAGATAGCTCCGTCTCTTTTTAACGCGGATGTTCGCTTTAAGTTTGTTATACGGACAGTCAATCACGCCTCGGTAGGAATTACCATAACGCTTAGATTGAATGTTCAGTGCACATTGTATTAAATCATCATTAGCTGCGTTTTCCAGTCGACTGGTGGCTACCGCATACAGATGCACATGCACAACTCACGCACTTGCACCGCAATGCATAATGATGGATTAAGTCAAATGCAGAGCCGTTTTGTAGAACAATGGACGTGGAATGCGATTGAATAGGAATAGGAATTCCGCCATACTTATTGGGATATTTGAATTGTTGAAAAAAACATTTGTTTTTGGCCGTATGTAACTTAAAAACAGAATAAAGTGAACAATTTCAAAAACAGAAATTCTAGAAAAAGAACATCGAATATTCAGACAATAAATATGATTAGGCCCGTCTTTGAATAAACTGCTAAACGAAAAATAAAACTGGTTTAAAATCTAAAACGATTTACAAAATTATTTTTGGATTAGCAAAATTGACTGTAACCTTAACCTATTTAGCCCACTAAAACTAGAGAAAAGTGCTTCAATTTATTTTCATATATTTTTATTTACGCATATTAATGTTGATAGATTTATGAACAGACAATAAATATATGTGATATACAAGCAAAGTCTTTGATTTATTTTGGTTATTTTCAAATGAGACTTCTGACGTCATTAAATGATTTAGGATCTTAGGGTATTTAAATACAAGGACCTTGATTTTTAAACTAGGTCGTGTGCCTAAATAGTAGAGACCGTTTTAAAATCGACTTCACGTTTTATGACTGACAGTTAAGAGCAGTTTTATCACCGAAGTTAATCTCTTTGTTAGCCAAATAAAGGAAGCTTAAACTAACAGATTTTTCTGACTAGAATAAATTCTAATTCAATGTTACGTTGCAGCTTACTAAATTACTGGGTGTAATTTATCTATTATAAGTATGTATTTAGAAATATATTTAAGTATGTTTATCAGTTGTCTGGTTACCATAACACAAGCCCTGCTTGGCTTGGGATCAGATAACCGTGTGTGTGAGTTGTCCCGGAATATTATTATTATAAATCCATCCATCTTGCTTGTAATTTTATTATTCTGAGAGTGCTGTGTACTTCTGTAAGTGACGAACTCACTATGCCTAAAACTGTTTGTCAATTGTTGTTTAAGTATGTCCTAGTGAGTAAGTTGTAGAAGTTCCATAAAAATAAATAAATAATCTTGACTGTAGCAGTACATAGCAAATGAACTTGTACATCTCTTCTCTATTCCTTCACCGAAGGCAAGCAATAACTTTGCTAAACTAAATTAATCATGCAATCCATAAACGGGAATATCGCGTACCTGCATAAATACTTTTTCCGTTTATTCCTGTATTTATATAACCGTAAACATGCAGCGAGATAGTTTAAAAGTTAGTAATATTAAAAACATTTCTAAGGTGGTTTGTTTGACACACAAGGTGCGTTTGTGATTTCCGCTAGTTCAAACTTAAAAAATTTAGAAGTGCGCAACGGTATTGAAGCCATAAAAGACGCCGCGGTTTACAGATACAAGTAGAAGACAATGTAGCGGAGATAAAATAAGCTACAAACATTACAAGACCTCTGGATTATCTCATTTCCTCAATAAATGGTGTGGGCTTCGGAGTGCATCGAACTAGGAGAAACATGTTGCTGTGCAAGCGCATCAGAGAAATACTTTCTACGTAATTATTTAATCTTTATATTTTTCACTTTATGCCTTTGCATATACTTGCCGATACAATACGCTAAAGTATATTTTATCGACTTTAAATAATTATATTTCGAGTTTTTTAAGGGTGTTGTTCTTAAAGACATTTCTTAATATTAAAAAGATTTCTAAAATACAAAGTAGACGTGGCACACACAATATGAATACGCTGTTTTTTCTTCACTATGGATACTTAAGTTAACATAAAGAGAACATGTCATAACCATCGCATAAACATATGACTGCATTAATTATTACACGTACAGTATACCCGTTGGTGCCTACTACTAATTCAATTTGCTAAGCAAAATTCAAACCAATTCCACCATCCTATATTCGGGACTTAACACTGCGGATGCGACAGTCGGTAATGTTATGCGATTCCCGCGTACGGGTCTTAAGTACCCACAGTGCTATAACCATTGCCCCAGATCGTAGGTACCTAATAATGATGTCACCTAATCTATATCACACGCCATTGTATCAGTTATAACCGCCTGTTACCATTGTTTTAGAATATTACCCTTATTTATACTTATAACTAATCTAATTTGAAGTTCGAGCTCTTTTTGACTAGGCAAAGGGCAAATAAAACACAAGTTCTAAATTTAATCTTTTCCATTACACGTGTCTAGTAAAATTAAAGCAAATTCCTCACTGGTATAATTATTGCAAAACGAACAATCTCGGCATATGCTTAATTGCCTTTCAACGATAATACAATATCTAGGATAATTAGTGGGAAATTGAGCGGAACGTTGTAAGAAAATTCTCAGAAGTAGTAAATGTCTATAATTATTTGTTGCGTCCTTTCACGAGAACACTGTTATTGGTCAGACGCTGAGCATTCGCATCAATCACACGTATTCGTCATTAATGTTGTTACGTGGGCGCGGCCCGAGTACTAAAGTAACAAGCATCATTTAACACCTGTGAAATCGATTACAACCTGTTCTATCAATCTCATTACGTAGAAAATTAAGTTTCGCTATAAAACGAGAGACATTACTGAATTCCCGGATACAGATTCCCGGTTTTGTAATAAAAACCGTCGCATGCTATTACTTACCACGGATCCCGAATTGAATTACACTTAATAGCCTGTCACAATAAATTCGTCGCGTGCCGAAGGTAAAAATCAATAATGAAACAATCGCCAGTAATTAAGGCACAAAGGCGAGTTCGGTTGACACTAAATTTCCATTAATATCAGTGGCGCGAGGTGACGTTGACAAATTACTGTGCAACGCACCACTGTGCATGCAGGCAAAACATCGGGTCATTACTGCACACACAGATTTCGTGGGGTTAAAATGTAGTTTGGCCGAACGCTGTGAACTTTGGTAATTATTAAATCACTAACTTTTGAACGCGATTCCATCCATGTTTATCGGTTATCACGCCAATAAGAAGACCAAAATAGTTGTAATGTCTTGGGATCCAAGCTTACCCCTCACCAAGTCTTATGAGAATCGGTAGCCGTGATCGCTCAACTGACGGACAGAGTTATTTTCACCTTTATATTATTAGCATGGATATTATTCACAGGATTAAACAGTAATTAGAGTGTTAAATTGCCAATCATGTTGTATCACGGCAAATAAAGCGTGCGTTATTGTTTTTGGTTTATTGTAAGCCAGTGAATTATGATGCTGGCTTTAAAAGCGCTCATTTTAATTTTAACTTGATACGGTGTATTTAAAATATTTAAATTCGACATTACTCGTATAAAATGTAAAGAACTTTTAATTAACCTCTGCGGGTGTATCTCCATCCTTTTATTAATTAGTATTTAAGTTTTGAATTAAAGGGCAAACATGATTCCTTGCCAAGCATCTTTTATGTGCGCTAATTATATTTATATATTTTTTCTTTGTAATTCTGCAGACCTTATTAAAACAGCGTGACTTTATGCTCTTAAATTTTGCTTCAAAACTATTGGGTTTATACACGTTGATTAATATCTCGATCCTCATATTTTTAATATAGGTAAAGCCTCTACAAATTGGGTTCCTAATAGACGAAGGCCGCATGGAAGACCCAGGCGGAGATGGAGGGATGAACTGGACGCATACGGGAAGGAGTGGCAACAATTAGCAAACAATAGAGACTTGTGGAAGGAGGAAACGGAGGCCTTTGCCATGCAGTGGGACTGTTCAGGCTTTAAATAAATAAATAATAATAAATCTTTAACAGATTTTATAGATAACACAGAATTTCCCATAAATCACTGGACTCAACAACTTAATCTGTCGATTAAACCGCAACAATAAATCCTTATTTCGTCAACATTACCGGCGGTAAAACGTTATCAAAATTCCTCGCTTCTATAACAATTAAATTTTACCATAATCATAATGTTTGCTAAATTTTGATAACGTTAATTAATGTTACGGCGTTAGATGCAATTAAAATCTCTGTGTAACGCGTAGTTGGCGGGAATTACGCTCGTCACGCCTTAATTACGGGCGGTTACTGGTTTACGCCGTAATTTACGCGCTTTAGCGTTTGATGCTTGATTGACTTTATTAGGCTGTTTTACTTTTACGGAAGCGTTTTAAATAAGGGTGTAGAAGGTGAAAGCGCTGACGTCATAGTGTTAACCGTAAGCTTAATGGTGTAAGTGTAAGAATATAGCATACCGAGGTAGATAGCGAATGTGCTCCTGCCGATAATAAGAAGAAACAATTGCTAATAAGTATGTTTTTGCACGTCTTTTACTTACTTAGGCCAAATTATGAAAGAAATAAAAAATTAAGGAAATATTTCGAATTATAGAGCAAGAAAGTAATGTCAAATGTATATGCACAATGGTATAGCTACGTAAGCACATAATGCACAAATAAATCTTATTTATCACCAATCTATTAATTAAATTCAATTACAATAAACTTTCCCATTCTGTGATACAAACAAGAACGTTAATCTTTTAATGCCATTAAAAAGCCACCAGCGAATAATAAAACATTCTGCAATATTGAACACAGTGAAAGACATTTATTTTTTCCGCGGAAACTCCTCGCTTTTCAATTTAACTCCGCTACAGCTCTCAAATTAACTCCACCAAAATCCAGTGACAAATTATAGCAATCCTAGATGGAACAAAAACGAAATGTTTCATCTAGTGTTCCAATCTTAGAGTATACATATGAAACTATAGAGTGAGCCTATCAGCGTTTATACCGTAAGCACTAGTGTGAACAAGTGTTGTCGTGAATTATGTAAGAAGATGGAGCTTGCCGTTTTAAAAAATCTATCTAAAACACTAATATTATCCTAACAATGTTAAAACCATCGATCTTTTCGTATATAAGTTTCTCGTTGCGCGAAAATTAACTTAAATGAAAAACGAAATGTACTAGGTTCAGACTAAAAGTCCTCTCGCTTGGCACAAGTGGAACCTAGCGATAGTAGCAGTCTATGTTTATAGTACGTCAATGGTTCCAATTTATTGATTGTGTACCGGGAGGTGTCACATTGTTGGTGACGTAGACCACGATTGGGCCAACTCGGATAATCTATTAAAAGATCTATTGACAACTTTAGGGTTAATAAACTCCGAGTGTTTATTCGGAACTGTGACAGTGTTAATCCCTGGGAATCTTAATTTCTGTTCGAAATAATCTGAAGAAACTATTTTCTTTTTATAATTATCAACGTCAAGTCAAATAATATTTAAGCAGACGTTTTTTTAACAATGTTGTCTTTATAGTATATTTTTGTTCAAATATAGAATTTTCAGAAAATCTTCTCTTAATTACTTACCTATTATCACATTCATCATACATACTGGACTATCTTCTCCTGGCTTTTCTCCAAAACATCTCCAATTTGGGTAGAATTATGTTCGCCATTCCAAAAACTCTAATTTTAAGCTATTAGTGTAAAGTAAAAAGGTTTAGCATTTCTAGCTAAATTGTCTACACGAACTACAAAAAGTATAATTGGATTGTATCGATTTTAGATTAAGTTTGACAGCTTGATCGCCCGTCAACGCCTCGGCTTAAATAATGTATTTTTTTAAGAATATCTTATTCAAAATGTAATGGAATGTCAGAATTGAAAGAGGGTAACAAGAGGGTAATAATTTATATATCAGAAGGTCTGGGTCAAAACGTAATTATTGATGATGAAAATCTAAAGATATCTATAGTGCATAGTGAAATAATTTTTGTATTACAATTTTTTTTATATTTTTCAGTTGGCTTCAGTTACTAGAATAGAAAACGTGAAAGTGGTTTTAAGATCCCAAAATGTTAAGGCCTTTCATCGGGACTTAGGAAGATGCTTAAAAAAAGACTTATGTTACACAATAACGTAACTCACAATGATTTTCCATGCACCAACATCCAAAGTTTACAAATCCGTAGGTCAAACAAGTAGTTGTCCCAAGCGGCAATGAAACTCATTACCCTACATAAATCGAATACCTATAATACACATACCTATGAGCCAAAACACAAGTCTACAACTAAAGGTTATTAAACTCTAACAATTTCATAGGTATTCGTGTCAGCCATTTTTAATTTGATTCTCGAAATCATTGGGCATTACTCCCGAATCAAATTATTGGAGTGAACAAGATGTTTCAAGATGTAGCAAAAAAAGAATTGTCTATTGCTGCCAATAAAGAAAAGACTATTCTGAATGTATTAGCATTATTAGCAATCATTCCTATAAGTCTTGTGTTTTGGTCTTTTTGAGAGCTTTGGTATTGAACGGGAATTATGCTTTTAATTTTATTGCTAGCTTTTAGAAACACCTAAAACTTTTTACCAAAATTTATCAGATCTATGTGGCTTAGGTTGATTTTCACTAGAATTGTCATATCACAAAAGCAGACTCCTAACAAAATTCTGCTCATCAACAAAATATAATTTAATATTTATCGTCCATCAACTCGTTACCCCACAGTCCAATGAAGTCCAATCACTTACCCAAAATGGAACATGGCAATTTATATTTCCCATACTATGGGAAAATTACATCTATTTCGGTCAAGATCAAGGTCAAAAGGATCAAACAACGCTAATAACATAGAATAGCAGATTAGTCATCTATTTGTAGAGCATAGCAATTACCGTAATACCATACTATTACACGGCGCATGACATGACAGACGGATCTGTCGACCGCAAAATGACGAGCTGTCAGCCGTCGAGCTAACAATTACTTAACATCGATCTTGAGTTACGGGAAAGGAAAAAACAGAGGAAACATAATACCCATAACAATTAAGGCAACACGTAGTTAGGAAGAATGTTTTGTATAATAGATATAGATGAGAGGGTAGTGCCTAGGTACTGATTTCAAGTCGGCTATTTCAGGTTACGAGATATAGGTAGGAAACCAGAATTCTTCAATTGAAACACTCGCATTAAAAAACTAGACTAAACTGAAATGGTTGAAAAGGTTAGGTTGGCTCTTCTCACGTTTGGACCGCGTACATTATTGTACGCATCCGATCGCAACCCTTTTTGCCTCTTCGAATGGATAAATGGAAAATAATTGGAAACAACCCCGGAAGGTGAATTAAAATCTGATGTTCGTCATCAAAATGTCAATTTTCGTAGATCGGTTCTTACATACGCTTCAGAAATTATGTGTAAGGAAGGGTTACGTAATCAGTTTAACGCCGAGCGATCTTCGACGGTGGGTAGTCGGTAGTGGAATCGATCGGAAACCGTAGTCTGCAATATTAATCAGGCCTCAGCTACCCCGATCGGATTTACGTCCATCTTTAGATAACGTGAAATCATTCCGGGCGGTCGCCGTCCATTTTTGGGAAGTTCATAATTGTGGATAGGACTTATCTAGCCCATTAAGGTTACCGATTAAACTGTTTCGGTTATTCTTCAAAAATATTAGACAGCAAAGTTTCGTGATTCATAGAAAAATGAATTGTAATACACGTGTCATAAGGTGCTATTTCCATTTGATATTCATTCGCATACTTACCAGGAATACGCAGGAATCTTTGATTGGTATTTACCAAGTTCTTGATCTAACATATCGCTTTGAACTATTTCAAAGCGTGCACTTGCAGATTGCAAGTGCATAGCACTCAAAACTTCGTGGTTAATTACTGCTTTAATGTATGGATAAAACCGTTATTAATCATCTAAAATTATGCGCTAGTAATAAACAATTAGTATCAAGTACTTAGGATTTATGCATAAAGGTATTTGGTAATGTCTGTCTAGTGAGTGGCAAGTGATAAGATCATGATCAGAACAAAATGAGTCAAAACCTTTGGACCAGATTTTGTACAAGCACATTCAGGTTTTATTGGTGTTGTGACTATCTTCAGTATTATTTCCGTGACTGTTACAGAGCTGATTGATCTACTAAACATGTAGAGGTAAAAAATATTCTTCAAAATTCCTCATCCACGAATTTTGCTCCATAGAAAATAGTGTGAAATACAGGAATGATTGGATATTCGCACATCGCGGCCATTATTGCTGCCATTAACAGGCAGTTTCCGTCAGAGCCGACCGTAAACAACTTAACGCTTTCATCTGAACACCGCGGAAGTGGTCTCAAATAGAATTCTGGTATCCACACCTCCGTTGCTGGGAAATCGGGAATTATTAATAGTTTGTTTTCAGGACAGATTGGATAATATGGATACAAAAATTAGGGCAATTTTTCCTTTACTATAAAATGCACTCATGTTAAAAGCGATCTTATAAGAAGAGATTTTGGTCGCTGATTCATAGAATGAATTGGATCAGTTTAGCGCCATTAGTATATCTCTAGTGAGTTTTTTTGTGAATTTTTACAATTATCTAAAACACAAGAATGAACAGAAACATGACAATTTGGTAAGTTAGGCTCTTATATCGTCTTTCTGGATACACTTTACGAGGAGATATACAACAGCATAGTTAAGACTACCTTACATGGTAACAACAATTTAATTCGACATTGATTGACTAAGGAAACCTATATACGGATAATTGATAGTACGTTTGAAGTATTTCTAATTAATACAACGTTCGCTGTTGTTATTTATTATTAACTGACCGGTCAAGTTAAAACATTTCCTAGTTATTTGCAATTGAGAAATTCTCAGTAGGCTCGACTATTCAAATTCCAGTAAAAACTTGTCGCACATGAAATTCAAACATTTAATAACAAAATCCCTTCTAGGAAGCAAGAAAGGGTACATATAGGATAAATTGTAACTGAACCCTTGTTACGCAAGATCTTCAAAGCGTAGGAGTTTCTATAATTATCAAACCTTTTGGCATATAATTTCCTCCACAGTTAATATTAGTGTCTATTTAAAATACTTCAGAATGTAAACTATTTTAATTTTAAGTGGAAAAGAGGTTATTCTTGTTATCGATTTCTATTTCGGCGCTTCCTAAGAGGTGACTATCAATATTTTCTGCGTCCAATAGGTAACTATGAAGCAGCAAAATCAAATAAATGAAAAAGTTACAATTAATTCTAAAACTTACCTTGATGTTTTGTAAGTAAACTTTCGACCATTGAAAATAAATGCTTAAAAATAAATATGTCCTTAGGTTCCTATGGATGTAGAGGCAGGTTTATATTTTATGACTGTGGCGCTGGAATACTCAAGCATTAATCAAGTTCTTGCTTATAAATTTGCTCACATGTCCAGTCTAAACATAACTCATGAAGCCCTACACAGTCACGATAAAACATCAAAAGCCACGTGACATCAAATAAACAAGTATGTAATCCTAATGAATAATTAATATATAATGATTAAACAATTATCTATTGTTCGTTAGCATGACATTGTAGCTGTAGCGTAGTCTGGTCACGAGGAGTAATAAATTGTGATCAGGAAGGGATCGCGTTAATAAATCTTACTAACTTGTTATACTAGCCTCATTAATATTGCTGATTTGCTAGGATGAGCTCTCTAATACATACAAATTATCCAGCTAATAGGAATAAAGACAGAGTTGAATAAGAATGGAAGTTCATTCGGGTCGGTACAGGATGCGATCGATAAGTTATTTTAGAACTCCGGTCCTGTGCTAATTTCAACTGCGCTAGGAATGGATAGCGTTAAGTATACATATCCTGAGTTGACTGTCCTGCAGAATAGAATCGAAACAAAAAATTGAGAGAGCTTAAAAAGTGGCCTAGAAAAATTATGACATTAAAATTTTAACCTGACTGCAGAAAACTTAAAAATGGTACTGGATACTCGAAGATCTAAATATGTTTATAACTAATAGATTGTCTTTAGATACTGTGAATGAATGATAATTACTAACAGTGATCAGTATCAAACAACACTGCAGTAATCTATTTAGCATGATATAGGTAAACGTAATTCACACAAACAAACAGAGAAGGGATCCACTTCACTTGATGATTGATTGATTACGGATGATGACGTAGAAGGCTTACATAGGATAAGGCATGGAGTAACTAACGATGGAAACTAATAAATTGATACAATTGTAATAGTGGGAATACTAGGTTATGCTGGTGAATTTGTTCGTGTAGATCAGCAGCAAAAAAAGTGCAGTGCAACAAATAAAAATGTTTCAAATAAATTTTGAAAAAACTTAATAAAGAACGTTTAATGCGATGATTCTTGTCCTATATTTATTAATTTACCTTTTAGAAGGGTAATATCGGGGCAAATCGTAAAACGCACAAATATTGCAATACATATTGACACTTCTGAGATATTCCAACGTTCTCAGAATTTTACCAGGTATCTAGATGTAGTGTGGTCAAGTCATGTCATGCGTATTATTGCTTATCAAAATATCTTGGTACTGGTCACTTTGCTATACCCAAACCAATATCAGGAAACATGTAAAATATTTAGGTCAAAAACGAGAATTTGACTATTGATGGAACATTTCTAGATTTGATGTAGGAAAATAATGAAGCAGTACCTTAAGCTATTTTGATACTGTTTTAAATGGTTCTGAAAAAGAGAAACACTTATTTATAGAGCTCGATCCCTTCCCATATTACTAAGGTAAGCCCATAATGAATTCTAGTGCTACACAGTAATAACAGTAACCACATAACATAGTGATCATTGGTCGAAACCGTCCAGTGTTTGGGCCACAATGCATGGGAAGCTCATTACTGGGGCCAGTCGCATGCATAATGAATGATGTCCATAAAACTGTGACGCTCTATCGATTCCTAGAACTGTGGAGTACGGAATACACGTGTTTGTTACACGTATTCAAGCTTACGTTTAGGCTTTTAGGAGTATTCCCCGAGGGATCAGAAAATCACAGTTCTATATTGTGATATTGATCTGTGATTTATAACTTACTAGCGGCCCGCCCCGGCTTTGCTCGGGTGCAACGCTGATACCAAATATAACACAATCATAAAGTTCTGTAGGGAGAAGCACAGCCTTAGAAGAATTTTTTGGTATAGGCACGCGCCCCCCGGCCCCCGCGCGGCCCCCTGGCCGGTACCGCCGCAATCGCTATGTCCCTGCATTTTAAATCTGTAATATCTTCGAAAATATTCATTTAAATGACATGCTGTAAAAGACACTATTGATCTATATTACATGCACAATTTTTTGAAGTTACTTAATTGGATAAGGATTAATGCTGTATTGCTTAAAATCGTCTTTTCGTGAATAAGTAATAAATAAAGGATAAAAAATGGTTATTGTGGGTTACCCTCAAGAGATAGACATATACCATCGCGGACTTTTTTGTAGATCTTTTTAAGGTGCACAATACTGTAGTACATTATTTTGATCTATCTTGTAGGGTTCAGCCAGCGTTTGCAATGAAAGCGCAAAAAATGAGTTGATTTACGACCTGACGTCAAAAATCTCTAAGATTATCCGTGTTTCTCTACTATATTATGCATGTATTATACATATAAACCTTCCTCTTGAATCACTCTATCTATTAAAAAAAACCGCATGAAAATCCGTTGCGTTGTTTTAAAGATTTAAGCATACATAGGGACAGACAGCGGAAAGCGACTTTGTTTTATACTATGTAGTGATGATATTGACTATATGCTTATTGGAAATTTTCGGCTAAATAAGTTCCCGGATAGTCAAGTAAATATACTTCAAAATTTTTTGATGACTGAAGACTCGTAAAACCATAACTATTTCAAAAAAAATCCGTTCGGATCAGTAATTGTTTCATCTTATTACTACTTACTTTTCAAATGAGAATGTCATCCACATAGCTCATACTACCTGCATACCAGTAAAAGGGATTTGTAAGTACAATCTGGAAACACATCACGATTTTTTATTCCAACCAGTATAACTTGATCAGGGGCTAATAAACCTTTCCTACGACCATCTTATCAGACTATCTAAGTAGTATCGGAAACGCGTCCCAATAAATAACGTTTGCATCTAATTAACATAATGTTCTGTCATCCTTATCTTGTAAGACAAGAAGTTACGTCCCGACTATATCTCTAAGAGCTTCATTGCTTGTAACCTTTACGACAAAAAGAGTGTCTACCTATTGGACACGCAATGGTACTTGTTCTAATGTCAAGCGCGGACCAAAATATAACGCGTCAAAGCTATGAGAGAAATTATGTGTTCTGTTGTTAAAGCCATTACAGTCATGTTCTAAATAAAGTATATGATGATATCTGACTACAAAGCCCTTTTCTGCTCTCTTGAAACAATAATAGTTCCAAAACGGCCAACACTGTTAATTAAGTATGACCCTTGAAATATTTTCTCACGGGTTTGTTACCATGTGTCAAAATATTCGAAACTACGTCACCTTTATAAGTGTAAACGATTAAGGTTATTCTTGAAGCGAATAACTATGGGGTAAGTGATAGCTCTTGGTATTGTTATTATTCAGAATAACATTGAAGCATCAATTTTACTCACCTATGAAGATACCAGGAATTCCCTTATATCGCCAATACTGCCCTAATACTGCCATACAATAGAGCTTAAAATTCGAACAGGTAAAGTAAATTTTACGCTGAATACATATCCACATCAAACGTATGAAAACTTACTAAACATGAGTTTGAACATTCAGATCTCATCTCCAATGTTAGCAGACAGGCTGAAACTCAAAGAAAATCTAGAACTAATATTCATCCGACGATATTTGATGTAAGCTAAGGTTTAAATCGAGCGACCGAGATCCAGAGCGGCGATCCGAGTTAAGTACTGCAAAAACTTGAATTTTAACGGGGATTAAAGTCGCAACGGCGTCGAAATACTGACGCCAGATTTATAGTTTTCCTATTGAAAGTGTCTGTTTCTGATGCGCTTTTTCTCGGCTGACTTTAGGTAAAACCAATTACCTAATTATACACAGCAGTCAATATTTTCTACTGTCACGGGTAGCCGACACGTATGACATGGTGACCGATGCATTATATAAACAAATATGTTGGTGATAAGAAGAAAGTAACGAGGAAATTACGTTCATCTGCTTTGACCTTTATTTTCCTACAATTTTTAAGATTTGTAAGATCTTAAAACAATTTTGTGTCTATTTACCAAAAATAATCTCTAACTTTGATATAACTAGCATTAACATAACATTTTTATAATATCCACATAATAATAGCATTTCCTAGGATTCTCTAACATTTATTGGGTTACAAATGCAACAATTCGAAAACTCGTCCAAACTCAAATGCAGTGGCATTTAAATACCGCCGACGGCAGAGCGGCAACGCACAGCATCCGACGAGTATTTGAAACTTAGAACTATAAGCTCATTGGATTGCACTTCGATATCATTGTAGTTTTAGTTGTACCAAACATGTGTAGCATATCTACCTACTTAAATACTATGACAAATTTATGACTTTTCGTGTTTATGTCTTCACGAAAAGGTTATCTGATTATGAGATTGTGATAAGTCAGATTGCAGATATCAAGTGTGTAATTATGTTCATTGATAAATAGTATAAGATAAAAATGATGTATTTAATTATGTACCGTTTCGAGTTCTTTATAGTTGTCACCGGAAAATAACAAGAACCGTAAGTTTATAATTTTCCTAGGAAATTTATAAACTTCCGTAGGATTCTAAACGAGAGATAAAATGTATTATTTTACGCTCACATTTTCGTCAAATGATAAACTTACGTAGTCGACCGTAAAATAATAAGTAAGCAATAACCAAATGCCATTGGTTGAATAAGTCACGTCAACTTATTCAACCAATGGCGACACGTGTTCCTTCTCACTATCAACATTGCTCGGCATTAGCACTGTCAACATCGACCAATCAGAGAGCAGTGTGTTATTTTACGTTTTTTAAAGAAGCGTAAAATTAAAAGCATTTCTGTGATTGGTCGAACCGTTTGGAATCTTACGTATGGATATCTTAGACTTACGTAAGTTTATCATTTTACAAAAAAGTGAGCGTAAAATAATACATTTTATCTCTCGTTTAGAATCCTACGGAAGTTTATAAATTTCCTAGGAAAATTATAAACTTACGGTTCTTGCTATTTTCCGGTGACATAGTAAATTAATTTTGTTTATACAGTTTCATAATAAATAACTGCAGTATAAATTGAGTACCATCACTAAAGGTGTTCAGACCTCACATGGGTCCCATGGTTCACCAAACAAATGCTAAACTTAAGAAACAAAAGAATGCCTATAAATCACTCCCTTCCTTATTCTTACTATTAATATAAGGTACAGGAAATTATTCCATCTCCACCAAACATTTGCAGCAAGAATTGAATCGTTTGCAGGCGGCGTCAATAGTGAGTAGTTAGCAACAAATACATTCCATTAGTCAGACAAGGAGTCCTTGTGTGAAACATTGAGCTAGACAAGACGGATGCGACCAGTTAAGGCCGGGACCCGTATTGCGTCGTATTGTGAGAGGGCGTGTGCACACCGCTTTATGTTTCTGCGATATGGAGACCAAAGAACACAAATTTTGTTAACCTTGAGTTTGAATTTGGGAAAGTTGGTAAGAGCTTAGACCACTTCTCGAAAAGACTAGAAATGGGAGTCAACACTGGGCAAGACAAGTTACTGGAAATTTATTAGGAAAGTATGTTTCGGACTATTGTATGGAGGAAATTCTCTATTAAAAACTTTTGGTTACAGGTGCTTTGCTACACGGAAAGGGAAGAAGAAAAGACACACACCTACTAATACTACCTACTAACTCAGCAGTTCTTTGAAAGCACTAATGACTTCAGTTTCATTAAAAACAGTTTTTTGCAAGCTGCAACTCAGCATTGCAAGGTGATGAATCTATTTATAAGAAAACTAATTCCCCACAAGGCTAAAATAATCAATAAACTTTACGAACTAATAAAATTGCAATGTGATAAATACAAAACATTACAATGATGGTACAGAAGATGGAAATCTCAGTCTTGGAACTATATAGGTAGATGTCAAACAATATAATGATGATACCAAAAGTGAAGATGGGAATCTCAATATTGTACGTATAAATATAGATGGCGATATAGGACAAGTTAACAGGAATGCGAGCGCACCAATGCGCGCAAACCCTAGCTAAATTGTTGAGAGCAATTTGCATTTAGATACAATTGGTCCAGGCTGGTGTAAGTTCGTAGTGTCAACTGTTTAGATGGCCCGATGGCCGCAGAGATTGCTGAACTAGGTTATTGGAATTCATGTCACTGATCAATGTCTGAATTGTAAAACATGTTTGGGAGTCAATATTTTGAAGTTTTAGGAAAAGGATTTTTGAAATTTTTGACCAAAAGAGATAATTTAGATAGATTATGATTTATACGCTTGTTGTCTTCCTTTTCGTCTCATATTATTTCTATCTCTAGTAGCTCACCGCTCAAGTAACTCAAAAAAGTGGCCTAAATCTGCTCTCTTGAAATCAATCTTACTTAGTACAACAATTAGACACAAAGCAATAGAAATAATTTTGCCTGCTAATAACATAAGTGATGTGCTGTAAACACTACAATTATTATTGATGGTAATGACGCAATCCTACGAGAAGGTCAATCCTGCAGATTTAAAGTAACCACGACTATAATAAGTCAGATAAAACCAGGTTTATGATTCAAAACAATATCGAGTTCCTTGAGACAATTATTATTGCCATTAATCTCTTTATTACATGTTTATGATTACTTATAAGATTATAAATCGTAATAATTATTCCTTATATCATGCTCTTTAACAATACAGTCTAAAGACTAAGAATTAAGTACATACTTAATTCCTTATTCCAAACCTCTTTGTGTACCTAAAGAGAGACTAAATAATAAACAAATTTAATAGTTAATCTAAGATCTAAGTCGTAAAATTGCACACCTTAAGTAAGCGACTATTAATTTTAAAAGACGTTAACACCTATTAACATATTTGTAAATAATTATGTACGTAATGATATTTGCTAATTACAAGCTTCAACATATTATGTACACAGACCTAATGGTTTAAAATCGCATTTAAGTCACATGAGTAAATCTGGTGATCAGAGCTCATTGCTATTCTGTAGACATTCATGAAAAGAATCTGCCGACTAAAAGAAATGGAGGCTTATAGATAGATACTATTTCTGAAGTCTAATTACACTTGTAAATTGACTTAATTTGTAGAGTAGACAAAGTAGCCTTTTTGAATTGTAAGATTATTTAAACAATGCTAGAATTCCTAAGCTCAGCAGTGAATGACCATAGAATGAGTGTTCAGTAGATTTCAATGACAAACAACAGAGTTAACTTACAAATTGAGAAAGACACCTTTTTTTTTGGTAGAGATCTTTGCAGTTAGCTTGAGCGCTGGCTTTGACTGCTTCACCGGACTTTTGGCGAGGACCTTAAGGCCTCCAGTCAGAGCAATAGGAAAAACTAACTACGTCAGCAACGTCCACTAAGGGCACCCCCTGCGGGGTTCGGACCTCGAATTAGTGCGTTGCTAACAATCTTAATAAAGCAAAACAACAAGGGATTTAATTATTTAGGGACATATGAGAAAGACACCTAGCGACCAATAACTTCTCAGCCGATCATGGTGTTTGCACAACAACATAAAAACTTTTTAACAAAAAAATTTAACCGCCGAAAACACTGAAAAGCAAAAAATAAGAAACCTTTTTTTATTTAATCTTAATAACTAAGTTCTTAAACGAATGTGAGTATACCTAAGTAATTTCGAGTCGGCGCCAAACAGGCAAATTAATTAATTACGATTACGAAAAAAATTAAGTACCTATATGTACTTAATTTTTTTAGAAATTTTAATGGTTGTCGCTGGAGATTTCATTGCATTGTTAAGTTGATTCAAACTCAAACTCAAAACTTTTATTTGCTTTCCACAATGGAATTAGTAGGTGTTAAGTAAAGAATATAATTATAGTATATTATATAGCGTTTTTGATTTGGTTGTTTCTTTATTTTTAAGGTAATTTTGTGATCTTTGTTAATTGATAGTTTGGCGCCGCCTCAAAATTATTTAGGTATACTCACATTCGTTTAAGAACTTAGTTATTAAGATTAAATAAAAAAAGGTTTCTTATTTTTTGCTTTTCAGTGTTTTCGGCGGTTAAATTTTTTTGTTAAAAAGTTTTTATTTTATACTTTTTTGTGGCTATTATATACTAATTGCTACATGCTGAATTATTTATTATTTTTAAAATAGCTAACTACCTTATTTTCGTATTCAAATCTGTGAGTGAACAATAAATCACCGCTATTTTCCCAACCTTAGAGTAAAATTATATGGGACCAGCTTCAAGGTATAGCCCCCTATCTAATAAAAAAAGATTTATCAAAATCAGACTGTTCTGTAATAAGTTACTAGTGGTCATATATTAAAATCAGTTAGTGAACAATCAATATATCCCTGTTTTTCTACCCTTAGGATTGGAATATTTTTTCCAAATTTATATGGGACCAACTTCTAGGTATAGCCTACTCAATAAAAAAAGAATTATCAAAATAGAACTACTCTGTAAAAAGTTACGCGTGGTAATACATTACGATCAGTGCGTGAACAATCAATTAACCCCTGTTTTTCCACCCTTAGGGTAGGAATTCTTTTTTCAAATTTATTTGGGACCAACTTTGGAGTATACCCTTTCCAATAAAAAAAGAATTATCAAAATCGGACTACTCAATAAAAAGATATGCGTGATCATACATAAAAAAAAAAAAAATATACGCGTCGAATTGAGAACCTCCTCTGTTTTCGTCGGTTAAAAATGATTCGATTTGCATACATGAATAACATCCAGGCTTGAAACAAACATTTGAGATCTTCGTTTTTTTTTTTGTCTCATTCGGGAACCAACCCTGACATTGCGGGCGTCGTGTCTTTAGCTATTTTCTGTTCAAAGGGAATCGCCCGCACAACTAAAAAGACTAATATTATTATTAATCAGACTTGTAAATTGCCTACCGGCTTAGGTACTCGGCGAAATTGTCCGCTTCCTAATTGAGTTAAAAAATCGTGGCATTTCGAGGTTCATTCCGTTAGAATATTTTAACAGTTTCATTTGTGATCAGAATAAATTGGTTTAGGCTTAGAAAGGAGACGCAAAATAATGAACTATTTTTTTAACCTTTATCTGGGTTTATTAGGAGTGTGGGTGTCATTCGCTTTACTTCTTTACAAACTGAAAATATCGTTTTAAGACAAGTATAGGTAATGCTATTTGTATAGCAAAGTTTATTGATGTGCTGTAAAATGTGCTTAAAACATGTGTCTTACTTTTCTAACATTTTTTTAACATTTCTGTGTACCTTAGAAGTATTTATTTCGATTTCTATATCTTTTCTGTTATTTTTTAAACGAAATTGAACTATGCTTTTTCTTCTATAAGAGCTACTCTAATCAATTATGGTCATCTACTAAAATCTTTCTCTATTAAATTATGCTATACTATGGTATTCTATTTCATTACGTTCAATCTATAAATATTATATCAAATTCGATTTATTTCGGTATATCAACACAATAGATAACCTTCTATAGAGGTTATCTAAAAGGCCTGTAACACAAGTGGTAAATTACTCGACACTTAGACTACTGTTCCTACATGATCTATATTTATGTAGATAACTAGTAAAACAACGAGGTTTCTATTCATGAAGTTCAAGAAAACAATAATAATCAAAGCTGATAAACTTTATTTGAAATTGATACCAGACTGACATTACCGCCAAAGAAAAGATACATAATCATTAAAAAATCTCACTAAAGTCCAATGTTAAAATAAACATTTAAAACTATTCGTGTTTACACATTTACTCAGACTCATTCACAAGTTATACCTAGCATTGAATTAACACGAATTCGAATTTTAGCCATGGACTAAACATATACATAGACTGCTACTATCGCTAGTTTCCCCTCGTGCCAAGCGAGAACAGTTTTTAGTCTGTATCTAGTACATTCGTTTACTGACATAAGTTAATTTTCGCGGAACGAGAAACTTATATACGAAAATATCGATGGTTTTGACATTGTTAAGATAATATTAGTGGTTTAGATAGATATTTTAAAACGGCAAGCTCCATCTTCATACATATTTCACGACAAAACTAGTTCATACTATTGCTTACGGTTCAAACTCTGATAGGCTCACTCTATAGTTTCTTATGTATCCTCTAAGATTTTAGCATATACAATTCTACATAACAGGATTTTAAATGTTTATTATTATGAAATCATGAATGGACGGAGTCACGCTTGTCGGACCAGACGGCAGATGGTTGGCAGATGCGGGAAAGATTCGTAATTTGTATGATTTATTGTCCAGTTACACTTTTGTCGCATTGTATTAAAACTTAAAGAATGAGCAATGGAATAGTTTAGAGGGTTTCTGTATCCAACATTCCAACGTTAGTTAGAAATAATACACTGATTGACATATCTTGAAAAAACATACAGATAGTCTTATTAAGTTTATATATTACAGCTCTTTCTCTTAAAAAACACATAATACAAACAAAAAATTATCAAATCTAACAAAATACAGTTTGCTGCATTTTGTGCGACAGAAATTATCTTGAATCAAAGATTGATATCACACTGCTGTAAGAAAGATATATTCTTATTACTCGTGAGAAATGCTACCATTTTTGTCATAAATAATGATCGATAATAATACATTACACACAGCTGTAACATAGATTTACGTAGCTTAACTTGGTTATATTTTAATTAGTGGATTAGTTTTGAAAGCCATTGAGTAATCCCGTAATCAACATTGGGCACAGCTGTGCCACATATTATAGCATAACTATATGACTAGTTAATTTGTAACGTCATATCGTTGAACTGTATTTAATGGGAGTTCTTAACATGTGTTTTAAAATAATATTAGTGTGAGTAATTGCTTACTGTTTGATGACACATAACAAGTGGTAAAATATTAGGGTAAAGTTTAAATTTCATCTCAGGATAAGTATAACGGAGTTAATGCACATGAAATTTAAAGAAACATTTTTTATCAACACTAAATATTATAATAAGCAAACCTGGGAATTATTCTCTTTATATAAGAACAAACTCTAACTATACTAATATTAAAACTTACATAAATAAAAACTAACAGGCGTCAAAAAAACTCATCGTCATCCTTGTAAATGGCGGGGAACGTGCCCAGAAGGCTGGCAGCATTGCCACGTTGAATGGTTATGCCGATTCTTTGGGCAAGGAACAAACCAGCCCTCTGATCACGAGAAGAGTCTACCAAACGTTTCTCTTTATAAGAATTAGCTACAGCACACCGGCAACCTATATCCTGTCTCTGAATCTAGAAACTTCGATTATAAATCTTATCATCTAATTTGTTGTTGTGGTCGTGTTGTGTAAGTGTCAACAATACGTTCCATTATGAATCACAGAACTACTGCTAGTCTGCGGTACATTGTTTACCAACGGAAGGATTAGACATCACAAGAGTAACTGGCTGATAAATAATGTATATTTCTTTTGTCAAATCATTCGGGTTTCCCCAATTGCGTGTTGGGTCAGGTTCCAGTCTTACTAGGTCAAGCTCAGAAGCAATACTGCTTTAAAGTCCTTACGGACATTACATGACTGACCTTCTGAACGTTATCACTGGATTTCTGCGGGGACATGGTATGTTTTAGTATAATTTTAATTACTTCAATCAATCCAGTGTTCTTCCGAATACTTCTTCTAAGGTTTCCTCGCTTATTTCCTGATTAACTGTACGTGGGCCATGGGCTTGGGCTGTTATTCCATCTAGCCCAACTCCCTCCAATAGCAGGTTATATTGATGTACAAATTCTTCTTTAATTCCTTAACAGAATAAATAAAGCATCGTCCTATTTGGCATAGCGCCTGAACGAATGACTTTCTGGAGATCTATTCTTGCACCAATCAAATATTTCGATGACGTACAGGAATTTGTGTCACGTCTTGCAGGCTAAAAATACTTGTCAGCAAATCCGGGGCTATTATTAGTATTAAAGATTGAAATTGTTAAATCCCTTATAGTTTCATAGAAAGAAGTAAGAATTTAAAAAAAGTTTAAGACATGACAATTATTTTAACATAATGGTAAGATATATTTCTATTGAAATAATGTTTATCCAGTAACGAAGTTCTCCATCAACCAACATAGTGATTACCATGATCATGTTAGCAAACATAACCGCACTATTTACAAGTAAGGTAATCTTGGTAAATGACGTTAAATCTAATTGCCTTTTACGAAATCTCCCAAGACCCAAAACCTAGTTCATCACAATAAAGAGATAATACTTAACTCCGAATTAACAAAGAACCTAAAACCCTGCGAACCTTACACATCAAAAACAGTACAGTCAACTTCAGATCAATAGTAAAACTTTGTCACTCATAGCATCTTTATTTCAAAGGGATAGAGCTCATTTTCGTAATCCCTTATCTCCACTACCGTGAGGTCCGTACCTGACCTATTAAACTTAACTAGCCACGTCAAACAAACAAAAAAGTCGAAGTTATCAAATAGGCCTAACATTATTGCCGATCCGGTCGGAACTCGAAAGACTGGATAGTTCGAAAGTTGAGGCACTAAAACACTCGTTTTATCTTCCTACTTAAGTACCTGCTACTTTTCTTTATGTAGTTCTTTCCAATCTTAAGAGAAAGACGTGAGAATTGGAGGATCAATGGCTCTATCTACTTTTCTACCTTTGAATGTGACTTTATAGCTTGATTTTTCTTTACTTGTGTAACTTTGATATTACTTTCGCATATTATTCTTCAGTGGCCACGTTGTTTTTCAAAATCCAGAGTCAGTTAATTTTACATCTTAGTCATAAATTTAATACAGATTGTCAGACTTTCTGTAAAAGCGAGATTCAGATTACCACAGAAGTGAAATTAATCAAGTAAAGAGCGGCCTAAGATTGGTCCACCAACAAGGGAAGTAATGAAATAGCTATTTGTTTTTTGTGTAACTCAATGAGAATCAAAAAATAAATAGTCCAGATTGCAAAAATAATAAAGTATAATAAAGCCGCATTTACCATGGTTCGCCGTACCCACAGATCACCGAGAGAGCGTCTCTTAAAGCCTTTTAAATTTAAACAGGCCTCCAAAGGAAAAAGGCCCAAGAAAACTCGAAGTAACCAAACATTTATTAACCCCCTAATAACTTTCCTCGGTACAATAAACATTTCTTTTGGACCAGCTACCCCATCAGGCAGCTCAAATATTTGCTCGGGACCATTTAGCTTTGTACCAATTACTGCCGAGTTATGGCTGGCTATTTTAATTGGGAAAGTGATTAAAGTCTGACTAACGTTGAAATATTGTACTGCAACCGGTATATGGGTTATTCTTTAATATACCTACCTGACACATGTATTTTTGAACACCCATTTTTTTTAACAAAAGGGATATCCTTAATTTCCAAGCTCTATCGACAACATGGCACCGTGAGTCTGAAAGAAAACCGTTTATAAGGATCCCGGTTTTGTACCTGGAAGTTCAATCCAGTAAAGTCACCAATTTCAGCATCTAATCCAGCACCAGTCTTCTGGTGCTGAGGCCATCCTACACTGTTATTTCCTTTCAAGAACCTCCACTAGATGAAACCTCTGTGCAACCGTAAGTGTAAAAAGGTTTCTTTTGTCTATAATATATACATCGCAGACAGGAAGTAAATTTACCTTACAGATATTTAAATTATTTATGTATTTGCATACTTCGACCATTAACTGATACAAATGGAATAAAAACGATTCACAAAAATAGCTCGGATAGCAAATAGCAATGTTAATTGAACAAACTTAGGTTCCCGACACGCGAATTGCATTGTAGCTTTAAATTTTATTCAAATTGTTGCAAAAGCTATCAGACTACCTGTAGCTATGAATAATTGGGTTATTTCAATGTATCGTTAAAAGATTTGTTTATTTGCGTCTTCATAAATATAAAGAACATGTTTTATCGACGCTTATTTCTCACATTATTTTTATCGTGCCTTATTCCCCATGTTTTATTCGCCTTAAATATGTTTTTTTTTTTAATCAAGATTTAATGACAATCTTATTATTTATTATTCAAAGCTCAGTTCCTGGTTAAACTAGATCACAATCAGTTGATTGTAGAGTTAGTCACGCATAACCTTTACCTTTGATAGTTTGTGTTTCTCTGTCACCAATCATAAATCAGGATTTCAAAAATGTTTTTGAATAAAGTACCTCATACACACTACTATAATAATAATAATAATCCAGCCTATAATAATCCCACTGCTGGGCACAGGCCTCTTCCCATATAGAGAAGGCACGAGCATTGATCACCACGCTTGCTCACCGCGGATTGGCGATTTCAGATCCCAAATTTCCTCACGATGTTTTCCTTCACCGTATGTCAGAAGTGTCTTAGAATAATTAAGAAAGTACATATAACTTTGAAAAGTTACATTGGTACTTTACTTACACACTACTACATCACTTTTATTGATTTTATACTCATAATAGGAACCAGTCAAAACCTTGCCAAAGAACGACTCCAAACTATAAAACTAAATATCGTTAATTTTCCTTTAAATACGTAACCTCAAATCTGCAAAATGGAGGAAGTAATCAATTTGCTGCCACTTATAAAAATGAAATATAAACAAAATAAGAGGAAAACAGGCACGACCCAAAAACGGGGCCATGTGTTTATTAATTACATTAAAAGCCCATATCTAGCGTCAGTCTGTCGATAGCGATAACAGCTAATCTCGCTAACCACTGGGTAAACGATACGCTCGAAATTGTATCAATATCCTATATGTACCCAGAATCTTATAGATTACAGATATTTCGGACATCTGGAAAACTCTTGTTGGTGCAAATATTTGAATTAGTTGTGATAAAAGCTCAATATCTACTATATGCATATAACATTAAAATATTAATTAGTAATTGGATGATTAAAATATTCCACAGCTAAAGATAATGTGCTCTTCTTTAGGTTACAGCATTTTCTCCTTATGTAACAGCAGTCCTCAATACTTTTCTACCTTCATTATGAACTGTATTTTGAGTTTTCAGAAAATCATGATGAGATAAAAGATTCCGGTTGACTCAACGAATTATCCTTCTATTCATCACTTTGTTCTTTAAACATTTGCCAGTTTTTGCATCTTCTAGCCAGATGCAAATTTACAATTCGATCAGGTTCTTACCTTATTTCTGACATCCAACACTAGACATTTGAAATGATTCCGTTATGTCAAAAGAAATAACCAACAGCGACGACATCTGAATGCTAATTGATATGCCATCGTCAGTTTGGACAACCGATGCAATATTGATGCGATTCTAAAAACTGAGCCATATGCTCTTAATGAAATGTGCATGTGTCACTATCGATTGAATATTATCACGAACCAATGGATGGTGTTTGATAAGGTTATTGACCATCTATTGGCTATTAATAAAAAGATGGATTTAAAAAAAAGAAAAATGTGTTATTTTTCTTTTCTAAATCATGTAGCTCTACTAACTAGAGTCCGTGGATGGGTGGTCATTTTTGAACGTACCGACCTTATATGGTAAAATACGATATTCAGCTGAATCTGGTAAGACTCGAAGCTGAACCCAACAGTGTTGGGTTCGGCTTCGAGAGACTATGTTGGGCCAACATAGTTGGGAAAGGGCTAAGCAGATGTAGCTCTACTTTCGGGCAAAAACAGTTGCTCAAAGACGAAACGAGCATTAATCGTAGGAAGAATAAAATCAAAAACGTTATAATAGGGGAATGCTCCTTTTCTATAGTATTGATATAACTTTTTTGAAAATTATTCAGTGGCAAATAACGTAACAGGCTACTTAGGCATATCATATAAGTTGATATCTTTGTATTACCTAACACCTATAATAAGTGGGAGCTATTCAGGCGTATAGGAGGTATTTAATCAAGGTGGTTACTGCGGGTAGGCGAGTAAATAGCCTTGTGTGAATCATAGTTAGAATGTCCCGTGAAACGTTTATGCGGTTTTAAGTTATTTGGAGTTTATTTGTCGTCACCAACTTTTAATTTTCCATGTGTATCTATAATTCTGTTCAACCAAGACATTTAAACAATACGTTGGCCGTTCATATTGTTTATTATTATTACACTTAACATTACCCCATTCCCCTTTTTTTCCCTAATTAGGCTAAAAGAGATAGCGCACCGCAATTAAGGTTTAAAAAACAGACCACTTAATTGTTTTTAAATGGCCTTAGAAATGTATTTACCTAACTAAAGTAAACAAATGTTACGAAACTTTACAAAATCATAATTACATGTCATAAACAATTGGCTTGGATTTAATATGGTAATTACTTTTAAACATATTAGGCCAATTAAGTACGCCATTTTTTAAAGAAAATATCAGATAATATTATCTGTGTTAACTACAGTGCGTTAAAGACAGAAAACAGTACTTAGCGTTTTTTTTTTATTCAATGTCAAAAATATTCAGTAATCCAAATACTTACATTTTATAGATATTTCTTAGCCAACAGGTAGATCAGGCTGCATTCTGTTCAAACTACATTATAATGATATTTTTCGAAATAATTTTACGCACGATCATCCATTTTGTTCCGTTGTTACTAACTCCCAATGTCTGGTTAAAGTGGTAACAAAAACTTTAGAACACAATAGGGTGGGTCGGCCGGCCTATTTCCACACGTCTCATCGCTGTTGTAGGTAGTACTTACGTTGCTATGGCAACGGGAGATATTAATTACTGTGTCAGTAAAGGTACGTATTGGAGGTCGTTATTTTACGAGATGATATCAGATCTATGAAAAATATATAAATATGGCGATTTTTTGGAGAGACTTACAAACATATTAAAAACTCGGATTCGTCATTTGGTCATGTGATTTTAAACCCTATTACAATATTTGGGGTTGGACGGGTTTTCTTAACATAGGTATTATATGGTAGAAAATTTGTAAATTTGTCGACATGTCTTTTTGGCACTGTTAAAAAGGCAAAATTTTATAATGTTTCTGCAGATTATAATTAAGTGTGGTGAAACGAATTTAGTTCCTTTAGCAAAGTTTCCATACCTATTGAGTCATCAGCTGGTTGACTACTCAAGCTTTTTCAAATAAACAAATCCTCAAGGTCTAACATAACACGTGCTACGCAATAGAGAAAAGACCTGTAGTATAACATAGGCATAATGCTTATGAACTGTTTTCATAACAGTACTCCTTTATTAACGGTTTCCGCCAAAGAAAATAAAAGTGAACAAGTCACTTGTTTATAAATGGTATCTGCGCAAGTGAAGAGCGTTTGCAAACGTTGTGTAGTCTGTTCGTTATTCTAATGAACAATATGGCTGCCGCTATTGTTTTTGTTTGAATACACACTGTTTCACATTATTTAATATGGTTGAAAATATTACAATGCCCAACCGTTGGCAAATTAAAATTAGATGTTAGTCATTTTACTTAATTAGGTAAATAAAAGATGTGTTAAGTACTTTCTACTACAAAAACATACCAGTTTAGGTACCAATAAGGACTTCCAAAACGATGTAAAGCAAGTTATAATAGGGACCACACCTATAATACTATCATATCCAGCCTAAAAGTTTGAGCTAATTTACGCCACCAAAATAAACCTAGCAGTCGCTGAATATTAGAGTAACCTAACATCTGTCTGGCGTGAAATTATCCCACTGACAAATTCCTTTGCTTAAAAAAAGTAAAACAAAAATGGCCGCTAGTTACCAAGCGGCGTCAACTGCTCCCTGCAGCTCGGACCATGCACTCTCTTTTATTTCTATTGACGAAGCTCCCTTTTTGTCTCGCTCACTGCGAGCTCCGACAAATTTCATTATTGCTTTGCAACTTGTTGGGAATTAAACAATAACTGGATTCCATAGAGATGTTGAGAAATGAGAATTGATGGTAGGAAATGTTGTAGCAGTTGCAGATTAATGAGGGCATAATGACATGCTGATGAACACTCGAACATTGGTCCGTTGTTAAAATAATACCTGTAGCAATTTTTGATACTATTATTTTATAGGTGGATCAGGTTTGGAAAAAAAGAAAGAATGAAGAGAACGGACAACATGAAAAAAACTAGGTACCTACATACATCTTCTGAGTAACTCTTTTACGTCATTTAGTCGTCAGTCGTCAGTTAAGAAACACGCGTAACAACAGCTAATCGAATCAGTGTAACGATTCGTGCTTCAATTTTATAGTCAGAGCAATCACGACAGATAACATACCGATCGATACATTGCGTGTTACCTACCATTAAAGACAAATAAATTTTCAAAGACCCAGCAATGTATGCTAATGAAATGATAACAGTACTAAGGTCGCGTATGTCATCGCTGTATTATTATACCGCTTTGACCTTTTCTGTGATATCGATTTCGTTTTGACGTATATGCGTACAGTCGTCAACGAAAGTTGTTTAACGTTTTTTATTGGATCGCTGAGACAAGACACGTGTAGTTGGGTTGCTATCTGTACTTAAACGATCCAATACAATCCAATGACCGTGGCTATACGAAGAGATCCAATTACATTTAAGACAGTCAGTTGTTGTGAACGTCAAGTATGGCGTGCTACAAAAATAATAATAGAAATAAGTACATACCTACTCAACGGTAGCTTTTCAATCCGCAAGGGATACACTATAAATTTTTTTTAATCATATCCTAAGATATGACATGTCTGATTATGTACAAAATCTAAATATCAGTTGTTTGATACAGTTAAGCTAGAACTTGGGGTATGAGTAATCCATGCTAACCATGGTTTATCCGCTAGAAATACTACAAGTTGTGAATTCCAATAACGTAAAATATGAATACATAATCGTTATGTTTGTACACCTGACAAAGATAAGGATTATTTGCATTGATAAAACAGGAATGTGGTATGTCTGTCCAGTAGTTAAATAACATGCCAAGGAACTAGACACCATGGTTATTGAGTATTTGACATGACTATTGTAATGTTGTGTTCACAATACGACATACACGATGTATAAACTTGGAGGCCAAATGGTTTAAATTAACTGATATTTGTGCACAAAGTTGCAGGTTCGAAGATTAGAAACCACTACAGGTAAGTATAATGTGTCTTTTTCAGAAGAAAAACAGAAAAACCATCGTGAACCACTGGATGAAACGTGGTAATCAGGTGGAGAGGCGCAGTTGCACATATTTATCGATGTATGTATGAACACGATAGATATCCTGAGTGCATGTACAGTCACTGTGTCTTAACCTAGCAATATACATACATAGGTATAATTTATGTAGCTACTTTCCCACACAAATAAAGGGTATAAAGGTAAGCAGCTAGGTATATCATTTAGAACCATATTTGCATTGCAATATCGTGGGACAATAAAACCATTTCTTACTTGAACCGCAAATTAAGCAATAGTACAAGCTTTAACTTTAACTGGTGAAATATTATTTCGTAACACAAACCTAGGTACAATTACCTACGGAACTAAGGTTTTATGTGTTTATTCTGGTCTTATGGATGGACCTGTAACTTTTTACTGACCACGCACGCTGGCCGTATCTAAAGAGTAATTGTCAATTTACCATTTGAAGACGGTCTTAACTAGACTCAGACTGAACCGCCATTGTTATATTTGGTATCAGAATTCTGAGTAACGTTTATCCTATAGGTGTTTAGGGCATAGACATAAATTAACTAATAGTAAATTCGTATAGACTTCTAAAGCAGCAGTGCTATTCTCAAAACAGAGAGTGCTATTCTTCAAACATGAGATTTCGATGCTGAAGATGACAGGGTTTTTTTAAACAGATTTTACAGTAAGGGCTTGTATGGTTTTGTAATTTGATATTTCGTTATTGGTATAAAAATCTTAAGGAAGGATAATCCAAGTTAAATGTTTACCTTCTTTATTTATTTAGTCACTTGACAGCCCTTCATAATAAACGTACAAATAAATCATGAAAATCTTGACAATAGAATACCTACGTAACCATCCAGAAAATGTAACTGTTCGTCTAGTTACAGAAGAATATTATTTGTGAATACATTGTGGCCAATCAAGTTAATACGAGTATATATCTTTAGGATAGTTGACCATATTGATGATAAAGCATTCATGGGGGTACTATGAAATCTAGGCAGAATGCATACTTACTTTTTCATGCAAAAATCAGCTGAAGAAAGTCTATAAAATGACCTTATTTTACCCCTATCTGTCTTATGACTAACTCTCACTATTATTAATATATTCAATATATTTGATATGACCTAACATAGAATACCTAAGTATTGATCTAACCTACGTCTCGTTATCAAAGACATATTGGAGCTGCCAAAACCTTGCGGTCTTGAGACCTAGCTTTGTATGGGTGAGGCATGTTACTGGAACAGCATGTATGTATTGTTTCTTAGTTATAACAATCCTGTGTTTAACAGAATACGTGTCGAACACAGTTCTTGTCATTAGCCCTGTGTTTTGTTTCAGCTGCGAGTATTGGTTCTATTAGTAGGAATGTACATGGTTTTTCGGATCACTTAAGAAATGGACAGTATTAAAATTGAAAAGGGACCAGTCTAGGACTATACAACTACCTATTTTTAAGTTAGACAAAATTGGTAACCGAGCTCCTTGATCTTAATTAGTTCTTAAAACTTTGATAGCTGCCTGCTCTAACTTTTTTGTTTTATTTTTGGTCTTTTGATCGCCTCGCTTCTTTCATACCTATATTTTTATAAGGTCGGCCTAATCAAGACTAATTGAACTATAGATAGAGAAAGACTCCGGATTTTTTACTGCATATTTCGGATGCAAGTCTAAAAGGATATTTGAAGGGTATGCATCTATTTGAATTGGAGGCTCACGGAAGGAAAATAATGAGTCACTGATAGGTCCCTATTAGATACACCTAGATTAATTAACCTTTGATCACCTTCAGTGGGCAATTAAGAAGATATGAATATGAGGACTTTGCCCTTAAATTTAGTAACCAGGCAGCTAGGTAGGTACCTATTACGATGTTGCGTAGGGTACAGTGCAGACAGCGCAGTACTAACAAAATCATCAATTTAATTGGTCTTTAGCAATAGACTAAGTAAGTAAAAGTGCATTGAACAATCACAAAGACCATGTAGGTGGTAGGTATTATGTTTATGCCTGCAGTTGACGCAAGAATCTATTAATTTTAATGACAAGCATTGTGCCTTGAGAAACCACAAATTACCTAATTTTATTAGCATAAGGATTTTCTTAGAGAGACTATCTTAGATTTGAAGTGACTAGGTACCTAGTTTTCGTTGGTACCCTATCTAAATAGAGAAGACTTCTGTGTCTAATTAGTCACAATTACCTAAAAAACCTAGAGGTGTGGTGTTAGTAGGGTCGCATAATAAATGCTGACCTTCAATACAGACAATAAAGGGTGTTCTTGTCACATTGACCCTACCTATCTTAAAATAATAAAACCAAGTGAAATGCATAGGTAGTAAGTAGCTTTATTATACTTATTATAAATTTCAATCAAATCGTAGTTAGCCTAAGTAGGTACTCGTTTAATGAACTACTTTCATAACACAAAACCGACCATATAAGATAGATGCACTGACTCAGCTCACAGCTGATCTATCAATAGATTACATAGTAACTAACTGTGAGTGAGACATGTTTCTTAGCTGAGAAAGCAAATGGGCTCGTTCATTAGAACTTCCTAATAAATAACACAATTTAATAGGTTTACGGCAATCCATATCATGGTCTCGCAGCCGATATGTACCTATGTAGGTGTGCGTGGTCTCAGCTTTCTCCCAAAACGTGGGCGACACTGCGCTCCCATTCATGATCCGTCTGTGTTTACACCGCGCACACTATCCAACGATACTCGCTGCCCGCTGCTACGGAAACAAAAATAACGCTACACAAATCGCTGGGAAGGTATCGAGATAACGATTGTTTACCTGCGATTACCGCACATTCAAGGTAACCAACCTATAACACACTACAACGTTAACGTTTACACGTTAATTCACCGACTCACAACTTTAATCTCGCATCAAAACTCTGTTGACATTGAAAACAGTTACGCAAGTTGATGCAATTTTCGTAAGAATCTAACTCAGCAAGACAGCGTTACTGTTATGAGACTGAACTCACGTTCCCCGTCTTTAGACACAACAAAAAGCCGGGCGAGTGCCGTATTTAAGACGGTCCCCCTTACCTCTGTCGCTCGAACGTATCCTGCGAGGACTACACAAGACAGCCATAGGTATATCCTCAAATGCATCACAACAATGTGAACCGGACCGGTCGCACCAGCAGTATGACACAATCACACAATATTAACACAGCACAAAACAATCTGCTGTTATGTTATTCCACTAACACCATACACACGGGTCGAAACAGCGCGCGAAACGACATGCGGCGTCGGTTTGCGATTGTAGTAAACTGAGTGGCGCTTGGAGCTCGGTTCAGTGCGTTGAGGGCGCGCGCCCCGCACGCGGCGCGCTCGTGGCTAACTTCAATCGCATAGGCCGCGTTCGGTCGTCGCCCGATGGTCGATGGAGCTGTATTTCGCGTCACGCACTCCTATTTATTACGTCGAAGAATAATGGCCTAGTCGTTGCGTTCACAAAAACAGGCCCCTAATTCTACGTCTTTTCGAGATACAAGTTATACAGCTGACTTTGTCTTATTGCGTTCCTACAGAGGAACTTGTTCTAAATTTGGTCATGGGCAAGACAGAAATATTATTTGCTGGGGCGACGACTGTCTGTATAACATTGAAGATACGTCAAAACAAACAACTCATACGATAGCCATCTAAATGCGTCGTCCAATACAAGTTATTCCCTGCCAAGACAATAAAACAAGATGAAGTCTGTTGTAGTGTTACCAAGAATAGGCTAATTATGACTATTATCGTTGTTTAGTAGGTACCTATAGCCAGCAGTTACTCACGAAAACGAAAGTAACAACGCAAGGTATAGTGTAGTACTTATTATTAATAGGGGTACCTACAATTTATAACACAAATGGAGTAAAATACAACACATACACTAACAGACAGACGAATTATTATTTTTAGTTTTACAGCAAGTGAAAGTAATACTACAGTACCGCCATCTATCGCAACTCATTACACTTAATTAACAAAAACAAGTTCAGTCTACAATAAAGAGTAACTACTTAAAGCACTAGTAGTAAATAATTCTCAGGACGAATAATGGTGAATTTAATAAAGTTTTGTCAACCTATGAATTCATAGAACCTACCTGCCTACTCACAGAAGTAGGCAATCCGTACAAAATATGATAATATAGGTAGGTACTTCTTAACTAAGGAGCATAGGACAAGTTACAAGCGTTTTCCGCTAGATGACTCTGTTGTGGTAAATAAATGAGTTTCCTTGACTTGCCCTCACAATAAGGGCCTGTTTCACAATGTACCGATAAGTTCTGCATAAGTTTTGAATAAGCTGTTTGTTACTTATTCGTAGGATAAACACTGTTTTTGCGTTTCACAACTGTCAAATAGCGCTATGTGTTACATAAAGTCCACCATAAACTATGGGTCGGACGACGTGGCGAATAGCACACTTATCTTAAACATAACTATAAGTTTGACAGTTAAAATTAAATGACATTGTTTTTCTTTCGTTCATGTTGTATTTTGGTTTCTTAGGTTACGGTGTCGGGACTTAAAAATCTAAATAAAAACTGCGAAAAAGTCCGTAAAAAGGAGTTTTATTTCATGTTGAATATTATATTACGTAAAAACCATGTCGTTTAAGTTTTACAGACATAACTATCTGTATTATCAGAGGAATCAGCGTGGTTTTAGTCTTAATAACCTAGGTAGACTACTTATAACGACAATGGAGGTTTTTGAGACTCTTGAAGATGAGTTCGATGAATATTTTGATAGCCTCACGACACTACGCAGGAGTCCTTTTAACGTTTTAGCACTCCGAAAGTTTGAACCGCTTGTGCTATTGAATGATGCCTCCAGTGTCTTCCAGCACTTTTCCTTTTCGTGCTAAGTGACTGCGTCACTCTTCTTGTTTTCCAGAATACTTTTATTTTGAGCAACAAGTGAGGTCTGAAGCTCAACTTCTTCCCGGCTGAAGATGACGCTTCGTTCACGTTTCGGTGTAGTCATTTTCACTTCATGTAGAGAGTAGTGCTGAGTACCGAAATTGTCCGAAATTACTGTTCAGAAAATGTACTTAGTAAGTACACTTAAATCGCAGAAATGACAAAGCAATGAGAAACTAATAAACGAAAGAGCAAGTACCACGATATTAGTGCCTCTGTAAATTGCAAGAAATTGTCATAGTCAAACGATTTAAAACCATCGACGTATGATATGCATAGACTGCTACTATCGCTAGGTTCCCCTTGTGCCAAGCGAGAGCAGTTTTTAGTCTGATCCTAGTACATTTCGT
The DNA here is from genome assembly GCA_905146925.1 of Autographa gamma. Lineage (NCBI taxonomy): Eukaryota > Metazoa > Arthropoda > Insecta > Lepidoptera > Noctuidae > Autographa > Autographa gamma. The sequence goes on from LR989850.1 coordinate 2,616,491, forward strand.
TTTTCATTTAAGTTAATTTTCGCGCAACGAGAAACTTACATAAGAAAATATCGATGGTTTTGGCATTGTTAGGATAATATTAGTGTTTTAGATAGATTTTTTAAAACGGCAAGCTCCATCTTCATACATAATTCACAACAACACTTGTTCACACTAGTGCTTACGGTTTAAACTCTGATAGGCTCACTCTATAGTTTCAAATGCAACCTCGTTGTTTAAAACGATCAAATCGTTTCAAATCTTGTTCCTCATTCCGATTCGTTACAAGCAGTATTTAATTTCCATAAAATCGTTTGTATAAGTTTTTATATATAATATTAACCGTTATGTGGATAATAACAAATTATATAAAAATATTAAAGTAAAACAATACTTCTAGAGCAAATTAAAATAAATTTATAAGTATTCTATTTTAACTTGCTTTGTTTTTAATGAAATAACATAGAAAAACGGAACGTGAGTAAATGGTGTTGCCACCGCGCTTACGTATAGATCCCATATAGTTATGTGTCAGATAGAATAAGTTTGTGAAACGCAAGGTTTCTTATCCAGAACTTTTATAGTCCGAATAATTTATGTGTAACATAAGTATTTGGAACTTTATCGGTACATTGTGAAACAGACCCTAAGTGTAATTCCACTAGATATTTATTTATAACAGAGGCATTGTTATATTTTTTAGAAAAAAAATGGGCATTATGAAAACCCGCTTTTCCTGACTCAACAGTTTATTGATTACTTACCCTAAATCTTTGAAATTTAAACCATGTACGTCACTCACAGCAATTCACACCACCAGAACTAGAAAAATATACTTTCTCTCGAACCAATCGTTTGACCCACTGCAGACGAAAACTGTTCTTCTCGAATAATAATAATAATATTCCGGGACATCTCACACACGGTTGTCTGATCCCAAGCTAAGCAGAGCTTGTGTTATGGTCTGGTTACCATACAACTGATAAATATACTTATATATTTCTAAATTCATACATATTATAGATAAATTACACCCAGACACCGAACAAATGATCGTGCTCATCACACAAACATTTGTGCAGGGTGGGAATCGAACCCACGACCTCCGGTATAGCAGTCAGGGTCTCTAACCACTAGACCAACAGGCCTGCCAAATGCTGAAAGTAGTTTTCTAACATAAGGTACATTTTGTATTGCATTACATGAACATAATCGTTTTTGTGTATTTTTTTCCTGAGGAAGATACAATAAAACCCAAATATGTAATGCCTTCAGAAAATATATTAGCAGAACTAACTTAAACTAAGCAAAAATAAAAGCAAATGTTGACCCTAAAACATAATTGTAACAAAATTATTGTTCCAGCGTACAGTTCTGAACTGTTTAAGTACAATAATTATTTACGTCTTCTAGTCTTTCGGTTCAATGGCAGCCATCTTCTCTTTGTGGCGGCGGATGGCGTCTTCATGATGCTTGATCTGCTCCTCATGGAAGGAGATCTCGTTACCCAACTGGCTCTTCAAAGTTAGGAGCTGTTCCTTTTGCTGAAAGAATAATATTTATTGTTGAATTAGTTATTTGAAAATACTTATTGCTAAACTATGTGATTGTACATGTCATTACAGAGAGCCTGCTTCTTTATTACAAGCTATTTTTTCTGAAAACATTTCAGCATGAGGTAATAAGTTTTTTAAGATAAATAATAACCAGAATTTTGAATTTATCAATAATACTAGAAAGTTAAATTAAACTGTTTAATATGTAAGTTTTCTTTAACCATAACTAGTATACGTATTTCATGGCAGTCTAGATTTTAGTCAGAGAATAATATTTATTATGTATTTAGTCAGACATTGAGCATACTCAGGGCAGAAAAAGAAGAAATAAATCAATAATTTGTATGACTTGTGTTTTATTATGTTTTAAAAGGATTCCTCACTTCAATAGTAAAAACCATATTATATACTTGTTAATTGTCTGCTAAAACTTCAGCTAGATTCATGTGACTGTTTCTTTCTATTATAAAATAAGTTTACCATATACATGTTAATTAAAGTCTCTTAAGTGTAATAATTACCTTGTTGTAGAAGTATTCATCTTCCCTAGCAGCCTGCATTTTGCCGAAGGCACCGCCAGCCTCACGGATGGAACCACCGCCACCACCTCCCTTACCAACACCTGAACCGGGCTCACCACTAGTCATCCTGAAATAAATAAATGGATATTACAATTATTATATGACATTGTTGTTTGTATGAGGCAGGAAATATAGACCTTGTGTTAACAATGGCTCGTACTTATTTAGGGGCAACAAGACTGCAGCAATTATCTAAGTCGGTAGTTATTGAAGAGGTTTGCAAAACAATGAAAAAAATCATGTTATAGTATATTCCTTATCTTAAATTCTTGGCAATAAACTACTATCATGATGCATCATGTCTATTATTAATCATGATCTTTTGTTTATGTTCATCACATGAACAAGAGATGATGAAACAGTAATGCAATCACCTGCAACTAAAGCTTAGTCATAAAAACAGGAAGATTTATTCTAGAAGTCACATTTATTAATACTTAAGTTTTTTAACATTCAGTAATTATTAAAAAAAATCATATTGTTATTTAAATGATCAGTCTATAAGAATGGAAAATAAAATGTTTAAAACTATTTAAAATTGAGGGTACACAAAAACACTGTCAAGCTCTTGCAGAATGATTCTGAATTCTGATGAAAGTGGTTGGTCTTATTGCAACAAGTTATGCAAATAAAGAAGAAAATTGAGTTAAACCTAGTATTAAATAAAGAAAAACCCGATAACATCTGATGTTGGATTTTGTAACCTCAACTAAAATAAAATTTTACAAAGAAAAATATAATTATATTCCTTTGTTGTTTAGTATGCACCAAGGGAATTAGGATCTATAATTGAATATTAATAGTTATTTAATCACCACTGTTGCATGAAAAATGAAAACTAGCGTTTGTATGTAAGAAGCAAATAAGAAATGCCTTGCATGGATGAATTTAATAATTTAAACTCTCTTACATTGCAGACAAATCACAATTATAACAACTTTAAATGTGTAAACAATATCACAAACTCTTGCAAACTGCGTAGCTTGGACAGTGCCCATCACCTATAATGTTTGACAAGACAAACACTGACCGTGTCATGCAACTAAAAATAGACGATAATATTTTTATCCGACTAATTTATTGATGATCAAAGTATTGATGATGCATATAATGTTGGAATAATTATTGAAGATGTCCATTTCAAAAGAAGTTATAGGTTAATTGGAAGTTTTAGAAGATTTTACAATAATAATATCGTAGATAACTTGTGAAGGTTGCGTAACGAAACGTGCCGGTAAAAGTAGTCTCACCTTACGCCAACAATAGCGCGAGTAACTGCAATTCTTGATCTGGGGATAATATTCATGATTTTATAGTGTAAATACAATAATAAAAACTAAATACTTTGATCAAGTTCTTCGATTTACGTAGTGTGATTTGATTTTGATTTGAGAAATATGAAAATGTCAAGTTTATTTACCATAGATCACGAAATTTTAACTTTTTTTCTGTGAATATTTGTCTTTTGTCTTTCTGTAATCCAGTAGGTTACTAGCGAACAAGCGAAGTATAAAGTTGTTTTGTTTACAAAACAAAGGTGACAACGTGACATGACATAGAAATTCTACGACTTGCTTCTAAAAATTATGTAACAATTACATAATTATTTGAATATATCTTACGTAAAACCATAACATAGGTTTCGTTCTTTCAAAATGATATTGTTAGTTTTTAACTTGAATGTCTTCCTGGCAAATTACATAAAATAATGATTAAAATTACCGTGCTGATGCAAAATATTAGTATGATTGTTATTTTTCGATAACTAATACCGTTACAGACTACATTTAATGGCATGGAATTTTAGCAGAAAGAAGAGAGTAGACTTTGCACAAAAATGTAATTTTTGGAGACACAAATGAACAATACAAGATTTACTTATTATTTCTCACCACATAAGGGATTAGAATAATATAAATAATATTGTTTATTATCTATAAGTAACATATTCATAAATACATACATTAACGGCGTATTCGTTATAATTTTGAGTATGGTGATTTGGTAATAAATTAATATTAATTCCTTTATTTAATTTCTTAATTCCTTTAATAATTTCTTAGTGTTTAGTAGGGTAGAAATATATATTTTTTCATATAGGTACATACCTATTAGCGGGGCCTTATTGATATAGTCCAATAATCCAGTGGTGACCCTAGGGACTGATGGCAATAAATTTTCTTCACATTTATTTAATATTGTTGGCTACCAATATAGTTGAATTTTTTGGTTTAATATTTGTCTATTTGAAAAAAAATGTTTTTACATTTAACCTATTTTTCTCTCATTATACTTGCAAACAAAATTATTATATTTGGACTTGCTAAACTAAACTGTAGAATCTAGGTGGCTAGTTTTACTACAGAACTGAGTATTTAACTTTTATTATTGTGATCTATATTGGAAAATTTATCTATTGCATCGAACTCTGAACCTTGGACGACGATGCGCAAATTAAGGTCACATTGCCAGCGAGTTCAGCGACACAACGTTTAATCTAAGTCGGGAACACTGCCTTTTTGTATTTTAGCAACATATGTATAATTTAAAGGATTAAACTATATGTGCAAAAGTTTATAATAATTAAATACTTACGAAAGTACAACACGATAAATTATTGGTCACAAACATATTGTACTTTCTGAATCCGTATCATAGACAAATATATTATGGCGGGAATTATTGCGTATTTAAAAGAAAAGCGCAGGCAACGCATTTAAGTTTATAAAATTATAACCCTTTTATTACTGAATGGAATTGATTACAACAAATCTAAAGTAACAAGAATATACTTACAGCATCTCTTGCTTCTTTGCCCATAAAACATGTTTTAATTTCTGTTCTGCAATTATTTTGTTGAGCTCAGCCGTTTCTCTCATTGCTCTAATAACTTGTCGTTCCTCTTTTAGTGATTCCATTTTCATTTGCTTTTCTGCTGCAGTGTACCTTGAAATAATATAAAATGTTACTTGTTTTAAGAGTTTTTAAAATAATGTTACCATTGTTTAATTTAAATAAATGATAACCTAAGTAAAACAATAACATTTATCAAGTACCAATCAAATAAATAATACTTACTTAAAATATTCCTGTAATTCCCTATGAAAGGGATTAATAATCTTACTAATATCTTCGAAAGGTTTGTCAGTCATAGCTGAAACAGTTCTTCTATTTTTCGCAGGAGTTACTTCATCTGGCGTATCAAAATCATTGTTTTCAGAGATTTGATCAGAAACTGACGAAGCAGATGATTCTAACTGGCTTGTCGTATTTGTTTTATCCTGTTGGGTATCCGTGTCCACAGAGGCCGATGTAGTGTTCATGCCGCTACAACTGGGATGGTCTATTTCCCTGAAATAACAAAAAACTATTAAAAAAAGTTTAGACGTCAAAGTGCAAATCAATGTTATTTTCAATGAAATTATAAGTTTTAAATTTTTAATTAATTTTGTAGCGTGGGTTCGTGATTAACGGAGCTAAGTAAGTAATATGAACGGTAGGAAAATTAGTTAAACTTAAGTGTAGCTATAGCAATGAAATTAAGCACTACTTAAATATAAAACAAAAACTTACTCATCAATGCACTCCGTTTTTATTTCAATATTAGCTGTAATAGTTTCGTTTAAGTTTTCACTTTCTCCTTTTATAACACCATCTTTGACTAATTCTAGAATATTACACACTTCTAAAGACAACCGCGAATAATTTTGTAATTGAGGTCCATTTAAAGCTATTTCCTCGCGGGCTATTCTTTTCATATTTTGCCATTGTGTCTTTACTTTCTTGATAGAGCTACCCGTAAATTTGCAACCAAATTTTGCCGATAGCTCTCTTAAAATCTCGTTCCAAGCGACGTCTTTTTCTTCGTAATGGTTCGGACCATTATTTGATTTAGTAACTACCACTTCTTTACGTTGTTTAATTAACTCGAGTAGGTACTGTTTTTCTTCGAGTGACCAGTTAGGCGTCCTCAGTCGACGATTGTTATTAAGTTTAATAATCTTTCCCATTTTCCGCGAAGCGTCTCGAGGAACGTGGTTGATCTTTTGCAACGATTTGTTGCAAACGATGCACTCGACGTCCAAAATTATCGGCTTCCACATTTAAAAACAATTGAACAACGAAAAACGAGTGAAAATTTTGACAAGCTATAGACAGCGCTGCTAATTATACACTGTTTAAAAAACAATTTAAGAATGAAGTTTGTAATGGACTATTTTTGAATCATAGAACCAGTGTGAAATTAATTATTTAAAAATATTTTCAATGAGGCAATGATTTATGTGAGCTCAAGGGTCTTATAGATTTGTAACTTCGTACTAACTGGCCATTAATAATGCGTGGTCATGGCAAAACATTTTTATTTTTCGATTCGTTATTTAATAAGTATCCAATTACCTATAATTTTTTTCTTTTTTTAAAGAAAAGCTATTCAGTTTCAAAGCTTTTGTATCTAGGTCAATGTATACAGTTTTACGGTGAAATAAGTTCTTCAAATAGGTGCGTTAAAGCGATACCCACCTATTTGGTTAACTGTTTTGTTAACGTCATAATGATTGATGTTATCATAAATTAATTTAACAACTTTTTATATAAAATCGAGTCATATAAAATGTGTTGCAAATGAGTTATAAGGTAAGCGTAGTCTACGTGATTAAATACACATTAGGTGTATAAATATATAAATTTAAATGTGCTTGCTCTGTACTTATAGTTGAGCCACTAATTCATTGGTTATTTTTTATTTGGTAATAAGCTATTTTATTAAGAGTTTAGGGGCTTTTCATTTATAGGTTTCACGTTTTGTAGGAATTATCTAGTGCTTCATGTCGCTTCAAATATACCTAGACGATGTATTTTCTAAGTCAGCTTAATAGAAAGAATTTTTAGAAGTAATAATTCCAGTGCCTATCAAAGCTTTTTTATGTATTTTAGTGTAACCATCGTGATTATAAATAAAAATTAATTTCAGTAAGTATCTATACTTAGACATAACAGTTTTTAAACCACAATTAAATCCGTATACTATTTACTGTTGATTTCTTATATTATTATGCTTGAATAATAACCAATTAATAGTCAATAAATACCGTACCTTTGAATTATTAGAAACATCAGACATACATAGAACACATAATTTGAAGCAATGAAGCCATATTTCTGTCTCATTTCAGTCGCCTTGCAAGTTAGTTCACTTGAGTTTGTGCTAGTCCCCACTAGATGGCGTTAGTAGTTACCAATATGTTCGGCACTTGGTTGTTGTAGAAATCACTATGTAGTTCTTTGAAATGGTGTAGCATATCATCTTGCTTAACAATAATTCGGTTTAAAGTCAGGGCCCTTTTATTCATTATCTATATGGTGATATTTACGCAACGCACATTGATGTTTTTAGTTAAACATAAAGCAAGAGGTTCTTCGATAGTAGATACTCGTCTTCAAAGAATATCGGGTTTTCTTATTTAAGCACATGCCATCTTCATCATATTTAGACTATTTAAGACAATTACTTATGTAAGTAAGTAAAGTTCAAATAAATTCTTTTTTGTTCTTAACGTCTTACTCCCCTTACCGAAACTTTAAAACAAGTTACTTATGTATAAATTACCTTATAAAATACTATAAAAGGCTAAACTTTTCGTATAATTAAGAACTTTCAATTTATTAACAGATACAAATACGAGAGTTCACTGAACAAGAGATTATTATGACTGAAAGTGAAAACTAAAAGAAAACACATTATATCTAACGTAAATATTTATTAACACGTCTCGAAAATAAAGATAAAACTTCACAGATATTTCTATAGTTTTATTCAAGACGTTTAACTTGAAGCTAGAACCGGAAAGATTTTGATAATAATTTGCAATTTAAAATTGGCAAACGAGTATCGCCTTACCGCGCGAAATTCGGTCTTTTGGTAAAAAAATGCGTGCAATCACAACGTGTTCGTCATTCGATATAGGTTACTCAACAAAATGCATTATTAAATAAGTTTAATTAATGGATAATTATTGTTACAATAGTTAAGTTTTTTGAGGATTGAGCTCTCTTGTGGTTTAATTAAGACAGTCGTTCGTAGAGGCTCCGCGGCGAAACACGTTTGCCGCATTGATCCACATTTCCTCATAAATTGGGAGTGCATTCTTCATTTACTTGACAGTGTTTAGTGCAGTTTATTAGTACTATAGAAACGCAGTGAATTTAATATTCTTTGTTTAAGAATAAATGTTGTGAAACTAACAGCTCTATTGGGTTTCTTACCGGTAAGTTTTGAAATTAAACCTCTTTGCGACTATCTATGCAGTTCCGTGTTACCCAATTTATTCTAAGAGTATGTGAGATATTTCATATATTTGAAGTACCTATTAATAATTAATTCATAATATTAATTATTACTATGAGACTTTAACACTTACTTATACAATTTTCATTTCGTTAATTATTTTTCTGTTGATGTTCCTTCGTGTGTAGGTTCGTGACATGTGATAATTTTTCTTACACATTATTAGATATTATAGAGTGACTGAAACAGCTATTATTGTTATAGATTTCTATGCCCAAATGACCGTTTTGCGACTTCCGTTATGAATGAAACCAAATATACCCATCTACTAGGTAGTCTAGTACTAGATAGTAATTTTATAGTGCTCTACAATATTTTTATCTAATTCAATTTAGGTAAAAACCTATTGTAGTTTAATAATACACCTAGGCTTTAGTATATATTTTAGCTATCACATTTTAGAAAACAATAAAAGTTTGACATAGAAAAAATAATATTTTTGATCTCATTTAAAAATAATTTTCTTTAAATAAAACCACGTAAAAGCATGGTATTCAGGCTATCGTAAATAAATTTTCCGTTGTTGCCTACACACCGTCTCGTAGCTTCCGACCATGGGAACCCATAGTAAATGTTGTGCAATAGGCCGTAAGATGTGCTTATACTATTGCACAACATTTTGGGCACAACGCAATTTAAAAAGAGACCTTTTTAGAGTATAATGTTGCGAGACGCCTCAAGGGAATTAGAAAGACCATTAACTTGGTCGTTAATTGATGAGTTGCAGTTCATTGATAATGGTTGTTTTCTATGGAATGTTGAAGATAAAAAAAACTCTATTTGGTCATTCAAAGTGAATCGCAGTTGGTATGGTGTGCTCTTAAAGAGCTACCGAAAGCAGTGTCTAGACCGGAAATAGTTCTTAAATCTATTGTTGTCATTGTGACAATATTGAAATACAGGTTAGAACCCTTCAGGTGGTTTTATTATCTTTGAAATCAGGTTTTAAATTAAGTAGAAGTTACATGCGGTAACAGCGTGAACTTTTTACAATCCTACCCAAATACGGTGGTCATAGGTACAACGGAGTAGATTTTCGGCATTCCGAATGAAACTGGCTTGGAAGTAACTAGTATTGGAATGCTAAATAATCTTAACTTCTAATAATGAATATAGCTTAATGAATGCATAATTAATAGCCATATTTAATTATAGAATCAAATAAGCCTCAGTCGCGAGTATTTTTAAATTAATTAAGACTTTCGATTTCCATACCGAGCCGTTAATGAAGGTAATTTGATAGCCCTTATTTGACCTAAATATAGAATTTCCGATTACATTTACTTTTGTCTAACAATTTACTTAAAACAAAAACCGATTTCGATTTTATGGATGCCACAGTCAAAACTAGCCCAAAAAGTGTGACCACGCGGGAAGCATCAGCTTACAAAGAAAAAAAGTATCATCAAAATCGGTTCACCCAGTCAAAAGTTCAACACAATCGAATTGAGTTCATCCTCCTTTTTTTCAGTCGGTTATTAAAATCTTCCCTTCTAATTAAAGTAGTACCCACGATAACGCCCTAAGTATGAACTAAAAACGAAACTCAATTTATTCAGTGTTCTGACGAGTAGATAGGTAAGCTAGGGTAACTTGACACCGAAGCCAGTGGTAATATTACCGGCCGTGGAAAGCGGCCCCGTTCTCCCCCAATAGGAATGCGTCGATAACTTCCTCATAATTATGCAGTATACATGACCATTACAAACGGGTTCATAGTTGTGGAAATCTAATTCTTGATCTGATTATTGATTTAATCATAGCAAATCGTCAAAAGCTTGGGAGCTGTGAGATATTGTGATGCATAAGCTTAAGTATAATTGAATCTTGTTAAAAGCATGTTATGGACAGAATCGGCCCCAATTTTCTGTCTGATGATGATGATGATGATGTTCAATATCTTAACTGAAAAACAAGACTGCTTAAAAACAGTTTACGGTTTGACATTCAGAGGCTTTCTACAAATAAGTTGGTAGCAATTGTTTTGGGTGGATTCTCGATGTCTATTCTCTTAATTTCATATTCTAGGAAGCTTTTAAAGTCCCATCATTAACATCTACAACATTTACACTTGAAAAATATAGCCAAAAAATCATTCATCAATCACTTTCAAACACCACAAGGCAGTCTGCGACAAATACCTACTATCTATATTTAAAGTTTTAAACCTCAGACCATAAAAAAGAAAACAAGTTTTGTCCAAAAACTGGCCTTGCGTGCACCGACGACGTTGTCCATTTGTCTATGGAATACGGATAATGACTTCACATCACAGACACGCAATTACGATGATGATGATGGAACTAGAGTCATTAATTATTGTTTTTTTTTTAATGTCTTAGTGCTTTGTTGGTCATCCGGCTTGCATTAGCTCGGTATCGTTGATGTACCTGTTTAGAGGAATGTTAGTGTTCCAAAATTATTGTCTAAGTTCTTCAATATGTTGTATAATTTAGCATTTCTGGGTAGGACGTTATCGCTCGTTAAGATTTATAAATGTGTATGTTAGTATTTCAACTACTGTATATTTATTTTAATTCGATAACTACGTGCTTTAGGGTGACCTATAATCATCCAATTTAATTCAGTTACCTGAGCTTTGCTCAAGGCCTCAAAAACTACATTATTCATTGATTCAGCACCTAATGATGTAGTAGACTGATTACATTTGTAAAAACTGTTTATTACATGTTGTAAAAAGGAAATGACTGCCTCGTTGGCCTAGTGGTGCTAAGCGCGACTGCTACGCTAGAGGTCTTGGGTTCGATTCCCAAGTCGACTAAGGTGTTATTGGGTTTTGCTATGAAATTCTCAAGTGGCATTAGGCTCGCCCCCTATAACATAGGACCTAAACATGTCGGCGAACTGTGGGTGTACATTGGTACACCTCTGCCTAAACCTTCGGGGATACCGGCGTGATGATATGTTTTGATATGTTCTGTAAAAAGTAAATCTCTGCTTATTAATGTAGTTCCTTGTTGCTACGTCTATAATGCTTTTGGTGACGAAATGGAGTCAATTTGTATCAATTGATATAAGAATCCGACAGGATATCCATTATAAGCAATTTCGGGGGACATTCGAGTGTGAAATATGTTTAGGATGTTGGGTACTTGAGTTCTAAGAATCGTCTATTAAGTTTCTATATCTGGAAATGGGTTTAATTGAAGTCGTGCGAACTATCGAAAAGTCAGAGAGTAAACGAAACAATTTTTGTTGTAGCAATTGCCACAATCAAACATGGATTAACAGTTGATTGGTGATACATCATCCCGGCATTTCACGTCAATAGTGTCTTGAGTATATTATGATTAAACATTCTGTAAACGTGCCTTTTCCTACGTTGTGATGTCGGCAATTTAAAGCTCTGGCACAGTTGCGAAACACTTGCTGAGCAGCACGTATCTTATTATATTGCATCATGGATAAACTCTATTCCATATATCTAATTTTTAAAAATAACTTACCATCATAACATACCATCACGCCTATATTCCCCGAAGGGATAGGCAGAATGTACCAATGTACACCCACAGTTCACCGGTATGTTTAGGTCCCATGTAATAGGGGGCGAGCCTATTGCCAATAACCTGGGAATCGAAACCAAGACCTCTAGCGTAGCTGTCGCGCTTAGAACCACTAGGCCAACGACGCAGTTTTATTAAAAATACACCTCAAAATACTGTATGAAAGAGGCTACCAACACGAGTTAAGTCTACAAACGCAAACGGATTTTAAATACGTAATCTTTTAAGCATTATTAATGAATCGATTTGTACAAGTCTTAAAACGTAGAAGACTCAAACAGCTAATTCTTTGTATGATATTTTATTTGTTTGATAACAGATTTCAAGCTGCAATGAAATTCGTTGTCTCCGTGATATAAATAATCTTTAATCACAAAACACATTAATGAACGTTACTTATTATCGGATTAATTAGTAACTACTCTCATTGAGTAGTATTTAATGTATGGGGTCTGTGTATAACAGTTATGGGGTTAATTTAAATTAGGTTCTTTAACATCTGACCCGTAAAGTCATTACGTTGGTTTTATTTCCTAATAACTTCAGGGGCAAAGATTAAAACATCCTAATTTTGATATAGGGACATAGTTTTCTATGCAATACTGTAATAATACGTATACTTAAAAATACATTCAATAAATAGATATACTCTTATTCACCAGTTTGATTTTAGGATTGATATATCGTAACCTATCGAAAATTCAGTATTTGCAATAAGTCTGGTACAACAAAGAAAATACTTTTGAAACGTAGGCAACCTTTAGCCTTCTACATTTCCTGAACAAAACTCTAAAAATGCAGTTCCCGTTATCATTGTCCAAATAAAGAATCTTTAAAGCTTCCAAAACTACTGATAACCTTTTACTCTTTTAATATTTTATTTGTAGTAAGCTTACCGTAATAAGTGGTTGTTTATAGCAATGACATCTCTTTAAACATATAACGAGCCCACTGTTTGATCATCAAAATTGTAGATTACATTTATCACGACGTTAGGTAATTAATCTTAGTAATTTGTACCATTAACATATCAAAGAGATCCGAAATTAACTTTATAACATGTTCATTGAACACTGGAGAACATGACCATTTAGTTAATTTCCTTTGTCCGATAGAGATTTTTTTGGAGCACAAAAAATGGTCTGTTTGGCAAGTTTCATTCATAGTGGCAATGAGCATTGACAACTGTGTAGATCTCAAATCTCTTATGAATATACGGACTGTCAAACTGGTCTAACTTGAATAAGGTTGTTAAAGCTGCTTGGGTCCATTATAGTGAAGGTTTTAACCGATATTTTATATATTTTGGTAGTTTTAGCTGGTAACAGTCCGGTATTCTATTCGGCAATCCGCTTTTCCCCACTTCAGCGGAGAAGGTCCCATTTGAATTGCCACATGCCCTGTACGTCATACCTACTTTTTTTTTCTTTTTTACTGTATAGTTCTTTTTCTCTTTTGTTCTATAGTGCCAATGACGTAACACCAAAATGAAGGACTTAGAACTGAAGTTGCCTACGCGCAATGTGCTGACCGGCACAGTCGTGAACTGGGAGGACGATGAGATCGGGCTGGGAGACACGCCAGGAAACCTCACCCTGTCCTGGAAAGACCTGTCCGTGTACAGGAGAAAGAAGACCCAGACTAGTATATGGAGGTCTCCGGTTTATGAGGAAGTTAGGGTTTTACATGGAGGTATGTATTGAAACTATTTTGAGGTTTGTTCCTAATTTTTGCTTTATGTGTGTCAAAAAGGAGTTTGGTTACACCTTTAGTTAGGTGCAATTGAACATTTCTTTTTGAGTTTTAGTTAATCGTTTTATAACCGGTAAACTTAGAATTGTAATTTGTGTTTGTAAAGATTTTACGGCACAATTTTTCATATATTGGAAAAAAAAATAAGTTAAAAGGTACACAAAATAATGCCTGGCGACCCTATAATTTGAATAGACTAGTTTTTACTAAATGTCGTTAAGTAAACAAAATATTACAGGAGATGCATCATAGGTTTTTCCCGTGTAAGTCCGTGTAAAGTTTAGATAAATATAAGCTTTTTGTTCTAATCGTGCACTAAGATAGCCTTGACATGTAAATTAGTTGTTTTTATAATACTAAAGCTGGCGCACACGTGCAGCACACGGAGGCGGGCGGCATCGCAACGCAAAACATCGAAAGTGATAGTAATCTAATAAAATAATAATAATAATAATGTTTATTTTCTTATCATCACATAATATTACACAGTTAGTAAATATGTTTTTAAATAGAGACTGGTGTCTGTGATAGGTAAAACCTGAGTTACAGATCACCAGGCTACCCTCCGAAGAGTAGTAGTACACAAAAGTATTAATGGAGAGAGAATCCTAGTCTAAATTCACGGGAATAAGCGCGTACATGCATACATACCTTTTTTGGGGCTTGACGCTTATTTATGCATGTACGCGCTTATTCTCGTGAATTATATTACTATAAACATGCAGCGCTATACTTAAAAGGTTCACATCGAAAGTGATTCAGAAACATTTTTAATTTGCGATGCGGTGCGCTGCGATATGCACTAGCCTTATGTGTCATACCTACTAGTAATAAATTTGGTATTAAAAACTATAATTGGATATTATGAATTTAAAAACGTATATTATTATTATAGTTTCTCAGTAGAATAGATACAAAAAGAGATGTTTAAATATGTTGTTGGTGTAAATTTTGGAAATAAATAAACAAAACATACTATTATAATACTTTATTCATGTTGGATTAAATTAGTAGTAAATTGCATTCTATTTACATAAAATATGTCGTGTTTAAACTTATTATAAAATAAAACTAGTTTACTTGAATTATTAGGAATTTAATACATTTACATGAAAGTCAATGCAAGGACGTGATCGAGGCCATTTCTATTCTAGTTTTAACTAATGTTAAATAATAAATATAAATATTTATTGCATTCAAATATTTTATAGTTAAAAATAAAAGAATTCCGTGTTTTAAATGTAACTGACATTTATATCTAACCATTTAGTCTACTTTATTGCAATAAAAAAAATATAAATACTTATTTATGTTACTTTTTATATTTATCGTTTATCCTAAAATGTTAAGCATATTTAAACTTAGGTATTAAACTTTTAACATATATAAAAACATAAAATTAGATTATTTTTTTTTGCAGATATAATATGAAACAAAAACTAAATAAAAAAAGGAATCTATGTTCTAAAATAAAGTTAATAAAAATCGCGATATAATTCCTTTATATACCTAGTTAATTTCAAAGTATTCTGTTGCTAATCTATATTTAATAAAAGCGTATAGCGCTACTAAAAACAGGTCGGTTTTTTTGCAAGTCATATTTTAGATATAGTTAGGTATATCTAAGTAATGTATATCATGTGAACAGAGAGTGATATAGGTATAAAGGTCATTTTTTGGGCGTAATCTTACCCGATTCGTGAAAAATTGTATAGGTACATAAACCAAACTAGATTTAAATTGTTATTCCCCACTATTAATTTCATGTACTTTTCTATTTTATTGTTCTATTAAACATTAGTAGGTCAAAGTATTATGACACAAAGCTGCGCAAAGCCATTCCCCATATCCTTCCAGAAACTTTTCTATTGCCCGTCCCAAGAAGAACTTGCTGCAAAACAACAAGGGATGGCTGGATCTAACCAGCCATCCCTTGTTGTTTTGCTATATTAAGATTGTTAGCAACGCACCAAGTCGAGGCCCGAACACCGCACGGGGTGCCCTTATTGGACGTTGCTAACGTAGTTAGTTTTTCCTATTGCTCTGGCTGGAGGCCTTAAGGTCCTCGCCAAAAGTCCGGTTAAGCAGTCAAAGCCTGCGCTCAGGCTAACTGCAAAGATCCCTACAAAAAAAAACTCTTCTCTTGCGTAACTTCAGCCTGTACCCACAGGTATGCGACACATACTATCGTAAACTAGAGACATTAATCTGTCTATTTCACCTTATTTTGTTTCTTTACAGCGTGGGCATAGTTTTCATATATTGATTTCATACCTTTATGAGCTACGTAGGTATATATTAATAAGGGCTTTGGTCACATTTTACGAACTGTAAGATAATATATTATGTACATGGACGATCACGTGATCCAGAAAATTGAACATTAATATTTATCTAAAATGTTAAACATCATCTAAATGCGAATATTTTAAATAATCACATAAGTATTTAAATAACATGAAACCAGATTAAATCTTTTCTTGTCACACATGGTCAAGAATTTTGAATCTACTAATAGTACTAGTTTGATTTATTTTTTAAATATGCGTATAAGGCGTAGGCGGAATCAAAAGCATTACACGCATTTTTTTTGTATATATTAAAATAGTTTAGTTTCAGACCAAGGAATTCTTAAAATCGGGTTATGTTAAATGTATAAGTTACATTACCACAATGTAAATTATGCAAGTATCAAGAAAGTCCTTATTATAATAACGAGTATGTAGCCTGCGTAGTAACGATTTGCTTTTTGTAGTTCGTCTATTTACTTGTTTACGTCTATTTTTCATGACTTATCTTTACTGATCATCCTTTTAGAAGCCGACCCTAACATAGTTTGGAAATACGCAGGCATGAGCTCTTAAAGCAGGACTGGTGGGGTTTACTAAGCGGGATAGCGCTATGCGCAGTGTAGTGCGCTGTCTCACTTCCACAACCGCAATGGTACTGCTTTACGAGCTCATGGTAAGGCCCCTCTGACAGAAAACTGTAATTATACAAATACATGTTATTTGCAAATTTATCTCATAACCATATAAAACATCTGTTTCGAAGCAAAACTCGTAGCGGCTACGAAAAAATATTTCAAGTCTAAGTCAAGTCTAAAGTCAAAATCATTTCGATGTATTAATTATTATGTTCTTTTCAGTAAATGGCATCGTGTCTTCGGGTAACTTAGTAGCTTTAATGGGATCTAGGTGAGTATCTTTATTTGTTATACTAATTAACATGTCACTCCAACACTTTTATCTAGATAAAAACTTAATGTCAACAACAATATTTATTTTTGCTATATCAACCTGATATTTCGTCAGTAGACACAATAAAATTTTAGAATGAGTCACGAGACAATAGTTTAAACGAAATAGAATGTTTAAAAAAGTGGGCAGTCATTATTACTATTTTCATTTACCGATAAACGTTTTTTTGAACATTGATCTTACAAAGAGGTTCACAAATCAGTAAAATAGGTTGTGAAGGTCAGATGTTCGCCATATGTCAAACACAGAATCCAATGAGGCTGGAAGCATTTTTTTTATAAAAGCCAACCCCAAAGCTTGGGAAAAAGCTTGTCAAAAAATTATGAAACCACATTAGATTTAACCAAAACTTTGTACAACCTCGCACTAAAAGTGGAAAACTTCAGTAACTCGTTACATCCTAAAAGAAACTTAGTTTAGTAATCACTATATTAGGTAATTTAACTTCACTTATTGATCAGTGGTGCCGGCAAGACCACATTACTAGCCGCGATCAGTCGTCGTGACAAGAGCGCGATGACGGGCTACCTGATGCTGAACGGCCGGCTGGCTGGCGCTGACCTCATCTCCAGGATATCTGGCTTCGTGCCGCAGGAGGACCTGGCTATCGAGGACCTCACTGTGGCTGAGCATATGGAGTTTATGGTAAGTTTAGTATTTTGTGTTTGTGTTATTGCCACAAGCATCTTGATGTTGGAGTTGTGTATTTTAAACCCCAAAATAAAAAAGGTGATAAGATGGATGTTGCAGTCTGTCTGTAGTTCGTGAACGAATGGACTGATTGTAAAGTAGTTTCTCCTAATTGAAAGCTGGCATGATCCAGACGGTTTTTAACTATATTTTTTAAGGATCTGATGAGAATTTTAAAATCTTAAAGTGATTTTTATGCTTAGGTGGTATTTGCTTCTTTATTTTTATCTTGACACACTTGTTTTAGAAATGTGTTAAAATTTTATGTAACAGTAGCCATTTGGATATGAATTATTTCTTAATTGGTCGTTCACCCATTAGGCTCGTATGATGATGGACAAGCGAGCGACCAAACTGGTGAGAGCCAGACGAGTTCAGCTGATGCTAAGTGAACTGGGAGTGAACAACTGTGATAAAACGAAACTTAAAGATCTGTCGGGAGGCGAGAGGAAGAGGGTCGCCTTGGCTGTACAGGTACGTCTTGTGTTTAAAAAGTGATCATTGTTTTCTGCACCTTATTTTGGATTTGGACCCTTGAAAAAGCATCTTTTCAAATCAAACAAAGAAGCTCCGAACCTCACATTATATCAGTGCATCTCACAAATGCTTATCTGATTCGTCCAAAGCAATTCGCTTAGGTGCAGTGACTTCGCCCTGTGGCTATCCGTGTCATTAAGATTTCGGAATTCCTTGATGTTTGATTTTCGACTGTCAATGTGACTTAGTCTAAAAATTGAGGTTGATCTCACTGATCCAAAGATAGACCTTGCTCGAATTCAAGGTAAAAATCGCAGTCAAATTTTTTTCTTCCGAGTATTCATTTAGCTTTTTCCATCTTAGCTCCTAAACGACCCGCCAATCCTGTTCTGCGACGAGCCCACAACAGGGTTAGACAGTTGGGGGGCCGCGGCCGTGGTCTCCCGGCTTCGGAAGCTGGCCATAGGCGGCAAGCTGGTGGTCTGCTCCGTGCACCAGCCGGCGTCCGGCGTCTTCGAGCTGTTCCACCAGGTCGTGCTGCTGGCTAACGGCAGGACTGCCTTCCATGGAACTATTGAGCAGGCTGATGAGTTCTTTGCTTCGTAAGTATATAAACATTGGATTTAAAATTAAAAGACTTTATTTAGGTAAGTGTAATTTTAGATGCTTGAAGAGTAACGTATGGGCCTGGTTTCTTTACTCACGTGCATGAAATAACTGTGTCGCGGAAACTTATTGGATTGATTAGTTGAAGAAAGTATGAAAGAATAGTTGTTGGACACAATAAAGTTTAATCCTGGGTTTTTTTAGAATACCTGCTATTGTTTTAAAGAGGTCTTAAGAGATTTTTGTTATGGGCTGAATTTCACAACGAAAAGTTTTATATAGTATATTTTTATTTTTATATATTAGTATTTTTTTCTTCAATTATTTGATTCTAATACATTAATTTAACCAAACCCAGCCGTACGTAATACCTTATTAGATTTAATCTTAAATAATCTTTAATCTTTTAGATGACTGAACAAATATTTAAAATAAGCATAGTTATTAATTATCACGATTACCATATAACACGCTGACCTTGTTCTTCTTGATAATAATCATTTTTCATTTCAAGTTTTTTAATCGATGCTATTTGAAATCTCTATAATTGTATGTTACAAAACCGGCCCTTAAGAAGCCAGTTTTCATAATTATTACACAGAACGGATATTTAAATCTATTTAAATACCTAATGAGTTATCTATATTAACAATAATTTATTAATTAAAGTAGTGACACTAAAATCTTTAACCAAAAACCTTTAAATGTTTCGAATTAAGGCCAAGTCTTACAAGGTAATCTTATTTTAATTAGAATTTAAATCTAGTTCTTTTTTATTAGCCTACTCGATTTACATACAAGTTAAATCACACCTAATACACTAATCCAAAGGCATAACCTACTAGATCACCTTACAAACGACACAATAATAATTGCACATAAATCAAAAAGCGTAGGAAAAACAAGTGCCAGCTCATCTTCACAGTCAAAACTATAATAAATATCAGTAATGTGTGTAAGCCTATCTATTAACAAAACATTAAAGCTTCTATAAATCGAAGGTAACATAATAAATGGCCTATGATTACTAACGCTGGAGGTCTTGGGTTCGATTCCCAAGTCGACCAAGGTGTTATTGGGGTTTTCTATGAAATTCTCAGTAGCAGGTCGGAGTGTGGATTTGTGCCCGGTTAGTGGCAATAGGCTCGCCCCCTATTACATGGGACCTAAACATATCGGAGAACTGTGGGTGTATATTGGTACACCTCTGCCTAACCCATCGGGGATACAGGCGTGATGATATGTTATGTTATTAAATGTTATAAATCAAAAAACACAGGGAAAACAAATGCCTGCTCATCTTCACAGTCAAAACTATAATAAATATTAGTAATGTGTGTAAGCCTATCAATTAAGAAAACATTAAAGCTTCTATAAATCGAAGGCAACATGATAAATGGCCTATGATTACTAACGGATGTCAAAATGTCGCCATAATTCTTGCTTACAGCTTACCGTTCGATTGGAACCCATAATTCTAAATAGAAAGCTTCTTGGATTTTGTTTCGGTAGTCTTTTTAGGGGTCCACACAAACGTACTTTTTGTAAAAAAAAACTTTTCTCACTATTAGAAAACAATACCTAGTAACAGATTAAACTTTTTCACATGATAGAGTCTGGTAGGTAGGTAATTATGGGTCGTTGAAATATATTTGAATTCAAAGCGTAGGTTGGTACTAGGTTTCCTGCTGTAAAAGAAGACATTTTGGTTTTATACGTTCGTGTTAATATTTTTCAATACTCGAAGATTCAAAGTCCATACTATGATTGTCTTCAAATGCTCGTTCATTTGTGTTAAACAAGGTTTAGGCAACGTATTAGTAATTCAAATATCTCGAAAAGTAAATATAAACATTTCGCACGGTCTAAGAATGTAGAAGTTATTACAATTGCAGAGCTATTAGGAAAACGGTAATAAAAATTACATTGGTATCAAATACAGGATTCCAAAACGTGTAGCTAAATACTAAGTATTTGAGATAGACATTAACATGTGTAGATTGATTATATCGGTTATCTAGACTAAGATAACAATAAATGAAATGCCAAAGTACGAAAAAAAACGTCTAAAAGTTTTGAAGTTCAAGGTAAAAAGAATCTAAAAATATTTCGTATGGAACCGGTCAATTGGATGACAATTTATGTGACATAATTCTAAATTAAATCTACTTTAGAAGATTTTTATCTTGGATTTCGTTTTATGTAGTTATTTTAAAATAATTCTAATATACATTAAGCCCTGTTACGCACTAGCGGTTAACCGCGGGGGACGGCTAACCGCGCGATCCAGTTTAATATGCAAGGTACAATCACAAGCGGAACCGCTTGTGATTGTACACAATTAACCGCCTTGCATGTAAAAACTGGAAAATCGGCTAACCGCGCGGTTAGCCGCCCCCACGGCTACCCGCTTGTGCGTAAGAGAAGCCCTCTAAAGCCTATTCATTACTTTGACACACTTATATAATGTATTTTGTGTCTTTTCAGAGCAACGTTTAATTAATTTTATTTTTATTTGTCTGTAGTATATGCAAATTTTCGATTTGGTAGGCAACTTAATTTGATTTTTTACGACTAATTTTAATTACATATAGCTAATAAAACCTGTTAATTGATCAGACATATTCATTTATTAATTTAATAGCATTAACATTTTTATAGCTACGATTAGTGTCTGAAATGGATAGCTAAGCTATTGTTCACATCTCTGTTGTATAATCAAAAGAATTTTAATTGTATACAAACCTGTTAGAAAATAATATGACCCCTTAAGATTTTGTATTTGCAATCAAAATTTTAGTTTGATTAAAAAAATTACAGATATTAATTTCTTATTAAATTTTAGTTTAACCGAAACCTTCATAATCCTGAATTAAAATATGGTCTAATATTATTAAGGCAAGTCAAGGTATGCTATACTGCAACTCTCTGACAAAGTTATTAAGATAAGTAGTTATTCTAAATCAAACTACATATAAACAGATAAATTCTTTCGATAAAATTACACTCAGCATTATTTTAAAAGTTTTGACCTATAGACCAATTCTCGATTTAAATACAACCAACAAATATACCAATATTATGAACCAACTGCTGATCGTAATTTCTCAAAACATCCTTGTAATTGACATTTACAAGTTTTATGACATA
This sequence comes from Autographa gamma, assembly GCA_905146925.1. Lineage (NCBI taxonomy): Eukaryota > Metazoa > Arthropoda > Insecta > Lepidoptera > Noctuidae > Autographa > Autographa gamma. The sequence continues at coordinate 2,638,415 of LR989850.1, forward strand.
TCTAGTTTAAAAATAATAAATAATATCTATTAAAGATTTGTATAAAGTATTAAAATGTAGGAATATAATTTATAGATCAGGTTATCATAATTGCAGCCAGTGTTAATCAGACTGCATCCATTGGCATCGCATTCCTGCGTTAAGAAATAGTCGTTTGTAATGCTCATGCACATGTCACTAGGAAGTAAATGTACCTTGACGTTTCTCCACCCAATGACTAAAACGTATTAATATTTGCTTCAATAAATTAAGGTTACCCCACCTATTGATATGAATTTTTCAATACATTTAAATATTCTGTCTCTAAGTTAATGTTTTGAATCACAAAAAGCGGGCGATCCCAAACCTTGCTACTTTTCTTTATCGTTCAGAATTAACAATTGTATCATTTATTCTAAGCAAACTTTGATGTTCTTCATCTAGTCTTGGACACTATACCTTAGACCTATTGATTAAGGACGCTTTGTTGCCTTAAATTATTTCTATAGCATACATACTCGTATTTCGTCCACATTGTCTAGATAGCCATATTAATAAATTCCATAATTAATGTTTGTAACACCTAAAGGTTTACCACATTCTTCTTAGCGTGTCGATCAGTGGCTATTTTTATCGTGGCTAGATTTTTGAGGAGCAGTACTCAGCCACGCGGACAGCATTATCAGCATTACCACATTAAAGACTCCTTTCTCCCACAGCCTCAACTACAAGTGTCCCCTCGGCTTCAATGCTGCAGAGTACTACATATCCATACTCGGTGTGGAGGTAGACAAGGAAGCGGAGAGCCGGCTGCGCATCAGACGCATTTGTGACGAGTACTCCCGCTCCGACATCGCCGCCGAGATCGACGGCCGCGTCGGCAATGTTAGGGACGAAACTGAGTACTTCAATGGTACTGTTAATGAAAAGGTACGTGTATAACTTTATACTGTAAAGGTTCTCTCGGCTTCAATACTGCGGAGTACTACATATCTATACTAGGAGTGGAGGTAGACAAGGAGGCGGAGTGCTGGCTTCGCATCAGACGCATTTGTGACGAGTAGGTACTTCCGGTACTGACCTGTTAAGGTAACCTCACATGAATGCCAGTCGAATGGTTAGTAAAAGGTTTGAAGATGTTGTTTACATAGATCAGCACAAAGCCATCAATCGATATAGCGATCGATGCTATCGACATACTTTAGGGCTTAAAAAATATCTATCCTTCAGGGACTAGCTAAACTCATATTCGTTACATGCCTTTGATGACTAACTTACTGTTTATTTATTTAATGTGTTGAAGTCTCGTCCGATTAAGTTTTGGCTAACCTAGTGCTTAAAATAGTTAAAATTTATGTTACTATATTAACCTGACGTTGACCTATCTGAGACTTTGACCATTCCAGTTGACATTAACTTCATTCTGATTCACTCAGGAAGTTCTTTGACTCATCTTTTCACATGACATTTACAATACAAAACAGAACTTTATATGCGCAGCCACAATATTATAAAATTATTTACTATTTATTTATTTAAAATCAATAAATACCATAAATGGTTGCTCATAAGACATGCAAATGTTCAAAACTTTGCTACCTACTTAAAATTTAATCGAATCATTAAAAGTTAAATTAAAAGAAATGTCAAATGCAACATCCAAGTTTTAAGCTTTTGACATCCTTATAACAAAGTTTTGTCCAAAACAATATTCATTTATTCATTTTTTTTTATTTTGCTATACTTAATGTTTTTATTTGACTTCCAAATTAAATTATTTTGTTAATAATGAATTGCTTGCATCTAGCTCTGAAATGTTCTGATGATAATAACAATACCTATGTATATTAAAGTTATATATTATGTTCATCGATTTGAATATCAATCTAGGTATAATGTCGACATTAGTATGTATCTCAAACATGTGTACAAAACATAAATATTTGAGTGACAAATTCTAATGGCTTAATTAATGTCAATATATTTTGTTTCAGGAACAATATTTCGAACGATATTTAACTCTGTAAGTATACATTTAAATACATAGTGCATGATTAAACTGGTTTTATACCAAGTATAAAAGATCCAGGATACAAAGATCAAATAATATAATAGAAGTCTTTTGATCAAGTTTTTTTTTACACAATTAAATCCAATACAAGAACAAACTCTAACTATACTACAATTAAAACTAACATAAATAAATAAAACTAACAGGCGTCAAAGAACTCATCGTCATCCTTGTCAATGGCGGGAAACGTGCCCAGAAGGCTAGCAGCATTGCCAAACTGAATGGCTATGCCGATTCTCTGTGCAAGGAACAAACCAGCCCTCTGATCACGAGTAGAGTCTACCAAACGTTTAGAAAGTTCTTAAAAAGTTTTTTTTAATCTTATACTTAATGAAAATAAGTTTTTAGTCATTCTCACAAACTGCAAATTTTCGCGAGTAAAATTCTTAGGGTGGCGTAAGATCGTTAATTCCTGACATTTTGTTTATTTTTGACTTATTAAAGAGAGTATCGATTTAAATGTATGTTTTATTGTAGAGTCAAAGTGAATTACTTCGTACAATTCTACTGGTTGATGTGGAGAAACGTGCAAGCGCTCAAAAGGAACTACAGTATATGGGTCGCAGAGTTCGTGCTGCTTATGGTAAGTTAAACGCATTTATTTATCATGTTGATCTTTATTATCTGTCGAGTATTTTTTTTATTATGCCTTAATAAACCTTTCCTAAATCTTTACTTGTATCCAACCGAAAAAAATCTTGCTTAGTACAGTTGCGAGCTTTCAATGCAAAGCGTAACTTTATTGTAAGATCCTAATACTTTCGACCTAGCTTTACTTGTAGATGAAATGCCATTCAAAGTGTTTGGCCGGAAGAAGAACAACCAACAACCGCATTTGACTTAAAGTTCTACATTGTTCTGAAATTATTTTTTAACATGGTTTTTGACTCAGAAACCGATGATGGGACCAAATTCTTAGATAGAAAATGTTTTCTCGCAGTACCTTCTTCTATTAACAACCTCTTTCCCCACAGTTCGTCGGCATAATAATCTCGGTGCCCTACTACGGTCACTTCGAGGACCTCGACCAGCGCGACATCCAGAACGTGGAGGGCCTCCTATACCTGACCATCGCGGAGACCATCTTCTTGTTCATATACGCCGTGTTCATAACCTTCCCTAGTGAAGTGCCCATACTGTTGAGAGAGACGGCCAGTGGGCTGTACTCGCCGTTGCCGTATTATTTGTCGAAGATGGTGTTTTGGGTGAGTGGAATTAAATTTTTGAGTAAATGTTTTTTAAGGTTTTTTTTCTGTTACTGTTGCTGCGAGGTTAATTGATAGAAATACTGTTTACCCAAATAAATGAAGGACCAATGTGTCTTGGCCCTTTTTACGTAGTCTGTATTTAGTGTTATTTTGGTTACTCTTTATTGATGTATAAAATATGTTACAGTTCCCGTATACTCCCAGAAAATGAAATGCTATCCTGTATACAATTCCATTTTATTTCAATATAATATCAAAACTATGTTTTATCGTTCAAATCATAGTTAAAACATAACGGAAAAAAGCTTCTCAAGTAGCGATTTCTCTAATTAAATTGATAGTTCAAACACACGGTTGAACGGAATGCCAAGAATTTTGATAGTTCTTTCGAAATGATTAATATAATTTAAATGCATATTTAACGAGCGCAGTATCATCACAGAACACTCCCTAAACAGTTATTTGTAACAGTTCAAACCTGTTTTGTTTATGGTTACCATAATTATGTGCGTCGTGTGTCTGCTTTGCTTGTTTTCAATTAACTCATGGTCCAACAAAGTTGCATCATGAGTGTTTTCAATAACAAACATTATGAATCTACCCATAGTAAAGTAGTAGGATCTGATCAAATCAAAATCAAATCAAAATCATTTATTGGAAGAAAAACAAGATGAGTTTACATACATTAATTGTGTGTTAACAGCTACATTAGTTTAGAAAAACTGTGTCTAAAAGTGTGATCTAAAAATGATCATTATAAACCCTTATCGTCTTACCTACCTATTCATCAGGTAATTTAATGTGATTTCTGTAATGCATTAAATGCATAAAAAGTATTTAATTACACATTTTTACCTTCAATACTGTAGCTAACTACAAATGCTAGATCGATATTGGGGAACGGAGAACATACGAATTACATTTTAGGAATACGATAAAAAATGCATGCTTGTATTGAGAACATTTCTCATGCGACACAGGAAACTTTTAGTTTACCTATGTCAAGTACTCAAAAACTTTCCCAAAATATTTTAAAAATATTCTTGTTTACATTTCTAGATACCGCGAGCAGTGATAGAGCCGACTATATACACGGCCCTCATCTTCACCGTGGCCGGCTTGCGAGGCGGCTTCATGGGCTGGCTCGGCTTCAACTTCGTCTGCATACTGTGTGCCAACTACGCCAATGCTTACGGTAACAAACTTACTTTTGTAGTTAGATATTGTAGATTTGTTAGCCCTTTCCTAGGTTTTTGAGCTTTATGTCATAGTCTTTGGATTTAGTGTAGCTAATTTAGTACACTGCACATATTATTATTATTCTCAATGAAATTTTATAAACGAAATCTGAAATAATAATCCAGGATTAGTTTCAAATGTGTAACTAAACAATTCAATGTTTAGTTAGAATCAATTATTTATTTATTCAAATTCAAAATTACGTTTAAAAAAAACAGCAAAATAAATTAACAAACTACAAAATGAAACAATTCGAACCATCGAAATTCAAAATTCTCACTTATTCCAGCTGGCTGGAATACAATAATTGGCATTGCAATTCGATTTTCAAAATTCCAGGCTCGTTCCTCTCATCGACGTTCAACTCAATGGAAACCGCTGCTCTCGTGTCCGTACCGTTCGACCTCATTGGTACAATGTTCTCTGGTATTTACATGAACTTGGCCAGCGTATCACCTTACTTATCGTGGCTAAGATACGTCTCAGGGTTCTATTACGGTGTAGAAAGCATTTCTATACTCCAATGGGTTTCCATAGACACAATAGATTGTGTTAAAATCAAAGGAATACCCTGCATAAAGACGGGGCCAGAGGTTTTAAAACGCTTTGGTTACTCTGAAGAACACTTCTGGCGTAACTGCATATGTTTGATGACTATGTATTGTGTAGCTCATTTGATCGCTTTCCTTATGGTTATGAAAAGAAGTAGAGGCACACCTGTATATTAGAAAATAGTTTAATTGTACATAGTTTTAGCAATAGCACAATAACCACTGCTTGATATCCTGCAACCAATGTGGAAAACAGGGTAACATTAAAAAAATATTAATAGTTTTAAATATAAATAGTAACTAAAAATAAATAGCTATAAATTCTCGAATTCATGTTATAAATAAAATTTCATATTGAATGATTATAAAAGTGAATAGACATGAATTTTATACATATTATTTTTAATTGGCAATAAGACATTTTAAATAGTCTAATTAAACCTTATGAAGTTTTAATGTGTTTTCATTTTGCTTTCCCCGCTTTCCCAATTAACATGTTTTCAGTACGACACTGCAAAATGTAAGTACCTAACATTTTTTAGTTTTTGCTTAATGTAGATAAAAATATTGGTTAGTAGGTACAGTGCGGTGCAAACTTAATGGCGGCTCTGAACACGAGGCAAGTCGCTGCGCAGCAGTAACAAACTTATGCGCCAGCGGGGGTGCGGGGCGAGGTACTGCGCAGCGTGTCGCTAACTTCAGAGCCGCCATTAACTTTGAATCCAACTATACTTTAACAACACGTAGGTAAGTTTTGTTTGCACGCTTTTAGCTGCACGTACCTTGATAATAAGTAATTTGGCACACTTGATGATAATAATGAAATATAATGAACACGCATTTCGTCCTAACGAGTTCCTGATTAAAAACATACAAGTTTTTCATGTAATTACATTTGAAAACCAATTTTAAGTTATAATTTGTTCCCGACAATCTGCACAGTCACAATATTGATTTTTGTGTGTTTAAAAATAGATTTTCATAAATTACTTCAATTAACTTTACAAAAGGAGACTGAGCAAGTTACTATGCCACTTGGTTGCACAACATTTGATATAATATAGTAATTAACATTAGACACAAAAAGAGGCAGTGTTAAATTCTAATTTACACCAAAAGGACCATACGCGTCAAAAAGTGAATCTGTAAGTGCCCAATCTCCTCAACATTTTGGCAATTAAAGCATTATGTAACCACGCAAAGACGAGGAATAAAAAATAATATCTGTGTAACAAATCTATTTCAAAAATGGAATCCAACAACTCCATTTTTAAATTCCAGGCTCATTCCTATCAGCGACGTTCGATAAAATGGAGACTGCCGCGTTAATATCAGTCCCTCATGACTTAGTAGGGCTAATGTTCTCCGGCATCTACCTGAACCTGGCCACAGCACCAGCCTACTTCTCCTGGCTGCGCTACATCTCTGGTTTCTACTACGGAACCGAATGCATCTCAGTGTTGCAGTGGAACGTAGTTGATAGTATAAACTGTGTTAATTCTGAAGGAGTGCCGTGTATAAGGACTGGTGCAGGAGTTTTGACGCGTTTTGGTTATGATGAAAACAATTTCTGGAGGAATTGTGGATGTTTAATGTGCTTGTATTGTGTGGGGAATATTGTAGCGTATACTATGGTTGTCAGAAGAAGCAAGGGTACACCTGTGTATTGATTTTAATTGCCTTAATATTGTGGTGTTTTTTTTTAAGTAGCTACTGTAGATTGAATTACGAAGTCTGATATTCGATAGGCCTGTCAGAGGTAACAACTAATTAAGAGAATCAAAGGCGATATCAATATCAAAGTTTTACCACTGATATGTGGTCGCCAATATAAATATAATTACAAGTGGGTACTTTTAAGATTGGTTTGCTAATTTTCAACATTAAAAAAAATATTGAATACAGTGTATCGAGTTTCAAGACAAATATTATTAGGCGACCTTCATTATAATGGATACCGAGTAGAGTTCAGTCACCATTAGAACTTTAATTTAGCAACATTTGCCAAATAAGTTTTTTATATCTGTCTCACGGTAATTTCGTAGGCGGAAAACACGGAAGTTTTTATCACACCCTGACCATGGTCAAGCCGGTTTATAAAAAAATATTATTAAAAATTAAGGTAGGTAAGTATAGATACTTTATATTTTTGATGGTAAAACAATCGTTAATCTCATACATAAAGGTTTTTATCAAGGGATCAAACCGCAGTCTATTATAGAACTTTGTTGTAACTGCCTACATGAGGGAAGTAAGCAAGTCTCGGATACCGACGACTTTGGTCTCCAAGCCGCGTGCTTATTTACGAAAATCACTTTGTTGGCGATAGTTGCTTAGATATGTCGTCGGGTATCGGACTTTTGCGTCGCCTTGTATATGAACAGCCTTTTATATCTGCATCACATCATCGTGATCATGAAAAATAACGATGATCAAGCAAAATTAGATATCTCTAGAACGGAGCCAGGGGCCTGATTCCGCTATTTTAAAGTCAGTGGGCTAATGAACGTTCCAGTGTACTTGTTAGTGTTGCTTATTTTCGTATTCAGTTAAGCCACAAAACAGTCAGTGGAAATCCTACATTGACAACAGTGGTAAGTAGGTGTACACTTGTCATTGAACTAAAATTAACTGAATACGAAAATTAGGTACAATGACAAGCACACTGGATGTTATAGCCTATCGTCCCCAGGTTTATAGACGTAGGATGGTTTATGACGTCATGACTGCGGGTTGGTTATACTTGGATACTGAATGTTTATAGAATACGATGAAAACACCAGCCTACATATTTATGCCAAGTCTCATCATTATGTTTATTAAGCACATCTTAAGAAGTCCATAGATAGTATTTAAGGTATATATAAGTTAAGATTAATATAATAACAATTTGTCTTACTTAAATATAAATGGCGTCCAAATGTTGGAATTTGTAGCGAGTAGAGATAATTATGTAATTTATAGGAATAAGGTATTTTTGTAACTAGTTTTATAAGTAGGTGGTATAATAAGTATTAATCTACTTTATAAGTAATATTTTTTTAGTAAGAATGATTAGATAAATTTTTCATGAGTATTTTTCAAGAAGTTGTAGCAATTTGGCCAAACTATTAAAAAAATATATTTCGCGGGCTTTTTTCATCGTTTCTTACATGTTATGTTTTAAACAAATAGAATCATAGATTGGCCTCCATAGAAAGCTTAATAAACAAACCACAAAAATGCGCCCGACATTTCCGATACAACTAATTAAATCTTACGCCATGTTAATTACACCATGATTAACGAGCGACGTCACGTCAGAGCCCATCAAAGCCGCGTAGGAGGCTTACAACGGAAAGTTTCCGAACTTTATCCGAAGAAATAAAACCTACATAGTTGAGCGGAACCGGCCGCCGATTAACATAGATAATAAAAAAAAACGTTCGACGAACAAAAACTAGACGTCCATATTTTTTTATGATGCTGTATCTTAATCTTAGCACTTTAGGAAGTGATTATTTTTGGCCTATAAGTATGATTATTTTTGTATGGGATAAGTCTGCATTTTTGTAAATAAATTATTTCAAGATTATTTCGTGTTTTTTTTTATCTGATAAAGACTTAAGTATCGATTAAGCAATGATTTTAAAGTAGGAAGGAAACAGTAACTAATATATAATATTGAAAGCTCTACAAAACAAAACCAGCTTTGTATGTTTAAAAATAAAACCAAACAAATAAATAAACTTATTTATCAAATTAAAACCTTATTCTAATAAGCATAGCCTTTCTTTTCCTCTCTCTTCAATCCTAGATAACCTAAAATACACCAGAAGATAGTAATAAATAGAAATCCTAAAGAGTCTTGGAGGATGAAGTCACCAGCGTAGCCATTCTCCATCAGCACTGCTGCACCATCCTTGACACATGTTGATGTCTCATTCAATGGACAATCTGGAAAATAAGTGGTTAATTTAATGATGATTATGTAATGATGAGTTAATGAGTATTTAAGCTGTAGTTAAAAAGTACGATTCGGGCAAGGTCCAATGAGTTTTAGCTGGAGTTAAGTAGACGCTAGAAATTTATATGGTCGAACTAGGTTCGTTGAATCTACGTCATTATATTTTGGTGGTAAATAGTAGACATTGTTTTACAGGAGAGTTCCACAAAAACACAGAGAATCGGCATAGCCATTCAACGTGGCAATACTGCCAGCCTTCTGGGCACGTTTCTCGCCATTGACAAGGATGACGATGAGTTTTTTGCCTCCTGTTAGTTTTATTTATTTATGTAAGATTAAATTTTAGTATAGTTAGAGTTTTCTCAAAACTGGCATGGTTGTATAATAATTATGTTAATCCATTTTCTCAGAAATATGTTACACAGTTGTTCGGACTACACAAAGGCCTCTAAATAAAATTCATATCTATTTAACATACAACGCTTCATTAAACTCTGTATCTAAAAGCCGAATAATCTAAAGTTATAAAACATATGGTTATAAAAATCCAAATTCCAAGTAGAAAATTGATTTGTGGCCGTCGAGCCTTAATTGATGGCATAAAATAATTTACGAGTGGCCTTCATACTTTGTTCCAAACAATTTTTCTTTAAGTTGTAGTCAAAATCTATTCTTTACAGAGATGAAATACGGCCCTAAAGGCGGGGAAATAAAAGGTTTTTGATGTTCAACGGTATTTGAATCTTTTTTACTGCTCCTCCATCATTAATCTTAAAGTTTCTGGGAATTGTTAGTGGGAGGCATAGAGCACTTTATTCATAGTTTAAATGCCATAGTTTGGGAGTGTAATAAAATTGTGTCTTCTCAAAACCTATTAACTATTCGTGTCAAGGAACATTTTTGTTGTGTTTTTGTTTTAGTGTTACGTAATAACATAATTATGTAAGGTCTTTATCATGTAAACAGCGGATTAATAACAGTTATTATTTAACCCTAGCGTGAAATAGGTCGTACCACTTAAGTTAAACACGGATACAAATAAGATACTTCACTTTTTATCAAACCTCTAGAGAAAATTATCTCAAAACGTACCTTAAAACGTATTTAGAAAATTGGAAAATCTTATTCCTGTATCAAAAAAATATCAATTTTACCTATACACTTTTGACAGACGGTGAAGGAAAACATCTACAGGAAACAAAAACTGGGATCTGAATTCGCTAATCCTTTTCTATTTGGGAAGAGGCCTGAGCCCAGCAGTGGGACATCAATAGGCCGGTTAATTATTATTATTTACCTATATAATCAATCTGCCTCCAATAAATATTGCTGACGGCGTCCATAGCGTAGAAGAAGTGCGATATGTACTTGACAGGATACATCCAGGTCGGTAACGATGATATCCTCAGGAAGGCTCCAGACATGAGGAACAGGGGTAAGTCGATGCAGGGCATCACGTCACCCATTATGCCTGTCGAAGTGAAGAGCGCTGCCATGCCGAGACCTGAGGTAAAAAAAGATTGCAAAATGGTGGACATTTGTTGGTTCTTTTTGAGGTAGAGGGATTTATAAGCAAAGGTATATCGTGGTAATAAAGTTCATATTTTCTCAATTAAATGTGGTTGGAGAAACAGCTATACCTAAAATTGGCTCATTAATCATTGTAAGTAAAATATTATATGCAGTGTTCGAAAAAAAATATGGACGACGCTGCGAAGCCTTGATGCTACGGAAGATTTACGAAGAGTCCTAAGTGCAGGTTTTGCAATCATAGCTCAAGTGCAAAAAAACAAAAAATCTAATACAGTATATAACCAATACATAAAGTAGTACACATACAGACATACCTTCGTTATCAGCGTATTATTTGATGCATTTACAAAATAATGATAATATAGGTATGCTTACCATAGGCCACGGATGGTATCGCGCCAATAATCAAAGTGACGCAGAACTGGGTCGCAGTCAGGATGTGGTTGGGAAGGTCCACTGCGAGGGTAGAGACCGACACTAGAGCGATAGGCCATATTATGCAGCGTGGGACCTGAATGAGAGACATCAGATTGCAGGTTAAAAAGTACCTACATTATGAAAATGGCGGCTTGTATGTATCAAGAAAGTGGATTTGTGAATCAAAATGGTGTACGTGTAACAACGTCGATCCAGGGGGTTTGAGTATTGATGCTAATGCTAGGGGTTACTTTTCTTGGCCTGTCCATCCATATTAATTGGCTACAGTACCTGATTACTTTCATTACGTGGTCAAAGGTTTCTACCAGGATTAATAATCTCTAGAATATTTTTTTTTTTTTGTAAAAGCACTTTATCAACATTTAACAAATAAAAATATTTGATACTCACAAAACTCATGAACCTCGACACAAAATAAGCGGAACACTTATACATCCCGACTTCTCGCTTGAAAAGCGTTATTTCATACTCGAAGGCGTAGAGGGCGCTGTAGGACACTCCGAAGGCGACCTCGCTGGTGATCAGCCAGAGGAACCCGCGGATATCCTGGACCCCCCGCTGAGTGGTGCCCGTGGCACCCACGTAGGAGACCGTCAAGACTAGTGATGTTATTATCTGGGGGATGTAGATGATAAAAGTTGTTACACACAACCTAAGAGAGTGGGAGACGTCGACAGAGGCATAATGTAGTAGAGGCATAGGGAAACTTAAACAATGCCAAAATATTATTACCTTATAGTCCTTTGACAACGAGAGCTGAGCATAATAATTAGGAAAAAGCTTACCACAGAAACAAACAGTTGTATGAGATGATTTCTGGCATTTCTCTTCATTGTTAAAGACTGTCTCCATAGTAAGAGATATACTTGTTTGAACCAATTCCTTTGGATGCTGAAAATATGTTTTGCATTAGCTTTAATTCATTTATTAAATAAGCGTGCGTGTTGTCTGAAAATGTTAAGACGCTTAATTTCAACAGTCGATATCTTGCTTTTTTTGTTAAGTTTCTGTAAATAACTTTTCTAATTTGTAAAATTTTCTTACATTTTTAGCTTTTAGGTCTAAGTTTAAAGTTTAAGTAGGAAATGTGGGAACCTAAACACATTCTTCAGCAGAACAACAAACAAATATTATTCTAAATAGTTTGTCCCATCGTCACAACATAAAAACCTCCAGATTTAGAACTGGTTATGTTAACTTTAATCTAATAGATACTTACGTTTTACTATACGTGGATACCGGATCGGGCCGGATTGGACTAGTTCCGTCGAATTCCAACCGGTTTTCGGAAATTTCCACGAGTTTCTGGATATTGGAGTTGGATTTAGATACCGCTCTTATGTAAAACTCGGCTGGGTTGTAATTTATTGGGCAGTGGAGACCTATGCTGCGGACGAAAATTATATTAGGCTTGGTTACTGAATTATATATTTTTTTGTGTGTTTATGAGATGGCAGTCGATTAAATTGAAGAACATCCGGGAAGTTAATGTTGTTTGATTTGATCTTTCATGAATCTTATAAAAAGTGTTGTATTAGAATCTGGATTTATTTATCCATTGCCACTTGATCAAAATGAAGTACCTATTTTTTATGGAAATCCAAATAAATAATGAAACTATAAAAAATATTGACATTTACAAATCACATTATTAATCGGTATCGTAAATCAATTAGTAGATTTGGCGATGGATGTCAACTTAACAGAGGCATAAAATAATGTTTCTCATTTTGAATGAAATTAGATATCTAGGAAGTATGCTAAATTCGCATATTGATGATCAATGGATATTAAATGAGAATAATTCAGAACTGATTTAATTTCATTCAATAAGGCCCAAAAATAAAGAGCAGAAAAACATAATATGCGGTCCATACTGTGTATATGCAAACTAAACTACGGTGACTGGTCGTTCTGTTGACCTTGGATAAGATCGGTGTCTGAACTTTTATATTATATATATTATACTTTTATATTTCTTAGTACCTCAAACACTTGTTTATCTGGCGCGGTCCCTAAATTATATTCAGTATTATTGTAAAGGCAGCGTGCTACTGGGGAGTTTGTTGCGCCGTTTCTTCTCCTCGGCCGAAGCACTTAGGAAGCGGTGAAGGGTGGGCGATTTAGGGTCGGTTCATCTCTGGCGGGGGGCGCGTCGCGTATTGTCGGTCGCTTGGCGCTGGGGCGGGCGGATGCGTGGTGGGGCGTTCAGCCTTTCACACTCAACTGATGTTGCGTTAGCGCGTCAGGTGTGGGGGTTGGATGTCTCATTGCGTGTTTGTTTGTTCTGGCGTTGCGCGGCTGGTGGTGCGTGGTGCGCTTCCGCCGGATATGAACCGACCCTTAGGGTGCTGTCTATTTTTGTTTGTATTGTTTGACGTTCGATAAGTGCTACTGTGTAGCCTATATTGAATAAAGAATTTTTGAATTTTTAAAATTAAAAAGAAAATGTAATTTTAAGCGTTTATACCTTTATATAAAAAAAACGGGCATTATTCAAACACAAGTTTGGTAGACTAATTAAATTTTTGGTAATTTCTCTAGCGCTGAAATATGTCAACATTTTTCAGGATTTTCGATATGTTATAAGCATAATTATCACATGTAAGCACTACGTAACTTTATTATTGACCAGATCATGAAAAAATTAAAAGTACAAATTAAAATTATGTCTTATTCTAATTCGTAAACGTTAGCCTTGTCGGCTTCAAAAGTTATAAAAAAATGGTTTGACAAACAAAAATGCGCGGCGCGTTATTTTTTATGACAGATTTTTTATTATACAAACCAGTTACAAAAATTCTAGAATCCGCTACTACCTTATAATATTTATTACATAAATTAATACATTTTTATTTAAATGATGTTTAATAACTTATTTTTAATAAGAAGTATGATACAAGTGGCTTTACATGCCTAATAAGTATAGATTTAAAATAATGTTATTTGACGTAAATCCATTTGAAACTATATGTATATGTGTCCATTGATGTATATATTATAATAAAACACATATAATAATTGAATAAAATAATACTTATACATGCCTATAACCAAAACTATCAAATCTAATGTATTTTATCACGCCTGATTTAACATAAGCCAAAAAGTTCAGATTTTACATAACCTTATAGGTGCCAAAACATTACAAATCATTGGATATCGTAAAAAACTTAAGGTTTAATATGTAACTTCTTGCTCAAGGTTCGCTGTGAGGAGATTATAACATGCCATATAAAATAACTAAAAGTATCGGAATATGAATAAATGTATCACCATAAAATAGTAGTCAACACAAAACTTTTAAATTCAAATAACGCTACCTGCAATCAAATGGGATCAGAAATATCATTTTATTGACACGGTAATAAATTTTATTGTTATGATCGGTTCAAATAACTCTATTGAAAACTGTCAATAACGTGTTTAAATAATAATACATATTTATTGATAAACGTTCAACAAACCGTTTAGAGGAACCGTAGCAAATTATTCTATAATTTATTTGATAGTTTTGACCTTTACAAATGAGTAAGCAATTACTAAAAACGGTTTTCTAAATTTATTTTTGGGTTTTTCTATTTATAAACTTCGTTAAAAATTTAATACATTTTGGAATTCTTTCTTTGGTTCAGTATCTCTATATTTAGGCTGTTGTTAATTTCGATTCGTGAAATATTATTTAATTAATACTTTATTTAGTTATGGCTACTGTTAATAGTTTTGTTGTTTTAAGCTGACATTTAATTACGATCCTTTTTAGGTTTCTTACCAGACAAACATAATATCTGTTTTTTTCCTAACTCTGTATAAGCGCTGTTGTTTGTTTGAAGTTGATTTGAACTCTTTTGAACTGAACTGAGAGGCATATTGTAGTTGCCAAATAACAAATTATGTAGTAACCACTTAAAAATCTGAATCATCAAAAGATCCCTTGTTGAATCCCTTGTTGTAACTAAACATTACTGCTTAATAACATACAATGATTGATAACATTGTTAGCAATTGCAATTATAAGTCATATAAATGAATAAATCCATGACCAATAACTCCTAATAATGACTATTTGAAATAAATTCGTTATCATTTTAGTTTAGTTATCAGTTTAGTTTTTTTTATCTTTTCTGCAAATGTCGATAGATCTTTAAATGAACATACATAATTAACATTTAAATCTTGATAAACAATAACTTAAATACCGTGGGAACCTAGTGCTAACCTATTAGATATGCTAAGATAATATTTATTCACTCTACTTATAAATGTCAACTATTACATTGACGTCACTGACCGATTTCTTGAAATTCAACGAGTAAAAAAAACTGTATCTAGTAAGTTTAGTATATGTATTACAATTAATTTAAAATGAATTGTCACATTTCAGATACAGCAACAATTTAAATACAAAATCGGGTTATTAAAAATGAAAAGAATTCCGAAATCGATTTTACCCGTTAACTTATGCACACAAAAAACTATCACAAACCTTCTTTCTTTATATATATTAAATTACATTATAATATTCTACACAGAAATTAAATACCGTAGCAACAATCAAAACATGAGAAGTGGAAAAAGGGCTGATCTGAGTCCGCACCGCAATGGGCAAAATGATCTCATTTACTTAATTTTACTACCGTAATTGCTAAATACCTTTCAAAAGCATCCATACACTCGTCCTTAGGTCCATGGAAGAGCAACCTCCCCTCAGCCATGAGCAGCACCGAGCTGAACTCCTTGAAGAGGTCGCAGGAGGGCTGGTGCACGGAGCAGATGACCACCCTGCCGGCTGCCGACAGCTTCTTCAGGACTCCGATGACGAGGAGAGCGTTGTAGCTATCGAGGCCGGTTGTTGGCTCGTCGCAGATGAGGATTTGGGGGTCTGATAGTAGCTGAGGAAATAAAGAGAAATATGTAGAAGAGTAGAATTAAGAAAAAGCAAAAATGAGTCAAGTAGAAAGTCTACTATAAGAAGGAATTAGAGTCGGAGAGAAAAACATGTAACAGATTTTTTGAGATTACCTTATGAGATTATGATTTTGAAATGAAGATGTCGGGCATATGATTTTTAGCTATAATGGGCAGTCAGTAATAGGTGATCTAGAACTATATTTTGAATTACGCTTTAGATTAGTATCATTGGCTTTTACCCCCTTATTGCTTGTCATATTAATATCATGAGACTAGGCATATTATTTATGCTTTTATAAAGCATGGTGCTGTTCTAAATCAATTGAGAAAAAAAAACTTATTTAACATTAAATAGAAAAGGATTCTCATCGTAACTATTTTACTTTAAAAGATCTTACCGTAGTAGCTAACGACAGCAGCCGTTTCTCTCCTCCCGACAGTGCGTTTATCGGAGTATCTTTGTGAGCTTTCAATTGAAACTCTTCCACTAAGCTGTCCAGCATAGTACGGTTCCTCAGATCTCTGTAGCTGCCCAGCTTGAGTTCAGTCTGTAAAAATAAGGAAAAAGATTATCTAATTATCACTCCAAACATTGAATAACTATTATTGACTTAAAAGTTTAAAATAAGGCCTAGTTTCAAATGTTGGTATTGGTAAGATCAGATTTTTTTGGGTTTATACGCGATATCTCCGGCAATTAGAAATCAATTTCAAAAATTATTGTTGGTCATCGACAGAGTATATACGTCAGAGGTGGTCCGACATTTTTTTTGTATACGATACAATTATGAACATGGACGTTTAAACAAGAGCCTAATTATAATCAGTGATTTTACGTTTAGTTTTAGTACTTCCTGAATAATGTCGACATGTTTTGATAGCTTACGGAAACCCAAAAATAGCCCACTAATATGAAATAGACGACGAATGCACAGGAAATACCAAAAGTCAAAAAAATATATTAACATAATTTGTGTCATTATTTAATGTAGGCTGCAAATGATTGGCAATAAACATTGTCCAATCATTTTAAGTATATTTAAATTATTCCTAAACTTGACATTTACATTATCCAGACAAATCCTTTTATTACCTAAACTTGTTCGTCTTTATCTTTTCGCACCAAATAATACTAGATAGATATGTAAATAAACATATTACTCGAATATTAATCTTTAATCTATAGACAATAGCGTGGGAACTTAATGCTTTTTTATAAGATAAACTACGATATTAATCTATTCTCAAAACTTGTAAATGTCAGTAATTTTATGTATTTTATCGAGAATCGAGTGAATCAGATTTATAATAGATTCGGCGAGTGCAGTTAAGCGCAGTAACTGATCTGTTTGTTTATACTTGAGTGCAAGGTTGGACGTGTGATTATAAGGTAAACATAACTATTAATAATTGGATTTATTTTTTTGAATTAGTACTGCATTTAGTTTATGAATATTTTATCTTACTGTAAATCTCTTAATCAATTATCGAGCGTGCAATTTAAAGACTCGACTAATTTGAAGCCCGACTGGGACCAATATCTGGTTTATAACTTGAAAATCAAAATTGAAAATGGAGCATTTTATAATGGACTCCTAATTTCTAACGTGTGTGTTTTAAAAGTTTCAAAACTACCAGTTAGTAGTTTCCTGAAATATTTTAATTGTGAGTTGTGTATTTAACCAACCAAGGTATTTTATTTTACTTTATTTGGGAAACAAACATACACACAGATAGAAATTATAATCATAAGTATGAAAAATAGGTACTACAGTATCCAAAGACAATTTCCACAGATTAACAAACAATTTTTATCACAACAACAGTATTCATAACATAATTAAATTTAATATACTTTGTATGTGACCTTAGTTCTAAACAATTTGTTACTTTGGCTAACGTATAATTTACTATGTAGTATTTACTTATCAGAAGAAAAAGTTGTCGAGTTTGTATACATTATCCAGGAAAAACATGCCCCAAATCCGTGACATTCAAGCCAGGCTCCAATAAAAGTAAACTGACCATGAACACCAAATGCTCCATAACACTGAGTCCGTCCATGAAGACCTCGTGCTGCGGGACTATCTCCACCGCTCCATGGCACGCCTTGACATTTCTGCTCCCCAGGGTCACTGACCCCTCAGAAGGTAGCGTGCATTTCCCTGCTAGGGAAACTAGGAATGTTGTTTTGCCGGCGCCACTGGGAACAATTATTATTACTGAAGACTGAAAAAATATTTTTTTTTTTACACTTTGCTATTTGACAATAACAAACTTTTATAAAGTAGATGAATCAATATTTACTGGCTTTCTTGTTTATACTATTAATATTATTGGATATGTGCATTATTTGTGATTATTTGAGTGTGTTTGTCTCTGTGTGTGTGTCTGTGTGTGTGTGTCTGAATTTTTCTGTTTCCATCACGATTCACAGAAATATCTTCACTAAACTAATCTGTTAACTGACTTTATACAGCTATAACAATATTAGATAAAATAAAATTAATGGAAATTTTTGCACAGTTTACTATCAACAAAATCAGCGATAAAGGAATCGTATCCGTAACGAATTTTGCATTATCATCGTCAGAACTATTTACTAAACTACTTTATATTATTATTCTTTTAAATATTATACCATAATCTCGCTGTATAGTGTTAAGATAACGCCATAATAAGTTTATAATAGGAAATTAATGCGAAATAAAATACGAAAAACAGATAACAGATCGTACCAGATAGTTTCAATGATAAAAACGTGTGATGCTGTGGTATTGACATTTTGATCGTTTTAATTCACCAGATATAAGATAAGATAGATCTCTTATACTCTCAGCTACACTATAAAATAGATACATATTTAACTTTTGGAATAATTGTCTGATTACCAACCTTGGGCCGATGATAGCAGCGAATTCGTTTCGACGTAAAAATCCTGAAACTGTTTTTATTTATTTTAAACAAATATTATTAGGAAAACATTAAAACAATAGATAAATTGCGAATAA
Organism: Autographa gamma; assembly: GCA_905146925.1. Taxonomy (NCBI): domain Eukaryota; kingdom Metazoa; phylum Arthropoda; class Insecta; order Lepidoptera; family Noctuidae; genus Autographa; species Autographa gamma. The sequence goes on from LR989850.1 coordinate 2,657,302, forward strand.
ATTGAAACATATCTTCATAAACAACAACAAATAAATTAGCAAACACAAACTGTATTTTGATACTTGTTAAATTAAAATCTCTAACGGTAGTTTTAAGTCTCATGCTGTCTTTGTCACTTTGACGTGTAAAATGGGCGACAGATAGACATTTAAGAACCTCTTAAAGTTAAGTTATGTTTCAGTTATCAGGGAAAACCGTTGCAATTATTGCTCTCTCCGACCTTTGTAAAACATTACTCATTAGAAGTCCCTTTTTTTTGTTGTTTTTTAATTATCTATGGACGCCTACAAATGTTACCGTAGTAAGTAATAAAATAATGCGTATCTTACCATTATTAAGTATTAAAGTCTTATTTTTCGTAGGCTTTCTTCTCCACCAAGACTTTTCTTCAGGCGTCCAAACCTTAAGGTTCTTTATTCTAATCACTACATCATTGTCTAGTTTGTCGTACTGAAAATATTATTATAGTTTTTAAGTATCTATGACTTATATAGCAGAATCGTAGAGTAAAATATCGTGTTAGTGGTCCGAAAATTGTCTCTACATAAAAGTTAAATAAGTCAAACGGAAGACCCAGGCGGAGATGGAGGGATGAACTGGACGCATACGGGAAGGAGTGGCAACAATAAGCAAACAATAGAGACTTGTGGAAGGAGGAAACGGAGGCCTTTGCCCTGCAGTGGGACTGTTCAGGCTTTAAATAAATAATAATAATAAGTCAAACGGGAGTAAAGCAAAGAAGAAAGTATATTTCCCAACCATAGGATTAATAACAATAAACTATTTAATACGCATAAGTGTTTATACCATTTACATTACACTTATTCCAAGTGACTGACTTTTATAAAACAACACAAAGCAAAACTTAATGAAAAATCTTTATTCGTCTTCCTCTACATTAAATGCGAATAAAATTACGTAACACAATTTTGTACAACTTTACAACAAAATTATGAAGTAAACAAACATACCGTATCCAGCTCCATTTAAACAAAAATATTAACACAATTTATTTAACAACACAGCCAACATTTTCGAAGTTAACCTTACAAATTGTAAGAACAATTAACTGGAAAGAATGGAACTGGTTGGACGACTGTAAATACAGTAATCATTACTTAAATAGATAAAACTGTGATAAAAGTAAGTTATGAGTCTATTTGCAGATGTCTTCTGTCCTCCACGACTTGTATATAAACACGTTGCATTAAACGCATATGTTTTAGAAAGATAGTATGTTGGGATGCTGCTCCCCTTATCTTAAGATTGACGCAAGACATTATATGTATCACTGTATTATGAATCTCGTTGCATGATTTGAAACTGTGATTGACATACTCTTACGAAGGTTTGTAATATGAAATAAACTCTACGTTATTTTGAACGGAGTTTATTCACCTGTGTTAAGATAATTGGGGACACGAAAGAACAATGGCAGAATTTGGTCTGGACTTTTTTTGGCGTCCATAGATTTCATAAATATCAATCAAATTTAATTAATTTTCTACGATTTTTCAATTATTCACTTCTTCTTGTAAAAGCCGGAGTTATTTTTATGTTTTTAAAAGCTCATAAAATGATGTTCGAATTAGGTTACCTACATTCGACATTTTACCATTAAAATAGTGGTGTGACGCTGTATAATTAAACGAATGATCGATATAATCGACCGATCGATCGACCCGTGTAGATTTCGTTTTGTTTTTAACATAATATTAGAATTATCTATTCTTTCGTCTTTAATCAATGATATGTTTGAAGAAATGCTCCTACTTTTAAATCCAATTAATAATGGATCAAAATATCAGAGGATCCTTTCAGTGTCGTATCGATTCTCAAGAAAAACGAATCCAAAAGTGCAGCACTACTTTTGTTTTGGACAGTGAATGTTATCTGTGGTTGTCTGTCAGGTGAAGACGCTACAGAACTACCCTCCATTATATTTTTCTATGCTACAAAATCCTTCCGCGTTTACTATGTCGGTTGTGTTTTATGTTTATATTTGGCTTTCTATTTATTTTTACCCTACCTGGACTGTTTATGGACTGATTGATACTGCCTTGTGTGACTAGTGCGTGCCCTTAGGACTACGATATTGCTTTTGCGTGAGCAAAAGCTAATCTTACTTTGCTTCGATTGTGCCTATATAGTGAATTGGATTTTTGTTGTAAACCCATAACAATAACTATGGAAGATTACGATAGAGATCATCGTCGCACGCGCATTTTATGTATAATGATGATAATGAGATGAAGAATGAAATAAATATTTGTCTAACAAAATATGTTTTTTATTTGCCCTAACATAGTTCTATTGTTTACGCAGCAAGTGCATTTTTTTAATACGCGCTCAGCTTTCTTAAGCATACAATAATTGAGTACTATAGTAATATTATAGAACGGGGATTAGCGCGTACATGCGTAAATACCTTAAGGGCTTGACGTTTCGTTCTATAATATGCAGCGCGATAGTTTAAAAGTTTAAATTGAGTACTACTCTACACCGAGTGTTAGAATTTATTTAGGTTTTTCCCATTTATCCGTAAATACTCTTATTCTCACTTAGACCACACCACATTATCATTTCTTAAGGACATAATTTCGATCTGCGTTATGTTTTATAGATATAGCTAATTGACATTGACGTTAATTCATAACCTAAATAATAAAATTCTAACACCGAAATCTTTTTTTTCCGGCTTTCCCAAATGAAAATAGTCTCATTTATAGATTCTAGAGCGAACGCCAAATCTTTTAACATATTTTTCATTAAGGTACGCTTCAATTTGATCCCAGACAATTCTTAGTATGGAGACCTGCCATTGTCCTTTCGACGAAATCATTTTGCGTAGTTAAGCTGACTAAATATGACATAATATTTATATTTCAGTACAACATTAAAGAAGGCATAAAATTATTTAAATCTTATAACTAATTTGATTAAAGACTGATATTTACGTCTCGACTTAAATGTAGACAAATTACTTAGCATTATGCCCATTTAACAGGCTTATACTCTAAAACATAGAGTTAATACAGTAAATTATTAACTAATTTTGTACAAAAAACGCTCAAATTTTTGATACAAAGTTTTACTGCCATCAAATATCTTGGTGGTACAATTTTTGTGTCTTTAAGTGTAGGTAAAAGTAATGAGTTAATCCCCCTGTTACATACAAGACAAGCTCGTCACCAGTTATCTAAGAGAACAAACATACTGCACTTATTGTTTTCTGGTGGTTTACGTCTACAAGAAATTGTTTGGTAGAAATGTTCATATTATTTTAGAAGGGTAAAATGTCATTTCATGAGATGAAATATATTTTCAAGGATTGAAATAGACGTCTGTTTACCTCTACAAGCAACAGTCTGACCCTAGAATCTCCTGGTGTTGCTTTTAATTTAGACCTCTCGTTTCTCGTTGTTATGTTAAGCTTTTCAGCCAAATGCCCAGGATGGGACAGAAAAACTTACCAAAGTAACTATTTTACGTCAGTGTCCATAAGAGTACCATAAGAGTGAGGTAATAATGTGTTTAAGCTTTTTTCTTGTTCATGTTAGTACGCTGGAATACTCCCTACGTAGGTAGCCAGTTCAATAACGGTCTTAGACCCAAATTCAGTAAGAAAAGCATAATACACACAGTTACAATACATACTTCTCATTATAAAAACTTAAGAGCTTTGGCCGTGGTCACAAACTCACATTCAGAGTGCAATCTGTCTGTGTCCAAGGCCAGTACATGCAGACCAAAATCTCAAGTTCAAATGATTAAGTCACGATTTCATTCATAAAAAATAGAATTTATAATTAGATTTATTTCTAGACTTCCAATTATGTAGCGGAAGGTGTAAACTTTTTGTACCAATACTACCTCGGGCTGTCACACGGTTGAAAGAATACCGGAAGCTAATAAAAATTTTGATTATTTATTTCATATAAACCGGTTTAAATGTTTACCTTCTAGAGACAAATATAATAATTCTTCATCGCCTACAACGCCAGTGTCAGACGAAATTAATTTTGATATGGAACATCATTTGTCAAAACCAACGCGGCCTTTAAAATGAAAAGTATATGCATGTACTGTTAGTAAAAAAGTTAATTGCCTTGGTCACAAACAGATATTTAAATGCATTTTAGGCTACGGTAGCTATGTAAAGCGAAGATGAAGAGAATAGAATAAAAGTTGTCTTTGGCATAGCACCAGGTAAAACTAATTATAATATAAATATGAAATAAGTAGGTAGGTACATTTTTGATTATACAAGCAACTAAACAAGATTATACAAAAAACTAATAAAGATTGATTGGTACTTAGGTTCTCCTAGATTTATTCCTAGAATTAATCCTGTGAGATTTTTTTTTCATCATCATCATTATTATCAGTCAATAGCTGCTATCGCTTGTTAGAATTTAAATAAATAATAGAAAAGAGAACGTAAGTTTTTATCTAGGCTTTAATCACACATTAAAAAAACAGTAGAATTAAGTAACTCCTCCTTTTTTTGAAGTTGGTTAGAAATTGTACAAAAGTACTTACATGAAAAATATTTTAAAAATCTACATGACTTTAACTTTTGTTACTATCCGTATCTACCTATTACCATGCAGTGAGACTGTGAGATAGAAAAAATCAACCTTTCTAACGCTCAGCTCATCACTTATCAATATATTACCGCCATTTATTTTGTCGTCGTTAGATTAACTTTAACCCAAAAAAGGTATTCAAACTGGTTTTAAGTTGAGAAGGGATTTCGAAAGTTCTGTTGGTTTAATTTGAATTAAATGTCAGTTATTTAATGCATTTCCGTTAGATGGAACTTGTTTCTGTTTATACACAGCATCTACTTTGAAGATATACATTGGTACTTACTGGCGGAAAATGAATCAGTAGGCAAATCTGGTAAAAGTAAAATGGTTGGTCCTAAGTTCCTTACTTAAAATGTCGTAGTTTATTACAAAGTTACTAAGTTGAAAAAACGGTCCGTATCAAAAGATTTTTTAATGTTTTTTATGCCGCAAACTAAGAAATCCTCTGTGAAGAGGCATTAGGGTTGGTCCTTTTCGTCTAGACTCTACAAAAACAAGGTAAGATTCAGGTAACTTAAATTACTAAAAGCATTTCCAATAAAACAAGGTTTCCATCACTAAACATTTTATTTTACAATAACAACTCTCACACTTTCATACAATAAGTAGATAATACTTATTACAATAACCGTATATCGTGATATACCATTTATGACTCTAGCCCTTACAGGCAACAATGACATCTTCAAGTCAAATATATAAGCAACAATAATCATAAATTCGATCAGAATAGGCACTTTGTTCCTTTACTAAATAAATAACAAGGAAAGAGCCTATTTAAGAAATAATATCTATTTATTAAAGTATACATATTTAGTTTGTAAAAAAGCTTAGTAGGAAGACAAATCCTAAAAGGATTGAACAGATAAATACAGATTCGATAACAAAAAAGTCTGCGACATTAGTCAAATACCAGAATTACAATTGAGATTGTTGAAATAATTTCGGTACATTAAATATTACGTCCTAAGGCAATCCTAATTCTTAATTCAAATCAAACAAATGTCAATTACAAAACGCCAATCAAACCAAAAGTGCATTTAAGAATAGAGAGTTTTAAATTTGGTACCAATCGCGATTGGTTACGGAGCGTTCGTGACGCGTTGTGATTGGGCCATTCCCCCGATGGCGGGCGCTGATTGGTCAGCACGAGCATGACTTGGTGGTGCCGTCCCGGCTGTTCTCGCCGTTAGCGATCTTGTGGTCGAGCGCGAATTTCTCACCGTCCCTGTTGTCGTTGCTTTGGAGTAGTTTGTCGTTTAATAGGATCTGTAATCAAAATAATTATATTAGTCTTACTTTACTCTCAATTTACAGTATTAAACAGGGGTGTTTCTAATTACTACCTACCTACTTATCCTACTATTACTGTACGAATATTATTTTAAAGTTGTGTTCAACAATTACTAAAACTTTCAAAGCTTTCGACTGAAACTCTTTTGATTCAGATTTCTTGACTCTACTTAGATCTAAAGAACGAGAATAGTAAAATTTCAATGACAGATGATGACTTACTCCTACAAACGTAAGTATTAATTTATCCATCTAAAAAAGATCTAACAGTATAACAAAAAATATACAGACAAGACAATACATTTTAAGTACCTGCTTAAGTGTTACTAGTAAAACAAAAAGCTTTGCGCTATGATTGCTACGAATTGTAGATCACTCACACGCGATATCGTAATAGATATTTAACGATACACATTCCATAACAAGACTATTAAAAAAAACATGACAACCTAATTATATTATCGACCCAATTAACTATTAAACAATAATGATATTATAACGACATTAGTTAAAAACTCTACAAAAAATAACTTTTAAACAAAGTTGCACAACATTTGATGACGTATCGCTATAATTATTTGAGGCTTGACTATTAAGTATGTATAATTAAGTAGTCTATCCTTAATTTATAATATTTGGTAACGTAGGTTTGTTGGACTTGTTTTTAGAAGAATATTGCACAACATTAAAACATAGGCCACAGTGATGTAAGCCGCAAGACTTTAGAAATAACGTTTTTGGAACATGTTTCTTCGAAACCACCCAATATTAATTTTAAGTTCGTGCAAAAAGCCTAAAATTTTAATGAAACTGGACTTTGGAATAATAAATTATAGTGGTCATCGTCATTATTTAGTTTATTTTTAATATAGTGCCTTTTATTTCTGGTCCATTACGTAAGCTCTTCAATTTAATTCAAGTTCATTGGACATTTAAAAGATTTGATGACACAATTTGCTTTGAACACTAAATATAGAAAATTAATAATCAAAGCCTTATTTGTCCAAGGTTTCTCAACAAATTCTTTACGCACTTTTTTTACTACAAACAAAAAAATCAAATAGTCCTACAATTTGTCCACCCAAGCAACAATAAAAAAGGCGACATTTCAACCGCCTACTGTCTTTGGCCACAAAAACAACGGCCTAACGTGTTACAAGTTATTGCACAACATTTAAAACTAACCAGACCTCTATAACGAATAGCTAAAACATTCCGTAAGGTTACGTCCGTGTTCTTATAACATAATGTATACAGGTATAAGAGGCCGTAGTTTCGTGTATAACTAAAGGTTCAAGGCTTGAACGCAAATTTTGAGCGTAAATAATGTTTCGAAAAACAAAAAGGTCAATTTTAATGAAAATATTCATCTAGTATCCGTACCGAAAAAAGAAGATTAATGGACTCGCTTCATTAACAAAAAATAGAATATTTGTACGACGCAAAAGCTTGCAAAGCTAGGTCATGTCGCATGAAATAACAGTCTAAGCAAGTCTAAGCAAAAGTCCATTGATTTCAGTCATCATTTGACGTGTACTGCTCCGGTCATCGTTTGAAGATAATCAAAAGTTTGAAGCAGTTATCGAAACATTAAACTTTTACTAAGAAATATTTACATGAAATATTTTTTATTCACCAACTCTTTAGCAGCTCACGGAATAAATAAAGTAAGATACAATTTCCAAATCCTGCTTATATTTAAATTCAATGCTACTTTAGGTGACATTACGTTTTTTTTTCTTTACATATTTTTATAGACCCTACCATGAGAATGATTATGTACTGGATAAACAATATGGTAAAAGTAAAGAAGCCGTAGTCTGGCACCATATGCCAACTGCACCATAATTATAATAATAATCCGGCCAATACACGTCCCACTGCTGGGCACAGGCCTTTTCCCATATAGAGAAGGCACGAGCATTGATCACCACGCTTGCTCACTACGGATTGGCAATTTCAGATCCCAAATTTTAGAATCCAGAAAACTGTATGTATATTGTGTTCCCTTACCTTATTAACTAGTGACCTGGCCGCCTCCTCGATGTTGATGTTCTCCTTGGCGGAGGTCTCGAACCAGCCCGCGAACCCCTTCTCGCGGCAGTACTCCTCCATCTTGGCCTGCGAGTTCACTATGCCCTCCTTCTGCTGGTCGCACTGAAGGAAACACGAATATTTTAAGCTGGGACCATTTGTTTGAAAAATTAACGAAATGGTCAAGAAACTAAAAGGATTTTATCCTGAACTTTACAAGCACTAATAAAATGTTTGTGGAATCATAATGTGATAAATGTGTATATTGCAACGCAATAAAATAATTGAAATCAAGGCATGACATTTTTATCGAAGCATATATACAACTTTGATTTCAGGTCTCTCAATGACAGAAAGAAAAATAAAAATCCCAATAATGAAATAGGTGGCTGTTTCCTAAACTGACTGCTGCTGACCAAGTGATTTGGGGCTACTCTGAAGAGGCCTATATGAAGCTAGCAGTGGAAATTTTCAACACAATATATGAAGTTAGGTAACTCGTCAAACTAGCTTCTCTCAAATTGCTTTTGAATTCTGTATGTGATGGCAATTGACTTTCTAAAGTAATACCATTGTTCGAAATCTTCTGGTAGCAGAAACTTACTTTATTAGCCAGCAGTATGCAGGGTATAGGACTGCCGTCGGGCAGCTGCACCTTCGCGTCGAGGTCGTTCTTCCACTTGACGACGGCGTCGAAGGTGGCCACTCGCGACACGTCGAACACTATGAACGCGCCCACAGCCTCCTTGTAGTACACCCGCGTCATGTTGCCGAAACGCTCCTGACCTGGTGACAATGGAAATGTCTTTTAAATAAACTTATCATATAGGTATGGAGTTGACGAAATAAATGTTTGAGAGCTGTGGTCGACAGGAGAGCCAAGAGCCGAAAAGGCTGACGAAAGCGCTTGAGAAGATCCACGAGCGAGCTTACCGGCGCACCAACCAAATCGAGGTAAAGCTCGCTTGTCGATCATACCCTTAAGAGCCTATGTGAATGTTGTGATTATTCTGGTGCGTTTCAAGATCTTAACTTCAAAAAGAAGTTGTTATTGTTTGCGTAGCTACTAGGGTATCCTAAATACAATTAACGTATGTTAAGTGGGTTTGTATCTTGTCAGAGTCACGCTAATGCGTTCTCGCACCAAGGCGGAAGACGCCAGAAAGCTCAATCCGCAGTTCCTTGATTTCTCTGATCTAGGTTCACAATTAAACTGGCTGTAATATGAGTACGAAAATTATACATACTGCTTTTGTTTATCCGGTTTCTTTTTACGATTTGCTTCAAAAGCGAAACAATACATTTAACATAATTAATAAGGGATGCTGATAAGTAAAGAAAAGAATAACAAACTAAAGATAACCATGCACAGCGCAAATATTATGTTGCACCCACTCCCCTCATCGTCCATTTTATGTACCATCGTGTAGAATTATATGAGACTATTTATCAGAAATACCACTAATGTGTAGCCTTTAAATATATATAGACACACAAATATAGTAAACAGAAATATATTTAGAATAATAATTAAAGGATAGACAGTTCTTTCGAAAGTATCTTTTTCTTCATAATCGTACATCTTACAGCTGTCACAATCGTCATAATATTACTTTTCTCTACGGTCATAATGAAGTTTATGAAGAAGAAAATTTACCCTATAAATAAAATAAAACCTTTGTACCGAAAAGACGCTACATTTTGGTCTTTAAAAAAAGGCTTACTTTTGGGCGCTTTTAAAAATAAACCTTATGATGCATCAGATGTTTTTGTCCTAATAAGTTGCAAGGATAATTTATTTTGTAGAAAGATATTATCTTTCTACATGCTAGGAGACATTTATTTTATTGTTGACCCTAAATACTATTAATTATTTAAAAAATACAGACATTTACTATGCCCCTGATAAAATAACACATTCCAAGTCTTCTTTGACCCGCTGATAAGAAATATCATTGGGGCATTCTCATGGTAACTAAATATGACATGTTAATGTTAATGTAGTATAACATTTCGGAGAACACTGTGCGATACATAACATAATTATATTGAAGATAACGAGGACATAAGTGCGCCTATAAAGGCTAAGAATGAGACCTTGGTAAAAAAATATTTATGAATGATCAGTCACACAAATTACTAAACCGTAGCAATTATTTTTTTAAACTTTAACCTTTTTTATTGGGAGACTTAAGCAAGAAAATAAGCTAACAAACATTCTGCAGTAACCTTTTTATAAGTAGTACTTTTAGTAAGTAGTAAGTGTAGATACTTTTATTTTGGTTGGCCAAGCAACGTTCCTGTAATGTCCGTCTTAAGTAGCCTTACAAATATAGATCTGATGTCGATTATCTCGTTGAGGTACTAAATTGACATAGACCAAGGTCCACGTTAGTTAATAGACGGATGTTTCTAGATGGAGGGCCGCAGAATTACGTATTTATCAGCTGAAGAACTTGCATGTTACATTTTTCATTGCCTAGGATAGTAGTTTAGTTTACAAAGATACCGAAGTTTTGGAATGTTTTCAATATTAATAATGTTCTCCTATAAAATTAGTAATAGATAGATGACTGTATTTAAAAATTAGCTTCTTACATGATTCATAAAAAAATCAAAGATTGGTGTTATAAGTGACTGTTAATTATAACACCCTATGGTAACTTCCGTATAGTTGAAGAAGTCATGAGGCCTAATTTAAGGCACCTCATTATATACTGAGCAAAACAAGCAAATATCTGTCTTAAAGAACTGGCCATATCTACGTAATCTTTATTTGCGTGAAGAGACAACAGACATACAGTCAAACACATTTATAATATTCAGTAGAAAGTAAAATGAATGCAAGAGTCCTCACCTGCAATATCCCATAGCTGCAAACGAATGATAGTATTCGAGTCCCAATTGAGTACTTTGAGGGCGAAGTCGACGCCGATGGTGGCTCTGTAGTGTTGGCTGAAGAACTGGTGCACATAGCGCTTGATGATGGACGTCTTCCCGGTGCCAAGCTCCCCGATCACCAGGATCTTGTACAGGTGCTCCCGGCGCTCCGAACTAGGAGAGGCGTGGGACTGGAACATAAAGGTGTTAGTTAGTATTTGTTGCAAATGGTGGGAGTTAGACTAAAATCGCTCATCTTAAGACGTCAAAAGATAGAAGAAACGCAGCAATTCCGGAATAAGAAAATAAACAAGAAACAAAAACGCCCCGATTGCTTTTTAGAAAATCGATTTGAACATTTGTTGACAAGCGGACGCACGATTTCGTAATAAATTTTCTTCCTGTTCTTATTTCCGTAGATTATTATGTTTTGAATCGAGAGATAAAATTGTTCTATGAAACTTTTTGGTTTCTTCTTAGCAGATAACAACAGTACTTATTTACTTGTTTACTTGTACACAAGGATAGAATATTTCCACTACGTTGCTACTCTTAATAGTGCATTGATCAGTTCAATTACTAATTGATTATGCCTGATCTATGCCAACACAGGACGCACAACATGAGTGTACCTATGCAATAACTCTCGTAAACAAAACTGCCTTTATCCAGTAGTTAATTAAAAATACACTGTATGAATTACGGTTGTTTTGTATCACTAGTATTTACTGCCGAATTATAATATAGACGGCGAGATGTTTTTAATAAAATTTAAATAATTTAATTCAGTAGGTAGGTACTAATACATGACGTCAACACTTATACTTAAAATTCTTTACTTTTAGATTTACTGTTAAAACAGTTTAGAGATTTTTAACACAGCTTTGAACTTAGAACTAGGATTCAAGTTTAAGTATACAGCCAAGACGGTATTTTTATATGATTGTAGTTTGTTTTGAATATATGGTAATAGGATACTTTCTCTCATCTAAATAATATTAAATGCTAATATTATCACTAAGAGAAAGTTCCTTCATTGCCATACCTTGTCAAACAAACTGATTACAATAGTTATCAGTTCTCGCGTTAATAGAACAATGAGGTGAATTAAATTCCTTGAATATTATCTATCTACAGTTTACTAAGATTAATATATGAATAATATCATAGAGATGTAATGTTATCTATTGGTACCTATTGTATTCCTGTTCCTGTTTTTCATTGATAATGAAGAAACATCGAGACTTAGTTAATGAAACCAATTGAGAAATATTAAGCTCGTTTGACATTAATTTATGTTAATTTTAATGTCTTACATGGTTCTTCTTTTAGTATACTTTGTTTTGATTCGTTTTTTTTTTTTTAATAAGACCTTAACTAATTAAAATGTAAACATTTATGTTCTCATAATATTGTTATTTCTGTGTATTACAAAGTATTTCTCTGTATTCGTTTCAATAAACTGGCGCTACGCTCTTTAGTAGAGCTACGTTTAAATCAAATATGTATTAAAACACAAGACGCGATGTTACTAGCATTATAATCTTTTAATCTTGTATTTTTGTAATAACAATTGATTGTACTAGGTTTACACTAAACTGCTGCAAAATTGAGCGTGCGTGTGTTTAAAGCCAACAATTTGCAGGAATCCCGCCAAAGCCTACTATATAAGACTATCGTAGTCACCTATGATGTACTCCCGTACTTAATCATGATTTGTAATTGTGCGTAAAATGATTTCAATTCTATAAAATTACTATCTTTAGCTAAGATAAGGGAACACGGCGCAAATATTACCGGTAATGAGAGCGTAAACATTGTAATGTTTTGTTTGCAATATTGATAAAACTATTATGTGAAAAATAAGCAGTGAATCATTTGTAAAAATACAAACGGATATAGGAAAGATGCGATTCATTTGCGTATTTATAAAAGCCATTTAGTATGGACAATCAAAGTTAAGAATAAATCACTTTCTACGTCTGAAGTTGACCTATGCAATTCATGAAACAGAACTGAGCCTATCTTGCACTGAATAAAACTATGGTCGCCTTGCGTAAGTGAAAAAGGCAATTGTAAGTATGACAATAAACCTACGTTATTATAAAATTAAAAGCTTTAAGTTTCGGACCTTATTCATACTAGTACAGAGGAAACTTTTTCAATATAGGTACCTAAATAAATAAATGCGGATAATCTATTTATGTACTTTAAATAAATATCTGAATTACGCTGAACAGTGGGCTATACGCTTTTTATAACCCACTAATAAGATGGTTTTCTGAAAACAGATTATAGAGGATATCCTTTATCGATTACTCATGATTCCAATCAGATATGTTTGATGTGATATCTACTCTAATGACAAAAGGTATAAAAGATGTAGATAATGATATCAAAATGTCATCATTCGCCGAGTCATAGCTAAGGTATTTTAATGACTTGAGCACAGAATTATTCAATAATCGTCTATTTTTAAAGGTTTTCGATTAACACTATGAATACTAATAACCTCTGATTCATGAGCTTAATAGTACCTACTTAATTGCTTAATTAGTACTTCAATTTGAATTGACTGGTCATGAATGAGCTTGCTGTTATAATTATTGTTACCAGCGAATAATGATTAAAGTACGCATTAATTATAAGTTTAAATGACTACTTAATTTTTGTTGGGTCAAAAGCGGGGTCAATTTAGGTAATTTTTCATTAATGTACGATAATAAACGATACTGATGTTTTATATAATTATGTTTATAATATTAAATCCGGTATCTCCGCCTGGCGCCATGTGAAGTCAGTTACTATCGACAACGGTTTGTTGTTTTGCTTATTTTGATAATTTTTAAGGCCAGACTGAAATGAGATAAACTGTCAAGAAACGTCAAAGCAAAGATATTACGCATTTTTACTGCACACATACTTTTTTTTGTTTAAAATCTAAGTAGTGGTATTTGTCAGGTTGTTTTCAGTTATAATATGGTGACAATAAAACATGATTACATTGAAATTAGAAGCCCAAAAATCATTTACAAGAGTTTTAATATTTGCTTAGGTACGCATTTTTTTTTAAGTAGGTACGCAACATATTTTTTCGGTTTGCAAATATTGCTTTTAGTAATGGCATTTGTAATATTCTGATGCCTTAAATAAATACACTTCCTGATCCAAAAGGTTGTTTTAGTTTTTTTTTTTATTTGTTTTTCATTATTATTGTTGTTAAGGTCATTATATGCGCTACGAAAGCGCTTACGGCTACGTTAATCTATTTTAACTACTACCATGATTTGTAAACCAATGGTTTATTACGTATGTAAGTAAGAATTATTGTATTTTAATACTTTAAAGGGTCCAAAATGTCGTTTTTCAATCCCATAAATAACGTTTAATATTTAAATTGATAAAAAACGGCCATTAACTTATCTAAACGTGTTTTTAATGTGAGTATATGTACGTTAATGCTTAAAGTTAGAATATACTCGAAAACGTTTAATATTACTGTGATTTATTCGATTATATAGGTATCTATTTTAATATGTAATAATGTTGATATTACCTCTCGTCAATGAATATTGATATGTATTTACATGGTTAACAGATTTCCGTAGGTACCGCACAAAATCGTAATAAATTAGAAAATAGGATCTAAAAGTAAAGAAATAATAACTTCTTGGTTACACCTACAAGTTACTAAAATAAAGAACTGGAAGGGATCTACATCTTTCCCTTCACATGTTAATCGCATTGATACTTAAGTAGAGGTTTACATAACTTAAAACCAGTCAAATAGCCGTAGGCCTTGGTTTGATAAAGTTCACACAAACAAAAAATAAAAGGTAACATCTAATCGAGTTAACCAGACACAAAAAAAAACAACTCTAATGGCGCCTGCTTTCCTGGTATTCGACACATTAACTTAATATTTATTACAGAATTTCACTCGTAACTTAAAACCAAACTTAATGTCCATATTATTATAACTCTACTATTTTCCGTGGTCTAGTAAAATGTTAGATGCTACAATATACATAATACTTTAAGATTATAATAATTATAAAACTCATTTACATAAATAAAAAGCAATAAACTTACACCACCGCTGGGCTTCTGTTTAGGAGACATTTTAAGTCAAATCAGTAACTCCTAAGAACTCGCAAGCCGTCAAGAAACACAACAGTAAGTCCAATAAAGTATATCACTCAAACGATACAGAATATTCTCGATTTTGTTATTGTTATAACACATTTCACTTTATATAACTTTAGCTATCTTCGCACATCCTCCATTTAATAAATATAACCTCAAAATGATTTAAATCAGCGTATAAGATTGCGCGCTTTTAATTTGAATTTGGAATGCAACTAGAAGAAACAATTAATTGTTTTTATTTTTATTTTTTAATGTGCCCGAGTAGTTTATCGTTCAGCCTTTGAATACAAACTATCGAATCAGTCCGATGACCAGCTATTTATGAAGTAGCGTCGAGTGTAAAGATAGCGCTTATCGGGCACCTGATAACACCAAGTATTTGTCATTTACACTCCTTAGGCAGTAACCAATTCAATATTTGTGTCGAACTGATAATTATGAAACCTTTTTTATTTTTTCCGGTTATTTTCCCTTGACCCTACAAGGACATCAATCCTACCTTGAGTTTATTAATATCAATCATTTTATGATTGAACATACACAGTGCATGTGCAACTCTCAAAGTATGGCAATACATTATCCATACTGTTAATTTAATCGCATCCCATGAAAAGAAAATTTGGGTTGTGTAACTCAATTTGTTAACACTTTCAACTTTTAAGGATACACCATTCGGCCTAACCACAAGCCTCGTGAGAGTTTCCTATAACATCGATAGATATTAACAATACCGTATTCGAACCCGATACCGTGCAGTCACATATTGTCAGCGAGTGGACATTGCACAACCGTTGGAACCGCGACTCGGCCGCGGTTACTCTAGCCAGGGTATCGAGTTACGTACACGCATCAACGGCGACCTCCGACCGACTGGCACTGGCATGCCAGAATCACATATCTATATGGCTAAATAGTTTCAAGTCATGAGGTTGTAGTTCTTTAAGCTTTAGTATTGTCCTAAAGTAGAGCAGTACTTGCCTGTTAAGTAGTACATTAGTAAGTATTTGTGGTTCTAATTTCAAACCAATCAGTATATCCAACATAATGCAATTAAAAAGTAATTACAGAATGTGAAATACTTTATAACTATAGCTATCATTAGGGAAATCAAATAAACTATTTTAAATTGATACATCATCGTTAATTAGAAGATTAATTCCGAATTAGTGCTATATAGCATTGCATAATTAAGTGACATTTGTCATTAAAAGGAAACATTAGGCTCCGGACATCGTTAAAACAGTACCTAATTGAATTTAACAATCTCATTACAAAATATCGACAGCTAAAAAAAATTTTTGTAAAGTATGAGAGGTCAAAACTTATCACGATTACATACAAAGAACTTTTTATGACCCGCGCTACCATAACCAACTTTATTGTTTTTTTGTCCTTGCAATTGGTAATGACATAATGCCAGTCCCCCAACTGATAGCGACAGTATCGATATCCTGAAGCCATATCCCCTCACTAATTGAACTATCAAATTTTCCAATCCATTAATTCATACTTTCCCCACCTTTGGAAGGTTTCATTACGCACCACTTGACTTCATTTGACGTTACGTCATTCTAATTGTCAATTACTTTTTTTTATAATTTAGGTACTTAATTGTAGTAATTAGTACTTACTGAAAGTAATTAAACAAATTCTTGCTTAATTACATTATGTACTTAAACTCGTTTTATTTTGTCGTACTGAACGTTTAGTTAGATTACAAGGGACATATTGTAGGTACTATATGATATAGCTTGCAGATATTTTAAACAGCTTTTACTGAACCTTCCTCTAAACTGCTGAACGTATAAAAGCAAAATTTAAAAATAAACAATAAAAAGTCAATCACAAATCTTTAACATGAATAGACTGAAATGTGCTGAAATGGAAAATTAGCGTGAAGAAAACTGACACAAATCGGAAACAAATTGACAAATCAATCAATCATTTGTTCGCCATTTACACAAAAACAGTTGGCATAGGTCAAGTTATGTAAAGTAATGATGACAAAGCAGTTTATAACCGTGGCTGTATGTCATTACCATAACCATAACACGTCGAAAAAAAAAAGTATTGTTAAAATTATTGGTCCGTTATTTTATCTGTGACTTGACATTTGAATTTAGATAATGTTGTTTGTCTTTTCTTTTTCAAATTGACACGTTTTTGTTTGTGGATAAAAAAGTTTCGTTATTATCAAGCAGCAGATATTCGCCGTAACAAATTGAAGTTGAAGTCTGATCTATGGTGAAAATACATTTGCAAGCAGCAGAGCGAGTGAGCAGATATTATAACTATCCAGGCAAGTGATACATTTTTATAAAGCATCTACATAACATTAAAAACTAAACTTGGTTAGTCAGATTATCGAAGCAGAGATTAAAAAAGTGTACATCTTGAAACGGAAAGCACACTAGATCGTTCTAGACACGATAATGACCATTTGAAAAATGGTGTCCTTAGCAAAGTTAAGTAGCAGTGGCGTGCATTGGTTTTCGGCCATGGTAGGCACAGACTCGTACGTACTACGTACGTATGTACTCGTTTGGCCAACTTTACCGTAAGTATGCAAATGAACTCCCAAAAAATTGGAACAAGGATTATTTTTGTGGACCACAGGGTACATTCAGATCTAGCGAACGCACACCGAATGCGCTGCTCGCGCTTGCAGTTAGGTTAGGTTAGGTCTCACGCAAAGGTCGGTAGTGCTAATTTTAGTAATGCCGTCTCCGAACTGTTCGCAAGCAGTACGCGCGCTGCTCGCGCGGCGCGATCAAGATCATAAGTCTACTTAAAATGCACGCGCGCAGCTCGCGAACTATTCGCTAGCTTAATCTGCAAATCAATTTCTGATTGAATCACTATTTCAACTTGTAGGTATAAGTTTATATAAAACAATCTTTGTAAAGCTAACTGCGAACAGCAGCCGAATCCGCGATTCAGGACTCGCGACGAGCAAAGGGTCGCGGTGCGGAAAGCTTATGGTTGAGGACTCATATTTGTGTATTATTCTGAATAAGAAAACGAAACTGAACATAATAGTAAATATATTAAGCCATAGCCAATATGACCATTCGAGATCAACATTTTTCTTACCTACGTTATGTAAAATAGCCAAATAAATAATCAGACGTATTATTTTACGTGCCAACATATACTATTGTCTTGTATGTTTAATTTACTCCCATTTTTAATAAGATTGTAACTAAAAACAATCACTTAATATAATCATCTACTACAACCAATGATATTTTAGAATATCATTGACTACAACAAAATGTTTTCGTCGTAGTTATTCTCGTAGGTATCAATTCACGCAACAATTTCGTATAACAATCAAGAAACGACGAATAACATAAAAATAACAGTTCGTCCAGCAGCACACCGCTAGTCAAGCAATATTTTCTAACATTTTGAGTTAATAATTACTGAAAGCCTTACCTTTTAAGTTTTGTCAACAAACCCCATCTGATGGGTTTGTACCTATTGTAAATTTGTAATTACGCACGTATGCTATCAAACATATTTCAATTTCGCCACAATCTTAACATTCATACACATAGCTGTTTATTAGTGCTCCTGTTTATTAAACTACAGCCACTTCACGATATCACAATTAATAGAAACTTGTTACGAAAGACAAGCCGAAAACAGGCGCGCGAACTCTCAAAAACTTAATAAACAATCTGCCACAGATAATAAATATCGAAAAACGATCAAGTTGCAGCACAGAAGTAAAACAATAAAAACATTTATTAAAAATAAATATTATAAACATTAATAAATAAGTAAATAATATTGTGATAATTAATTATATAAGTTATAAGTATTTTAAAACACAAGTTTCATTTAAAATACAATAATTACTGGAATAAGAATTGACAAGTGCGGTGAACGACCCAAAAGACTTTTGCTCCAAAACGAATATGAGAGTAAAAAGAAAGTAAAAAGACTGAGGACTGCGAGGACTCTATAAGTCTATTGGCAGGTAGGCTAGCTTACTGTAAGTGTAAAAAATTACGTATGTCAAATGTCAAAGCACCACTCTTAGCAAAAATAGGGTTTTTTGTTTTTGTCGTATAATAAAAAGTCAAGATGGCGGGGTATTATTTTCCGTTTTTGAAGTGTGCGTGCGTATATGGACAAGGAGATTTCGTTTGAATGTGTGAGTGTAAACTAGGCACAACTGTCGCGAGCCTACCTCGTAACAGATTATTATGAGTTATTGTATGAATTTGAATTTGACATATGTGACGTCATGATTTGTTTATTATTGAAATGTTTGGTTAGAAGTTTTAATGCCGTTTTATGTTATGGTTATGTATGATGAGTGTTGTTGTATTAAAAGAAGATAGTTAGGATTTTTGGAGGTAAGCTCTGCTTATTTGCCTATATGCTATGCACGCCACTGTTAAGTAGGTAGGTATATGCAGAAAAATCAAAATACTTATTATTTTTTCTCTATCGTGGTAAGGTTAACCTATAAATCTAAAAACAAAAAAATATAACAGGCACGGTACCCTCGCAACTACCTAACTTTGACAGTAACAATGCCTTATAAATATAAGTTACGATTAACAGAAAGGTTGATTTTAATGACCGGCGCGGCGGCGGTTACTACCAAAGAGTTTACGATCATAGTACTTATTCCGTTATCAACAATCAGCCATTCATGAAAACGTTGATATCGAGTCAGTGACGTCAAAATGGCGTCCTTTCTCAACACTAAGAATGCTTCTAGCTTACATTTCTTTAATAAAAGGAACATGCAACAAGAACGGTCCAATATACTTTCTAAGCCGTGACTGTTACAGCCATCGAATTACGAAAGAAAAAAAATATGTGACAAAACGACGAAAAAGTTGACAAACCAGTCTTGTATATCTAAACAAGCATTCCCGAATAAAATAACGATTATAGATTAGTAACTTCATTCAAAATATACGCATTCCAATAGAATAAAACTTTAACTTTGTACTCTGTGGTTAAACTAAGGAATTTACTATTAATACTAATTATTATTACTCAACTAAATCATTCTAAATACCAATGTTATATGTTAATGACGTCAATAATTATTCAAACCTTGAAAAGAAAAATAAAGTTAGTGCATCTGCACTTAATATAAGTTGATAAATTAGGTTTTGTGATATTACGAAATACAAACAAGATAGTCCACACAGTTTCACTCGCTTTACGTTACTTCAAAGCCAAGTTATATGATTTCAAAGACTTCTTCCAGAATTGGGCTATGAAATTCAAAAAGGTTTTTTTAAACAGACTGTTACTTTCAAAGATTAGCGCGATTATACAAAAAACCCTTTTAGCTTCATAATATGTTTGTGAAATTAGTATGCCGTTTCATTTACAACATTTAAGACGTTTAATATTTAAATGTAAGATAGTACGTTATCAAAATCCGCAGATATCTACTCTTAAATCAAACTAAGGTAGGTTATTTACATTCGACAGACGTCATTGATTCATAGATTATGCTTGATTACTATGCAAGTATAGAGATTTCACACAAAATTATGAAAAAATGCCAATAGATTACGATTTAATGATACTTTAAATGTCAGTCGCCACTTATAATAAAACTATTAACTAAATATCGAAATAATTTTAAATATTAATATTATTAAGCCATTATTATCGAGTTTATTTAGTAGCCAATGTAGCAAAATGAATCATTGTTACAACTTGAACAGCATTGACTTGCCATAACTCGTAATTAATGGCAACCGTTCTAAGCGTCGTCGTTTAAAACTCGTTTAGTCAAATTTTATAGTCTAGGAATTCAAAGCATTGAGAATTATTGTGTAATATGCAAAGTAAGACGTTAAAGAAATGCTGATGTAAATAATATCTACAACAGCTACGTTTTTTGAGTCACAAAGTGCATGTAGAGTTAATCTATTTGTTTTGTACCTGACTAACTAGCATAGTGCTATTGTGCAGCATAAAGATATGCGTGCACTTGTACAAACAAAACAAACGTAAGGAGGATTATAAATATTTAGTGAAAGCTAAGCGCACATGAGTCGTACTCACGAAGGGCATCGCGATTCGCGCTGCGTGACGTCCGCTGTAAACTATCGTGAAACTTAACGTACTGGGAACAACACGGCCGTCTCGGCGCTGAAGCCGCAGCACTCGCACACCGTTAGATAGGAGTCGTCACCCGCCTCCTCGAAGGTCATGGCGCGCGCGCATCGCTCGGAGACCCTTCGGCCACTGAGGCGGGTGGCGAGCGCCGCGCACGCGCCGCCGCGCGCTACACTCACCGGGGCGCCGTCACCGCCAGCGCTGTGCTCGGGCTCGATGAGGTCTCCGTACGCGGGCATCGCGTCTGTGTACCCCTCCTCTTCCGTGTCGTCGTCGCGCGACTGTGTCGGCGAGGGCGGCGCGGGCACGGCGAGCCGCACGCGCGCCAGTGCCACCGCCTCTTCCAGCGACCCCACCTCGGCGCCTCCCCTCTCTCCGTCCTCGTGGTCCTCCGACAAGCACGCCGAAGCCTGCGCCACAAACGCGATCCGTCTACGAAGAGCGTTCTCCGGGCTAGGCTCCTCTACGGGCTTTTCCATTTCCGGTTCGCTGTTCCGCTTCCAGGCGGCCTTGGTAAAAGGGCGCGTAGCGACCGGATGCTCCACAGCAATGGGACTGGCTGGTTCTGGAGTTACCGGATCCGTTACAAGAGGCGGAGTCGGTGTTGGCGTCGGAGGGTTCTCTATGGTTGACTCAGCAGTTCCTGGCTGCGATTGTGATGTTGTTTGTGACGTAGTTTGTGACGGTGGTTGAGGAGACTCACTTGATCGCTTTTTACCGAAACTCCCCATTCTGCGAATGAAGCTCCCCTCCTTCTTTTTCTTGTCGACACTGGGCGAACTGTCGGTGCTGCGGGATGCGTCGCTGGCCGCGTCGCGTTGTTTCTTGTTACGCTTACGCATCGTGCGTTCGTCGCGGGCGATCTCGCCGTCTGAGGCAACCGATTTGGAGGAGCCTGTGCGCTTGATCAAGCCGATGTGGAAGGGCGAACCGGGGCGGAACGGTGTTCGCAGCGTGTGTAGCGTGCGGCGGAGGCGCGAGGGCGCGGAGCCGGAGGGCGAGGGGGGCGGCAGCGGGGGCAGGGGGGGCGCCTCGTCCCGCATGCTGGTGGCCGGGCCGCGCCGCGACGACTGCCGCGAGCCTGCGACTCCAGCCCGCCTGTGCCGCTGCGGCCTTGTTCCCTGATACCTAACTATAACGACACACGTTACGCACTAACGAACTTCTGTTAAGCTACGACGTGATTATTTACCTAATTAAATTATGCCATTGATTATTTTGTTAATTTTTAAATTCTCTTATTTTTTGGCG
The DNA here is from genome assembly GCA_905146925.1 of Autographa gamma. Lineage (NCBI taxonomy): Eukaryota > Metazoa > Arthropoda > Insecta > Lepidoptera > Noctuidae > Autographa > Autographa gamma. The sequence goes on from LR989850.1 coordinate 2,679,607, forward strand.
ACTTTTCGCTCGCGTTTCCACGTTTCGACAGCTGCCGATTGAGTTGCGAAATGAGCAACAAAGTTTGCACTGTCCTGTAATCTTAATTATTGATAAATTGAGTCATCTTACCCAGCGCATATCGGCGGTCCGTGAACTACAGCCGCGTAGACCTTGCTCCAACAAATACGATACAGATATTGAGTGTGTGTGTCAAAGCGTCTAAAGAATCGAAAGGCGAATACTCTACTAATTTAATATGTACATATGGGAGCGAAATTAGATACCAAGAGACCGTTCGTTTTCTGGTTTGTGAACTTATCTTGAAGGCCGAATGTTTTATCTTTAGCTTTATAAAAATATCAAACTACATGCACATACGAAGTCTACATTTTATCTATGTGCAAATCGGTATGATGCTTGTATATGAGAACTATCACAAGTTAAGAACATGTTATACTAACATTTATACCGGTTAGGACAAACTAAACTATATTGACAAGTCGAGAACAGAACTCGGCAACACTGAAAGGCGCACACAAAACGCACTAACTACACCCTCCTTCAGCACCTCAACCATTTTACACCCTTATTTCGTTCAGCGACGTACAAAGTGAAAGGACAAAACATTCGATACATCAAGCGCCGCTTTCCTTGCAAGAACTCCCCAATCTAATCGCCAAGTAATTCATGACTTATGACGCAACGTTTGAATGTCGCAAGTCGATATCAAAGGTAACGTTGTGGGGTTTCTCTTCCGTTTACTAGGAGTCCATACAAATGCCGTAGTTGTCTCATACACGGTTCATCAACTGGGGGCAGGGTCAGTAGTGAAGACCGACGCCTAATGTTTAGTGGAAAATTCGGGGATTAGACGCCTTCAAGTAGAAATGAGCAGTTTATAGCGTAAACTAAAGGAATATACTTATAGTTAAAAATAACGCTAGTTCTGACATCCTTAAGGTTGCCCTTAAGCCTGGTTAACAAGCTTGCAGGACGGAGAGAATGAATGGTATTCGACCTTCACAGCCCAATTACGAAGGGACACTGATATCATAAGGTGACACCTCAGTATCGGTTTCGCACATTGACAGTCAATAGATTGTTCAATAACTTTTACTGTATTGATACTACATCGATTACCGTCTTAACAATCTATCTTAGAATAGATAGAACAATTACAACTTGCTAGGCTTCTTTTCATTATTCATTGGCCTATTTTCAACTTCGTACGATGCAAATGTTTTCAATGTCTTCCTATAAAAAAATTGTTCGGAACTTTTGAAACTTTTCTACCACGGCAAATATTGGTGTTCAGGTGGCACTGGAAGCTGACCAACTTAAAGTCATACTTAGACTAGATAGTTTTAGTTCAAGCTAAGTTTATCAACTTTTAAGTACATCTTATATATAAAAATGAATCGCAAAATGTGTTGGTAAGCGCATAACTCAATAACGGCTGGACCGATTTCGCCAATTCCTTTTTTGTTGTGTTATTTATTATCAGGAGAAGGTTCTTATGAAAAAAAAAAATGGAAAATTGCTCGGTGAAAAAAAAAGTAATCCTGACCTTTGCTACGATAGTGATTCATCTGCGCCCTGAATAACATAAAGAGACCGGGAACGGGACATAGGCATTCATGCGGGTGAAACCGCAGGGCACAGCTAGTCTTATATATAAAAATGAATTGCTAAATGTGTTGGTAAGCACATAACTCAATAACGCCTGGGCCGATTCCACTAATTCTTTTTTTGTTGTGTTAGTTATTATCAGGAGAAACCTTCTCCTGATAATAACTAACACAACAAATGAAAAAAAAAATGGAAAATTGCGCGGAAAAAAAAAATTAGTCATCACCGGCCAAACATAAAGGCACCGGGAACGGGACCTAGATATTCATGCGGGTGAAACCGCAGGGCACAGCTAGTTTCGGATAAAAATCTACTTTAATTGTAATTACAGAAAAATAAACTACACTCTGAAATTAGTTTACTCAAACTGATTCAGTAACAAGTAATATCCGCGTATCGTGACACCCATTATATTGCATGATCAGAAACGTACACAAAATATATGCCAATAAATAAACTTCACAATATCTTTCGCCATGAGCAATTACAAGACTTTAATAGCAATTTAGAAAGCACTTTTTGCAATTGCAAAACAAAAAAAATGGTGTTTCATCAGTTATATAGACTTACATAATAATATTTGTATTCTTATGCTCGAAATAAGGTTTAAAAATAAATAACTACGTTCATTGATTTTATGAAACAATTTTCTATTGACTAAAGAAACGTATTTGAAGATATATATATTACAAAGTTTATTTATACCATGTAATGTGTTTATGATCTAATACCTTTTGTACCTTTTTTGACGTGACACTAACGATTTTGCAGTTAATTAGGTAAGGCTTTTTAATAAATAAATATCATCAGTACAAAATGAGTAAAATCCAATTTCCATTCGGTTTGTCGAAGGGTTACATAATAAGTACATATTACGCACATAGGTCCTAGGATCAAAATCATTGAATAGGCTATACGTATGATCCAAGATGGTGAAATAGCCCAATGATAAGCACAGGAAGTATCAATGATCTTTAACGACGTTTAATGTGCCGACACCGCCGTAGAGTTCCATGATGAATGGGAGTTTTATATACGTAAATACGAATGAATAGAAATCTATCTATGTGAAAATGTTCTGACATTATTTGGCATTAGCAAGACGTACTGAAAAAGAGGTATCCTATTTGAGGGAAGCGTTTAGGATCGCTTGTTGTAAAGGCCAGTGCTTTGGTGGAAAAGTTAAATAATTGTATACCATGTTATTTATTTAATTAAAGACGTCTTTTATCTTAAATTCATGGAATATACGCACTTAATTTATAAATATTTAACGTTTATTAAACTATTGCGTGTGCATAAATAATTAATATATATATATATATATATCTTCACCTGTGCTTTAATATTGGTCTAGTCCTAACATAAAATCCCTTTTATATTAAAAACATAAAAATAACTAACGTGGGTACTCTTAGCTGCCATTGCGATGTTATTTATTCAAGTTCAACCGCAGTTAGTCCCACGGTGGGCGTTCAGTTAAGTAAAAATTAAGATATCCAAAAAACTTTTCAACTTACTCTTCTTATTTAACCAATTAATTATTATAAATAACAAAGTTTCAGCCACTCAAGTAACAATATTTATATGTATAAAAATGTTTCCACGAAATCGTAGCAGCTGTAGTAGTATCGAATACACTATCTACATAATTTATCCCTTATCTAAATGATAATCCATAATCATATCCATGTACTTGAAATCATATACATTTTAAAACAGTATTGAGTTCCCTATCAGGTGATTTCCTTATAAGTTATAACCATAGTAAACTAAGATTTTACGTTAATTCAAGCTATAGCACAAGACCAGATTATTACCATATATGGCTTTATAATCCTTTTCAACTATCTCTAACTTATAAATTCTCTATATACCCAAATATAAAATCTAAATTAAATTGACATATAATGTTTATTGCGTTATTTTAGTCGATTAATTCGTCAATCTCGTTTGATAACTCGTAGAACACAATCACCTTTATAAAGTTACTTACATCGTGACTTGCCCTCAACCTTCCCCCAATTTCCGCGGTATAAGCTTCCTCAGCATACATAATTATAATTATCCGATTAATATAGTATTTTAATTAAATACGTGACACATACATTTCTACGCCTCCCTAAACTTTTTCACATCACTGTTTTTCTTAGCACTGCTATTTTCGTTTAATACCTAAGTTAAGTTAATGTACGCACTTAACTACACTTTATAATGAGGTCGATGACCTTAAATATTATCTGTCTAAGAAGCTGTTATTGGCATTGAAATGTCTTCGTTTATTTCATATTTATCGCTTTACACGGATATGGACCGATATATTATTTTTACACTTGTATTAAATTGTAATATAATATTATGGCTATCCCATACAAAGTATAACGTAATACTAATCGGTATTGCACGTGTATCAATCTAACTATCGGACTTTTATCAGTATCGATAAGGTTTGCATATTTTATGTGATAACGAGTCCAAATTACCTTTAGTGATAGTCTGAAATGTTTGCACCGACGATCTAGTATTTTTGAAATAAAAATACAACAATAAAAGTATGTAGGTACAACACTATAGTTACGAAATAATTAAAGGGTAGTCGTAAAAACGCACCTGTGACAGCCATCTCCCATTCCTAGTTGTCGACATATTCCCACTGTATTTCGGCTTAGTCTTCGATTCAAGCAATTTCTCTTGTTGCAACAAATGCTCATGTACTTTGTGTTTATCCAATTGCTTTATCATTATACTATATTTCTTATTAATATTTAAAACATCACAATATCACTACCATTATTACGCGTATCCAATGCACTCATAAAAAACTAGAACGCAGTTTGTTTTTATCTTGAAACGCCAACACCGCCGAGAAAAAAAATTTAAACGTCAAACTATGGCGCGAAAAGGAAAATTAAATTTATAATGGAGCACGCACAAGTGTCTTTATCAATCGAACGCAGTGAAATAAACTTAGCCGTACATCATTGTGTCTTAAGATAAAACAGGGAATAACTTTATATGCCTATTTGCATGTTATATTAATTTTCAGTTTGTTTGCCGCGGTTAGTAACGGCGGGTCAATGTGCAGTTAACAATAACAACAGTGTTATTATATCGTTATAAATCACTCATTGATTTAAATCGCCTCGTTTTACACTGGGTGGGCGAAATTATTTGATAGTAGGGTAGTAACTGTTACACGCGTGTTGTAGTAGTGTAGTATCTATCAATAGTAGTATTGACACCAAAAGTTATAGTAGGTACCTATTGATATAAAAAAGCTTTATTTAATTAGAATATTTGCTTATCTGGGCATGTACCTAATTAAATGCTAATTGATGGAGACGAAAGGCAAAATTTGAACCTCAGACAGGACTCGAACCTGCGAATACTGGTTAAACGTAACAGTCCACAATCTATGCTTTTCTGGAGTTTTTAAACCCAAAACGTGAATCAACTAATTATTTCACTTATGTAAAAAATTTCTTCTTTATCATGGCCGTGACTTTGTTTACACCACATAAATCTCATTATGATCATTGACACACATTAGTTCTGTGTCTGATTCGAACTGTCAACCGTTCAATCAAAGCGAGCTTAACCACTGCACCTATTGGGTTTTCCGAATGAGTCAAGTTTAGTTTGTATGCTGAGATGCGTACATAATTATTAAGTACGAAACAGAACACTGCCTTATACTATGTTTATTACAGTTCAATGATCTCTACAGCATTTAACAACCCTAAATTATGGAAACCTCTTCCATTTAGGGTTTCAAAATAACTTAGGCAACTGAGAGGAAACTAAAATAAAGTTATTTTAAACGTTTTGTCTTTAGACGCCGCCCGTAGGCCCGCAGGTCCCGTAGGTCCCGTAGGTCACCGACTAGCCAAACAATACATTTTCTGTTGGGTCTTTTAGTAGGTACTTATACCTGTATTATCTTTAAAAAATCTACAAAGTAAAGCCATTGATCGACGGCTCAATGATTGAAACTCACAATGGTATAATACGCCTTTATGCGAATTGAGATATCATGTCTCAGAATTTATTTGTAGGCGCAAGAAAAAAACTTAGACGATAGTCAAAAAATTTTATATCCTATAAAGGATCAAGGCTATAAAAAAGTAGGTAACACATAAACTTCAATTAGTTACTAAGTTTTTAATTGCCGAGTATTTTTAATTATATATTTAAAATAAAATACTATCATCATTCATCACTAAAATAAAACGGTTTTATTTCAATTTCTAACGATATACATTTTAACAAAACTTATTTATTTATTAGTACTTGAAGCTCCTTGCGCCTACCGCGAAACTAGGCGATATTGTCAAGTGGCCAATTATCTTTGAATCCAACTGAAGCCGGTTATTTTCCACATTTTCATTATGTAGATATTGATTATTTTATCTATGAACGTATTAAGTGCGGTGTAATAACCAGTTGATGACCCGTAAACACGTTTATACACTTGCCTTATTTTTTGTTACAGTATTGCCAAAGGCTTAGATAATAATTAAAACTTTAAGGATCAAAGAAGATTTTCTGACCATGAGTGTCCTGCAAATAACCTCTCTCTTGAATGCTTGGTAAACCTGTCATTTGGGCTTTTATTTGCTAGTTGTATGTAACATAAAAGGAGAGTTGTATGTAAAGGATTGTTAAATAAGTACATTATTTTCGTATCTACGAAGTAAGAGATGGCGAAATGCTTATGTTGCCAAATTGTTAACCGTCTAATAAAGATTATATTAATTCTCATAAAAGATAATTGCATCGCCCAAATATTTAAAATTCAAAATCTTATTTGGGCATGTAATTATATGAGCCCTATATCACTCTTTCGGGCCGAAAAGGGTTTTCTTAACACCCTGTAGATAGATGAATGTATGTACAGCAGTTAATTGGCCATGTCATGACAAATATCAGCAATGACCCGCGGAAACCTACCGAGCAGTTATAATGACGCACCTTTATTAGAGATTATTAAGCTAATTAATCACTCAAGAAAATGAACTTCACTTGCAACTGTAAATATATCGATTTTAATCAACTTTTGACCTTTAAAGTCATAGAGTCACATCTTAATATAAACATTAGTGCCTACTTGTCTATCCTTACTAATATTATAAATGTGAAAGTTTGTGAGAATGGATGTGTGGATGTTTGTTTCTCTTTTACGCAAAAACTACTGAATGGATTTTAATGAAACTTTACAATAATGTAGCTTATACATCGGAATAACGCATAGGCTATAATTTATAAAGATAGTGCATGAATCGTCATTCACGCGGGACACAGCTAGTATGTTATACCTACATTGCATTTACCAAATAAAAACATCGATGATTAGTGGAACAAATACGCTTAGCCGAAAATGCTTATTTGACGTTTTGTGCATACAAGGTGTTAGGAAAACCCTGTCCGATCCGTGAAGGTGTTATTTGGTATCTATATTCGATTACAATAATAGTGAAAAAGTGGTGTTGTCATTTTTTTTTTAATCTAAAATTTACAGATTTTTGCGGAAAAAATGGTTATTTAAAAATCATCATTATTATTGTTGCTATCATCAATATTCCAAATATATTACTTTATTTGGCATGTGATTGTGAGCCCTAGAGTTTTCGTAACAATCTATTAAGTTTTTTTACTGCCGTAAAGCAGCTGTTTCAGCTCCTTAATTATAATCACCGGCATCCATCTTGCGTTTAGCAGCAAGTTTACATTGTCTATGGAATATTTCTAGATAGCCTGATCCTAAAATCAACACTAAATACATTGTAATGTTGATTAAGTAAGACGAGTGTCATAATGAGGGCCACTTTAACGCAAATATAATTTATGCAATTGTATGCAGGAGTGCTAATGCTTTATTGGTGCACCTAGGTCAAGGATGCATTGTATAATCAAATATATAAAATTCTCGTGTCAAAGTTTTCGTTGCCATACTCCTCCGAAACGGCTTGACCGATTTTTATAAAATTTTATACGCATATTCAGTAGGTCTGAGAATCGGCTACTATCTATTTTTCATACCCCAAAGTGGTAGTGGTTAGGTGATAGATTTAAAAAAAAATGCAAAGCAACGCATGCCGGGTAGGTACAGCTAGTGGATTATAAAGAAATAGTATAAGCCTTACCTACTACGAAATAAATAAATTAATAACCTGACAACTTCAAATGCAGCATTGAAGTGGTAAATGCAGTAGAATTTTGTTATTTCTAAGTCATTGTTCATTTATAAGTTTAAGATACATTCATAGCTTAGATATTTTTCTTTCTGATCAAAATAATTACAGTGCCGTGACATAACTTCAATAATAGTTTCAGTAATAGTAACCTGTTACTATCTTTGTGTTCTTAACATCTTTTTAACCTACTTACATTGACTATTTTAAAATCAAATCGTTTATTAATAACACGATCAACGTCACGATAAGGCCATGTTTATTATCAGTAACACGCATATGAATGACAAGATAACATCTACAATATAATAGATAGGTAAATAGTTACATTTTTAATCCGCAACTAGTACCTATTTAGAACAAGATAATGAACACACGATACAACGTTTATCAACACTGAAAACTATAACTAAAGACAACGAAACTGTAATAATAAAGGAGGTAAGCATCTTCATAAAACAAACGGTAATTAGGTACATCCTTTCGCATAAAGGATGACACATTTCTGCAACGCATTCACCGCGAAAAGAAAACAAAAGAAATTAGGTTCCGCGCCATCTATGGCCTGAATACGTAACTAAAACAAGCAAAACGAACAAAAGACATTCACTCTTACTTACCATATCGGAAAAGCGTATTTTCTTTGTGGAGCGGTGTTTGGGGCAGTGTGCGGAGTGTTTTTTCACTGGTATCGGTACGGGAGGGTCTTGCCTACGTAGGCATCTCTCGGTTTCCCGCGAGGTTACTGCCGCGATGCGAGCGACAGCGGTGCACATGGTCGGTGCGTAGATAACGCTATGATTATGTTTATGTTTCTAATTACCTACAGGGCTTAGGGCTTGCGACGTTCTATCTCGGCTACTGGAAATCTTATCGTCTAACTATTACTTCCTGGATTTTTAGTGTACTGATATTTGCGGTAAAGAGAACAATATCGAAGGTAGCAATAAAGCGAAGTCTTATTCCTTTTTTTACTAATTAGTGTTACAGTTCGACAAGCTTACTGACTTGAGCACTCGCGAGATTAGAATAAAATTACGTGTTTACAAACATAAGGAAAGAAATTTCTAAAATTCAGTTAAAGCGTATCAGACGGAGTAAGATTAGAACACAAGGGAGCATTGTATTTATACTCCATTATGAAGAACCACTTCAGTATGAAGAAAGGACATAGCAACAGAATACGCAGAACACATAAATAAAGACACAATGTAATTACAACTCTAATTTAATGCATGTAAAGTACAAAATTGCTCACACAGGCTGAATAAATAGTTGCAACAATAGATAGTGCTGTAGATACAAAGATTAATTTGGTCGCAATAAGTCAGTAGGTTGATTGTTAAGACAATTTTCATATTGAGTTGTCGAATGAGTTCAAATTATAAGGATGAAGGAAGATAGAAACAATGTTTGATTGGTTCTATGTCTGTATGAGCCTGTATGTACCTACAAAATATACATATAAAATCCCGAGATTCGAACCTAAGTAAAGGGATTTTTTATAAACAATCGCATGAATCATTTGTTTTTTTTTATATACTGGTCGTAGAAAAAGCAGGAAGTTCCTTTATTAATTAATTAATTCTTAGCTGCTATAAGCAAGGATGCCTATTAATTCTTATTAATAGGCATCCTTGCTTGTAGCAGCTAAGAAAAAATATATTAAGTAAAATGGGTCCTAAGGAAGATATTTATAGTTGTATTTTTCTCAGAGAGCGCGTTTATAAGTATCTGCATAAGTACTTACGTCGTTGGTAAAACAAAACATTATGTAGAATAATAAAACAGCCAATAAAATTTAATTTATTTATTAAGAACAAACAAAACTAATTACAATGCTAGGTAACAATGTGCAATATAAATTGTGATGTGTTTATCTGATATTTTAAAACAAGTTATTTATATTGTTTGCGTGCAATTTATCCAGAATTCCAATTACTTAATACTTAATAAACCTTATAAGAATAATTTGCATTCATTCATTGTTAAAGTCAACATTAATTAGTAATTAACTTTCATTACATTAATTTTGTCATTCTTTAAGGCGCTACCCCGAGCAAATGACTTTGAGCGTTTGACCTCTAAACCCCCCTCTTTGCCCCTCTACATATACATCGCTACTTTCTATGAAAATACAACGCCATCTGTTTGATATACCGACGTATTAAGTAGTAAAAATAGTAGACTTATGAATTTATAGACAAAAATATAATCAATCATGTTCGCAAGATTAAAAAAAAAATAAGAGAAATATATTTTATTTGTATCTAAAATTATAACTCAAGTAAGTGAATCATTTAATGATGTAAAGTTATTTAGTCAGAAAGGTATTGAATGTCTTTTTACAAACATCTTTTTTCAACCAACTTCGAAAATAGGAGGAGATTTTCAATGCGGATGTTTTTTTTTTTACGTTTGAGTATTTCTCGAAGTTCGGGATTTCTCAAAGACGGCTGGACCGATTTCAAAAATTATTTTTTTAACCATTTATTCAGTGTGATTCTAACAAGGCACGTATACAGAGCAAAGGCGGGCGGCGAGACTTTTGAAAATTCGGTTCTTGAAGAAAGTATTGCTGTCTCAATACGGCATGATTTGTGAATGTGTGAAAGTTCACAGTGTGTGAGTGTAAAGCGCGCTCGCATGGAGTAGTACTTAAGAAATACTCTACGCACATAATAAAGGGCAATGGCGAAATAATTGTTGATATAATTCTTATGCGTGATATACAAACGTCTTAATTACAGATTTACATGAAATATAGCGTCTAAGTCCATGAAAAAAAATACATTAAATTGGAAATACAATTGATTGAATTGTACTTTGAGTGTTGCCATATGAACGTTAAATCTAAACTAAGTCATACGAATATCTTTGGCTAGTAAACTATGTATAAAAGCTTGCTTTTAGAATATATTGAAGATTTATGAACCTGAATAGTCTAAGGACATATTATTATTTCTACCCAACATCACCGAAATTAATAAATGACATCAAAATACTGTTACGAAAACTTCAATCTAGCATGGCAACAACAACGGATACAATCAATGTGAAATTTTGCGTCATGCCAGTGACATTGTCTTGCACGTCACTTTGCTTGTGCGCACCAAAATCTTTGTTTGCGCATTTGTTATTTCTATTATTTTGCTTTTTGACTTGGACTGCTTATGGACTTTCGAGATTTCTACCTGTGCTAGCCAAAAGACTCCGATTACCCACCACTTACGACGAAATTTCGCTGTGATGTTTGACTCCGATTTTAAATTAAATTGGATTTTATTACGTGAAAAAGAACGAGAGAGAGAAGAAAGTCTTTTAAAGCCCCTTTGCACCTGCTGGTTTCCTGGATAATATCGTGAAAAGGAAGGATGAAAAATAAATGCATTTGAATTAATGCTGTTTCTTTTTTCATACATGCTTTTGATCATCTATTTTATAGACTATTTTTGTGCACTAAACAATATAACAAGAAAGCCTATAAGAAAACATTAACATATTCTGTCAGGATTATTAAAAAAAACTCTGATTATAATTCTTTACAAGTATTATCAAAGCTATAGGCCAGGGAAAACCTAGATAATTATATCTCTAGAAACAAGTCTAAAACAACCGCATTAAATCTTTTGAATAGTATATTTCACAAGGTTTACTTTTTCAGAATCAAAGACTTTTTCAACATATTTCCTATGAATTTCTGTCATATAAATGCAAGGTCGGGCAAAAGTAATTAATTGCTTACGAGAGCCCATTAATTTCACTCATAAATAACTGAATTTAATAAAAACAAAGAACGATTCTATCAATTGTATTTCCAATTTTATATATTTTTTTCATAGACTTAGACGCTATTTAAATAAAACTTCAAAAAAGTAACATATTATTTCATGTAAAGTAATTAAGTAGACGCATAAGAATTATTTCGACCTTTTGATAGTTGGACATATTTAAACAAATATAAATATGTGATGAAATAAAACTACTAAAAAAAAAATCCGTAAAAAGTAGTTTTATTTCAATGTCAGATTAAAAAAAAAAACATAAAACATAAATAAAGCTCGCCCCCTATTACTTACATGGGACCTAAACATATCGGCGAATTGTGGGTGTACATTGGTACACCTCTGCCTAACCCTTCGGGGATACCGGCGTGATGATATGTTATGTAAAACATAAATATGTATTCCATGCTATTTGAATTTTATCACCAGTGCCGTGTGTAAAACTACATAGGGCTATCAATGACTTTTTGACAGTTGTCATAATATTAAATTGTAAATGACATTTCAAATAAAAAACCGACGTGCTCTCACGTCGAGAGCCTACGGCTGACTGCTGAATCGCCGCCGCGACTGTGTTTATGTTGTGAAATTGACCATTTTTAGGAATAATTTGAATTATAAAATATATGTTTGGTCTTTTTGAAAAACAAAGCAGATGAAAATGTTAAGAATTAAATCCTCTATCAGTTGGTATAAGTTACATTAATAAAATACGTATACATCGTGAGCCTATCCAAGGAATAAATTTTGATAGACCATTTTTAAAATGAGTACTACTAAATATTCGCTGCATTAAAAAGAAAAAGCTCTGTTGAAATTAAAGACAACATATTAAATAATGATTTGGTATAACAGTGAATTTGCTATATGTTTTAAATATCGAGTTTATAGCTTAACAAAACTCCGCTTTTGCGCATTTTGCTCGGGGGAGCGCCTTAATAGTCGGCACAATCTTGCACATAATTTGTCATTACTTCACATTTATTTTATATTGTCTTCATTATCTTCTTCGTCATGATCCAAACAACGTCCCACTTTGCATTGATTTTAGAAAAATATAGCATTTTATAATTGGTATGGCTATATTTTACACCTAAATATGTATAAGAAGAAAAATTAACTCAAGAACCTTTCATTAAAAATCAAACATATGTGTTTGATATGTGTGCAAATATTAACAGATACCTACACATATTTCAAAAGGTTTACAAACAAACAATCATACTTATACATATAAAAAAAATATTTTGTAATATCAATTCATTCCTAGTTTATTAATTAAACAAAGAACTATAAGATACATTTAATTTTGTTGCACCTACATAATACCTGCAAAAAAATAATTTTACAGAAAATTTTGTGACCTTTAAAGTAGGCGAGACAATTCGATCAAATTACTTATTTATTTTATTTTAGGTAGACCGTTATTGAAAACAGTTATTTAGTCTAAGAAATTATTAACATTAGGCTAACTAAACTAAGAAATATAAATGGAAACATTGGTAAGAACAAAAATACGGACAAATCTGATTTCGAGAACTTACCCGGGAATTCAATTTTCGAGTACATTAATAACACCCTTACTTGCGCTCAAACTGTTTACACGACCTTAGCACTTCTCTAAAAAGGTCCAACATACCGCTGTCTCTGTCTCACACGCCATTTATGTGTACTTGTATCTCACTCTCCCTAATTATGTTTTACCTCTTTTCAGACACACCAACTTAAAATGGCAAAACTGTATGGCGCTTGGAAAAGCACGATGCCTCAAGAAATAATAGCAAAATTGTTTCGAGCAAATGAAAGCATAGACAATAAGGTTATAACATAATCTAAAACTATAACTATTGCTCCATGTTCTACAAATATATTGTATGTAAGTATGTAAAATTACATCTTTGGGTATAAGTATAATAATGCAATCATTAAAGGAACTAGGTGTGGACACAGCCTGAATTGACTTAAAACTAGGAAAAATATTTTAACCATAGTTATTTCTAAAACACCGTTACCTGATTTATATTAACTCTTATGGCGGGGGGAGGCTTAGTTATTAAATTCTATATTCAATGTTATGTTTACATAAAATAATAAGGCACAGGTAATTTTTGTAGGGAAGCACTCCGTTCTGATGCATATTTGCTATGTAGCCTATGAGTACCTAGATAAATAATCATAGCACTGTACGTGGCATTTGACTCCTGTGGCAATTTAATGTTAAGCCACTGCTGTCCTAGGTAACATGATTGTACAGTCGCCATCAGATATATTGTAGCAGACAAGGTGACCAAATACTTCTGAACATTTGAAAATGTCAATAAGTTCGATTCGCTACAAGTTACCATTAATATCTGAACATTTATTACCTCGTTAATATCTGAGCAGATGCTTGTCAATTATTTCTATACAAACTACAAACCAAAAATATCTGAACAATAACATCCATCTAAGGAGGTTACACAAAATACTAATATTTTATAATATATACTACTTATGTTGTCATAAATAAAAAATAATCCAATAGTTTTTCATTTTATTACAAAACCATGATCTATTTTCTATCAATAGTTTGTCATTTACATAAAAAATCAGTTGCATCTTAAACAAATGATAGCTGTCGTTTTTTATTCCTCCTCTATATCACGCAATACCGAACTAGGTGAGCTCAGCGTTTGCTGCGTAGATACACTTGACGATGTTAGTGTTCAGATATTGGTTTGTAGTTTGTATAGAAATTATTGACAAGCATCTGCTCAGATATTAACGAGGTAATAAATGTTCAGATATTAATGATAACTTGTAGCGAATAGAACTTATTGTCATTTTCAAATGTTCAGAAGTATTTGGTCACCTTGTCTGCTACAATATATGTGATGGCGACTGTACGAGACATTATAATTAAATATTTAACAAAATTCATACAATACACGACACCATTCCATAATGTAACTTGAACTATTTCTTCATAGCTCATTTAGAAATTACTCAGATGTTATTCTTACTCCACTTTACTTAGCTTTCAAACCTTCTCAACCAATTGGACTATATCGAGTCATGTTTTGCTTTTCATTTAATTTCTGATGGGTATCAGATTTATTATTCAATACTTATTTTCACCACTGTTCATTAAATTATCTAAAATATTTATCCATTTTGCATTACGAAAAATTCACGCATCGTAAATTGGTGTAATATTGTGTGCAATTTCACCATTTTACTAACTTCATGCATTAAGGGCTTATTTTAACTTAAAATTATAATTTTTGATTAATACGATAAAAGCAAATTCGGCAGAATATCTACAAAAATAGACAGGTATAGACATAAGGACATTTAATAAACAATTAAGAACTAACTACTTTAACATTATCCTATGATTAATTGTAGCAATTAACTGCTTCACTGGGCGTGAATTTGAGTACTGTAAAAAGTTATTTAATCAATTATTTCTGTAACTTTCAAAATACTAACGAATACTCAAACACTACTTTAAGCCGTTCTTAAAAGCCGTATCCGTCGCAAATTTTTACCAACCAACAAAAGTGGGTTCAATTTGCGAACGATAATTTAACCAAATAGTGTCTCTATTCACGACGAAACAAAGTGCAAATTAGCTCGCACCATCGCTTACTGCCTAACGCGATATTCTAAACATAGCCGCACTCTTTTAACTGTGTCTGGCGCGTAAGGGTTAGTTACTACCGGCAACCTATTACTATTCGCATGTCCAGAAGGTCCAACAGCGAAGAGTACCGGCTAACCTGTGAACTAAAACCTCTCTAGCAACAGACAGACAGAAACTTTAAAGTTGCTTTAGAGTACTCAACCAACAAAAAACCCAATTACATAACAAACCCACGCCCAGCCCACCATCCCCATATATCTTAGGAAGGCAGTTTCAAGTCCCTGGACCGGTTGAGCATGTAGTGCGACACGTTCTCGTACGTCAGGAACGTGATCATGGTCGCCGGCAGCACGCGCGCGATGTTCGGCTTCAGGCCCTTGTAGAAGCCGCGCCAGCCTTCGTATCTGGAAGTTTGGAAGGTATTAGTTCGGTGAAGTAGGTCGGATGAAATGTAGGATACTTACCTTGCTTTGTGGTAATTATGTGTTTTAAATATCACTTTTGTGTAAAATAAATACTATAGTCTTTTAAGCAATAGAATTTAGGTAACTCTCGTATAATATATTTGAAATTTTAATGTTTTATTGAACTTTTATCTTCTATAAATTACTTACTTTGATAATTTTGTTGTATCTAAATGGTGAGGTAACAAATTAAAAAGCAGACCAAGAGTTCAATGAAATAACATACTCATGATCAATTTGCTATCATTTATTGATTACACAAATTGAAAAGACGAATTGAAACAATTGAACTTCAAGTGATTATATAAAAATATAATAATAATTGATTATTTATATGTCTTACAAATTGCTATGTGGCCAGCCACCGTACAAGACAATAATCATAACAGATCGGTTACAACGCTAGAGATACGGTGAGCGATACTTGCTAAATTAATCATTACTGTATATTAAATATATTGTGCTACTGTGTAAACTCAAACACTGGTCCTCTGTTGGGCAGATATAAATCTACGTCATGTAAAGCTTGACTAGATTCTTTTAACCGTTGCACTAAATAAGTACAATGTTTTAGAATAATGCCAAGGTAGAACATAAATGAACATAGATTTATTTAGGTGCCACGCTTTCCTGGTTTGTCAAAGGCTGATCAACACTAAATGTGTGTGTAGTAACATCGAGCGCCGTGATTGGTTTTTAGTCATTTGGTCAACCACACACAGTCGTGATCAATAACTATCTTAGAAAATGATCAAATTGTTTAGGGTTTCAGTAACAGTTCTAGAGATAGGGTTGTTGAACCACTTATGAAATAGCCAACTTTTCTAACCATGCTTTGGTCCCTCAAAATATATTAACATAATTCACACAAAGGACAGCGTGCTTTTTGGGGT
Source organism: Autographa gamma (assembly GCA_905146925.1). NCBI lineage: Eukaryota > Metazoa > Arthropoda > Insecta > Lepidoptera > Noctuidae > Autographa > Autographa gamma. The sequence goes on from LR989850.1 coordinate 2,696,176, forward strand.
TATTTAATTCAAGGGGCTCAAATACATCAAAAACGGTATAATAAAACGATGTTTACTGTTAATCGACGAATATCAACATGCGTTTCAATACAAATTTAAGCTGGTAAATTTAATTATTCATAATCGGGATATGTTGATTTTCTTCACTATACAATCGATAACCACTGCTTGAGTTCATACAGTAATAAACATTCACAAAACCTAATTAACACAGTCTTCAAAATATATGCATATAACAAAACAAAAACATCAGTAAACTGACTTAAGTAGACAGTCAATAAAAATAAAATCATAATAAATACATTGCATACAAATTGAAAGACTCGACAAATACATAGCAAGGGACAAACCGTGTGAGACAGGACAATAAAGCAACACATATTATTTTACGTTCTTTTAATTAGATATTTACGTACTTGACGCACTCAGCAGTAGGCTAAAGCCGCACTAAGGCTAAAGCGCGGCGGATTTTAACCGCCTTATTTTGTGAGTAAAGGAAACATAGAAGCGGCCGCATTGACGGTTATTTTCCGTGACTGATTTTTAACCATATTGTATGCGTCTCGGGCGGTTTACAGTGTATCGCTTGCGGATAAAAACCGTAGTGCGGTCTTAGACTAAGAATATACTCATCTGCTGATAACATTACCTAATTCATAATTATCACAAATCGCACCTTTAGCGTTGTAACCGTAATTAAAACAATGATTTCAGATTACTTATTTAATCACATGTTATTTGGTGTTGTATTGTTTTTATCGATTCACAATAGTCAATCAATTATTTTCTATGTTTTTCGTAAACTAACTTACTTCGTGAATAACGTTCTAGTCGATACAGAGTGAATCGTGTAATAAATAGAGTATTTAATATTAAATGTCCCTACTTATGGAGAATCTTTAGCGAGCTATTGTTGTGCGTGATTGTACTACAGTTTACTATTACGAAAAGGGGGTGATGTTTCTTCCTATATCTTTTATTATAATAAGAGATGAAAATGATTTCGACTTACAACAAAGGCGGGTTACATTTAATATTTTATTTAAAGACAGATTAGCTTCATACTTGCGTATCATGATTTACGAAAATTACATTTAATTATATATTTTTTTCTATTTTTTGTTTATTTTTTTGTATGTTTTTTATGAGCAAGCTGAAACGAAACTATCTTACAATTAAGAACCTAACGTCGTCTCACCACACATGTAACGTTATATCAAAGAGAAAATTCTTGTCTTTTACTTTTAATCGTTAAATACTTCGGGAAACGCGACAGTTATTAAGTACATACCCTATTATCACAAAAAATTGATAAATTAAAACTAAATTGTGCTACATCTGGCAATCTATTATTTAAAATGTTGCCAGCTTTAAAATTAATTACCGTTATGATCTGATGGGAAAGAGTACGACTACTATTTACAAGAGATTACTACATTGTTAGAGAAATAAATAAATAAAACAAAAAACACAACATATGTCGTGAGACAGATTTCACAATTCATCAAATAATATTATTATTGTACAGTCAGTAACACCATCTCATACAACGTCAAACTATTTTCTTCCGTAGATTTATTTTGTTAAGTTAAATACATACACATCCCTGTAATAACAAAGACAATATTACTGGCTGCAGAATAAATCGAGCTTCTTTCATAACTTCTATACATAGGTTTACATTTCTCAGAAAATTTTCACATTCACTATATTATTTTAAAATACATATTAATCTACTAAAATTACGAAATTCGCTTTGAAGTAGTGCCAACTACTATCCATATACCGGCAACTATGCCAAGAACTTTTAAAGTCATCACTATTAATAAAAGTGAATCGTCAACTAGAATGCGAGAAAACTAGAATGTCCATTTAAAATTACGTCAAAAGTTATATGAGATACAATACAAACGAAAAATGCATAATTATACAAATATGAATTACACTAGACAATAAATTATCCCGCTTAATACTAAACGCTTACCTTAAACACTCCATAGACAAACGAAAAAAATAAATAACATTTCTAATCAGCTGTAAACCCTGCGAGCGAACTGTCAAACTGTCAAAATCAATAATAAGTCAAACAAAAAAGAAAACATGAAAATAAATAGTTGTGTACGTATTCCCATCAGACAATTTTATATTGAAACAAAACCTCAATAGACTTAGACTGAGGCACGAAAACTATGAATTTAAGTATCATTATTGGTGAATTTCTCCCAAATGAGCATGACGAGGCAGATGTTAGGCGTTACATGTAGGAGGTACGGCGTGAGGCCCTTGTAGAAGCCGCGCAGGCGTTCGTACCTCCACGTGTCGCGCACGCACTGCCACGCGCCCGAGTACGCGCCGCGCTGGTCCTGCAGCCGCGCGCGCACCACCTGGTACGGGTACGTCGCGCCCGCCGCCAGCAGCTTCGAGATCGCCGCGAACGTCAGGTACTCCACCGATGTCTGCAACACACAAAGTACTTGTTACAAAAATATACAATGGGACCACAAGGGAAAGCACCAGCTTTCGAGTAAAAAAAACTTAATTCAAATTATCAAAATCGGTACACGCAGTCAAAAGTAGTGAGGTAACAAACATAAAAATACTGTCGAATTGAGTAGTTCCTCCTTTTTTAAGTTGGTTCATAACATAATAACAACCAGCCTTTCGCTTAACTTGAAATTATTTTTAACCCTGGGAAAGTCTTAAGGCTTATTTCCTTTGGTCGTTAACTCAGACTATATATCGTAGACGGAGTCATCGAATACGAGATCAAGAAAAATGAAAATGCGCCATCGATATATTGAATGCAGCAACCAAAGCAAAACCCCGCGCGTGACCTGGCAACCAATGAAATTCATCGGCTAGTGCTTTATTAAGTCGCGAATACGAGTGCTAAAGACCAATGAAAATGAGCCTTTATGGATAATGAATTCAAAGAAATACGGGTGGCCAGACTATTACTGGATAAAACTATCGCTTAAGTTACACAGTTTCAGTGTCGGAAGTATTTCTATAATGTGCCTTAACGACCATAAAATGATATGTTGTTAACCTTAGGCCGTCTTGTGTCTAGTCAACGTCTAAGTGCAGGTAATTATCGGTTGTAAGTAATAAGAATTAATACTAGCAGCGGAAGCAAATTGTAATTGGCTTAGTGCAAAGACGGTGTTTATCCAATAAGTAATAAGTACTTATAATAAAATTATAAAAGTGGATATACAGGGATGTTAAAATCTGTTAGTTTGGTTCATAATGATTTCTTAAGCCTTTTGGAGTGAACTGAAATAATAGATCAAATAAATTCTAATGACTTTCGTCGAAAACTGTGAAAATTTGACATTTCAGACATCTATTACAGCCTTCTGATTACAATAAAACAATATCTAGAAGATGAATACTGTGAAAAACTCAAGAGTTCTCCATATCATGCTCAATTTGTAAGTGATATAATGTTTTTATTACATGTAGAGCAAAAGAGCTTAACAATAGCCAGGTGGTCTGAACAGCAATATTACCTATAGTTATACACACAAGGTCAATGCCAGACCACGTATTATGTGTAGTACATAATATATGACGGGATTACTAAATACAATGTAGTTTCTATAATATTATGAGAAAAATCATATTGTAATTGTTTTCAAAGGACAAAGAAAGCAATGTGATAGGTCAGTCTGATTTTCTTAGCTCTTAAGTAATGATTGATGGGTTACGAAACAGGTAAATGTTTTATTCATTTATATATAGTTTTTATTTTATCGAAATAAGAGTTAGCTTATGGGAGGACAAGTTAGCTAATGAGGTCAAAACTTTGTACAAAAGGTCAAAAATTTGCATAGTGGTTTAAAATTAGTGATGATACTTTGATGTAATTTATCATTTTGGCTACCACAAAGAGGAAAATAATACATCCCAGCAACTAATTGTCTTGTAGATAGGTAAATCGTTACATACGATTTAGGTGATTTGGATATAACATGTTTAGATAACTATATCGATGTCGGTTAGCCTTGGTAGATTAGGATCTACAACGATAGTCTAGGCCATCAGTATGAATTTTTCCCAAGTACGCTCCAAATTTCAGAGAACCAAAGAGCCATAATTTCGGTTATTAACTTAGATTTAAACAGATTTCATTTTAATCGATAGTATCGATGCTATGAGATATTCTACATGAATGAGACTTTACGCGATAAAATAATAACATTTTACCTTAGCTCTTATTCCAAGGCAATAAGGTCGGTATTCGTACTAATTATTGATAATGACTTACCAATTTGATATCAATCGGCAGATTCCTGTACTGGTTGTACCTGTTCTTCATTTCCTCGTACGTCATGAACTGCAGAGCGCCGTGCGACACGCCGAACATGCCGGGAACGAAACCCTGGAACGTGACAAATAAAGGGTTAATTAAATCATTTAATGATATATTTTTACCGACTTCAAATGGAGTAAGTTTTCGATTAAACGGTATGGTGTTTTATCGATCGCTTCCAAATCTTTCTTTGCCCTCGATCGGTTGTTCCTTAGATGTGGTCTCCTTTTGACATGTTCAATAATTATTCTTTTCATAATTAAAGTTTATTAAAGTCTGATTGACAGAAATTCATAAGATAAAATGCATTCAAAAGTACTTAGGGTCGACCTACGGTCAAAATAAAAACTGTTTTACTAGTTTTAAAACTGGTTCTACAAAAATCTGTCCAAAATGTCTACCAATAAGTACCTAGATTCTAGAACTTACCATTTACGTAATTCTAGAATACAACAATAGTCTGTTATTAAATGCATTTAGAATTTTCCAACTACCGGAAATGACGAAAAACGCAAAATCATCTGTGTTTCGTCCACAAAAAGTTTTAATCTCATACTAAACGTTTTATTTTAGCCATGCATACGAGTTTTATCCAGCTGTTACGAGTATTGATCGAGCCCCTATTCCAGACAGAATCTAGAACATTGCGGACCGCAGTCTGCACTGTAACATCTGTTACTCTAATATTGAACAGTTGCTAGGCAAAGAACAAAAAAGGTTGTGTACCGATTACGTAAGCAAAGATTTTATAATATGTAAAACTGACTTCTCTATGTTAAGTATTTATATCAAATCGATCCAATCTTAACATGTAAAACGAAATCGGGTTTTGTATCAGTTGAAGAACAGGTAGACAGATTTGCATGGTTTTTGTTTGGTCTTCGTCCCGAATAGCAGAAAAAACAGGTTAATAAAAAACATCAGGAACAGCAGCTAGTTATTTAATATATTTGTATTTTGTGTCAGTTTCTTTATTACTTAAAGCGTTGTCATCATTCTTCACCGAGGATTGACAGCTCAGAAAAAAGCTGAAGACGTAACCATAATAACTTTTGAATATGCATATTGTATTTAAAGTAAACTGGTGTCAGTGGTCTTCTAAAATGTTACTGCAAATACATCGTCAAGGTTATATCAATCATTTGTCATCTGGACATAATGTACTTGTGTTTTGTATACTGTATTTTACCTACACAATTACCTAATACTTTAGAACTTTAAATGTCCATTATTTCAAAGAACAATATAATAAAACGACGCTTTCGTTTAAAAAAAAAACATCAAACTCATATTTCAATGTAATAAGTATTTAAAATATCAATTTCTCTTTCAACAAGTAATTCCATATTGTAATTTATTGCTAGAAACATTGGCCTCGCAGATGTAAGTTTTGGCATGATTCGTAGTCTGTCTAAAATTATCATTTACCTGTATTTGAGTAAAAAACGGAGCAGTCAATCGTACTCTTCATAATCTTTTTCTAAATTATTACTTACATCACAATTATATAATTTTCATACAAATATATGTAATAATGTTTACAACTAGAAACTATTGACAGTATATACCTACGTATTTCAGTTTTGTTTACATAATAATAATGTTGCAATAGTACGTCATAATCAAATTCCCGTAGATTTTTTTGTAAATATTTGTCTTTGTGAAAACGTAACTTTTATCAATGATATCACTACACAACAAATAACTGAAGAGATTTTTAAAGCCGAGATTAAAACTTGTGTATTGTTATTCAATTTATTTATGGACTGTAAATATTGAGCTAGATGCTAATATCCGATAGCAGTATCCAAAATATGTAAGATGTATGTACGTAATATGTCTACCAGTTCAATTTTCATTTGACGTCAAAATATAAAGCTCTTGTGAGAACCAAATATTCTCGTCTAGACATAAAAATTAAGCATAAGTGATAGCTGCTTTGATCCCATTAACCTTTATCAGAAGAACAGAGAAAAAATTTCAATGCGAAACGAAGATTGCAAGGAGCTTTTGCCTTATGAATAATGGAATTTTCTGCCTGTTATTTTCATCAGTATTAGGTATATTATTTTATGTATAAAAGTTATAAAAAAATATATTATTATTGATCCTGAACTGTCCCACTGCCGGGCTATTTCTATTATTTTATCTATCATTGCGTTAAGAGTTAAGACGTCCCGATAGTCCTATCAAATTAAAATAATATCAAAAAGTTCCATCCTCAAACTATCCCGCGATAAATCACGACACAAATAAAGTTTCACATGGTTACTGATACCCTAAATCTAGCTTAGCATTATCATCATTTATTCTTAACATATCGTACTTAATACAGCATAGATACAGACAGTTTAGCAAGTGGAATTTGGCCACGTAACCGCTGAGGCAGGCGCGGTATTGCGGACAGCCTTCAGGATGGAAAGGCCATTAAGTCAACCACGCAAACTAGACATTTAGAAATGAGACTAGGTTTGGACTTTTCGAAGATTTGAATATATAGGACGAAGATGCTATTTTAAATGAGAGACAATTTTACAGCTTTCAATGATGATCCTTCCAAGGATTTATAACGATTAAAATGTTTTTTTTTCTTATCATAAGACCTCTGAATTGATGGATGAAATTTTCATGTTTCTGTTTGACTGGGAATCTATTTTTTTACTAAGAATACTTATCAGGACTGAGGTAGAAATATAAATAAATCTAAAAAAAACAGTTTTAGAGAATCAATCCCATTCTCGTGTAATATGGACTCGTTAAAAATATCCTAATTATTAACCTAAATTACCCTTCGATAACATTAACGATATATTACATTAATAGGATGCTATAATGCAACGTCGACAGGAATATTGATGACGCTATTGCACCATGCGCGTTGGTAGCTTCACAATTAATTCAAGATGCACAGCTATCGCATATCAATCAATCATTTCCAGACATCTTTGTGTAGATCTTGTTTCCGTATTTATTTTACATATGAGAACAGATTTGTTTGATATCACACGGTACAGATAAAATCGTTTGCAGAATTCCATAATAAGATCGATTAAATTTTCGTATGGTTTGAAATTCTCATGCGAATTTAGAGGACAAAAATAAAATTCAAGACGAGACCTAGTGAGTCTATACCAACATAAACAGCTGTTAATGAAATAGGTAAGACACATTTATTGTAATAATATACAAGGTCCTATATTAATCTTCTTATTGTGTCTCGTGCAACAACGACCTAAGTTTCATCATATAACCTGTATTTCACGAAGATTCCTATCCAGTTTGATAAGTTCGGATTCTTTCTGGTCAGAAATATATCGTACCAAAAAGGGTCTACCTCATTGATAATCAAATCTCATGCTTAAATTGTAGTAGCTAGAACACATTTTGCAATTGATGCATTGCATTAGTCAATATACTGAATATATTACTAATTCGTATCGCAATCCGAATTCCATATCTGGTGAACTCTGAACGGGCTTCAATAACATCTGTCCGGTTCGAACTGGTTAAAACATTTGGTATTCAAAACAGTCCCAATTAATATTATAACATTGATATAACGATGTATTACAATGATTGGTAATGCATAATGAACCGATCAACTTGGTTCGCAGAACTTTCTACACTTTTCCTTGACATTCTTTCACTCATAAGTTTTATCAACTTGATCCTATTTTATTTATTTTTATCAGAAACATCTTTAGCTATGAGCTCCCAAGCGTAAAATGGTTTTTTCAAAGCTAATGAAAAATCCCAACAAGTGGCTCTAAAAATTCCAAGAATATGTAAAAATCTTTTTTATAATACCAAAATGTCGCAATAGACCCATCAAAACTTTTCATTTAGTAGTTTGATACCTTGAAAGACCTCGTATTAGATACGAAGGTCTTATTGGCCTTCGAACAATGTAACAAGCAATAAAGTGTGTGTGTGTGAATGTGACCTTTCTAACATACGACGGCGTGTAGCCTGGCCCTTAGTTATAAAGATACTTCGATTTGTTTTCAATGCCCTTGGGTACACGTGTTCTCATCGTTTCGCAAACCTAATCTAATTGGTACAATTCGCGCGACAGTTTACTAGCTAACATCCCCATACGATATCGATTGGTCAAACTCCCCTTGAAGAAAAACCTTTTCTTTAGAAATGGCAAACTTAATTATAGCTGGACTGAATGAGTCAGAACAAACAATCAATAATTGAAGGCCATGATGTTCAATCTAACGTTATGACGTCAAACATTCTAATGTCCTTGAACTCAGTCTCAGGTAAAATTTAAGCAGGCATCTATATCATGATACCGGCATTAATATTCTGTCTCGAGGTTTTTCTATCGTGACTAACGATTATAAAAAGTTCCTTTACAAACGACACAAAATTATTTGGTTTTGTAACTTATTTTAAAACATGAACAATTTATGGATATTGTATATTTAGACGTCCGTTTATCTGTGAAAGTTATGTTATCTTTAAATCGGAATAATCCTGTGCAATCTCACTTCAAATCACGTGCAAATTACGTTTGACTGGTAATCCGATTGCAACAATGTCTAAATCGTTCTGAATTAACTTGTGGTGAAGACTCACGTTTTTTTTCATTGCATATGGCCTTACACATGTTGTATCTAATCTTCTATCGATCGCATTTATCACCAGCCAGTCTATCGTTATTAGCTGCAAGCGAAAGGGACGGGATGCGGAAATCCTACCTTGGAACACAATATTACATAGTTATCCATTGAAATTGTATGATAATGATTATCTATAAAACAGTACATATTGTGTTTTTCATATCCGAGGTAGTAACTAATTTCCTTCCTTCATAGGAAAAGAGTTTTGTAAAAGGCGACAATTCCCTGTGTATGCCGATGAAAAGTAATACGAAAGCTACTATATGGAAGTCATGATTACCGTCCGTGTGGTGACGGACCTAAAGAATACGAAGGTCACCACCCCATCTCATCCCGTGGGTGTCGTAGAAGGCGACTAAGGGAAAATTGAGCAGAGCCAACAATCACTGCTTAGAGAAGGAAAACTCGAGACCAAACCCTATGCCAACCCGTCTGGCCAGCGTGGCATTAGTAGGCCGAAACCTCTGATGGAGCCACACCTCACAGAACGGCCCCCAGTTCCCGGTAGTCCCGCTATTCCCGGCCAAGGTAGCGGTCGCGGTAACGGCGGGACAGGGGGTGCTAAGAATCTCCGGGCTACGGGAGGCTACCACCACCTCAAAAAACTGACCCTGGCGACGTATAACGGACGAAGTCTACGGCTGGACCAACACCTCACCGAACTCGAAGTAGAATTAGGTCGCATAAACTGGCACATTTTGGGGTTATCCGAAGTCCGAAGACACGGGGAGGACACGATAACCCTTGATTCAGGTGACCTGTTCTACTACCGAGAAGGTGATAGGCCCTCCCAGGGTGGTGTCGGTTTCTTGGTCAACAAGTGTCTCACAAGCAGCGTTGTGGAAATCAGTAGTGTGTCGACAAGGGTAGCGTACCTCTTATTGAAAATCACCGACAGGAAGTTCCTGAAGGTGGTGCAGGTATATGCGCCGACCTCGACATACTCTGATGAGATAGCCGAAACCATGTACGAAGACATAGCGAAGGCACTACATGGTACCAGGAAGGCTCACTACAACGTTGTTATGGGAGATTTTAATGCCAAGGTGGGAGTACAAGAACGCGGCGAAACGATAATCGGACCTAACGGCGTGGGGCGCCGAAATCACAGGGGCCAAATGTTGGTCAACTTTCTAGAGTCCCAGGGGCTCTTCTTAATGAATTCCTTCTTTAAGAAGAAGCCCCACAGAAAGTGGACATGGCGAAGCCCCGATAATGTGACGAGGAACGAGATAGATTTCATCATCACGGACAAGCGGCATATATTTAGAGACGTCTCGGTGATCAATAGGTTTAATACCGGTAGTGATCATAGACTCGTCCGAGGCTCTCTAAATATCAACCTTAAGGCTGAAAGAGTTAGGATGATGAGACCTACTCTCCGACCCACGCTGCCCCAAATAGCTTTAGGTTCCGATAAGTTCCAGTTGGAACTCCAAAATCGTTTCGCACTGCTGGAAACCACGGACAATGTTGACGAAAAAACCGACACAGTGGTCAAAACGCTACAGAGTGTGTCTCGAAGGTTGTTCCCCGGAAAACGCGGTAAAAGGGAGTCCAAACTCTCACCAGAGACTCTCGAACTTATGAAGGAAAGACGAGAAACGCCAGATGCCCAGATGTCTTCGTCAGATAGGCGGTCCCTAAACCTGAAAATCAGGAAACTGACGCGACGTGACCTCCGACGCTGCAGCACTCGTAAGATCGAGGCTGCGATTGAGCGAAATAGAGGCACCAAAGTCTTCGCTCAGCAATTAGGCAGACCCCATCTGGCGAAACTGAGGACCGGGGATGGCAGGACCGTCACCTCTAAGTTCGAGATTCTGGAGGAAATTGAGAGTTTCTATAGACACCTATACGCATCACGGACGACTAAACCACCGAGACAAGGCGTAGATGACCACAGAGCCCCACTCACGCGCCATTACACCGAGGACATCCCGGATGTCGACCCGGGCGAGGTAGAGGCAGCTCTCAGACAACTAAAGAACAACAAGGCGCCGGGTGATGACGGAATTACGACCGAGCTCCTTAAGGCCGGTGGGACCACAGTCCTGAAAGAGCTAGCGAGTCTCTTTAATTCCGTCATTCACCAAGGCTTAACACCACAAGCGTGGAGTGGGAGTGCGGTGGTTCTGTTCTTCAAGAAAGGAGACAAAACCTTGCTGAAGAATTACAGACCTATCTCACTCCTGAGCCACATTTACAAGTTGTTCTCGAGAGTAGTCACTAACCGCCTCGCTACAAGACTCGACGAGTTCCAGCCACCAGAACAAGCCGGGTTTCGAAAAGGCTTTAGCACCGTAGACCACATCCATACTGTTCGGCAGATTGTGCAGAAAACCAAAGAGTACAATCAGCCGCTGTGTTTGGCCTTTGTGGACTACGAGAAAGCCTTCGACTCCATCGAAACTTGGGCGGTTCTGGATGCCCTGCAACGATGTCGTATTGACTGGCGCTACATCGAGGTGCTGAGATGCTTATATGACACCGCCACCATGACTGTCCAGCTCCATGACCGTAAGACGAATCCGATCGAGCTGCGTCGGGGGGTGAGACAGGGGGATGTTATATCCCCAAAGCTGTTCACCAACGCGCTCGAGGATGTCTTCAAAACTCTGGATTGGACTGGACGGGGTATAAATGTGAACGGTGAGCACATCTCGCACCTTCGATTTGCCGATGACATCGTCATAGTAGCAGAGTCGCTGGACCAGCTAAGCGAGATGCTGCATGGCCTAAATGAAGCTTCACGACTGGTCGGTCTTGGCATGAACTTGGATAAAACCAAGATCATGTTCAATGAACATGTCAGGCCGAGACCGATATATGTCGAAGGATCGTTGCTCGAAGTTGTTCAAGAGTATATCTACCTAGGGCAGGTCATCAAGCTTGGTAGAAACAACTTCGAGCGGGAAATCGATCGGAGAATTCAGTTGGGCTGGGCAGCGTTTAGCAAACTTCGTCGAGTCTTTTCTTCGCCTATACCGCAATGCCTGAAGACCAAAGTGTACAACCAGTGCGTCCTACCTGTTATGACTTACGGTGCTGAAACGTGGACATTAACGGTTGGACTAGTCCACAAATTTAAAGTTGCACAGCGGGCTATGGAGCGAGCTATGCTCGGAGTCTCTTTGAAGGATAAAATTCGAAATGAGGTCATCCGACAAAGAACCAAGGTAACCGACATAGCTCGTAGAATTAGCTTGCTGAAGTGGCAATGGGCTGGCCATGTCTGTCGAAGGACCGATAGCCGTTGGAGCAGACGAGTCCTAGAATGGAGACCGCGGCTCGGCAACCGTAAGGTAGGACGCCCGCCCGCCAGGTGGACCGATGACCTAAGAAAGGTCGCTGGAGGGGACTGGATGCGGAAGGCGGAGGACCGGGTGTTGTGGCGTAAATTGGGAGAGGCCTATGTCCAGCAGTGGACTATGATTGGCTGATTGATTGATTGATTGATTGATTACCAGCAAAATGAGGATAAACAAACTTCCACCAAGGGAAAACATATTTATTTATTCTTTTGATGATGAGGTGGCATTTTAGTAAAAAGGTAGTTTTTGTATAAGTTTGGAGATTTTGTTTATTTTTACGATTCAAATAAAACCGGCTGGGACATAGCAGTTTTGTCCTTCACTAGTTGTTAAGGGTAAATAAAAAAGTGTTTATGGTAAATAGTATGGGTTAAACGTAACCATGGTGTAATATCAAAATAAACATATCACGCTTACCTAGTTGTGTGTTGTCTGGTCGTGACAATATTTATGACATATCGCACTATTTACTATAAACTAATACGGTAATGTTTACGTCAATGATTGAACATTACAATAACAATTCATGGTCAATAGACCATAATATATGCCTATAAAAGTTTCAAGGTTTTATTCAGCATAGTAATGTTTAGTCTTTACAGATATTGCATAGCCCCTTAATTTTTCAGGTACGTTTATTGTAATTAAAGCAAAAGTTTCCAGCTTTTTAAGACGGCTACCATCTTTTTCTGTTAACGCAACATCAATTCAAAAAAAGGAATTATAATTTTTCATAAGTACCAAAAATAAATCAAGTTTCTACATATTTCCATTCAAAGAATCATATCAGTGCGATAAAATAAAAAATCAGTCGATGTCACGTGTCTATGGAATCATTAATATCTATAACATCAATCTTCTTTGATATCAATGTAGTATCTTTGGTTACGTAAGTTATGTCAAAACATACAAACACACAACTGTTTGCGTAGGAACTAGTGTTTATAGTTCGCGTTGATTTATTATGAAGGAAAGTGTAAATCAATATGTCTATAAATACTAAACAGGATTATATTAAAAAACATATTTTAGAGTCCATTCTTAATTTACAAATGGGAAAGTAACTCCGTATGTCCTACTCTTGCTCTGCCGATTTTAATGGAAGATCGTATAGAGTTTGGATTCTAAGAAAGGTTGGCTACTTTATGTTGTGATACGCGACATCCATGAAGGCGGAATCGGGGTAAGAACTAGTAAAAATTACAACACACTTTATGTAACCTGGGGGGATACAAAGAGATTATTATTTATATTAATCAATGCACTTTTTGAAACGTACTTTTATCATCCACAAATTGTTGTCGATAATTCCAATTAAAGCTATTGTCGTCATGTCTCTACTAAATGGCGTGAACAATATTAACAAGCCCTATCCTGCATTAAAACGTATATCATCTACACAAATTAGCAATGACATCAACACCATATCGAGTTCATTATGTAATGGAAAAATTGTGTACAATAGATATTTTTATAGTGCATAACTAAATAGTTTTGCTTAATTTTGTACGCACATAAATATTTTCTAAAAGCGAATAATATCGAAATAGGAGTACTATTTCGATATTATTCGCTTTTAAGAGCTATATAAATATAAAAGTACATATAATACTGATATATGCTAAGAAAATAAAAATAAGTACTGATTACATATTTTCTTATCGACATTTCATCGTTGCTTTCAGGATTGGTGCCCTACAAAAGCGAAACAGGGACGCAGCAGGCCGCGAATGAGATGACAGGAAGAACTAGATTCCTTCGTTTAGAATAGGCAGGAGAAAGTGAAAGACTGGGACCGCAAAACATAACGGAGGCAGGTTCAGAAAAGAAAATTTCATCAGAGTAAATAAACAGGAGAAAACGGGAGTCTTTTTTCACGCCCGTTTCTTTTTTCACCTTATATTGACGCATAACATGACCTCAATATGGAAACTAAAACAAATGAATCAAAGTATGATTAATGCAAACACCTGGGCCGCAGCTTATTTACAATTACTCGCCTTATGTAACAATAACTGATGACATTACTGGTACTAAAGACGCTATGTAAACAAAATCGTCTTCGGAACCTAATCGAGACACAAGACTTTGTCGTAAACTTTCTTTGCTGCAGCAATAAGTTCATCTACGCAAAGTCTTCCGCGGTTTGACTAAATCCTAAATGTTGACGTTTTACGATTTATCAATGTGGTATCAAAAGTTTTTAGCAAGAGATTATTATATTTGAGGTTTAGAACATTAACCTTGTCTGTGATCCGCCCCGACTTCGGACTCTTCCTTTGAATCATTCTGTCCCTTAGTAAAAACCATACGAAAATCCATTTGGTAGTTCTCGAGTTCATCGCGGCAGAAGACTGTTTTTAAAACCTATAGAAAATTGTAGATGAAACTTACCCTATAGAGTCCCCTAATCCCCTCAGTCCTATAGATCTTCATGAGGCCGTCGATCATGCCCTTGTACCGCTTGTTATCGGTGACGATGTCGTCGCTGTACTGGAGACAGAGGCGGGTCTTCACCACCCAGATGGGGTTCGTCATGACGAGCGAGAGCACGCCCGCCTCGGCCGCGGCCAGCATGTGCAGGCCGGGCCCGAGCGGCGTGCGAGCGTTGCCGCCTTGGATCCAGGTTTTTATTGCGTTGTAGCTGTGGGGAAATTGAACTTATTAGTATAAATAATCGGGTTAGTGGTTCATCTTAGGGGCGGAGTTTATCTTTTTAGTGTCTGAGACATAAAGCTCAACGCTGGGTCCAAAGATTTCAAAGTAGTGTAACATATGAGATGAGAATTTTTTTTACGAGAAGTGATCCCTTCAGACAAACTTTGGATCTACAGAGTAATGCTAAATTATAAGTATGTATGTAATTTCGCGGTAAAAATTCTGTGCTGTAGTTTTGTAGAGTAGTATATGTTTTAACACCAGATCCTGCTCTAAAATTCTCCAGAGGTAGAAGACTAAGTGAACCAAAACAAAAGCCAATAAATATCTTCAAGTGCTCACTTTTATTGTGCTTATAATTACGACTAACTCATAACCGGATTTACTACGCGACGAGTGAGAATGCCTTTAATCCAGATTTAAGTTTATAGTTTAAACAGTTAGTGTAGTATACGATGTTTATACACACTTCACATACAGCTAGTGGTTTATTAATAGAAGTGGCAGGAACTAAAACTGTAGTGGAAGATTACTGTTTCACGACATTGTGTTCGAGGTGAAAAAAAAAACAAAGGCGCGACGGTAGGTAAGTACATAATGAATGTCAAAATGACAGTTTTTAATGAGATGACAGTTAAATAGCGACATTTAATTAGCATAAAGTACCAAGTAACATGTTTTCCATCCGACATGAGACAATTGTTTGACACGCTTTAATTTAAGTTAGAGAGTTATTCCAAGGCACGTTTAGTGGTACAGAAGTTAGGTACATGCAATGATATTTTAATAAACAGATGTTATACGCATACAAAACAATCGAAAAAAGTGTTCCGCGCAGCAGCGGCAGAGCAAAAGAGATAGCGCGATAAAACCCATAAGAAAAAAAGAGACAAATAGTGTTGTTGTTAATGGCAATACATCCCAATAAGGACGTTTTCGAGTCTTCACGATTGCACGCTTATAACATATCTGTTTATTAGAATATCATTGGGTACATGTAAAGCATTTCAGGCTAAAATCAATACAGTATGAGAGCGTTTTTCACGTAAACGAAAAGTGCAATTGAAATATTCATGCAATAACCACAACAATTGCAAGCATGGTAAATTCCGTCAGTAGCATTCATAATTGTTTATGTATCTGCGTTTATGAATTCCCGAAAACGCGCAAGTAAACTACTAAAATGTATTAATAGTGATGACGGGTATTCCTTAGAAGATTAATAGGTAAAGTACCCTAAAACATCTATATTTAAAGCAGAGAAATAATATTAACAGGTGGAGCTGATTTTGAGGAAAACTGAACTCATATAAGGATATCGGCTATTTCAGTTGTCTAAAAAAAGATACTGTCATTTTTTTATTGCCAATAAAAACAAATGGTTTATTTTTTTGCGATCTTAAGTGTTAGCACCATTGAAGCCTAATTGCCTAGCCAATATAAGTCTTTACATATCTTTTAAACAATGACCAAATCAAAACTAAATCACTCCTCTCATAATGGATCCTTACCAACTACAAGAGGGAGGAACTGGACCTCAGCCAGCCCTCCAACTACAGAAACCTCTCTAAGGTTTTCGAATATCATTCTTAAGAAAAGAACCGGCGGCATCTCAACAAATATTAATAAGTATCTTTAGACTTTGTATCAGGCTTATAAAACATCCCATAGACACAACAATACAGTAATGTTTATAAAGCGATAGATCGGTCGGAAACTGGAGACATTCAGCTTGCATACAGCGGAACAATTGACTCGGGCTTGGGAACACGTGATGGAGTCACGTTTGCAAGCGCACTGTACTGCATGACGATATTGCACCAATATTTTTTGTATTGTATTATTTATTGTAATTTATTTTTGTTTTATTGTTATAGATTTAAATTAATATGGTTTTAAATCAAATAGCTCAGTAATCAACATAAAATACAAGGGTAGATAGACAGTTGCTAGTTGTTAAACAATGTTGAACACATTCGGTGAAACTCATCCGACCCCGAAATGATTTGTGAAATGGCTAGGCAGAAGTATAAGCTCTGAAAAACGTATTATTATGCATTTAGTTACTTAGTTTACTAGTTATTTTGATGAATTTTAAACAATTAATATTCGAAGTTATCAAGTTTTTTATGCTTTGATAAAAATACTATATCATTATGTTTTAAGAATAATATTCTCATTTAAAAAGCAAGTCATTGTAAGCTCTGACAAACACAGTATGTAATACCTAATAAATATGATTATTTTGTTATCAAAATGTATTTTACCTTATTATTAAACGTAAAAACGTGTGTTTTTCAAGATTATCTTACTAGAAACTATAAAAACATGAGCATTCATTATAAATTTTTGTCATTAAATATTCATACATTATCAAGAAGATGTCGTGGTGGCCTAGCGGTTCAATGAACGGATTTGTTATGCACAAGGTTGCAGGTTCGAATCCAGGCAAGTACCAATGTGGCTTTTCAAAGTTATATGTACTTTCTTAATTATTCTAAGACACTTCTGACAAACGGTGAAGGAAAACATCGTGAGGAAACCTGGATTCCAAAATTTGGGATCTGAAATCACCAACGCGCAGAGAGCAAGCGTGGTGATCAATGCTCATGCCTTCTCTATATGGGAAGAGGCCTGTGCCCAGCAGTGGGACTTTTATAGGCTGGATTATTATTATTATATTATTATATCAAGAAGCAAAGTAAACAAATAAGAAACCATATTTATCAATTATCATACTACTATTTTAATCTAAAATACCTTTCAGATTTTCCGCATTAACTAAAATGTTTTTATCTTAGTTCGGTTTCCAACTTGATAAAATGGCAGTTACGAATTATATGACAGTTACACAGTTACAGTAATGAGTTATTTATTGACTTACATTACTGGCAACGCCCTGGAATTTTACCTACATAGCACCCGTTTCAGTCTTATGGGAAACTTGATTGTCAGTTTAATAAACATAATAATCAAGGCTTACGACTTGAGTTCAGTTTGAAATTTTTTACATATAGGTTTGGGGATACGAAGAAGACGTAAATATTAACACGTATTGGCGCCAAACCATTATCATACTTGTTATCATTTAAGACAGTTTCACTCAATTAATTTTGAGAAATTCTTAACAATGACCCTTCTCGTAAATTCCACAATTATCAAACACAAAAGTTCTGTAAAATAAGGAAATAAAGCTGTGGACACACGGTCGGTGATGACGATATTTTGCGTAACTCGGTCACACGTGAGCAGAACAATAACACTCTTCTCAGTAATATTCACATAATGAACGATTCGTAATAAGAGAGCGTTGCCTAGCAACCGATATAAACAAATAAAATAAAAGGTGCATAGGTAGAAGAAGATACCTATTGATCCATTGTTTTATTGATCGAGTGGCTTGTAATCATCGACTGTAGGAAGACAATGCTAATAATCGTAGACAGATGACAAGCTATTAGCTAAAACGTTAGATAATATGTTACATATGTAAATATTTCAGTAAAATGTACAAATAGCCACTAACGGAAACTACACAATACAACTTATTTATATCCGTAAAGTCGGAAACATGCCAATTAAAAAAACCGTCTACTATTTAGTCATTCATAAGAGCGAAATTCTAAACAAATACACGACAGGCTTGTAGAAAACATTACGCAAAATAAGTTTACCTTATGATTGTAGTAGGAGGTAATATAAATAATAATATATAATTAATTGTTATAACGCAGTTCTATATCGTTCAAACGCAACATGAATTGAGAGGGTTTTAAATAAACATTGACGCACAATGAAACAATCGCATACACGTGCCACTTAATTATGACATTGTTGTTTTTTCTCGAAAATACAGTATACACTAAGCTTTATTAGGCTAATGTTACATGGGACTTTGAACTGTACATTGGCCGTGTCATGAGGTGAAATTTCATTAGATTTCTTTACAGCACGAAACTAGAATTATCTGGAAATGTGCCCGGTAGTGTATGTACGGTGTCGGGCACAATTCCAGTATTCAATGTTAGTCTAGGTGACGTATAGATACTGCATGGTTTATTTTCTGTTCTTAATGCGTGTCCGTGGGGGACTGGGGGACCGATTGAGGATACAATTGCCTCTCATGGCTGGAAAAGTACCTAATTCGCTAAAGGCGCACTTGTGGGTACGATGAATGGAAATTTTATTAAAATTTTGCCGAACATTATCTTTTCCATTCTGTAAAATGCAGCTATATAACCACTTTGTTGATTATCCGTGACAGTATGGTTGCAATCATAATGGTCCCGGGAATTTCTCTTACGTCATAATTTCAAACACAATCGTCTTTGTAATGCTACAACCCACAATATCAAGACAACATTTGAAATTTCTTGTAAACCACAGACATACTTGCGAATCAAGTGAAATATGGCTATCTCTGGTGAATAGTGAACCCTTTACCGATAAAGTACCACATTACCGGTAAAGTACCACCGCTCCACGTTGCGGTACTAAACTAGAAATAGAATGCCATAACGTGGCATATTTGCATAGCCGGTAATCGGCGATTGGCTCGCCCTCGTTACTTAAGGGCCAACTAGCGTCACTGCCGTGTCGTGGGTGTTTGATAAGTGTGATAACATACAATATGCTACGCTTATACTCAGATCGACGTAAAGATATTCAACTATCATAGATAACTGTTTCTAATAGTAAAAATATGTCTCCTGAAATGTGATCTTGATATTTTTCTACTTTATTTAAAAAAAAACCTATGGCGAGAAAGACGTTTATTTTATTATCAAATTGATTGATTAAAATGATATAGTTTTCACTATGCATTTTTGCAATGATTTACCGTTCACAGTTGACTGCTATCGTCATGTGACCCGTCTGTCAAACGTGGTAATTAATTCTGCGCGTGCGCTCGAAAGCCCCATGTTTTGCAAATGACGCCACTTCCGATAAAAGATAACGGCGCACATGGCAACAACGTCATTTATATTACCTCATTGAAATGATTAATCTTAATATAATTATACAGACTATATTCTTATAGGAATTTTAAGGATTTTATTGGAATTTTTGCTTTTTTCCAAAGTGACACGGAAAGCAGCTGAGTACCAAAATTGAATGTGGGGTGGCTGAATATTTTGGTTTTTTTAACCCAGTTACCTGGTTAGCCAGCAATTATGACAATAGCGTTGACGACAAAAGCTATTGTGTACTTATTTCCGTAAACAATGTAATTGTGGATATTCAGGGAATTTGCAATATTTAACCTAACTTGTAGGTATAATTCGGTACCTTACTACGACATTGTAACATCGAATTTTTATTTACGAGTTTTGTAGGAAATTTTTCGTAATTGTAAAATAGTGGAGAAAAGATTACTTACAATAAAAAGTAGAAGCCCCAAGCGGAGCCTGAGCCCCAAACGTTAGGTGTGACTCCTCTGTATAGTCCTTTGACTCCCTCCTTCTTGACAATGGTGACAAACGCACTGCCGAGTCCATCATATCTAGGAACTGTTGCGGTCCTGCCGTCGTTTACTGAAATACATTGCACTAGTTAGCATCTAAAATATACATAGTATAGTGTTTAAGGTAATTTATATTTTGTATGGATGGATGTTGGATATCTTATATAAATGGATGCAATTACAATAAATAACAAATGTATTATGTAAGTTTCATAATAAAAGTATTATATAGAGAAACATCACAAAAACTAAATTAGTGTTTTATTACCAAGAAGTAATGGTTAAGGAAAATGTAGTAACTTATTGACACAAAAAATCTCTTTATGATGAGCCATAGTTTATTGTATTGGCAAAAGCAAATATATTGGTATTATTTTTTAATCCGGAAGGTGAAAATATTTCAATTTACAGGCCCTGCTATAATACATAGGATACATAATTACAGAATAAACTTTTTGTTTACCAAAGTTATGACTTTAATAACTTATACACATAAATCACAGTTTATATCACACTGTTTATAAAAAAAATATGGACACCCTAGGAGAAGAACAATATGTCGAGGGGTAACGGGCTATTTGGTTTAAGCGACATTTTTGCAACTTTACAGGAGAGCCATTTAAAGTTTGAAATTTCGAAAAAAAAATCATAACACAAAAACTTCTGCAGCTATTTGAACGGGGTAAACTGCATTAAAATTTAATTAAAAATATCTAGTTGTTGATGCTAATACCAAATAAAGCGGACCTTTAATTACAAAGATAAATGTCGCTTAATACAATCTGCCCTTTTTTAGAGACAGGAAAAACGCTTCAAGTGACTGCATAACTACAATTGGCTACAGGGGAAAACAATTAAGCGACGACGCATTCTATTTACAGAGTAAGCCAAAAAGTATGAAGTAACGAAACCCACAAATAATAGAAACAAGCTTTTTATCTCAACTACCAATTTCAACTAAAATGACTGACAGGCTAGTTTACTTATGTGATATATAAAATTGAAATTGTAACGTTTAATGCCTATGTTTATTAACATCTAAGACTACTCGTATCAATGGCTGATAAAACAAGCTGATTTTGCTGATTAGGACTGAAAAGTAAATAAATATAATTGATGTTCCTATTGAGACTGTACTATAATAATTATTTCGTATAAACAGTTTAAGCGAGGAACCCTGTCGGATTTGGGTGACGGACAAATGGATTAAGTTACATCACACCGTGTGATTAGTGGGAAGTCAAAAAGACTCAAGTTACATTTTAATAAAAATTAGAAACAGGAAAAACGCTTTAACTCTCATTGACTTATTTATGAGAGACAGGGTGACTGGTTTATGTCTCGGTTATTAATATGATGGCATGGTTCAAGTACATGATTGAAAATAAAATGCAAAATTCACGTCGTTTAATACACTGCCACTTTGGAAACAACACGAAAATAGTATTGTTTCAAACGCCAAAAAAGTGCTCCGATTTTAATGAAACCGGCATCATTCGACGGAGAAAAATTCGCTGATTCCAAATATATATATAACTCAATATCACCCAAAATGTCGCTTAAACCAAATAGCCCGTTACCCCTCGATGTATATTTTATTGCACTTTCAACATAATCTATTGCAGTTTCTTGACAAACTGTTCAATAATCAGTATGAGAATCGACTCAGCTGGTATTATTATGAGCATTATCATGTCATACAAACACAGTTTAACAAAAATATATGATTGAACATTATTTGCAAGTCAATTTGTTCTTTGTCTTTTTTAACAAAGCATGCATCCATTTTAATGATTTTACATTTGTAAACAAATGGTGTTTACTGCATGTGGTGTTTACATGGACAGAATACTTATACTTCTCATGTATTAAACCTTCTTGCTAAATTACTCATGTTTAGAAGTACTATTAAGTAATAGAGAAAGTAGGTAGGTGTTTAGGTTTCATCAGAGGCATTAAGTTTTGATATTGAGCTAGCAAGACATTTACATGTATCCTAAAAATGAACCCTGTAAATGAATTGGAAGTGGTATTCATTGTGGGATCCACTATTTTTTTTTGAAGATTTGAAAAATAAGTTAATTTACCTTGCCATTGATTTTAAAAATATTCACTGAAAAACCTGTGAGTCAACAGATCCACAACAAACGTGTTTTACATTGCATCATTAGGGAAGTTATCTGTACAATGTAAACAAAGCAGACTTGTCTTACTTTACTTTCACTGAAGGAAGTTCAAGGCTGACACTAATTATAAAGGGCACTGCTAATTATCTCATTGACTAGCTGCCACTACACTCACTACTTTCTATGACTTGACTGACGTCAAGGAGTCAATTGATAATAATTAACCTTATAAAATCACGAGATCTCACATGGTAATTACGTGAATACATAGTGCTACACTCACCAGCGAATCTGATTTTGATTAAATCCAACGGGTGCAATATGAGTGTGGAAGTCACGCCACCTGATATACCAGCTACCAGGTGCTCGTACTTAATGTGGCTAAATAATGCCTTTGCAGACGACGAATTCGGGTTCTTCATAGTAGTCATGATGATGAATTTACTAAATCACAGATAAAACTTTTGATAGCATCTTGCAGAGACCCTGTTGACACCTATGTCTACCGGCACACACTTTCCCAGAAATCTTTAACAAAACTGAATATAATACAATCTTCACTAAACATCGTTGCTCTCGTAATAATCCCACGAATTACGTGCGATAAAAAATGAACGATTTCCAAAGTAATTGGACATGCCGTTCCTTTCTCCAGAATGATATGCGACTTAATAATTTCATCCGATAAATTAATAAAACTGGGGCCATAGAATAGATATGACATTGACGTAATTGTCATGAAAGAAAATCATTTTGTTTGATGGTTTTAAAACACAAAAAAGTTTTAGTACTGCAAAGAAAAGCTGTATTTGAAAACACTCATGGATTATTTCTTATTAACAGACTGAAGGTAAAACGGAACGTGAGAAGATGACGTAAGATTCGTGTTTCTTGCCACATAAAATATTTTATTTTGAAATATACCTACCTATTATTTTGCAGTAAAAGTACAAAACAGCTTAAGTCGAATTATTATTTGTATGAATTTTTTGTGAAACATTAAAAACTTCGAAAAAATATTTTAGAAAACATGTGTTTTTTAGTTTTTTCTGTTGTAGCAATGACAGTCAGGCTGGTCGATTCGATAGTTACAAGTGCTAAAATATTTAAATAAGGCAGTAGAAAATTAAATTAATTTATAAATAATGAGCAATGAAATCCAGGCATCCAGCTTGCACCAATTATTCAACAATGACATTTTGCGGTATTCCTTCATCATAAAATTGTTTTCTTTTTGTATTTTAAAATATCTAATCCTTTTTCAATAAACATTCATAAACGAAACTATATTTACGGCTTATCAGGTAGGATTTATAAATTCTAGCGTAGCAACATTCCACTTCACCCTTTTTTGACATCTTGGAACTATTGCCCATTTATTACGTAAATCTGCAAGCAAATATTCGTATAAAAAAGGATCAGAAACACGGCAAAAATGTTGAAGGTGGCGACTACTTTGAGATTAATCTCAAAACAGGGCAATCAGGTGCGTTGTTTGGCCACTTCTGTTGGTTACAAAGAGGCATTAGTAAACGTCCCACCAACAAAACTTTCGGTGTTAGATAATGGAATCCGCGTTGCTTCTGAAGATTCCGGTTCTGCGACAGCCACCGTAGGACTGTGGATTGACGCCGGATCCAGATACGAAAACTCTAAGAACAATGGAGTCGCCCATTTCCTAGAACACATGGCTTTCAAAGGCACCAGCAAGAGGTCCCAAACTGACTTAGAACTTCTTGTAGAAAACATGGGTGCCCATTTAAATGCTTACACATCCCGGGAGCAAACTGTGTTCTATGCGAAATGCCTCGCCAACGATGTCCCTGCCGCTGTAGAGATCCTTGCTGACATCATTCAGAACTCATCGCTCGCAGAGCCCGAAATCGAACGAGAACGAGGCGTCATTCTTCGTGAAATGCAGGACGTCGAAAGTAACCTGCAAGAAGTAGTATTCGACCACTTACACGCTACTGCCTTCCAAGGTACACCCCTAGGCCAGACTATCTTGGGACCCACCAAGAACATCAAGAAAATCTCCAAGGCTGACCTTCAGAACTACATCAAGACCCACTACCAGCCTGCACGCATTGTTCTTGCTGGTGCTGGTGGAGTTGACCACCAAAAGTTGGTTGACCTCGCCAACAAGAACTTCAGTGGACTGAAAAACACAGTGACTGATGTGCAATTAACCCCTTGCCGTTACACTGGCTCAGAAATCAGAGTGCGAGATGACTCTATGCCTCTTGCTCATGTTGCCATCGCTGTTGAAGGTGCAGGGTGGACCGACCAGGACAATATTCCTTTGATGGTTGCTAACACTCTTATTGGAGCTTGGGACCGCTCTCAGGGTGGTGGAGTAAACAATGCTTCCTACCTGGCCCGTGCTGCGTCTGCTGGCAACCTGTGCCACAGCTTCCAGTCTTTCAACACTTGCTACAAAGACACTGGACTGTGGGGCATTTACTTTGTAGCTGAGCCTATGCAGTTAGATGACATGTTGTACAATATCCAAAAGGAGTGGATGAAGCTTTGTACGTCAGTCACTGAAGGTGAGGTTGAGCGTGCCAAGAACCTGCTGAAGACCAACATGCTGCTGCAGCTGGATGGCACCACCCCAGTGTGTGAGGACATTGGTCGCCAGATGCTGTGCTACAACCGTCGTATCCCCATCCATGAGTTGGATGCCCGTATTGAAGCTGTGTCTGTACAAAATGTGCGTGATGTGTGCTATAAGTACCTGTACGACCGCTGTCCCGCTGTCGCCGCCGTCGGGCCTACCGAGGGTCTGCCAGACTACACCAGGATCCGCTCCGGAATGTACTGGCTTAGGGTGTAAACAATTGTAGTGTACATTTTAGAAACGTTATTTAAATCAGTTAAGATCGGAACAGAATACATTAAACATTTTCCTCCCAATGCCTGTCGTTTTATTGTAATAAAACACAATGTCTTGGTTGAATCTGTATTTATTATAGGAGAATAAGTAAAATAAATTATGTAAATATATGCACAATTCTTTTTTTTATAATTGCTATTTACTTTATTTCCATTGCATAGGTACCTAATTAAATTTAATAGCTAATCAAATATAGGATATACTAATGCTAATCATATATAAGACGAGGAGTATAATATGTACATAGTTACACAGTAATAAATAATGTAAGGTAACAGAATACACTTCTTACCAAATTAAGTATTGAAGGCTTCAAAACAAATCTTCAATCCTTAGTAGTGGACTTCAGTCTGTGAACATCAATTTTTCTATGGGCATCCAAATTATATAAACCTAAGTATTGCTTTAAAATAGTTTAGTTAATACAGGGTCTTGGGGCCATAAATGACTAACAATGAAGACCTGGTTCTATCATCATAACATCATACCAATTTTAAAACCTGTTTTTTTTTTCACAATGGCACGAGCCACGAAGTAATAATCTCCAACAGACCCTAAACGGCAATAGCTTGAATCGCCAATCGATATTCGACCTATTTTATTGATGACGTAACGAGCTGATGCAACAATACAATTGGGGGTGTATTCTGTAGTCACCAAACTATACTAAATCTACACGGTAATAGGACCAGTGTCCTTACCGGCAGTTTCTTCCTTCTCGGGCACGCTAGTAACGCTTGGTTTCCTTATAACTCCTGGTTTGACCTTCGTGCCGTACGGCTGCACCGGTTCGCTGTGGCTGATGAGACTGGCCGAGGAGATGAACACGGAGACCTGTTCCGGTGTGGGACACGCCACGATGAGCGTGTCTTCGTAGGAGTAGCCCGCGTTTGTGATCAGTTGCTCGATTTGCACGAAGTAGCCGACTACGTTGTTCTGTAAAGGGGGAAGTTAGAAAGTGAATTAATTGTAGGGTTAAATGAAAATCATTTTAATGGATAAATAACTAATATCAAAAGACGCCTCATCAGTTTTTATCATAAATCATAGCATAAATTCGTCACGATAAGATATTGATAACCACGAGTAAGGCTAATAGAGTTGGCTTGCATAAATATTGTACCAACATAGACGGGTGGTTTTAAAGTATATAAAATATTTAAGTGTACTTTTGCCATTTACATACTGCTTTATTCACTCTTTTATAAAATTAAGGATATTTGTATGAGAAAGGAATGAATGCTGAGATGACGAGTTGTAGAGATGAATGGAAGCTGAATACCCACCGCGCCGACCTCAAATAATTGGTACTTAACAAGGACGAGATGATGATGATTTAACTACATGACGTTTATAGCTATTGCGTGTATTTTTATTTTACTAAACCCAAGCAAAACTCAAAAATTATCCTACTTAAATTATTTCCATCTTACATACCCTGATAGGCCTGAAGAGTATGAACTCTGTCTCCTTGTTGGCGAGGTAGAGCTGCATGGAGCGCTGCAGCGGTGCCAGGTGCGCGCGGATCCGCTTCTGAGCTTCCTTCACGACCACAGCCAGCTCTTCTGGCGTTGCCCACGGCTGGGATTTGAGCTGCTCTATTGGGGTGAATGCTTGGGCCTGGAATGGGAATTAAATTTAACATTAAATGTATGTTGTGAATTATTCAAGACCATGAAACACACAGGTGGAATTTATATGCACTTGTAAACTGGAAAAATTGTTTTATGTATACCACATTTTATGTATTATGCATATAATAAAAACAAAACCGTATTTAATTACTCAAGGATGTCAATAATGTATGAAATTGTCAAAATCGCATCTAATACCTACTTGTGTAAATTCAAATTGATTCGTATGTTAACAGCGTATGACATATTTTGTCGTGTTCATAAATTGCTAAATAAAAAATAGTGTAGCCTTTAATTTATCTATAAATTTCAAATTTATTCAAGTATCATCATTATCAGCCGGAAGACGTCCACTGCTGAACAAAGGCCTTCCCCCTAAAACGCCACAATGAACGACAACTCGCCAATTACATCCACCGGGTGCATTTTGATGTTATATACAAGTATATAACATCAAAATTCTCAATCTAAGTTTAATTCGGGTATACTGGAATCGGAGCAAAAATAGTCCCATAAAATATCAACAAAATTAATTGAATAAAACTACTTTTTACGGATTTTTTCGCGGTTTTAATTTTAGATTTAGGTCCCGACGTTTCGACACCTTTGCAGGTATCATGGTCACGGGCAGACTGAGATGGCGTTCGTCTTGACAGAAGATGTTGCTCGTTCTACCTTCATATTTTTAATTTATTGTTGAGTTCCGACCTACGCAATATGAGCTCACTATGTCTTGATGTCTTGCAGCGCTGCTCTTGGGTTTGGCCTTGAGTTTGTGTATTATTGGGTCCCAAGTAGGTGATATCTTCCAGCCATCTTCTCTATTGAAATTAGGGTGTTTTTTAATCTCAATAGCCTCGCGGAACATCCTAGGTAGGAATCTGGATTCTTTAGCGAGGATCTGTGGTTGATCAAATCTAATATAATGGCTGGAGCCTTCAGCATGTTCGGCGACTGCAGACTTCGTTGAGCGGCGGTGTTTAACGTCAGCGATGTGTTCTTTAACGCGGGTCCCTATGCTTCGTTTTGTTTGACCGATATAAGAGAGGCCGCAGTCACAATCTAGTTTATAAACTCCTGCATCTTGTAGAGGTATGTGACACTTGACGGATGGTAATGACTGACTAATCTTCTTGGGCGGCTTGAAGTATGTTTTGATTGAAGCTCGTTTTAGGATATAGCCAATCTTGTCTGTGACACCTCTGACGTATGGTAGTACAGCAGGTAAACGATCAACTGTGGCTGGCTTCACTCGTTCTCTGTGACGGGGCCGTGGAATTTGGAGCTTGTTGTCTCGCAGTACTTGCTTGACGTGTTGAAGCTCAGCGGCAAGGTGTCTGTCATCACAGAGTCCGCGTGCTCTCTGAAACAAGGATTTTCCCACGGTAGCTAACTGTTTAGGGTGGTGGTGAGATTCACCGTTTAAGTACCTATCTGTATGGGTCTTTTTGCGATACACTGTGTGACTTATTGTCTGATCAGGATTTCGTTTGACTAATATGTCTAAGAAGGCAAGAGATTTATTATCCTCCAACTCCATAGTGAATTGAATTTTGTTATTAATGGAGTTGAGATGTTTTAAGAATGCATTTACTTGATTAGATGGTAAAATTGTGAAAGTGTCATCTACGTACCGTTTATAAAATCTGGGAGTGAAAGGAGCTGTTTTTAAGGCTGTCTCCTCGAAGTCTTCCATGAATATATCGGCAACGACAGGGGATACAGGCGAGCCCATTGCTACACCATCTACTTGTACATAGAAATGATTGTTCCACAGCAGGTAGCCAGATGTGAGGCAGTGTTCTAGGAGTTCTGCATATTCTAAAGGCAAGTTATTCTCTGCTAGCTTCTTGGAAACAATTTCAGTACAATCCTTAACTGGTAGGCATGTAAACAAGGATTGTACATCGAAACTAACCATGACTTCATTGTCATGAAGACGTAGATGTTTAATCTCATTGACAAAATGGTATGAATCCTTCACAAACGCTGTCGTGTTGCCTCTGAGTGGTGAGAGTGTTTTCGCAACGTGTTGGGCCAATCTGTAGGTTGGTGTGTCGATTTGGCTTACAATAGGACGTAGCGGGGCGTTTGGTTTGTGTATCTTCGGTAACCCATACAGTTTTGGTGGTTTCGCGCATGTAGGTATTAAGTACGTGACATCTAGACTTAATGCTTCGGAGTGTTTCTTAACCAAGGTGGTGGTGGTTGTTAACACCTTTTTGGTAGGATCAGTTTTCACTGGTTTATATGTACTTGCGTCCGACAATAGATCTTGTATTTTAGCATTGTAGTCCGATGTATCCATGATAACCGTAGCGTTTCCTTTATCTGCACGGAGTATAGTTACATCTTGTCTGTTCTTGAGGTTCTTTAAAGCGAGATATTCGGCTTTAGGGAGGTTTGGTTTGGGCACTACACTTCGACGTAAGACAGATGATATATCTTGGCGTATCGCCTCCAAATCTTCCTTCCTCACGTTGTTATTGAACAGGCAAGTCTCAACATTGCAAATAATATCTTCGTACGGTATCCTACGCGGTGTTATAGCGAAATTTAAACCTTTTTGTAGAACTTGCACGGTCGGTGGATCTAATGTTTGTTTTGACAGATTTATAACTGCGCGTGATTGGTTGACGTTTGACGGGCGCGTCAAGTGTCACATACCTCTACAAGATGCAGGAGTTTATAAACTAGATTGTGACTGCGGCCTCTCTTATATCGGTCAAACAAAACGAAGCATAGGGACCCGCGTTAAAGAACACATCGCTGACGTTAAACACCGCCGCTCAACGAAGTCTGCAGTCGCCGAACATGCTGAAGGCTCCAGCCATTATATTAGATTTGATCAACCACAGATCCTCGCTAAAGAATCCAGATTCCTACCTAGGATGTTCCG
The DNA here is from genome assembly GCA_905146925.1 of Autographa gamma. Taxonomy (NCBI): domain Eukaryota; kingdom Metazoa; phylum Arthropoda; class Insecta; order Lepidoptera; family Noctuidae; genus Autographa; species Autographa gamma. The sequence goes on from LR989850.1 coordinate 2,726,113, forward strand.
CGAGGCTATTGAGATTAAAAAACACCCTAATTTCAATAGAGAAGATGGCTGGAAGATATCACCTACTTGGGACCCAATAATACACAAACTCAAGGCCAAACCCAAGAGCAGCGCTGCAAGACATCAAGACATAGTGAGCTCATATTGCGTAGGTCGGAACTCAACAATAAATTAAAAATATGAAGGTAGAACGAGCAACATCTTCTGTCAAGACGAACGCCATCTCAGTCTGCCCGTGACCATGATACCTGCAAAGGTGTCGAAACGTCGGGACCTAAATCTAAAATTAAAACCGCGAAAAAATCCGTAAAAAGTAGTTTTATTCAATGTCTAACATTCGCGTAAACCTAAGAAACCAATAACAAAATTAATTTTACCTTTTCAATAAACGTGATCATAGGTCCAGCGAGGATCTCGGTAGCATCTTTGATGAACATCTCACAGCAATACTTCAGTTGTCTGTCCACCTCCTTCCTCGAATCCAAGAGGTGTTCCCTCACTAATAAAGTCCCATCCAACAAAAACTCTAATAACGCATTATTACTGTTCAACGAAAATATCTGTCTCGGTTTCTGCATTAACCCGTAAGCCGCGTTCTTCATGTTAGTAAAGTCTAAAGTCGTCTCTTTGACTATGAAATCTACTTGAAAGGGTGCAATTTGCTCTCTTAAGATCAAAAGATGTTTAATTTGGAACAGTTCGCCATCGATACTGGTTGTGTTGGCGGAAATTTGTTTGGCAGCACTGTCGACGCTTTGGATGCATAGTGATATAGCTTCTTGTGCTAATCCTTGGAATACTTTTTTCTCTAGGCATCGGTAGAGGCGGGAAAGTGCTGCTAATGTTCTTCTGACGCCGGGGTACCACATGCCGTGTAAGTCGGCTGGGGAAGCTTGCGGTCTGCGCTGGGCTTCAACGTTGATGTTGGCCACTTCTTGTGACGTCGCCGATATGTCAGATATCATGGAGTTGCGGGAGTCACTCCGCTTTAAAGACTGCTCTTGGATTGACATTGCGATTTGCTGAAACAAGAATCGATATAAGATATGATAACTAGCCCATATTTACTTGCAAAATAGTAAACGACGTAGTGTTTATAACCCCTAATGGACTATGCTCCTGTGTCATATCTGCTCCATCATGAGCAGCTTGTGCGGGTAGGCGAGGTCCCCGTGCGCGGGCCGGTACATGAGCACGTCGGCGCGCAGGTGCACCTAGTGCAGCATGTACTGCGACGTACCTCCATCATGAGCAGCTTGTGCGGGTAGGCGAGGTCCCCGTGCGCGGGCCGGTACATGAGCACGTCGGCGCGCAGGTGCACCTAGTGCAGCATGTACTGCGACGTACCTCCATCATGAGCAGCTTGTGCGGGTAGGCGAGGTCCCCGTGCGCGGGCCGGTACATGAGCACGTCGGCGCGCAGGTGCACCTAGTGCAGCATGTACTGCGACGTACCTCCATCATGAGCAGCTTGTGCGGGTAGGCGAGGTCCCCGTGCGCGGGCCGGTACATGAGCACGTCGGCGCGCAGGTGCACCTAGTGCAGCATGTACTGCGACGTACCTCCATCATGAGCAGCTTGTGCGGGTAGGCGAGGTCCCCGTGCGCGGGCCGGTACATGAGCACGTCGGCGCGCAGGTGCACCTAGTGCAGCATGTACTGCGACGTACCTCCATCATGAGCAGCTTGTGCGGGTAGGCGAGGTCCCCGTGCGCGGGCCGGTACATGAGCACGTCGGCGCGCAGGTGCACCTAGTGCAGCATGTACTGCGACGTACCTCCATCATGAGCAGCTTGTGCGGGTAGGCGAGGTCCCCGTGCGCGGGCCGGTACATGAGCACGTCGGCGCGCAGGTGCACCTAGTGCAGCATGTACTGCGACGTACCTCCATCATGAGCAGCTTGTGCGGGTAGGCGAGGTCCCCGTGCGCGGGCCGGTACATGAGCACGTCGGCGCGCAGGTGCACCTAGTGCAGCATGTACTGCGACGTACCTCCATCATGAGCAGCTTGTGCGGGTAGGCGAGGTCCCCGTGCGCGGGCCGGTACATGAGCACGTCGGCGCGCAGGTGCACCTAGTGCAGCATGTACTGCGACGTACCTCCATCATGAGCAGCTTGTGCGGGTAGGCGAGGTCCCCGTGCGCGGGCCGGTACATGAGCACGTCGGCGCGCAGGTGCACCTAGTGCAGCATGTACTGCGACGTACCTCCATCATGAGCAGCTTGTGCGGGTAGGCGAGGTCCCCGTGCGCGGGCCGGTACATGAGCACGTCGGCGCGCAGGTGCACCTAGTGCAGCATGTACTGCGACGTACCTCCATCATGAGCAGCTTGTGCGGGTAGGCGAGGTCCCCGTGCGCGGGCCGGTACATGAGCACGTCGGCGCGCAGGTGCACCTAGTGCAGCATGTACTGCGACGTACCTCCATCATGAGCAGCTTGTGCGGGTAGGCGAGGTCCCCGTGCGCGGGCCGGTACATGAGCACGTCGGCGCGCAGGTGCACCTAGTGCAGCATGTACTGCGACGTACCTCCATCATGAGCAGCTTGTGCGGGTAGGCGAGGTCCCCGTGCGCGGGCCGGTACATGAGCACGTCGGCGCGCAGGTGCACCTAGTGCAGCATGTACTGCGACGTACCTCCATCATGAGCAGCTTGTGCGGGTAGGCGAGGTCCCCGTGCGCGGGCCGGTACATGAGCACGTCGGCGCGCAGGTGCACCTAGTGCAGCATGTACTGCGACGTACCTCCATCATGAGCAGCTTGTGCGGGTAGGCGAGGTCCCCGTGCGCGGGCCGGTACATGAGCACGTCGGCGCGCAGGTGCACCTAGTGCAGCATGTACTGCGACGTACCTCCATCATGAGCAGCTTGTGCGGGTAGGCGAGGTCCCCGTGCGCGGGCCGGTACATGAGCACGTCGGCGCGCAGGTGCACCTAGTGCAGCATGTACTGCGACGTACCTCCATCATGAGCAGCTTGTGCGGGTAGGCGAGGTCCCCGTGCGCGGGCCGGTACATGAGCACGTCGGCGCGCAGGTGCACCTAGTGCAGCATGTACTGCGACGTACCTCCATCATGAGCAGCTTGTGCGGGTAGGCGAGGTCCCCGTGCGCGGGCCGGTACATGAGCACGTCGGCGCGCAGGTGCACCTAGTGCAGCATGTACTGCGACGTACCTCCATCATGAGCAGCTTGTGCGGGTAGGCGAGGTCCCCGTGCGCGGGCCGGTACATGAGCACGTCGGCGCGCAGGTGCACGTGCGCGCGGAACACCAGTCGCTCCTGCGCGTCTTGCAGCAGGGCGCGTGCACAGTCACCCAACGCTGCCAGGCGGACCGCTGGGGAACAACAAACGGACTATGAATATACGGTATATACGAGTCAAGAAGCCGATGCGCGGCCTTGGCGACGCGAGTGGTTTTGCCAAGGGGCCACTCGCTTCCGAGTGCCGATTCTGTTATTCGCAAACCAAACCAAAAATAACGAAACGAAAAGTAAAACAACGTGCGTATATCGTAAAAAAACATCAAATGTTCGATTTCACAGCTTTCATTCACATTCAGCATTTTACAAGAAAGATATGGTTCCCAGTCTAATACAATATGCATAAACAATTAATTTGCACACATCCTTAAAACCTAAAAGTCACTATATAACAGTGAATAATGTGAATACTCACGATCATTATTGACCTGTTCCTCAATGACTTCCACCCGCAGTATCACACAGAGCTCGGCCAGCGTCTCCAAGTGGTTGATGTGTATGATGTGCGGGCGAAGCGTCTCGTATAGCCCGGTGCATAGGGACTGCAGGTACTCGCTGTAAGGAGAAACACTATGGTTATGTACATGAAACAAAATCAGAAAGCAGAAATAAATCTAAAAGTTGACTATTCCTTTTTGCTGTAATCCCCCACGATGTGGTTACATAACCAGTTACTTCAAAACCAAAAATAGGCTATGAAGAAAAAAACTGAATTTACACGCCACACAGCAATAGAATAATGTTAAATACATGGGCAATACACTTCTACACTACAATACTCACTCCAACGCCGGCGACGTGTTCGAAAAGAAGTGGTTGTACAAAGCGCATTCATCTCTGCAGGCGTGTGCGAGCAGCGAGCAGGCGGCCCTGGCGAGCGAGCAGTGGTCGCGCAGCTGTCGCGCGGCCGCCGCCCGCAGCGCTCCGCCCGTGGCCGCGCCCGCCACGCGAGACCGACGCTGAGCGTACTCGCGCTGGATGTCGCCGAGTAGGGACAAGTAGCTGGAAACACAGGGTAAAAGGGTCAAAATATGTTGTATTAGTATTAGGCTAAGAGATTGAATGGAAGCTAAATATGCTTTAACCCGACCACAAATAACAAAATTAGGAATTCAAGCAAGAGAGATGGTGATCGAATAAACAGAGATTAAGCTTATCACTAATTTTGTACACAATTGTACCGATACCGATTATACTGCTATTGTAAATTATGGTAGATCCCCATTTGGTCACTAATCTACTTAAATACGGTGCTTCTATAACCAACTGCAACATATCACAAATGTCAGTAAACAACTGTATTTTAAAATGGTTTGGTGGTTTTCAATAAATTAAATATGTAACAAACTCAAATATGTAATTATTTATGGTATTAAAATGTACATAAGTATACTAAAATTACCTTCAACTGTAAATAACTTTCATAAAACCCTACTAGATATGTCACACTTCTTGTTTTTCAGGCACTAATAGATGGACATAGAAAAGCTTACACAATATCAGCTACTGTCTTTTACTAAAGCAAAATGTGAAAAAACACTCAATCAATTATATAAAAACAAGCACCAACAAACTTGGCTTAATCTGAAATTAAACTTATTATTTTGATCTGAAATAATAATAGAATAATAACTTACTCAGCATTCTTCTCAGCCCTCGCTTCAATCTCACCGATAACCATCTTCAATTTAGGTGCGGCCGCTTGGAATTTACCAAAGTACACCGCATAGGCTGTGTCCATGCTCTCCTGGTCATTCTGCTCGTCATCCTTAGGCGCCAGCATTTGTTCCGTGGCGTGGTTCAGAACGTGTGTCACGTAGGAACGGACGAGAGAGATGGCTCGGTTTTGTAGGTGACGGTACTTTACTAAGTATGTGTGGGATTCCTTGAAGTTGTTCTGGAAAGATAGTTAGTGAGAATTACTATCTAAGCATGGCAATTTCAACTGTGTTGTAACAATTGCATTATAATAACAAATGATTAAAAAAATATGGTATTCTTTCCACCTATTACTGGTGTTATTGAATCCATTTGTTATTTATAAAGAATTCAGTATCTATGATCTTATTTCGAGGGAAAGAATATTTTTTTGTTAATTTTGAGATTTTTATGTTTAGAGAGCTTTAACTCTGTAGTATATACACATACATATAAGTTGCAGGTATGTTCTCAATCACAAATTTTAAAAACTATTTTAACATTGCATGCAATTATTGTACATACACATAGGTGCATACTTTTCTAAGCTCTAATTACTTATATGGGAATAATACAAAACTAAGGCTAAGAGCCTGGAGCATATACCCACATTGTTCCTCATATACTCCAAACACTCATCGATCTTAGCCAGAACATTGAAGAATGTCTCGCTGTTCACAGACATAGTCGGGCTGTTTAACCTCTGCGATAAATGTTCTACTTGTGTGAAGTAATGGAGCTTCTGTTTGATTTCATCACCTGGAATTAATAATATTACCAGTGTAAATAATGGCTGCTTTCAGAATGGGTTCCAGACAGATGTTCTTGATTTTTATGGGGAGATAAAAACTGTGGTCCCAAAAGCACAGTAACCAGGTTTAATTATAGCTTTGAATGATATTTTTAATTTATAGGACAAAATAATAAGTGATAGTTATTTATGTTTAGTAAATTGTTCGTCACAATTAAGTTATAACTTCCTGTTGACCACTACACAAAGGTTGTCAGATACCTGTCAGGAACACATTCTCTCAGCAGCCAGACTATAGTTTACGAATGAGTTTTTTTTTTTTAACAGATTTTTTTTTGGCTTTATGCACGAGCATTGCTTTATACGCAGCACAAGCTTTATAAACAAACCGATTTAACCAATTTTCTGCTATTTTGACAAGCATCTGCTATGTAGAAAGAAATACATAGCAAGCAACTTATTTTAGGAAATGGATTTATATGTAGTTTGAGCTATTCTAAATGAATTAAAAGCATGATTTACCAATACTGGAAAGCTTGTTCTGATCAGCCAGCAGTTGTTCACTCATCATGTGCAAAGCATTTGTTTTATTTGACACAAAGTTGTATTGTTCCGACAGTTTCTCTAGGTCAGACATAGTAGCACCAATCTGGAATCATTCATATCATTTTTTATAAATATTTAAATGGTAACATATTATGTAAGGTATACTTAATACAGACTTGTTTGTACATGATTATGTTTGTGAGAGATTTTTAAAGTTATATAGCTTTAGAATACGATAGTACCTAATTTTTGTTTCAAGACTACAGGCTTAATTAATAGCCTTATAATAAGATTGAGTGTCCATCATTTGAGGCATGTAGACAGCTTGCCAACACTATCATATTTTTTTCTGATCATTCTTTCATTGGAAACCAGTATTAGAATGATGTATCAATTTGTTTTGTATAGTTTGTGAGGCAATAATAAGTAACAAACCTGGTCAGTCAAAGCCACACATTCATTCCTCCTATCACTGAGTTGCTTGTGGTAAGCTTCATATGGAGTGTCGTCAGCCTTCAGATTGCTGTCACACAAGCTCTCATACCATTCCAGGAACTCGTATGTGGTGTCCACTGGAGGTACCAGCTTTTCTGTCTCTTCAATGTCTGTTATTTCTGTTTTTTCCTGTAAATATAGGATAGTCAATGATGTCATGATAAAAATAATGTTAACTAAACATATAAAAGTGCTTTTTCATCGGCTATTAAATGTGTTATTTCCAGTAAAGGAAATAAATTGATGTTGGCTAAGACATGTAAAATAAATGATCAAACTGTATTCTCCTCAACGGAAACCAATAATCAAGAGATATCACATAGTTAACTCTGTATTTCATTCATATTTATATCAATTAACTGCAAAATAAAGTGGAAAACGGCAATAATACAAACATTATCCAAATCAGTTGATACACCAAGTATTAGGGACTCTAAATCAAGGATTGCTTCTCTTTGGTCTGATGTTAACGGCGCTAAAGCATTTTCAGATGCCTCCCATAGCAATAGCTTGCTCTGAATTTCCTTTAAACTCATATTATCCATTGTTTACGAATGTTTAATTTCTGTTTTCTTCTAAGATTCGTGTGACAGTAAATATTAAAAATAAGAAGTGACAGAAGAAGTCATATCCACGTAAACAGAATGTGTTACAGATATTTATAGCCTGACAAGAACGTGTTGTACTACTTTCACTAGTAAAGATAAGCTTTCATTGAGCAAAATAATGAGCATAATAAATAACAAGAAATAATTCGTCCCAGGAATGAAACGCTGAGGTAAGCCATAGACAAGATGTAAGTCAAAATCGTTCAAAAACTAAAACTCTTTTGTAAGTTATTTTTATTTGTATATATCCTCATTTATACACTTCGACGCAAAAAGAGTTTTTTCTTTATTTGATTAGTTCCACGCTCAGAGTAATTACTGTTAGTTATTAGTCTAAGGTTCCACGTGGCGGGAAGTGCGACTGTGGGTCTGTCTGTGCCATCGTACCTCCTAAACGAATAATCCGTACATGATGCGGGTTTGCATTTTTGAAAGCTGACGTGTTATAAGGTGTAATTTATAAATTCCTGTTCAGCATTTTGAAAGTTATGAGTGAATTTCCAAAATGTGTCGAGGACTCTTGCTTTTTTCTTTAAAACCCTAAAACCTAAATATTATTCATGAATATAAAATTGTTATTGGATGAGGATTGATTTATGTATTTGTTTTCAATTCAATTCAAATTTCAAGGCAAATATTACCGATGAGCACGGCGACAAAGGAAAGAAAACATCTAAAGACGTACGAAGTTTTCATAGAAAAGAAAACATAATAGGAAAATAAGGTATTTAAGGTTCGTTTATTAAAATGATTTAGTATTAGAGTATAATTTCCGCTGACTCATATCTGACACAATTTGATGTTCTGCAGTAAAACATCCAAGGGATGTCTACCTTTTATACCTATTAATATTGATATTAGTTGATGTAAATTGATGACGATGACGTTAAGTGAATAGAAATATTGTTCTTACTAATGGTATTCTCAAATAGAAAAAAAGAAAACAATAAAACCATAGTGAGCAAAAGAGTTACAAGAGTGCCATCTGTGGACGAGTAGCAAAATTGACAATAAGAAATTTTAGTGAGTTACTTACTAATAAAAATTTATAGGTACCAATTTTGAAATCATTTACTTCTTTTAGATTCCTAAATGTTTAGATATCACATGTTATACCTAAAACGGAAGGTTTCCCAAAAATACGCAAAATTTTATTTGTCTTATTGGCACCAACGCCATCTATTAAACAAGACAAAAACAATTTGTAAGACTAAACACTTGGGGCTTATTTTACCTCCTTAAAGCCAATGATAGGTAGCGCTAACACGCGCAGTGGCGTCCTCTACTCATTTTTGGTAAGATCATCATCTTAGAAACATTCCTTACTAGATGGCGCTGTTATGCTTAATCGCTCGTCGGAAACAATAGTAAACAATAAACATTGAATCACCTGATCATGGTCTGTCCCAAAACAGAGAGTAGCGTAGCGTGACACGCTTGATACCATTATGTAAACAAAAGTTTGCGAGGACATTGTATGTACTATTAAACATTTGTGTTTTTGTCGCAATAGGTACAGTAGTGTAGAGGCAAGTCCATGTATTTACTATTAACTACTAATTTGAGTAATGTTTGTTATTCTTCCTACTGAACAATTTTCATATTGACTTCATGGACTTTGGACCATGTTTTTATTGCTTCCCAGAATACTTACTTTCCTCTAATTTTTTCTCGTTTCTCTTAGCGCATATCTCTCTCTCAGAGTCTGTTGGTCTTGTAAAACAGGTTTGGTGAAATTACCGGTAAGGCAAGGATGAAAAGGCCAAAAAATATGCTTCATTTCCTTCTTGGTTAGGAGAATAACAAGGGTTTCAACAAATAACACAAAAAGTTTGAGTAGTTTTGCATTTATTGGGTATGAGGAACCTTTCTGGTCAACATAAGCTACAATGGACTTTTGTTTACAGTATATTTACAAATTTCGGTATATAATATAGTTCATATTATCATATCTAGGTCTAGAGTAATGCTTCTAGGAGTAAATTACTGTATATTCACAATAATTATGAAGACCTAACAAAATCGTCTATACACATACATATGTAGTAGCGTTGTACAAAATACTACTCTATAGGTAAAATAGTCACACTTCAGTCGCTGGGACACGCCTTCTTTCCTTTGGCTTTTAAACAAACATAGAGCCTGACTATCACGTCACATCCCACTAGTTACAATCCATACAGTCAGTCACCAGCCACTTTGTTCGCTTGTTTAATGTTTAACAATCAAGCTATTTAAATACAGCGAATATTTTAAATTATAACGTTTTAGATATACCTCTCGCGATAACATCTGATCTGAACCTTTGAAGGCAGACTACGGAATCGGTTCCTATAATCACATTCTTTCGTTATATACATCGTTCCGACTCACAATTCTATTACAACTTGTACTATATACAAACAATTTAATTATTAAAAAAATACAATGTTAAATTACTATATAACTCCATTATCATAGGGTTGGAATAAAAATAGTATTGTTTTTTTTCGGTTTCAGCGTGCAAAATTCACTAAGCCAGCATCGCACGAGGTCACATTCTCGCAACGATTCTAATTCTAAACGACTGCTCGGTATAACATTATACATGACGACTGCGGATAACATACATTCAACATTTATATTTTATCGTAAATATGTAATTATTTTAAGAGTACCAACTAAATGAAAACTGCACACAACGCATTCAGTACCTTACTATCGACAGATCATTATTATCGGCCCTACAGGAACACTTGCAATTTAATGCAACGCAGTATACATACAGAGAGTGATAAATAACTTAAATTACAATTAAAAAAATAGATAGATAATAAATTAACACACAGTCCTTGTTCAATGCATAGGAATATTCAATTATTTCATTACATTTTACTATATTAACACACGTCTTATAGTTATCTTAAATGGAATATATTACGTGGATAGCGATATCTAAACGTTAAACCAAATAAAAAATATACACGACGTACATCAAAACACTAAGACTCGTTGCTGAGATGCGTAGCAAAAGCATGGCAGTTAGCACGAAATTCTGCACCCTTACATTATTAACAGAAAAATATATATGTATGAATCCGAAGCATAATGTCTGGTGGTGCGGTGCGCGGCTCGGACAGCTCTAACTAGACACTTGTGTGATTTATACGAGGACAGCAGCCGCGCCGGCGCCGCGCGGGCGCAGGGCGGGCGCAGTGCGGGCGCGGTGCGGGCGCGTGCGTGCGCGCAGCGTCCCTCGGCGCTCGACCGGTGTACTTACACTCGTTCCTTGTTAACCTACGAATTAACATAGCACAGCCATAGTGACTCCGAGAGGGTGGTGCCGCGGGCGGGGTCGCGCGCCGAGGGCGAGGCCGGGGACCTCCGAGGCCGGCGGGGGCCGGCGGGCGTGTTCAGCGGCGCCGCGCCGCCGCCCTACGACACCGGCGGCTGGGGGCCCTGCGGCGCGGCCGGCGGCTTCGTGCCCGCCGCCGCCGGCAGCTGCGCCAGCGTGTCCTGGCTCGCGTGCGCGCGCAGGTATGTGTTCTCCACCTCGAGCTGGTTGATCCTCTCCATCAGTTCGGCGATGCGCTCTTTTAGTACTTCTACTTCCTCGCGCACCGCGAACATCAAGTGGCTCTTAACCAGATCCTGAAACAACACAAAATATTATGTTAAACGATTGTTTAAAAAACAAGGAAAATGTTACATGTTTCTGTGTAAATTTCCAAAAACAATTGTTTTTAACAATACGCACTGACGTTGAACTGTTTGTAATGAATTAAAAATAACACGCGATGGTATCTCTCTTTATCAATTCTGAACGATATGCTACTGCGTTATCACGAGGCTAAGTCGTAAATAATGGTGAGAATTAAAAACAAAACGTACTTTTGGATTAGGCACGACCACATAACAGGTATCTTTATGTCCTTTCTGTCTGATTTCGTACAGGCAGCCATCTCTAGGTTTTTGCACAACGTCGATCATGTTTAAACTGAGTAGTAAATTTATTTTCAGGGTCACTGAATGTATGAGTGTCGGCGACGGCGACTGAAACTCGACTGACGATAACGTTAAGCTCGCGGACTCGTATGGCGAAGTTGCGCTCTCGCGTCCTACCAGGCGACTGATGGTCTGCGCGCGCGCTCGCCCTATTTAAAATGGCGGCGAACACGTCACCGCGCCACGCGAGCCGACCGTGCACCCTGAACTCGACGACACAACCTACATTTATATTAACGTAGCCCTTATTTTCTAGATTTTACTTGGGTACATGCAAAAATTCGAAATATGTATAGTTATAGATTTAGAAAAACATATTCTTCTTGCTCAATTATATGATATAGCTATCGAAGAATTAAATAGAAATCACTTGGATCCTATACAAGTAATAAAGAAACCAAGTTAAGAGAACACTAATTAAGTTCGTAGTATGCGGATGTGAGAACAAAGTGGTTGCCGTACACTCTACAATAAATTGGAGCAAATAAAAAGTCATCAACAAGAGTCCCCAGCGTGCAGTTACAATAAGCGTTAATGCACACATCAAACAAGTGTTTATTATTAAACTAAGGCAACACACTAGAGACAAACAATATTTATAGAGTTGCTTAAGGAAAGGCAACAAGTAAGGCATTGCCAACTAAAGATTTGTATGTTTGTGTTTTGGTTACGACACTCGTGGACAGTCGTGGACCATTGTTTACGCTGACCAATTAATTCATTCAGCTTCATCGGAAAATTCTGCTCTTAATAAAGGCACAGCGGGCGACCAAAATAAAAACATTAAACTGTGTCGGTATGTAACTAATTACACAAGTGGCGCTCTAACACAAGGTTGCATAACAGTTTACAAAAACAAAAACATAGAATTTCAATTCGATATGTTGAAAAATGTACGTTAAGACTTTACCGGCTAACAAAGAAGATTTATTAATAGAATTGGCACAATTGGATTTTTTTGTTCCAATACTGTATGATGGTAGTAATTTACTTGACCAACAGAATGCGGACAATGAATTAAACATGTCAGCAACAAGTACACATTTACTTATTACAGCAACTTGCTATTTATCTAATGTTTGTACGAGTTGTGTGATAATCCAGTGGAATTTTTTAACAATTATAGATGATTAAATCATAAAGTGAAGGCAAGGTCGGTACGATGGCATAATACTACAGTTAAGGGCTTAAAATTGAATGGAATGAATGTTTTACAGGACACAATACTTAGGTCTTACGAATCAGACTCAGATGCGCTGCGTGTCTAATTGTGGTATGGTATGAGTGGATTACAGTAATGATAAATTTAGATCAGGATATAAATAGTCCTCTTGATGAGTGGTTATTCAGTGGATCTCTCGCGTGGGTGTCGCGACCTTCAATTAAAAGAATCAGTGTGCTGAAATGACACCGGTCTGCGCTGGATCGTGTTAGACCGTATTGAGTCTCGCGTCACTAACAGATTGATGGGGCGCCAATGTACTCATCGCTAGAATATATTGGCGCACAATTGAGAACAAGTTCACGATAAAGTTTGCGTACAAATTAATACAACGCGAAAAACAATGGTTAGAAGTTTGCCATAGTTAACACCTTTGTTATCATTATTTGCTAACTTTTTGTGTCAGTGGGTGAATTAGATATAAAAGAACGTGAACATAATGTAAATAGAACATATAAAACAAACGAAATATTTTATAACAACGCGCGTGATGAGAGCAAAGTTTTAAAAGAAAGTAATGGAGGTGCATGAAACGCAGCCGTTAAGAGTGCAATGAACTTTTTGCGGTGTTGCGCACCAAATACATCGGACGATGATATAACCAGTCCAAGGGCATACGTTAAAACCTGTCGCATTGTTTTTAATTATAACCGGATGGCGCCGGAACATACGATGACATCTAGACCCTCGGTAGCGACGACTGAGTTACCTTAATTCATGAGATCATCTTGAAATAAACGCTCCATCAAAAGGTCTTTCCTAACATTTGAATTTATTAACATTTAATGCTCAAGGATTATTTGTTATCATCGGTATCAAATATATCTTTAATATAAAGTAATTATGGATCCGGCTGTAAGCGTCTTTCCATTAACGTAAAACTGTTTATCAATATAGGATTATCAAAATATAAAAACTTGAAACACGTCAAAGGCAAAGGTAGGATAACAGGTTTAGCTCAACTTGTAAACAGACAACAGTTTGAAGAGACGATTTTTAATTTAATTGTATTAGTGACATCATCTCTATTATAAAACGTTGTTTGTACACATGTGTTCTAGCTCGTACCAAAACAACAGACTGATAAACGTAGACACAATAGTAACGATAGCAATAGATACCGGTGTGTTTACAATTGGTATTGTACAAATATGTGCACGAGCTGTATTTGGATTTTAATGGAGCGTTTGAGTGCATGTGGGTGCATCGCAAACTCGATGTGTACTAAATATTCCTCGTACCACGGATCTATACAATCAACAATATACTGGCATAGTAAAATCTACAGTTATTTTAGTAAAGCCAATCCTATTATTCGAATTTTAAAGTTGCTATATCAAAATAGGCTACCAAGAAGCTACCAAGAGGTTCTTTTTGAAGAGCCGCAAATTATAGAGCACCCTGATTGATCCTTGAGGTGACGATACTAAATATGGCATAGAACCTGGAAATAAAAGCAGGTCATGATCGCTGATATAGTTACTATGTTTTAATATCTTATTTATGACATCTTAGTTATTGTAATTCAAACATAGTAAATATGCTTAGTTGATATTGACTGACAATGTGGCATTGTTAGTGATAGCAGAATGTGTACCGAGGAATCTAGTAGGTATAAAGTAATTTAATATGATAACGATAATAAATAAGATCGTACTGATGTAGAATATACTGTGTGTCGAAGGTATAAAACGAATGAAAATGGTCATTACCATAACGTTTGCTTGTGGGTGTAACTAATTTATCAATATGCATCAGGTTGCAAAACAGGTTTTCGATTCCGCAGAGCATTCGTAAAAGTAGTCGGCTGACGTGATTCTCCACACATGGTGCACTCTACTCTTTCAGTTTTCACCTCAACCTACCAACATTAACCTAAACATAAAAGCTTTTCTAAAGACTACAGATGTAACATTTGAAATGTTTGAAATAACATTAACTATGTTCAAAAGACTTGAATGGCTGTAACACATCACGTGGTTTTGTAAATAATTATGACTACGAATAGCAAAATGTATGTTCTTGATTCAAACAATGAACATTATTATATTTGAACAACAATACCTATAACAATGGTCTCTCCGCGGTTACAAACTAAATTTACTCGTGTAATAGAGCCACAAATTACTGTGGAATTCAAATTTGCAAATGGTTTTGCATAACTCGCAGTTGTTAAAAGCCATGTGTTTAAATATTTTTGATCTCGCTGTATTCTTATCATTTTGTAAAATCGTACGTTAAGACATATTTGAACAGTTGGCAATACCGTTGTATAATAGTCACTATGACATAGGTGTGTATCGTTTGTAATAACAATTAGGAATATTTTGTTTTTTGTGTGTTTGATTGGGCTTTGTTTATTATGTGCAAACTCTTATTCCACTTCAATAACATTTATCACTTTCCTGTGGTATAGCAAGCTGTTATTTCGGTCTGCGTTTGCTTTCTTATTTATGACAGTCTTTCTATTTATTGCTAATAAAACTTTCGATAAATGACTAAGGTCAAGTCTTTCTATCTGCTAATGAACAGTAGACACACCAATCCTTGACCTGCCTGTTTCAACCCAGACGCTCTTATCAATTTCCTTATGGAGTATGGAATTAATAAACTTCATAAAGAAACCAATAAATAAATTGATGTAAACACGTATTGACGTAGCTACTTTATCACGGCGATAAGTTAAAACAAACAAGTGAAAATTGTTCCGTAGCGGTCAAATACGTATAATCATGACTGGTTGTTTGACCCTAAGGTGATGTCACTGCAACACTCATCCCGTGCGTTTGTATCGAACAATAATAAACATCATATTTATAAATAAAGGTAACATCAAATATGATTTATATTAATGAGGAAAACATGTGGCATATGTACACACTACTGTTGTCTAGGAAATTCTGCTAAGTAGATACCATCAAAAAAATGTAAACAACGCAGAACGTAACGCATTAAACGCTTGGCTGAAGAATATACGATATAAATAAAAAACAGCTTATCCAAATCCACGAAAAACGGCAATACAAATAAACTGTTTACATGTAGATAAAATATTTTTCAGCAATCAATATGCAGAAGATAACAAATAGCAGATGTAAGTAAGAATTCAACGAAAACATGTTTACAATGTTTTTTTTTTTCGCAATTTGTTTAGCGTTTATCAACCAACCAGTGAGATTGTGGTAATCTAAGATTTACCGTAAAATTTGTAGATTTCCATTTTTTTTTCCATTGCTTAGATAACATTAAGCATTCAAATATGATTATCAATAAAAAATATTAATACTAGATAAGCTAAATGCAGATACATAAACAAGGTTAACTAGAATATTACGGTTTACGCAACCGTGATCGCGCGATTGGCGTGACTGGTCCAAAACGTAGTTCTCAAGGAAAGTAATTCATTTAATTGTTATGCAGTTTCGAAATTTGGATGTTATTTAAAGATCAAACTATTCCGTGTGCATCTTTTATGGGTGAAGCAATTTTTGACACAGTGACTTACTAAAAGGACGAAAAATTTAAGATTCAGACAGGTGTCTGTCTTCAGCCAGAGCCAGACAGATCTCAACGGACGCGACAACGACTTCATTACAGGGAGCAGGTTTATTTTCCAAGAAAACTTTTCTAGCATTTCCTGGTTTCGTGATGCGATTCCGATCTGGCGCGTGCTCTCGCGGAGCAGCTCTTAGTTGCAAATTACTCCGACGCTCGTTTACGTTATTGGCGGCACGCGACCGAATCGTGTGACCTCCTGACGTCTCCGGGTCTTTATCCAGTTGGTGGGCGTACACGAATTGGCCGCATAATCAAGAGAGCACGTGTCTCCACTCCAGCACTGCGCCGAGCCGGCTTTCCTTCCGTGTCTATTCTCGGCCGGCCGAGTCCCGTCGGGTCACGTTTAGCTCATGCAAATCACGTATACAATGAGGGAATTAGCTGACGGCTTTGCATGGAGTTAATAAAAACTTCTACACGCACCTTTAAACAAATAACCATCGTCTCATAATACTTGCAAATGACATCTTGAAACACGACACAAACTAACGGGCCATGAGATGGTACATCACACAACACAGCGCTCGTGACATCAATCATCAAAGAGAAACTAAACAATATATATAAAAGTAGAATAAATGTAAACGCTTGACTAGAATCAAAGAAATTTATGTTTGAACAGATGTGTGAAACCAGGTCAGTGGTGTAAGCTATGGCTGCTACACATCAATACGGCGGTACGCATAAACATATCTACCCGAGTGACGTAACGTTAGGCGTAGATATTACGAAAACAAGCGAGAACCAGTGTACCACAGATTCCAAAATTATATACGATCTGCAGGTGTACATTCATCGTGCGCCATGTAAGATGGCGTTCTTCAAGGTGGACCGGTTTAAATACTGGTCGCGCCGCGTTTGCTTGATGCTTGAGATTATAATATACTACTGTGTAGATACATTAAAATTTATGCAAATAAATTGTTTACTAAGTTGAGATTTCTGTAAATAAATACTATTTTGTAAATGTACTATAGCTAACAAAAATATTTGAATTATTGCGGAAATTTATTAATTTCTTTCTGGAGGTGTGTTATGTAATGCCTTATCGGATTAAATAATGCATAGTGCTGATAACTGATAACAAAAAAATATTTACAACATATGAGTCCAGTTAATCTTATGATAATATGCAAGGTGTGTATGTAATTTACGTGTTAATATTATTGAAATTCAAGATTAAATTGTTAATGCGTGCTAAATTTAGACAGGCAATATTATGTATATTATTAAGTGAGAAAATAAGCTAAGAGAACTGTTGATATGCTTCGATTATTTGGTAACAATTTGTAGGGATATAACGTCATATAAGGAGCTAGGAGAACTGCACGAGCGTGTTGTGGAGAGTGATAAAAATACTATGATGCGATGGTAGTGAGCATTAGGGCTGGATTGGGGTCAATCGCTTGAGGCCATCTGCGTCGGCTAATTATAGACGATGTGAGACGCGTCCAATAGTGCACGACGATGAATCTCAATTGCGATAGCAGATGTACTTGATGGCAGACGAGAAATCTCTTGCAAATTTTACGCCCACCACGACCACGGTTGTAATGAATAAAAGAAGAGTCTCATGCAAAATAAAACGGGTAAGAAAACAGATAAATAAAAACAATTGTAGTAACATCGAAGTTAGAAATACAGGTTATTGAAATATTAAATTTGGATTTCAAATGTGCTGATGCTAAAAGAATTAGGGATATAACACGTGGATTTGACGCGTGAGTGCACCTATCACTCATACATAACTATAACACGTCGTAAAGTCGGTCTCAAGGTATAACACGCTCCGGGGCAGAACGGGACGCGTTTCCTGGCCATTAAAAAAGGGAAGTCATTAGAGATTCAAATGGTGACTCCGATCTAATAACGGTGTTATGCAGCCCAACCATTGCTATTATAAACACGGATAAACTCTCGGGAGATTGCATCTTTACGCAACTACTGCGTGAAACGGAATCGTAATGGCCGCGATCCAACATGTAACGTGAAAAATAATGATAATGTCGAAATTTCCTCATCAACGTGGTCTAGTGGTGTTATCAACATTACGTCGCACTCTGCGCGATATCGGTCAGTACAATTGACCGATATACTCGGAACTTTTCGTTCAAGGAGAGCTACAATTTACTACCACAAATATTTGTGTGGCATCAGTAATAAATTTAATGAAGACGCGGATATTTGTTGTTAGTTCGCATTAATCGCAATACAAACTCGTCAACCTACATTATAGAATTAGATTTTGTGAGGTCATTGACTTGCATGTTATTGTCTGACCAGTATCAGTGGTTGTGCTTTAATTTTTGTTTGGTACAGATAATGATACGAAAGTTATCACACGCATGCGGCGGTAGCGAGTCACGCGTAGTGTTTATCTGAATGCGGTGCTATACACTCTATAGCACAAAAGGGCCGCGGCGTCGTCAAAGCCAGTTATAAAATGTTCCACGAATTACTAGGATTGAGAACATGCGGAACCCGGCGTCCGACTGACACGCCATCCTATGGAGGTCTTGGATTCAGCGCGACGACGTCGAGTAAAAAGTAATGATCGCTAGTCGATGGAATCCCGCCTACGGATAGATTAAATACTTATTAGGAATTATAATGTGACGGAACGTAACGATGTCAATTGTTTTAAAAGTTGTGTGGGTATAAAACCCGCATTATGCCATTTAGTAGTGCCTTTTAAAACATTATTTAAAATGAAGCCGATAATAAGCCTATTCAATACTCACTTCCTAAAAAACATAAAAAAACAGTAATTTTAAGAAATGAGATAAGACCAATTTAGATCTTTATTTCCTATTACAGATTATCGAAATGCACGATAATGTACAGTTTAAAACAAGAAGTAAAACAAAGAATGATGATAGGATTATTGGGATTAAACTTGTGCCATATTATAGGAAAGCACTCTACAATACTGAAGCTTAAGATCGGATTATAAGCAGTGAAGAGCTGTTTACTCTCTAAACATAGAGCCAGCACATACGTCCAAAATATTAATTTATGCACTACTGCAGTGTATGTGAATTTATTACACGTCGTTTCCTTTAACAAAGTCAATTATGATGATTAGCGGTTAGAATAAAGGGAGATTTAGTTAAACTGATCACGTACGTATATTGTAGATTTATGTATGACAGTTACGTCATGTGAGATTATTGCCACGAGTGTAGAAATATTGTTTACTTCTTGTTTTATGTCTGAATGTTCTCTCTATAGTGGACTCTATCATATTGGTATTAAATTAATGAATTTAGATTGTTTTCATTAACTAAGTTTTGTTTTGTTTTATCTACTAGATGTCTTTCATTGTTTCAGATTTTTGTAAAAATATGACACAGATTCTACAAAATGGGTGTTAAAATTCAAATTAAACAAACTTATTAAATGGTTTTAGTCCAGTCAACAAAGAGATTGTAGAGTGCGTGAGCAAGGCCCTAAACAATTACTTCAGAAAATTGTTCAGGGTGCTTAGATAGTTAACATACTAAAAGTCCTGACGTCTAGGGGGTGAGGCGGAGTGGGGGGAGGGGTTTAAAGGTCCCATTTTTCAGTTTTTCGCTAATATCTTTTAAACGGTGCGTCATGGCGATAAGAAGTCTTCTACGCAATGAAAGCTTATAAAATTATGTACAACTTTTATTTTATACACTTTTTCACATTCCTACCTATTTTCGAACTACACCTTCCGGAAGAATGAAAATTGAAAAAAACTTCTTCGATTGAATACTACCTTTTGTATACTACTTCTTTCACGTTATTTGGGGATCTATACACGCGGCAGCGAGTCAATCCTAGTTCAAGTAAAAAAACTGGCTAACCAGCGCCAAGTGTATCATTACACGAACCACAAGGTGCCACTTTTGACCCTTGTATAACTCAAAACTTCTTTAACGTAAACACATATAACTAAGTGTGTTTATTAATATCCATAAGGACATTTAGAAGCCCAAATTTCATGAAGCTAGCTCAAACGGTTGTTAAGATATGAAGTCAAAAAGTCGTAAATTTTAGCACTGACTGACTAACATAATAATATAGTACCTAAACCTAACCTACTTCCAGATGACCTAGAAGAATGAAATTTGGCATCCAGCTCGGTAATTGTGTGTAAACGTAGGAAAAAAGCTAAAAACAAAAAAAAAGTAAAAAAAAAGAGGGGGTCCCCATACAAAAAAAAAAGTCTTTTATTTTAGCGTTGGAACCATTACAAGCAGATATTTGAAACTATTCCAATATATGTATTATTGTATTTAGCAAAAATAATTTTACATATATTGGAATAGTTTATGACTTTTTGACTTTCATTTCTTAATAACTGTTTGAACTAGCTTCATGAAATTTGGGCTTCTAGATGTCCTTATGGATATTAATAAACACACTTAGTTATATGTGTTTACGTTAAAGAAGTTTTGAGTTATACAAGGGTCAAAAGTGGCACCTTGTGGTTCGTGTAATGATACACTTGGCGCTGGTTAGCCAGTTTTTTTACTTGAACTTGGATTGACTCGCTGCCGCGTGTCTAGATCCCCAAATAACGTGAAAGAAGTAGTATACAAAAGGTAGTATTCAATCGAAGAAGTTTTTTTCAATTTTCACTCTTCCGGAACGTGTAGGTCGAAAATAGGTAGGAATTTGAAAAAGTGCATAAGGTAAAAGTTGTACATAATTTTATAAGCTTTCATTGCGTAGAAGACTTCTTATCGCCATGACGCACCGTTTAAAAGATATTAGCGAAAAACTGAAAAATGGGACCTTTAAACCCCTCCCCCCACTCCGCCTCACCCCCTAGACGTCAGGACTTTTAGTATGTTAACTATCTTAGCACTCTGAACAATTTTGTGAAGTAATTGCTTAGGGCCTTGCTCACGCACTCTACAACTACTTTTGGGTGATTTATTGACTGAACTATTTGTAGGTTACGTTTTATAGTTAGCAATTCTTTACTTATATTTGCTTGATATCTTGGTAAATCGGCAAAGAGTGTCATTTTTCCGACTTTCAGAAGTATTCATTCAATCTATTACTCTGTATGGGAAACCCATTCGATATGGATACACAATGTGTTTTTTTTTTTCGTTTTTCTTTTACTTTTCTTTGTTATTTACACCATAAGTATTAACATAACATAAGGAATATACTGTCATAAAATATTGAAGTAAATTAATATGATGATTGATCTAATTTCTATCATTTCAAGTAGAATTCATTTAAATACACAACTTTAATTTATTTTTATCCTGTTCTAATTTTTATAGCCAACATTTTATTATTTTATAAGTTTCTATTAATTTATGGTTATACTATGTAGCTTTGAAACTTTCATTTTATAAAAGAATAAGCAGTTTGGTTTTAATTTCTACGTACTTTTAAATACGGTAATAGGGTAATCAATACAATGGTTTCCTTATGCAAGTCATAAAGAATAATGAAGGAAATACTCGATAGCTAATCGATGGTTAAAAACTGGTAGTATTTAACTAATCTGCGTTCTGTGGTTTATTGCATGATGTATTTGTAATTGTCTCCAACGGTAATTCAGTGCGTATTGCGTAACGTTTGTAACAGGATTGTTCATGTACTCACCATTGCTTGCTCGATCTTGTTGTCGATGGCCACCGCGCTTGTGCCCGATGCGCTGTAACAAAAGAAATCTAATTAGAATGTTGTAACAATACTAAATTGACAACTGCGCAGTACTGTAAAATAGACATTTCGAAAGCAGTGTGTCATAAATTGTTTACATATTTGAATATATCATGTCAGTAGAATATATGTGAAAAATGCATTAATAAACAGTTTGTAACACGTGAGGATTGCTTATAACCTGTAGAAATAAAATTATGCGTAATTATCTATAGTTTTCATTGAAGTTTTCGGGGAGCTGAATTCAATGCCATAATAGCGTTTGCATAATGCATAATTCATTCACGCATGATTGCGCACCGTCCTGGCAAATACAAGAATTTGCACGTTAAACTTGTTCGCTTACATTTCCCATATAATTGCAAGTTTCCGTAAAATTATCAATTCGTTATGCGCACGCCTTTGTCTCTACATAAACGAAATTAGCACGGAGATTTATCGTTTACGTAAACGACAAGTTGATTATATTATCGGTGCGTTGGAATGCGAACGTAAATCGTTATATTGAAACGCTTTCACGTTTTAAAACGCCACAACAAAACATTGTGCGTACGTCACACAACAACTACCGCGGACGTTTGCAAGCATTGGTGCAATGGAAAGGTGGCGCAAGGGCACGATCGTATTCAAAGATAATGCACATACAATATGTAATTATTACTGTAATAAATAAGTACGGACCGGTAATTTTGAGAAAAGCTTCCGTCGGTTGCACTGCGGATGATTACGTTAACACCGTGCGCTGTGGATAAATATTGCAAAAGCGTTGACCCGCCTGTTGAACTGATCGGTATTTGTAACAACAATAGGGAACAATGGAGGACTAAATTCTGGTGTGGCCTATACCCTATTTCCTCGATTGTGATTACATACTCAAGTATGTGTATTCGGCAGCGTACAAATTATTAGCACTAAGAAAAGACAGTATATGCCTAGTGTACTAAAAGAAAAAATATGTCTTCATTTGCCAGATAAGAACACTTGACCCAGAAACCTCTATTGATCTGTGCAGACAGCTCGCCGGCGATATTCGAGAAAGGAAGTTAATTTAAAAAGTTGTAACGTTAAAAAAGTCAGTCAACCATCATTGAGGTCTAGAACCTCTCACGTAGGTAACTGTAAAAGCGAAGTTACAGTTTGCGCACAGTTTTGTGATGACTTTGCGATCACTAGATGTTAGTTGTGCTGATTGCGCGAAAACAATGGTGCACAAATGCAGCAACGTGTCACGAGTAGAGCACGCGGGCCGGCGCCACGTGCAGCGCGAGAATGACGCCACACTCTACTTAGCAACTGGAGAGATACCATTACTAGGCACGATTGCCGGACTTACCCATTATGATCCAATCTCGCTGGTGTAATCGTCCGGTAGCTAGTATGTAGCACGACGTACGCCTGCGTACTTGACTTTCTCCGACGGATTCCGTGTCGCGTCAACGAGGTGAACAACACACCGCTAAAGTTGAAGCCATTCGACCGTTGAGGACTGCGTCGCGGATCGATTTCGACCGGTTCGCCACCGAGCTCTCCGATATAAAACAGCGGCCGTGGACCACATGACCATCACCGCAACAATGGGCCGCTGGGCCATTAACGTCTACCACTTATACAATCTGCTGAGTCGACGATACACTGTGCAAAGAAGTGACTATGTACACATAGAATGGTTTCAACTTAACCAAAGCGTATGCATATAGGTGTGACTATGTGTGACTCACAAACTAAAAATAAAACGTGCTTTCTCTAGTTCCAAGTTGAAAAACCAAGTTTTATTATTCCATAAGTATTACGCAAGATTGGCAGTTGACAAAATCGCAAACCACCCACTGGCGTAGGTCAGTGCATAAAAAAGTTGAAACATAATCTGACGAAACTTGAGAAGCGGAGAAAGTATTTAGTGAAGGCGACATTTCTCCGTCAAGACCACAGCTAAACGTGTTAATTATATATTTAAGCATATCACAAGAGAATTTATTTAGTTTACTTCCTACTGATCAAAACACAAGAATCCAACGTTTGTACTATTGACATTGAGTCGACTAATCTATTACACGCAATTATATGTACACTAAAGAATGGCTGTTTTAAAGCCATAAATTTTGTCCTTTTCTATCATTTGAAGTAGAATGTGAAACACGTGTTTGAAACAACATTTCTTCAAAGTAAAACCTGCTTGTTTCATTTCATTACAAACATTTGCGTAAGTAAAGAAACGATACACCGTATTAAAAC
Organism: Autographa gamma; assembly: GCA_905146925.1. Taxonomy (NCBI): domain Eukaryota; kingdom Metazoa; phylum Arthropoda; class Insecta; order Lepidoptera; family Noctuidae; genus Autographa; species Autographa gamma. The sequence goes on from LR989850.1 coordinate 2,750,118, forward strand.
TAGCACCAGTGTTGAAATAGCGTATAAATGGAAATGCGTTTAAAAAAGATGTTAAGTAAATAGATGCTGCAAACAAAGAGATAAACGTTTTGTCACCACGCACGTGCGTGTTTGCGTAGATCACACTCAACTCTACTGCACTTCAAGCATCTCGAACAAAGGCTCAAGAGGTATTCGAGGCTTTCATAAGAGAACAAAAGAACCTTTGAAATTTTTGTCATAAAGAGCATAAACAATAATATTTATTTCTTATGTATGTTATGATCACGACCAAAAATAACGTCAGCCTTATAAGTTGTTGGTTGAGTTTAGTGAATTACAATAAAACTGGTTTGATGGAAATCTTTTGTCAAGAAACGCAAGATTCGTATTCGAAGAGTGAAAAAGATGGCGCATCACAAAGATGAAAAAGAATTCGTTTAAATGAATTTACATCGGTTGTTGACAGCAGCAGGAGGAAAATATGCACATGTTCAATAATTCATGACTATTTTCAGCATGGCGATACCTGGATAGATACTATCATTGTCCCCTATAATTCAAGTTTGCATGTGGGGCAAAAAAAACATTGATAAGAGCATTATTTTCAGGGATACATGTCGATTATCACGTATTCACACGAAGTTAATTAGCCAGACGTCAAAGAAAACATCGTTACGATAACAATTCCAAAATAAGTATATCATTATAGTACGATGAATCATGATGTATCAAACAATTGCGTTGTGCACTCTAACAACAATGCCGACTAGAAAACAAAGGTCACTGAAGAAATTATGCGAGCTGCATGAAAATTCAATGTGTTAGTCATGAACACTTAAAACGTACATTGTTTGTTCACTACCGGCATTCATCAGATACACTCAATTACTTTAAACTGTTGACAATTCGAATTGACTCCATTGATCCGAATTGCTTGGCTAACATTTGCGTTTATTAAGTGATCATCGTTATTCAGGAGCGCTGCGTGGCCAATTTACACACGGATATGAAAATGTACGGACATTTGTTGTATTTGTGGGATTATCAGAATTATCAGCGTGCTGCAGTGTGGTCGTGTATTGTTATCGTGTAGCGTAGAGTGTACACGCGCAAGGTCATTGAAGGGAAATCGTTGGGCGTTCGTGTCGACATGGCTGGCGCCAGCGGCTCAGGCGTTACATCTAGCAGCCGCGTTTCATAACACACTCGCAGCTCCTTTCAATTAGCGCAAAGAAATGAGTGGCTGTACGAATTCAATTGAGCGAATTGTTAGCTTTATAGACGAGGCTTTATGATTGTAGTTGATTGTGGAGGAAGTAAAGTATAAACGTTTTGCGAAATACAGAGTTTCGAGGCCTTGCCATAAAATTGAATCACGTGAAATAACACAGCCAAAGTTAAATTCACGTGTCGCTCGCATAGAACAATGGCTGGTAGGACGTGAACACTAAAACCAATTGGACACAAAGGGCATTAGTGGGACACTGGGGGCATAATGTGCTGGTAGTCAGTGTTTGTCACGCGAAACGGTCACGCAACGGTGCTTTCCCTAGGATTTCATAAAACACAGCCGATGTTATGAATGACTTGATTATAACCGGTATAAGAGCCCTGACCTAGCGATACAATAATCCAATCTAGAAATAAATAATCCACCTAGTTCATAAAATATTGTTGTTGCTATCCGACTGTATTAAAAACTATAATATGCAGTTAACGCGTGGTTGGTTATGGCCGTGAAAACATATTAGTCATCGAAAGATCCTGGTGGTAACGAAAATACAATGTGAATGAATGACTTTAAAACACGAAGGTTCAACGTCTTACGTCTAGGTGTCACCAGTGCTGGATTAACTTATAAAATTCAATAGACGCAAGGTTGAAATTTGCAATAAAGCGGACCTAGACCTTTAGAATAATATAGAGTATAGTGCAACGGATCGATACAACAGCCAGGCGATAGAGACACTTATGTTCAGCAGGCGGCGCTGACGTCAGGCACAACGGTTTGTCTGGCTGCAGCCGGCCACGTTGCCGTGGAACCTTCACCGACTTACCGGCTCGGTAATTAGCCGAGCTGTGTGAAAACCTTCACACCACCGTCACTTGGACAACCGACAGCAAGCGACAGCTCCGCAATGCGTCAGCTTATATTATCAAGAGTATGCAGATGAAATTACTCGAAACATTTAAAACTGTACTTACACGGGATAGAAGTAGTCTATATACTTCACGACCACCTCCCTGAGCAGATCTTGCTTGTTCATGATGGACGTATAGCTGCCACTTATTAGTTTTGTTTGCATGGTTTCCACTTTGCCTATCGATTTTAAAATACGGGACCCTCGAGTTCCCGGCGGCGGGGTCAACGGAGCCGTCTTTGTTGTTTTGTGCGTTGGGAAACGTTGTGCGTGCTGAGGTAGCAATGGTAAAAAAAATGTTTGTGACGGCGCGCGAGCAACCGGATCGACGCGTTGCGGCAAACTGGGACCGGGCCGGTCGCAGCGAAGCGGGCGGTGGGGGAGGGGATCGGAGCAAGTGGCGCGCGCACGACTCTACCTACTACGGGCTACGATGGCGCCTCGAAACACCAAGGCAACGCTTTTGCGACACACCCGTTGTACCTCAAAAACGAGAAAAAATCTAACAGTCGCCGCACCTCGCATTTAATACTAAAGCTCATTCAATTTAATCTATCGCGTAGGTTCAAGGCTAACCAGATTTGGTCAGTGTTTTTAGATGTTGTGTGAATTATAAATAACACAAAGAAAATAACCAGTCGTTATGTTTTTACTTAATAAATATAATTTATTTAATAAAGCTTTCAAATTGATGATTTGTTTGGTTTAATACATTTTATATCGTGAACAACCTAAGAGCAGTCTGGTGAAACAAAAAACGAGATGTGGAAGGAGAGTCGGTAACTGCACAAAAACTGCGCTTGTTATGAACGCATGAGCTAGTCAGAAAACGAGACAGTCTCAAGCAGACATTATCACTGAGACGGCTAGACAAGTGTCATCAAACAATTGCCACAGTCATTACTACGGCGCTTCCGTGTATTGTTCTAGAGAGTTCAAGTTTTGTGCAATGTAAGGACTAGGAAAGGCTGCAACACCAACATTTGTCTCAAAAAAAAATAATTTTTAGAACCTAGACAAATAATATAATTAAAATTAAGGAGGTTAATGACTAGTTTTTTCAAGTGAGTAGTTCTTTTAGTTTAAGTAGTAACAGTAAATCCATTGAATGGTTCCCACAACAAACGGCTAGCAATAAATTTGATGCATCACAATGGGATACAGACAAGTTTCCAATCCGCAGAATGCTAATTTGCATGAACCGAGAAACATAACAACCTGTAAGTACGACAAGTGGCTTGGCGAGACTTCAAGGTGGATTGTTGTTATATATTCTAACAATAAATTCATCTTCTCAACATAAATCTAGCGGTCTCAAATATTGCAAGATTTATTTAAACGTGATTCACGTTACAAAATTCATAAATTATGAAACAATCATGTGTTAGACTATTTTCGTAACGGTTCGTATCGCTCTAGCTGTTTGGAATATTAATATTTTTATGTGCAGTAGTTCTTTGATTGTAGCTAGTACTACAAAGTGTTCTTAGTGTTTGATATACGATATCATTATTATTATCACGAGAGGAATTAATTAGTATTAACTATATGACATCTGACACATGCATGATATCCATTAACCTTGGCGGCTGTGTCAATTGTACTTAATTAACAAAAAATACGTGTGTGATTACCGTATACATATTTATTGTTGTTCCATATTGTGACCACATGGTTCATCTTCACAATGCATGGGGAATTGTAAATAGTATTGATTATGCACGTTTAAGTATGCATCATTAAATTTAATGCAGAAGTCAGATGCGAAGCAATGTTTACCAAGATAACATTAAGTCCGAATGGACTTTACATAATATTTATATTTTTGAACTATGTAGTACTCTAAGTAGACTCTACAGTACAATGTTGTAAATTTTTTTCAGTAAAACGCAGAAAAAATGGAAAATGTGACAGATATCTTTTGGTGCTTGTAGTACGAATGTTGTTGAAAACTAAAAAAATATAAACAAACAATACCCGGATGCTTAAAATAAAGATGTGACCAATCAATCACAATCGAAGATCATATGACTTGATAATGTTAAAAACTTCGTTCTAAGTAGGAGATAAAGCATTATGTTATCACAAATATGTAATCCCTGATACTGTCCCAATCAGAATGCAGAGTAAGTATGTGGGGGCAGAAAATCATCAACAATGATTTGCATTAAGATTCTGTAACGATTACATGCAGTAATGAATATTATAATTCATCACGTTAGTCATCTACTGGCCTTTATGTTAACATCTGTGGACAATGCCAGCATCGACCGATTTGTATGATGACAAAACTCAAGATTACTGTACAACAACATTAAATGTGAGTTTGTTTGCTTTAGATGTTATATTATTGGATGTAGAATAAAGGCATGGTTAGACATGTAGAGTTTTTCTCGTCTATTTTTTGTATTGTCTAATGGCGTTTGCATCATCGTAGCCGTCATAAAAAAACGATCATGCATCTTTTTCAATTTTAGTTTCTGATGAATATTGTACTGTCATCCAAGATAAATATACCCGTACAAAGAGATTTAATCAACGATGATGAACGAATCATTTACGAAAATATTATAGGGACTCTGTAACGTAAGGAGATATGGTGAACCCTCTGTTGCAGTATTCATTTCATCGGTTCTAATTAAAACCTAATCAAGGTCAAGAATTTCCTTCACTAATGATTAATTGGTAATTGCAATCCAGTTAATTGCATAATAATATGAGGATTTTACGAACAAGTACATTACGGCCCGACCGTAAAAACTACAAATAAAATAGTAATAGCTTTCGAAAGCTTTCTTACTCATAATAAAGTGGAAAGAAATTCTCTTAAGTGACAAGTTCCTGATTTCGCTCTTTATTGCCTTAACTGGATACTGGGACGTACAAATTGGAATTTCCGTTAGTTTCAAATTAATAGAGCTTCATTCAAGTTTAAACCAGAAAATTTTCCCAGATTCACATGACTGCGCTTAAGAAATCTGAAAGTCTAACCAACAAGTGTAATAATTGCGCATTATATTAGATTGTAAGACTAAACAGCTTACATCAGATATCATAGCGCACAAAATAGGCTATTAATCACTTAAATTTAATTCTCTATAGATAGAAGATATATCAAAGTGGATTATTACAGCATTATCAAAAGGTATTCATTATTTATTAGGAAATCAAGCAAGATGTTATCAATAGATTTTTTATATTTAGAAATATTAATTACATTAAGTACAATTTGATTACAGTGAGGGATTGTATCTATGAGCTGATAGTCCCAAGGCTGTATCGATTATACTTTGTAGCGAATGCGGTAAGTGTGGGAGACCTTCACTCATTGTCAGAAAACACTCCGTAAACAATACAATTTTTTGAAACACCAATTTAATTCAAGGTGACAGAAGGAAGATATTTATATGAACAAAACACACTGTTGTAACTTACAGTTGATACCGATCGCGTGGTAGTGAAGATTAAAGAACAACAATATATCATCAAATAACGACAAGTACGATAAGATATGTAAAGATAAAACAGACAAACAGCTTTTATAGTAAAAAGATGAGCAGGCATTACATAAGTTGTAAGAGCTAATAAGGTGTGGTTATCTAAACCATTAATAAAGAAAACGTGAAATAAATCAATAACACAAATTGATAACTTACGAGCACCACGTGTTTCTACGAGCGAATGGCGATCGGGGTTGTTCGGTAGTCGTCGATTTCGGTTGCGAGTCTATCAACAAATTAAGCTTGAAGCCGGCTATAGACTTGCGTCGTTTGGCGGCGAGAGCCCGGGAAGCGAGATCGGAGTCATGCACCTGTTCAGGTGGGGAGGCGGCATGCGAGCATGTCCTCATGTGCGCCTGCGCCGTGGCCACCTGCAGCAGCTTGGTAGAGAGACTCCGGCGACCCAGAGCCTCGCATGTCGCGCACCGTCCGTCCTCCATGAAGGTCCTCGTACGTCCGACACTGCCACAGCGTGGACACTGAGTGCGTATTGTTTCCAGCGGACGTGCTGGCTTAACTGATGTCATCCGACGGACGAGCGGTACAAGCGCGACCGTTCGCGTTCGCCGCACGAAAAATTCAAGACTCTTTACGAACGGGCGCCGGAATCGATCTATACTCGAATGAAATAGGTTTAATGCGATAATAAGAACGCGATAAGGTGTACACGCGAATAAGTGTAATGACCTAGACGGTGTGGCATAGCACGGCTTCGGTGCGGCCTCGGCGGGCGGCCGTGCGCGGGCGGCTCGGCGCATGCGACTGCGGTCACCACTACAAAGCACCCCCGCCGCCGGGCGTAATCCGAACGTTAACGAAGATATCGATATTTGCGGTGAATAATACCACGATACGCGAACATCGTATGATTTACATGTGTCTAAACAGTCACTCTTAGGTGTCATTCCGACATTCCTCTGGACATCGTCCAGGTGATCAGTATAAATAATTAGGGGTCATAGGATGCTCTTTCCTATAAATCGTGCAGAACTCCCATAACTGTTATCTAAATATAAATCAGATGCGGAAATTTGTGGTAGGAATAATTCAAACTGCGTAGGTTATAAACACGCTGCCTACTCTAATGGCGGATAGTTTACAGTTAGTTTAGAACAATTTATTCGACCTGGGCGATCTAAACATAGTTCTTGCTTCAATTAAGGCATAGCAATGAGTATCATGCCAGCCACATAATTGCCTGTGAATGACGTAGAATTGTATTTGCATTTTTCTAGTCCCGTCACGCATTAGCTAAGGGGGTGAAGTTCTTCAAACGTACTGACAAGCCGATAGCGGGCCAAAAAATCAATGCCAATAGTTTCATGTGGTTGATTTAATTGATTACCTAATGTATTACAGCATAATTATAATAACTCATCGTCCGCAAATGGGATGGCTTAGTCCCTATGAGTTAGCACTTGCATTTGAAAACCACGCAATTCGTAATTTAGCGCAAGGTTGTCTGGAGACGTTATTTCTGAACACTGTCCCGCTTTAAAATTACTGTAACGAATTAATCATAGGAGTCTTTTGTCGGCGCTATTTATCAAATGAGAATTACTTCCTTCAATTTGCTATTTTTATATTGGATTATTCTCATCAACCCCTTAGACAAGAGATATTTCCACGTTAAGTACGAAGCGTTAATGCCGATCGAATCGAAGTATGTTTCCTGTATTAATTTACCTAGGTTTTGCCTTATGCATTTCGCTAGATAAGTATTATTTACGCTAAGAATGTACAAGATGTTTCCAGCCATAAAATGGAGTATTTATGATAACATTGATTACTATTCATGTAAACACGTGTGTTCGAGATCAGGTTATAAACAGTGCGATTTACAGTGCTTCAATTCATGAAGACTAGTAGTCCTTGAGGCGTATAAATAAGGAAGTGATCGATTTAAAATTTGGTGCGAGAATCGATTAGGTATTTGAATTTGCCAAGACGTCAAAGGGCGTGACATTGGTGCCAAGTGTTCGACACATTTTGAAATGCATCACTGTGAACAGATTTAAATATTGGCTGTCACACCTCCCTGACACGGGTATAAGTTTATGTCCCGACGAGCAGTCTCACCGTGCAAGTAAACAAGTCATTACTGCCTTGTAAATACGTAGCAATCTAAGTGATTGATGTTTTAATGTATGTGTGGTGCTAAGTAAACATTATACAAATAAAGTACATTAGTCTAGACTCCACGTTTGTGTTACACTTGAGGAATGTGAAATATATTGATATTACTGACGGTGGTCTCGACGGAGCGATAAACGGGAAACTTTGCACAGATAGCCATGTCAAGGAAAAGGAAACTGGCTTCGTTTTATCCCGGCCGGATAGGATTTCCCTTGAGATAAAGGTCGAACTTTTATACGTCTAGATATAACTATATAATAACGATTTTTGTACACCTACTAACTTCAAAGCTCATTACTAAAGGTCTATAAAAAGGTATGTTGATAGAGCCATATTGTTTTATAGCCCATTATATCACCATATCAAGGGAATTGTCAGAGTCCACGCGAAGGAACTCGTGAGCAGAATTACGTTATAAAACACATTATTTCCTTCCAAGTCATTACGAACAGGTCACTAATGACAATGACATCGCATGATGTATGAAGACAGCTAAATTATAGTGCAATTAAAAGAGGAATAGTAGATTGCTATAAAGTGCGAGTGACGCAGGCGTAGATCACTTGAGTATACGTAAGAGTGCTTATAAAAAGCGTGTCGTAAGAACAAAGATCAAAGGTAGAGTGCAAAGTTCATAGTTACCTGATACACCCTTAATGGACAGAAATAAATAAGTAAAGACCTGATGCGGCGCAAAAACCAAGATACAGGATCTCTATGCATGTCGCGCAATGTTAAAAACGGCTTAGGTGTAATATAATAACTTGCAATCTGACCTATGAAGTTGACTGATTTAAGCATGACTGTGTGGATAAAGTATCAAGAATATCGACCTCATCAGTTCTTTGGATGGTAATTTAAGGTCCATGAACCCTTTCTTTAGTCATGATGAAAGAAAAAGCAACAGTTGTTTGTAAGTTTAATTTTAACTTGCTGGCATAGATTCTAGGTCTTAGGTAGACACGTGTAGAGAGCACTTCTCGTAATTGTTTACATCCAAGGAAAACGCCTGTAAATAGGTATCTACCGAGTAATAATAATAAGTATTAATAATAAGTAATCATGGCCACGATAAAAAAACCAGTAGGTATTATAATTTCTTGCTATTTTTAAGTAAGGTATATCACGAGTTACCTTGAAAATTAATGAAAATTATGTTGCATACATAATTATGTGCTATAAATAGTAACTTAAAGGCTTCTTATGTATATTTATTTCTATTTAAAGTGCAAATGTTTGTGTTTTTATAAGTGGTAATTGGAATTTGTTTTTTTTTCTTCGCGTGTTTGTTTCAATAAAGCAATAGTTACAACCTTTGTTATAACGGCTACATTATTAATGTATGACGTATAATTCCCACGCAAATAAATAAATGATTAAAAAAAACTAAACACCTGCATGCTGACTATATTAGTAAGGAAGAATGTGGTTTCTGCAATCATTTATGACATATTTCAGATGTAGCGTCAGTTACTAAGAAATGTATAATACCATAATTACTTATTTTTTTTAAACCTGCTTATTTTAGGAAGTACGACCTGCATTTAAATATTATTGATATAAAAATAATTTGAGTGATTCCATTTGAGGTTCTTTTTTATCGGAAAAAAAATATAATTACCTAAAATATGACGGAAGAAAGGGCAACATCAACTTTCAAGACAAACAGCATGTCAGCAAAACCTATTGAAAAATATAAAATAATAGCTAAAGGTTCGCCATTTGTTTATAAGATCATTTTACTCGCAAACAGCGTTAAGTTAGCATAGTGCTAAAATCCGAGCCTAAATATTCCGTGCAGGGTTTGCGGTTGTCAAACACGGGTTTGGTCACGTTCAGGACAACCGTTGCGCTTACATATTCCAAGTTTCACCCTCCTTTCACTGGCGACCACGTTACTTTTAGGAAGAGTTACAAAATCTTTTACTTAATAGCGGGTATTACTTAACCATTTCCCTGTCCCATGAGTCACATATGAACATTTCCATTGTTTAAGTATTGTGTCTACTGGCGGGACAGTTAAGTTGTTAAAGTTAAATAAGTTTTAACGGGAAAGTTGAAAAATTGACTGAAGTGTTCGTGTGAGTGAGAACCTGGCTAATCTGATTATCGGCCAAATCCATCAAAACCAAAAGTAATTGTTGCGTTGCTTTGTTAAAAGTTGCATAAATATTTACGGAGATCGCCTATGGAAATATACGTTGGAAAATAGAGACACCAAAGGTAGTTATATTATTATTGGAAGTATTATAGCTTTGCTGTTTTGAGAGATGTATTCAATACTGAAGATTACCTATGGTGAATTTCGTCGGAATAGTATTTACAGCACATAGTAAATGGCGTTACAGTGCAATAAATTCCCTCTATTACCTGTGACTAACATTAACTTTAGGGTAATGTAGGTGTAAAACCACACTCAAATAACTTTGCTTTCAAGATGTGAAATAAAATATATTTGGCATCTTCGATTATAATAGTTAGATTTTTTTTTGCGGGGAAAAGGAAAGTTCTCCCGTCGCCGCGACAGCTAACCTACCAGCCATATTGTTTTCAGTTACATTAGCAATTTATTTATGTAATTATATTTGCCTATCATATTATTAGCATTATGGAGTTTCGACCTTAGAATCCTAATGTGTATTTACAAAGATTGAGGCCAAATTAACCGCCTGAGCGGCGTTGCTCCAACCATGTATTAATGAAGTTATTACAATCTAAATTATAAAACGGGTGAAGAAATAGAGTCTTATGTTTCAAGACTTGTATTTTTTAGAGTGATGTATTGAATGTTAAGTCCATAATCAAAAGGTACCTAATCGGTTAAGTGTCAATAAAGCTTAATTATGTAACATTGAAACTTTTACAATCAGTTTCTTATATTGATAAACAACCATCAACATGGAAATTGAGCATCAATTTGCGGTGTTGAATAAATTATCCACAGCACGATGGCAATGATATAAAGCGGCCATAAAATATTCAATAGTATCGACGTTATGGTCGACCGCAGTGTTCTGAAAACGGACCGTTTACATCGTGATAACGCGTTCAACTTAATCGTATGGTGTGAAAATGCTTTCACTTATCATGTCTACCCGGACCTTATCGAAATTATTATCTAATATATAGCTAGCACGTTGTTATCACCTATAATTAATACAATATCGAAAAACATCGTTTACAAATACCGAGGGCTTACGTGATAATAGTAACGAAGTCCAGTATAGACGAGATCGATATAATAGCAAGCAGTCATTACTGACCTGTCTAATACGATACTCATGTGTCTGTGCAGATTCTGCTTGAGGTCTCTTCGTGTGTACTGCTGTTGTCCGGGAGGCGTCGGCGCGGGGGCAGTGCCCCCGGCCGGTGCTCGTTTCCCTATGAGCACCTTCAGCTCAGCCATCAACTTTTGCACCATACGGACACACGAGTGGACTCTACCGCGTAACACACACTAGTGAAGACGTACACCTCAATCAATCGCAGCCAACTTGCCAAGAGCCATTGGCTCGGCCGTTGCATACACACGTGACGTCACTGCTGCACGTGATAATAAAGCATCGATATCGACACAAGCGTCGTTACAACGCGCGTGCGGGTTCCACACTGTCGGTCGGTACGACGCTTTGACCTCGCCGCCGCTTTTTATAAGTGCCCGATGAGCGCGCAAGGTGGTGTATATGAGACGGAATAAACATGTTTATATTTAGGCGGGATCTTTGGGACGCACGATACGCACGCTTTGATACTATTAGTTACTCCGTGTTTTACACTTTCTATGGTGGAGGTACAACATTTTTGTGCATTCAAATAAGATCGTGACGGCCAAGGTCACTAATCTCATATCAGTCAGCTTCGGGCAAATCGCTAATTACACAGCTATAAACTATAGAACATGTAGGTCGTTGGTTGCAGCGGATCACAATGGCGGTGAGAGGAAACGGGGTCATACGAGCATTGTTCTGCTGTGAAATGAAGAGTTGAACTAAATAGGACACTGTTACGCTTCCGATGCCGAATTGGTCAGGGACACAGTACCACGATAACACAATGTAAACCTAACGCTATGAGATAAATTTGAAGCGTAATAGGAAAGATTCAATGACGAGATGTAAACAAATTCGTTTAAGAAATTTATAGTATTTAAACAATTTGAGGATCCTTGAATCGTACGGTAAACAAGTTAAATTTCGTTCTGGTTTTTAAATAATCGACTTTGAACGTGAATGTGAGACAGATCGGTTCATGGAGAGGTAGAAATAGCACCACCTGACGCCGCCGCCGGCGCAGGAAGTGTGGACGGCCGAACACACCACTTCTGTGTATAATCAAAAGCGAGGAGAAAACATGCACGTAATTTTACATGGCGAAATCCATATTATACCTATGCAATACAGTTAAATAACTGAAAACTTTTATAGACTGTTATAATAATATTACACAAGTACACCTACTTATTTCTAGACTCTAATGACATTAAATGAACACCCGGAATTTGGGTAATGAATACTCGGACAGTTACGCTTGCAGAAATTTGAGCAATATATCGTATAAGTATAAAAGCAAATGCTGAATTTTGCACGTTGTTGTTCGTTTATACTCCTTTGTTGTACGCGATGAAAATTATGTTTATGTAATTTCATCACAGTTTTGAATAGAAATCTTCAGTTTTCAGTAAATCTGTGCTCCTCAAGCATTTAAGTAATAATTTGCAGTTTATGGCCGGTGTAAAAACAAATTTATTTTCGGAAGATGACAGCTGCCTTGCCCGATTCGGAGCAAATAATGAGAGCAGTTAAACTATAAAAGAGGTTGTCGTAATCATTGGAATGGTTACGCTTTAGTGTGTAGGAATAAAGTCGTAATTAATGAGATGTAGTGATAAATGTGTTGTGTAATTACGAGGCCGACAAGTAGAAGTATTAATAAATTAATACAGAGGGAACGGTCGACGTCGGGTTGCGCGTGTCCTGCGATAACAACTTTCTCTGAATGAGGGAGCGAGATTAGATTGAGATTATCCAAGCGTAATCATCACGGCCTTATAGTTCCTACTCGTACACAATTGAGAACACTGAGGAGGAAGTGTTACCAGTTCCTGGATTTATCATTAATTGCATCTCTCATTATGTTGATCTCGGAATTGCAGAAAAATATAGGGTATCAATGTTGATGTACACACGTAGTAAAATTGAACCTAGTTTGATTTCCTATTATTGTCAAGAAACAGCAGTGAAACACCCTCTAACTGAATCATCGTTTGTTTTTTTTCTACAGTCCAGTTATTTCACGGCTTTAAAAAGTGTGCATCATGCGTAATGGTAGCATGAGCAATACACATTTGAGAGAAACTCAGGCAACCGTGCGTTTTGGTTAACGTTGCCTTTGTTTAGGACCATTTTGTTCGATGTAATATGCAACATTTAATTTTATGCATTTCTTTCAAATCTTTGTCCTGCTTTTTTATGGCCCATAACGTGATGCATGGATTGCAAATAGGGGAGAGGTTATATAATGGAAGTAAAACAAAAACTTTTATGAATGGTAGCACAAATGCTAATATGTGTAAATGGAAAATAAATTAAATTATGGGTTTACAAAACATACAATCGTGTTTTGTTATCGGTCTGTTTTTAAATTAGGTAATATGTTTCCGTGCAGTCCAATTGTCACAGTTAAGTAATCAATGACAGGGAATAACCACCCCAAGTCCGTATCCATGGCGCCCATCGTAGGGGTGATGACGTCACCATAGCAAGTACAAACACTAGTACATCAGAGTGAATTGACAAACAAATTGCAGAAGAAGCCATGCTAACGTAGAAAAACAACACGCACATTCATAAGTAAAAACCTATAGGGCCGAGGACGCGGAAGCTTGACCTAGTTTAGCCATCAAGGTAATTTCTGTACCCAGCTATGGGTTACTTACAGATGGTGTTTCAGAGAGTCCTCCAGCGCACTGGATAATTGTTTTAATTCAAAAAATCACTTTTTGTCACTTTCGCGGGTCAGTGTTGCGCGGAGGTGAGAGAAAGCGTGCTCTCTGTGCGATGTTACTGTACACACTGAATGTAGACCCCGGCGAGTGTAGTAGTGAGTATGCGCGCGTCCCTATTCCCGACGTCCTTGCGTGAAAGGGGCGGTTTAGTAGGGTGGCGCCATGGTAGCACATCAAGGCAACGCGTCAATCAATATGCGAGATGAGATCCCTGGTTAATGGTCCAAATGTCACGCGTTAAACGCCTGATTAAATCTAGCTTAAGTTACTTCAATTTTATTTAAAAAGGGATAATTTGTTGCAACTTTTCGTGCAATTGTAAAAGTAACCGCAACAAGTAAATCACACGCAACAGGTTTACGTATGCACATCACTGTAGTTGCAAATGGCCTTGCATAACTGCAGCATGGTTTTTTTCTGACCCTTCACCTCATAAACTTTCCATTCACTTGATAGTTGTTTTCATGTAAACAAATAAGGGAACGAGAGGTATGACGAAACTAAATTACAATAGCAAATCCCGAAGAGAAAAACAAAAGATATTGCGTAAACTGTTAACTTATAAGTGAATACAAGTAGTGATAATGTAAACATTGGGCTTGGGTACATGAAACTGATATGAATACTGTGTTAGCGTCTGTTACGCAAGTAAACAGTTACGTACGTGCAGTTGGTTCGGACACGCACTATCTCCTATCATATCAAGACGCATCGTAGCGAGAACCGACAGCTGATCGACAGTAACCAACTAGCGGACAACGAACAATTCAACTTCTCGATGTATCGAACACATTGTTCTTGACAAATTACTTTGATAATGTTGACGGCTTAGTAATGTAGAACGACAAGTTGTTAAACGAACTTAGTGTACCGACAGTCGACACGTAATACTTTTGGAGATACATAATAAATAACTAATTATAGTAATTGTAAGAAGATTAATCTCACGTAAATTAAATTAAATAAATGCCTTGAGAAATTAAGTTTTTATGAGGACGTCTGGATATATATTGATATTGGTTTCTAGTTGTATACATAAACGTAAAGCGTAAAGACCTCTCATCAATTTGCAAGCTAGTGTAGAAATAAAAATATGGAATCCAATATTACACATACAAGAGCGAGAACTAGAGAAACGAGGTTTAGAATTGTTTTCGACATAAAAATATGGATCGTTTATTTATATTCGCGAAAAGTGTGAGTATTTTCGTACTCCTCTGCCAAGCCATTACAGAATTCAGGTAAGACGGTATTGTTTTTGTGCGCTTCACCATGTTTATGGATAGTAAACTGTAATTCTAAATATATAACGCACCTGTTCAATTGCTCGGCAGTTTACTCAAGTGGTAAGCTTATGTTTAACAACAATATTAAATTTTAGTTAGTGAGTGTTAACTGAGGGAACTAGGTTAATATTCTACTCGCAAGAGACCTGGATATTGTTATATAATAAACAGTTTTGGCAACGTTTAACGTTACAATTACGTATAACAAGATTTACCTAGATATTTCCATAGTTTGCCATGCGGCACTTAAAGTAAGAACCTTAGCTAAAAGTGAAATGAATTTTAATTAACAAATGTTAATTAACTGTGAAAATTGCGATGTAGATTCTGTTCAAAACAGTAGTTTATGGCAAAAAAGATATGAATCGGAAATAAATTGAGCACAAAGAGTTAATTTAGCTGTTACTAAATAATAATATTTTAATTTTTAGTAAACAGTATTAGTTTAGGCCAGAACAAGACTACGTTAAATATTAAAATTGGTAAGACTTGTCACTAAATGGCTACACATTTTGTTTTTGTTTACTAGCTTTGACTGCAGACATAACACTACACCTACAAACGAAGAGTCTTAATTAAAAGTTCAGGTCCTTGACCCCAGAGCCATGACATTTGTTTGTTTGTCTGTAGATTGTTTTATTCGGAGATAACATAAATTAATTGATTCCGATCAAACTTCTGGAGTTTAATTGCAATAGACACATTTAGTGGCATTACTTCGATAAGAAATTAATGCGTAGGTTGAACTGAAGATGCTTGTTCTGCTTAGCTCACCGCATGCTTAGAATGAATGTTCAAAAGAGGCAATGTTAATTGTACTGGTTATGATTATGAAATGAAAAAAAATGTTGCCAAGTAAATACAACGAGAGTTTATTCTATTAAATGGCAAGATGTCGATGATAATTTAGTAAAAAAATATCTCAGGTACAGAACATCGTAAGCATCCTTAGAAGAGATTGATTGCGATAAAATCAACAAACGTGATGTAGATATGATCATTATTTGTTATGTAATCAACCATAAATGTACAGGTTATATTAACTGACGTGACGTTACATAAATGATTAGTGAAATTGACATGTATTTCATAACAATAAGTTTGATAGGGCCCAAGACAATAGAGCATGTTATTTCTTTAAATTGCTGTGGGTAGTGAAATCGACATAGATTAGTGAGCAGCCATTAGTGTGAAATGAAATAAACAAGAGGAATTAGCGCCGGCCGATAGCCTGTGCTAATCTGACCGCAAGGGAACGGGCGCCACCGAGACTTTCCCTTTTCTTCTTGTGAAAGTGATGATGTTCGTTGCAACAAAGCAACGGTTTGCATCTAAAATCAACCACCGATCAAATCATCTGTGGCAACGGAGAAAAGTTATGCTAAGTTGTGTGCGGAGCTCGACAAACCTCCGTAATAAAAACTAAGTGCCCACCTACACGTGCAATTGTATTCTGCTAAGAAAACGAAATTTCATAGTAACAGCAGTCACGTGCAAGCCAATGCACTTGATCATGCTGCCAGTAAATAGAACGTCAATCTGTTTAGATATGCAAAATGGAAACTCAGAATGTTAATTGCGAATACATTTATAGAAAACAGTGACTGTGTAACGCAGATTACCAAGACGCCTATCGATATCAGTTAGCTTTACATAGAGTGTGAGTTATCTGGTATATCTAATGGGTGCCGTGCTTATCTACCAAGGACCAAAACAGCAGAACACGAAAACAAAACAAAGCGTACTTTCTAAACGAAGCCTTTCTCCTAACGAAGTTCGGCACGGCTAATGTCCGCCCTTTATTGCCGACAATTAGCTGCAGAAACCGTGCCGTTTATATGGCAAAAAGAAAATTATGTGGGGCACTACATGCTGTTGCTAAGAGGTCTGATCGAGAAATTCCATAATTGCTTAACAACTACCAATTTCGATGTTGTTGTTCATTTGCTGCAGTCGAAAACATAAACATTTAAATATGTACACTTATTTTTGAGCAAAGTTGTTTCCTAATTCAAAAACATTTAGATTTAACGTACGGATTATTTAAAGGTACCACCATTAACTTTTAAGCTTCAATAGGCAAGTGGACCAGAATCAAGTTACGGTAAAAAAAAGTATAGTAGTTTTTATTGTAAGTCGTGCCAAGCCCAATTTAGATAAAAAAAAATGTAAACATAGGTGGGGCCAGAACATGACTGAGTTTTAGTTAAATTCAAGGTTGACGATGAAAAATATTGAATCTAAAGTCGTTATCTATAGCTCATATCGACAATAATACAAACATTATTTGTTATACCTATGTGAAATATTTACGATAACACCAAGTTGTAAATATTTGTATGTCTGGGTGAAGTGCTGAAGCCTGACGAATGGCAGCATGGTCATTCGACTCTATTAGCAGCCAATAAGAGAGTAACATACAAGCATTAATGTATTGTTGCTAACCAATAGTAAACAAGTGATTTTACAGACGAATCATTTAGCCAAGGTTGAGGTACACATTTTATGGTTTAATAGAATTAGGGTTAAACAGTCTTCAAGCATCCTATTCGATGATTCCCGAATTTTAACAGGAATGTCATAGTGTAACTTATGAACAATAATAATTTCATCATGTCTTGGTTTATGGCAGTATGTAATTTTGACGTGTACCTTGACCGATTCATCTATCGAACAGTTTACATATTGTAGCCTCAATTACACCAGTCAAATATAAATTATAGACTGACCTTGTAGTTGAACTTTTGTCTGTTATATCTAGTCAGCAGTCTAGAATTTTCATAATCATCTTTAGGATTCGACTCAGCATTATAGTTCATTTCGAATTCACGTACTTTGTGATCAATATTGTAGGTGCATTGGTTAGTCCTTGTTACATAGAAGTTTCTGGAAGACTCGATAGGTATTACATAAGATTAAAGTAGTGGATCGACGCAGCAAATAGGATGAATTTCTATTCGCATACGACTCACCCAATAAAGTTTTTGATGAAGCAGTAGACTGCGAACAGGGTCGCGTCATTGAGGCCGAGGTCCGGCTTGATCCTGGGCAATGCGACGTGCGGCGAGGCAGCGTCGGCCGGCGGGCCGCGCACCTCTGGCGTGGCCGCGCTCATGGCGGGCGCGCCGCGCGGCCGCGTGCCTGACGCGTGCGGAGCGATCGTGACGGCCGGTCAGCTGGCTCAGCAGTGGGCCCGGCAGCGGCCGCACCCGCCCCGCATAACACCACCGGCGCTCCCGGCACGCGGCACCGCTCGCACCGTCGCCGGAGCGCGCCAAAACCACCCGCGTGTTAGCCCGTCGGCGCACGGCTGACACCGACTGGCGGCGCTACCGACACTTATCGATCGCTACGCCGCGTCTGCGCTCTCAAACGTCCACAGACACTAGAACGGAGACTCAGTGCCGGTCTTACACGTCCAGCATAAGGAAACCCAAGTATATCACGAGAAAAAACCAGGGGCAAACAAGATACATGCAAACTGACATCATTTGTATGTTTATGTACGGGACAAAGTTTGTTGGGACGCGAAGTTCAGTGATGAGCTGCTCGTACTAAAGTCGTGGTTAGCACGTGCAAGTCGCGCGTGCGTCTGTCGGCGCGGCGGCACTCTGACTGGGCGCGCTCGCGCCGCGTGCTCGACGCCCGCACGATATCCGCTCACCACGCTATCTATACAAACTATATACTGCTCACGCACAGCCTGCACACCTTGATTTACATACTGAAGGTGTGACACCCATAACACTGTAAAAAAGGAAGTGTCATGCTTTCTTTCAGTTCCATAAAATACGATAATCTGTGAGAGAATGACAGAGAACCCCGAATAAAGAAATGCAGCCTTGATATTAAAAGAACACCTACTCATAAAAAAGCGTCATATTATTGTTCGATAGTAGAAACAGAAGATAGTCAGATTCGAAAAGCTTTAGATAAAGATCGAAAAGTTTGAAGATGGAGAGCCTCGCCCCACAAGTTTCAAAACTTCACAAACAGTCCAGACATGTTACCAGACAAATTATCTGGTGTTGTAAATATTGCGTACCATGTTTTGATACGATGGTACCTACCCAACATTACATCAAATCAGCAAGATTTGAGTGAAAAAGCGGAATATTAATGTCATTCTAGAAAGACAATTTTTTTCAGATTCGATTCAAAGCACGAAAGGAAGATAAGTGAAGGTTAATGTACAGGATCATTAAGTTAAGTAGTGAAATTTTCACAACACTCATAGTAACTGAACACCCCAAATAGTAAAACCACGGTCAATGTCCGCGTGACGGACCGGCGAGTAGAGCGATCTGACAAGAGGACAAAAAAAACATCTCTCCCACCGTCCATCAAGAGTCGTGGCGAATGACGTAAAATAGTTTTTGCCATTGCTACAAGTAGATAGTACCCAGAATTCGTCTAATGAACTCCCGGTTCTTCTATGTGACCCGCTCACCGCAACGCTCCATGAGCTGCGCGAACATCGACGACATATCGAATTTCTCGAGTACATTGACCCGAATATGACTATCTATTGCGTAGAAGCTTCGGTTAATCGTTCATGGCTAATGTATTAGTAAATTTTTGCCACGTATGTATTTTCAAGAAGTATCGTAGACAAGTAGCAGTAAAATAAATTACGCTTGACGTCGTAATAAAGTAAGAGGCGAGTGTCATCGCATCTCTTGGTAATCTTTTTGTCGAACGTGAGGGACAACAACAAGTCCGCTTCTTAGAAAATAATTCCTGACTTCCCGGCGTAGCGCTCTTTGATTTCCGAGAAGTAGTTTCAGAGAGATGTATCATAGAATAATAATACTCTTGACTTAGTACAATATTTACAATCACTTTTCAATCAACATTACCAAAAATTTTGGAGTGTAAAAGTTTTGGACTCCTGAGTTGTGATGCCTGAATCTTAGACATGCGCCAATACCGTTAAAATAAATACCGTTTAACGTAACTATTTAATGGTATTGTAACTTAAGTTTTTCGTTCTTCTTAGTTTCCAGATTGATTATTTATTTGATATAACAAAACATCTAATATAAATTTTAGGAGGTCAGCAAATCGTTTCATAAATTCTTGTTAAGATTCTTAAGGACAACTTTAACAATACATATTTTTTAAATTTAATGTCGAATGAGATGCAAATAATGAAAAGTGTTTGTAAAATTAAAAGCAGTCTCAGGAGGCACAATAATATATTATTTCTTATAATAACATAAATATTTTTTATGAACGATCACATAAAGTTTTAATGGCATAGTTTTCTTTCAAAGACAAAGTCAGAAGAATGATCTAATGAGACGTCTATTATTATTCAATCAATTGAGCCAGACAGGTCTTGGCAACAGTAGACTAGCGTACAGGCAGTTAAACAATCGTAAATACGCGTTGAAAGTTAACTACCTAATTATTCTTTGGTGCGTAAATTATAGAGTAGGCCCCGTTGCGATACGCAATGGGAAATATGTAAGACAACCCGATGAAGTGTTAATCATGTTAATCATTCCATCCTTCCACACGATTACGAAAGAATAGATTTGTATATTAATAACGGTATATTTTTTACATCACCTTTGCTATTTTTAAATGTTAATTTTGCTGGTAAGGAAACCGATACTAGTTTCGATCATAATATCAATGATACGATTTTTGCGAATAAAACAGTGGTTCCCGTGAAGTGTTTCGTTTCTAAATACACACGTTGTATTAGTTCGTGACACGAGAAAATTACAAACTTGCAATCGCAATCAGCACTATGGTGTCTTTAACGTTCGCGTGCATCGTTCTATTGATGCAATATGACCCACTTGTCATTTCCATGAAATCGTTGCCTCTATGATCGTTATTGGGTATTTTATGTACTGGCAACTTGTTGGTAGATAGGATTTATTTCCTTATTAGAATAATGTTTTATTAGATTTCGAGTTAAAGCAAAAAGATTAACATCGTTATAAAATGTCAGCTAAAGCAAGCAAGTGTCGTACATTAACAAATTCATTTGAGAACAGTTGCGATCGGCTGCATCTAATCTAAAGCCCAGCAGCGACTGCCGTATTTACGCAAGTATCAGCGATTTCCCGCTATCGGCAAGCCGCGCACGCGCACAAACTGATCTATGGCGCAAGCTTCCATCATTATTCTCATTACGAACTAGCGAGCGTGTTTGCAATTGCGGCACACCCGTCTCGTGCCAAATGGTGACTTGACAATATTACTACAAGTAGTTTCATACGTAATTTGTAAAGGCTAAAGCCCTTTTATAGGTCGACAACGCAGTAAGTATACTGTTTTTGTATAAATGAGGGTATTGCGAGAACATTAGCAAAATCTGTTAGTGAAAGCTTCAATGTTGCAAGCATCCGTTAAGTTGTTTGAAAAGTTAAAAAGAAAATTCTAGACGAAAGAGACAATAGGTAAGAACTAGATATTTATTCAAGGTCTAAAGATTCAAAGATTCAAGAATCCTAATAAAATTAGGATTAGATTGCATGAAAAATACTTGTTAACAACATAATAAGTTCTGTATTTTTAGATAATGTTCTAGGTTATTCTGTATTTCGTTTAGAATATGAAAAATATATAAAAGCATAGGATAGGAATGCGTTTTTTCACGCAGTTGCGTACTAGTTTGAAAACGGAAACTCTCAATTTGTCTCATCTTTTCATGTTTTTCATATTTCACATGCCAGACGTAATCAATTATATACCTGCACAGATTTTTTGCAATGTATTATATATTTTTCTAGATATTTATTCAATAGGAGCAGAGTGAAAATAAAATGGGACATAACATTTTTACATAAAATGATTACTTGTCACGAAACATTACGTCTCTCCGAGGCGCGTGAAAATACGGGAGTGTTTGCGCACGTGGCTCGGCCGTTTCATTTCCCTATTTCTGCTAATAAAGTTTTCGATTTTGCCGTAACAAACAAATGGTTGTTATTCAACATGGCTACGATTTTAGATTTTAACTACAGCTCTATATTTGTGGTCACGTGATACCGCCGGTGACTTGAGCCTGCTATTTGCTGAGGCGGGTGCTGGGAAAGAATGCGATACACCGTTTGACACGCCGACATAGCATCGTAGGGTGTACGATTACAGTACAATAAACTAGCAATTCATTATGTCTACTTTTGCGTTATATATGAATAGATTCAGAATTCTTCACAATCACTAACATTTAGGCGATAGCTAAACAGTTTGTAAGAAATATTATCGACTCTTTATTAAACTTTTTCCCGCTGTTTGATTTGCGAATTATGCATTATTTATGGCCTTTTATGATGACTAGGAGACTCATTGGTCAGATATCTATTGAAAATCAGTTTTCATACATCCAATTAGATATTTTTCTAAAGGAAGAATTCAGAAAAGTGTAGCAGTGAAAGTACTTCTTCAGGCTTTATAATAATATAGACGGACTTCGTGGACCATATCAATTTCATGTACGAAGTTCAAACTTACAACGTTACGCACTTAGTTATTGTACGTTAAAGTACAAATGAATCGGAGGTTACTAAATATGGGTTTGAAAATGAATAACCTCGCATAGAGGACGATTTCACTTCAACTCGTGTAAGAACAAGCGAAAACAAAATCTTTCTTGTTTAGAAGTCTACTATGGAAATTGGGGTTACTACTTATAATTTGACTATTAAACCGTTTTAGAGAAGGTTGGCCAACCTCACGCGAGGCTTAACTAGAATTCTGAGAAACAATAGTAAACAAGGAAAATATAGTATTACAATGACGAATCAAAAATAGTAATGACTGCAAATAAGAGGAAAATTAACTGAGCTGATATTAAAAAGTAATGTTGGATGAAAATGCATAAAGTACTGCATTTAATATACTTCCAGCAATATAATATACCTACTCATGCTTACGAAGCAACAATACCCAAACACTTCTTATGAAGTAGTTTTTAGAGTTAAAATAGACTCAAAAGTAACTATGTCAAATCTAGATTTTTTACTTCCAGTTGCATGAGAAAAAAACTTACAAGTTATAATGAGATTTAAATTCGCCGTCACTATACTATAAGTATTGCCAGTAGCATGGACAAGATAACCGTGTTCAAAGCTTAATATTTTCAATGCGAAACTTGTCCCTCAAACTTCTTTGTCAGTCTTTGTCTTTTTGAAAACAGATACATAGCTCTCTAAATT
This sequence comes from Autographa gamma, assembly GCA_905146925.1. Classification (NCBI taxonomy): domain Eukaryota; kingdom Metazoa; phylum Arthropoda; class Insecta; order Lepidoptera; family Noctuidae; genus Autographa; species Autographa gamma. The sequence goes on from LR989850.1 coordinate 2,773,344, forward strand.
AATTAATTATAATAATTAAAATATATAGTAAGGTGTCGGTCAATTTAAGCACGGTTAGTGCGTAGGACAGGGAATGCCCGTGAGAACCCGTCTATGGGCAGTGGGCGAATTTCTCACGCCATGTTTATGTTCTGACTACAATTAAAACAATGCGCCGCGACGGCATTCCAGGTATAGCTCCGGTAAATATATTTCAACGAAATTTCTGAACCCAAAAATAGTTGAAATGTAAGGCAAAATATTGAACCACGCTTAACCTTGGACCACTTTAATTCGTCTTTAAAGTAAATTGATTCATCAAAATCATACTCAAACATCTGCAGGTCTCAAGGCTCTAATGAAACATTTCTGAGAATATATCAACGGCGTAATAACATACAGTTTGTTAAATTTTAGCCTGCCATTTGCTTAGAGAATGATATACCTGCACGTCAAGAATAAACGATCAGGTTGGTTAACAATTTATCATACAGTTGCACTCTTGCAATCGCCCCGAGACATTGCAGTCATTAGTTACAATTCGCAACAGTTGCTCTGCTATTTCGAGAAAATAACGAACTTTGGTGCCCCGTCATAGACTAACACGGGCCGAAGTGTCTAATTATTGTCTTCTCGGTAAGATGTAATCATGTGTCTCTACTTTATCTGTGCCAGAAGGAAAATTCTTTTTTTAATTAGAATCTCTGATGATTTCATTTTTGGCAAGTAATAGGGGAGAGCGTTTATTGTGGGGATATCCCGAGAGCAAAATTATCTGTGCCGATTCATTGCAATACAAACGTTTTACGCAATGCAAAAAAAATGCAACACTCATACAATAAATTGCTATATTGATAAATCATACGAAGTTTATGGAGACGCTCTTATTAATTTAATCATTCATTGGCAATATTATTGGGTTCATAATATTCGAATTGTCTGATAAGTTAAAATATATATAACTAATATTGCTACGAAGAAGGTCCTATCTCATATGCTCTGTCATCGTCGCGCAATAACCGTGCGACAGTCGCACGACAAAAGCGACCTCTGTAATCTGACCAATTAGTACAAACGTCACTTTGAAAATCAACCTTATACGGAGCGCTTTGATCAGCGCTCGTTGTGCAAAATGAGAACCATTTTCGTCGCTAAAATTATTCCCATGTCATTTGGCTCGAACAGGTTATTAACACGTGGATAAAAAGAAACATCTGTAAACGTCTAAGAATACAAACAGCGTGAAGAATGTATGTCACCGCTTATAACGAACGTAACTTTAAACCTAAGGCTGAAGGAAGCTGCAATTAAAATAAACGAGTCCACGAGTAGCTAATAAACCTCGATCTTTTTAAATCGAATGATATTTACCGAAGATATATTTAGATGTCGTTTTCCAATAAAATCTTTTTGCAGTAGACCGTTCATTAAATCTGGTTTAAGTTTTATAATAACGATATAATTGGTTTAATAAAATATAGAGTGTATGTCGGTCTCTATTACCAAGACTGAATTTTGTGCCTAATGATAAAAATATATAGTGGGTTACCTTCACGCCAGTAAACGGTAGTGATTAAACATTAAATAATACCTGTAACAAAAAGTGAACTTAATAAAAAATGTACGGAGAAAAAATAATAATACAGATTCTTTGTAGTAACCATAACAATTCAGCAAGATGAATGCAACTTACGCAGTATATACCAGTGATTGAATTCAAATGCAGACGTTGCTAAGTTACAAAAAAGGTAAGAAACTATTATGTGCATTAGTTAAAACATCGTTAAGAAAATAACTTTGTAAGTTCGATGTCCGTTTCTTGCGAGCAAACCAATTCGCACATCGTCGTAGTAAGGATCCATCCTCGGTTACAAGGAGGATAACAAAAGTAATCGCCATAAGGAAAAGGCCGTAAACATCTCACAAAGTCTTGTCAACAGTGTTGCAGACTATTTCAGTAATGCAAAATGACGAATTTTGTGAAGCCACGAGACGACAAAAGAATAAAACGCCTCTCACTCACAAAGTTAGATTTCGAATGAAATATTGGTCATTTCCGTCGCTTAGTCTTTTCTTGTATTATTATATTCTTTGAAGACGAAATTAGAAGCTAGTTTACGAAGAGATTATAATTAAGACAAAGCTGCAGGATCCAAAATTAAAATTTACTGCTGAAGATCGCCAATATTGTTTTTGGCAACATTTCTGGACGCTTTCTACAACATTACTGAAACAACAATGTTCTCTTAACCACACCTGAATCGATGATAACAACATTAGTTGAAATAGCAAGCAAAATTCACGATTTAGTCACAGAACCGTCTGCCAAGTACAGACGGAAGCCATTACATTTTCCTAGAAGCAGCTGGTACAAACATATCATGTGTCGACAGGGATAAAATATGAATAAAAATTATCATTTATCACCATACTAACAGCCTGTTTCATGTTCGATGGAAGCATTTTTTATTTTACCCTTAATGTAACAGCAGAGAACGAAAGGTGCGAATCAATCACAGGCTACATCAAAAGCAATTAAAATATAAAATATGCAACTCATTCTTAAAAATTGAATCTGTGACCTTCGCTCTTTATCAGAGCTTTAAGAACTATGAATTTAATTAAGTGTAACATTGTCTGTGGTGTGTCTGCGCTGCACAACAACTTTCATTTGAGAAATCAATGTCATTCGTTCAACTTTTTAATGTTACATTTACTTATGCATTTTCATTTTGTGTTTCCGTCGACTTCGATTTTAGATTTTAGGAGAAGAATACATCTACTGAGTTCAATGGATTATTCAACATTGTTGCTAGCTGGAAATTGGCATCGAGTACGGCTGTTTCGTAGTAAAGTATAAAGTTTACGTTTTGTTTTCCCTGATTATATAAATTAAAGTGTCTAAAGTTAGCATCGTGAGGGGCATATCACACCGCAAAGCGTGCTGCTCGACAACAACCAGTAATTTGCAATGTGTTAGCGTTTCATGCTACACTGTAGCAAACTGTAATTATCATTCAATTGAAAACTGTTTAAATGGAAGTATAAATTGAAGTAAAAAAAGATTACCAGATAATGATGAACAATTTTGACAGTAATACATGCGAGTACAGATTCAAAAATCTGTAAACATAGTTATATGTATTCAAACAATGCAAGATACTATTCACTAAGACAACTTAATTATAACAGTAAGCCATTAGCATGAAATATTACATGAACAATATCCAAAAAGAAATAAAATATTCACTTTGAGTGTGCCAGACACAAAAAGTTCATTCAATTTATCCTTGCCTAACCGAGCGAGGCAGGGTCATTTCAAAATGCTTTTCTCCCCGTTATATGCACATATACAAATAATATAGAATTTAATACAGGCATTTTAATCGTAGGAAGATTGACTAGATACTGGCACAGCTGCTAAATGGAAAAGCCGTGGAAAGTGTTGGATGCCCAATTCCATTTTTCCTTAAATAGACTTGTTTCCACTGAGGCAAACTTTATTGTGCTGACAACCTTTACAATTAATTATATCAGTGAGACAGTCATTGTTATTAAAGAATTATTATAGAAATTGTGTGAGCATGGAAACTATCGCTTCGTTGGGAAGTAATAAAACAAAATTATGGCGACTGACGATTGGAGAAACCAATGACCACGTGTTTCCTGCACGATCTGACACTGGTGCTTCCTAGTGCGTTTCTAAAACTTGCAACCTTGAATAACCTCGCAGTTATTTCACGCGAGTGCTTTCACGTGTTTAATTTAATGCGTGAAGAACTAAAATATACATGTAATACATATAAATATAACTCGGTTCTAGATATAGGTACATACACGTATTAACGTCTGACCAGAGTTCAACCACTCATGATCGTGTTCTTCAATAATTTAGGTCCGCTTGAAATTTGAGTAAAATAATCTTTAAAGCTGAGAACATGAAGCCGAACTTGTGAGTAATTTCAATCATTTTCGTGATGGATTTTGTTCTCCAAATAATGCTCGTGGCGGGGCATTATGTTAATAATTGGGTTCGAGGATCTCAAGGGCCGGGCAAGCATGGTTTTGGGAGTAAACGCGCATGCGTGCCGAATTGCAAAACAACCGGTTTTGCTCAACTATATAGGTATGGTAAGTTATTTTAATATGTAAACACACGAACTAGTAACGAACTATTAACTGTAAGATTACAGGTAATAAGAAAGTCAGTCAACTAAATTGTTATATACTAGTTAATCATTCGTTTATGTTTGATGGTACAGGTAATCAGCTGTATGAATTCACTTTAACGAAAAAATGGCAAATTGTTTACGCTCATGAAATGCTGCAGGCGATCTGGGCGGTCATTAAAGGAAAGCTGACATCATCGCCAATGTTAGGAACGGCCAGCCATTGTTGTTATGCTACGCATTATACCGGCGAAAGGAGATGGTTTATCAGTAACCGTTGCGAATATTAAAAATGTGTTTCAATACGTATTAGAATATCATTGTTCTTATTCAAAGAAGGACTAGCTACGAAGTTCAATGCCACGGGCTTCGGATTACACGCAACAATTCACCGGTTCATTGATTTTATCGCGATAAAATTTGCACGCATTGTGTGAAATGATCCATAGATAGGAAGGACCATGAGCGTTTGATTGAATGTATCATAAACAAATAGTTGTGATATCCCACACATTTACATCAGTTTATATAATTAGCATATATGCGATATTTTTCTCAGCTTTCGTTTCACTTTGAAATCACTACATGCCAAATTTTAATCTATTTAAATGTTATTCGTACTCGTGGCCTATAAGGGTTTAAAATACACGAATGGAATTCAAATAAAACACCTTCATGTAGGACGACAAGTTGAAGATTAACCGGAAAGGGAAGTGCGAAATCTAATTAATAGAGTCAGGGTTAATATGATTTTTAATTAAAGTTTGTTGACAAGAGTACTTATTACACCCGAGGGCCAGTTGAGGGTAGCTTGGAACATGGAGCACCACTCTATATGCAAATTAAGGGTAATGAGCACGAAGTATACTTATCGTGAATTAAAAATAGTTAACACGTGAGGAAGAGCTACTAAACAGAGGTGAGTATGTGACTGATACTGAATTATTTAGCATACATTACCAATTTAAGTTATTTCGAGACAATGCTATAAAAATAACACACATAAAACATACTGGCTTGAAATATATTGTTTGCTTACAACATCTTATAGAAGATTAAGCCAGAACATGGTGTTTAATGTTTATCACAAGTATAATAAATAAAATTATGAAAAGATTATGTTACTATCATGAGCGCTTATTTAAAATAATGTATGTAAAATGAAAATTTGCCTCCTTTTTCTACAAATATTTAATGTACTAATTTTAATTCTAAACAACATTTTTTATTCTGCACATCTGATTTTTTTATATCTACATACTTTTACTACGCAGATACAAACAACGAGTACAGTCGTGCATAAAAAAACAAGCCTGTAGGCTGTAATTTAAAACGCTTCCATCATACCGTGACGTGGGCTTAAAGCCGAATCTTCACCATGAAAAATCTTATACAAAAACAGACCTGTTTATTCTGTTTCGTTCCACTGTTTACAAGAGGCAGTCAAAAAAACTTGGCAAAAAAACTCGCAGGATGAAATTGCGCGTGTTGGTGAACGCGTGAACGACGGAAGACTCGGTTTTTCCTTTGCAAAATATCGATCTCTCACAACGCACTTTACATTTGTGCCAACTTACAGTAACCGCAATGAAGACTTTACAAAAAGATCGTACCAAATTCAGTTACTGTGTAATCGAGTTTGGTGACTATGCATATTTAAAATTATTAGAAAATTGCGTTATGATTATAACTCCGCTTGGTTTCTGATTCTAAGTACTGATTAAATGAATTACGTGCAGTACCCAAGTTTTATTTTTTCGAATGCTACGTCAATGTTCGCGTGAACACGTGACTTGAATCGGATCGAGACAAAATTTGTAAGTAGGATTAGTTTTTACATTCGAGCGATTTGTCTGATTGTTTTGTGTAATAATAGGAGTGTAAATAGCCTATTGTTTGGGATATTAGCGAAAATTGATACTGCCAAAAATATAGCTGTTCCGTGACATCAATATCCGTTGTATTGCTTGATAGTTTTAGTATCGATTGCAATCAAATTGACGCCTACCGCTATCTGCTAAAGCTTTCATTATTATTTTTGGGTCAAAACTATTGCAAGGTTAACTGTAATGTTAGATATATCGATAAATACATAGGCTTGTTGCTAACTGCGAGTACTTGTCTAAATTTTTAAATGCGGCACACTTGAGGCATATAAAAAGTGATGTCATTATTTTTTGCGAGCACTCGGTAATGTTAATGTGAGATGAATTGCTTTTTGTTCGTGCTCGACAGATGGTGCTTACAATGCTTCGTTTGCATTTAAATAACATACAAACTGTATACCGCTATGTATATATTATAATAACATGGTAAGTACACGAAGTATATGTACTTCTCGTATAAGATAGAGGGAGCGTTGCTGGTTCAGGAAAAGGTTAAATACGAAGTACGTATAACGGTTTTATTACCCAGGCTTATAAGAGATGCTGATTTAAAATATTAATAAAATACAATTAGGTAATCTAAAGTACGACCATTGAGTCCTGACTTTAAAAGGTATGTAATAAATATTCTCTATATCGCGTGTATTACAAATTATTGTAATACACGCGATATAGAAAAAAGATATATATAGAGAATATAATTTTTTATCATCATTACACAAAGCAAAATTATCTTAATATGTTGCCGTTAAATTAACTACAGCATAATTAGAGTACGCGTCAAAAATAATAATGACTTCATCAACGCTTTGGTTAATGGCGAAACGACGGGCCAAGTTTCAAAGTGCAAATAGTAAACAAGCTCTAACAAAATCACACGAGAACTCTCTTCCAGAGCAACATTCTATTATTAGGACTCATAGAAGTCGATGATCGGTTTTGGCTGTTCGGCGATACCTAGACCGATCACCAAATAGACCGCGCCCGTAAAAAGTACCGCTACACTGCTTATCTACATGACCAAATAAGGCTTATGACTAGGTATTAAGGTTTACATTACTCTGATAATGATGTTAACGAAGAAACTGGCAGGAAGACATCCGTCAATCATCACGGTTATCATTGACGCTCGAGCTCATTCCGGGAATGAGCTGATGCCACGTGTCTAGAACCACTAGCCACTGATGCGATAGATGACAGGGAAACTGACGTCGATGAAGCATGAATGAAACTGAAAACTACCTTTTGTATGACCAATTTAAAATAAATAATACATGAGAAACAATAAATATGTCGTTAAAGAAGCGCCATACGATAGGAGCATATCAATCATTTTGAGCAATAGACATCGATAGCAATAAAACAGTCATAAAATGGACGACCATAAAACAACCTGTGTGAGTCCATCGTTATTTAAGGGAATCCATAAAAACTGTAGCACAACAAACAATAAAGACCACCGCAATGTCGGTGCAGCTCTGACGGAAATCATCGCGGTGGTTGCGAGTAGTAAAAATATCTATGTGTGGTTATGATAAGTTTCCCGAAACAGTTGGATTTATTACTTGTCTCTCAAAGTCTGAGTATGTTGGTGGTATTACCTAGTATTTAAAGAAGTTGATTCTTTTTAAGTTCGAATCGCCGGACAGAAGCTAATTAGATACCTAATACATATCTATACGTACATGTTTATTTTTTGCGTAACACTCTGCAGGCATACCGCTTAAAATGTTTCACAGTAGAAATTTACAGAAGTGATTGATTGACTGGGATAATGATATTTCCCTATAACCGACTAGGTGAACGATATTATTTGCATATTGAGCAGATTATGTAACTACAAGCGATAGCGTGATCAAAAGCTAATTAAAAGAAACCAGATTTGCAACTGGTATTTGATAGATTATGAGACAAGCAATATAAAACATTCTAATTAAGTTATAATTTATTTTTTGTTTCATTACTCGATAACGTTGAGGATAAAGACAGCTATATTTTCAATTTATCATTTTGCGATGTGAAATCTTTAGCAGTTCATTTGCCCGTCACTCCGTCTCACATTTTGGCACGATTTTATCTCCAATGAGATTCTAATGTATTAGTTGGCAAGCACGCCCGTCAAGATTTCGTCCTATCAGATTTCTGTATTTTAAACAACGAGCAAGGGACATATTCATTGTTCCGTTGAGTTTTCTCGCTGCCCTTGTTTTTCAGTAAAGCACCTTTGGTAATGAATGCCTTTGACCTTGTATATTGTATTTGGCAAGCGGAACGGTGAGATTTTAATAAAATAAGACCTTAAGTTGGTAAACATATAAAACATTTACCGTATATGGTTAGCATGCTATAATTTTGTTGTCACATCAGACTCCAAAGTTCAAAGGTTAAAAACGTTGATAAGCACAATGTAATCCCAGTTAAAATATAACAGAAATAAACTACGAAGGAAACTGTGATTAAGACCTTAGAGTTGGCATACGCAAATAAGTCTGTATTTAGTATTCCATCTGAAGGCTAAACAAACCTAAATAAGGTGGATACAATCGCGAAGGAGTAGACACTACAAAAACTTATTCAGATGAGGCATTGTACGAAAATGTGTCCAGTGCCCGTGACCTAGGGTTTTGTTTGCTACGCAGTGTTCGCCAGAAAGAACCAGACTGCTTGTCGCCGCCAGCATAAGAGCGAGACCGACATATACACTTCAACGGCGTGGGGGAAAGAGATGGAAGCCCGACAATGGCGTGGATATAAAAACTCTTGTGTGAGTAGAGGCGGGTGACGTAATGCGACAGAGCATAAAACGCAATTTTATGATGATCAATGTTAGCATTTTTTATTTAGTAGCGCTGTCATTAGATTAGCAAGCCAGGTAATTGATGCTTACGTATAAAGTACAGTATTTTTTTAATTATGAATATATAGTAAGTTCCCCGCTATGAATTAATATTAAGTTATTATTAGTCAATCTCGCTAAATAAATTATCGACGTACCTATGCGTAGTTTCGTACCAACAGCTAAACAGTATTAAAAAACCTTACATATTATCTTTAATCATTCAGCAACATTTATTATGTATTTTTTTTCTGCAAAACAAAACGAACCTTCGATAATACATCAAACAAAAGATAACTTAGTTGGTATTGTTTTATATAAAAAAGCAAAACAATTATTTGAAGAACTTCGAAACGGCTCAGAAAATAATACAATACAACATTATGAGCATTCATTGGATAAGAATACAAAAATACATATTTCAAGTTCATAAATTTCGACAGCAACGTTTTGTTTGCATTGGCGACATTTTGAAAGTTATTAATGAAGAAACGTCTGACGCAACGGCTACAAATTAACTGACCGTGAAATATATTAAGTACTTATTAATAACGGCCTTTAGCACATAATTACTCTATTAATTCAATTGATAATCCAAATTCATCAGCGCGTACAGAGAGCGTCGAGACTAGACGTGTTCATAATTTATTCTAAATTAATTTAACTACTGTCGATCTATTTTACACCGCAAGCTAATGACATAACGTACATCTCCGCATATTTACGCGAGTGCCTATTGTGACGTTCTGCGCTGCATAGCTCCGAAGACTTCGACTCCCCGCCAGCCCGCTTCGCCCCCGCGAAAACAAGACGGTGGCAATAATTCATCCTGCTCTAAGTGGACCAAGCGCAGGCGCAGAACTGTGAGCTAAGAAGACGACCAAGCGACTACGCGTCACATGTAAGGGCATTGACACACTTAGCGCAACTAAATATTTTATACAATATCGATTAATTAATTACAAAATTCGAAACACCTTATAAGTAAATTGAATCAGTATGAGCCTCATGCGGTCCCCAACTGAAACACCTGCCCGTGGTAGTTCCCAACCGGACCTATCCAAGATAAATCCTGAGGAACTAGCAGCTTCTCAGATTACTTTCAGAAAGAGGAAGCAACCAGAACAAGATTGTTTGAAAATCGAACTTGAGAATTTTCGTTCCGAAATGATGGCTACTCTTAAGGAATTTGTTGAGACTCAAACAGCAATTTTAAATAAAATATCAACCGATGTAACCGGTATTCGGGATGAAATCAAGATACTTCAATCCACCACAAAAGATCTCTTATCGGAGCAGAATAAGATGAAGTCCGACATCGATGAATTAAAATTGGCCAATACAAAAACGAATGCAAAAGTGTGTGATCTTGAAAAAGATTTTATAAATATTAAAAATACAACGCCCTTAGATCCAAAGTCTACTGCGAATACAATTTGTGAAGAAATTGTCTCTGAGCTACATGAAAGAGAATTACGAAGCAGAAACATAATAATAGTGGGCTTACCAGAGCCCCAAAGTAACAACAAAGATGATCGAATTGATTCTGATACTAAGGAGGTTAACAATATTCTAAAAACAGCCTTTCCAGGATGTCCAGAACCCGCAAAATTTCATCGCCTCGGCCAATTTAAGCTAGATAAAACTCGACCCATTAAGGTTTACCTTACATCACATGAAAACGCAAAAACTATACTACGTAACAAATCATCAATTAAGAAGGAATCAGTTAAAATATACTCAGACCAAACCCCATACCAGCAACAATTTGTGAAAAACCTCAGTAAGGAACTAGAACGTCGTACCCAAAGTGGAGAAACGGATCTAATTATAAAGTATATTAGCGGCATTCCTAAAATAGTACACCAACCGCCAAAAAACTAAATACAAAAAGAAGCCCAAAACCAACAAACGACCCAATAACATACGAAATCACCAATCACTATGATAACCTAGGAAAAAGCCGGACTTCACTAAGATTTTTCTACGCAAACATACGCAGTTTAGTAAAACCTGGCAAAATTGATGAACTTAACTGTATTTTAACCGCAATTAAAAATATCCATGTCGTGGTTCTTGTGGAAACGTGGATAAAATCAGAAGCGGAAGCAAAAACCCTACAATTGGCAAACTACAGCCACTACTTTAACTTCAGAACCAATTCCAGAGGGGGTGGAGTATCTATTTTTGTCCACAAAAACATAAAACATGAACCTATCAGTGAGAAATGTGAAGATGACAACCACTACTTATGGGTTCATTTAGAAAAATTCTCACTAGACATCGGTGCAGTATATAAACCCGAAAGAACCAACAATACAACATTTTTAGAAGTATTTTCCAACGAAATTGAAAAGCGGAAGAGGACCATTGTATTCGGTGATTTCAATTACAATTTGCTAGGAACAGGTACATCAACAGCTGAATATAAAAACACACTACAGGCATACGGATATACAATACTTAATAAAATAAAAGAAGAATACTGCACCAGAGAAACTGCAACTACCAAGACAATATTAGACCATATCTGCACCACCCTAACGCATAATACATTTCACCTTGCAATTATTGAATCTCCCATGTCAGATCACAAACAGCTTTTCCTAGAAGTAGAAAAATATAAACCAGAACCTATAAAGAAAATAAAATTTGAAGCAATAGACTATCCAAAACTATCTAAATTGATAAAAAATATGGACCTCAGTAACATCAATCAGGAATTCACAATATTGGAAGAAACTATTAAGTCAACAATTATAAAAAGTAAAATTGTAAAAACCAAGATATTAAATCCTCCGAAAACAGATTGGATAAATAAGAGCATAATTAACCAGATAAATAGAAGAAACGAGCTATGGAAGCACCATAAAGAAAACCCAAATGACAAAGACTCAAAAAACAGATTCATAGAAGAAAGAAACAGAGTATTTATGAGTATTCAGAAGACCAAAAGTAGTTATTACTATGACTCGTTCAAAGCCTGTGAAGGGAAACCGTTAAAGATGTGGCAACTAATTAATAGGCTTTCTAATAATAAAACTAGACAAACTAGTGCTCCACTTAAGATACAGTCAACTACCGGTCTGATAACTGACGAAAAGGAAATATGTGAGTGCTTTAATAATTACTTTTCTGAAATAGGAACTGTGTTAGCGAATCAGATTCCAGCTCAATATCACAACAACAGTGTCAATACTGTTACACTAAACAAAACATACACGAACAACCTTTCAAACATTTCTCCGGCTAGCATGGACGAAATCGGCAAAATAATTGATGACCTGAAAAACAACACTAGTACAGGTACAGACGGTATTAGCGCCAAAGCACTAAAATATATAAAAGATCTAATACTGCCCCAGTTAACGCAGTGTATTAATAAATGTATAAGTGATGGCTACTTTCCAGATTCTCTGAAGTACGCTAAAGTAACACCTATCTTCAAATCCGGCTCTAAATTATGTCCAGGAAACCATAGACCTATTTCCGTTTTACCCCTACTATCTAAAGTCTTCGAAAAACTCCTCCACAGCCGACTTTCTCAACATTTAAACTCTTTTGACTACTTCTTTACGCGCCAGTACGGATTTAGACCAAAATCAAATACCCTTTCAGCAGCAACGGATCTGATTACAGAAATCAAAATAAATATAGACAAAAAACTATTTGTTCTAGGAGTATTTATTGACCTAAAAAAGGCTTTTGATACTGTAAGCCATAATCTGCTATTACAAAAATTAACATCCATCGGGATAACGGGCACAGCATATAAAATTTTTGAATCATACCTACGAAATCGCTACCAGGTCGTTAAAATTGGCGAAAGTGTTAGTAAACCTAATTTAATTAAATGCGGGGTACCTCAAGGTTCAATTTGTGGACCCCTTTTATTCCTAATCTACATCAATAACATACAGGACATAGGTCTTAAAGGTCACATTTCCCTCTATGCTGACGACACATGTCTTTTCTATTTTGGTCATTCAATAGACTCCATAATACAAGACGCACAAAATGATCTTGTCATACTGGAAAAATGGTTCCTAAACAACTTACTAACAATAAACACCGCTAAAACGAACTACATAATTTTTTCGGCTAAGAACAAAAAAATCCATTATCACAAACCACTTACCATAAATGGAGATACCCTAAACAAAGTAAATAGCGAGAAATATCTGGGACTTATACTGGATAGTCAACTCACATGGAAGTTACACATACAAAGCATATGCTCTAAGTTGTCGAGTCTTACGGGCGTTTTACGTCGCATCGTCAGATGCCTTCCACTGCGTGTACGCCAGACTATCTATAACTCCCTGGTAAAACCTCATATTGAATACCTTGTAGAAATATGGGGCTCAGCTGCAAAAAGTAACCTAAAGAAATTACAAATAGCCCAAAACAAGATTGTTAAGCTGCTTTTCCATTTTAACTACCTAACACCAACAATAGACTTATATAAACAAACAAAAATACTCAACATTTCCCAAATTTATCAATATAACACATGTATCCTTATTCGTAAAATTTTGTCAAAAAACATACATTCACAAATTACTTTTACTAAAAACATACAAATTCAAAAACGTATTTTAAGACGAGCACATAACTTACAACTAATCAGGCCCAGAACGAACTATGGTAAGAAGACTATAAAATATGAAGGAGCACAAATTTATAACTCATTACCCAGAGATATCAAGGATACCCAATCGTTCACACTATTTAAAAAACTTTTAAAAAACTATATCGGCAAAAAATAATAAAATGCACTCAGTGTGTATCGGCCCCAACAAGCACAGACTGCGAATAATATCAACATCGACAGCGTGCAGCGGCGACCGACTGATATTTTTGTGCAACTACCTACTTGTGTATTTTAGTGGTTACCTGCTGATTTTAATTTTAATTTCGCGTCTCTGTACGAAATTTTTTCTTATTATTGTAACATTTATTTCTATTTAAGTGATTTGTAATCTTTAAGGAATAAATGATTTCTAACCGTTATAAACAGACATATAAAAACTAACCAGGGTCGCGTGTATTCGTTTATTGTAAACAAGCAACATTCATGTACTTTCTTCAATGAATGTTTTTTTATAATTTTTGCGAATTTGCTTATAATTCAGTTAAATATTGCAGCAAGATAAGAATGGACCAAAACATTAAAAATCTAAGCATGGATCTTATTATTATTACTGATCATAAACGAGACGTACTTATCAAAATAAACATTGATATAGACATAGCTGTCGTAAATATCATACACAGTGTAAATATTAATAAGCAATCTTATCCAACAGGTCAAACAAAAGGTCAATAAACATTTCGATTACATTAACACTTAAATTGCAAATGAAATGAAGAAATAACCAAAAAGATACTTCGTGAACCTGAAGAAAATTTACTTTTGTTTCGGAAGATACAAAAATAAATATGACAACATCGGTCACTAAGAGTGAAGAAAATAAAGAAGCGAATTATAAGCCAAATGATAATTTATTTAGTATCCCTGATTAGCATATCAATAAGGTAGTCAAAAAGAATAATGAGAACTTTGACTTTGATTCGTCATTTGAGAAAAAATATCGGTACAAATGGATTTAAATAGCACTTATCTATTATGAAAAATGCAGACCAGCTAAGCTATCTGTTTACCAACTATAGGTATTTAAGACGATTCGTTTTTCAAAATGGATGCGGATAAACCTTATTTTTATTCAAACCTGAGATCAACGTTTAGGAACTGACACATATTAATGTTTGGGCGAAACCCAATTTAATACCACAAGGATATTTTTCGAATTATAACCTTTAGCGATCAACCTTGTCTATAATATGCTAGTAAAATATAATCAAAGGAGAGATCGTGCTGTCCAATCGAGATAACTAGTACTCAAGTAATTGGCAAACGCCTTGTAATGCATATAGAGATCATTCTAGACCAATTGGCGCGGTCGTACTGACGCTTTTGGGTTTTTACAATCTTAAATGATTAATTTAAAAACTCTAAGAAACGATTAAAAGTGTGGGGTGCAGCATACGCGGAAAAAAATGTAAACGAGGATAACTGAACATTAATTATATAATAAAATTTCATACAAAGTATGGGAGGAACTGACTCCTTTAAAAATTTGGCCAGTCACTCGACGTCGCTTACGAAGATTTATTGCTACAACTAAAAACTACCAAAAACAAAACTGAAACATCGTTTATTCCACAGCGTCAAGACAAATAGAACATCGCGCCTGTCCTCCAGCCAACAAGGCTGACATACGGATTATCCCTTAATCTCTTGCTAACCATCGCGCGCAATGAAATCATTTAAGTGCGTTATAACGCGTCTTGCATGTGACGAGCAGACTTCACGTCGGCGACTGAATGCTAATCGCAATGTCATAAGAAACGCATATAAGCTGGTTGACGTTGAATTAGAATAAATAGAAAGTAGCAAAACAGTTGATACGGTCAAATTGAAAGTGGCTAGCCATGTAAGGGTTGAATGACTGTATGTTATTTCTCTTTAAATAATGGGTCGTTACAATGGGACCTAATATAGTTTAACTACATCTTTGAGATGTATGTAATAAACAACCTCTATATAAAGAAGTTATGAACAAAATGCCGAAAGGAAAAATAAAAAGAAGTTCTAATAAGAAAAGAGGTAAATTAAAACCAGTTAGGTACACACCGCTTAAACATTGTATAAAAAAACTAAGAACCAGCCAGGTAAAATAGGTCAGTTGATCATTGCTTAACCATCGGTTGATCCGCGTGTCTAACTAAGCCACGACCTCCTTGTGACTGCAGACTGCAGTGTTTTACACTCGGTAAGTTTACCTCCTTACCATTTATCAAAGAGTTACAACTAGTTAAACTAGAATTTTCTATAGACTTTACAGGGTAAATAGGAATGTGGAGTTTAAGGAGACCAGCTTACTAACTTCTAATGTTATTCGAGGTTTATTTTGGAAACAAAAAAGTCATCTAAAATGTATATGAAAATATGCTATATAATACGCTATTAGATATTAAATTATCTTGTAATACAGGTTTTCAACACAATGTTTCAGGTCACGTTTTGCGACACTCACAGGAAGAGATGATTCATTCTTTGTAGAGCACTATGTCTACCTAAGTGTAGGCACCTAAACGAGTATTATGTACCTTGTTGTTCAGAAGTAATGAAGAGTCAATTACGAAATAAATTATTTTCCTTCCTTTCCCAATAAAAGTAATATTACAAAATGAAGTAAATCGTATTGAATAGTCATTAAATGTGTTATAATATAGGAAATAGTGGACATGACATCATCAAAGGAGTGCTGTCACAGCGACGACCGATCACTGGCATGTGATTCAATATAGTGATGCAACCGATGACCTGATCCAACAGACAGCCTTATTCTGGATGCCAATTCTAATGTAATTAAAATGTAGCGACTTCTGTGACGTACAAATTGCAGTTCAGCAAATGGCAAATGTAATTGGCCATAATTAAAAGTAAGCCAGCCAACAAGACGACAGTTTTAGAATAAAGGTTAGTTTTGTATTTTAAATATTTTCAGCAATTAATCATTGTTTACAATGCGTAATTACAAATACGCAATATTTGCTAAAGAAATGGATGTTTGAATTCAACAAACAAAGCCAACTAATAAAAGAATATGTTTGAAGACGTATACCTACAAGAATAATGCTCCAGATAAATCCTGCGGTCATCGCAATGGTTTAGTATTATCAAAATTGAGCACACGCTCGCAAATAGCCGTGAGGTCAGTCGCAATCTTAATTACGAGTCGTACGATTTTACTGTTTCGAACCGGTTCGGTAGGAAGTGAACGAGATATTAGAACCTCCTTATGATCATTGGTGAATCGATTTTTGGCACTCTATATTTAGATTACAAGGACAATGGATATTAATACAACGTTGTGTTTCTAAACAACGTATAAATTTAACGAAGCTTTACTGACAATTAATTGAAAACGAAATAAAAAATATTTTGGAAGTGAAGTCTCATAACATTAATTACTCATTTATAAAATTGGGATGTTGTTTGCGCATCTGGATTAATACTACGCGCTACTTGTATTAACAATGGTCTAAAATGAGTGGTGACGGTAGGGAGTTGAATGACATCACAGTTGGTGACATCATCGATAACCCAAGCCACAGCATACAGGAATAACCATAAACAGAAAGTTTAATGCTAATTTACTGGAACTGTGAGTTAAAGGAACTTAAATGAGCTTTTCGTACTTAACATTTAGCGGCAATAGGTAGTAGAAGTAGTATTTATTATGACTTGTCATATACCTATGTCTATACTAGTCTAAAGAAGTCGTAACTGGACGCTCTGTATTGGTCAAGAATTAATGTAGGAGTGAAGGTGTGGAAGCCTTACAATAAAACTTACGTTCAAGTAGGTTAAGAACGTTTAATCGGATCCGTATTCGTTTACGATCTTGTATACAGTGCATAACGAAATAAAATTGATAATGGTTGCGATTACATAAATTTCGTAAGGTATAATTTGATTCTCATGGGAAACAATATAACTTTATGCATATAAGACTTTGGCTTCACCTTGCAAGAATATAGGCTAGATCATAATACAGTCTGTTATAATATGTTTTTAAAACAGAGAACTGCGTTTCAGATTCCAGCATACAAAAATAAATGGAAACCAGTTTAAAAGAAAGACATTCGTCCTACGCATGTCGGTTTTTAGAGCACTTACATAAACCGCCTGCGATGTTTTAGCACTGCGAATAAAAAATATATTAATTTACATGCGCGTATATTTGTCATATGTAATAGCGTCATAAACGAAATATTTCGTTTGAAATACGCTTAAAGAGGAGTGGGGTGAAGTGTCTAACATGTTAACAACTCGTAGTTTCTCTGGAGCGCGTAAATCACAAGCCGCTGACTATTACGCAATGCGACGTTCTCAGCTAGATTTTAAGTAAGCGATACATTAACATGTGAGTCACGATAAACAGAAATCTGGACTAAAATCAACAGTATTATCTCATATTTATGTAAACTTTGCACAATATTAGCTGAACGTGATGATTACTCAGATGATATAGGGCATTACTTTATCATTCTTGATAACGTACCGTACATAGAGGTATTCATAAATGACATAATAAATAGCCAAAGAAAGTAAACACAGAAGGGCAGTCAGTTATCGTCAATTACGCAAGCATTACAAACAAGTAAACAAAACTGTTAGAAGCTTTACCATAAGGGCTTACAAACAGAAACATGGTGAGGTCGAGCAGTAAAATATTGTCAATATCCTTTTACGTAGAATAGATACTATCAATACTAGTTGCAAAATGTATATTTGGGCGAACGATCTATTGTGAAATAAATAACATACTTAATCGAGACTCGATGAATTTGTGCGGACAATGGGCGTGGGTAGCAGTACCGCCACGTGATGTAATCGAATTTGGACAATTAGGTGCTATGGAAGTAAACAAGTTGCGGCCAAGATGTAGGTTATCGGTACGCGCTCAATATTATGATAGCAATGGGGGACACACACATTAGCGATATAGAAGATAAATATGTTGATGGGCTCCCAAATATTTGTATTTTGTAACCACGTGCATAAGATCGAAAGCATGTCTTCTTAATTAATGGGTAGCTTTCAAGTGAAACATTGATGAAGCGTTAAGTAGGGATAGGTGCGTTAGAAAGCTATCGCGATGTGTGTTGATTGACGTCAATGAGACACGTGCTGTTAGGTGACCTAAGACCCGTTTTCTCAACATATCCGCTTAGGTTTGCGCTTTAGAGACATTGATAAGATTGATTTGACGTATCTTGGCTCAGAGACAACGGCTACTTCTAGAAAACCTGCTCTCTTTGACCTTTAGTGAGACAATCACGTTACAACATTACTGTAATTTATTGTAAGTTTGTCGGTGGCCGATTGATTAGATAGAAATTAGCTTAATTATCTGGTAGTTGAAGATAAATATCTATACAGTAAAGTTATTCATGTCAACAAAACATAGTTAAAGTTTTTCTGTACTTCGAGATTGAAGAAACAGCAAATAGCATTTTACTAGTATTTAGAACATGCGTACGGCCTAGAAAAGTATTAACGGTAGCCGTTACCAAGTGCTGCTGCTAGACTATTAGGCTAACTGCATAATGCACACTTTTAATTCATAACGAGCTGCACACGAGCCCGCGCAGCGTGTCTAAAATAACTCAGGTAAAACTTTTACGTAAGGTCTCTTACCCACTACCGGCAGGACATTTCAACTGAGAATTATGTCATAAGATTAAAGTAATTTAAAAATAAATTACAGCTTTAATGGCTTTTAATAGATATTGAATAAATTTTGTATGTAGTTACCTTATTAATGATAAATAATGGAACCTACGTGTGAAAGTGTTCAATGTAATATCTCAGTACGTGCCAGTGTCAAAACAAAGAATAACTTGATGCAGTCTGCATTTATTATTTCTCATAGAATTGTCTAAATACGCCTAACTAATGCTGCTTAACACATAGTAATGTAACAAGTGTGTGTTTATTATAGGTGATTCCAATGTCATTGGTCTCACCGATACTGAACCATTTAAGTGTAACTTGAATATTTTAAAACTGATGTTAATCTCATACATCATTACCGTTATCAGGAGCATCGTGCAAATGTAAACACACTAGATAAACATTGATAACCGGTTACACAAAGATGGCTGACATCAGGGATCTATTGAAAACTAACGCCCTGTGTCAAACTCAACGAAGAGGTTATCTAACATCAACCGCCAGATAACGATGCCACTGAGAACCACTAGAATAGTTTTTATACCAACACAAATTCTAAAAACGACCTACAAATATTAATTGCAGAGAATCTATGTTAATTGTATTTATCTAATAGCTGTGTCGACAAATGTATCAATCTTGTCAACTAAGATTTAAATGAAACGTTTAAAAATTTTGACCGAATTTCATTTTAGTTCGAAGCGAATAGTACACGTGTTATAAGTAGGTAAGGTAATTAAAGCATTAGATAAACAATAGTTGGGTGTTGCCCAATTTAATTGTTGAACACTCCTTTACTTAGGTGACGTCATTGTCATAAGGTAAATTCAAAGCACGAGTGCAGAAACAATAAAACCATTGATTTCCATCGGCCGGTATCTTGGCTGGAGATCGACGGCGCAAAGATAGTTGTAGTAATGAGCAACACCATGATAACATCACAATCGGCTATTGTCGCGTGTCGTTCACTTCGTCCAACATATATTCAAATGTTATAAATTATTTGCAACATTATAATTATGTTTATATGAAATGAATGTGCTTTAAGCCATAAATCAATTGGTATAAATGTCATAAGGTATAGTCATAGGTAAGTATTTGTACTTCTCGCCACTGAATTATTCATAGTAATTGCATAACGACATATAAGTCCTGCAATTGTTGAAACATTATTGCTAACATCTCAGATGCATGAACTCGTGACAAGCAGATAATAACGTTCACAGAATCTAATTAGATACAATATATTAGATCAATTTCTCAGAAATCGCAGACGAATGCCAGTCAGAAATGACTCAAACGCCAGACTGGTTGATAAAAATTTAATTATGTGCCAAAACCTTATAGTACGGCTTCAGGTGACCGTTGGCATTGCGCCCGGACATGGCGTAAACAATCTATTTCAGATCTCCGAGTTGATTCGGTGTTATATTCTAACGGGGCACTTCCCTCTAACTGTCGCGGTGCACTTAATATGGGCAAGTACGTTCATAAAAAGATATTCCTTTTAAATATTTGATAGGACTATAAATAGTTTTCACAGTGGGTTTATTACGTCATACGGGAGCTTTAAAAGTCATGAAGTCTGAGACCCATAAGGAACACAAAGTATAGCATGACGTAAGAAGGATAAATGACTAATGTAAAATTGATGTGTGAAATAGGTAAATAAGTTTGCGGTTTTCAGCAAAATCATACGATCGCGCCATGCGTCGAGTACTAACAAAATATTTGCTTTGAGCCGTATGACTAATCGTTGGACATTAAGTAACCATTGCCGGGGTGGATGACCGTATTTGTTTGTTGTACGCTCAGAGGGCAGGTTCATTTGCTTAAAAACCAGCTTTGACACAATGATGTCGACTTTGACATGAAACAATATGCTGACATCTTAAGAAAATAGTACATCGGCCTGGTTGACTTTTCTCAGGGCTGGCGCATCTGGTGGACGTCTCTTGATTGATCACCAACAATGACGTAGGTACCTACCTTCTTCTGGGAAAAGATGTCACCCGTTTAGAAGACATTGCCTTACCTGAAACAGAAATAGATGAAATGTTAATTTGAGTCCAGTAAAGATAGTGTCATTTTCATGTAAGTACCTACTTGTTTCTTGTTTTTTACCTTATCTTATAAACTTCTTAGAAGTATGAGACAGAGACTAAATAGAGGGAATTAAGCAGCTCACAATTGAACACGTGGAAAATCTATCGATTTGAATCACGGAGTAAACATGTTCGATCCACGGGACTTGTTTCTGACGCCAATTAATGCATGCTGATTTATCTTATTTAGTAAGTAATACTTCTTGAATGTACTTATATCTTAGTGATAATTATAACAATTGTTACCAAAATATCGAAACAATTTAATATTTTGTACAAGCAAGCATTTTCACCTAAATTCACAAAATTTTATTCAGTACATACTTAACTAATCTAAAAAAACAAAACAAATAAAGGCTGGTAGCAGAATATCAAACAAAAACTAGTAGAAACAGCACATAAAGGCATAATTATGAGACCTTGAATAGAACAACACGTCTGGCAGATAGGTGTAACGTTACAAAATCTCACACATATCGGTCGAGTGACATTGAACCTCGGTATTGCAACACAAGGCATACAAATATTTATGTAGTTTTACAAAGTTTTCCGTATGTATTGCATGGCAACGTTACTATTATTGACTGAGGCATACTTGGTTGTATAACTGGGCGAGCGGCATGGCACATGCGCGATTAGAAATGCATAAATCACGTTGTGCTCCATGCGCCAGCGCACTGCACGACACTGCAGTGTGATCTCTATTATGTACAACCTTTACGAGTGCCATTAATTTACGCTGACAACTATTTTGTTGACTGGTTGTTAAAGATTCATTTTAAGGCGTATCATATCAGAGATGTAATAATATTCAATTACTCATGACGTTTTATTAGCTTTCCTTTTCTGAGATTATTTTTGATCTTATTGTAAATTTATCTTTACAGTGTTATTCTTGAGAACTGGTAAATATTTATATCGTAGTTACATAACTTGTGCAAACTATTTGTGCATGCATAACCTCTGAAGTGTGAAATCTTTTTAATGTAGTTGTTATGAATGTACATTTTGAACACATTATAAAACAGGCCTTACCCAATTGACATGCAAATAATTTTATATGAAAATCAAGTGCTGCGCAATACGCGCACGTTGTCCTATATAGATATGTGATTTCTTTTAGTTATTGTTCTTTATTATAATATTGTAACAATTGCAGTTGGTCACTGTGTAAGAGTGAGTGTTATATAAGCGATTACAGGTACTTTGTAAGTATTTAACCATTTGGTATATACGGTCGCTATTACAATTCCATCATTGTCCGGAGCGTGCTTTTAAATACGCTATCTGGAGCGTGAACAACTCGTAATCCGAAACATTCGACGTTTTGGAAAATCATGATCAATGAGTTAAATGACACGCAATATAACTAATAGAACTATTTGTAGAAAATGGCTCAATATTAAGTACCTATCAACAGTAGATAACTAAGAATTCATCAAATGTGAACTATAGATATACAATTTTCAGAAATTGTATATCGGTATAGTCTACACACCACTGTTTAGTAAAATTAAAACTCTACATCAACACAAAACATAAAAACCTATCCGTATCTATTCTCGTTTCTAAAAATACTGTACATATATCTCATAAATACGTGCAAAAAGCAGAATAACTCAAGAGATTTACAACTGAGTATCAGATCTCTTTAGATAAGCATAGTTGTTGGATTTCTGTTAGGTTTAGTGGCTAGTTTTCACTCAACAAAGCTATTTATGTGAACGTGTAATTGAATATTTACAAGCTGAAATGTCGTGTGGTCTAATCTGGATTTGCCTCCTAGCATGTTTTTAAATTGTTTCTCTTTATTTTAAGGGAAATGTAAAATTATTAGTGTATAGACGAAGGTGTAAGTAATTCAACAAAACAACAACAACATGGTTTTGCTATCTGCGAAGATATAAAAATCAGAGGACGATGTCTAATTAGGTAGGACTACTGAAAATATAAATGCGCACGTCATTAGTCAAGATTTTACTAAATATATTAACATCTTCCATTTTAAGAGATGTGCCTAATGTATTTTAAAGACACACATCTATTTAAAATCTACAACATAAAAACCTTTTCAATGTGATTTTCTTGTTATGTAAATATTTCGGTTTATTTCATGACATGTATGATGATGTTTTTTTTTGTCCTTTAGAAGATGCTTAAGAGATTCGTGTAAGAAAGAGGTGTTACTAAGTATATATTGTAAACACATTTAAATTCTAAATGTTTTGAATGTATACCGACAGAAATACATGTACATTTGAGACACAATATTGTGTTAATAGCAGCTACTGGTATACGCAAGTCTCGGATCCCCGCTAGTAAGTTCACCTCATCCTAACCTCACCCTTAGGCAAGTGAGCTTAGCATTATATGCATGGGGCACCGTTATACCGCTGGCACCGTCCATCAGATATAAAACCTACTGACAGACGATAACGGTAACAGACAACGTTTCTTATGCGCGATACAGCCTACAGACATACGACGTTATTCAATGTTCTACATGATGAATCTTGACATAAGACAGGCCGCATTAAGGCGGTCTTATACGCTAGTAATGGTTTATAAGTTCGCATGTCAATGTACTCTGTTTGGTATACTCAATAGTTTTTTGTGTAAGCCTTATATCGGTAGGTGGTATGAAGAGTGGTTTGCGTTATGACGTGTGGGTGGTATGATGAATTGGTAAAATATATATTCCGCGGTCTAACTTTGATTTGCGGTTGTCGGTTATTACATACGTAACACAGAATCTAAAGAACGTTACGTTACTTTACCTAGTGCTGTGGCTTCTTTCGTAATCATGCATGTTGTGATATATGATATACATCGGTTGCTGGTTGGTATTACACGTGACCCTTTATAAGGACATCGGTAATAAGGTCAGATGCAGGTAGCGGTTGATTCATCTCAAAGTATTAATTTCTAATCACAGTGCTCCTTAATCTTTTATGCAGGGAAAAACCGACATATATTTTAGCTATAAATTGAAATGACATAATCAGACTTCTAGCTAAAGATATATTTGCTTATTGGCGCCTGGCGAGGGCTTTGATAGTACAATAAAGCACGTGCATGTTCCAGAATAAATTAAATTTAGTTTTAAAATTTTATTAAGTGTAAATAGAACCGTTATTAAGTGACAAAATAAATGCTAGAACATGATCAAAGCAGTCGTAAAGCATTTTATGCTAAGGGTATGTCACACAGTTAATGTGGTGACTAGCGTATACTGGCGATAAATGAGTAGTTAAAGATAAACTAGGAGAATTTCACTGCTTAGCAAGGAGGAAGTGGACAGTAATGCAGTTATTTTAACCGCAGACATGGTTGTTATCACATATTTCTTCGAACGTCATGAATTTTATCCACAATCCACATGGATCTTGCACCGCTACTAACCTAATCTCTAAACTGTGCAAATCTGCTAATGTATTATAAGCAAACACTGTAAAGTACAATGAATTATTAGCAAAAAGCTACCTAATTTTAACACAATGGCAGTCTTTTTTTATGATAATGGAGCTAAATGGTTTAGTTTTAGGTACAGTTTTTGTATATTTACTTGTATCAAGACAGGAAGAAGATAAAGAAGTGATAGAAATTAATCTTACCATTGCTGTGATGTCACTTACATAAGTTTTAAGTTTAAACCTTCAACAATGTGCAAATTCGCCTAACCATTGCTGCCAAAGCAACCAGTACTTGATCAAAATAAAAAATTGATCAGCATGAGAGTTCGCTTCGCATACAACAGTTATGTCTATGTTCGTTTTATACTTTTACTATAACAGTACATAATAATGAGGTACATAGAGTTCAACGGCTGTATCGCACACTGGTTTAACTGTCTGTCGTATCTAAAAACGCTTCAAGATTATGGTAATGCGAATCAAAACTTGAAAACCTTTACAACTACTCTGTAGAGAGCCTACTTGGGATTATAAATTACATACAGATCTTTTCAGGCGAAAGCAACAAGAACGAATGCCCTCAAACGAAACCATTACCCTCTTAAGTTGACCGTAAGAGGGCAAAAAATAAAAATTGCCTCAATACAAGATTAACTCGCGCGCATGTTTAATTACTCGTTAGATCTATTTGCGGGCCGGGTCAATGTTAGCCCACGGTTGATTGAAACAGTTGAACATCGCCGCGTGTACAGGGCTGTCAATCTCAATTCATAGCTGTACACATGACAATTAGCTTCACGTACTTTTCCAAACGGTAAATAAGCGTTCATTAAAAGAATATTAATTTTGTCAAGTGTAAACGTTTCTTCAGCTTTTCCAGGAAAATATTAATTGGAGCTGCAGGATAAAGATGCAGCGTATTAATTA
This sequence comes from Autographa gamma, assembly GCA_905146925.1. Taxonomy (NCBI): domain Eukaryota; kingdom Metazoa; phylum Arthropoda; class Insecta; order Lepidoptera; family Noctuidae; genus Autographa; species Autographa gamma. The sequence continues at coordinate 2,798,968 of LR989850.1, forward strand.
CATCTTATCTGGGCTTGCAGTCTCAACACATAATTGTTGCGGTTGTAGCGAGAAATGAGATGACAAACTTCTGAGAGTAAATTTCCACGAGTGTGAATGTACGCTTTTACATTTTAGTAGGACAACACGGACTAATACAATAAATAATTTTCACTTAGCTTTTACATTTTAGATTTCTATCATTATGCTGACACGGCCCTACGGAGCCACTCAACATAATTATGACAACCTGATCCCTTATGCTACATAACCGCTTTTTACAGCTGTGTTTAAGTTCAACGTTAGTGTTTAGACGAGTTAATATTTTCCGTAGTAAGAATTTTCCGTGCCCGATGACTGTGTTAGTTAGATAAATGCGTCATGTTTGTATCATTAGTCCCTAGACAAGAAAAACATAGTTAATCATAATAATGTATAGGTTTTTTGACCTCAGAACTCTAATGGTTAGCACTTTATCTATATATTTAATTATTTTCAAGTTCTTTTGTTGAAGTTCACTCTAACTAAAAGCCGTTTACTTTTTGTTTTAAATAGTGTACAAAAAAATATCCAATACAAAACGCGATACATTTTAAGAAATTTAAGACCAAAACCTGAATATTAAGTGAATATGATAATGAAGCCAGACAAAAGAGTTCTACGCAAACAAGATAGTTGAAAATTACGATCATCTTTAAATGAAAACATTCTCAGCATTTACTTTTCGTAGCTCTACATAAATGTTTGCAAATGAATCGATTTCACTAAACTACTTTGAAGGATCAAATTAAAGCCGCGAAAATTCTCTTAGCACGAGAATTTTCTCTTACAACCAATCTGGACTTTTCGCCATTTTCATTTTAAGTTAATTAAACAAATGACAACTAGAACTGATATTAACAAATACATCTTAAAAAAGGAAAATCTGTTTTGTAAAATAGGATTTAATAATAATTATTGAGTGATAATATTGCTTCCAAAGTGGTACACTTGGAACGTTTCACGGGCTCCGCTGTTAGGCAAACGCCGTCGCGAATACTTGGCAAATAAGAAGCAAATCTTTGGCACGGCCCGCAAAGTCACGCCCCCGTTTTGTAGGTAACGGGTCTAAGATGGTACTCGATTGTTTAAATCAAAGAACATTGTATTTAAAACTGACTATCTATCTTATCCATTCACGGTCTATTATATTTATAAACTTTTTAGCATTCGTGAATGATTAATTCTTTCTCTGTGCATTCTGATTCTAAATTAAAATTTCAGATATCGGATGGAAACAAAAAATAGGTCAAATAATATGCACCGTCTCTATAAATACACTGGCACATATTATTTATATTTCAGATAAATAAATAAAATTTAACGAGACTTGCAAAGTAATAATCGTAACGAAATACATGCAAGTTGACATATTATAAATCATAGTAATTAATCAATAAAGCGAAGTAGGTCATCGGATAGTAACATTTTATCAGCTCAAACGTTTGCATAATCGAATCTGAGGAGAGGATTGCCCTGCAAATCGGTGTCACTGTTACGTATTATCACGCAAGGTCGCTGTGGACTAGTGAGATACGAAACTATTAAACGAAATCATATATCTGAAGTTGTCAAAACAATTAACAAATTTATACGTTTATTATGTGTACACAGTTTCAATGTATTAATTTCTGATGAACGCAGGCAGTGCTGTTCATACCTTATTTGAAACAAGTACGTTAGGTCACTTATAGTATTTCAACTCCAACTTCGAAAGTGAGCCTTCGCGTTAAAATGGATATTAATATTTACCGGCTTACCTTACTATCGAATCAGCTAGTAATTACGTATGCACTATTCCAATCTTTGTACCTAACATGTTATTGCTTTAAGTTGCTTAAGGCACTGTTTTGCTTTCTCCATCATAAAAAAGAAAGGAGTTTTAGAAGGTTTTCGAAAACAGACAGAACGTAGACATTCTATAACAAATAATAATTTTAAATCATCTGACATCTATACATTTTTATACGTTTATTTTCTTTATTTGAAGTCCCTAAGGACGCAACAACTTAAACAAACCTACAATTCGACCCGAAATAAAGGTTACGTGGTTGTTGTGGTTTTATTTCTTGTATCAAAAGAAGGGAAATAAAAGGGACTGTAAGGACAAACAATAATTAAAGTTGAGTACAAGTAAAAGCTGTTACATAGCTGCGTTGTATAATAAATTTGCCTACCACATTAATTAATTAGATATAGCTATACGAAATCGAGTGAATGTTTACATATTATCTTTCGCCACGCTTGACCTTTGTGGCGGAAACATCAAGGACGGCAGCACCGGAGAACCGGAAATCGTTGGACAATATGGGTCAAGAGTGACATTCAATTAAAGCAGTGTTACATTATGTAAATCATAATTCATTTACATTGCGAACGGTTATAACTTATGATCATGAACTCATATTTTATCATCCTATGCGTAAAGTAATACTGTGGTCGAACATGTAACTTTTGAGTGTCAAATTACATGTTGGAAGATTGAAGACGGATTTCCTTTCGCTATTCTATAAAATTAATGTAATAAATTGGCTGGGAATAAATACCTCGAGCTGTGGTTTTAGATAACACTATTATGTCATCTGGACGCGAACTAGCCGTACAAATTGCTTTGTTAAAAGATGTGCTTGTTTATTTGACATATTACTCGCTCTTGTGTATATTTCTATTTGATTTATAAAATTAAAAGGCACTTTGAATTCACACGACTGCTACTGTCAAATACGTTTAATTATTTGTCAAAATCAAGTAACGACTAGAATGTGCTGCCACAACAAAAAAAAAAGTGACAAGCTAATCTGTTGGCAAATCAGTTGTATAACGTGTGATCTACGTAAGTCGTGTTTGACGACAATCTCCTGCAAACACTGATGTCACCGCTTCAGATGAATGTTTGTGGATGGAATATACTATTTCCGAAGATAACTGTTAGTATTTTATCGTTGACACTAGTTAGTCATGCATTAGGAAATGCGGTTACGTTTCCGTTTAGCATAAATGCTGATGCTAAATTGAGCGATGCACATAAGGCATTACATCTCGTTTTATGACACATAAAACTTTGATTGGTAGTTCACTAATCCAAGACGAGGAAATAGCATTGCGTCGGTAATTTGTAACAATAAAGAAAAACCGCATAGAAGGATCAAAAGGATTGAAGGAGTACGTTCTACGGAGCAATTTCACCTTAGTATATATGGAGAAAGATGTTATTTTGTGTGCGTAATCGTATTGTTGTAGGTGACGTCATGTAGAGTCCTTGTACGGCTGGGTGCGCCGACGCATCCCGAGGCTGCGGTTACAACCACTCGGGATATGTTTCAATGTCGTATGGGCTGACGTTAGTGCGTTGTTGCTAAGGGCAAGGATGAAAGTACAACCGGACGCTGGCAGACGACCTGACTAGTAAATGGGCAACTGCAAAGTTAGCATTTGCATACAAATTAAATTGGTTGCCTTCGGAAATTTAAAGAAGCTAGATAGCTCAAAAAGGCAGTGATCGCATGATTAAGTAATTTGTTTAAATTATACATTATTATTTATGTATTTCCTGACTATATAATGTTCCTTTATTGTGTTATAGAGACGTTGATGTCATCATTAGATACGTAACAAATTTTTGGATGGTGACGATAAAAGTTGAAAGCTTTTAAATGTCAATTTATATCGAGACAATACTGCTTTGTTTTGACTACACTTCACGTGTGAACATTAGGTAAACGCTTATCCATATCTTTTAACTCTTCTAAAAGCCTTGCCTTTTCCGGCCAATCCTTTTTGAAAGTCAAGTATATGCACGTTGCCGCACCTAAGTTTTCTAGGCCATCCTCGGTGGCTCGATGATTTCCAAGACAAATGATATTGTTAGCCATAACATTTCAATTTAACAACGTCTGCTTACTTTAATGCTGTCTTTCACTTTTGAATACAATATAACTGCACTATTTGATTAATAATACGAATCTCAATTTGGTTTGACTATTATCGACTAATAGATAAAATTGGTGTTCATTTGCAAGTTTAAATAGAAGATCTTTGATTGGGAAAACAATTCTCTGCAGAGGAAAGGAGTTAATTTTTTTGAACGTTTGAACTAACATTAGAACATGATTGTTGCACTGGATTGCTATTCAACGATACTTTATGTACGAATAGAAGCCATAAAAGGATATTGCTGCCTATCTTTCGACACAACCTTCAACATCAAATTACTCAAGATTCTATAATTTCCACAAAACCTATAAATCAAGGTACCTCTAACAACCTATGTACGAACTACAATCTCAAAGTATTGCTTCATAAATAGAAAATTATCCATGCTGTAACCGCCTTTAATGGAAAGGTAATATTGCCATAGATCGCACAATTACGACGACGACGGCCGGGGAGACAGCTTGTACAAAATGATGAATTGCGAATGGCGAATCTATGAGGTCACTACATTTCTTTCGGACATCGAACTCTCCACCGGTTGTTGCTAGGTAGAAATAACGGGCAACATCGTGTGCCTTTTTACTAGTACAAGACAGCAAATTACAAAAGTTGCGTAGCAATTAGGCCGAGGCTTTAACAACTCTACAATTATTGATAATAGAAATGTTTCTGTTAGGTGTGGGGAATAAGACTCAGAATACGGTGGTAGTTATTGCTGGGGCAACGAGGTTTAGTTCGACGGCTACACAAGTGATGGATGTGTGCCTGGTAGGAATGTCTCTTTGATTGACAAAAAGTTATTGAAATAATTGGTCCCATAAAAATAAATGTCGATTTTCTACTTCTATGACTTCGTCGTGAAGTTAAATAACCGCGATTTATCATTATTTTGAATGAGATCTTTATTTCATATAGGAAAATTATGTGAAAAATACTTTTTCAATTGATTTAAGACGACTACGTACACACTTAATACACTTTATTCTAATATAAAATGGATGAAATCCTTTTTTCAGAAAGTAAGTGTGGTGAATCAATAGGTTTAGAAACAAATGGTAATCGTAACGTTGCTATGGCTGCAAACATGCACATTACAGTAGATGACGCAATACTCATGCATTTATATGCAGTTACGAGCACGTGTCCCTACCACGCTTATAAGGCAAAAGTATTGCTAATATTTTTTCTGCATTTTTAATTACATTATTTTATTTTATATGGTCTTGATGTTTTATTAATTGTTTATGTAATGTGTTAATGCACGTGACAATGAAAGGTATGAAAGATCTGACATAGTTGGTCTTAGGAATTCTGTCTATTTGTTCAATTTGAATTAACAAATATGGAGCAAAACATTTTAGTTCATTGCGTATGAATACAATACAGGCACTTGTTCTTATATCCCGTATCGTGCAAATCGCATTCGTGTTTATAGCTCGAGTATTGACTTATGTTTGGAATTGGTTCCCTTCTGCCGCCTGACTGACCTTTAACCATAATTAAGTTTAAGTTCTTAAGCCCAGTGAGCCCTCGTTCATTTAAATACCCTCTTGACATGCAAAAGTCACTTTAATGTTCGTAAAACTTCGTCGTTTCTTTATTAACGACTTTGTCTTATTGTTTTGCTTAATAAACGTATTATATGGATAAAGCACTTCTGACTGTATTCATTATTTATACGAAAATAAAAAGTGGGCTAATCTCTTAGTAACGAAATTTTAAATTACAAGTGGAATATTCGGAATGTGTTTTCGTTTATTACGGGAATAACAACTGTTTTGATGCATGCCTTTCTCCAACATTAATGATGTGAACCGTGAAGTGACTGCATCCGTACACAAGTCGAGGAAATAGTATTTCCAACCCTAGCTGTACGCTTATTAGCTTCGGCTAAACAGCGTGAGTTGTTTGCAGTTACCACCCTAACATTATTAACTGGTGCTCGGGTGCCATGTTTTTTGCGTATACGTGCAAATGCGTGCTCCCGAGAGCACTCGGGGCGCGGGTTAACACCGGTATAATTGCTCACTTTTCTCGAGTAGCTTAAACGCAGCGTCGAGAGAATTCAACTCGAAGACTACGGGTGAATTATTGTTAAGATTCTGTTCACATTCACGGGTATTTTATTGCGCACTCGAGAATCTTTTCTCTGTCGAAACCACACTGTTTATATGGATAGGGTAAAAGTATAGCAACAAAAATAAATGACAAGCATACTTATATATGATATCCTCTTTCTATTAAGTATATGTTCCTACTCCAGCAGAGAGCCTCTTAATAATGTAGTAAAAGGTAGCTTAGTAAGAATTCCCCTAATAATTTACTTTTATGTAGAAGAAAACAAATTCTTCTTAATTTTGAATAACATTGAAGAAGTTTTTATTACACGTCAAACATGCAGATTTCTGAGGCAAATAGAAATAATGCTATGTCAATATATTAGTGATTTGCAATACCTACCACATATCAGAACAACTAATCTCTGTGCTTACGGCTACACAAATTTACACAGCAGTAAAGCTACTCAAATATTATTATTTCAATTAAACAGATTACTATTCAACCCACATATTTAAATAATCAATACTCGTACTTCCAATGAGTGTCATTAAATAATCAACTAATGACGTTTTTAAAACTGAAGTAGTTTTAACTTATCAGATCTTTGTCATTTTCTTCACAAAATTAAATATAACTGCTTTTTGAATTTGTGTTTTAATTTATCAATTCAAACTAAGATGTATTGCACTACAGTAAATTATGATTAAAATATTGTTTTTGCTTACACTAAATAAATGTTCGCATTATCTGACCTTTATAAAATCTAGTTTAGACAGGCTTTTTTGCATCAAATCATACATGTTGATCAGTCGTTCAAAAATAAACAAAGGGGACCTACAAATCATAACGCAAAAACCGGGCGTAAAGCATTTTGACGATGGTTATACGTCTCTTTTTTGAAGACTGTCCATCGTTGCAACGTTGTTGAACATTCGGTACGTTGTAACAGTGCCGTGTTCCACTGTACCCTTGCCGTGACATCTAAACGTTCAAGTCAATAACCTGCCAGCAAAAAATCTACAATACACACTGAAAGCAACCGCGCTCTATTCTGGGAGCATGACGTAAGCTTCGCCGTAGTGAAGCTCAGAATTATGATTTAAATTACAAGATGATCAACACTGTAGTTTTTGGGACGAAGATGACTTGGGAGGCATGTGCATTTATCGTAATTATTTACCGTCCCATCGTTAGCGTATGACTTGAGGATATAAATGTTCATGTAAAGTTCGGTTATTAGGGCTGACGAATGGTCGACAAATGTATTCAATTTTTTGCCGACGAAAATGGATTCTTGATTATAACTTGACTGGCAACAAGTACTTAAATTTTCTGCTTGCATCATTATGTAAGCTGCATGAAATTTTCTGACATGTAATAATATACCGCATTAAAAGGCAATAACTAACCCGGAACATGGTCACGATAACAGGTAGAGCATTGTTTAAAGGAGATTAAAAAGTATGAGCAACATTCATTAAATATTTGAGATTTGATTGTAAAGATCAGGGTCATGTCCCATTACGAAATTCGAAGCTTGTACTAGCACAACTTTAAATGGCTCCAGAAATGCTGGTAATGGAAAGAAAAAGAAATCAGTACAGCTATGATGTACTCCACCAATCTATATAGTCCAAGAGGTATTCTCAATTGTTTTACCCTTAAATTAAAAACAGAGCATTGACATCTGGCAATTATTTTGCATCTAAATCCCTTCTATTCTATGTTTGATGAGAGTGACTTGTGAGTGGGTGGCGATTTAAAAGCTCTGCCCATATTGATTCTCGCTCAAACATTTATACATATAAGGTAGGTACGGATGATAATGTCACAAGTCTGTAGATAGTCTATCATGTGACAATGCCAACGCCACACCCACTAACGGGCGGTGCTCAAATTGTTTGTCTACAATAGATATTCGATTTACTTCCTACTTTTGGCATATGATACATGCTTAAACATCTTACTAAGTGTCTGGACTTCATTCAAGTATGTAACATAAATTCGTCGACTGCCGACACGAGTAACATGCTATAAGTCCCCTAAAATTAATGGTCGTTAGTAAATATTGCTGGTAATCACTACGTCATTATCGGTAATTGCTAACAAGCGGATTTGTGACCGCTGCTCGTAGTTATTAGCGCACAAAGGAGTATTGCTACTGAATTATATACATAATGATTTAATAATTTCATGTAAGTCTTTGGATTTTTTGTTTACAAAAACAATTGAATCATGATTAATTTGCCTTACATCCGAACATTTTATAACTTATGCTCTGAGTGTATGGTTTTGAATTAAAATTCCGAACATGGACTTGTATCAAAACGTGCCTACGCTGCGCAGACACAGACGGTGACGGTGTTGATTATGTCATAATATAATATCTTTCTTATATATGTCTAACTATTAATAATACCTAGCAGAACTTTTATATAGATAAACAGTTCAGTTACCTAGCGAAGGATTGTCTTTAGATCAAGCGATCAAGTGTCCTAGTCGTACACATATGAAGATGGAAACCTCCGGTGATACGTGAAAAAGGTGCAGCATATAAAAAGTTCAGGCTTACCTGAATCATGTATCGTCGTTGTGGTCTTCATCGAAATACATCATCATAAATTATCTCTTTACAGATATCATCCATCATTTATTTGTTTTAAAGCTTAATAATTATTCTCGTATGCAGAAGCGATTCCTAAATGATAATCCAGTTGTGTTTAAAGTACCCAAAATAATCAACATAAATAGCGCAGGTATAAATGCACAATAACAAGGACCAATAATGTTTTATTTAGGCCTGACGTCATCCGGGTACCGACAGGAAAACATATGTATGACTTTGACATTGTGATGTTTAGTACGATCATTAAACTTAATTTCCTCTTTGAATTATTCATGACTTATGTATACACATATCGCCTGCTTGTGGAGAAATTTTGTACAATACATGTATATAGAATATGTTTAAAGAAGTTACACCGGGTTTCGAAGACGCTGAAATTAGTAAACCTTAAAAAAGAACATCTAAGGGTTGCAAATATACATGTAAATACGATAAAAAACACCAATAAATACAAAACAAACAACACAAGGTTACTACCACCAAAAATCAAAAGAACACTCAGCAGGCAAGCATGCACACATACTAGGAACGTTGTATGGCGTTCTAATAACACAGGAAAACAAAATGACACGACCTTGAACCACATAAAATTACAACACAATCATGTTACCAACACCTTTTACGTTTAACACATGAAACACTAGCTTTGCATAGTATACACAATGAATATTTTTTGTACATACACATTTGGGCTTCTGAATAATGTTTAATTTGGCAAAGCTAGTATTCCATGGCAAACAAAATGAGCCATAGCCAGTGAAGCCAAACGTTCCGAGCGTGGAGCGCGTCTACCTGGAGTGCTGCTGCCTCTCGTTTGGCGGCGGAGAGGGCGCGCGAGAGGACGTCGTCGTCTGGTCCCGAGAGTCGGACGCCGCCGTCGCGGGGCTGCCTGCGCCGCTGCCACCCAGCGCCAGCGCCAGCCCGCTGATGCTGCCGACACATGACCACGTCACCAGAGCCCTAGCGTCGAACGCCCAAAGACCTAGCTGCTCCAACCTTCCCTCCGATATTACAAGACTCAAAGACACGACATGTGAAACATGATACTAAATCTAAGGTTAGACAACATTCAGTGAAACCTTGGAGCAGGTAAGCCAAAGCTAATTCCATTCTAGATCGATGTTTACTATTTATGTTAAACTAGTTCCTGATAATCTCAGTAATATGATCGTTATTGTCTTAAAACCTAAAAATGATATCCCGCCAAGTTTAATTTTACAAATTTGTTGATGCTTCGATTGTTATACATCGTTTTTTTTTTGTTATTAGACTACGTACAGCCTAGCGAAGCAGAGCATTCTCAGCGGGGTGAAGAGACATAAGCAGTGATGATTAGTTAGTGGCAAGGCAACGGGAGTGTCAGTCATAATAAAGGTATTTATTGGCAAGCAAGCATTCCGCACGCAATCTGTTATAGACAACGCCGATGACATATTATCATACAAATAAAATTCATTCACAGATGAGGAGCCATCAATCAAGATAATAAGAACAAGCGTGTCAGATGCAATATTAGTTGGACGTTGTCCATTTGTTGCAATAAGAATTAATCAAACTAACGTCTCTGATAGAACAAAGACTTGTCTAGACAGCTAACAACGAAATAATCAGGCGGACATTAGTACTGGTACAATGCATATGTATGTCGTTACATCGTTCGTGTTGTCAATCACGAAATCAAGGAAGATAAGAGACAAGAGGAAAACGTCGAAGAACCAGTAACGTAGCTAAGAGTGGGCGAGAACAGGCAATTAGTAGCTCTGGTCGCGTCAACGCTGTAGAATGATGTCGCACGAAACGCATCTAGAGTATGAATGAGACTAATGCGTATGACCAAGTCGTGGGACAAAGCAGCCGCGCCGTCGCCAACGTCATCCAGGTTGTGCTTTGTTCACTTAAGTCACTGGTAATTACAATAATCGAGATACTTATGCCTGATTGACTAGAGTATAGCAGTAAGTTTTGTAAAATAAGAAGTGTCCCACAGTTTTAGTTGGCAACAAATATGAATGACGTCAAATGTTTAAATTTATAATTGACATTACATTTTAAGGTTGTTGAACGGTTTTTTTAAATCAAATCTACAGGAAATAACTAAAATTACGAGTGTGTGATATAGGATTTGCAGAACATTTACGAACTGAAAATAAAATAATGTTGCTGTATAAATAGTTTCGGAGTTATGTGAGGAAAATATGTGGAGATGATAATGATCGGCTTGCGTGATAGCACCGATGGTGTTTGTGATTAAATATCCCAAGACGTGCAATACATATAAATTCTTCGAAATATATTTAAACTTGTACGATAGAAACTAAAAAGAGAACGGTGCTAGATTTTCTAGTGAATGGAACGTAATCAGTATTTCAATGGAAGCCGCCATTGAGGTTTATTTATGCTGGCTAATGATTGTAATCTTAAGCTAAGCCATTTAATTTACGTACCCACCCTAGAAGGTATTTTACCTTCTCCCGCTTTATAGGATTATAAAAGAAATATTTGATAAATTTAGAACAGTGTATAGACAAACAAATATAAAAAATCATGCATGTAAAGAATATATTCTTATATTGTAAATAATATTATCTCAGAAAAATATTTCGATAGTATTTTTTATCTGTTTGCTACTTTCTACAAATCCAGGAAGTAAATCGTGACGTCAGCATTGCAGCAATTAAAACTAAAATTTATGTAAGTTCCCTGAAGGAACAGGTCGATTTATGCATTTCCGCTGACTGGGCGTTATAATAAAATTGACTTGAACCACCTTCGCATTAACAGAATTTATTTCCGTAAATTGTAATTTTTACGTGGCTATAAAATGTGAAGGTTGAACATTATGGTCTCAGGTCACATTTGGCGGAAGTTTGGGTTAATCGCAAACTGTTATTGTTAACATCTGTGGAACGCAGACACTGCGTATGCAACGCGGCAACAATATGCTTTTCTTAGTGGTATTACTCACAACGAAATTTTCGGAAAGTATAATTAGTTTTAGTGACGTCGTGCCCATGTCAGAAGCGAAGACGAGTAGGTTTTGAAGAAACATTTTGGGGAATATTAAATTGCATTAGTCTACAAGAGTTTATTTCACAATGTTACAGATTTTATACTACGCAACGAAATCTTCATGAGAGAGCTAGAAATGATGAAAAACGTGCAAGTATTGTTCGTTGGAATTTTTCCTGGAAGCTTAGACCTATTTTCAATACTTTTTTAGTATTTCTCAATCATAATAAGGTTCAATAATCTGTATTTTTTAAATCGATTCTTTATTCAATCGTTTCATGTGAAAAAATTGGTCAGGTTTATAAAAAAGTATATTATACTCGTAAATGAGTGATTTTCTTAAATATTGTAGTGTTCATAGATATTTGTAATTGTACAATAGGTCACTGGTTGCCTTTGTCTATGTTTATTGTTACCGAAACCACAGCATAATACAGTGTGTTGTGCCTATTCATTACAGTAATAACATGTCGCCAGCCAGTCGCTTGCAATAGGGCTCTCGTTCAAAATAATGGAGGCCTAAGTATGTTTACTCCGAGTGCTTTGTCTCAGCTATCGTTCGCTGAATATGCAACTGTGAGTCATAAACTTATCTTATTCATGAATTCGTATAGCTTATGATTTATTGTTTGGATAAAAATGACTGGAGTTAAAAGGAAAGTGCGGAAGGAAGTAAGAGGCAGCAGTTTCTTACAAGCTAATGACAACATATTGTGATTGCAGCAATATCCCTTTGCCATTCTGTATTGTAGCGTTATGTTATGTCCACTGCCACAACGTAAATGTGATTACAGACGGATGTAAACAAATGTCATTGACATGAGCTGCTTATCCTACATGTCTGTGATTAAGAAGTATTTCTGAGATCGTTACTTAATGTTCATTCATTGGTCGTATATTACCTATCAATTGCTTACATAAATTAAAGCGACCTATTGGGCGGTTATTTTTACAAATCGGTGTACTGCGTAAATGCCAGTGCTTTTAAAATACTAGTATAATGTCGGTTTATATATTTATAGTAATATGAGCACATGACGTGAGTTTGTTTTTATCGCATCAACGAATGCGGTGCATGCATGCGACCTCGGCGTTACCATGCATGCAAAGTGTGAGTTTGATAGCACGGATTTCTTGGACATTTCAAGGACCAGACGTTTATGTAAACAATAATAACTGCATTTCTTTTACATTATACTCGTACCTTTGTACTTGTGATTAAAATATTTGTGCAGTTATTTCAAATAATGCACGGCATTCGTATTTTTTCATTAATTTTCGGCGCATCGATAAGGACATAAATCAGTAGGTAAGTATAAAAACATAAAACAACAGAGTCTTATTATATACCTTCTCAAAAATCAATGTCCACAGACCACTTCTGAAAGTCGCAACAGAAATGATATCCATACATGCCGATTTATTCTATTGCAATATTTTTTAACCAGGATCTGTCCGAATAAATAGCATAATGCCTTCTAAAAATAAACCTATCAATAGCCATACTTGAATGTTTGTTTGGTAGCGAGACATTGCATCACTAGAATTGCATTTCACTGTTCGCTGGCGCCAAGGCCGACGTTAAGGTTACAAATAACGATAGTATCGAAGCTTATAAGCTGTAACATGAGTACAATGATATAAGAGACGAATTTCCTGTACAATAACAAGAATACGAATTTATTTGTTGCTTGCTATTACTATGTACTTATCTATTTAATGTAACGATTGTATTCTTGTCGTATTTCGTATAATTGTAACTAATAAGGGAGTACTTTTGTATTACCAGGTACTAGGTTAAATAGTTGAAAAATATCGAATACATGAGACCTTGTCCTAAATAGTCAATCGAAAGAAATGTTATGTTATGAAAGAAAAATCAATATCTTTAATTTTGGTGCCATTGGTATTGAAGACAAAAGGTTTTATATTAAATAGCGATTAATATTTAAATTAATGCTTCAACTTTCTAAAAAAATATAAAGGGGTAATAGTTGATACAGAATAATAAATGTGACCAGGAAAACTTTAGTTACTTTTACATCAGACAATAATCCTATGAGTCAGCAGATAAAAAGCCCATTCCAGTAACTGTATCAGTGCAAATTTACATTCGGTATGTAAATATTGCTACATTAAAGCATCTAAATTTCTCACAGCAATAGTGTATTTCCAATAACTATAGGCCGATAGCAAAGTTCAATTCTAAATAAACTAGATTCCCAAGAATTTTTAGCAAGCATAAATGCGCAGTATAAACACAAATTGTTCTATAACGTGGGTGTGTTTATAGACATTCATTTTCTTTCTGACAAATAGAGCGAACAAGAAATCACACGATGATTTTATTTCTTTTTTTCAGGAATTTAAGTATCTGTTTCTCGGATGCAAAATTATACAAATTCCCAAATACTCTGCCCTAGAAGTTGGTAGCGCCTAATGAGTATAAAAGTAACGATTACACCATTTATTTTCATCTTTATCTATGGATAATTACCAGCTAAGCATTATGGCTTTCTGCATGCGCAATGTGACATAAATTACCTTAGATAGCGCTGCACATAAGTGAGTCATCGAACAAATGACCGAGTTACATGTCGGCACGCCAACTACAAACAAAAGCTTCGAGAAACGATTACAACAAAGCTTAAATTATGTGGGTAATATATAGCTTGATTTTATCACTCCTTGGATAATTACTCGTAAAAGTCATAGAAGAACCCATAAGCTTTTAATTCCAGTTATAATAAAAGCTATCGCATAATGAGCATTGCTAATTTGTTTTTATCGCTCTATTACGGAAGTTAGTTCGTTATAATGTTTGTTTATAATATTACGCAGTTCGAATGAGTAATTTAAATGTACACCTTGTAATTAATTTGCGGTAAAGTCAAATTTAGGTCAGCACTATAGCCACAAACAAACCTATTCCTTTCTTTCGCTCTTTTTGTTGTTAAATTTTTATACAGTATAAACTGTTAATTGCATAGAAGTATAATACGTTCCTTAAGTGAAAGTCTTCCAAATTTTCAATGCGATGGTAGGGGAAATTGCTAAGGTAAATAAGAAGCGACGCAATATGTAGTTGCTAAATGTACACACACAACTCAAACTGTCAACACTATTTTCGAAGACAGTTGAAATAGAAATTACAAACTGCGTATTGGCGATGTAATAATCCCGATATTAATAAAAACACAAATTCCAAACTGGCTTGGGAATCTGCCGTGCCAACTGTTTGGCAAATCATCAAATTGGTGATTCATCACACTCTACCTTATGCCAGTTAGTTATCTCCGAAACCGTGTAATTGATTAATGCTAATTGGAACGACCGGATCTGTTGCCAGTTAGTTTGTTATTCAGCGTAAACTGTATTATTGCAAACATTGAGAATATTACATGTGAACATTATTACGGGTAATGTTTTACGATCGTATAATAGTTAATGTATGCGACAGTTTCAAAAGCGTCGAACTAAATAGTTTGTAATTAGTCTTTTCTCAGCCAGTTGGAGCTAAGGTATAATTACATGAAAAATTGAACCACTTCAGAAGTTGAGGTGTTGGGCAACATTGAGGTAATCGTGTGCACGCCTACATTTTTCACGTAGCCCAGGAAAGGGCACGCATTCCACGCCTTAATAATGGTCAATGGTAGCCGTGGCAACACAAAAAGATCAGAAACGTGAAATACCATCAACAAAGCGCAATAATATTATTAAGATCGGTCAACTTCAGAGCGGCAGCGGCGAACAACCAGAGATAACCTTCGACAGGCGTCAAACGATGCGATTGTGTAATCGCCGTCGAAGCTGTTAAGCCAACAATGGTACCTTTCAGTAGAGCACGTTGTAAATCATACAAGCGGTCGTTTGTGGCGCGTGCGCCACTCGATACAACACGATAACAACGACACACAATCAGCCGCATAGGAGTAATCCGTAACATTACAATTTGTACTTTACATATAATACGTTAAAGTTCACCTTCTCAGATAAACTGTGAGGTGAGTTCGATGCGGACGCAATGGACCGTGAATTGTGATAAATAGTAGAGAACAATTGTCCTTTATTCAGGAATCACGTTTGCTATAACCCTCATTCTTATTCTAAGAAAGAGTTACCATTTGAATAAATTACAACAATGTGGTTAGTATTGTGGCTCGTGACTACAAAATAGATAAAAGCTGCCGCAAACGAGCCCAACGTTAGAATGGGAACATTATGATTAATTAATGTGAATATCGAAAATAATCTACTTTAATGACATGCATTAACCCAGAACGCAACAGCTGATAACTTCCAATTTATACCTAGACATATGTGCAGTCGCGGTAAAAACGGTGAGTAACCACACACTTGGGACAGCCCGAGAGGCTGGACGATGACACAAACGATGTTCAGGAAGTGCAGCAGTAACAAACTAAAACACGTGCACGTACCTTGGTCTGCTATGTCTGCTGCCGATGACCCGCCTGCGTTCTGATTTCACCACAGTTGTTGCTGAAGGTCACGAATTGCTCGGAATAGGGATTCCTAGCAGAATATCGATCGAGTTGACGCGTTTAAAGGGTTTTCTTGGGATAGATCGCGGAGCGCGCGCGCGTGCAAGATGGTGAGAATACGAATCTTGGTTAGTGGGGCGGCCGTTCGTCCGGTAGCGGTTGTGACGTCATGACAGTTGCAGCAGGAGCACCAATCGGGTAACGAGTACGGCACGTATGACAACCGTAAAAACAGTTGTGATTGCCACTGCTGAAAATCGTTAAGAACATCGTGTGTGTCCGTGGTACATTGTAAACGATCTGATTTTAAGAATCTGTATGATGACGAAACATTCCGCCCACCAAAATACCTATGGTATTTTCGAAGATACGAAATATAAATAGAAAAGTTAGGAAGAAAACGTTAAACCTTAATAGTTACTGAACTACGAATCTAATCAACCTAACCTACGGTGCTTAACAATCTTAAGTTAAATAATACGTTAATCCTCTATGGGTAGAGGACAGAGTTTAACTAGCGGTCGCTTAACAGAATTGCTGGTAGCGGTCTTAAGAATTGCAACTCTAACTACTCCGTCAGCGCCAGGAAGAAGATCAGTAACCCTACCGAGTGACCAGGCAAGAGGAGGTCGATTGTCATCCTTGATGATCACAAGCGAGCCCACCCTTAATGGTTTTGAGTTCTTGGTCCATTTGGCGCGTTGAGTGAGTGAATTTAAGTACTCGTGTTTCCATCTTGACCAAAAACTTTGTTGGAAGGCCTGCAACAACTGCCACCGATGAAGACGATGAATATTGACGTTGGAGTAATCATCATCGGGGACAGCGGCCAAAGGCTCCAATGTAAGGAAATGACCCGGTGTTAATGCTGACAAGTCATTAGGGTCCGAACTGACAGGGCACAAGGGCCGTGAATTTAAAACCGCCTCGATTTGTACGAATAATGTAGTAAGTTCTTCAAATGTTAAAACCTGATCACCGACTATGCGATACAAATGTTGCTTCGCGGCTTTGATTTGAATCTCCCAAACTCCTCCGAAATGGGGAGCGGATGGTGGATTGAATTTAAACTCAATTTTCTCCGTGCTAGACGCAGTTTGCATTAAAGCAGTGAGTTGATTTCTAGCACCGACAAAATTGGTTCCGCAATCAGCGTGTATAGTTGAACAACGTCCGCGACGACCCACAAAACGACGCAATGCAGCAATGAAACCCTCTGCCGATAGTGTGGAGACCACCTCTAAATGGACGGCCTTCGTAGCTAGGCACACGAATAGGCATAAATAGGCTTTATCTATTTTTGCCCCACGGTGAGTGCCCAGCTTGATACGGAAGGGCCCACCGAAGTCGACTCCCACCACGGAGAAAGGCTTCACCTGGCTAACTCTATACGTAGGAAGATCGCTCATAAACGGTTGCAAAGGCACTGGATTTGTACGATAACATTGAATGCACTTAGCAAGACAACGGCGAATGACGCGTTTCGCGGAGACGATCCAGAATTGTTGTAAAACCAAATACTGCGTGGTATTAATTCCAGGATGACAGTAGTTACGGTGAACGAAATCGATGATTAACAAGGTGAGCGGGTGATCAGAAGGCAAAAGCGCAGGATGTCGCTGCTCAAACTCTAGTCCAGATCGAGCGAGGCGACCGCCCACCCTGAGAATTCCCTTTTTGTCGATAAAAGGATTAAGTTTACTGAACGGTTTTGAAACTACTTTACTTGATTTCAGTTTACTTATTTCTTCCGCGAATGTTTGACCTTGAACGTGTCTCACAATAGTCATCAATGCATTATGACGTTCTAAATTGTTAAGAAACGCACTACGGTTAGCAATAGTCGGGTTTCGAGAATTTTGAAGAAAACGATAGATGTACGCAAAGGTACGAACGATTTTTTCTAACGATGAAAAACGATTTAATACATTGTCGATAATTGAAACTTGTTGTTCCCGAGGATGCACAGTCGATACTAACACAGGAGATTTACGAGTCTCGGCCTCAACAACCTTCTGCTCGTCATTAGTAACGCTGTCAATACAAGATGGCCATGTCTCGTGCGGTTCGGATAACCATCGTGGCCCCGCCCACCATAACGAGTTGTGAAGAAGTTCACTTGGAAATTGGCCTCGCGAACAAACATCTGCAGGATTGTCTGCAGAGGACACGTGATGCCAATATTCAATAGCTGTGATTTCCTGAATATGACTCACGCGATTGGCAACGAAGGTAGACCAACGACATGAGGGTGAACGCAACCAAGAGAGTGTAACGGTGGAATCGGACCACAGAAAGACAGCTGAAATAGGAATACGAGACAGATAAGTTTCTGTAACGAATTTGTACAGATCTGAAAGCAAAACTGCAGCGCAGAGTTCGAGACGTGGCAATGAGGTACGTTTTAATGGCACCACGCGAGCTTTCGAACAAACGAAATGAACGTAAGAATTGTTATCTACGTCTGTTACTCGTAAATAAATGACTGCGCCATATGCAGTTTCCGAACTGTCGCAGAACCCGTGTAGCTCGTAGGATTGTGAATCAGTACGAGTGATTCTACGCGAAATTTTTAGATGGTGCAACTGAGAAAGTTGCTCCTGATATTTGTTCCATGTACTGATGACCTCGTTAGGGGGAACATCATCCCACCCGGCACCGATAATCCAAAGCTTTTGGATTAAGCTTTTAACATGTATTGTCAAGGGGGATAAGAATCCTAACGGGTCGAAGATTCTAGCGAGTTCACTAAGAATAGACCGTTTGGTACATGGCCGATGTGAAGATTGAACTTCAAAAAGAAAGGAATCAGTTGAGGGATCCCATTTGAGTCCCAACACTTTGAAAGAAGCCGGTTCAACTTTATCTAACGATACAGAATCAGTGAGGCAATCTTCAGGTTGAAGATCCGATAGAAGAAGATTGTCATTTGACACCCACTTCCGAAGATGGAAACCTCCCTTTTTAAAGAGAGCGATAAGTTGTGTATTTGTTCTTTGCGCAGGGGCGAAGTCCGGACTACCGGTGACGACGTCATCGATGTAGGTGTCCGACAAGATTACACTCCTGGCGAGCGGGTAAGAATCCCCCTCATCATCAGCAAGCTGTCGCAAAGTACGGCAAGCGAGATAGGGGGATGACGAGATGCCATACGTGACTGTGTTCAGACGAAACTCTGAAAAAGGCTCGCCAGGCGAAGCTCTCCAGAGGATTCGCTGACAGTCACGATGGTCGCCGAAGAGTATAATCTGTCGGTACATCTGACGCACATCTGCCATGAGAACGACGTCGTGTTCACGAAAGCGTAAGAGAATTTCCAAAATGTTTGAATGTAATTTTGGACCGATGTGTTGACTTTCGTTTAACGATCGAGAACGTGCATCTTTCGCAGAGGCGTCAAATACGACACGAAGGCGAGTCGTGGTGCTATCAGGACGTATGACGCAGTGATGGGGAATATAGTATTTCCCATTCCCCACGTCATCTGGAGAGACTAATGACATATGGCCCGCAGATATATAGTCGGACATAAAATCACAATATTGACGATGACATTCGGGGTCACGTGACAGTCGACGTTCAATCGCATAGAAGCGACGCAAAGCAATGTCACGTGAACCAGTGAACATAGGCTCGGACTCGTCCCTGAATGGCAACTGCACGATGTACCTCCCAGATGAGTCACGAGAATGAGTTGTGATAAAGTGTTGTTCACATGCTATCTCATCTGGGGTAAGGGATGCTGCGGGTGGTAATACATCTAATTCCCAAAAACGTTGAACTAGTGAGTTTAGTTCCCTATCACTTTGCATTGAACAGTTCAGTAGGGAACCAAGCGAATGAGTAGCTAAACGAGTTTTACCGAGCAATAGCCATCCAAAGACTGAGTCGAAGGCGGAAGGTTGATGCGATTTTCCTTTAATAGTGCGATTACGAAGCGATTCCGCGAATACATCCGCACCGAACAGTAGGTCAATCCGGCCAGGAATGTCAAAACCGGGATCGGCTAACGAGAGTGAATTGATATGAGACCAACCCGATGTATTTAATTTAGCTATTGGTTGGTCCCCGCAAATTTTCGACATTACGTGCATATTTAAATTAAATAAAACTTGATCACCAGTCCCAATGGAGCAATTAATGTCTCCTAAGATTGAAGCCGGGGCTTCACCGATTCCACTTATAGTTGTGGTAGGACTGGATAGTTTTAAATTTAATTTTTTAGCAGCTGAGTCAGTAATCAGATTAATCTGACTCCCGGAATCGAAAAGAGCTCGAAAAGACACGAACTTGCCGTCCGCATCCCGTACCTGCACAATGGCAGTTGCTAACAAAACAGTTGTGTTATTATTATTAGAAAATAATGAAGAGGTTGGGTTCGACTCGACCGGTTTGTCTTTGTGAAGTAAAGTGTGATGTTTATGATTACACTTACGACATTTAAAAATAGAAGTACAACGTTTTAATTGATGTGAGGCTCGAAGACAATTGAAACACCAATTACTTTTGCTTGCGATAGATATCCGCTCATCTACGGGTTTATTTAGAAAACTTTGACATGATGAGATTGAGTGAGTGTCACCACAAAACGCGCACCTAACTGGTTGTGACGTAGGAGGTTCACGGCTTGTAGTACTTGCTGTGGCAACTTGATGTTTATTAGTACTGCCCACAAGCGCATGAGACACGTTTGCCCGTTTATGTGTTTGGTAAGATTTTACAGATCGTTGTTGTGGCTTACTCGAAGGTTTATTAGCTTCACAAAAATGAGAATCACGTAAAAGCGCTTCACATTTCAAGTGTAAGAAAGACTTCAACTGTGAATATGGAGGAAACTCAATATCAGGATATTTTTCCTCGAAATCGCAACGCAAGTCTGAGTCTATCTTAGAGAGAAGGTGGTAGACTAATACAAAATCCCATCGGTCCTCAGGTAAAATAATTTTCTTTAAAATAATTAAATTTTCCTCAAACAGGTCCAATGATTTTCTAAACTCATTACCGTCAGTAGTATTAAAATTAATATTTAAAAGGTCCTTCCATGATGTAAAAGCTAAAGGTCGTTTATTTTGATAGCGAGTAACAAGGGCCTGGTAGGCATCGTTGTAATGCTCACAAGTTAATGGGAATGCCTTGATAACAGATAATGCATCGCCGGTCAACGATGAGAATAAATAATGAAATTTTTCAGTATCATTAAGATTACTAGAATTATGAATCAATGCATTAAAAGTGTCGTGATATTCAGGCCATTTCTTGATGTCACCACTGAAAGTTGGAAGAACAATTTTCGGTAAACGGACATTCGACGATGAAGAACTTTGTTTATTATTGAATTGAGGTTCACTTTTAGTTAAAGTACGATGAATAGATAATATTTCAAAATATTTATCGTCAAATGTATCCTGGAGCGAATTATCTGCATGATCCGGATCATCTAACAGCTCCAAAATAATCTGATGAGCACTCTCAAAGCTATCTAAAATATGTTTAAGTTCCTGATAATAAGAAAGAAATAAATTCCGTTGTGAGTCATCACTTATTGCTAATGAACCTATTTCCAATGCCTTATCCAACCGCTTCATAGCTAAAGTACGCTTTCTACGTAACTGTGATAAATCTTGAACTGTATATTCAGCGTCCGTAGAGTGAGATTTCGATTTCTTAAAGCAACTTTGTTTACGAGACGAATGTTTACCTAACAATAATGACATGATGAAAACTATTTTATTAAACGATTAGCAAGATCGGTAACTGATAACGAATAGTCGGCGATACAAGGTTCCAACAGATGAGCGCTACCTGCTTATAAAGATGTAAACACGATAAGAACACAAGTACTTAAGTTAACCGGTAGTATGGTTAATGTATATGTGTATATATATTATATATACAGATTATAGACTGAGTAAAACGCGCAACATAAATCCTTTGTTCAATGTAAATTGTTAAGTTGATTAGGTTTTGAAGTTAAACGGATGTAGGCTTCGTAATACCTATTGACACAATTTTTCTTTTATGTAATAGGAAAAAATGTAGCTAGTATAGTCTTGCCTTGGTTTTACGGTAATCTCAAGAAGAGTATTATCGCGTTTCCCGAAGGCGGAACGTGTTGGTTGCGTTTCCGAACGCAAGCCGCCGACAACTCGAGACTACTAGCGCGGTACGTTACGATAATTTATTTAAACCTACCTACGAATTAAAATGTCACACGAACAAAGGATTTTTATGATCGATATTTTTTCGATACGATATACCTAAAATAGCTAATATAGGCCGAAAATGATAATACTAAGCACCGAAGGGAGATAGATTGCCTAATATTGAGATCCTACAGTAACTATTAAGGTTCAACTGGGTGAAAATTAAGTCGTATAATGGCGGGTCCCGGGTTTCGGCACCATAAAAATGTGCAGTCGCGGTAAAAACGGTGAGTAACCACACACTTGGGACAGCCCGAGAGGCTGGACGATGACACAAACGATGTTCAGGAAGTGCAGCAGTAACAAACTAAAACACGTGCACGTACCTTGGTCTGCTATGTCTGCTGCCGATGACCCGCCTGCGTTCTGATTTCACCACAGTTGTTGCTGAAGGTCACGAATTGCTCGGAATAGGGATTCCTAGCAGAATATCGATCGAGTTGACGCGTTTAAAGGGTTTTCTTGGGATAGATCGCGGAGCGCGCGCGCGTGCAAGATGGTGAGAATACGAATCTTGGTTAGTGGGGCGGCCGTTCGTCCGGTAGCGGTTGTGACGTCATGACAGTTGCAGCAGGAGCACCAATCGGGTAACGAGTACGGCACGTATGACAACCGTAAAAACAGTTGTGATTGCCACTGCTGAAAATCGTTAAGAACATCGTGTGTGTCCGTGGTACATTGTAAACGATCTGATTTTAAGAATCTGTATGATGACGAAACAACATAAATGCTTTAACTTGTTTAAATAATCACCAACAGTTTCCGTTATCTGCTGTTTAAAACAGAATTTTTTTTACTGTATATGTTTGGATTTAATTATGTGCCATTTTATATGTGTATACATACAGTTTTCAAATTGGTTTTGATTCGTAGTTTTCACTATTAAATTAGCATTTGGTATGTTGAGTGATATTTTTATGCAATGTTTATTGTTGTCTTCATTTGCCCCAACAAAACTTTTAGGAATTATATGGGATGGGCTAGACTGAAGTCCCCGTGCCCTATAGAATAGACGTTTGTAATTACCTAGTTAAAATTATTTGCTGAATACTTTTAAAACGTTGTGTGAAACTAATACAAAGCACTGTTATCATTCGTAATGTGGCAATAAAAGTCACCGAAATGCCTGGCGATATGTATTTGAGCACAGAAATCACATTAAACTTATTTTTCAGTTTAAACACAAAAATATCACAAGTCTGGCAAAGAATTTTACGAACGCTCTATAAATAATTATTTCACCTACAGATATTCAACTGAACATGAGTCTTACATTAATTTAAGACTTACATAAAAAGCCCTTGGCTATAAATACAAGCAATAATATTTCCGTGATGCCGACGCGAAAACAGAAACATTTATATCAAAAATTATGGTAGTTGACAGGCGATTAGATGTCTTAGGAAATTAAATTTGGGCAAATGCCACATAACATGTGGAATATATTTTGACACCAAATCGTTGTGACGTTACGTCAGCAGACACAAACGGAGTCTAGAACTGTGTCTGTCATTTTGTCGCATTATTCTATTTCCAACAAGTTTTGCCGGTTCCAAAATGAAGAGTGTATTTTGTTATCGGTTAAGTCGCGAGTGGTGAATGAAACTTAACGGTTCTAAACTGGTTCTAGTTTAAGTGAACGAGGCAGCTTCGCTATCGCAGGTAGCTTACAAACACGTGTCTTCTGCGAAGCTTATAGATTTTCAAGTGGTTGCATCCGGACACTGTAGTTTCTGCTAAATATTTATGTGTTTTAGTCATGATATTTATAGTAACGGCTCCGTGTAGGCGCCTTGGCCACCTTGACCACAGTTTGACGGTGCAACAAACCACACAAGGCTAACCTTACACCTTGCACGGATCGCTGCCCTCAACAAACAATTTAGGGGAAAGGTAAATTGTTGTTTGTGAGTAATTTTTAAACTTACATGTTTGATACATTTTTAGAACAAAATTTTGGTCATACCGTAAAGTCAATATTTAATCCTTGTATTTAAAAAGATAAAAACGCAATTTAAGATCTGTT
The DNA here is from genome assembly GCA_905146925.1 of Autographa gamma. Classification (NCBI taxonomy): domain Eukaryota; kingdom Metazoa; phylum Arthropoda; class Insecta; order Lepidoptera; family Noctuidae; genus Autographa; species Autographa gamma. The sequence goes on from LR989850.1 coordinate 2,823,349, forward strand.
TACAAAAATAACAAAACATTGTTTACTTCTTACTTGAAAGATGCAGAGGTGAGTTTTAAAATCTATTTAAAGCTCGAGTTACACCACGATTTAATAGCTGTGTTAAATCTAAAAGTGTGATTTCCCAACGATGCTATGGAACCATGCGGTGTTTCACGAACTACTAACGTCCATTAGTTTTTATTACCAACGAGACAGAACCACGATCCGAATGTATAAAAGGTTTAATTAGTGCTCTCAGAGTGAATGACATTTACTAGAAACCATCGTAAAGCACTAATACCCAATCATTTATGAAACTCATTAGGTACTCCCGATGAATTTATGAAGTCCGGTTCTACTTTCATCATATTGTATCGGTTTTGTTTTGCAATATGCGACGGTTGCGACGAAAACGGAAAAAAGAAAGGTTAGTGTCCGAAGGTCGAATATGGTCGATGTTTACTTGTGTCTAGACTTCTGCACATACACACCCTGATAAACGAACTTTTACGATACGCAAACAATTTGATAATATAATAGCCGATATATGGATTTGACTTGACGCGTAACGATCTTACGAGTATCAATGAAATGAGTCTGTTTGGTTTGCACGAAACAGTTGATATTAGCGAATGTAATAAAGAAACGTAATCTAATTTCAGGCGTCCTGTTGTTAATGAAAACTGCAGAGCAGATTTAGCATAACTATTTCACGAGCTTAAAGTAAATCAGGTCACAGCCTTGGCACCTGAATAAAACATTGTACCTACCGTAATGTTGTGAGATATTAGAATCCTTAATCTTTTGACTGCGGTGGTTTTCCACTCGGAAATGGTTCCAGATTTATAAAAGCTCTCACACGAGCTGACATTGTCGCATTAAATTCAGTACATTTAAGAGGGTAATTTGTCTTCAGTCCAATACTCATACACTCGCGGTAAAATATTATGGAAATATCACGGCAAATGTTCGTGCCCTATAATTGTAAAGATGATGTTTAAACGTTCGAAAACAAGTCGCCTAATCGTTTGAATGACAGATTTGTGTTTACTATGTTATCTTGGACACAAACTATTAAGTGAGTAACATTATTCACAGAGTTGACAAATACAACAATATATAAAGTGGTTTATTGAATCTCGTGGCGATCGTAAAGATCGCCGTTTGCCACCCACGTCTACCAAAATTAGACGTATGACGAACACTCTGAGTTGCGATATTGTTGAGATGTGCTCGATTTAGCAGAGAACAACATAAGACAAAAAACAACAACACGTTTTACAATGTAGTGTCAAAAATATATTTAAATAACTTCACAAAATATTTGCACAGCATACAATCAATGTTTTGATGTGAAAACATAATTATCTTAAATAGAAAGTGCGTTTAAAATGAGTGGCGGTAACAGCGAGGCATGTTTGTGCAGTAACTTGACTCTAATGACATTAGTAAGCCGACACCCTGACAGGCCGTGAAGGTCGCGCGGTGAACCTTGAACAATCACAGAGGGTTAGGCTTACTCGCGGGGTAGTGACCGATGATGATGACGTGTCGACACTCTCTAGGGGTGAGTTGTGACACGATATTTATGTTAAACATACATGACTGAGTTCAGGAGAAGTCAATGACACTGTCTCTGTTCTGCAGAATCAGGTTAAACAAAAAAAGTTTTAATTACAAATACGGCACGAAATTTATACAAGTTTGTTTATATTTACTTAATGTTGTTTATAAAAACAAACAGGTCGGAAACATTAATTTACCCAAAAATATGGGAAGGTGAAAATCAATAAATATTTTGTTGTTTGTGTATCTTTCGTTGGGGTTGGTCGTAATTTGACACCAAGGTCGCACGCAAAGGCCGTACATTGAACTTTCTATCGGCTTCCGGGTACCAAACACATGATTGATGGGACATTATGTGGAACCCATAGTAACTAAAGCTATTAGTGGTTCAACGACCAACATAATGACGTTGCAAATTAATGTTTGTATGCCGCCATCATTATGAGGAATTAGCTTTGTAAAACATTTTAAAAGTGAGTGTATTCATATCGACTTTGGCCTATAATGATAATTTTTATGTCTGTCTATAGCTATTGAAAGTAAGTCATTTGAAAGCGGTAACAGAACAAACGAGTTGTAAAAACATGTCTAGAATGATGTTCATCATTTTAATTACTGAGTATTACAAACATTCGATAGCGATAAAAGCAGCGAACATGAATATTGTGTATTGTGTGATATTTAGTATATTTTCCCAGAGAGGTAAGGCACATCCTGAGAGTGAATCACAGTTATTCGCGGTATCGTAAATCGAGAGCATGACTAGTTTACTGAATAATCTCAATGGAAGTTTAAGTTAACCGGAGAATTGAGTGAAATTGAAATGACTGGAAAATGTTACAGTGCAGTAGGAAGTTAATGAGCGATAGTCTGAAAATGCAACTTGAGCAATAATCATACGATTCTAATACAGAAATTATTTAGAATATATTTTGTTTTATATGTAGGATTACTGTTTTATACGGTTGTGCCATGGGCCAAGTTCCCGAAAGGTGTACGTGGTATATATTAAAATCCATCATCGTCCAACGTTCTTTGTATATCAGCAACGCTTTAATGAGCAATCAAACTGATCAAAACATGAAAGGGATCAAATTCGTATCTTACATGTTGGAACACAGGTGGACCGTTACCGATGCGTACATTGAACTTGGTTGGTCCCTGTAAACTGATCGGACACAGAAATAGTTCCATATGCTCGTGTACACGTCAATCGACGCATTCGAGCGTCACCTTACATGATCGCACCCTAAAATAACCGAGCGTTGTCAACGATGCGTTAATAAAGTGTTTTAGAGGCCATACGATGGCTATAAATTTTACGCATAGTTGACATTGCCTACTCATAATTTAACTATAAAAATGTGAAGTACCTATTGATTTAAGAATTTTACTCTACTGCTTTATTATTGTATTAGAGGCGGTTTTCCAATACACGTCCCTGACTGCCGACTGGTTACATAAATATGTATACAATGTCTTAGCATGGCGCCAGCAAATATTGAGTTTATTATCTCAATATTTGTTGGCGCCGCACTCGTCGTGTTTGTATATCAATCGTTCTCAAACGTGCGTGAAAGAGCATCTACATAAAACTTATATATGCAAAATATGCAAACAAAGCAAGAACAACCATGATCCTGCATTAATTGTTACAAAATCGTAATTTGCGGTTTACCTGGCTATGGTTAGCCCAGCCATACTGAACCTTGAGAGGATTGCGAATTTCATGCTTTCTTAACGACTGCAAATTAAAATATTCCAGCAATTAATGGTTTTAAGAAACTCGTTCTATTGGTACATGTCCATTTGGAGTTAATGACGCTCAGAGACCAGTTAACACATAATCGCTCATATGCAATGCTATTATAGTTTGTTGTCGAGTAACCGATACATTTATTACCTCGCTTGTGGAGAGCAATGCGGAATCGGCATATAAATAAAACGTTTAGCGTCCGTCAAATTTCGCGGATGCTTGCAAAATGTTACCGGCACAACGGTTAAGTTGTTTAACATGGCACTAATTCTGTTATGCGAAAATTAACAAGTCAGGGAAGTTAAGATAATGCGCAAAGGTGTGTTTTAAGATATAACGCAAAGATAAAACATACAGCTTATGTCTCTAATATTTACATAATTATTCCCGCATGAGTCTAACGTTATACTCCGGTTTCAAACATAGTCTTGGATTGAAGTAGTTAAAAGAATTCTAGCCTCTGCGATCAAATCAGCTGAGCACTTAAACGAGAAAATAAATAAGCAATGACGCAGTTAGCAGGTAAGTAGTTTGCGCTGTAAACTATTAAATAAAATACGATCCCATTAATCCTCGTCGGCGGATCGGTTAATCTAACACGCACAGCGCGTGCAAACAGGCATCAAAACAAAAGATTAAAAATTACCAAGCCAGGCTTGTTTACCCCGAAACTGACGTCACCGTTCAAACGAACCCGGTGAGATCATTCGCAGGTCGTTTGCACAGACCTTAAAGTACCCAACCCAACAAGTCATTATTTTATTATTACGAGGGTTGGGAAACGCGGATTTTATTACGTCAATTTTATTTTAAGCAACTTTCATTTTTCTTATGACCTGTTTGTGTTTTCTACATCCTAGTTTCTGTCTACAGCTGTTGAGGTGATGTTATTTTTTTAATTCGCCTGTCCTACAGAATGATTTTATTAGTTTTTATCTATAACTTTTAACACTGTAGTAGTGTACGGCAAAGACCTAGGTACTATATTTTTTTTTTATTAGACCTACGAGTAAATTATCCAAATACATTAGCGTTATTTGTAGTATACTCAGGTACGCTAACTATCGACTGGAAATTTGAAGGTTAAACTTAACCAAATACGATATTATATAACTTAAAATTATGGATATTACACCCCATAAGGCTTCAAGATGATGAGTCTCTGTGCCGGATGTTTTTTCAGGTTATAATATACTATGTAGGGCATTATGAGACAGGTAATGACGATGATATATAACTTTTATCTCGTCTGACAGTGAAGTAAGTACGTGTTTGAAAAAGATTAGAACAACGTAACATACTTTCGAGGAAGTCGGCAAGGTGGTATGACGACGTTTTTCCTTCTCATTGCCCTACATGCAACCTCACGAATATCATAACTTTGAAATAATGTGTGTTTCATAGAACTGTCCATACTGACTTAGTAACCGCGGAAAATTGCATTTTACTTTGTATAACTACCAAGTCTTCGTTAAAATAGCTTATGTAGTATACAAATAAATTGTATAAGGAATATAAGTTAGAGGTGCAATTGCCTGAATAATCAGCATATCCTTCCTTCCATTAGCGTCCGATAAAAAATAAATAATGAAGATTAAAGCAAATTCTCCCAAACAGAATCTTCTTATCGTTACATAAAACAGAAAACATCTGATCCAGCATAGTTTCGTGAGCTATTTCTATACGAGATAAACGCTGATCGAAATAGCTGCACTGGAATTTACATCCTAGTAAGTAACCATGGTTTTCATATTTTAAAACAATTATGTTTTTACTAAACTTTCAAGAACTAATTGTTAATTTAGAGAGCTTTCTGTATGTTGAGTAAAAAGGCTTGTAGGTCGCATGACGATTAAAATAGTTTAATGAGTTGTTGTGTAGTACAGGAGCGACATAACAGGCTCGTTTTCTTTATGAGTAAGAGGTAAACCAATAAAATAACAGTAATTGCACGTGATGTAATTTGTCTTAAGGTGTAATTATTAGTCTTGTTTAATTATAGGCATTTCAACATAGCTATTTTTGAATAGTCGGCAGAAAAGTAATGTGGATTAATTATATTTTTTTCTTACATTTTCGGTTAGCATATATTTTTATTTTTTGTTAGTTGGGATATTTGAAAGTGTTTCTTTTATAGGAAGAAAGCGCTTGCCGTCGGTAATCGCGAAAATAATTTAAAATTGGCTTAAAATAGCATTAATAACTTAAAAATGTAAATACCATATAATTGATACTGTTATTATTGCAGCAATTTGTTTGCTCTACAACGACAATATGATAATTCCGCATCCTTCATAGATTCCTTATTATCCTTCCGTCACACATTGGCTACCAAGGTCTAATGTAACCATAAATAATTTGCTACTATTGCATTGGAATTGAGTGATTATGACACACAGTTGAAAGGACAGAGCGCTGCGCAACTCAAGTATTGTTCTAACGCAGTTCAGGCATTCACGATCCACATTCTATGTACAATACCGTTCGGTATTAAATCAAATGCATCGATCGTTTATTATGTGCAATTTTCATACAAAGGATAGTGGAGTTGACGTCATGGAATCGTCATTAGTATAAGATTTATTTTCATGTTTCATAACACAATGGCCGTAATTAGATCGTAGGTACATGATTGCTGGGACATAAATCTATCAGTGGTTTATGTCAGAAGTAAATGCTGTGTTTATAACTTGATTAGATGTTTTAAGTAAAGAGTGGGAGGAATGTGGTCAGCAAAATATAAGTTAATAAGGTTATTGTGTAGCTAAGCCGGATTCTGCTTAGAATAGCAAAAAATCGTACAAGAATAACAATGTTCTTCTTGCGCATATAAATTTTAGCAAGCCAGTGCTTGAGCATATGAAGGCAACCATTTTCTATCAACAGTGACTCCATAGATAGTTTTTAAGCAATGTTGCTAAAAGCGGTACGTTGACCGCGACGCACTTGTTTTTTTTTATTTTATTACCTGAAGTGTAGTCGGTCTCATATGCTAATATTTTGAGCTGTTCAATTGCAAATAGACATTGGAGTGCACACGGAGTGTTGTTTAGATCTGTCTCAATTTAATTAGTCACGTCATATATTTCATGAATACTATCCTTCTTATAGCACATTGCATGTTAACACTAATTACAAATTAATACTACTTTTAATTTCCCTCCTTATTGTATTGCCGCCAAGAAATGTCTTATGTACTGTCAATTGCCTTTATCGGAACATAACAAATTACGAACTAGCAACCGTCATTTGTTGTTATAAATAACATTAGTTGCATAAAAGGAGTGGGAAAAAAGAGAAAGGCAATTAGGTAATTTGAGATTCTGCAACTGGATAAACAGTGAGTATATTTGGAAGTACAAAATAAGCTTACGATTGAAATAAATTACAGTAAACAGACTTGGCGACTTTCTCTGTTTAGTAGTCAGCAATAAAAATCTAAGCTTACACTATCATGCCTTATTTAGACTAACGTTACCTTAAGAATATAAAATAAACAAAAGCAGAAACAAAGAGTAGTCAAAATTCGTGTCAGAGAATTTCTAGATCTATTTAAAAAATGAATTGCTTTAAGTGACCTAATTTAGCACCCCATTATAAAATCAGTCTCAATATAGTCCGGCACGTAACGTATTAGGAACTCGGCATAAGTTTTCGCCAGCTACAGACATCGATCAACCACGACACGCAATAATTCATGGAGACGCATAACGCCTAACTTGCTGGACAGTGGACGTCCAGTGAGCAATGCTGCAATGTAAATCACGACAATTGCATGCTCGCGCACCGTGCGACAATGGACACTGGCCAGCATTTGCAGTGGCTGGTACCAAAGTGCAATGCAATTTGTTATGTAAAGTGTTACTAACCGTGTATTATGGAAAACTGGTATCATTATTATGGCTTGCGTTCTGTTCACTGAGTTTGTGATGTGGAGAAAAAAATGGGATCAGTACAAATAGTGTTAGGCCTATAAGGAAATAATAGATTATGAAATCAATTGCCGTGCATTATGATCTTTTTTTGTTCTTAATTATTGTGTTGTTTCTATTATCTAAGTTAAGAAAATCACAACCGTTTGTTAATAATATTCATAAACCATTAGGTAAGTTTATGGGTGCTTTATATCAATCATAAACTTTTAATAGTGCATACTTCAGTGTTGAATGTTGATATTACAAAGCAGCTTTGTTCTTAACACTGACCTAGTCTTAATTAAACAAAGGCCAATAAACAAAAAGAAACGAAGAGAAAACAAGATTATCGCTGAAGCGATTCCGATGCGAATTCAATTTACTTTCACTATTCTCTTGGGAGTTTTATTCAAACGATTGTTTACACAATTTTATTGGCATAAAGTCATTTTCGTTTCGCCTACCTTGACCTGTGCCAATGATAGAAAGGCTTTCTAAAGGTTTCAATAAATGAAAGGCTTGTTTATAGTCGAAGAAGACATGAAAGAATTTACGATTATGTAGGTGCAAATGAATAAAGCTATTCGCCGTAAGTTATGAGATATTTCCTTTTTAGTTTTCTTAGCAAGTTTTCCAGTAAGAAATAAATTTGTTATAACAGAGATTCTAAAGCGGCTTACTAATACATTGAAATGCAAAGAAAGTTGTTTAGTTATAAGTATTAATGCATTTACGTAACGACTTGTTATCGTATGAAAAACAAATATGAATAAATAATTTTCATAATTGATAGATAGTAAGGTCACAAGGTTTTAACGACAATAATATATCCGTAAACGATTACTTACGCATGCGATTAGTATAATCTAAAATATTATTTATACTTTCTGAATATGGTAAAATGGAAATGTAGTTACTAATAGGGTTAAGTAAACATAGTTAAAAGTAATGTCTAACCTACCAGATAACCTGAATCTGTTTACGCACGTCTTCTATCGCTCACTGTCTGTGACAGTAAAGAAAGTATTATAATCACGCTCATTTCCATACATAGGTATGTATAAAACGCTTCATTACTTAGTAGTTTGATCTGTTCAGAAATTGTACTTCGTATTCTATGTATGTCGACTGAATGTATTACATCATTACTTTGGGTCCTTAGATGTTGAGCATAAAGTTGGTTACTAACGTCATCGAATATCTCAATAATTTTCACTGACCATACAAAACATGTTCCTTCACAAGAATTGCGGTTTCCAATAACTTTCAGCATTACAAACATGCTTCCAAAAAACCATAGCATGACGTTGAGTGTAACAGAAACCATTTTGTTTACACGTAAACACACGAAAATAGTCGGAGGAAGAAAAAGTTCATCGAAACACATTAACAGTTCCTAGAGTTGTCACGGGAAGTTCTTAAATACTTTTTGTCCTTTTATGGTTAGAGAATATCTCAAAGGGATATGCTTTCATGTTGCATTCTGTTTGTCAAGACTTAATCCTTTATTATATTTAGAATGATGTAGTGTGTCACACAAGACGATGTTTTACCTTTTAAGTCAGTAGATTTTAAGAATAACTAATTTAGGGGAATTTATTGAATTTGATGTTGCGTTTGAAATCATTAAAATTTACTGGAACTTGTCAGGTTTATTAACAAACTTATAGACTTTAAACTTATTTAGTAGGATATGAGAAATGGAACTGTTTATGGCCGGCGAAAACGTTTATTTTATTTACTTACAGTTATGAGTAGTCACTCCAAACATGCTTAAGAGTTAGAGCGAGGCGTTTACAACCAATTGCGCATATCGTCACAGTGCATGTTCGAGCGCCCTCTAGAGAAATAACGGTCAAAAGACGATAACTAGCTAGCCAACTAAACGTAGCAACGAACTCTTAAAATAGTAGTAATAAACAAATGAGTATCGAATTTGAAGATACAAAAGTATTTTTTAAATATACTCATGTCAAAGAGAGTAGCAGGCAGTTGTCAGTTCTTCAGATGCGCTCCACTTGTTTTACTCCGGTTTCACACGCATGTATATTTTAATCAGACATTTATCTACGACATTACGCATTATTGTTACGCCAGTGTTACAACTGTGTACCGCCAGCCACGTAAATGTAACGCATTTGTGACTGACTGTACTGATTAGTTTGTTTTATAAAACAGAAAATTGAGCATAATTCCGATTCGGTTGTTAACGGCTTTCTAATAGTTCTAAGAATTACAAGTTTTATTAAAATTGGGTTTTAATAGATGGTTCTATGCAATGTGCGATGATTGATTCGTACGGAAAACCAATCATTAGTGTCTATTTCGAATGTTTTACCGGTCACATTCAGGGGCATTGTTTTCACAAATTAATCTATCATGTAACTTATTGTTTTGTTATAAATAATAAATATTGTAAGCTAAATTAAATTGTTAGGGGAAAATATAAAAACAATACAGTAAATTACGCTTCAACAAATATGTGTGTGGTAGACACCAAAAATAGAAGTTAATAGCGTCGCGTGTATCGTAAATACAATATTAACGAGATAGTTTATATTATCTCCTAACATCTCATTTAAACGATTAATATATTTATGGTAAAGACTTAACAAATACCTAGTATTTTCAGGACAATGTATTGTAAACTTGCAATGTAATTATTTATAATCTAATTACTTTGTAATGGCAACTAACAAGCATAACCTGTCATACTGACGGTATAACAACATTGCGTCAAAGGGGTCGTCAAAACATGGAGCTGTCAGAGAAACGTCCAATATATTATTGTGCGAAATTAATGGATTAATTAGTGACCGTAAAAGTTACGCACAATGTAATTGGATCAGCTGATGTAACGCCAAATGTTGTAGTTGTTACTTATTGTACAAAATTTAGAGATGTTCGCCCTTCACCTAAAACGAGAGTTATAGTTCAGACAGACACGTACGTCATGTAGTTACATTGCAATGTCTTGCACAACTGATATAACATTCGCGTTTTGACGCAAATCGTGAGTTTTCATAAATATAAGATTTCGTGAGACGCTGATAGACTTTAGACTGAAGCACGGCTCGAATAGGTACTCTAATCATGTTTAAACTCTTAATAAACTATAAACATAAAATGTTTAGCATGACCACATGAGGCACCTATTATACCGTTATAATGAATTGCTGTGATGAAATATTGTCATGATTACCAAGTTAGGTAAACTAGAAACGTGATTGCAGGTTTTATGTCGTAATGTTTTCATCCTACTGCAATCCCCTAAACGTCTTAATAATAATTACTCATAGTAATTCCACTTAAAAACCTGTTAGGTGTTGCTAAGTACTGTCAAACTATTAAAAATCCCCGTGAAAATGACAAGTAAATGTATGTCTTTGACAAAAAAAATACGTAAATATAGGAATGGGAATAAAATTCTGTAGGTAGGACACATAAATTATTACAACGCACATATTTACAAGAACGCCCATTATCCGTTGCCAATGGTATAAATAATAAATTAAAGTAATAAAATACACATGGCTCAGCCAATGTCACTGGTACTCAAACGAATCAATGAAAACGTCGCATAAAATTAATCAATTTGCAAACAAACATCAAAACGACTTGTAATAACAATTATAATGTTGTGTACAATGGGCGATGTCACTCATTGTTGCCATTATTTTAAGTCGTTTGGGATTGGTTTACTAAATTGGTATCGCAGTTTTTTGTAAGTAAGGGGTGTGTCTAATTAGAACCAGTTGTCTTTCATAAACAAAGATAAATTGTCTCATAGAATTGTAGATGATTTCACAATGTTATCATTTCGTCAAGTTTCGATGAATCAGCATTAAAACGCATCGTAAAGCTCTTCCCCATAGCGCCCCAGACACCTCGAAATTGCTATTTAAATGTTCGCTATTTGTGAGGAATCAGGTTTTATGTCAAGACATTTAGTTTTATTACCTTTTTATGCGTCAATTTATCAAGGACCGTTTTAGCGTATTTCCTACGGGAAATTCGTACAAGGTTTTCTCCGCAGTTCGGATACTATTATTTATTCAACGGCATTGGAAGATATCACTGCAGTTGCGGAACTAGCGGATTGGGCTAACATCTTGGATGCATCTAGGTGTTAGGTATAATGAAATAGAATATTTCTTTTAAAATACAACACTAAGAAACACCTACATTTATTTTCCTAATAACAAATATAGCTACTTAATAAGTAAAGCTTGTGCCGTTGCTTAGTTTCTGTCTAATATACATTTATGTTTAATATCAGTATCCTGGGCCCATTAAGAGGCCACTGCAGACTGACACGCCACTGCGCCAGACAACCTTGTGAGATACATAGATCTTAGCATGTTAAAATGTCTAAAATAAGGTCGAAACGGTTTAGCAATGCGGTAAAATGTTAAAAAGAAATACATCAGGACACAGGCAGATGAATTTAGGATCCGTGTAATGTCTTCTGTGTTATGTTATGGAACTAATCTTTTTTGTAAATCGAGGTAAGGCCAAGGTATCGCCACTGACACTAATATGTTGAATTGTTTTTTAACTTTACGGAAACTTACATGACGTTTGTTGGTTGAAAATTATTCCATTTAGTGTAAAGTTGCTTACACAGCTTTATTTACAAAATTCAACTTGCGTCGTCATTATCGATAAGCGAATGTATGTCGCCATAACGTCAGTCACAATATTCCTGTGTCTGACGTCATTTTCTGAAGTTACGCAGGCTGTATAAGTGTTCCTTTGCCTTATGACTAACTCTTTATTGAAATAGCTGATATCAACACACTTATGTGGTCACTGTATGTTTGATGTATAATATTTTCAAGTAACTTTGCTCAAACTATTACACTTGGTTAATTTTACGACTGACTCATCAGAACTTCGAGCTTATGTTAATATGGGTCTGCACGGACCTAAGAGGGTCCATGATATACTTGGCTATAAAATCAATTGGTAGTTATTATCAATTTATTTTATGTACCTAGTTAGTAGTGCCATAAACGAGAATACTGATTGCTGTCTATCTGTCTTCCTCTCATGAGAGGCAATAAATATGCTAAGAACTTTTTAAAAAAGTAAGGAAATAATGTAATTAGAATACAGGCACATTACCGTGATACGGGTAACGGCGGTGACAACAACCTTTTTGTATATTGCCGTATTGGATAGTAATACCGCATTGCGGCTCGTGTCCACGAAGCGGACGGCACGTGAGTAATTTTCCATCGTCCAATGGCGATTAGTAGAGATCAATGGCGGTGACTGTTGACTATAATTGGTGAAAATTCACAATAATGATGCAGTAGGTATATTTTTCCACGTTTCACATGATTACACAATTGTGGGAGAGAGTTGTACGCTAGTGTTTTAAGTTAAAATATTAGCATTATCTGAGAAATTACTTACAGAATGACATTGCTTCAATTTATAGAAATAATCTATGTTAAAATTCATTTAGTAAAACCAACTAAGCAAATATAAATTTAATTTATGTTACTAATATTAAAACGAAGTTTTAAATTATCATATTTAGTGGTTGTATTTATTTTTGGGAAACCATTTTCCTTATAAAAAACATATAAACTAAAATAAATTACAAAAGTAATAAACAATAACTTGAATAAAATGTTGATATTATTACTATTTTCAGTTTTCATCCATGTCTGTGAAGATGAATACAAATGGTAAAATTAAACAAAACCAGATATGATGGCGGAACAAGACAAAAAATGTAAACAACTGGCTTACGTTTATTATCATAATTATCCCATATAAAGGCGATACAGTCCAAAAGTCACAAACATGTTTATTTGGCGCCAAAGGTACAGATTTGAGATAACAATTGCTGAAGGTTGTGTTACATTGAGTCTAAACTTGGTACACAGAATGTTATGATAAGGTATTACGTTAACGCGCACGACGGTGCATTAACTCGGTCACGAATATGTTAATAATCTACGAAATCTTTGTATGTTTGTTAAGGTAAAGAGTATTACGAAAGTGTCTCGCATGCACGCTTGCTGTGCTATTGATAAAACAAAATACTCGACACATTTTGTATGTTTTATTTTACATACAGCCCCGGGTGTGTATATTAAGCCTCAGGATTAAGGGTTATTTTTAAAACCCTTAATTTAAGTTAAGCAAACAACGCACCACTTGATAGTAATTTCAGTCTTCATCTCTGCCTCATTCATTGGGACGTGGTTGATAACATTAATAACAAAGGTCCTTAATGTCTTATTTACATAGGTTTTAGCCAGTGAACCGGTTTCCGGGCGTCTAGTTTTTATTTACCTTGTTTTTTGTAGCAAACAGATGACGCCATAAATTAAACAATTAGCTCCAAGATAAAAATTATCACATAAAAACATGTCTATGAATTGTAAGTTAGTTCAATGATAATGTTGTTTTTTTGTTATTCACTCAAATCGGGATATAATTGACCGACGCAGTCATAATAAATCCGTTACGATCAGATTTTAAAGTCATTGTAAAAAACTTATATTTATTGTTAAGATAGACAAAACTTTCGGTAATAATAAAAGAATTCGCAAGTTGTGTATCGCGCGTTGCTATTTATAGCTGTGACCACTCGTTTACATTTTTTATCAACATTCGAAGTCGAGTAAAAAATCAGGGAACCGGTTGGACTGTCTTTAGTAAATAATATTATGGCATTCATTTATTTTAAGTTGCCCAAGTGAAGTAGCAATAAAACCACAATTGATATTACTTGACAATATAATCAGATTGAAACCGACCACATAATGATTATGGTCGTTACCTTAGCATTAAGTGCAGCCTACGGTGCGCCTTGGAGCAATGCAATCAATATGACCTTGCATACCCTTTCCAGGCCCTTATTCGAAGAGTGATATCTACTGCCAAGACCTAACTATTGTTTGAAGGTTGGATTTGGCCTTTCTCAAGTGTCTAAAGGTCGGCTTACATTGTAACCAGATATCTACTGCATAACGGACAGAACCAGATTGAATCTTTCGGGCTTCTACGTAGAACGAGTTCTAGAAGCCTTATCGTTACCACCGACACTTGATTGTCATGCAGATTTCAGCTTGAAGTTTACTCATACATTGTTCACCATTCTGTCTCAAGAAAAGAACCTAAGACCTCTTAAAGGTTCAAGCCCCTTACTTGATAAATGTAAGTGTTACCCTTTTGGGTTCTTTTATAACTCTTTAATCACCAGGCCGTTTTGTTTCTTGCCGAAATAATAAATTACAGTACATAAAAATCATTTATCTTGTGCTCCTAAATTTAGCTTTATAATTACCAAATTAAGAACCATAACAATACTCGTGTTCAGATTAGTAAATCAAAACAACATTAACATTTACATACTAATATAGGTACCTACTTTAGTGTATTTATAAAGTCGAGTCGAAGGTCGCGTGGGTGTTGATGTCAACAAAGCGATTTTGCTAACAATGATCAAAACATTATCTATTGGTTGATTTATTATTATTATATTTAAATTAACTGTTGAATACTTTATCACCAGTGTAGGCAAATGCCAGGTCTAGGTGTAGGTTTGTTGTGATTGTATAAAATAATCGAATGCTTTGAAGTCGCTTCTGATTACCTCAGAAGTTTTATTGCAAATTGCAACCTAAAAGCTGGCTCTTAATTGACGGGAACACGATAGTTTAATATACTAATTAATAAAATGACATCAAACAAAGTTACTCAAGAACTCTGCTGAATATATGTTGTGTTATTAATATTCTTAGTTTAATTATATTCATGTTCGTGTGGGTGCTGTGTTAATTGACTACTAACATGAGTGTTTTTTTTATATTTCATGCCGCGCTGTTTATCATCAGCAAACAATTTATTAGCAGGCTAAAACGTGATGGTTGATAAATCTTTCGGCACGAGAATATGAGAGGTAATAAAAACATATTTTAAGAAGAATGACAAGTCTGATTTGTTGCTGAAAGATGTTTTCGTAAAAGATTAGCTTTTCGTAAAGTTTGACACCTCAGAAACCTGCTGATTGTAAAAAGTGACACTGATTTATTAAATTGATCGTATAAATATAATTATAATAACAAAGTACAGTCAATATATCAGCTGCCGGTGATCTTAAATATTAATTCTAATTAGTATATCGCTACTATGTTAGATTTATACGACTAGATAAGTGTTTCAATCAGTCTCGTAATTGTAACTTATGTTTCAGCTTCTACGTATCTCAGTTATTTTTGCAAGTATTTGACATTGAACTAAAAGACCCTTATAATTTATTCGTAGATAGTTAAAGTAATTGTTAAGCTTGGTATAAGTAATTCATATTTAGCTTTATGATGTAATTGCAGCCGGCGCAAATTTATGAAAAGATGCTTTGTATCAGAATGTGCATATGAATAAAATTGTCGTCTGCGGTGTTATGCAAATATGCATTACGTATTAGAGATATAATGTAACATCGTGATCATAGTTATTCAATAGGTACATATTGTCGTTAAGAGAAATATCTATTTCAATTCTATGATTGAATGTAAGTAAATACGAATGTGAATCTATTTTCTGATCAGTGTAACTAATTTCCGTAGTCTACCGACATGTACCTATAAGTATTTTGATATGAAATCATTGGAAGTGTAGATAGAGTATCGGTATAGTAAAGTTATTAAAATGACTAATTAGTAATCGCACTGTTTACAGGTACGCTAGGTCATCTCAGGTTAGTCGTCGGTCACAGGCGTTGATTACAGATTACCGCACTAATAAAAGCTAGACGGTATTGTGCAATATGTACCCAGCTGTAGGTTAATTGTTTAATATGTTATTTATTGGTAGCAAGGTTACTGGTACACATAACGATTATATAATTGTCACACTTGAGTTCATTTGTTGCGATAAGGCTTGTGGGAAGGCACACATATCTTAACTGTTAGCCGGTTATTAGCTAATCTTCTTTTAATTACCGTTGATATTAACCACCACGCTAAAACTCAGTCCTCACCAATTAAACAATATCTTTCAGAAAAGGTCATTCATCCTCAATCAAATTTTAGTAAACAGTCGTTATGTTCTCGCTATGAGTCAGAACTCGGGAATAATAAAGAAGAAGACAAAATCGATTGAGTATCCCTTCAGAATTGAATAATGACTACAGGAATAAAAGCTTATGGAAGATACTTCATACCAAAACCTAAGCAATCCTATTTTCATCAGAATAAAACTTGGAGACCCAAAAATAGGTAAAAACAAAGTGATCTACATACATATAAACAACCTTTTTATGTAAGCAATCATAAATTTAGCTTTTAGCAGAAAATTTTATTTTAAATGATATGTGTACCCTCCCTTTGTGCAACTTAAATAATTCCTAACTTCCTAAAACATTACTTATTCTCTTCTACGTTATAAAGATTCAAACTACTACTGCCATCTAGTGGCATTCAGATGAAGCTTTGTTGGTCGCTGTTACGCCATCTAGTTAGTATTATTAAAGTTACTTGGTAATACTTGAATGTGAGCGGTCATGTCACGACTGTTCGAGCGGTTCTTGCAATATATCGCACAGATGGCGCTGTACACAATTTTTTTTTTTTTCAAATAGTTAATAAAACTCGACAAGGAAAAAACATGTAACATTGAAAAACAATATTGATACAAATTTTGGTTAATAATGCTTATTAATTACATTTGGAAAATGAAAATTTCCGGAAATAGATAATTGGAAATACATAAAAACGAAAGAATTTGTAATTAACAATTTAATGACTCTCACCAATATTAAAATTTTACTAGCTTTTTAGCTCAACTCAAATTTAAATAAAAGAGATATTTAAAAAAAATATAACGAAACATCGGATTACAAAACACAAAAAGATAGCCGCCCGAACAGGGACTTGAACCCTGGACCCTTGGATTAAAAGTCCAATGCTCTACCGACTGAGCTATCCGGGCTCATGTCGACATACGCGAAAAAGTAGTTTAGTTCCGAACTATGGTTTTAATGTGATAAACAGCAAATAATGACATTGATAATTTTCAAAATTTCTTAATTTCTTTCTTCCGAAGTATTATAAAAAAATACTATTAAAAAATTCTAATAAATTCTAATCTTTTTTTTTTGACTATTCCAATTTAAATTTTTATTCCTTCTTTGAAATAATGCTTATTATGTAAGGCAGTTTTTTAATTAAATTTGTTAATTAGCACTTGTTTAGTCACCAACTTTTATAAGTGACGCATTACAAATCTTCGGTTTGCTACTCAACGCTAGATGGCGCTATGCGACTCAAACCTGATTCAGACAATGTATTTCTTCCAAACGATGAAAAATTACATGATCATCTACGCAACTTAGATAATACGTTTAGTGTTTAATAAATAGGTTATTAATTGTATGATAATGATGGTAAGTCATATGAACGCAAAAATAAAACTTAACAAAAAATCAAAACAAAATGTGGTAGCCTTGCCAACAAACCATGTAGGACTTCAAACCCTGAGGACGATCTGCTCTCGAAGGCTTCTCTTGGCGGGCACAGGATAACAAGATAGCACTAAAGGCTTGATATGTTTCGTAACGCCATCCATATTTTTCCTGTACAACGCAAAAAGGCCAACGAACCCGATAGACAGGCGCACCTTGCAATGCCAGGTGTTGCATTGTCGGTGTTGAAAAAATTTACAAAAACAAAGGTCGATCTATTGAATGGCGTTATGACACAAACTGCGAATATGCTCGCTGTGTAGAAACCCTAATTTATCGGAAACAAAATGTTCATTAAACTTATCATGAAAGAAAAGCAAAACCTGACAATTTGGTATTGCACTTCATACTTGACTGAAAGTTTCATAGATGTTTTCAGGAATTACAAGAAAATCAGGTTTTGCTTTTTATATCTACATTTCTATAAACTATTATCACAAAATATTAAGCTACACAAAACGTTCACCGTAAAAAATCCTATAAAAACCGATTCCGTGAATCATTAACGCGTCAAACCCGCCGTTTCCTAAAACCATCAAAACCAACTGGTTTGCGGACGGTTTACGATAATCCCAATTACAATTTAGCGAAACATGGCTCTAATATATTGTATTTTAAATGTGTTACAAAGATTTGCAAATCAGCCTTAAGTCACGTACGTACTGAGCAAATTGTATAACGCAAAACGTTTCCTAGTAAAATCTTTTACCTGACAAAATAAAAAGAGAAAAAAAAATGTAAGGATATACTGTGTCAACCATTCCAGTTAGTATAGCGAAATACCGATTATTTAAGAGAGCACTAAGATCGTTATTGAGTTTTCGGATAAGTGACTTTTGGAGATGTTTTATAGACGTCGTGTCATAATATATTAATAATATTCTTTGTGACTTCTGCGTAACGGAGGCCCTCTCTGCTTTAATATTTATTGGTAGCGTAGTTCAGAACTTTTTGCTTAGGTATAAATCACAATAAGAAAAAATCTGATACTGAACTGAGATCATGCTCTTTAATAGTGTCTCTCACTATGTCAAGTGAGTCATAAGTAAAAAAACTATTGGGCCGTTATAAAAACTAAGTCATGACATACTTTCAGTCATTAGACAGGAAAGAGACCTTAGTAGGAACGATGACGTTATACAATTTCGATTGACACAAAAAGATCGCACTGACGGTTCGCATCAAAGCTTTATGACACCATCATCATTACTGAAGTTAATGAACTCCTAAAGGAATCAGTCACCGTTGGACACAGACACAGTATTTACTACAAATACACAGATTTCCTTCACTATTTCAAACGGATAGTGTATCCAGATGAAAATGTAAACGTCACACTCGCAATATTTTCTAACAGGAGGTGGTTACAACAGGAATGACAACTAAGATCATTGGGCAACCGACTCTTTTAGGATGCAAAGCCTTACCAAATTTTAATTTAATTTTATCTGCATAAATTGCGTTTTCAATAAACGTATAATTAATTAACCTCATTCAATTTTTACTTTGTTTTTATATTGATTGGAATATTGAATGATAATAGTGTCAATGTTTTCTGCGATACGTCAGCAGGCGTCATTTATCAACGGATGACTCACGGTCTCGGTGTGCGGCGCAGACTGTCATAGTACCTGCAACAAACGGAAAGTTGGTCAGTTGTGATTAGTGCGTTTTAGCATTGCGGCTGATGTTGCCGGCTGACGGCACGGGCCGCGCTATTGTTCGGCACGGCGAATTTGATCTGTGTAGGAAATTGTGTGTTCAGGTTTCAATACGCACACGCGAAACCGAATTGTGTATACAAGTTTGTCTTTCATGGATGTGGGTGGAATCAGGCTAGCACCGATATCTAGTTAAACAGTTGGTTCAAATAGAATTGATAAATTATGATTTGATTTGATATGCTTTCATACCCATATAACTTTATTTTAAGCATTATTTTAAGTGTATATTTGTGCATACGCTATTAACCTAAGCAGACTCTATATTGCTATGAATCAAATAAGGGTCACAATTAAACCGTAATTTTATACGGTCTTTAAGATGCACTTAAAACTTATTAAACCAGAACTCGCTCTTAATTCTTAATCGTAAAAGTTACAATTCTTAATTGTAACTGAAATATAAATGCAACGAAATTCACTAAAATGTACTTAAAAAGCAACAATAAGCACAAAATGGTAATATCGATAAGAGCTGGGTTTCTTTAGTAAACCCCAGGCGGTAAAACCGGATGCTAAAAGGCTAGAATGCTGTTTCAAGTATATGTATGTGATCGTTATAAGTAAACAACCAATTAACACCATCCAGTTAAATACTTTATAAGTATGTAATATACATACAATAAAAAATACTTAGGTCTTATGCCAACACATTTTTGCAATAAAACGTGCTAAATGTCAGGATTACGTTGGTAAGTAAGCATAGCTGAGTTTGTAAATAGAGGTACCTAACTCAGGTTTTGTAGAAAGCAAGAGTACTTTAAATAGCTAAAAGAAAGAACAAAGAAGACAGTCAATAAAAGTTAGAAAATAAGGCTAGTAGTATGTATTGATTTTTATCGGTGTCTTTCTCTTGTATTTTCTATTTGAGACTTACCATAGCATTGTAGCAAAATAATGGTTTGCAATTGGTAATCTATAGAAGTGTTTGCACAGACACAATGCCCGCTGTTATTTTTGTTCAAGTACGAATAATATGTACTGGAGCGCCATTCCAGGTCTACGTGAAACTCTTGAAACTAGGTATACATTATTCGTATAATAAGATTGAACGAAACAATTAGTCCTATAGTTTGACCTTCATATAAAGAAGCATCGAGAAAGGTTTGTTCATTAGTTCCACTTGTGACAGAAATAAATGAAAATATGATCAACATCAATAGATCCGATACGACGAACACCTTATTGGATACGAATCACAATCAATAGAACAAAAGAATGTGTTTACGCAAGAAATCGTAGGAAAAATAGAAATGCGCAATTCTGAAAACATACCTACATAAAAATCTTATCATAAAGGGCCAAACAAAAAGACCAAGTTCGGCTAAAATACTGAAACTGATAGATACAAAGGAATTTTATAAGTAAAGCTTAATGCGAATGTTACATTCACGTCTAAAATACTTGAGCAATTAAAAAAAAGTACGGTTTGGAGCTTATTCAGAGCAAAGCTTCTTCAGATAGGTACTTCAATGTGCTTCGTCGTGGTAATTGCAACGTGCTGTCGGTTCAAAAACCGAGAGCATATAAGAATTCCTTTCAACTACCAAACTCCTTATATGCCCGTGAAATTAAATGAAAATATATATATGAAAGTTGCACATTTCTCGAAGGAATCATTTAAATTTGATTAACCTTAATTTAAGCGGCATTTAAGTATTCAATTATGTGATCAAACAATATGATGCTAAACATACAAAATGAGATCATAATTGCAGGTTTTGTAGTTGTCATTATTTACTTATGTGTTTACTGTAACTGTTGTTTGTTTTCTGTAGCCACTGCGGCAGCTTCTACATTAAAACAACGCAGTAAGAACGAACTAATAAGTATGTGCGTGACCGAAACCTTGACCAAACTAGCCTTCAGCATAGAGTTGAATATTTAGGTACTGGATAAATAAGCTAACGAGTAGACGAGCGACAAACCAAAAGAAAGAGATTATAATCGGTAAATTACTAACAAACCTTAACTACATTTTTGACCTTTATGCAGTTCAGGTATTATACTAGTTATATTAATGTTATAAGCATTTACGTAACTTCTATTATAATACAAGACTGCTTTAGTAGTTTCTTTGCTTTCTCCGAAATGCGTCAAATATGACGTACACTCACAACATAATTATTCTACGCAATACAATTTACTACTTTCTAGACAAAGAGAACGTACTATTAACAATACTATGTAAACATACGTTTCGTTCAAATCAAACATTAAGAACCACGAAGTGTTTTAATCAGGCATGTGTCATGTCGATGACATTTTCTCCTTATTTTTCAATTTCAATGAATGACTCACTCAACTGGCTGAACGGTTAGCGACCATATGGTAGCGAGTTTCATCTCCATACCATTTTAAAGAGAATTGCTTAATCGACATGTATCATGGCACTGTAAGTAAAAGTTTAAAGTGAGATACGCCGAACAATTTACATAATTACAATTTTAACGTTTATAATATAACAAGATACTTTAAATTAAAAATTAATACATGACAACCCTATATTGTAAATTTAATAGACTTCGCAACGCTTATTTGGAAATTAAAAAGCAAGTGTCCGTTCATAATCATGTATCGACTGTTGTGTAAGTAGTAAAAATACTCACTCATTCTTTTATAAGCAGCTATAGCACATATTCAATTCATATGACGTTAAGTTTCATAAACACAGATAAATGTACCCAGCCTCTCTCTGACAGCGCTCAATGTGAATGAACCGTACTCTAGCGATATCAATAAAGTATTATCACCAGCAGGGCCAGTAATATTGTAGTTAGTTATTATAACTACAATAAAATTAGGTTCGCCCACGCCCAGCGACGCGCCTAGACTAGACTGAAAGGCAGGCACTCAGCGCCATTTGGTCAAATATGTCTATCAGTCAGGCGAGACTAATCAATATGCTTTTAGATGCTTAAACATTGGTCTAGGATGAAATTTCGGACGTTGGTAATGCGGCTGGACTGGGGCAATACCACAAACTTGTAAGGGTTTGACATCACCTAATTCTAGAATTCTAGTAACTGTCTGATAGTTCATATGATTTTAGGACAGCCTACTAAATATTCTACGTATTATCCATATATCTCTGTTTCAAAGTCAAATTCGGTCTTGAACTATTAATCCCAGCTTTTGGTCCTAAAGCCCTTGTAGTTCTCACTAACTATTTAAAAACATTATTAATAAAATTTACAGCTTTATGTTTTTCAGAAAATATAGTCAGGTAAGACTGGTAGCCGACCCCAACATAGTTGGGAAAAAGTAGCGGGAGATGATGATGATGTTTTTCAGAAAATGATACTTCGTCATTCGACGCCGCTTTTGGTGGCAGTTATTAACTTTAAAATGCAATCATTCAAAACAAGTTTCTAAAACGAGATTTTATTTCATAGTTTTATTAAGCAAATACTATTTAAATGCAAACAATTGAATGACCACCTCAATACGTGTATCTTTAATCGTTAATTTCCATTATTTCAAGTCATTTAAGTAGTTCCCATGCTTCTTGAAATGGCGGAAAATTGGTAAATGAGATCTACTTTACCGAAGTTGATATCATTACTTCGGCGACTCTACATTGTTAGTCTCTGGATTCCAAGAATATCTCATATTCCCAGAATCATCCATTAAAGGAGGTATTTATCTCACGAACCGTATCACCTCCTCATCACTTAAACTACATAATTCTAGGTTAAGGGACCGCCAATTGCCCAAGAACTTCCACATGACCAGCGGCTAACCACTTGGACAGGTTTCATATCACCCACAATCGGCCTTGGGTATTATATTGACCTTCCAAGCAATTACATAATTTGTAGACGTATGGCGATAAAACGTAGATTTTTTATTACGCATTTAGAATGTTAATTCGGAGGTACAAAGTTGATGTAATCATCGGTTATCTGTTTTACATGTTGAACGAAAAGTGTTGTCCATAATCTGATCCTCACGTACTCTGGTAATGCCTGATGTAGAATTACCGCAGAGCTTAAACAAATTAAAGTGACAGAGATAAGAGAATGAAAAGACAAGAATTCTTTATTTGTAACATGATCAAAACCAAATAACGTAGCTTCCAATAAAAAACTACGTGGTCAAATACTTCTCGTGCTACTGTTTACACTGACGACAGTGTCCACAACTGCACAACTCGTTTGAAAGCCCTTGGAATCTAGAAGACCGTGTTTACTTCCACAGTTTCAATTGAAAAATGCATCGTGTCTGTTATAATTGTTAAATAACTGGGTCAATACATACTGAGGTTAATCAGCATCAAGGTCGCACAAATCATCAGAATGTTTATTAAGATCTCAGCCAACTAATCTTTTGGTAAG
Source organism: Autographa gamma (assembly GCA_905146925.1). Classification (NCBI taxonomy): domain Eukaryota; kingdom Metazoa; phylum Arthropoda; class Insecta; order Lepidoptera; family Noctuidae; genus Autographa; species Autographa gamma. The sequence goes on from LR989850.1 coordinate 2,847,111, forward strand.
CTTTATCCTATTATCTTATCTTATGGCTTCTAAATAAAATAGATTAAATTCAATAGACAAACAATTGAATTTAAGTTTATTTAACGTATTTTTTCGACATACTCAGGGGCTTAGGTACTATACAACATGATTACAACCGATAGCGACCCATTTTCAAGTTGTAATCGCATAGCAAAAGCGGGTGGGTATGCGTACAAAGGATTCCGGAAAAAGAATTTTCTCTGGAAGATATTCGCGTGTTCATCCATATGGAACAGAAATGGGTTGGTGGAACTCGACATTAAAATAGTTCCGACGATTTTAACGATAAAGCGTTCACATATTTTCTGCTTCCTTCACACGTTTACAAGTTTATTCATATTTGAACTAGTCATTTGGAGTAACACCATGATTCAACAGACAAGCTTGGATGTTTATGTTACGCTCATCTCTAAAGAATTTCCAAAACAAATCAATGTGCCAGATTGTAAATTTAAATAGGTAGGTAAATAGTTCAAAAACCTTCTAATAATAAAATTTACATTAAAAAGCAAGGAAGCAATTTTCGCAATAACGTACGATCGGAACCATCACCGTTTGTCACGCAAGTCTATTAAGTTTAGGCAACAACGTTTATGTAAAGTTGATTAAACGCCAATAGTTTACGAAATAGTTCCTAGAAAACGCTGAAATACAGTGTTTGATGTACCTACGCCTCGGTTGAGGTGAAACGTTTACGTTTATCAATACATGCGTCCAGAAACTATTTTTGATATTTAATGACTGTAAATCACTATTATATTTGAATTATTAGGATTATATCTGAATAAGATGAATGGATTGCCTTCTTGCAACGATAATTTACTCTGAGAATATTTTTAGTCTGTGAGAACCAAGAACTCTTTTGTTGTTTTAATGTAGAAGCGCATATTTTATGTTGTGTAGGATGTTAAGTGGCGATCAAAATTCGTTATTCTAAATATAGGTCAATGAAATTTAATAAGAAATATCTATCCTGAAGAAAACCGCGTGGATACCTAGGCTTTTCCATGTTTTTCTTGGACAAATTGAATAAGTATTTATATTTTCTCCATTATGTTATTTCGTCAGTACTTCTTCAAGTTATAAAGAGAATAAAACCATTGTTTAATAAGTATTCAGCGATCTGGACACGATTGTAGTACTTTTTGGATGGCTGTGTTTTGAGCAATGAATAAAAATAAATCGATATTTTGCCATTACAAAAATGTTTTAAGTGCCCAGTAAACACGATTCGAAGTGTTAAATAACACAGACATTACCGCTGGTATTTCGTCGGCTATGCTTTAATGTGGATAATTGATTAAAACGAGGAAATTAATAATTTCGCGACTGTTAAGTTGTAAAGCTAATCGCTGTGTAGCATGCTTCTTACAAGTAAGTACCTACAGCAAATACTATCGTATTTGTGTAATAAAGTTACCACAACGCGGTATTTTAGCAAAAACGCAGTATGATTTACAGCCTTCAATTTTTGTTCCTAGGTCTTTTAGTACGAATAAAACCTATCTCTTCTTGATACGAACGTTTCGGGGGATTGCATTCATCGCTCCTTTAGTTCCGATGTTGATAGAGCTCTTATGTGCGGGCAGCAGTGTACGTCATTCTGTAGAACTTGGCTCTCGGCTTGCCTGTGTGTGGCGAACCGTAACATCCAGGTATTTTACAACATAGAAACTTGAGAGACGGTGCGGTGTTTGAAAGTTTGCACGTGTAATTGCAATTAACCAACCTAGTACAGAGTTTACTTTTTATAAGTTCCGACCAATTGATTTAACGACTGAAGTGATTTATTATGATGGAAGAATATAAGGTATTTATAGGTGGATTGATATGATTTCCTGCGATGATTCACATCCGAATTTCAACTCAGTTCAAAGTGACTAGCTAGAATATGACTAAGAAAGTTGTTGATTTGTAATTTATTTTCGCGAATTATAAACAGTAGTAAGGTTTTTTCAAATAGGTACGAAAACTTGGCAAACCTTTGTTCCGATTTTAAAAACAAAGTGTGAAAAAGTGGTTTCAATATGGACTATGGACGCTTTAAATTTTGACAATTTCTTTATTTTAATTATGTCATCTTCGTCTACAAGCTAATTCCATTGAATTTAAGTTGATTGTACATTAAAATTTGAAAGCGGGACATCGTACCAATCTACGTGCCAAATGACAAGCGTCCAATTAAAGCTTCAGCTGGCGTCTAACTAACGTAAGTACTTGATATGCTCGACAATCAACTGACAGCTTTATTTTATAAAAAATATATCAAGATATTCAATCAGTATGAAATACAAACACACGGCAGTAAATATAAAAAATAAATATATCTTTCGCAAAAACAGAAGTGGATACATGTTTAACAATCGTTGAACTCAAGAGCAAAGCAAACACAAAACAACAAGATGGCGTAATTTTTGGTGTTTTTGCCAAGAGCTAGGCAAAACAATTGTCAATATTATAAAAAAGTAAGTGAAACAGGTGCTAACACATACAGCGGGAACGTTAAACGCTGATGCGCTAGCGCCGCTCGCAGACGCCACTGACACAGAGAGCGCCATGGGATGAAACGAGCGGGTATCATTGCCAAGATTTTTTCACTCGCTCCGGTACACAACTGGACGTAAGATTGAAATACGTCACAGAAGGCGGTGGCTGCCATTTTTTTTATGTGTATTCTCTATATTTGCCACAACTTTTCAAAACTTCCAGATTACGTAGTTCATTATTTTGTAAATGTTATCTACTGGTCAAAACATTAATTAGATTGATCTATAACATGATATGCTCCTTCTAATCCCATACGCCGCGGTATTCCCAGTGCCATTAAGATTTCTCTTTGAGCCATGAAATAGAAGATCATATTCAATTCAGCTTTGATAGAAGATACGGTGGCATGTAATTATATTAGGATGGCACACTTATGTCACATGCCAAAACTGAGAGTATTACTAAAGCTCCCAGACTGAAGATTTGTACGCATTTACTGGTCATTATGGTTATATTAATAGATTACTTATATAAATGAAACTTTAATAGTGGAATATGGAAAAATGTTTTGGCGATGTCAAATATAGGACGAATTACACTTCCGCTTTGTAATGTTTGATTAACACATTTGTTGGTAATGGCATAGTAAAACAATAACGAGGAACTCAGAAAAGTGGAGTTTTACTGTGAAAACTCATTGTGTGCCAAATGGGTCACTATTCTGTCGGGACATAATGCGAAAATACCTAACAGGTAACCTTATTTCACTGACTCAAATAGGTATGCCAACAATGAATACTCCATAAAAATACTATGGCAGATTTAGTATATTTAAATACTTCCCATGAAGAATATTTTTTTTCTAAAGTACCTAGATTTTCTAATTCAAATACTTAATAGATTCTAAATTCCTACTACTATAGACGATACTTTTTACAAAAAAAAAATGACGCAGTCCTTTTCTGTAGTTATTTAATAAATAAAATATCTACTTTAGTTAAGCAGTTCAATAACTTCTTATTTGAATTCCGATATTGTTTATGGCAAAGAATAAATGTTGTGGATTATTTAACGTAACGACATCGTTTATTGCGTTGTCTGGGCGGTGTCTAGCTTGTATTCGCTTTCTCACTCGCAACGATTGTGAAACGAAAGGTGCAATCTTCTAAAGCTTTCCTTGTAACTATCTTTACAATATTGTCTGCGATAAATTGTTTGTAACCAACTATCATTTATAGCTGCTAGTTAAATATAGCTTTAAGTTCAACAACCTTTTAGTAGAAAGTAGCTGCAATTGACGTGCCGATATTTGTTAAAGCGTAATGACGACCATTAAGATGTTTTAAACCAACATGTTTGTGATCACCAAAAACAACTTTCAGGTAGGATTTAATACCCGAAAATATTTTGTATTTATACGATAGATCTGAATGAACATATAACAATGGTATGAGGAAAACATTGCAAAGTAATTGACACAAACAAATTCAGAGGAAAAAATATAATGCAAAGGCATATGATATAGAAACATCCTGGACCTATTTGTTACTCAAATTAAACCGAACTCAAACCAAGCAAGTACGTACTTATTATGCTAAGCAGCTTATACAAACTTACATGTACAATTCAACCGCAGAAAAAGCTGACAATTCACTTCAGACTTGTATATAATACTTTTAAAAACAAAACATTAAAACGCTAGAGCACGAAAACCTTTAAACCAACGTGAATTTTATAGTTAAAATTTTAATACCAAACCAGATGATTAATGCGAAGGTTAAACTGACAAACTACCAACTTAAACGTTCGCAGCACTTTACTTACGTTATTATTTTCAGTTAGGTAAATGTGATATTATAATACGCAAACTTTTGTTGATTGGAATAATATTCAGTATTATTGCACAAGATAATGGAAAATCAATTATACAATTGGCGAGATCAGATCAGATACCTAATTGCGTACAATTTTGATGATGTAACAACAGTAACAGTAGTATTGAACGTAATATTACTTACGGCACATGTGTGTACAGTTCTCAAATGACGCCTAAACAAAGCCTTCGCGGCAAGTCTCTCATTACTTATACTCATTACTGGCTAGTGGAAGAAAGCAGACACCGGGCAGACTGCACACAATGGCTGGACCAGAACTGGGTTAATTGAAGACAACAGCAGCGCCCATCGCCGCCGGCTGACGGCAAGATCCGATCTCTGTACGCGTTTAAATTAATACTGTAATAAACTATTCATTTGGAATTATGGATAGAGCCAGTGAGTGTAACATTGTAACCGCTGCAAATCGATGTCCGTTTAAAACAGTCATATTTTATTACGATAGAGAGTTACCAGATTGCATTTCTAAAATGTATTCCGAAATTCTTCAGTTTAGTCAGAATTTATCTGTATTCATGAAACGTTATTGAGAATGTACTGACTATTCTTCGTTCTGGCTGACAGAGATCCTAAAAATAGGTCGAGTAACTTTCTCCGGTAGACGAAGCGGTCTGTAGGTAGGTATCTGCAGTGCGACACCAACCTTTTACATTGATTTCAGAGTCGTCTACATAAAAAAGGAAAACGTGAAAGATATTTCAAATTTTTATATTGCCGATGTTAAACTTGTATATTGTCAAAATGATTTTAAAAAGATAATTTGCGAACACTTGCGAGTGTCTTCAGTATGTTTTATTTTAATGCAAAGCGTCACTTGGTGAACAATACACCGTGAACACAATAAGCTACGTAATGTGAGGTAAACGGTATACCGCTTCCTGGCTAGCGGTCAAGTAGAATACTAAATGTGGCCTCAAAGTATGGACTTTAACACTACCAACCAAACAACCCTCGTAAAACATACCTATTACAAGATTTGTATTAAAATTAGAACCCAATAAGCACATTCATTTACAGGTCTTACCCAATTGAAAAAACATTAATATTGAACCTTTTCATTTCGTGGAAGTTGAACGCGAGACCATGAGACGAAATGAAGTGTAACATTTCCATTTCTTAAAAGTAGAGCATAAAAACTCTAAGAAAAAACCGGCACGTGTAGATTTAACTAAGCCAAATGAATACTGGTGAATATGTCGCGTGTCATTTTTACGCCTACATACAAAAGTAGATCAAAGTTCAACGACTTTAAGAGAGTGAAATCCATTCATCATTCTAATAATTACTAGAGCAGTAGTACACTGTTAGTAACAATGACAGACAAGTAACAGACATTGACAGACGATCGTTTAAAGAAAAACCAATAAGGGCGTTATTATGTTCTTTTTCTCTATGAATACTATTGTCCAAGTGTTATAGTGAACTACGCAAAGTTCATTCATAGTGATAATGAGGGCGTGAGCAGCAGGAAGGCACTGCGGCCAACCGTTCCGGGAAGCGGCGGCAGACGAAGCGCAGACGCTGATGACGTCACAGTATGATCAGCCAATTGGGGCAGCGGGCCTATCAGCCTTAGTTAGCTTTATTTGCTATTTAAATAAAAGGCATTTGTACACGCCATGTATTTAGATTTATTTAATTCGTATTATAAAATTTTTAAAGTTTTGTTTTAACTCATATTCCCAGAATACATTTTGTTTGTTGCATTTTGTTAAGTGAGAATAATACTTATATGTCATAAATAGCGCGGTTTTCAAATAATACAAGTACCAAATAAAGCTACCTAGTACCACACTGACTTGCTTGAGGATAATTTCGCGTGTCTTAAAATGCAAATGTTATGCAGACTATTGTACATACAACATCGTCGTCAAAGAAAACAATGCGTTTGGCAAACTGTGTGCTACAGAGTGCCGTTGCAAATTCTCTTTAAATTATGCTTTGCAAAATTGAAAGTTCGACTGAGTTAAAAAACGTTTATTCGTTTCAGAATAAATAATGAGGAAAACATTGATGTCTATATTTAACAAAAAAAAAAAAAAAATAGAATGTTGAGAATGTCAGTGACGTATTAAAAAGCTGCCTAGAACAAAATGCCATCGTCCATGACGACGTTATAAGCGAATATATAAAGCTGTTGGCCTTGAACAGAAAAAAACTAAAGCCCATGCCATAACACGGCTATAGCATGCCATTGAAACGAGGGACGCCAAGGTCGCGGAGTCAATGTACAGCACAGGACGCCACCTGTCTCCGGCACCAATATAAATATACACAATAATTATGGCGAAGACACGGCACGACATGTGAAACAACCTCCTCAAACGGCTTTTCAACTGTTTGAACTCGTTGAGAATTCACACCGCGAAGACTTGAATGACGACGTACATATATTAAGATTCATCATTCATCACGTTCACTTTTTCGAGTGCCACCACGCACAAAGCTATCTTCTAATGGATCGATGAGAACAAAAAAATCTGCAATAGACCTAAAGAAAAGATTGCTGAACATAAATTGGTTGCGGATACCAACCCACGCTCCCTTGTTGTTTGATCCATCCTATTTAACGCCCTCTGACTATTTGTATTTATAGAATTGCGAGAAACTATTGATCCTCTTTTTGACATCCATAAAGAGATGGATTCATAGTTGAATTCATAAATTGTAGTTAGTTAAACGTAACATGTGGTTGTGTAAATAAATTTTCACTACGTTTCTTGGTGGATTCAATTTCCTGAGGCATCCATTAATTAAAATATGCAGAGCAATATGAGTCTCCCAGTTCCATTAGAGGGAACAAAATAAAATGAAAACGAAGCTAGCAACACGTACATAAAGTTAGTCATGGTATGAGTCGCGGCGGAGATGTGATTTACAACAATATTCCCGTAGGCGTAGCGAGCGAATTGTATCTGTTTCCAGAAATGGAAGCTGACTGTTCCAGAACCTTCTTTGTTAGCTTTAAGTAAGGAGGTCGACGCACCGCGACTAAATAAGAGCCCAAAGTACGTGCGTATAGCACATGTAAGATTTAACTAGGCGAGTTTAGCACGGTGCCTTTGTAATCTAAGCTCAGTTTCAAACAAAACATTATTTTAAGTGGCCATTGGGCTTTATTGAGATACGAATCTAAACATTTTGTGAGTGGACCTCATATAAGAACGACAACATTAACAACGTGGCGGTATATTTAATAAGCAAATTATAATAATAACAACGTGTTTTTACTTAGCGCTGCTCCAATATGCAGAAGCTTTTAATAAAAAGCTTAACTTGGCAAAATATTTCGTGACACCGACCACCTAAGGATTAAGCATGAGATTGCAACCAAAAAGGATAATATAAAAAGATTCTATAATGGTTTCGGAACACGACACCAAGCTGCAGAATACTTCAAATCTGTTATCTCGCTGTTATATAACGACATTTTCTTTAAATTTGCAATGTTTATACGGACGCGGACTGGCATCCGGCCAATGGTTCTTTTTAATCGGTTTAATTCATTGAGCCACTGCTTTATTGCCGAATCAGTGCGAATAGACGAGGACGACCTCTTCAAGGTCATTGGATAGAGAGAAACAGGTTCATGATAACTCGTTTGCTTGTCATATACAGTCCACTTTCTTGGAAACAATTTTATTCATGGCCGTAAAACAACTTTTACGCTGATCGGGGAGAATTGAAACCAAAGAGGTTGGTTTGGAAGGCGTTTCCTTTCCGCGTGGGCAGCAAAACAATATTGATGGAAATGACAATTGTAGGTAGGCACTGAAGTACATTTAATAAAATATAATCTAAACAACATCTATTTTAAACTAGATTGAATAGTATTAACCTGTTTCTCATAAAACTAAATAAAAAAATTATTTATGTTCTAACTGACGATAAGGAAGTTGTGATTACTGACAATAAAATGGTCTTTATTATACATATATTTCAAAGCTACATTAAAATACCTGAAATTGTAACACATTAATGCATTTTAATTAAGACTTGTTGCAACTATGCCCACTTGATCTTTTCATTGAAATGCTAATTTGTGTTTTCATTGAAATGCTTTCAATTACCCCTAAAATAGTAAACCTTAAGTTGAATTAGTTTGTATCAGTGCAGGGTAAGAAGTGGCTTGTACATATTGGGCATCTTAATCTGAGGCTTGTAAAGAACCGAAATGAAATAAATTATTAACTTCATTATAATTCTTATTTGGTTGAGAAACAAGTTATGTAAAATACCCAAATGACTAGACTTGAAATATATTATTCATTCGTCACGGTGAAAAATGATCGCAACATTTGTTGCCTGAAACTTACGTAAATATTATAAATCAAAAAGTAATTGAATATTAACATCATTAATTAACTGCTAGGTCAAATTTTAGTCGAGAAAAAAAGATTCTTAGGCATCCTTAGGCAATCGGAAACCGACTATAAATTGAAATGAAGAGTTTTCCGCGACATACAAATCATTCGTGGTATCTACTTCTTGATTTGACGGTAATCCCTTAAGACCACCCATTTGAGGAAGTAGTCTTAAAAGCTTCTTCTAATAAAAAGATTTTAATTTAATTGCTAGATTATCTGAAATAAACGAACTAGTCCGAAGTACGAAAAGTTGTACATATTATAATTAACGCAAAAGCATTTGCAGAATCACACAAATTTACTTTTTTTTTGTTACCAGACTTATACAAAAAAGGGTGCGGTTAAAAGATCTAGGTTGTATTACATAAGTTTGCTCAAACAAACTTTAACCTTTTTGTGTGAGCCTACTTCTAAAGGAACTTACAAAATTTAGGAAAAGTTAAACAGATTAAGTGAAGTGTGAAATCTGAGGTAACAAAACGAAGAGCTTTGCTCTCAGCTTGTGAACATTAATATCTCCGCGCGTGTAAATCTGTACAGAATTATATTTACTTGAGCGTCGATGTAAATATAGCAACAATAAACTTCCATAAAAACGTGGAAGCACAATAACGTTCAAGTACACATTAGAAAGATATTGTGTAATATGGAAACAGCTAGGCAACAAAGCTTGAAATTCCTGCGTATTTCCTTAAATCCACACATATTTTTGGTTTTGGTAATTACTACTGTTATCATTTACAAATTGTTATTTTTTGTGAGGATAAAACATCAGGAATATTTTCATATCATTTAAAATACAAGCAAACCGAACATTAATAAACAATTTATTGATATTAGACTGAGTAGTTTGCAAGCAGGCCTCCATTAAAAATACGTCATATTTGATTGATATATACAGTATATGAACCTATTAAATTATTCTACTTTTAAATAGAATTAAGGACAACATTAATCAAAACAGTGACTATCAATGTGAGTCAAAGCCAATATTTCCCTAATTTTATTTATCTTTGAACTGCGCAGTTGTCTAGTATTTCGCGGCGCACACGCAGCCCTCGGTTCGGACAAGGTTGCGCGTGCGCCTAATTAAACACGATTCCGTTGAAAAAAATCAAACATCGCTCTCGAGATCTTTACGCACATAATGTTTAGAATTTGAAGCGTTGAACAAATAATATTATTATCTAGTATTATTACATTTGATATTATCTAATATGACGTGTAGAATGTTTGTTATTTATGCTATTCAACGGTTATAGTCGTAAATCAATGGTAGGCGATGAAATCTTGCACAACATTGTGTTTGTGCCACACTAATGACAAACTACTATTCAGACCGATTGATAGTACCAAAGCGAACCAACAAATAATGTGTTTTCGTTTCGTTGCTTTATATGTAAGAGCAAGTGATTTCTGTTGGTATACCTACAGTATAACAAATGATTTGCTTCAATTGTAATTTTTTCGTTTTTATCATTTAAACAAGTTTACATACTAGTTCCTATGTAGTAAGTTTGATTGGTTTAACTTTATAGTTAAACGTAGAAAACACTATTCACTATACATGCAGAAAATTTTACATCAACAAGATTTTCAGAACAGATGCGACGCGTTAACCAAACAATGATAATTAACGTAGGCACCTAATCAATTTTCTCTATCTCATGTTAATGACTAAACGATAAATAATCTAAGCTACGCAGTTCTACTGAATGACTCACAATACCCGGTAGGCAGTTAGTTAAACGAAGATCGACCTATCGATAGCCGTAGTTATATTGGTATTATTTACCCACTACTAATAACTTTTTGACATTATGCAACATCTAGACGAAATCAAAACTCGAAAAAGAGAAAGTATCTTGATAAATAATTATGGGATATAAAATCGAAAGTATAACAAATTGCTTAATGGTTTCAAAGTTTGGTTTCTGCAATCAATCACTTCAGTGGTAGCATAATCAATTTTTTCTTTGCAAACGGGATCTGTGCTTACTTTTTGTGCGGAAACCTAGGCCCACGCTCAACATGTGGCAATCACTGTACAATAGTTACCTACCAATCAAGTCCATTTTGTCAATGTCTATTTGCAAATTTTGCAAGTACAATAAATAAATCATGTAATACTTCATAAAGTAAGTCAACGCACTCAATATAACAGCTACTACAAGATAGTATGCAGAAAGAAACAAATTCAAAGCAATTAAGTCTTAAAAATATGCGAGTGCATCTAAAATATTTTTAATTCGACAATTTAAATGCAGAAAAACACTCAGAACCGCAAGTCGCGTCCGAATATATGCTCATTTTAGAATCTCTAAAACGAAATTCAATTTCATGGAAGCGAGGCACACTTTATTTTTGGAATTCACTTATATTCAATGCAATTGAGGCAGTGATCCGCATCTTCGCAGCTCTGCCTGTATCTCATTTTGCCAGCACGTTGAATCCTAAACAAGTCAGGCGGTCCGCCCAACACTAAATCATCTAAGGGCATATGGCGAGAGTCTGCGTCAAGTTATTTATTGCATTTCTCAGCAAGACCCACAGAGTCGCGAATTTAATATCGCCATGATCAAACACATTTACGACAACAGTAAAACGCTGAATGTTTCCTTTACTTGTGTAGGGTGAGTACTGAAGTTCTAAACAGCTTTCAAAAGGTTTAACAGGCAAAGTTAAGTTTCAAGCAAATGGACTCTGTTGTTCAATATATTTAATGTACATTTAGATGCGTGACATAGCGTTAGATACTGGTTGAAAAAGAGACATGATATACCTAAATAGGCATTTACCTATATACACTTTGGTGATTTTATTTACTTCACATGCAAGTCAATTTAACCTATAATATTTCGTATATTGGTTCTTAGGCTGGCCACCACTCATTTTTGCCCGTCCTTTTTGTTAATACATTTACAAGTAACCCATCAACGAACGTACTCTTTTGCTAATCCGTCTGTCAAGCTCGTGAATTTGGCATTAACGTGGATGGAGAGATTACTAAATAACCTTTGTTTATCAGAGGCATTACGTAAGTTTGTCATGTGGTGTTAATGTAGGTATGAATGTTTCAGATTCAAATAAGCTCTTAATTAAACACCATTAAAAAAAGATGACTGGTCTTACAGGAATAAACTCTGTTCTGATAGATTCTTCAATAAATTTATTTACGTGTCACTTGTCTTTCTACGTTTTTTACCTATAAGTAATATAAGTAATAATGACCCATATTAAACAATGACTTGCGTGTATTTTTCGCAACTTGTAAATTTGCAACAAAAATAACTTTACGGTTGTTTATCAATACGAATTTGTCAAGAGCAACTGATACATCAAAGTTTATGATGATGAAATATGGACAAACATGAAAAACTCAAATCAACGAAATCTACTAGAATAAACGCGATCAATGAAATGATAACCTAAATCAATTACACAAATGTCAGTATGATGTACCTAATCATTGACTTTACCTCTAATTTTAGCTTGAACATACAACGGGTAAATCAAATTAAACGGATGTCAAAACGACGCATTGACTTCACAAGACAAAGAAATGTAGTCGTAGTTCCTTCATTACATGGTTACTTATTTCAATTAATAAAAATAATAATCGTAAAACATCCGTCGTAAAATAACATATTATCAAAAAAGATCATTTAATCACCAGCTGTTGTAATTGACTTAAATGATTAGGCATATTATGTTTGAATGAAAATCAGTTTTTGCCTGTTAATTTTTATCCTTTAGCATCTACAAAAGTGATAACACAATAAAGAATTAGTCTCGAAATGATTTTCATAATAAAAGTTCACGAGACTGGCCTAACTTCGTGCACGTCCGAAGCATGCATCGCTGACTCACGTGATTCTAGAAAACTGTAACAAAATGTTCGGATTTAAAAAGAAAGTTTTAATAGACTGCAGATAAAACTCTAGTTAAACTAGATTGAAAGCCCACGTCTAATCATAAATGAATCATAAGTGTTAATTTTATTTCCATTCATATGTGAAAGAGAGAGATAATGTTCATTAAAGAACAAAAGTATTACGCACATCTATGAGGGGTTTTAATCAGTTTTGTTGATGATCGACGTGCGTCCACGCCGGCATCGACAGTGCGCCCACTGGCTGACCTCAACGCGGACGAGATAAAGGCTATTTTAAGCGCCGCGATAATATCGAAATACGTCGAATGTTTAAGCGGATACGACATTGGAGGAACGCCGGAAGCCTTTAGACAAAACCTATCTGAATGACGTATTGATTCGTGAACTTCCGGTCAATTTTGACATAAGACTCTCAATAACGAATATAGCTAGTGATCTTCAGTAATTTTATCGTCTCTGACGATGAGAACACGTAAAAATTTAACACACTTCGTACAAAATCATACGTTACAAACAACACGTTTTATGCTCTTGGCAAAAATCCCAAAAGAATAGAATATTCGGAAACGCAGTGAAACTCGTAATCGTGACGTCGTGTGATACATTCATAACATATTATAATGTGTGTAAATTACAATGCCATAAAATGCAAAAAGCAATGCATTTATCGAATATCATTTTGCAAATCGAAACGGTGACATAAAATCGAGATGAACACGGCTATTAAATCAGTCTGTGAATTGTTGAAAGTCTGTCGCGGTTGTCGTGCTCCAAAATGACGGACTACTTATGTTCCTATGGGAGTGGTTGATCATTATGCATTTTGTTTTGAATTGCTGTTTGTTACATTTAATTATTTATTTAAATTACAGACGGAATAAGCACTACAATAATGTCACAAAACAATGAGCCATATTTTCTTTCCAGCAGAATTCATATCCTAAATATTAAACTTATTATCAGTCCATTATTGTTCATTTTTTATTTGGATTCGTATTATAAACAAATCAATATATTTTAAATTAATAATTGATATTTTCTTTTAACTCTCACTAGATGTTGTAATGTTTTTTTTTTTTTAAATAGGTTTACATTTATGTGTACAATAAGCTATGAAAAATAACAATTATGAAGCGCAATACATCATTGAGTTGTGCACTTATTGGGACAATGATCTTAAAGCAGCTGGTTTATTTATGAAACAGTGGTCGATTGACTGGGAGGCCTCGACCTCAGAGACCGCTTTCATGCACACTAAAAGGATTACCCGTCTGACAGGGCGAGAAAACAGTCTGTGGAATTGGGCTAATCCTCTTTGGGCGGCGATGTCGACGCTGCCTCACGATTGCACGCTACACACCTGATTGAACGACCATATACTCTGGCACAAGAACATAAAGCATAATGTACAAAGGCATGTTATATTGAGTGTCAAATCAATAACTCCTTCACGCGACGGCAGCAGAAAGTTAGGAAGATTTAAATTGGCAAGCAAATAAATACCCTAACTAAAGACAGTAAGATCATTTTTCATTTTACACGCGTATTAAACTCGTAACAAGACGGTGAAAGCCCGTCTGCCCTTGCGATCTCTAGCTCTACAAGAACATAATTGCACACGTTCAGTAAAACGATTCAATGAATCGGTGACATTAAAATCAACGAGAACTTAATTAATGTCTTTCCTATAATCTCGTAAATAAGGAGCGAATCACCGCGTTGTAGAACTCGATACTCTTGAAATTGTCGTTATTAAATACATAAAAAGAACATGTTTGCTACTACAACTATATAATACGTGGTATTTCAGCGATTTTGCATCGGATATAATAATTAGTGTCGACGGATGCAATTACCAACAGCGGTGGCTGGATTCCGAATGCGCGTCATCTTGCGCATGCAGAAAAGTAAACTTTATTCTTATTAGAAAGTTGCGAATTTGGTGGAAGAGGGAGGAGAGGTCAATGGCCAGCAATGTAACTGAAACGCTGTCCTTTATTCTTAGCACGTAATACTAATTAGCATTGTAAATGTTACAGCATCGCACCACATCTACTTAAATGAATAAAGTAAAAATAGCATATTAATGCCAACTAGGCTAAACGGGTGAATTAAAATAGGGTGTAAAATATTTAACACAAAATATAATTGATATTGCAATTCTAATTACAACATTAAGAACTTTCTAATACGATGGTGCAAAAAAGATTAAATTTTTACGATACTTACATTCTATGGACAGATGATGAGTTAAAAATTGGAACAGGAAAAATTACTGTTGATTTTGAGCCATTACTAGACAAAAGGCTGGCGGTGAAAGCGAATAATGTTCCAAGTATTCACACTACTAACATAAAATTACTAACTGTACTTGTTCTGAACGATGACCCAGACATAAGCCGTGGGATCTAAATGTGTAACAAAAAAGATTAAGCCTGATCATTTGTGTTTGTTTTAGTGTATTTTACGCCTTTTGCCTTTGTCAAGAGTTTGCCGTATGTCGACGGAATAATGATGTCTTTAGTTAGTAATTAAGGTTTTATTGTGCATATAAAGCAAGTTTTTCGAAATCGTTTTTGGAAGGTTGGAAGCTTGAAGTAAATCCTCGATTTGCGTTGCAGTAGGAAAGAATGTGCCAAGTCTTAACCACTGAGGGTTATTAATAATAATATATTTTATACCTACTTACCAAGTTTCAGTGCTTTGAAAGTCACAGTTTTATGTCTTTTATGTCTTACGACAGATTCGTTACAGTAGTTTTCATTACTTTATAATTGAAAGAAACTATGTTAAGATACGTTTTATTAGTCTGTTAATAATTAATATACCTAATTTTGTTACAAAAGGCAATTGTAATAAAAAAAAACTTAGTAGGTAGCTTATACCCAACCTTGTTTATTTGGTTTTCGGCTCATGCACAATTAATTTTATGTGAAGTGTAGTGACGCAAAAATTATTTCAAAAAGTGAGTAAGAATAATGAAAAATTGTCCTTTTTCTTGATATTTGAACTAATCGCATTTCATTTTTTATAGTGGACAAAGTCACGTATCCATTAAGTACTTAGTACGATAAACCTACCAAATTATAAGGCAGACTGTCAAACAAGCTCACTCACTATTATCATCAAACAAGATAGGTACCTATAGCTCATACGATAAAACAAAACGGGTGGCGCCATGATGAATACGTTTACAATCAAAATTATTGTAATATTGATAAGTAAGTAGGTACATCCACCTACTGCGTACAAATTGCTCGTTTTTTAATTAAGTAATAGATTGTAAAATAAAAATCAAGTTTCTGCAGAATCGTTCATAATTGAGTCTTATTCCTTACAATTAGGTATTATGAGCCTATGAGTCAATCCGTTCTATTTACGACTTACTTTTTATAAACTAATAAAATAATTAAAGTCGGTTTACAGTGATTTATAACTGAAAATGAAGTATTTTTCCAAGTAAATCCTAGTGAATTCCATTCTAAATTTTGTGGTTTAAATGAAATACTAAATTAATTTTTAAATCCCTCCTCTTACAAGTCACTTTGACGTAACCAGTTGAAAGCAGCAAAAAGCTTCTGAAATTTACTGGCGTAGGTATACCAAAATATAGGTCAAGTAACTGCCTTGAACATTGTCTAGAAAAAAAAACTCATTTCCCGAGTAGGACTACAAAAATAAACTAGACATCGGGACGCCTTGTGCTTAATTACATTTAGTTTCTATTTTAGAAATAAAAAAATCAAAATGGCAGCCAACTGAAAGTGATCAATACCCAATGAACATTTTACGATCAGCAAGCTTTATAACAGGCATCAACGTCAGTGCTGGTACATATGACCGTATCGCATTCTCTTGCTGCCGTGATGAAAATTCCAGACATCGATATTTTTAGTACGATCGTAGATATCTCAGCTCACGTGAGAAACGACTATTAAATTAATTTCAAACCAGGAATGGAAGTGAATTATCTGGGTGCCGCATTCATTAGACGGAATCAGAAGAAGCACTTATCGTAATTGAAATCTTAATCTGTTAAACGATGTGCATTTTACCGATTAATCAAACAATATGCAAGTAAGTAATTGGCGCGGCACTTGCCAGAAAAAGTACGCTAATTAAAGGAGCTCTAAGCAAGTCAAAACTTGTAAAGTCGGCCCGTTCGTAAACATGCAAAAAACCACACTGGCGTTACTAGTAACACGTTTGTATACTAATACAAAACCAGTTCGAGCATTACAAATAACTATAATATAGGATCAAGAATGTTTTCGTAAAATGACATGACATAGTTGGCAATGTGTAAGTAACAGAATGAAAGCGTCAAGTTTATGGAAGGATTGTGATGTTCGATAAAAAGTTTACCATTTTTACTAAATCGATATTAAATGAGACACGAGACAATAAACTGTGTAAAGAGCAAAGAAATTTACGTGGTACGAACTGGTGCGGTACCATGACCTTGGTGCGCTCGTTTGCAAAATGAACCTCAAACTAATCGATGAGTTTATTCATGGTACAACAAAATATAGGGCTCACTGTACCGCGATCAGCTAGCTGATTCAAGTTCAACTATACATAGTGTTTGTCATAAAACAAAACCTATTATTTGCGTCAAAATTGGAATTTCTGTCCGTCTTTAAAATAATCTGGATTTCGGTTTTCCAAGAAAGCTTTCTACTGAAAATAAAATACCTATACCTAAATAAAAAGAAAGTCTACTCTCATTATCTCACTTCAGGCGACTACTATATCTATGTTTTATATCCGCACAAAGCTATTAAATAAATCATGACTTCACACATTAGACTATCATAAACTAGAAGCTCAACAAACCTCAACAATAGCCGTCAATGATGACACGGACGTGCATTAAATCTATATTAATATCAATTAGTCGATAAATCAATGCTTTTAGCAATATTAAAAACGGATAACCATGTCATTTTTGATTTTGAAACGTATATTTTGTATTCACGAAGCTTGGGCGGCATCCGCGCTGCATCCGACGACGACGCAGTTTATGTTAATCTTCATTCATTGCAAATAAGCACGGCTCATGTCTAAACTCAGATTACAAGGTGTGCCAGTCTAGTACTATGGGTGACCTAACAGACTACATTGTAAAAATGTTAACACACAAACACAAGCTAATGCTGCTACTTAAACTTATCTTAAAGAAATATGAGAATATGTTAATGAGTTCATGCTTAATCCGTCATCTAGGTACATTTTATTATAACTAGCATTAGTCATAAGGATATGAGGCCCAATAACAAATCCTTGCAAGTAACTATATAACTTAATTAAATGAGTAAAAACAGCAGGCAAAACCGAAATAAATAGTCTCAAATTAAGGATGCGTTTGCGTCCTAGAATAGCGAAATCTACGTTACATGTTACATCCCATGGTTATGCAGTTTATGTTGATCTTCATTCATTGCAAATAAGGAAGGCTTATCCAAAGTAAGATAACAAGGTGTGCTATTCGAATAGTATGGATGAGCTGTTCATTCATGGCATTGGAAAAACAAATTTAGTTTTCACTTATCATAAATTGTAACAAAACTAGTGATAGTAACGATAACGAGTACATTAACAGCAATGGAGGATAAAAGCTGAAAACACCGCGGTCAAAACTTACAACATCAAGTTAACTGCATAGTTTATCTACAAACAAACGTACATCACGTACGACTCATTAATAATATATATTTTATCAATGGGAACGAATCAACAATGATAGCTTTGGCGTAACGGTAAATTAGTGTATCATAGTTAAAAATAGAACAAATCTGGTACATCATACACTTTCCGTTACGAGCTCAACGGACGCGACAAAAAAAGCCAAACTGTCAAATCATCGAAGAAAGTAAAATGTTGATTTTCCTGTTAGGTAATTGAGCACGCCATATTCATTTATAGCTATGAATGATAAGATATCTGAAGGCATGTGTTGCGATATTAGAACAGAGTACGTTTAGGATCTTGACCTGTTTATGAGCCTCATGACATTTTAAGACTTTATTATCTTACTAAATCAAAGCACATTACAGTTCATTGTGTCGGTAAGTTATGATCTTGTTACCTTATTTTTTAGGTAGTTACCTTATTCTTTTTTCTGATATTGTTCATTTCAGAAAAAAAATGATCAGTGTGTAGCAATGAGCAGTTTTCCTGGATGTGATTTTCATCCTTGTTTCTATTTTCTATCAAATATTAGAGAATACGTAAGATACGGTATGTAAGATACGGAAAATATTATATTAAATTACAAAAATATTTTCAATACTTTAGCAAACATTAAATGTAAAGAAACATTCATTTTTGTCACCATCACAGTACAAGTGGATTTCGTAAATGTCAATTTTGTTTAGTTAGATTGTTAAGTATCGCTTTTTACTTTCAAGACTTTGAAATAGGTAATTTATAGTATTGATGCAAGTAATTACGCCATCCAAATCGCAATAAGTGGGTAGTTGTTCAAAGCCTTATGAGTTATTGATGTGACAAACAAATGTCTCTCAGCATGAAACAAGTTATGACAGAAGTAAGTCCATAAATAATACAGACACAAAATTACTGACACTGATAATGTATTGGTAAATATTGTTATAATGTATGAAGATCAAAGAACCATGAACGAAAATATAAGTTAAGGATAAGGCTCTAGAAATCTTAAGAATGAATTTTTTAATTGTTTTGATTTTTTAGTTACTTGTAATAACATTGGTTTTCTATAAATATGACTGAGAAACATAATTGGCTAGACAGATGTTAGTGATAGAAAATGACCTACAAATTAATATTGTATAGCATGGGGTAGTAGAGCAACGCTCGCATCTTCGAACATTGACCGGAACTACCACCACATAATAAATCGATATTTAACACATTAGTTACAAAAACAGCTCTTATATTACTCCGACCAGTCAATAACCCTTCAAATTAATTAAAATCAGTTGTGGTATCTATAAATGCGCTATTAATTCAATAAATCTCCTTTTACATACCATTCGTTGTGCTTCTGAGAAAGTCTTAATTATTTTAATTATTAAAGACAGCGTAATTAACTTTAGCTTCAATCATCCCAATTATGATGTCGTTAAACTTTTTGTACAGTAAAATAGCTGATGCATAAGAGCATAAGGTTCATAAAAAATGTTTTTAATTATCATGTAAGTTACAGAGACTTGTCAGATGAAATAAGGGAAGTGTTGCCTATTAAGTAATCAGTACAGAGTTGAATGAATTTATTTGATCTGCTTATGCAATATTGGTCATACATTTGTCTAGCCGAGAGGAGGTCTGAAGATTTCAATTAATGATAGATTTGTTACATGATGCTTCCGCGGCGTACGGCTACTCATTCGCCAAAAATAGCCGTCAATAGCGAAACTAACTACTTTCTATTTACAAAGAGTAATATCGTGTCAGTTTTTAGGCTTGACCAGCGAGCGGGGTTCGAGGGGCGGGGTGGGTGGACGGTGCCAATGAACTTGGCGGGAAAGCAAATGCAGCCTCGCGCCACTGGGTCACACAGGTACTGTCGCGGAACGAACGTTATCCGAACACCTTCGCGTACACCATAAATTCATAACGGCCCGTATCAAACAACTACCACGTAATTTAGCCGCTTTGCAGACAATTTATTGCTTGAATTTTCATTGGGCGCACCAGCGTACAACCAATAAAGCGTTGCGTTTGAATTGCAAATGCCTCTACAAAATGCAACAGCTAAGTAGATATATTCCCACGTCTATTAGGTCTAATTCAAAGCTTGAGAGCATCGCTTCGGGTAGAACGAGTCAAATAGCTCGCGTTATAATTTAAGCCTGGTCAAACTGATTTTAAGCGCAAATAAATAGGTAGTTTATGGCAATTATAACGCAATAAATTCTGTAAGGATGATACTTACATTCATTAAGACTGGCAATGTGCCATTCTGAGGACGTTTCCGGCAAGCGCCGGCAGCCGCCGATTCGTTCTGGCGACGCCTGAATTACAATTGCAAGCGGACGCGGTTCTACCATGCGTCATTTTAAATATCGAAAAAGTGTGCAGCAGTGTTTACTTTATGACAAAGTCGCTTCGGAAGGAACGAATTAAACTTGAGAAGTTTCATATTGCAAGGAAAGTTCTGCAGCTAGCGGCTCTAGGAGAAACACATCTGTCCATGTGGGTCAACAAACCGAGAAGCTTTTATCAAACGCAATATACATTTCTGTATCGATAGCAAACTGGAACCGCACGCGGCGTGCAAACCTTATCTCAAGTCTAACGCTTCTCACTTCGCAATAAAGCCTTGTCGGCTGAGATTTATTTAGGAGGTATGTATTTCGAAAATAAGATAAAGTACATAGAAAATATCCGCTTTAGCTGCATAGGTATTAAATTTTAAAGTAATAAGCAAATCAAGTTCGTCCCTTATCGATTATTCTCATATCGAATCAAAAGTCGGCAGTAGATTTGTACATCTCTATTATTATACCTACCTACTTGTTTTGCACTTTTACAACATATTACAGTTTTACATACAGTATCATATAAATTTCTGATTCTGGTGAATATGTTAGGAATTAGGATATGAAAGGTATCTGGGATTTATGAACCAAAAAGCTTCATGAACTTCGAAATAATGGCAGAGAACTTTTCATACTACCTACATTAAGAATGCAGGCTTGATTCTTAAAGTCATTAAATTAAAGTGACGTTTAGGTCATAAGGTCAACGCAACTGGCTGTTGCACCAGATATCAATAAAATTTATGGCCAAGTTTATAGAGACACTACGTAATAAATAATAAAACAAGTTACATTAATGACTGTACTATGCAAACATTAATGTGTATATAGATCACACGACTTAAGTAGTTACACGTGCCCAAACTATTCAATAAAACTACAAGGTTGAATTTGATTTTGATCCACACAGAAATTTCTTATACATCTCTCTCGACGCTTGGTGGTCTTTGCGTCAATGAATCGGAAACATAATTATATTACACACATGATAATATGTTAAACGCCACATCCACTGTCAAGTTTATAACATTTCGAAAACAAAGAACGATAAAGGTTTATAATTAGAAATATTGTTCTGGTACAGAGGTCAACTCGCATCGCCTCGCAATTTCCAATGGCTCGGTTATATTTTATAATAGTCGTTCTTTATCAGATTATTGAACCTAACTTAAGTATTCGCGTGTCACATAATATTTGTTAGAGAATTATTATAACGTACCTATATTTATAATGCAAATTACCTACTTACGTTTTGTATTTCACTCTCGTACGGTCGTACCCAAATCCTGACACTAATTTATCATAGCTTTATCTTAGTCGTGGGTGTAATTTAGAGTATTTTGATAATGTCCACTTGGTAGGTAACAAAATATGCAAGATAACTTGATAATCAATAATCTATCAGTGAACAATCGAAGATATCATTTTATTGGAAATTTAACACCACTTCGATAAGTTTGGTCACAGTTTTCATGCTTGTCTGTCACAGTTGACAGTTGTTAAATTATGTAATAGAATGACGTGATTCCTTTACATAACTTGAGCGCAAATTTAAATAAGATTTTGTAGTATTGATCAAAGCTTAGTTTGCTGAATATTTAGCGCTATAACACTTGAAAGTTTGATTTATTAAATGATATCGTCTGATAAACGTTTGTTAATTATTTTGTTCAATCTGAGGTCACAGCGCTAATTAGCTAGCGTGGAAGTATTCGCGGAATGCACGTGAGACCAACCAGTCCATCGGCCTCTCGACTGGTTTAATTATTTGCACGAAACTATTCAAACTGAGGCATCCATATTTTAGCGGATAAGTATTATAATCTTGTTGATTATAAGTAGGTATTTTAGAACATTAAAAACGAGGTGATTGTTATTAGGACAAAGCAAAGCCGGCCATAAAAGTAAAAGTCGCCCTTAAAATTTATAGCTAGTACACAGTACACGGTTAATTGCAATAAATCATTATCTTATCGATATTTGGAATTGTTAATAGTTTCCATATCACGGAGAACAGTTCGTTGAGCTGTTGTATTATCACTGTTTATTATCAGTCAACAAACTTTATAGAGGTGAGATTATGGCGAGCCATTAGTTTATTACATTTCTTTTGCTAAGCACTTAAACGTGATGGAATTCGTTAATTTGAAAACATAAATAGGAAGTTGAATATGAAACAATGTGAATAATGTGGGCTCGAGTAAATTTCTGGCTACTACGAAATAATATGGTTGAACTAATACTTTTTGGTTCATGAAATAAGTCTCTAGTCAACTTCTAGATAGCGACGTGTTGTTGTAGGTACCTATTAAATAGTCTTTATTTCTTAACCAAATTGATGCTATATACCTACATCATTTTATAGAAAACCAGTACTGCCAATTGCCGACACTGGAAGACAGTACTTTCAAAATGCACCTTTTGGTCGATTTAATTAACAGAACTACCTATTTGGCCGCTGAACGTACCTAATAAGGCATACTGACAACGTCAAGGTATTTATAAAGTGCTGTATTATTAGATATACCTATATAGATTCCTATGTTAAACTCGCAACCAATTCAAGAACTTCGACAAGTCATTCTGAATTTAAACGCTGTGTGCAACAACCCTAAAATAAACATTAAATTGTATTTACAACGCTAGTCTATTGGCTATTAGTACAATGACATGATACTGCGCAGTAATCGACACTTTATCGGGGCCATAAGAAGTGCCTCAATGTTGTGCAAAAAATCGATATTTTTTGTGGCGACCACGAGATGAAAACTAGTCACACGGTGTGCACGCGTCGCCTCGGCGCGTTTTTTCGAGCCCTGGACGTCCTTGCGAGGCGCGCCACCGTCACGCACCGCCGACCTACAGCTGTTTGTTTGACAACAAACTAACGCGATATAGTTATCACAGAATATTCAATGGTAACACTTCACATGACCGCTTGACGTAGAACGTAAGCATTGAACTTAACACTATCTATACTGCACCAATGGAAAAATTATGGCGATCGGGTGACTTCACAAATGTTATCGCTTATGAGCATGTGTGACGACTTGATTCGTTAAATTGATTCAGTGGTGCCTTAGTAAAAAGATGACTTCGTTTTTACTCCCTGATTCGGATACCTATAAGGTCGTAAAAACACCGGATTACACATAAACTGACATATAATTGTTATTACCATCTTAATTTTCTACGTTTTTTAAACGATCAGCTCAATTATGACATAAAGCATGTAATACCAATAAAATTCGAGAACCCATAAAATCGCTAAACTTGTTTCAACCAAACGCCAAATTACCAACTTGTAAAACACACCTACATTTTTTTACAAATGGCCGCTTTATTTGACAATGTTCAGCGCGCAGATCGCTGCAAAGAAGGCATTCTGTGCATCCACTTTCACCAATATAAGCACGCCAATAGATTGCACCGCGAGGTAGAAAATGTACACGCCGATAATTCTCTCCAATTGACAGTTGCAAATATCTATTAAATCCAAAACAAAGAATCTGGATACACTTTGGTTGATCCATAATAAGGCAGTTGTTCCATTTTCACTTAACCACTATCAGAACCGTCGCACTTAGTAATGTAACTGAGATAAGTGTGTTACATTAATAAGTGGGTTAGAAATCTACTTGACTTGCACGTAACATTTAATTAATTGATCCAAAGATCAATTCAAACTAAGACTATAAACATGGTCTTAGCTAGTATTTACGATTACTTATAAATAGCTTTCTACTTTTAATGTAATTGTTAAAATATTACTTGACAGGAATGAAAAGAAAGTTATATTTTGATCTGGCAAATAAAGAACGAGCAAGACAAGTGCAAGCTGACTTATTTGTAGACCTACCTCGTAGTTTACATCAGATAAATCATCCAATTATGAATAATGAAAATCCATTAAAATCGGGTCAATAGTTCTCGCGATTAGAACGCTTGTACATTGAGATAATAAATACTACGACCTGATTTAACAATGGAATTACTACGCCCTATTACGTATTGCTTTATTAATCAGTTGTAGAAAAACTATATTGTGTTCAATAGTTTACTGAGATTTGCCACAACTAGACACGATCTACACGATTAATTTCAATAGAGCATCAGAAACGTTTAATAATGTTTTTTTTTTGACTAAAATCTGTAGCAAGCTACCCATAAAAGTGTAAAAGTGATCGATTCCGTCCGCGGAGCTGTCGTTCATGACAATGATTCCATGAATGGACAGGAGTTCAAAAACAGTACGTTTAGACAATGGGCTATTGAAAAAACTCGAGGAATCTTTACAAGCAATAAAATAACGGGAGCTGACATAACTGCTATTTTTAAGTACTATGCCCAGAAACAAAACAACATCGATCGAAATACTTTAGAAAAACCCGAGCAGCTTTTGATTTTTATCATAGAAAAGTATCTCATAAAATGATTAAGTAATCTAAGCACTTAGTTGAACTATTTTAAGCACAAATGATAGAGCATGTGAGTCGATCAGAAGCGAATGGAAGGTTCGGGTTTCACGGCCTTCGATTCTCTACTCGATTACCAACGACGCCAGTGACGTCGGTGCGCTGGCGCCTATACCAACTCCTTTGCGGCTTCGTGTCATGAATACACGAGGAAGTCTTTAACGGCGTAAGTTAATTTGCGGTTTAGCTCAGGGATACTAAAGGAATGTGGTTAAGTTACAGCGTCCAACCAAACTTAATAACGTGACCCCAATTACAACCTTATCAGTACTAATCAAAATAACATGAATATTTGATTTGTCAAGACCTAAAATGTCATGGTTTTAAATAAAGGATGGCGACAGGATCTTGAGAAATCTAGTGCAAACAAAAAGTACGCGTATCGACGAGCAGGCCAGACGAAAAAGAACGCACGACACGCTCACTTTTTTAGCCAGGCAGTAGATCGGGTGCGATGCGCGTGAGTCACCGGCGGCATACCGGCGCGCACCATGCACTGTACGTGTCAACCACCTATTTATGTCGCTGGTCGCAGGACGAAGCGCAAATAAACAGCATCAAAGAGACGTCGGATTCCGCTCGGCGACGGTGCGAGCACCAACCGAAAGCAACGAAAACAACCACCATTGTCTACGGATGAGTTATTTTCGCAAATAGACACGGATTTGCCACTTTCAGCCGTTTGCAAGTTCTGTCGCTATCCGCACAGGCTAAGTTAAGACATTGATGGATTTTTTGATGAGCTGTCCAATGTTTAAATTATCTTAGGGTTGTTGCTGGTGTTGAATTTTAATTGGTTGACTCACACCTTTACAAAGTAAGTATGAATTGTTTTTATGAAATTAACATTGTAATTAGTTAAAATTGTACATTCTAATTGGTTTACATAGAACACGTCATATCAAGAGCTTTTGAGTATGTAAGAACATCATCAAAGTAACTTTGTTACTTAGATAAATGCAAACTTCCTGGACGCAGTTACTACCTTTTTAATTTGCACATTGTAAAAATGAAGTATTTTTTAAAATATTTCATATGTCAAAAATAACCCACAAATATATTATATTCATGTTTTTTTTTATTCATTTTACCTTATTGTTAAATATGGTGTAGTATGTATTCCTTTTAGATCTGATAAATAGGTCTAGGAACCCTCAACATAGTTAATGGAAACATAAATAAATTAAAACTAGGTATTCTTAAATAATAAGAATTCACTTTTATACATTAAAAGAGAAAAATCTGATAACCTTAGCCTTGGTTCACATCCTGACGATGAAACAAAATTTTTTGAGTGCTTCCAAACTAAGTAATGGATATTTTTTTTTTGTATGTATTATACTCATGATGCCTCATTATAAAAGAAAATTCTGTTTTGTGAGTATTTACAATCATAACAGTTTAAAGTTTAGTTTGGAGTTTTATAAGCATATTTATTAGGCTAATGGAAAAATGCCAAGAATTATTCTATCTGCATGCACTGTGTTATGCAGACGGGGAAAATCACACATATTCAAACAACATTTCTGTGTTACAAATAAGTGGTATTCCTATATCCTTGATATTAATTAAGGCAATATAATATGATGCCCATTGTGTATTTCTCCTATATTTTATTACAAATATGAACAATGCACAACATTAAACATATTGTGCCAATATATGCAAGCAGCGTATTGACCAACTAACCTTTCATCCTCTGGCGGTGGAGCAGCCTGCGGCTCATCCTTGCCATCCCCTGTGTCGCCGGCCTGCAGCGTATCGGTGGACACGTCTGGAGCACCATTATCACACGCATTCACATTCACATTGCTCATCACTGCGCCACTGATCGCGTGAGACACCGCACTAACTGGGCTACCGAAGCCCTGACTGTCATGGCCCGGCTGCGCCGTGTTCGACACGTACGCAGTGGAACTCACCGGCATCGACACCACCGGCGAGTTAGTCCCCGACACGGTTGCCTCCACTGGCGCGACACTACTCTGAGACATGACCGGCACCACGCCACCGTAACCCAGACCCATGCTGGTCTGGGACTGCACCACGTTCGGGTGAACCCCGCCGCCCATACCAACCGGCATGCTTGGCTGCATAGACATCGGAATGTTCTGGTGTGCCATGGACACCTGCGCCACCGGCTGGTTGGCGACGTATTGCACGCCGCCCATCTGACCCTGCCCGCCTACCTGCTGCGGCAACAGGTTTTGCTGCCCCATGTGCTGGCCGACTGGCATTTGCTGACCGACATTCGCTGGCTGCATGAATATAGAGTCTGAGGCGGGTATCTGCATACTCGGCTGATTCCCGTCTAGAGTCATCTGCATATTCTGTGGAGCTGCAGCCATCATCTGCATGTTTCCTTGAGGCACATTCCCTTGCTGAGGAGCAATAGTGTGCACTGTGGTTGGCTGCTGTTGACCAGTAAGACTTTGGAGATTCGCAGGCAATGTTGAGCCTTGTGGTTGCGAAGGCATAGGTTGAAGGTTAGATGGAAGGGTGGCACCTTGCTGTGATGTAACAATAGATGTGAGCACCTCTTGTGGCAATGTTTGACCTTGCTGACTCATCTGTGATTGCTGAGCATGGTACTGAGGAACACTATGTTGAGGTTGAACCATCTGCTGTTGTGATGAAGGCATACTAGCATTAATCATTGACTGAGCCTGCTGAGACTGTTGGTTTACTGCTTGATTGTATTGTTGCTGTACTCCTGACATGCCTGGCTGTTGCATTTGAGGATGCATGCCAGTTACCACTGACTGCTGCGGCTGTGATGGCAGCTGATGCATTTGTGGCTGCATTTGGGTAATCTGTTGATTGGCTCCAGTTAGTTGAGGAGGCATTTGCATTTGTTGAATATGATTCGGTATTTGTTGATTTTGCAGAGCTTGTATCTGAGCTTGGCTGGGCAAATGCTGAAGTTGGGCTTGTTGAGCTCCCATTGTCTGCTGTCCCTGCAGATGGTGAGCTTGACCCATATTGGACATTTGTGTCTGTTGCATATGTATTTGAGGATTTGTTTGGCCTTGTATTTGCTGCATTTGCATTTGTTGCATCTGAGGTTGCTGAGTGGGCACTTGAGTAATCTGACCTTGATTGGGCATAGCTTGCATCTGAGGCATTTGTTGCTGCATCTGAGGCATGTTAGTTATTTGTGCCTGAGGCAAGTGTTGGCTCATCTGCTGCATTTGCTGATTAGGTATTTGTTGCATCTGCTGTGGCATCTGCTGGTGCATTGGAATCTGTTGCATTGCCATGCCCTGGGATTGGGCAATGACTTGTTGTAACTGATGTTGAGGAAAACTTTGAGGGATTTGTTGCACTTGCTGTTGTTGGGTCTGTTGCGGGTGGTTCTGTGCCGCATTCTGCATAGTGATGTGTGTCATGCTTTGAGGGTGCTGCTGTCCAACTTGCTGGTTTGCCTGCATATTTGGATTTGGCATCTGTTGTGGCATTTCTAAAGGTGGAGACTGCACCGACACTGACTGAGAAACAGCCTGCATTTGTTGCTGTACTGCATTAATAGGCTGGGTCAAAGATTGCCCAGGGGAAGCCATTGGGAATTGTTTTTGAAGTGTTTGTTCTAGCTGCTGCACAGAAGGTGCATTACCTTGCATGTCTTTAGGCCCTTTGTTACTCAGATCATTAGACACTTCATCATGTTGACTATCATTTATCACCACACCACTGTCAGGAGCCTGAAGTGCATTAGTCTCTGTCACATCCAAGTTATTGTTTAATGAAATAGGTGCATTTTGCTGAGTAGTAGTATGATCCAAATAATCCATGCACATCCATCGACCCCTACGGAAAGGTTCCGTGCTTTCAATTTTCACAACTTTAAACCGTTCATTCCTAACATGTTCTTGTATTTCTTTCATACCTTCTTGTGGTTTAGCATTTCCTATGAGATTGATAATGCTGCCAGTTCCGGCGTTTGTAACACTGACATGCATGTCAGACCCTTCTGTATTATTACTATTTGGCACTGCTCCTCCTATCTGGTTGGTAGCGTTGTCCTGACCGACAATCGCGAGACCGTACTGCGAGCTGGTCGGGATGACGGGGGCGCAACCTAATGATGCACTCGACGCGTTGTAGAACACATCATCTTTCGAAAACGTATCCTCGGAATAACTAGGCGTTTCATTCTCAATGTCAGTCACTCTCGATATGTCGTCGGTGTGAGATTCATCAAGATCGTCAGCAGAGTCTTCGCCAGCATCAGTGCTCACTCGAGAGCCGACCGTCACACTGGTGATCTGAAATGAAGATATTTTCCTTGGGTTATGGGCGGCTTGCAGACTCGTCGGGTGAGTCACTCCCTTCTCCGACTCGTTCAGTCGAAGAGATTCACTCGTCGTACGGTGAACAACGTTGTTATACTTGTTTTTCTCACTAGTTTTATGTGACTTTTGAATCAGATTGTCAGCCATTATGCCGTCCGAACCGAATGACTATCTAAAGAAAATTTCACTGTTTATTGGCTTCAGAGACATTTGATAGACCTTTCAATCACTATAATACATGAAATATAAAACCATTGTACACTCACAATTTCACAAACACAGTAATTTAACTATTTAAGTTCTTAAAATTCATTAGTAAACACACACAGTTGCGAACATCTTTCAGACGGCAGCAACATGGCGGCCATTTATGCGCAATGCATTATGGTTGACAATTTGCAGTAGACTATAGACATTCTAGACGAATTTGTTTTAGTCGATGTTTATGGTCGCTAGATGGCAGTAGATTAGTATATAGATTCGATGAAATCGCTTTATAAATTTAAATACATTTTATTAATACATCACCAAAACAATTTTTAGTTATTAGGGAACAAAAACACGAAGTAGTTTTTTTTTTATTTTTGTTACATAACGTGATGAAAAACTTCTATACTTTTATAAACACTGACGACTAATTCAAATCAAATAGTAGGTAACGACAATTGATTTGCAAACATGGGCATTTAATCTAAAGTTGTGTTTCGCTGTAAAATAAAACTTAATACCAAAAAAACAGAGCAAACTAATAAGTGTTACACTAATATTTTCTTGCTGGCAACATCAATGAAATATAAGTTCAGCAAAATTATTTATTAAAATTATCGCTTTCTTTTAATCTTGTTCATAAGGTTATAAATTTTAACGCAAAAGTGGTTGAAATGTAATTCAGAAGTAAACTTCAATACATTTTAGGAGTTACACAATGTGATGAAATTATTTCGAACATTGCTATGGATAGCGTTTCTATAGTTCTGCTATTCCACGACAGATGGCTCTGTACGTGTATTATTCGTAGATTATATTTTCGCTGAAACGTTTGCAATATTTTTTAACATAACTAAATTTCACTGTACCTACTTGATATAGGTAATAAGAAATAAAAATTCCTGATGTTTAGCCTGAACGTTCCGTATCGATAAATAATTCTATGAATTAATACTTTCCTGTTTACGAACTGATTTGTGATTTGATTTTGGGTACTTTTAAGATTTTTTGTGTAATACTATTTATAACTTACACTAAATCATTAATACATAGATAGTTGTATAGCAAGCCTACATGTAGTTTTATGTAAGATTAGGAGACTAGGTACGTATGTAGAGAACCTTTATATGGATAGTTTAGTATTATTTTTTTACATATATTACACCAAGTAAATAATTAATATATTAATAATTTGATGTCTTAAATATGATGAATACAAATGAACTGGATCTGTACTTACTTGTTAACCTGAATTCTCAAATCAGAATAAATGACTAAATCCGTATAAAAATGATTTTAATCGTATCGTTTTAAATTATTTACATCATTATAACGACTTCAGTCAACAGCGTAGTATTTGTAGACGCATATTATAAGAAATTGATTATCATAATGGTTATTATAATAATATAAAAAATAATTCATTTAACCAAATGTAGGTCGGAAATGTTATTTGAATTAATTATTAATCGTAGTAAACATTAATACCTAAAATATGAAATAAAACAAACAAAAAGAAAAAACGAAATCAAAATCGACTTACAATGGGCGCGCCAGCAGCAAAGTTCGCGCTAATTCGCGATCCGTGCCTTCATGTCGGGAACTAAAGGATCGGGCGCCCCGACCCCAGCCATTACCCACAAGGTCTTTGGATCGCCAGCCGATTTAGCCAACATCCCCACCAATCGCCGTGACACTTCTTAAACGAAGGTAATTTGCTATTATTTGTAAATTGGTGTGCCGAGCGACGTCCGCCGCGAGCTGACCGCACCGCAGTCACTCGGGAGCACGGGACCCTCCCTGGCTCTCCTGTTGGCTCAGAGCACACGCATGTATGTATACTACAACTTAAATTAAAACTCGGTAAAGAACCCTTATGTAAATAATCGTCATAGCACCGACAGCCTTTGCTACCGAATCGAGCGCCAGTCGATAAGATATAGCCCACGAACAAACATCCTTTCGTTATGAACATGTGAATGTGAGTGATTCGAATATGGCGAAGTCTGTTGAAGACAAGAAAACTAGTGACGACGATTCTACCATGGACGGGGAAGCCAGCGAGGAGGAGCTGGGCTGCGTCGGGAGGCTGATGGTCACCATGCGGATCAACCCGAACTTAATTATGTTAAAAGTGACTCTTTTTGTAATGTACGGAGCCACTGCATCTCTCTTGCCGTATTTGACGATACACATGCAGAGCATAGGACTCACTGTGCCCGAAATTTCGTTTGTGTATTTAGCGTTGCCATTTACCACATTTTTGAGTCCACCTATTACTGGTAAGTAAAAAACTTTAATTAAAATCTGTATATATGAGCATTACCTGTAGGAGATTTTGATGGTTTTAGGGTTTCTGGTGGATCGTTTTGGAGAGTACAAGCCAGTCGTTATCACTGCGTTAATTCTCAACGCGGCCTTCCACCATTCGCTGCTGCTGATTCCCCATCAAGAGACTCCGGGGATGATGCCATCTGCATACGTCATGCGACATCCAATCACAAATAGCGTCGAGGTACCTAAATTTGTTTTGAAATCGACCCCTTAAGACATTGGACCTTGTTACGTACTTACACAGCATACAACTAAGAATTTGAGCAAATCGCTGTCATCCGGCCCCAGGGCGAATTAACTAGTAGTGTCTTGTGATCCTGTATGTTTGAATTAGTTAAGGGAATTAAGCTAAATTTATGCACGCTGGACTTTACCCTTGAATGCGGTAATGGTCCATCCGTTCAGAACCTATAATTTTGCTTTATCATCCTAAAGTTTGGTGGAAATTGGTAATTTCGTCCAATGTCAGTAGAATAACCAAAATTAGGTACTCTGCTTCGCGGTTCCTGTGAGATTGTGTTGTTCTAGATTTGGTGGAGTCCTTGTCCTAGCAGGGAGTGTCCTGGTGAGGATGAAACAGTAGACTTTGTGCTAGACCGTTGCGTAGACCATTGCCAACTTTCGAGACCAACAGAAAACCCTGCTGTGGACCCAGCTGACGATAAAGACGACTTAGATTTCCATATCAGTCATAAAATTCAACCGCCGAATTTGTCTAATGCAAGGTAAGTTCACATATATTGAGGTACATTTATTAATTTTAATTTTGAACCTAATTACTTTAAATGCGCCGCAGTAAACATGTAAACTGCGTTATTACTCATGTTAAATAACCGCGATAACAGTGTGCTACAGTTTCAGACAAACAAAAGAGTAATTTCTTGGTAACTCTCGTCTCTATATATTGTGAAATTTATTGTCTAGCATCCAAATGTTTTCTTTGTGAGGCGTTGATGTACTGAATATGGCTAACATCTTACGTTTACGTTACGCTAAAATATAAATAAAAAATGTTTGTGAAATCTAGGTTTTATTTGTTACATATATTTTTTTAGTTACTTAAATATAACTGACGATGAAGATTACAACGACGCTGCATATTTTCTTATTGAGGTTCACGACGATTTGGAAGAACCAAAAGAACAACTTGGCATTGAAATGGAAAGGGTAAGTGAAATAAACGAAATTGATAATACATAGGTACTCAACTGGATGGCATCTCACACGCAATTTTATCAAATTATGTTTTAGGATGAAGACGATCAAGTAACAGATTTCAGATCAAGATTTGGCGAAAAGTTGCTCATAGCGCAAGGAGTAAATATTACAGCTCTCGACAAGGATGACCTACGATGCGGTGGCCTAGTTATGTTACATAATATGACTAAACTCTCCCAGCAACGTCTCGAGATTTTATCTGCAGATTGCATGGTACAAAAATGTGACTTCAGGTAATATACCAACAGGCATAGTTACTAATACCACTATTTGATTATAATACTATTTGTAAACCAACTACTTATTATTTATCTAAAGTTTACACAAACGTTAGCTATCTAAAGGTAAATTATCATTGGAATATTACAGGAGAGGCGGCCCTGATACGTGCCCACCGGATTATAAAGAAAGCGACGATAAGACATTCTATATTTACTTTTTCTTGAGATTTATGGGAACTATCATGTTGTCAGCCGGCGTCACTATCATGGATCCTATAGCATTGACAATGATCCAAAAGTACGGCGGAGATTTTGGACGAGAGCGACTATTTTCTAGCATTGGGATGGCCATATTTTCACCTATAACAGGCATGCTTATTGATATGAGGAGTAAACAAGTTGGTACGTATGGTTGCATCTTGTAATCGTTATCATTAATGTCAATAGCGCATTA
Organism: Autographa gamma; assembly: GCA_905146925.1. Taxonomy (NCBI): domain Eukaryota; kingdom Metazoa; phylum Arthropoda; class Insecta; order Lepidoptera; family Noctuidae; genus Autographa; species Autographa gamma. The sequence continues at coordinate 2,881,001 of LR989850.1, forward strand.
CTTAATGTTTACATCGGTTTGTTGATTGCAGGTTACACGGACTATTCAGCAGCGTTCTACACTTACGACGTGCTGCTTCTGATATCGGCTGTAACTGTGGCCGTAATGCCGCTCGGAGCTAAACTGCCAGCTGATAATTTGTTGCGAGATTTAGTTAACATCATCAAAATGCCGCACATTATTATTTTCATATTTTTCCTGTTTGCTTTAGGAAACTTTTGGGGATTTATAGAGTCGTATTTGTTTATTTACTTGAAAGAATTGGGGGCACCAAACTTCTTATTAGGTGAGTTCAACATTCATCGTCATGTTGCTCCGACGTAGACTTTATTAGCATTGGGTCATTATGTGATTTAGTAGTGGTGAGTATATCGAGTGGATGTTATGTCCAGGAATAACCGTGACCGTGGGCACGCTGAGCAGTATCCCGTTCCTCTACGGCGCGGACGCCATCACGGCGCGCATCGGCCACGTGAATGTCATCATCGTCGCCTTCTTCTCCCACGCCGCGAGACTCGTTGGCTACTCGTTTATCGAGTGAGTATCTCTCATCTACTTAGTTTGCTTGTTCTTTTATGTTGTTTATCACTACATAATGCTATATTTCTTTGATTAGGTATCATTTTCATAAGGTATCTATATATTGTGATCTGTATCTATAAATATTACAGTAGTCGCAAAAAAAAATATAGTTAAAAAAATTGTAACGGTACATAAGAAATGTGAATACTAGTTGACCTTTAGTTACATAACTCATGCACTGTAGAAAATAAAGCAAAATAACTAACTAAATACTATATTTTGCCTTGCATGTTAAAATAGTGCATCAGATAAGGTGCAACCCTGGCAAAGACACATTTATATACATAATAAGACGAGTAAGCTAAGAAAGTATAAAATGCATAGAGTATGAATAGTTTTTCAGCCTTATCTTATGTTAAAATAAAACATTTAATGTAACTTCATGAATTTGTCCTGAGATAAGTTCCGAATACCGTTGTTGAAGAATCAAGATAAAATGATAGACGCGGAAATGCCTTAAGGTTACGATATCAATTCTAAGTAATAACACAACACAATAACAATAACGCATTAGTAACAACCGATTCTTATCCCATCCCACACTCATACAGCGATGACCTGCTTCCTTCAATTAAAAAAAAACTTCCTTGTAGCTCCAACTAATCAGCCAGAATAACTTTCATTAAAACAAAGCATGAAAAAATTTACAGTACTCCTAAATTAGCCCGTTACGCAAACAGTATACCTCGCAGATGTGTCCTTAGGCATTAAAACTCCATTTTCAAGATTAATGTATTTATGACGGCATCACATTGTCAAGTTTATGAGCACAATGATGTTGCGTGGGAGGACTCTAATGCAAACACTTACCTGATATAGTAATGTAGTGACTCCGTTGTGAACAATGGATCAAATAAATCAAACAGTAGATAGTGGAAAAGTATAGAGAGATATATGTGTCTCAAATTCTTGAACAAAAGAAAGTGGACTTAATCTTGCAACGTCATCATTATCGTCATCATCTAGCCTAGCCTTTTCCCAGACTATGGTGGCTTCCGGTTCGAATTCATCTGAATACCTTAAATAATCTTGAAAAAAATATTTTATCGCAGGTTTCATTTTATTAGTTTAAACGCATAATGAAGTATAAAAATAAAAATATATCTATCTATTCTCGTTTCTCATTCCAACAGGAATTCTTGGTGGTGTTTCCCGTTCGAAGCATTAGAATCTTTGTCGGTGCATTTGATGTGGGTGGCGGCGGCCACTTACTGCGCTATGTTGGCCCCGAAGAGTCTTTTAGCGACGCTGATTGGCGTACTCGGAATGGCGCATTTCAGTCTTGGTAGGTTCCTCGTAATTTTAGACTAATTAGGAACAACGTGAATTGGGAAAAATGCATTGGGAAATGATAGCCCATTTTGATGATGGTGATAATACTAATTTCCAATGGCATTAAGACAGTTAATCAGCAATACATGGCTATATAAAAATTAAGCTTAATATAAACACGAAAACACAATGCTAGTGGTACTAAGATAAAATTTAGCGTCTCATCCTTACACAAATACTAAAAAAATCTAAACCACACAATTACAATTTACGTTACAATTCGAATTCAGATAACAATAACGTCATACGAAAATAATTGTTTAAGCTTTACTTAAGTAATAGCTTCTGTTTTTTTATATTTACTTGAATCAAAATGTTGGAAATTACCATTAAAAATATATTGAGATATTATTACATATTAAATGAGGAATATTTTGAAGTGCGAAATGAAAAAGTTATTTCTAAATTGGATCGCTATTGGACTGCCATTTGGAATTGGATGATCCCAAAGTTTCCTTTTACTATCCCGTTCTTGTTTCCGAAATAAAGCTTCCGGTTTTTCATTTACTTTTTATTTCAGGAAGAGGTAGCGGAAGCTTTGGAGGTGGTCTCCTTATTGCAAGTCTCGGCACCAGAGAGGCATTCCGATACATGGGACTGATAGCTTTCCTCGGAGGCGTGCTATATGGATTGCTGCACTATTTCTGGCTGAAAAACATCAACATGACCGGAATGGAAAATGCTTGTGAACCAGACAATGGTAAGTCTATTAAAGATAGAAAATGGAGATGAAAAAGTTTGGTTTTCATAGTTTGGTTTTGGTACAGGTAATGATGGGAATTGCCGGAAATAATATAATTACTGAAGACTAATCATCAATTGTTTGAACAGAGAGTGGTGAAGGAGATAAGCTGAATGCAGAGCCGCTGACGAAAGATGCAGAGACCATGATATCTCTGGAGAGACTGCACATGATCACGCGGTTCAATCCATTGGGCTCATTACATTCATTGCCAAGGGGCTCAAGGTCTAGGGTAAGTTAACATATTTATATACAAAAATACATTTAGATAACTTTTTTTTAAAATGCCAACACAATGAAAGAACACTTCACAAATAAGTTATTAAACAAGAACGATAAAAAAATGATATTTTAAAAATGTTGGTTAGGGGAACTTTCGAAATCATTCATTAAAATCATTCGATTTGCATGATTTAGAGATTCCAATAATAAATAATATTTTTTTCCAGTTCTCTCAGGGCGACATCAATGAGCACTGCCGCAGCCGCAGTGGCAGCAATAGCCAGCGTCGAGGCAGCAACTACGAAGGTTCAGCTTCCAAAGTTGACATGCTCCGCTCCGCTATAGAGATCAGCAATCACCATGGCAGAGGCCATATATCAAATCCCGGTCTATGCAGCAATAGAAACACAAATCATTATAAGGTAAGATAGAGGTCTTGTTAACAATGCTAGACTTAAAAGTGGGATTAGATCAGAAGTGGTATATCCGGCGGTAGATATCAATAACACAAAAACCCTGTGCTGCATACCAAACACAACCTTTGTAGTATCTGCAGTGATACAAACCGTCAACAAATACTAAGGTAACGCTTCCAAGGTGTTCAAAGGTAATGTTGATAACAATACAGTCTAATTCAAAACATTGCTATCATAAAATATTGCCTACCTAGACTTGATAGATAATGAAGTAAAAAGTACAAATACACATATCGTTTTAAACTTATTGACAAATATTGTACAAGCAGTTTTTCAGTACGTAATTTGTGAAGGCTATAAATGTATTGGCATAGCTGATACAATGGCAAATACTACGAAACCTTGCTTATGATCTTTGTTATTCCTTTATTTGCTCACTCTATCTTCCAACTGTGACGTAGTGTTTTAAATTTATTACAGGGATTAATATACATGTTGTGGCTTAAGGTTTTAAAAGTACTGCACATATGGGTATCATTTACAAATAAGTACTATTGAGATTGTGGAAAAATGTAAAGGTTTTGAACTTAACTAAAAATATTAGTATTTCAGTGACAATAAAAGCTTCCTCAAATTATAGTTTTATAACAAAAATTGTGTTTATATAGTAAAGTTTCTCAACAATTTCAGCAAGCACAAAGCGCTCCTAAGCTAGTTCTGGTCGGTCTTGGTCAACGGAACAATATATCACAACCGGCTCTCTCCGAGTTCGATCCAAGACGTCGGGCTTCCATTCCTGAGGAGGCAGAGGAAGATAAACTGGCTGTCCAGGCTAAACCTCCTTCGAAGACCAAGAGCGATAACCTTCCGCCTCCACCAAGCTATGACGAAGCTACCAGCGAGCACCGGAAAAGTTGGCATTCGGATGATAGCACCCCCACTTAGGATCCACCTCTTTATTGACATAGCATTGCCAATATCGTAAGAAATTTTCTGGAGAACAACTCCACCAGCCTAGTTATGAGTGAGATGTATAATAATTTAGATCATCTGGGGGCTTATTCTGATAATAGTGGAGTTGACATTTATAACCACTCAAGAAAGTTAAAATTTAGGGCATCTACGCTGACTTTGGTCGTGCCCAAAGCTAAGTTCTTTGTGTATAAAGTTTTACAATTAGGATATCGGGAGTAAAATTAAAAAATCGTCGTTATTGATTCACATAATTTTAATCGCGCTATTATATGAGTAGAAATAAAACTAAGCAACTTTTTTAAAGGCTTTAATTTATTTAAGTTGTAGATAATGGACAATATACATTTCTGTTGTGAAATATATATCGTTTTATTTACTTTATATACTTATCCTAATATTAAGATGATATATCATGATTATATACATGTGATTATACTTTTGTTTTCTTTGCTTCAATGACAAATGTTGGTATTATTACGTAGCATGTACTTTTAAGGTGCTTTATCCTAAGCTATGAAATATAAGATATTAAAAAAGTACTCTGTACTCAAGAGTGTGTCCATTCTCATAAGCAAATAATAAAAATAAATTAAACTGGTCATGATAATGGACACTGAAAAACACTTTTAAAGTAATAAATGCCAAGCTATGATATAGTAAGTATTATTACTTATATCTAGTTAATTATAAACATAATTATATTGAACTGGATGACGTTTTGAAATACACATCAAGCATATTTTTGAAAGACAAAGTATCTGATGAAGTTGTTTTGAGCTTTTTGCGAGTAAATATTTGTAGGTTAACGCAAACAAGTTTAGTTTCCAGTTAAACTCATATTTGAGTAAAGTCTATTTTAAAGTAAGCCGTCGAGCAATAAGATAAAAATGTGCTTTGATCAGCCATCATGCACGCAGCATGTACGTTTGAAACACATAATACAATACTCTTTCGACATGTTAAGTTCATTATAATAACATATTTAAGTACCTAAGTATAATTATTTCTTAACGTCAGTTAAGCATACACAAATCCAGTTATATTTCTTTCTGGCTGCAGCCTAAAGTTTCTAGCCAAAAGTCTGGTGAAACAGTCAAAGCCTGCGCTCATGTTAAAAACATAGATCTCTTAAAAATGTTAATGTCTGTCATGAATGTTTGCCAAAAAACATGATCAGTATGAAGAATACTATTTTTTTTGCTTTAAGAACAATATACTTCCTACTTCCTAACTAAAGAATTAAAATTATCTTTTGTAGTAAGCCTTGCATCTGAAGGCCTTGCGTCTATACCTTATGTAAGATTTCTCTGTTCTATTTCTATATTATTTGATAGATTCCTGGCAGTCCTTCTGGTTGGTTCTGATGAGGAAGGCTCTGCTGATGTGGTTCTTGTCCAGTATTGAGTATGCTTTCTCTAGTACTGCAACAGGCGGGTTCCTTTCTCTTGTGAGAATCCATGTGTTAACTGGAACATAGGTACGAAATACATGGTGAAACTACATTCACATGACTGAAGGAATTACTGGAATATGTTACTTAGATGGAGGCAGACATGATGCCTTTTTTGAAGTATTCGATTTTCGATAAAATGTAAGGTTTTATAGTAAGGATGTTCAAAAGCATAGAATGTATAACTAAACAATTCCAGGTTTCCTAGCGACGTTGCGTTGGTTAGGTAGGGGTCTCAAAAAAATTAAAGAAGAAAAGAAAGCTTTAGGTTTTTCTTAGGAAGCACAAGGTAATCATTGAAATAAAACTACTTTTTACGGATTTTTTCGCGGTTTATATTTAGATTTTAGATCCCGACGTTTCGACACCTTTGCAGGTATCATGGTCACGGGCAGTATTCGTAAAAAGTAGTTTTATTTCAATGTCTAACATTCCCGTCAACCTAAGAAACCAATAAGGTAATCATTTATAAGAAAAGAGAAACTGCACTGTTAAACACACCTGTATGGAACAGTCCAAACTCATAACAGCTCCAGACGACGGAGTAGGTGTCGTAATCAGTGTCCAGCACCCAGTAGGGCGCCTCAATGTTGATGGGGAGCGAGGGGAAGGACACGGAGAGCTTCGCCTCATCCGACCTGCTGACCTGCGTGGCTGAACCTCGGATCTCTGACGCAGTTCCGGACCTGGAAATATTTGGAGTAAGTTAAAGCATGCTATTTGCGTTTCCATTCATGGTGCGTTGGACAAATACTCATGTAAGATGACTATGCTTTTGAGTGCATTTACCAATGATTACATGTCTGTTAAGAAGTATCCAAGTTAGAGAGATATAAATTACGTCATTTTAAACACAGAAATACACATTATTAATTTATAGAAATTGTGTTTTTTTTTAATCGGCCATTCTATAGTACTCTGCAACATGTATAGTAGTATTGTCTCCTATAGCTTCACTAATGAACTTTTGTAATTCAAGTAGTGAAACCTTAGAGTATACATAAGGAACTAGAGTGAGCCTATCAAAGTTTGAACGTAAGCACTAGTGTGATCTAGTTTTGTCGTAAATGATGTATGAAGATGGAGCTTGCCGTTTTAAAAATCTATCTAAAACATGAATATTAACCTAACAATGTCAAAACCATCGATATTTTCGTAAATAAGTTTATCGTTGCGCGAAAATTAACTTAAGTGAAAAACGAAATGTACTAGGTTCAGACTAAAAACTGCTCTCGCTTGGCACAAGGGGAAACTATCGATAGTAGTAGTCTATGTATATAGACGTCAATGAGTGAAGCCTTAATATGAAAGGATACAGCCTAGGTCTCGCCGAGTTAAGTAATCTGTGGAAGCCATACTATCTGACCTGCCTATAACCTCTTCATCATTTCTCATACTGGACACCATGAAAGCTCGTTATGTTATAGTAGCTATAATAGCCAGCAAATATTTTTACCCATTTCTCATATCAATTTACTATAAACAATTAATCACTATGTCGCAATGCGTTTCTATTGTTTATGATGTAAGTATAACCATTTCAAAGAAACCTTAAATTTACCTTGATAATATCAAAAGGTTTCTAATAATAGCTACCTAATTTAGTTTATTTATTATGTTAATATTTAATTTATTTATTAATTTATGGCGTTAAATATAATATAAGCTATGATTACTTTGCAGAGTACTCGACAGGTGAATGAACTTACGTAGCTGACATTGAAATACTGCAATCTCTGGATTAGAACCCGTTTATTTTTAAACACTGCGCACGTGAGCACACATTGTAAACTTTACTTGCACAAACACACTCAAGTATATTTTAGTTCCTTGAATACGTATTAATTGCCTTTTTATCTTTTAGTGGTAATTATTTTGCAATATTTGGCATGGATATAGCAAAGGTATCTAAGCTGGATGCTATAAAAAGTTTTAAAGAAGTTATTAGAAAGAAGACAGGTACCTAGTGAACTATTCGCAAAAAGAGAGTAAACAATAAAACATGTGAAATTAGGAAACAACTACTGTTAAATAATTGTTAGGGTTTTTAGTTGCTGTGTATAAGCAAAATGATATAAAAAAGTTGTTACAATGTTTTAAGATCTTGGAATGCAAAAATATACTGCCACACCATCGGATAGTGCGTTTATAAATAAGTATGCCTTTATTACATTATAAAAATAATAACATTATTATGACGGATACTTAACTTGTCCATCTATCAATGATATAATAAAACCTAATTATATTTTTTAGCTTCTAAGATTAGTATCAGTTTAATCACGCAACGTAATTGGTAGCGAAGTTAATTTATACTTGGTACAAGGCCGGGGGCTAAGGTCGGCGATTTGGTAGAATATCAGTTAATAATTTTAAGCTAGGTTAGGTAACTTTAGGAAAATTTTCCGAATATTTTATCAACAATATCTAAATTCTTTTTTGTAATCAAGTTTTGGGGTTTTATTTAGTTAATAGTTTCTTGTGTTATTTCCTTATGTGTTGTGTATAATTAAATTTGCAGATATTATTCGAATGAATATTAATCATATTGTTTTGTCACATGCAAAACATAACCAATCTCTTCTGTACGCATAAATTAAATAAATTTTGTTTAATTCAATCAAAATTTTGTTTTTCTATTGAGGTCGAGGAGGAGTCAAAAGGCAGTGCGACAATGACTTAAAACTAGGGTGAAACAGGGAATTTTGAAAAATGTCTGGTCAAATAACAGTAAAAAAAGTATCCGTTAGTTTTGGATCTAATTACAAGTTTTGAGTTGATTACTCTTTTTATAGGTTGTGACCTAGTAGTAACACATTACTCATACAATAGCATTTAACAAGAATGTAATTATCCTCTTTGGTTATATATTTAACATTTATTTAGTAAACTTTACTAATTTTAATACTTGTCATGATATTTATTAATACACAGTTAAATCTAATATAAGAACAAACTCTAACTATACTAAAATTAAAACTTACATAAATAAAAACTAAACGGCGTCAAAGAACTTATCGTCATCCTTGTCAATGGCGGGGAACGTGCCCAGAAGGCTGGCTGCATTGCCACGTTGAATGGCTATGCCGATTCTCTGTGCAAGGAACAAACCAGCCCTCTGATCACGAGTAGATTCTACCAAACGTTTGGAAAGTTCTTTTAAAAGATTTCGTGCGCTCGGACCCCATGACCCGAGCGTTTCAACCCCAAGCGGCTCGAAAATATAATCACCCACAATGTTATTATACTTCCGCCGCTTAAGGGTCTCCAGCAGCAGCGCCAGGAGAGGCTGCTGAACTTAGAACGTGGGACGGCGCAAGGGTGTCGACGCACGTTGCGTCCCACACCAAAGGCCGACCCAATTTCCAAGGCAGCAATGACATACCGTCAGGTCTCTTGCCATCGCCGCGCACCAAACCATTGGGTTCCAAAACAGCTGGTACACCGGCGGTGACAAGAGCACGACGAATTATGTCATTCAAATTTGAGTGGCGAGATATACGCCCTGCGCTTCTGCTGCAGGACAGGCCATGGTGACCGAGGTTGTCGACTGTCTCACCGCATTGACAACGATGACATGCGACACAGGGTATACCTAAACGTAAACTCATGGCGAGCCGAAAAGTATTATTATCCAAAATGGTACCAAGAGTGGATGATGGAATGATTTTATTTTTATTTTATCCTTGTCATGATTAGTTACAGTAGCAATAAGCAAATAAAAAAAGTTTAAATATGATAGAACTATGCATGCGAATCACATCAGATCGTATTAGTAGTATGGTTTAACATTTGTTTCACAGTTTTAATTTTGTTGCAGTACCTTGATTACTCGAGTATATCAGCAGGAATATTTTTTGTTCGAATGGAAGTTTGTTGTCCTATATCTATTAATATCAGGTGAGGATAATTATTGTCGCATGGAAGTCGGGGGCAACGCTCATTTTTTATGGGCACAAGCATATAGGATGTCTCAAGTTTTTAACTTACTTTGACTTCAGAGTTTTTGCATTTAGCTAGGTACGTGTATTTTTTTTCTTAATAATAATAGAAATTTTTGATGCCTTATTTTAGTTTATATTTTCTCTTATTTACTGTGTAGGCTTAGTTTTTTTTTTCATTGTTAATATCTTAAGTTTAATTTTTAATTGTAATATAGTATGTTATTATTTTCCTTTTAACTTCTATGTGTGTACATAAATAAATAACTGTGAATCGTAAAATGATAATTAATTAATTATTGCAGCATTTCTTTAGTTGTAATTTACCTACATAAGTACTATCTATTAATAACAATTTATGCATTAAATTAATAGCTTTTATCTTACAAAGTATTATATCTTTAAAATAATGAACACAATTTCTTCCCGAAATAATTATTAAAACTTACAGTATACTAATCTGTTTGTTGACAACTCCTACGACCCCATTTTCCCGCAGAGTGTAGTCGGCTGTGATGCATTTGCCGCCAAACTCGAACACGAAGAAATACTTCTCAGCCTCGTACCATTTGCCCGAGTACTGAAATTATATAAAAAAAAATATGTAAATGTGGGCAAAAAAACGTTTTCCATATAATAAATACTAGAGGGATGAATGCCAGTATGGAATCCTGCTAAACTTAAAAAATAGACATTAAAGTAGAAGTCACAAAAATTCGGGACGATAATTTGGATGTAATTAATTTACAAGTGATAGAATATGAGTATGTTTGTGGACTCGTAGCTTATCAATTAATATACTGGTTCTGCATGGTTTTTAGCTAGAATATAAGATCTGCTCAGAGTTTTGAAATCATCAGTAGATTTTTAAAATTGGTCTTCAATTAATAGTATTTCTTGGCTTAATATTTTTCCATAAAAAGAACAGCGAAGATTGGAGTAATCAAAGGAAAAGGAGGCTTTTGCCCAGCAGAGGGTTATATGTACAGGGCTGAAGATAAATAAAACTGATTTAATACTCACTCGACCAACATCAAAGTTTTCCATCGCCTTCATATCAGGGCAGTTTCCTGGCAGAATGATCTGCGCTCTGCAGGTCCTCAGAGTCAGGAAACCACACAGGAATACTGCTATAGCCCGCAACACCGACATCTGGAAAACATAGGTAATAACCATTAAACCGGTTATAACTGGATATAGGCAGGATTATGTGGGCAAACGTGTTTATTATTTATGTATTTAGTTATAAAGATACATGGTAATCTTATAAACTAACAGTGTCCCACAAAACTGCACAAACTGTTTGACTGTGGGATCAATTTCAACAATTTGAACATATTATATACTAGCATATTATATATAACATTGTACATACATAGAAGACATTAAATGACCTTATTATTTATTTACTTAATTAGAACGGCCGCAAGCCAATTACACTAATTTATATTGTGCTTATTATAAATATGTTTTTTAAGGATTACTGCGTTTGAAATGCCAAACACAGGCTTTACCTTTTAGGTGTTTGGAACATAACTTCATGTCAGTTTTTTACTTGTACCCAGTGAATAACTGATTTTAACTGCCTTAACTTTTGAGTTTCTTTAGTTCGTCAAACATGATATTTTATAATACCTGTCTTTAATCAAATATTAAGCCAAACAGTAGGCACCAAGAAAAAGTACGTGTCCATTTGCAACATGACCTCAGTTTTATTTTTATTTTAGTAGTTAAACTACTTGTTTGAGTTTAATAACAATCGTGATATGTATTTTTGATAATATTTAACACTGTTTTTATATGCACTTCTAATTTAGGTTGACCTTCATTCATCCGCTAAATATATCAGACGTCACATTTATAATGCAAACATAATCTTATGTATAAAGTTGGGTTCGATATTTAGAATTTACCTTTAAGGCTATCGTGATATTATTACAAAACTCTCTGGTCTTGTATGCGTTCTTATTTATAAACAACACATGGCCAAAACATACAATGTAAATGAACTTTCTACTAGTTTTAACCCTACTGTGTGTCAAATAAACTACTCACAAACAAACCTACAAACTAAGAAAGGTAAGCAATACGAAAAATGCTACAGACAATATACAATCATAAAACTTTAACAGCGCAACGGTAAACATCAACAAAGAAACGCCATACTCCATAATGAAAATCTTCAATCTCACAATAGCACACACATATATGTCAACTACAAGCAAACCATTCACAATATTCACATGTATGTGTTAGGGTCATCAACCCTCCATACAAATTTCACAACAATTAAAGACGAATAGAAATGTTAATAGTCTGCGTGACCAGAAAAACTTCGTGCACTCTCTATTGTTTTCCGAAAGAAAAAACCGGTCAAGTGTGGAGTGTTCATGCGTGGAAATACAGTTTATTGTTTGTAAAGAAAAGTGACTGTTTATGCTTTTGTGAAGATGCGTGTGTTCTAAAATGCGTTAAAGGTTTTAAGGCCAAGGGTCATGCTTTGTAGCACAAAATGGATAATTTGGCTTCCTCCTTCCTTGGTCGATTTAGCTCGTTTTCCGTAATCACTAGACTAGATTATGTTCATTGGAAAGCCGATCTGGTGTACTTAAATGGGAAAATTTCGATTTTAAAAACAACGGTATACCTTACGTATTTTTTTTAGTTAAGGTTTGTTTGATAGATACACTCCTTTTTATAAAACAGACCCCTAGAATAAATATGTCAGTGTGAATAAAAGTTAGTAAATACGTCAGGTCAGTAAGCCAGTGGGTCTACAGTGAAGCAAACCAAATCAATTGTATGTTAAGTTCTTAACACATGTTTATTCTTTCTTCTTTTACGCATTAACTATCTTTTGAAACTGGCAGTCGAATTTTGTTTATTCTTACTATATAGTACCTCAATCCTCGAGAAAGGTAAAATTTTATGATACTTGCCTTGGGGCAAAAACAACGCTTGTAACAACGGGGATCAATAAAAAAAAAGTATATATTGTGATTTCGATTTTATATTTCTTTTTTGGTCTTCCAAAAAGTACGCCAGAAAGCTACAGGCAGTCCTTATTTAAGTAAATGCAGTGAAATCTATTTGGTGACCACGCCATTTCCATAAAAAGAAAGGTGTGATGACACATGTGTTTACATTGCTTGCATAAAGAAAATTGTGTCAATTCCACACAAGCCAGAAACAACAGAGTCAAGTCTATTCAAAGTTTTCTAAGGCCTGCAGTGGGTCAATAATGTCCTTAGCAAGAATGCTGGCTTCAAGTTTACCGTACCGAGTAACGGTGCCGGCGCCCGCGCATGCGCCAGCGTGGACAGATAATGGGCGAAAGCGATTTGGAAAATACTTGATCGTGAAGGAAAATTTGTGTGCAGCTCACATAGTACTGCGATTTCTAATGGAGATTCTACTAACTTGTACTTTTCTGTTGCATCTTAAATAAATGCGAAAGTGAGTATCTTTGCTTGTTTGTAAAGATTTGATGACTAAACCGTACAATCGATTGTGTTGCAAACTGGTACGGAGAAAGGCCAAACCCCAAGAATCGTGGGCTAGTAAGCTGTTTTTATTAAAGTTGTTCAATATTGGACCTTTGTAAACAAATGACTTGTTTTCTTTTTGTGGTATCTCCTTCCTTGGGGTTCGACTTTTCTCCGTAAATCTGAAATAAACAACTTTCAAATTCAAAAGAACAAAATGAAAAAGGCGGGTTATTCTTCTATCAGCGTGAAGCTAACACAGTTGAAGCAACCCTTTTGAGGTTATAATGTCAGAGATGAACAACCTGTACCTGTACCATGTGTTCTTAAAGCAGGACTGTTGCTAGGGTAGAAGGGAGATGGCGCCATACACTGTATGTACCTCCGTCTCGCTTACACGACGGTAACTACTTCACGGTCGTCGTCCTGCATTAGCTATAAAATAGTCAAAGGTCGAGTCTATTCTGACAGTGATGTTATAGTGATTGATGCTTTTATGATTTACTACACTGTATTTTATTCCAATGTTGGATTATTTTTTTGGTAAGATAATCATCTCGCTTGATATGTTAATTTTATTACAGCTATTATTGATAGAGTACTTAATAGTGCTAATCGGTTAAGTTAGTTGGCATTATATTTTAATCTGATTAGATGATTTATCAGTGTATATTTGACATGGATGGCTAGAGCAGTTATAGATTTTTTTTAGCTAGAGATAGAAACTCTATAATTTAACCTGTACAGGACATTGCCAATACTATGATTTTATCAACATGGCCAGTTCACCGAGAGATCCTAATTGGCCTAATGTGGAGGTCAGAGATTGGACTGAGTACCGTATTAAATTTAATACTGTGAATTGACATTGCCTTCTTGTTTATATCTTTAACATAATATATTTTGAAATTATTTGCAACTAGTAAGCATGGTGGTCAATGCTTGTTACTTGTCTGATTCAGATTATGCTTAAATATCTTTCATAACATCCGCAAAGTAACGCCTGATTCTACAACTTAAATAATAAGTGCTTTAATTTTTTTGTACGGTACATTGATTTTATTAATTTATGAAAATATTGGCAATGAACATTAGCACGCTGCATCCTAAAAATTCAACCACAGTTTAATGCTCTTGCATCGAGAGCGACAAGACGAGATGCACAGATGCACTCAATTTGAGAGATGTTGACGTTGAGAGTAGATTGGGGACATAGCCGTACAAGTTTACTGCACTCATAAGTAAAGATTTGAAAGCTTAGATTTTAATTCTAGGTTTTTAGCACGTATCAACATGACACTGCCTACATAAAATGTCTAGGTTATTAAAAAAAAAAACTTTAGGTATTTTGTCGAATCAGTAGATAAATAATTCGTGAACAGATTAGCTGTATATGCAGTCTATGATATTAGCTAGACATTAGAAAATAAAGAACAAAAAAGTATTTTATTTTTCCGGGTCTTTGACACCAAATGTTCGCATTCAAATTCCTTAAAAACAAAAGAATGTATTCCTTATTCGAAAACAATGGTAGAATAGAAGGTAGTCCCCAGTCTGTAATTTATTTTAATAACATGTAACTTACTATTTAATTATTCTTTTAATTCGACTGCTTGAATTGATTCTTTGTTTACAAATAAGTATTATTTGCATTGAGTACCGGCGAGTCAAATACCTACCTATTTAAGTGAAAGTAATTTGTTTTTTGTTTGTCTGAGTATATATTCTTTTAGGTCTGGTGACGACCTGACTCATCATCATTACTACTACATGGTACGGACTGAGATGATGAATTTTGTACGATGAATAGTTTAGTATCGTAAGTTGGTTGCGGTTTGGGACATGGTGGCTGAAGTTAATTCAAGAGATCCATATTCTAATGTCGTTTTTCTTTCGGCTCTGTTTAGCTTCTAGACGTTGTTATTATTTATTTACTTAATAATCTATCTACACACACACAACAGTTTAGTAATTTTAAAATATGTATAAATTATGTACAAAGGTATTAATGTTTTTCAGATTGATGCAATGTATATTGAGAAGAAATATTATTCGTTTTGGTTAAAATTAACCTTTCTCAGCATTAACTCACGGCGATTATAACTATCAATTAAGCATTGACTGTCAAAATTGAGTGTTGCTAATTATGTACTTGCAAACTGTGCATTAAAATGTATCTAGACGATGTTAGTCAGTTAATAATATTTCGCAATTAAATAAATGTCAAGGGCAAGTCTAATAGTTGTATACTAGTTACTCGGTAGACATATTCAGAAGTTTCCAATGAATAATTATTAAAAAGCTTTTTGTATGACTGTTTTTTTTTCTAATCTGGAGCAAAAACTGAACGTGTCTACTTATTTAATTACAACAGTGTTTTAGTAACTTTTAACCTGTTCCAATTACAAGTTTATTCGTTTTAGTTTAATCTAATTACTGTGTAATTAACAATGAATTAGTATAACCGTAGGTACTGAAGAATTGGTAGTTAACTCAAAGATTCACAATTCAATAACCGGGTAAAGTAGATTAATATTCATAAAATTCTAAAATACGCTTTGTCGTTCTATAGTAAATGGTAACTCTTTAATTAAAGGTAATGGTAAATCTTTATTTAAAAGAAATTACTTCTTCTGTCAAATGCCGTGTGGAGAATGAAATCAGATGGAAAAGCAGGGATGAACTGGACGGGTTAAAAAACGAGAGACCAATACCGGTCGACCCAAACATGTGGAAAGAGGAAAGGAAGGTCTTTGACCTGCAGTGGGACAGTTCAGGCTTAAAAATCCAGTCAAAAATAGAATAAAAAAATGAAATGAACGTTACTGAATATTTTAAATTGTAATTTCACCTTAGGAGTTTCTTGTCGGCTCTTCTCCAAAGAAAGGACATTTTGCAATCCAGCAACTAGAGTCAGAAGACTTAAACATAACTTTTCTGAAGCGCCTTTTTTGGTTTATGATAAATAAAAAGATTTTGATTTTGATTTTTTTTTGATGATTAAGTAATGCGTTTACTTAAGACGATTTTAATTATAAGTGAGAGAAAATGAAATCCCTAACATGACTCCAATCCATTGCATTTAAAAAAGAAAAATCATTGAAAAACCTTACTTTGATTAATAAGATAATATGGATTTTTTGCGATCGTAATTTAGAATATTATAAAACAGGAAGTCAGAAGTAGATTGTTACGTTTACAAGCGCGCGACTGGTTTATGGCATTAAAACTTTTGTACTTTAATCCATGCGAAAATACTAACCGGTCATACGGAAAAAACTTAGTTAAAACCACAAGAATGAGTACAATTCTTCTTGCGGTTAAAACGATCGCCTTAATGTTATTTGAAACTGTCTTGTGAACGACTTTGAAGTTATGAAACTATTTTATTATAGGACGTAATCTTACAAAAATAAATTGGCAAATATGCATTTATGTGCAGATCACGAATTCATCTTTATATTGAAACTCTTGACAACCTTTTTCAATACTCCATTTTGTGACATCCTGTTTACCATAAAACAGTTGGTAATTTCGGGTTTAAAATTATGAAGTGGTTAAAAAAATACAATGGTTAGTTACACTAATGGTTTAAACTATTTAACTATTGTTCTGTTAATTATCCAAAACGTTTCGGCAGTGCCATCAATTTTGTTCTTATTTCCGACAAAATGAATGGTGTAAACAGAAGCCAAGGTTTTAGTCATTGTTGCCTCTGGTCATTATTCTCGCTTTTATTTGTTTTATCTACAAGGAATCACGGAAGTCTAGACAAAACAGAATATTCAAAACCTGCTTTTATTATTATTTGATAACTTGATGTTAACGGTTACATCATTGTCTGATTTATTTATTCATAGATTTTTTTACTACATAATTATGTTTTAAGTTATTCGTAATTTCTATAAGATGTCTGAATATATTCGGGTAACTTTCGCTTCTTTCGATTTCTGTTTCTATTCATTTTTCATTTTGGTTCCGTAATCAATACCTAATTTTAATTAAAATGAACATCATAGATGGTTGAATAAACTAATATCAAATCAGATTTATTTGAATTTAAATTTCTCTGGGTTCGAAATGTTTACACTTGAGTTTTTATTTCCCTTTTGGAACACACTACAAATATTGTTTTCCATCTTCTGCTTAAAAAATACCAAAGAAAGGACAAAGAAGCTACTAGTATAACATTTAAGGGACGTACCTATGTTCTTTAAAAAGTTGAATGTGATCTATATTCAAATAAATTAGAATGTAAGTTCGTATTTTATTTGACACATGTGGCCTTCAGTTTCCTTAATTAGTCCTAAATACGAGGAATTCCTTAAATAGAACCAATCAATGTTTTGTTTCTTTAAAGAGAAAAAGAGTAACTATAACAGTATGAAGAAGTAAACATCTCGCTTTATGTTAATAATTGATACCATATATCAGTACTTTTCTAGGTGTTCTATATCTTAGATCATCACATAATTATTTTTTCTAGATTTTTTATTTGATGAATAAACTAAGGAAATGCCGGTTTCTTTCTTTACTAACGGCGAAACTACGAAAGCTTATATCTTAATTATTATCCATTCAGTAAGCTTTTTATTTCACGCACTATCTAAACTTCCTATGGTTTCATCAACACGAATATTAATATTTAATAAACGATTTACTTTTACATTGGTTTCTTTGTTTTACGCGAAGGTTAGACGTTGAAATAAAACTACTGTAGGTCGAGACCTAAAATCTAAATATAAACCGCCAAAAAATCCGTCAAAGTAGTTTTATTTGAAGATTTACTTTTATTTTGATGCTCTTTAAAACAAGACAGACACACACAAGAATAACAATTAATTAATCCTCCAAACAGTTCGTTTGTAACAATTTACGATACATTCGGTAATATTTGTTTGCACCACATTCGAAACAAATTTTAACGTAGTCAGACCGTTACTAATTGTATCATTCTGATCTATAGATAAGTAGATTACTATTGTATCGGATCATCGTATGAAAAACCTCGAGTATCAAATGACTAGCCACTATCAGGGATATTGGACACAGTTGACAACTTGAATGAAGTTCAAGGGCTTTCAAACATGCTTAGTAACTTAGGTCTAGATTGTTTTAGTCTACATTAAGTATTATTAATTATTAATATTTTTTTATAATTGGTAAAAGGTTGAGAGAGATAAATAGTTAAAGAGCATTATTTTAAGATAAATAGATTCTATTATTTGAAGAAGTGGTATTATTAAATAACAAAAAACCTTGACAATCGTACGTAAATAGAACCTTACCTTGATTTTTTATGAACCACAACAAATAGTCTTATATAACACACACAACACAACCGCTCACACTGACCGTAGCATGCCATATGAGAGTCCCAACTGTTTACGATGCGCACGCGCCGTTTTACCACCTGATGCGGTTAGGATCCATTAATCAAGCTAATCCACTTGACTTGATAATTCATTGATGTCGGTTTTTAACGTTTTTCCAATTTCAATAGGAAACGAAACATTTGAGCTCACAATCTGCATTTAATTTAATGGTGGACTTAAATTGGTAATATAATTATAACAATTACAACAATGCTATGACAGTGTCCAATGGTTTAATGATCGAATTCGTTTATAAAAATTGCATTCTTGAACTCATGCAAGTACAGCGGCTATGTTACTTTTATATTATGGCCATTTGAACTTTTGTTAGTAATTTTTAGATCAATTTAAGATTTTCTAATTCTTTCTGAATATGATGTCTGGCAAAATATGGGCAAGAAAACACACCCTTTTCTGGGTATATTTAAAACAGAATTTCTTTTTAAGAGCTTTATTTAACTAATTCGGATTAACAGATTGCAAAGTCTTAGAATGAATTAAGGTTTTGATGTATCACGCATAGAAAAATGATGCATTTTATATCGTTTTCGTCCAGAATTCTTCTTTTCAACTTTTATTTCCCCCTTTTCCTCTGGCCTGTGAATGGAAACTGGATTAGGATTCTTATTGGATTTTATAGACTTTACTTTCTTTCTTAATTTTCTGTATTTTTACTTTTCTTCTTCATTCATCTGATTAGAAAACGGTAACAAGTAGGCATCCCAATTTCAGAATTTGGACTTAAAACCTGAAGCACACGTTGAGATCTCTAAAAGTCTTTTCTTCCTTTTCCAAGAGACAGAAATTATGTTTTTTCAAGACACTACTATTTATTTTCCATTTCAACAGTGATTCCACTTTTCATTTCGTTTGTATCTAATGCTAAAAGTAGATAGTTGTTTTTTCCCACACGATATTGGACTTTGAGCACAAAAAATCTTATAATGCGGATTACGATGAACGGTTAAATGACATACTTATCTAGTTTGGTGACGTATTTGTGTCTTGTCAGGTTAATTATTACTTTGGATCCCGAACCATTAGATATTTCATATTAAGTGGTAATGACAACTTGAATTTAGGTGACTGGGGATCGTGACTGGTATGGTGCAAAAGGGATCCACAGATTTATTCAATTTCAAAATTTTGAACTTGTTGTAAACTATGCTTCTTTAAACATGGTTGGATATTATATTGCAAAGGTCATTATCAGCTATCTAGTGAGCCGGCGACTTAAAACTTGTTTGCTCACTAGCGCCCTCTGTTCGAATTTGATTGAACTATTAAGTAGGTATGCTTGCGATTGCCTACTTTAAGTACATGCGTCGAAAGTACAGTTTATTATGTACAGGGGGCGCTTGAGAAACTTTCTTTTTGTAAAGAACACAGTAAATATTTAAGATTTTAATAGCAAGAATAGCTCCAGTTTACGCAAAATATTTCCACAAAAATATAAAATTGAGTTTCTACCTCATAATTGAACAATGATTATTATGAGCTCATAACTTGACTCGAACTACGTGTTTTAAATTCAAGTGCTCGAGTATTTCGGCTTAGTATTCGACTGGGAGCGTGGCGTCTCCTGTAATCCGGCTTCTCGGAGGTCGGGAACGGAGGATGGTTTGAGGTCGGGGGTCCTGGTGCTGAGTGGCCCATGTTGACTGGACGTCCACACTAAGCCTGGTATTGATATGGATCCCCCGGAGGAGTTCGGGGGATGCAGGTCTACTAAGGAGGGGCGAACCGGGCCAGGGGGGAAACCCAGCAGCCAAAAGTCCCCGTATCGGGCAGTAGTGGGATAGCGGCCGGGAGTGGGTGCTCAGTAACAGCCTGACCAATATAATCAGACCCTTTCCTTTTGCCATTTTTACTGCAGTTTGGTTCATGGGCATTAACTATTTCTGTTTTGAAAAGTACGATCGTTCAATCATTTTAATTACCTTTAGCTACATTCTACAGTTATAGTATATCTTTTGAGGCCAACATTCGATAGCGGATGCGCTTTGTTAGAGGCTTATTATTAATTTAAAACCTAGTAAATTGCTGGATTAATTTTTCTTTCGATGTTAACTGAAGACATTAGGGATATCTTCTTTTAAACCGTTTGGGTTTAGGCGGACATCCATAAAATAATTATGGAAGTGTTAGATACCCTCCATCTCACCTACCAATGTTTTGGGAAGTGCAAGTAATAATATGATTATTTATTTTATTTATTTTAGTAACCTAGTTTAGCTGTTGTTAATTGTAGCGGCGGGTTGCGGCAACAACGAATAGCAAAAATCTACTTTAGTAATTACGTTGCTATTAACGCCGTAAAGTAAAGTGCACCAACTCATGCGTTGATTGCACATAGTTCATGTAATATTATTATATATGTAAGATCCTATTTATATTATATCCTATTACAAAAAGCTGGCTCTATATAGCTGTGCAATAAATATGGGGTGAATAAAACCACAAAATTCATTTACAATTTTTATTTCAGAGCTGTCTTCACTTATTACAATGACTATCGAGTTTAATCTAAGCGATGCTTGCAAGCATGCAGTCTCGAGTAGGTACTTATTACTTATTTGGTCAAGTAGCCCTATTTGAGACACGAAAGGCTCCTAACAATCACACGTTTTACGAACTCCAGGACTGTAAAGGGATGAAAATAGACTAAGAATTTTCAGAAACATAGATGTAGTATTGAAAGCTGATGTCTTAGATCTTAGAAACCCAATAGATACTCGATAGAATAAGAAATTTTGTTTCTAAGATTTAGAATTAGTCAAAGCAAGCGATCAGTCAACCGTAGTTGCCGTTGCTTATATTCCCTTATAGAGTATCCTACAGTCCTGGTCGTTTTTCTCACATTCCCTTTACTGTACTGCCGGTATTTCTTTGATCTCCGCTGGTGCTGCTGCCGGCTCTTCTGGCGCCTCAATCTTCTCGTCTTTCTGTTCAGACTCAGACATGATCAGTTCTGGGACCTGCATCGGCTTGCTCGGCTCCTCAGGCATGTCGGGAACCGCTGACCTAACTTCGGGCTCGCTTGCCTTCACTTCGGGGTCCACTCGCTTCTGTTAATGAAAAAGGTTTTGGGTGTTAAATTGTACCTAATAGAACATAGCACGTTGTTTAACAATAATATGAAATTGATGAATGTAATAATAAGTAATTCACAGTTACTGTAGACAAACTCAATGAAAGAAATTAACAAATCTTTAATTTAAGTTTGGTTACGCCGTATATCTCCCCACATATCTTTTTAATATTTTTATCTTTTATGTCCTGTACTTATAAAAGTTACTACTAACTCCCGGTTCACAAATGTATTTAATGTATTCCTTACATCAACAGGCTGTTCAACCTCCTTCGGCACTTCAGCGGGGACGGGCACATCAGCGCTCTTAGCTCCGAGCTCGCTGGCCGCTGCTGGCTCGGGCAGCACGGTGCAGTCAGCCTGGTTGGTCTTCAGGAAGAAGGTCCTGGAGATCTTGTAGCGGTCCAGCACGGCGTATGCGTTCTGCATCACTGAGAGGGATGGCAGCCTGTCACGGGACAGGAGCCAGGTGTTCTCTGTGGATGAAGAAACGATAATTTATAGATTCATATAGTAAACAGACGAAATGATGATAGTGATGGTGGTGGTAATACGCGGACTACTTTATTTTGGATTAATGTTTTGTTCGTTGTAGTAAACCTTTATCTGTACACATTTGTACATTAAGAAATAACTTATGGTAGTATTGGATTTTTTAATTTCAAATTTTAGTACAGCTACATTATTCGATACCGTATAATTAATTTCTAGTGGTTATTATTACTTTATCGAATCAACATTGGCGATGATAGCATAAGTATTTATAATAGTCTACAAAAAGAATTAAGATTATGAATCTGACTCTTTTTTCCATATTTATCATTTTCAAGAAGATTTTACCACCTTTCTTTTCGCAGTTTCAAACATAATATCAAAACTTCTCACGTGTGTGTACAGGTCCGATGCCACTGCACGACCACATAACAGCATAAGTATCGTAGTCAGTGTCGAGGATGCTGTACTCGAAGTCGTAGGGCAGTGGGGCGGAGGAGTATTTCACCATGACACGACCCTCGCCTTCCCTGCCGACCTTCTGCAGGTGGCCTTCCATGATCCGCTTGAAGCCAGTCCTAGGAGGATGGAAACAATGTTATAATTTATTGAAAAAACTTTTATTTGTTGTTGTTATGATAAATGTCTTTTGAAGCCATATTTATAGGCCCCTTTCAGAACACGGAGTTTTGCCTCTTATAATGGTCCACATTTTTATGAAGATTTTATTTGGAAGAAAGATTGTTCTCAGTATAATATAAAAACAGACATATTATATCTTATTTTCATGGGATGATCAAAATCGTCACACATGACTGCGTACGCGCCGCCTAATACGAAGGAGGGGCTCGCACGCCCCGATTGCTCTCCACCCACATTCCCATGCATTCATGATTCTGATTGAATGACTGACCATCGAGCGGATTCTTTTTATATACTAACTACATACAATATTGGAGAAAATGAATGTTGTATACTCTAAAATATATAAATACATCCACGACTATATTACTACAGACTAGTTTGGTACCTTTTGTTGATCAGGTTATAGACTCTGTTCGTGTATATTTTTTTGCCTTCACCCGATGGGGACAAATTTATATAGACTCCTAGTTACTCGAAGACAGTAGCAGAGCATCTGCGACTGTTTTAGAGTAATTTGAACTGTAACATTACTTACAAAGAGTTAGTAATTTCGTTGGTGACGAGAATCCTGCCCTCAGGGGTGGCGGTGTAGTGGGTGGTGACGCAGCGGGTGCCCAGCTCGGTGACCGTGAAGTACCTCTCCGCTTCGTACCAGGTGCCCAGGAAGCGGTTCATGTTGAAGTTCGCCATGGCCTGGTGGACAAACATTCGGAATTTATACATAGGTTATTGTAGGTATCTAATATTGTCTATCATTCCCTATCTTTTAAACAAGTATTTATGGAGTTAAATTGCAGAACAGTCTTTTGTAGGCACTTTTTATTTTGAATATAATATTTTAGAGCAATATTGAAAATTTATTATACAGTAGCTACCAAAATTGCTATTCATTCAATCAGAAAAAAAGAGGCTACGGAGCAATAAGAAAGACTTTACACAAAAACATTTACAAACAAGTTAAAAGCTACACTTCTTTTCCAATTAGAAATAATAAATAATACATTTGCGTAAGATAAAATGAAAAGGAAAGTCCATAAGAGGTGCGGTCGACGACCGACGACCGGCAACCAGTTGTGCGTTGACCACGGTCAGTGACGGCTGTTACGTACGCCGAGGTCAAGGTCATGGAGGTTTTTGTTCCCAACCCATGGACGGATACTTTTTGTATATCCATGGTACCGTTTGAACACTTTTTGTTACTGATGGTGTTAGATTTGAATTGAGCAAAAAGTTATTGCGAAGACATATGATGTTGTGGTTTGACTTTATTAAAAAATATAAACAAAGGTGATGATTTTTAGGTAATTTCTACACTATTTTTTTGTACTTAGTTTTAGTAAATAATCATAGAACTTCGTTCTTTCAAAATCGAACTCTAAATGATACTAAATTGAAAAATATTGAGAGGATAACAGTAACAAATTCGTATGAACAATTAACTTTGAAAGGACTAAAACACAAAAAAAGACCATAAACAGCTCTAAACACAAACAACTATAAAACAAACTCACCTGAAAGTCAGGACACCAGCCGAGCGAGGGGATCTGCGCGGACGCAGTCGCGATGAAAGTCAGCAACAGGAGCCGCCACATCTTGATGATCAGACCAGGAATGACTAGGAGACAAGGTGAGCCCACGGGAGCGGATACGGGAATGCTCACAGACGTCCCGACGACCGCTTATAAACCTTCGCAGCTCAGCCCGAACCGGTCTGAAACTTGAAAATACACCTAATGGGACACCTTATCTAGTAACCACTAGGACAGCGGTTCTCAATTGAAAGCCACCCTTTAAGGTGTGGTAGTGTTTAAAGGCACTTGATGAACTACAGTACGCTGTGTACTCAAATCCTAAGATCAATCATATTGCTAAGGTCAATTTGTGAATAATATGTAGTCTTCAATTCAAGCTTTTGAGAATCTTGTTGAGCACAAAACTAGTCATTAATATATAATTAAAACATATTCAAACGGATTCAATTTGTATTTGTAAGTACTTGTTTGTTCTATTGTCAAATGTTTGCTTTTATATGATTCCTTTACACAAACATTTCTGTGACTTTTGAAAAGCTTTTACAAATACGCTTAAGGGTGCAAAACTTTGGCACACATAAGTCAAGGTTGATTTATGATGGCCGTTGCGGACTGTAATTAATTTCGCAGCGATCCTTGTTAGGCAACGTGCGTATACGCATGTGTATGTATGTGTGTGCGTTAATAGGGTTGCTTTGTTTGCTTTTGTGTTCCAACGACCGGATGTCTTCTTCGCAATGCTAGTTTTCAAACACTTATAGAGTTAAATAAATATTGCTTAAGCGATTTCAATGATTATGCAAACTGTTGAAGTATTAGGGAAGACAAGTCATTTTATAACTGTTTCTACATTATTACTATTTTTTTTTCTATTACCTCAATTTTTCATCTCATTAGTACCAATCTAGAAATATGTTACTTCTCCAACGACCTTTCTACATACACATTCAGTAAATTCAATCTCTTTGACCCTATTACACAAAACGACAAGTACCTACATACTTAACAAAATCAATTTCTTCATACACAGTAATAGCAACTTGTCTGCCTACCCCATTATCATGTTGGAGACACAGGAATGTTCCCAGGACGAAACAAAAAGGCACTGGCCATCTGCAAGCCTACCGGTTCCAACTCCCGACTTTAACTTTTTATTTTCTATCTTTCCCATCTATTTTTATACCCAGACCTGTAGGACTAAATTGCTTGCCTAGCTAGTTGTTTCAGGGTTCATTCGACGTTGGATGGTGTGGTGTATCCCTTTTGACGAAAAATGCTTTCTTGTGTTTCTAAAATACTGATCTTGACTTCTATGACCATATATTATCATGCCTACAATAAACATTTTGGTTTACCCTTGTTTCTAAAATCGGACGGCGAAAATTCTTTTTTTTTTGGAAAACTGTTGCGAATGATAGGTTAATAACGATTTTACGGAACGTTATCTATTTATGGGCAATGCTATTATTTAAAGACATAATTAAAATTGTAAAAAATAAAATACCTTTCGATTTTAGATATTAAATTGCACAATTGAAGAAGCAATTAAGTTTCCGGCGGAACCTTCCATATCAACTTCAGCTTACTTGACAAGGGTTTTTATAATTTACGCTTAAAGCGCATTTAATTATGGTTATGTACTTTTAAAGAGACTCCGCAATGGAAAAAGGAATTACAAATTGCCATTTCGAAAGAGGAATGTAGGTACCTATGTATGTGTGTATGTTAGTTGGTCTTTAGCAAATTGTTCTTTACCTTATTACTTAAGTATTTTGGTGATGAGTAAACAATGGAATTATATAGGATCGTTTTAGAATCTGAAGGTTACACTATGTATTTGTGAGTACTATAGTACCTTAATAATATGATAGTTATATTAATCACAAATGTTTAAAAAGTTATTCAGAGAGTTTTATTATACTAGACAAAAAATATTTCTGTTGAACACATTGAAGTTAGTATTTTATTTGAATCCGCCTGCGTGGCGCAACATCCTATAGGTATATAACAATCGTTTTTAATAAGAATAAATACATGCACCGATTTAAGGTTAAGTCCTTTTATAAAATTCTTGTGCTATATTTTTTATATCCTGTATGTTATTTGTATTTCTCATATGCAAAATAAATCCCGACACTAAATAGGAGTAGTAAAGTAAAACGAAGCAGTAAAGTATAATATTCTTACACAACCAGTTACGAGGCAGCTTAGCTGTACTCGGGAAGATACTTATGTATGTTATCCAGTTAAATTTATGTCCAGATATAAACTATATTCTTTTACGGGCCATTAAATTAATGTTTTCTTAGTACCTAGGTATAAATACAGTTTGATTTAAGATTGAATTAATAGTACTAGAAATAGAATTTGCAATGGATGTTGAGGATGATGATACGATATGACCAACAGGACGGACAAGATTGTTAATTTTTTTTCATCTAAGACACTTTTTTGGTTGAAGATTTTAGCAATTACCCTGAGCGCAGGCTTAGACTGCTTCACCAGCCATTAAGTCTAGGGCACTGTTTAACGACATAGTCCTTTGTACTGGTAAGATTATGGTACCTATTGGCACGTCACTTGTGTAGATCCTTATGCACTGGACTGCAAATACAGAGTTTCTTCCCTTTGCTAAGATATAGTATGTTCAACACTAATAGTATCAAGGTAAAGACCAGATGCCTATATTTGGTGTCATTTGTATCTGATCAGGTAACCTTTAGTGGAGATCTCCTGTCTGGTTTCAGAAAATGGCGTAGCACTCCAGTTTTAGCTTGACAGATTCCAGCACTGCTCACACACACCACTTCTCTTTCATCTTTGTGGAGGACTATGAGGATTTTCACCAAACTACTATGCTACCTTGCTTTATAATTAAATGCTTCTAATTCACCATTAGAATATGTTAGTAATGTAAGTGAACTCACCTGAACAGCGTTAGGTCACAACTTGCAATGCTTCCTTGCCTCGTTACAGAATGGCTTCTTTCGCGTGACCACACGTAATACGATTTGCTTTGACCAATGAAATGCTTTCTCCGTCATGTCTTCATATTATCCTGTTTAGTTGTTTAAGTGCATCTTATCTATGGAAATGCAAGTGATTTATGTGTGGACTACCAGTAGGCTGTCTTTTTACCTTTTATGAAAATCACTTCCAGAAATATTTAAAGGTCGGCTTCCAGTTGCAGGAATCTATCTCTGTTAGTTGTCAGATCAGTTAAATGTTCTGGTAAACTTTTGTTTAATTTTAATATTTGAGATATAGTTGCATTCAGTAAGATTTTTCAGCAGAAGACAAGATGACAGCAATTCGCATGATTAAGATAAAAGGATTATGACATGTGACCATCTAACTTTTTACCTATATTTAATTCTGTATTCGGTTTAAGGTTCAAGTTCTTAAAGTAGCTATCGAAGGTTTACCACATCATCTCGGTTCTTTGAAACAGACAACCAAATACGTTTTTGGTCGGTATAGGTCTTATATTGTATACTGGATTTAACAGATATTCTGGGTGGAACACCAATTTTTACTTCCCTTACTAATTCTGATCAGGTGATGATAATTTTGTGGTAAAGAAATTTATTTTTGGAAATCTGTCACAGTCTCCTTGAAGAAGATTTATTTCTATAGGCTGAGATAGTATTTTAAATATGAGCACCCATTTCCGTTAAATCCTGTATAAATGGGATTTAGTTGGAAGCAGTACTGAAATGCATCATTCGAATACAGCAATGGATACGGAGAACGCAGCTATGCAATTTTGCAATACGTATCTACATTTAGTTATACGTCTTTCTCTATAAATAAACCTACACCTACTAAGTTCTGCGCCATCTATCACACTACTCTTAAACTAGGTAGTCTAGCCTTTGCCTTTGTGTACTAGATCGATAACGCGTTGTGTAAACAATACGGCTTAGTATTTTAGGAGATCTAGGGCGCTTATAGTTCACGGTTTCTAGGATAGGTCAAATGGCGTTCGTCATCATTTGCGACTTGCTCTTAATTTGCTATCTAACCTAGGTCCGCTTTTGTTTCGTGCCTAGAATTTAGGTCTTGTGCTATAAAATTACGATTAAAGTTACTTAATGCTTTACTTAGCCATTTGCGCTTATGTCAGTATTTGTATTTACTTAGGTAATGTATCGTTGAGTTTCTCAGCAGTTTATACATCGGACCGGGAGGACCAGATTTAGGGTAATTTAAGATTTCCATTTTCTTATGATTACGTAGGTATTTACTATTAATCTGATATTCGTCGTAAAAATAAATTGCAGAGAGGTGTAAAAGAAAGTCTTTTGGAAAAACCTAAGATCACACTACAACAAGTACTTTTGCATGCCTACGGGTAAAATATGGTTGAGCTATATTTTTATTTGTCATCTTACTGTACCCATATTTTGCAAAATAAATATCTTTATCTTTATCTTTACACTACCTATCGTTCGGTATTTAATTGTAGTTTTACTATCTGCGAAGTAGAAATCCATGACTATACTTTTAAACGTCATCGAAATTGGCTTTATTCTTTATATTTTTTCATGTATCATACATAGCTTGCGAGGCCATAAAATAACACAGTTGGAAGGTCATCAGACAAAGAAACAGGAGATCAATTCATCTCATGAAAATAATTGAAGCCTTTATAGGTAAGGTTTTATTTGTTTTCATTTATTCAAATCTCTATAATCATTGTAAATATGAAACTATTGTAAATTAATGTTGTAACTGAAGTTATGTGTAATGTCAAAATAATTACTTATTAGGCGAACTGTAAGTAATAGTAAATTGGTATGAAATAAACAACAGTGGAGTGTGTAACTAAAATATTCTCGTTATTTAATTTACTACGGTAAGAACACATTTTTACAGAATGTTATTTTCTAAACAATATCTACATAAAATTGTACAAGTATGTGAAAACTTATCAAATACCTTTTAATTTACAATTAACAGAGAAAAATCAATATTCAAGTTCAACAAGATTAAGTTAAGCTTTATTAACCATTAAACTTACAACTAGTTACTATTTACATTTTTTTTA